>JAFBJZ010000383.1:0-2400000 GCA_016785225.1 Psettodes erumei
TATTTTTTGTCATTTTTCGCGTTTTTATGACATAGTATAGTATGGCGTTTTTTTCATGGTCATGATTTTGACATGCTGAAATATGACCCATTTTGGCATTTTTGACACATGTTATAATGTGGAAGGTTAATAAAACACTCTTCTGCAACATTTCCATGCGTTTTTAGCACTTTTTATTTTTGTCATTTTTTCGCATTTTTATGTCATATTTCAATGCAAGGTTTTTTGGGTGGCCTGATTTTGACATGCTGAAATTAGACGTTCTTGGCATTTTTGACACATGTTATGGTGTGGAAGGTTAATAAAACACTCTTCTGCAACATTTCCATGCATTTTTAGCACTTTTTATTTTTTGTCATTTTTCGCGTTTTTATGACATAGTATAGTATGGCGTTTTTTTCATGGTCATGATTTTGACATGCTGAAATATGACCCATTTTGGCATTTTTGACACATGTTATGGTGTGGAAGGTTAATAAAACACTCTTCTGCAACATTTCCATGCGTTTTTAGCACTTTTTATTTTTTGTCATTTTTCGCATTTTTATGTCATATTACAGTGCAAGATTTTTTGGGTGGCCTGATTTTGACATGCTGAAATTAGACATTTTTGGCATTTTTGACACATGTTATAATGTGGAAGGTTAATAAAACACCCTTCTGCAACATTTCCATGCATTTTTAGCACTTTTTATTTTTTGTCATTTTTCGCGTTTTTATGACATAGTATAGTATGGCGTTTTTTTCATGGTCATGATTTTGACATGCTGAAATATGACCCATTTTGGCATTTTTGACACATGTTATGGTGTGGAAGGTTAATAAAACACTCTTCTGCAACATTTCCATGCATTTTTAGCACTTTTTATTTTTTGTCATTTTTTCGCATTTTTTATGACATGGTATAGTTTGGCGTTTTTTTGGGTGGCCTGATTTTGACATGCTGAAATATGACCCATTTTGGCATTTTTGACACATGTTATAATGTGGAAGGTTAATAAAACACTCTTCTGCAACATTTCCATGCATTTTTTTTAGCACTTTTTATTTTTGTCATTTTTTTCGCATTTTTTATGACATAGTATAGTGCAAGTTTTTTTTGGGTGGTCCTGATTTTGACATGCTGAAATACAGAAACAGTCAAACTGAATCATGCCAACACTACTCACAGGTCAGCTGTTAATATAACATAAATAGGGACGCTAAAAATTAAATACTATGAAAGACAGCTAATCAATGGGCTCCATGGATTTGGTTCCAGAGGCCTCACAACTATTGGTGAACTGGTTTCTGAAGCAGAAGCCATGAAGATTGAATAATGATGACCGGCTTCATCTTGCATTAGTTTCAAGAAATCCTCAAGTACTCTGTCCAGCTCACCAATTGCACTGGACATTAAGGGATGAGATGTCACCAAGCAAACAATGGCATAATAATGAAGCAGTCACCAGGTGGAGGAAAAGTGATTCTGAGGCCTCCGGTGAATGGGCAGAAAGTCAGGTGGGGCGACAAACCAAATGGAGGCTGTTCCCGTTTTCCCCACTAGTCGTGAAGGCCAGTTTACATGACCAAGATTACGTTAAAGAGTCTTGCTCATTGAGTGGCTTTAGTTTTCTTGCTTTTGCTTTTCTTATCTTTCTTCTTAAGTCCATCCATGTGAGCTCTCAGGAGGTTTGAGTAGGCCTGTACAGAGAAGTTCAGTTAAGTACAGAGATCAGCTCATTCTTCAAAGATAGAAAAATCTGAAGGACTCAAACCACATAATCAACAAAATGTAACCCAAACTTTTAAAACATCAACAAGCTCAACCTACCATTTGAAACTTGATTACTTCTTTGGTGCTGACCTGAAATTGTAATAAAAATAAACGGAATCATTAATAGCAAAGAAAGAAGTAGCAAAGAAGAGGATGTCAGGATTCAAACATTTAAAAAACCTGGAAACTCACCACTGTGCTAATTTTCTTCTTGCCATCAGATGCTCTGAGGAGGCATTTGTTGTCTGCTGGCTCAAATGTCTCAGAGTGGCCTTTTCTGGGAACTGGCTTGGTCCTCCCATCATCTGAAAATTGACGCACATCACACAAAAGTAACTCACAAGATTTCCATCCTGATGTAACATGAATGGCATCACTCACGTGGAACCTACTTACATTTCTTTAGTGTGATGACAACACTGCCAGATGTTCTGCACTTCTGGAAGAGCCGTGTGAGCTCTGTGAGGAACTGAGTAGCAAAAAGAGAAATGGTTGATCTCAGTGTTGTAATTATTACATTTTAGGAATCTTATCCAAAGTCCAAACACAGTAGGTTAATAACAGATATTATCTTCTGCATTTGATCTCAGAGGAAAGCAAAAGGTGTTCAACATCTTTCCACAGACGCTCTGGTGTACGACACAATGGCCCTGCGACAACCCGCCTTTCATGAAGACTTATTTGGTTCCGTTTTGTTTGTTTTAAAGACGTGGTGACGTTTGGATTACAGTGAACTGAATTACACTGCACTGATTTTAATGATTTAAGTGCCACGAACCAAAGACGAACGTCCCAACTTTTCAGTTATACGGCTTTAGTTGCTGTCTTGAAGCAGCCAACATCACGTTACTAGGTGCTAAGTTACCAAGTTTGTCTAACGCTGGCTATAATCAATCAACCGATTCTATGGCGCTCAACATCACACGCGCCATTTTATTGATATTAATGTTCCAGAAAGGATAATGAATTGACGACATTACATTAGCCAGCCCAACTCTAAACCAGTGTTAGCTTGACCTAACGTTAGCAGGCTGGCTAGTGAGTCAGACCGACGACTAGCTTGTCCAACATTTAAAATATTGGTCAACTAGCAGTCACACGGCTAAAGCAGACATTGTCTGGTTCTAGGTTATAACCAGTCTCTCGAACAAATCAACTTAGTCACGGTATGTTTGTGGTTCTTACCGAGTCGTTTTCAAGCAGCACCATGTTCCTGACTTCAGTGTAGCTGAATCGTAGAATCACTAGCTACACGCTAACTGCCGTGAAGCACACGTACTACCCAGCCCGCAGCCCGCAGCAGCCCCGCCCTGCGCCGCCACAGGTGATGGCTGAAGTTTTTTATAACAGCGCCGCCTGCTGCCCGGGAGGGGAACAGACGCGCAAACACCCCTTCAGTCAGAAGATTAAATTAATTTCGGTACAAATATCCAAAACCAACGAGTAATTTCTTTGAACTGTTATCAGTTCTGAATTCTGTGATTTTTCCTATAAGAATTCAACATGAGGAAAAATGCCAAAATAAATGAAACAAGAGTCAGAGATGTCATTCCTGTAGCTGTAATTGAATAATTGATTCATTTACATCGTATATTTCTAATTAATTAACATTACTTTGCAGAAATCTCTTTTCCCTTTGATATTAAAACGTTTTTTGGATATTCTTGTCAAAAAAGCTAACTTATATTGGCCATGATTCTATTTGTAAAAGCAATGGCGGGGGGGGGGTACTGTTATAAGGCACGGTATTTTTTTTTTATTATTGATATGTATACATTCAATACTCGTGATGATGACTAAATTAATCAGTAATGACTTTAGACAGTATGGTTAAAATGTATAACATTGATAAATCACCAAAAATCTATATATAAACCACTCATTTTGACACAGGTGATATATTCAAATCTCACCTATGGGACATATACCATCTTAATAACATTGCATATCTTTTTTGGTGGCGCTTCAACCTTCTGTCATGTTGATAGTGCACAGTCTGGGTGGTGCCTCAGGTCAGCGAGGTGCACAGCAAATTCAGAGTGCCAGTCTCTGTCAAAAACCGCCCTGAGCTGGCTCTGCAGGGCCTTGGCCTTCCATTCAGGGTGAGAAGCATGCTGAGAAATCACCAGGCCCACTCCAGCTGTGGTCAGGAAATAGTCCCCTGACCAATTAGAGGTACCTGGGTAACACAACCTTATCTGGTCAATTATTAACTCACTCACATGCAGCAAAAGACCTTTTGAGATTCACAGATGTGTAGAAATAGTAATACTCAAGGTAATCTGTTTCTCACCAATGTAGGCTACTTTATCCGTCACCATGTATTTGTTGTGGTTGACTCTGGAGTATGGAATATCAGACTGGTTTCCCACAGGCACAATGTACAATTTCTGGAAAGAGAAAGATTTTTAGAAAGTAAGAAACTTGAGTGGTGAGGATGGTGAGGATGTCCTGCTTCCCTCCAACAGACACTAATTTTATACAGTGTCTTACTACTTGAATGTTGATATGATGGTGAGGGTTGTCCATTGAGGCTAGAGACCGAAGGAAGGGCAGCATGGCTGGATCAGAGTCCCGCCCACAACTGATCAGCATCCGGATCTTAACCCTCCTCTCGAACGCAGCTATCCTGATGGCATCATCGATGGCCGGCCAGTATCTGCTCAATTACAGAATCCAAAGTGACAAAATCATGCAAAAGAGCTGCATTACTGCTGGAAGCGAATGGTTTCCTTCTTGCGTCAGGTTTACCTCAGAGGCTTATTAAAGCGTGTGGTGGGGAAGTACTCCATGACAGCTGCATCAACATAGTGTTGAGCCTCTGAGATCACAGAGAGAACAGCCTCCAGGTCCTGAGTCCTCGATGGAGGACAGAATGATGGTGGAGAACCCTGGGGTGAAACAAATGTGTGGAATAATACTACCAAAACCCCCAAATCCTTTATAAAACATGATTTCCATGTGGTTACAGTATGAGGCTTGATAGTTGTCTTTACTTAAAGTGTAGTATTTCACTTCTCTGTAAACAGTCCTATCCCGTAAAAAGGAACTGAATGCCAGGCAACTCACTGAGAGGTAAATCCTGCTAGAGACATTATCAGCTTCCACCAGCAGGGGGTGATCTTTGTTAATGCCAGTCTCATATTCAGACGGCCAGGAGTGTGGCAGGGAGCTGTTGGATTGTCCCATCACCCAGTAAGACTGGAAGATCTTTTCGAGGTCCTCTGCTAGAGCAGAGCAGTTGTAGACGACCACTCCCAGTTCCTTCACCTATATAGTCAAAAGTGAACCTTCAGGCTAACGTTTTAAGGTTGAAAATATGCAACTGAACTGTAGGAAGTTTGGATTTACCTGCGTGAGAGCCCTCCAATCCATGTTGGCACTTCCAATGAACAAGTGTTTTCTGTCAATGATCCAGAACTTGCTGTGGAGAACCCCATTTGTCAGGCGCCCAAAGTTCACCTTCCTCACCTGGACTCCTATAGAAAAGAGGAGACCTGCTTTAGAAAGGTGATGGCAGACAACTGTACTGCAAGTCAAATGGAGTGTAGAGCGTCATACTAATAAGAGGGGTCAGTTCCAAACCTCTCTGTTGTAAGAACTTTAAATCTGTGGAGTTCGTGCGAACCGTGGGAACACTGGTCACCACTCTGACAGATACATTCCTAGAGGGTAGATCCCCTAGTTCTCTCAGGATATCCTTTCCCTGCCAACGGCAAGCCAACAGTATTAAAATATACCCGGTAAAGGTTTAAGGGAATGTCTGATATTTTGGAACAATATTTTCATTTTTCTTTCACTCACAGGTATGTCAGAGGAAGAGTTGACGTTGATGTCTTCCCCAGTTAAAGTCCAGTAAAAAGAGGCAACATCCACTTGGTCTGTTGCCATGGAGAGAAGGTCTTTCCAGACTTGTTCCAGAGGGATCCCAAATGTTACATTGGTTTTGAATGTCATATTTTGGGGAATGCTCTCCACAAGGGCAATGCTGAGGAAAAACAAAAAGACGTGTGATTTCACTGAAAACAAGAATATTATGGTGCAAGACAGAGAAACTAATCTCCAAGCATCCTTCATGATAGATTAGTTTCTCTATCTTACACCATAATATTCTTGTTTTAAAAAAAGGAGAATCTTAACCAGAGTTTACGATAGAGAAACCCCTCTTCACCAGTGGGTGATTATTTCACTTCAGTCAGCAGTTGGCCTGTCGGTGAGTTCAACCACTTCATGATTACAGTATCTGTCACTTCTCCTACACTGTATCATAGCAAGTTAAATTCATCAGCCTATAATCAGTCCCCAGAGACTGTTCTGAGATACACCCTTGTTTACAGACCCAGGTTTGAGGAGGATTATTACCTGCACTGGTCCATAGAGACATTGCCCCCACCAGGGTCCTGGGGCAGTGTCTCATTGTCGTGGGGAAGTGGGGGTCTCTCCAAAATAGCGATAGCAAGCAAAATCCCCAGGACTGTCAGACAGGCCAAAACCACAGCTAATGTCACACAGCTGGTCGACCTCTAACAACACGGAGTTCGATAGAGGAAACAGTTCCAAGAGTAAGAAAAATTAGACGAGCATCGCAAAAAACAGGTAAAGGTTTGGGTGGATGTTTGACATAGTTCTACCTTTTTGTCTGAAACATAATTGTCATGAAGGCTTCTATACACAGAGGACATTTTTGCTTCCAAGCACTGCTCACCTGTTAAAGATCAAAAGCAAGACATCATATCCTCGTACAGAAAATAAACCCGGGTAACATCCGAACACAGGAAGGGCAAAACTCATCATCTAACTGAAGTGGTTTAAATCTCTGAACCAGTTTGGTTTTCAAAGTAATGAAAGCAAAAGCAACTTACACAGACGCAATTACTTCTCCACTAGAGCGAGCTCAGAACGCTCCATACTCCCCCTCCAGCTGTCAGCTGAAACTGAGCTGAAGTGATATTTTTACTGTTGAGTACAGCAGAGTTCCCGTTTTTACTTTCGTTTCTGGTCCTGAGGAAACTCATTTACTCGCGAGTTTAAAATAAAGTGCAGTGCATGAACAGAATAGATGATGAAAAGCCAAATAAAACAGCTCCGCTAATCAAATTTATTTGAAAAAACAAACAGACCTAGAATCACCATCTAGCAAATTACACAAATAATCAAACACAATTACCAGCTAAGCAGCAGGATTTCAACCACGTCATTCTGGGAGAAAAGAGGAGAAACAGAATGCGAATATCAAAAAATTGGGACGCAAGTTTGACACCCAATTAAACTTCAGCTCTTGTGACTTTCTGTGTCTTAGACTGAGAAAAGGAAAGGGAGGAAAAAAGGATCCCACAGATGAATAGCAGCTATGTTTTGAGCGAGGAGAGGACAGACATTCAATTATTGCTATAGTTTGTAAACAACCACTGTACTTGGCTGCACAAAACATTATCCCCCACACAGCTCTGTGGCACTTACAGGTACTTCCCAAATACAATCACATGTACAGTCGGGACTGGGAAGAGGGAAATGAAAAACTCGCTGGTGTACTCAGCGGCATTTTTCCTTGCTTCAACTACAACAGTGTCAGTTTGTTTTTTAGTGTTGCAGCATATCAGGTCGAGGGGATGACGCTGTACTACATTAGTGCAAAAGACATGATTAAGAGGTAATTTGTAGGACATATAGATGTCTTTAGATATTTACATACTGGGCACAATATCACAAACTAACAGACTTACAGCCTCACACAATTTACGTGCTAAAATGAAATTACTTCTCCTGTCATGTGTGCAGCCATCAGGAGTGACCTTGTGTCCTGACCAACTGAGGAAGTATCACATCACAGCGCACTGAGAGCTCGCGACACATGAAGGTTTAGGTTTAGTGTGATGAGCTCAGCGCTGACAAATGAAGAAGACTCGTTCCTGTCGGCCGTTCTACGATTGTCAAATCCTCCGAGGTTTCCGTGCACTTCTGGCGTGAAAGCCCACGCATTACGACAACCAAAAAAAACAAGTTCCCAGCCCCTAACTGTGTTTAACACAAATAAAAACAAGCTTTGCAGGAGAGAGAAGCACAGTCATGCTTGAAAACTGGCGACTCGTGTTTAACAGCCACTCAAGTTTGTGGTTGCCGGGTGACTTAACCACAAACTCAGCCACGACTTTGATTTGGACACACATTCCTGAGGGATTTTTCACCCGCAGCTGGACAAAATAGTGTCAATGTACTGAAGAGGCCCAGGACACAGTCACTCCACTGAAAAATAACAAAATAAATACACAAGAAATCGACTGGTAGCATCTGTGCAACGTAAGATGAATTGGCCCTGGCACTGGTGGCTACCAGCTCTCTCCCCAAGTCACGTTGCTGTGGTTACAAAATACCAGTGTCTCACAAAAGACCTCCAATAAATACTTTTTACATTCTTCCATAAATCTGGTCCACAAAGAGTAAAGTGGCAAACAAAGAACAAAACCAAATGTTTTACATAAAGACAGGGAATAGAGAACTATGTAAGAAAATGTAGTGGGTTTACGGAGGGAACAAACACAGTACACTAACATCTGTAATGTGTTACTGCTTTTGTGTATGCGTAAAACAAATATCAATGAACCAAAACACCCACAAAATGATAATTGCCACTAAACACAAATATCTGCTTTGTTTAATAAATTTCCCTGGGTTGATTCAGCTCAGGCTGGTTTTCAGTTAAACCAAATCATTCCAATGAGCTTTTAAATTCAGCAATGTTGGTCATATCATTGGTAAATAAGGACAATCACTAACACACAGAGTCAAGTATAGTTCTGAGGCCTGTCGGAGGTGAGAGCGAGTGTTTGGGCACTTCCTCAAATCCAAACCTCACATGTTGGCCTGTCAGAGCGTACGACCTGACCTGACCTGATGGCCGTGTACCACGCTGCTGTGTATGTGAGCAGTTGCTCATTGTGCATGTGTGGCTGTACAGGAGGGCACAGTTCTGTGTATCCAGTCTCACTTCCCCTCTGTGGGTTTCATTCTGCACACACTGGTCCGACACCTGTGCGCTTGTGTGTGTGCACACGTGGGATTACAGCAGCAGTTCAGCGCTGCGTGTTCGTGTCAGACCTCAGACCATATATCCCTCTCTGAGATCGTCTGGTGTCACGGCTGCCCTCCTGACACCCTCGCCGGGCCTCGGCCCGCCGCCTCGTTTGGAGACCGAGTGGACTGTTCTCCAGTCACGTGAAGAAGGAG
The DNA here is from genome assembly GCA_016785225.1 of Psettodes erumei. Classification (NCBI taxonomy): domain Eukaryota; kingdom Metazoa; phylum Chordata; class Actinopteri; order Pleuronectiformes; family Psettodidae; genus Psettodes; species Psettodes erumei. The sequence goes on from JAFBJZ010000383.1 coordinate 8,981, forward strand.
TTCTGGAGGGTCGCACCCCAGACGAGGAGGAGACAGCGGGGCCTGAGGACTTGGATGCCTCATGCTGCCCTGGTTCCATGACGGTGTTAATCACTGGATAGAGAAAACAACAGACAACAAAGTGGCTTCAGTTTACTCAAGCATTACAAAGATAAAGATTATTTACATTTATGTCGTCTATAAACAGTGTGACTCACCCTCAAGTTGCCTTTGAACTCGCCTGAGCTCTTTCAAGATAGATGTGATTTCCTGAAACACAGATGCCTGACTTAGCTCGAACACAAAGTATTTTTTAGCATGAATTTAGCTTGAAAATGCACAAAAGAAGTCACCTACCTTGTTGGAGGTTTTAACAAGGGGGACATCGTTGTCAGAATTAATCTTTGCCTCAATTTGTTCCCAGATATCCGCCCTGTCCTGGAACAGTACCCTGCGTGTACAATACCAAGTGCAGCTGTTAGTAAGTTGTTATCTTAAGGTGTTCTTCAAAAAGGGACAATGCACATTTTGTGTCATAGATTTTGGAATACTGAGAGTGCAAGGCCCTCTGGGGGCTTTAGCAGAACTAAATCCAATCAAGGTATCATTTAATATATGGTGTGAAGCCTAGAAAACAAAACAAACTGTGGCTCCAGCACACAATGGAAGCTTTCAAACACAAATGTTTATTCTGCATCTAATCTACTTAGAAGATTACATCTCTCTTGTCTTAGTCCCATATTGTCAGTTAGACTACAAGTCTGTTTGCTGACTCACTTGGTTATACTATTTTAATAAGATTATTGGCTCAGTGTGGTCTGTGTGTCAGACAGGGTCAGTGCAGTTTTTCATCAAATGTGGATTAAAACGTGGGAATGAAGGATCCGTGTGTGAGGACTGTTTTCTTAATGTCTTACTTAATTTTTTCAGCAAGTTGCTCAGTGTTCTCTCTGATGGCCATGATGATCTGAGACATTGGATTTAGCATCAGATTGTCCACAATGACCTGGAGAGAAAAAAACAACAACTTTAGAATGTTCCCCTCAGTGCACCACAGAGGATACAAAAATGAGGCAAAGCAGCACGTTGCGTCCGCACCTCATCTCTGCTCCGAGCTCCCTGCCCGGAGTTCTGCTCGCGGTCACCTGAGCTCTGCTCAGGTTCCCTCGTGGATGCAGAACTTGGTGGGGATCTCTGGTAGTTTAATCCAGCCTCTGGAATTTGCTGCACCAGCTGCGAAACAATCAGAAATGAGTGTGACGATACAACAGACAGGGAATCGCTATGGCTGATGTTTACACAAAGAGATAAAACCATAACTCACTGTGATGTACTAACCACATGTGACCGATCTGCTCATTTATGGAACAGTACCATGATTTACAGATTAAGATTGAAACAAAGATAATGTAATTATCATTACATTTTAAATCTGATCTGGACAGCCAAAGCAGAGAAATGTAGTATATGAAAACTGTGTAGTTTGCAATAAAGACGTGAGTCAGTCAAGCCTCTGCCACTTGGATTATACAGCAACTGCACCAAGTATGCGATATCCTCTTTCATGCACCTGTTCGTGAGCTGTCACTGAAGAGACAGGTGTGCTGCTCTCCACTCCGGGGTTCTGTGGCTCGCCATCGCCTGCCACGTCATGGATCTCCCTGGCCAAGATGGCCAGGTCTTTAGCCAGGTCCTGACTCAGCCTAGCAGGGAGGGGAACACGTGTCACAAAGATGGCTGGTGCTTTTTCTCTTTTACGCACTTCTTCCAGCACAGCAAGAGAATAAATTGACCGATGGATGAAAATTAGAAGTACTGTATATTAGTGTACCATGGCAGTAAAACACTACTTGTTTGTGCTGTACGATTCTTTTCTTTTTTTTAAAGTTTGATTTTGACTGAGTGCAACCAAACCCAACTATTGCGGTCACACACTGAGCAAACAGTAAGAAGTCACATTAGTATCCACAGCAGAAACAAAGCTCCATTTGTAGCACTCAACCAAACCTATCCTCTGTCTCACCGTGCAATCTCAGCGCTGTGAGTGGACCAGCTGTGGAAGGCGTCTCCCTCCTGGTTCTCCTCCTCAGAATCTCTGCCCCGGTGCTTCGGGCGCATGGCGACCACCGGCTGGGGCCGCGGCTGACTGCGCGGGCTGTGGGAAGCTGAGGAAGGTTGGGAGCGTTTGTGTTTAGGAGTGCTCTGGTTTGCGTCGTACTCCTCGTCTGAGGTAGAGGTATAATCAGATCCTTTCTGTCGCCGCCTGGAGCCTTGGCGTCGTGAATTGGTTTGAGTAATGGAGGATGGAGAAGAAAGAAGCAGAAAACAGGAGAGAGAAAAAGAGATGCCATCAAAGGATACAGGAAGGAAAAACACCGCTACTTCAGATGTAAACAGCAAAATCCTTCCCAGAAGATGAAACAGAGGAGTACCAGACCATAGTACCATTTAGAAAACACAATGTTGTGTAACATCAAGAGCTTCTATTATAGAGAGGGCTTGTATTATAGTTTGCATCGTATCCACAATGTCCTTATAGCATGACTGTAAATACAGGTGAAATCATATATTATCATGAACTGCATGAGAACACTGTGGAGATGAGGCAAAATACTGTCGTATAAACGTTAGTATTACTGATATTAGTGAAAGTCCAGAATCAATTCCCCTCCCACACGACTAAACTTCCTGAAACATACATACATTTACATTTAAACTGAAGATGATGAACATATCAAACCAATTCACCCCTGGTGTTTGACAGACCTGGTACCTCTTCCTGATCTGTGCTCTATGAGACAGGTTGGACTCAGACATGAGTACATGGTGACAGCAGTCAAACTATTTTACACTGAGGGGAACAGGAATGTGCAAGGGTCTGTGTTGTACTCACTTGCTGTGCTGCTGGCATATTTTGCGCTGCTTGACCGTCCGCGGGTGACCGGGGTCTTGCTGAGCGCCGCTTTCTGCGGCCTCTCTGCGGGCTTCGGCCCCGGAGCGGAGGACCTTCGGACGGAGCCGCTGCCGGACTCTGTGCTGCGGTTGGAGAATCCTGTGCTCCGGCCCATCCACTGCGGGGCGGAGGAGGCCTCGGTGTCGCTGGGTGTGTTGAAGGAGCTCGTCCGCTTACGAGGCATCGCCAGCATATCCAGCCTGGAGAGTTTTTTAGCTTCCTGGGGCTGCTTAGCTGAGGCGTTGCCCGCCTCCTGCGACAGCCGATCGGTCTCCGTGCCCTCGTTGTCCGAGGCCTCACCCAGGCGAGCTCGACGTAGCATTGATGCTCTGGTGGGTCTCGGCGCTGACAAGCTGTTGGCACGGCTCAAGGCCTGGGACACTCTGGTGGTCTTGGTGTCCTCCTTCTGAAGGGGCATGGTGTATTTCTTGCGGGTTTGGTATGTGGTGGACTCCTGGTCAGAGTAAGGTAAGCTGTGAGGGTCATCACTTAGGTCTGTGGAACCGCACTTCCCAACGCTACGTCTGAGTCCCACCGGCCTCCTGACGGACTCCGTCTTCTTGTCTGCTCTCTGAGGACGGCCCTTTTCTGAAGACACAGACTTGTGATTTGAGTCCTGACTCGCTATGCTCGTTGAAGACCTTTCCCTACGGAGGCCAATAACAGAGGGTTTTTTCGTCAGTGTGTTTTGCTTGGTTTTATTGCTGTGCTGGCTGACCGTGCTGGAGGTATCCACATCCGACTCCCCAGAAAGAGAGTCCATTATTGGAGACGGAGTGGTTTCTGATTGTCCTGCTTGAAGTTTGGCTTCTAGAACAGCCAGGACGTCCTCCGTTTGTTTGAGGTAAGAATGAGTATCCTGACTGCAGGCACCCTGGAATATTTCAGTGTCGGGGTCTTTCTGAACAGACTGGCTAGAGATGTTTGGCAACCTTGCATTGCTTGGCCGCTCCTTGGTGAAACTCTCTTGTCTGATTAATGGAGATACCGCGCCCTCTTTGTGCTCTGGACTCTGTGTCCCCTGGTCCAGGACAGGAGCCGACGTGCTGGGCTTGACTTTTCCTGCATCCTGTTGACCTCTGTGTTTGGTCAGGGTGGCCGTTGAGAAAGTTTTGGTCACCTGTTTTTTCCCAGTCTTAGGGGTGCTGGGTTTGGACACAGCCTCCTCCGACTCGATGCAGAATGACGTGGACCTCACTGGGAGTCTGGGCGTCCCCTCATTCGACTTCTCTTCCGTGTCCGACAGCGGTCTCCTCCTCTGCTCTACGACCGAACCGTCATCGGACTTGCTGGCGTCGCTCAGGCTGTCGGGCTCTACGTCGTCCTGCACTGACAGCCTGTGAATGCCGTCCTGAGACGCGGGGACCACCGAGCTCTTGTCCTCCACATCAAATGTTGAGTGCGGGTCGTAATGAACATGAATGCTGGGAGCTGGAATGTCGCTCCTCTCCCCCACTGGCACCTGGGGCAGGATGCGCCGAGCCCTGGAGTCTGTGCTGTCATGGTTTCGGCCGAGCGTGGCCTTGTGGATGATGGTGCCGCGTGCTGAAGTGAAACAGTTTAAATGCATATTAACCACACATATTTAAAGTGAATATCATTCAAATTCACCAGGGTTTCTCATTATCATTTTAAACAGACTTGTGTCTTGTCAGGTGGCTTACCCCCTCCTGACAGCTCCATCTGGGCGGGGATGTCAAAGAGGCCAGACGAAGGGCCAGATTCTGTGTAGCTGTCTGCCAAGCTGGCCCAGCAAGACATCCACTTAGGAGCCCCGTGTAACACTGTACCTGCTGGCTGAGCCTGCAGGAGAAAACATACAACTTACTCAATACATTTTAAAAAAAGACAGGAGAAGAAGAAACATTTTAATGAAAGCATGGTTGAAAAATGATTGATGATGATAAAGGATTTCCTGAGCCAGCAACAATGTTAATATGACGAACAGCAGACGATCCCACACATCAATCTGGTTTAAGTGTTAAGTATAACAGCTATAAAGACCTGTGGGTTTGTTTGTTTGTTTGAATTACATTTGGTTAGAGAGAAAGCCCACAAAAAGAACCCACAACCTGCAAGGAAAGATGAGACAAATCAAGACATCCAAAGAGGGACACCAAAAAAAGAGTGGCAGTACCAAGAAGGCAAATCAAGACAGCAACGCATGCTGATTTGTGCATTTAACCATCTGTTGTTTACTGACCCAACACATGAACTCATTGTCTTTAGGACTAGTTGTTAATATTAATCATTACGTCCAATCACTGGCCCCCACCCTGAGCAGGAAGGTTTACCTTCACCAGACTCTGTCCCTGCTCTGGAGCTGGCCTCACCTGCCCATTGCTACTCTGCCTATGCTGCTCCCTGCCCTGACCAATAACAGGCCTAAATGCTGATGAGGTTTCTCCTTCACTCTGGTGGGTTCGCTCTGGGCTCTCAACAACACCGAACACCTGTCAGGGACAAAGCATTGCAAGTGGATAAGAGTATGAACGGAGGAAGTGGGACTGGCACTGAGTGGGACTTTTTCCATGAGACACTGATGCACTGTTAAGTCAGAGTTTTACCTTTTTAACCGTCACAACTTTTACTGTGCAACTTGCCTGGTCGATCTTACTGCGCGCTTCATCCAGCTCTTTATCTTGGACATCTGCTTCAATGGTGTAGGTCCCTGCATCACTAAGACTGTCCTCCTCCTCGTGTTTGGGGCCGGCAAGGGGGCTCTTGACTTCTACACTGTGAGACTCCAGAGGCATCACAGGGGCCTTGAGGGGAACAGGCTTGTGTATAGGAGAGGAAGTCTGGGGCTGGTAGGGTGCATTAGATGGAGGGGGACTAGACTGTGATCTTAAAACTGCCTCTCTTTTGGCTGCCGTGGGGGAACTACATGAACTTTTCTCCCAGCTGGCAGAAGAGGCCTGTTTTGTTTGTTTGAGCAGTTCAGCAGTAAATTCCTGGGCGAGTTTGGATCGCCGACCCACACTGCTGAAGGGCTTTACAGACACAGCAGATGTAGAGCGGGAGGAAAAGTTGGTGCTGATTCGGTCCTCCGTCTTCTCCCTGCGCAGAGAGCCGGCTCTTTGGGGACCCGTGGAAGCAGGGCTCTTCAGGGGGACTGTGTATCGTTGGGATGGGGGAGTGGTGGCGGCTGAGGGTGGGACCTGTCTCTCCCCAGGTGGGCTTGAGCTCTTCCTTGCCTTCTCCGACTGGACCATGAGGCCGGAGGGCTCAGGCGAGGTAGTATTATTGGTGAAGGACTGAGCGCGCTTCTTTCTTGGGTTATCGTCGAAGAATTCAATGACAAAGGCCTGGTGAGGCTCAGCCTTACCGACACTGGATAGGGACTGTGACTCTGGAGGAGAGTAGGACGAGGGCTCCTCGAAGTCAGGGGAGGCGAAGCGTGGTGGTGGGTGGGTTCTCAGGGGTTGTGGAGAGACCTGGGACCCAAACTGAGGTTCTGATGGTAGAAAGTGATTGACATTGATTGCAGGATCCCCTGAATCACTGTGAGTGCCATCTTCTCTGTAGTTTGCTGATGATGAAAAGACAACAAGTTAGCTTGCCAATTGGCACATCATTCAAATTAAAGCGAGTGTTGATAGGTGTTAGAAAGTGTGTGCGTGACTCACCCTTGGTGGTCTTCAGGAGCGACGGGTCACTGTTTGTGCTGTATGCGTCTTCAGCCTGTGACCTCCTCCTCATCATGCTGGCATTGCTTTGGACCAGCCAGTCGGCGACTTTGCTTTCTACTGACATCACCTCGGTGGGTGTGGTGGCAGCCTCTGTGGAGGGGAGCTTTCGCTGCTGGCGGAAAGAAAACTTGGTCACGTGGTCCTTGATCTTCATTTTCCCGGGCGTGCATTCATCGAACTCGATGGTGAAGGAGGCGTGGCTTTGGACGACGGGAGGCGTCGGGGTGGACGGGACGCATTGAGTGGGATCGGGGGTATCTTTTGTGGGAACCTCGTAAACTTGCGATTCAGGCTTTTTGGCAGGTCGCTGCTGGAACTCCTTCGTTGGGATTTCAAAGTAGCTGGGCTCCCGGCGGTAGGAGAAGATGGACTTGGCGTGACTATCAGACAGAGAGCCGTTGACCTCATATTTGGACACATCTTTACCAGACTCTGTGGATCAATAGCAAAAGCAATCGTTGGTGATGGATCTTCAGAATTCCTTCAAGCCGACATTTAGAGCTGAACTAGGAATTCATGAACTAAAGGAAATTCCTCATAGCAAAGAAAATTCTTAATAGCTTGATTGGGACGCCACTGTCGCACAGTCCCTGACACTGGGAGCCACAAATCACACAGAGATTCCAGCTGTTAGACTGAGAAAACAAATCAGATAGCTGTTCTTTGGGTGCCAGTTGGATGTGGCCAAATATCGCTTCTGGAGCTTAGAGTCCAGCGGAGGGTTGCTGAGCAGGAATAATCTGTTTCAGCCTGGGCAACATGATGGGGCCAACCCCACACACACACACACACACACACACACCCTCCCCCAGCAGCTTAGAGGGTCATAATCCATCACGAGGCAGACAGGCACTGCCCACTGGCCTGGCACGGTAGGGCCTGGCTAACGGTCCACAAATGGCAGCCAGAAACCTGCCTTGGGCTTAACACCATCCATCTCTCACTGACCCACCAAGGGCATCAGATAGCAGCACCAAAGGAAAACATGTCGTTCCAAGTTAGGATCTCATTCATAGATGTGGGAACATCCAATACAATCATAGCACAAATAACTGTGCAGCACATGTTTTGATTTAACAATATAAGCACTTCAGCATAAGTACCATTATTAAGTTTGAGGCTTGTGTGTATAGTAGGAGATATATATATATGCATGTATAGAGAGACATTATCTGACCTGCAGAGTCCCCTTCTGGCGATTTTCCACCCCTGCTCTGCTTTTTGTTGGCCGGGTCCTCGTCCTCCCCCCACCACGACGGCTGGCCGTACAGAGGAGTGGGCTTGGAAATGGGAGAATCTGTGGCTGCTAGACACAAACACAAACGCACAACATTAGACACAGCGACACACAGATCCAGGGAGGAAAGGGGGGGGGGGGGTACAAACAAAGAACTGAGTTTATTCAGCCTGTTGTGTGTTTGTATGAAAGTCACATGATAAAACAGCGCGGTGTTTGGTCTCCATACAAGATGTTACACGGCGCTGGAGTGTAGAAGTGTTACACTTCCTGTCGCCTGTGGGCTTTTTACAATTCCTACACATTCCCATGACACAGAGAGAGCTATGACTGCGATCCAAACTGTACCACGCAAACCACCAAAACATAATCCCCCTTGTGTGAGTCGGGACAAACCTAATCCTAATCTTCAAAGAATAAAAAAATACATCACAGGATGTAGGATGAGCAGTGCATCTGAGTGAGGCCTGTGGTAGACGGTGACAGTTTGCACAGTGACCCTGGTGTACTCCCTCCTGTCCAGGTGCTACCCGGGGGAATGAAGGCTTACTTCCCCGATGCTGGTTCTGACCTGGTGTTTAGCTGCTGGTTTGCCAGTCCAAACATGCCAGCCGGGCCTGAAGTGGCACTTATCAGATAATCCAGATCCCTGATAGCTGAGCTCAACAAGCTCTGTGGAGTTCAACGCGCAGGCTTCACAATCCTGAGCATCAACACCACTTCACCACTGTTGCCTTGGACGCACACAATAAGACATCAACATAGTGACGGGGCAAGCAGACAGGGCACGGTACCAATTCCTCTGCTCTTACTCATTTCTCTGCTTGTTGCTAAAGAAAACATGGGTTAGGGTTCGCAACTCAAGCAGACTGAGCACAGTGCTGGGTTATGTTGAATTTAATGGTTGATTAATGTGCAAAGATTCCCAAGAGCGAGTAATGTAAAAATGGCCGTTGGTAACCGTGGCACTTTTTAATATTTGGGACACCAAGTTTGCCAAAATACCAGTTTTACCGGTTCACTTTTTAAATTCATATTTGTCCTGACTATGGGGCCACTCCTCAAAATAGGTGGAGGACTTTTTCCCACATTCTTTATTTTTTGGGTTAGCTTTGTAAGGAAACATGGAAAACATAGAACGTCACCACATGAGCGGTAAGTCACAAAAAAGGATCAAGAATAAGTAAATAGTGAATGGCCCCAGGTCCGGGCTGACTGAGTCAGACACTGTAGTAGTGAAGTGTCCTGCCCTGCAGACAGCTGCAGGATTGGACACAGTCCACATCCTGTACAGCTGCAGGGGAAAATCAAGCAAGAGAGCACACAGAATAAGATGTACACAGCTCTCTCTGGAGTCAAGTAAGTGACAGAGCTGCAAAGATCCCCCAAAGCTAAAATGACACTGAATATATATAATGCATACATCTTGGTAACTGCAAAAGAATCGCTCCAGTTATTTTAAACGTGCAACACAAGTCAAGCCTCATTTATTATTCTTATCTTCTCGACACTGCATGTTTATCACCCGGGTAGTTTCGTTATCTCATCTGCGGACTGGGTCGCAACAGCACACGGCGAGGCCGCTGTAGCGCTGCAGTCAGCCCCGAGTAAACAAGGCTTCAGTGAGCACATTGTGCAATGAGACCGAACACACAGGTTTACTGGATCACTGTGGTTAGCCCATAGCTGCAGGAGATACAACCTGACTCCCATCCGAGTAGGACGGGAGTCTTTTCCCAAGTTCTGCAGTTCGGTGACACATTTGTGATGTGCTCTGAAGGGAGTCCCCTGCTGGAAAAGTCCTATTTTAAGCACCAGTTGTAGTTTTTCCTCTGAGCTCACTGGGGCCATTATAGAGAAGAAAGCACGAGAACTGCTAAATCAACAACAGCTGGAGTGGGTTTGTCAGAGTGAATGAGTTTCATTCACAAAGTGCGTCTCTCTCGAACGAACAATTCTCTGACTGTTCCACTGCTGCCTCAACTGTAAAACAGGATTTACTCAGCATGGCTCAGGGTGGAGGGGGTGCAGTGAGAGCAACTCCACCACTTCTTCTATGCCAAGCTGCCTCCAAAAACCCCCACACCTTTCTAATTGTGGTACGACACGTGTTGAGCGAGCGTCGGCGGCGCCCCACCTCTTGTCGGCGGTCAGGCGTGGCTGACGGAGATAAGACTGCTTGTCTTTTAACTCCTCCGCCCTCAGCTTGTCTGGCAAGCCCTTACTCATGTTTACCCATCTGAGATGTCAAGATCCATTTCTTTACCGACTCCATAAGCTTGCAGCTTTAGGCTCTCAGCTCACATGGCATCCTAATCTCACACCAGGGAAGCTCTTAATAAAAGAAGCCCAGCTTCTTTATCGAGGGATCTAACAGCCAGTCACGCAGCACATGCAGACACAAAAACTTCCTCCCCCTTGTGTGCGAACAGGGTATACAAAACCACTTCAGTCAAATCAGTTCCTCTGGGGCCAAGAGAACAATGACTTGTGCTTCCGTTATCATGAAACCTGCTTCCCACATGCAAGCATCTGCTGTGCCTGAGTTTGCGTGTGGATGGAGTAGTTTACCTGTGAGCGACTGGGCCCTGCGCTCTGCCTTGTCCTGCACTTTGATATGGGAAAGAGAGTCTCCGCTCTTCTCTGAGCTCTGGGGCTGCTGTTTTTCTTTCGCCTTGGCCTCCAGGGCTTTTATACTGAGCTGCAACTGGCTGGTGTACTTCTCGTGCTGCAGACAGGAGACAGGAGGGAAGCAGGAAGTGAGAGACCCTCGGACAACAATCAGTACAGATGTAACTGTCCTCGGACTTATACAGTGTGAGGAAGAACCTTCACCAGGGGACTTCTCAGTCAGCTCCATTTGAAAGTGTGCAAGACCAAACCCTCTTTTTGTACAACGCTGGCTTTTAAACTCCCCGTGACATTTTGGGGTCTGTACAATTTGTTCTGGCTGCAGCCGACGCTGGTTGTTGTTGTCCAGGAGAGGATAGAATCCACACATGCAAGAATTAATTCAGTGCAGGGAGCAAACCTTAAAAGATTCAAGATAAATGAGGGGACTTCAAACGGGCAATAAATAAGACCTGTTCCAACACTCCCGGTTGTTTCAAAGCACAGAGCTCATCAAAATGAGTGACGGCTGCCGGCACAGACACCTCACCAAGGTCGGCGCACACTGCATCACATTTCTTACCTCAAATTAAAAGAGAAACCTGCAGCTTTTTAAGCTGAAAGGTTAGGCACGCCAATTACATAGCCAAAGAAAATTTGAAATAGTAATAATTCAAATTAATAAAGCGTCCTACGTGCACTTGCTTTTCTTTTCATTCATCGTAAGTTTTTTTACTTTTTGTCTAAAAGAAGGAAAGCTTTTAAAGAAAGTTAGCAATTGTGATGAACTTTAGCACTTTATGGATCAAAAGATTACATGAGAAAAAGCAATAAACAGATAAATGAATAATGAGCAGTGAACTTTATCACGTCACTTTTTTTTTTTTTTTAAAAGGGATCCAAGACAAGTATTTCACCTGAAAGGCATTTTGGCAGTGCCAGGCTAAAAGTGAACTGTCAGTATTACTTACTTTAAGAGCTTCCTCTGGGACCCTGTGTTGACTCTTCTCCAGGATGTATACATGAGCATGTGCAGGAAGGGTTAAAGCACACAATCGTGCAGATCTTTTTTGTAAAACAATATAATGACATGCATATTTATATATTCACAGTTCAGTGTGTGGTGTGGTAAATGTGCAGATACAGTTCTTTCACTGAGTTCACTTCTGTTTCTGTCTTGTCTACTAAGAGGGTCAACTTTTCCTACCCCTGACAAGAAGGAGGAAAACAGGTAAGCGGTGAGAACCTGCTGTAATTCAAACAAACCAATTCATATGTTCAGTGACCCACTCCTTGAAACGTGCAGCATCACGTGCCACAACTCAGCGCCCACGTTGCACGTCTGGTCACAAACAAGCTTCCTAAATCCTGAAAGCTCTGTTATCTAAACTACATTTCACCATTCATTTTTTGTTTTCCGCTCTGGGGGGTGGTCAAAGGGTGCAGGAGATTTTCTGTCTGCTGTTGACCTTAATCTGAAACCCCTGACTGAAACCCCTCAGAGGATTAACATGCCAATGGAACCAAAGAGCACAGAGGGGAAAGAAAATGCAATCTCTGACTGAAACTTCTGACCAGTGGCTCTTTTCAGCGTGGGCTGCTGATCACCAGTTTAAAGAAGAGCATGAATCACACAAATCCAATCAAGCTTAAGCCAAACACGTGACTTGAATTTACACGAGCAACAAAAAAAGGATATCATAACCGAATCGAATGACATCTGAGAGCTTCAGGGTGATGTACGTCTGGTCTGGGATTCTTAGGTCATTCACGAACGTCTGCAAAATCAGAGACAAATAACACAGCTCAAATCAGTTTCGCTGTTCAGTGATGAAGTAAATGTGTTGACTCACAGGTGACAGGCTCTTTAATTCCTTGTGGCATGCACCCAGATACTGTAAGGTGCTTTGCAATTGACCCTTTTCCCATTGAAAGTTAATCCACCAGCACATTAAAACTCTGATGAGATTATGTTGTTATGCAATGGCTGTTGCTGCTTTTGTGGAATGCTTAATGGCCAGGTGAGAATAAACATGCAATGATGCTTTTTTGATCAAGTCAGCTGTCTAAACAGATAATGGGTAAGACAGAAAGAGTTTATCTTCAGATTGCTAAATGAGAAGAAAGGCAATGCTGGACATTTGCAGAGCAGTGGATGGAGGAGCAGAAGGTATTCCCTCCAGACTGACTGAAGATAATTGAGGAGAAAACGCAGCCATGTTGGATTTCAGTTACAGGTCTTTGCACTGTTCTGCTCTGATTAGTTTGGCTGCGGCAACCGAGGCCAAAAGAAACACTGTGTGAGAACAATGACCGGCTTCTCCCACTGCTCCAGTCTGGGTTTCATTGGGATAATGGTGCAATGAGGTGGCAGCGGAGCGGTGAAGGGAGAGAGAGGGGGAGGCTGCAGATAGGAAGAATGGGAAGGATGAAAAAAAAACAAAAAATGAGGATTCAATCCGGCAGGAAAATCCAGTATCCTGATTACAGCTGGTCAGCCAACCGTCTCTTGGCACACAGACTGGCTTCAGGGAGCCCGGGGTCTTTTATCGCTCTGGGCTTTTCAGGCAGGTTGTATGACTCTCGAGATGGACTCACTCACCCCATTCAAACTGCCCAGGTCCTTCACCATGTGCTCGTCCGTGTTTTGGTCGTAGTTGATCACAGCGTGCTGTTTGTCCACGCTGCGAGACTGCCACAGGAGTAAAGAAAAAGCCATTAGAGCTGGAGCAGCGAGTCAATTCATGTATTGGTCAATGAACAGAAAATCAATGGGCTTCTACTTTTAGGTCATTTTCCCAGCCAATACAGTAAAAATCGTCTGTTTCACCAGTGTAAAAATTTAATACTCGTCTCTGTTTTATTCTAAATCTCTAGGATTTGCATCTGAAGATGTCACCTTGAGCTCTAGGAAAGTGTAACAGACTTATTTCCCCCTCTTGACATTCTGTGCACTAAATGTTTAATTGAGCAAATAATCAGCTGATTAATCAACAAAGACAAAAATCATTAGCTGCAGCCCTAACAGTCATCATCATCCCTACACTGCTATTAAAAACATTAGAGCCAACACAAGGACAACGTCTCCCCGCATAAACTGTGCACAAGCCTTAAATACTGAAGCAGACTGAAATATTGTGCTTATCCACCAAACTCTGCTTGCATAGCTCAGGCCATTAACCAGGGGAAAAATGTGCCTACCTCTAAATATGCTTTCATCAATTAAGTGCAAGCTGAGAAAGGGATTCTGACTCGCTCGCTCTCTCTTCTCTGCTCATTAGGCACTCGGGGCCTCCTCCTCACAAACATCCCAAAGATTGAAGGCAACCGCCAAACTCATTTGCAAAATTACCGCCTGCTTTCAGCGTGTAGCGTCTGCGTTGGTGGACTTTCAAATAACTTCTTGCAAACACTGGGCTGCCTACAGCAGGGGGCTTATCAGTTTAGCCAATTGATTAGGTTAACTGTGTAGCAGCATTAAGACTTCCACATTCCTAACTCGACAGCCTTTGGCTTCTCTTCGCCCCCCTTATCACAGAGAAAATTTTGCTCTGGCACTTGCAAACAATAAATACGAACCTGAACTACGGACAAAATGCAGTCGCTATTATCATAGTAGGTGTATGGTGTAATTAGTGGTCATGGGGATAGAGACACTGATCACCAGTTGTCATGGAAAGTCCAAACATTCAAGTCGATGCCCTCGGCTATGCCATTTGATATGACTTCACCCACACTCAATCTCTGCTTTCCATGACAAAACAGGATTCTCATGTTGCAGACATTCAGCTGCGGTTTGAATAGGAAAAAAATGCACTGTGGTGTAAACAGAAAGATTAAAGGGTTAAAAGATGATTTGGAGCGGACACTGATTGCTCGCCAAGTCAGGAAGTAGTCCTGAGCACTTAAGCAGAGCAGCAGAACTGAGTCGGCATCATTTCATACTGGGAGAAGCTGAGGTTTTTCCTGGATCCGGCTACGCCTAAAATGTGGACATGAGCAACTTTTCAATCTAACCGACCTCTGTGGTTGGAAGAGCACAACACACTGAGGAAAGTATAAACAACTGCTTCTGAGGCAGCATTCCTCCTCCACTGGTCTAAATACAGAGTGAGGAGAAAATGGGAGGGAGAGTATTATACATACACCGCAAAGAAATTGTGTTTATGGCAAACACAGCATGGAAAAAACAACACGGTGGAACGCTTTAGCTGTGTTTTAAGTCACTGCTTCAAAGGCTGTCACCAGGTTACACACTCAGATAGGCACGCACATGAAGCATGCAAAGAACCTGCCTGTTTCACACATGTACGTGACAACCTGTCCGGTCAGACATCAGTGAGGAGTAATGCAACACATCCCAGGCATCTTTTCACTGATCTCTGTGAAGACCACTTAGGGTTCGTGCGACACTCTGCTGGTGTTTGCTGTGTAAACACAAACTTCGGGAAAGGAGCACACGCATTCCTTCAAGTTCTCCCCTAAGCACACAAAGTCACACACAGACACACCTGCAGCATTAGCTCGCAATCGTCCCGGCCGACGAAGATCATCTCCCGTGGCAAACGGTGGCGTGTGCCGGAGCTGCTGACCAGGAACCATGATGTCACACTCATGTTGGGGCCACGAGTCAGGATCTTCTTAGCATCCTGGGGAAAGACAACAATGAAATATATTCAAAGACAAATTTGGAAACCTTTGGACTGTACGGTTACGATCGTGAGGTGACATTCAAATGGCATGAGCAAAATTCAATATCTGTTGTTCTTTAGGAAACAGGCTTCACTTTAGAGATTAGGAGGAAAAAAACGCTTCATGTCACCTCAGTCAGACCTGTTATCCGACCTGTTACTGATTAAAATAACCACTGTGAATATTGTGTGTGTGTGTGTGTGTGTGTGTGTGTGTGAGTCAGCCAGGTTAGAGACAGACAGGTTTCCATGTGTCAATAGAGGATTTACTGCATGATCACACAACTCACAAATGCACATTTCTTTATTCGTTAAATAAACGGTGTCTGTTTCAGAAAGTTTGCGGAGCAACCTGTTGCAAACGGGCGCGTTTCAGTAACGTTAGCTTAAAGGTCTGCTGCTCAGGTCTTCACTTCCTGTAAACCCACGCAAACTAAACATACCTGCCAAAGAATTATAAGTTAAAAATAACTTTAAAGACTAACAGAGAAACCTATTAAATGTTTGGTAAAGACAGAACTAAGGTTGTTCTGAATGACAAATGTGACAGCGTTAAGCTAACGTCAGTGAGCCTCCGGTCAGACCGAAACAAGCTTTATTTTCCCCCCAATGATTTGCTCCCAGCGGAGGACATACCTTTAATGCCTTCTCCGCTTTGCTCCTGAGTGAAGCCAGTGTTTGACGTCCTGCGGGCAAATGGACTTCGACGACCGTACGCGAAGTCACACCGAGAGCACCAGGTAGCGCCGCACAGGTAAATGTCGGTCACACCCTCTTCTTCCTCCGGGAATGACAACCGGGCGAAACTCCGCTCCAACGGCTCTCCTCCCCGACACGGTGACGTAGCCCGTCAAGTCCCGTCAAAACGCGTTACGAGCTCGCGCTGGGAGGCGGAGGTGACGAGCTCTCACTCCGCGTGATTTCCGGGTGCAAGAAACGTCACCGCCCTCTAATATCTCTGTTACAACCTCAACATTTTTTCATGTTGTAGTTTGACTATTATTTGTTGTATGATTTAGTCAGCCTTCATCTTGTGTCTTATTTTATCCAGCGTTGAAACACAACGTTTTGAATTCAGCGCCCAACTCTCGAATATTACAAGACAGCAAAAACACCTTAAATGGCGAGTGGTGCTGATTATTTGTCTTTTTTAATTATTGTAATATTTCTTTAAATATGGTCATACATGTCTGACAGCCTCCTTAGTAAGGAGACAGAGTGTTTTTGCTGACCCGGCTGGAGACTTAACCATCCGATGATTTATCGTCTTTATAGACGATCTTTGGCTTTCTTCACGGCCCCTCTGGACTTTGTTTTTCCTGTGTTTCATGTCGGCGCGGTCGAGCAGGACTGCTGGGGGAAGCCAAATGTTCTTAATTTAAAATGAATTAAGTGAGTTGAGATGGTAGTAGTGTGTAGTGGCTTTTTGTTGTTGACACCATAATTACATTCTATTAAAACTTTCATACCCCAATTTGAATTCAGCTTATAGTACGCAGTCTACCTACTTTTTCTGCTCTTACTTAAAATCAAACGAAACCTCTGCCGATGATATGTGCGCATGTTATTAATCCAACGGAACCACTTTTCCCACACAAGCCTTATACCCACTAGATGGCGCTCTAGTTCCAGTTCACCGTATGGATCAACGGCAAAACATGCAGGGGCAATTTCATGGAAGCCACAATATCGGTTATACTAGAATAAAATCACCACCATTCATCCATCCTATTGAGGACACACTTACATGTTGCTCTGAGTGTGTTCGTAGAAAGTAAAAAGTAGAAAGAAAATTTAAAAAAATGGTTGGTTACCCTTCCCTGGCTCCACAAGTGGGATTTAATGTTATGAAGGTCTTGTAGTCAACAGGCTGAACCTGTTTCCACGTGTAAAGAAACCTGTTGTTTCACCAAAGCATGACGCCACTTTATAATAATAAGAGTGTCTGGCATTGAAAGAGAAACAGGGGGTACAAGCTGCTGATTCTGAGTTACAATCACTTCTATATTACTCATGTTTCATCTGCCTAAATGTCTAAAAATCCTCTTATTTGTCAGCCATTCAACAATTCATATTTGTATTGTAATGTCTATAGATTCAAAAAGCAAAATCTAATTTGAGGAAGCAAACAAGTAATAATGCCACATTTTTCATCCATTATACGTATATAAACATATACATATATAATAACTCAATCATATTTTACTAACAGGAAACGTTTTTGAATATAGTACACAGAGGAGAAATGCCCTGGCTTGCAGGCTGTGTGAGTGACATTTTCTCCACACAGCACAACACTACATCACCCGGGGGGGTGGGGGGAGCAGTGGCAGGGATGCAGCCCCAGCTCTGCTGTGTGTATTGGGCAGTGCAGCTGGAGTCAGGTGAGGGATGGTTGTCAGGTAAGCTCCACACTGGGCCAAACCTTGGTCTCGCTGTGTGGCACTTCACATTGCCGCTTGCCCAAAGACAGACTGTGAGCCCTGGCTGTCAACATCTGCTCCAGAGACTGTACCATCTGCCCGAGGGCCCAGGGGAAACATCTCTCCCCATCTCAGACCAGCTGCAGAGCCCCAGACGTGGACCTGAGCTGTCCTGCAGAGGCAGAGAACACAGCCAAGACACAGTCAGAGCCACTGAGTGCTGGAACATGTCTCACACACTTAGCCTTGTTTTGTCTGTAGGGTGTGATCATAGTAAGATTTAGATAAACAGAATTCCTGCTGGTACAAAGCAAAGATACAGTCTTGTAGCTATTGCAATTCATGAGATATTAAAAGTCACATACATTTCCATTTTTACAAGCGTAAGGACTTGTAAGGTCTATGAAATTCACATAGACATGGCAAGATTTTGTGAATTTTGTGATAAGGAGGAAGAAAGGAAAGACAGAAAAGAGAAAGAATATGATGACGAGCAAATTGGAACAATATCTGTGAAAAATATTACATGACTGCACTAGAAGAGGATGGAAAAAGTTTCCTGCATCAAAACTGCCCATAACAAACATGGGAATATATGGACAATAACCAAATTCTCACACCACCGATTATTTAACCAAATACTCTAAGAAAGCATATCAGCACATTATACTTTTCACTTCTATTAACATCAAGTGAAAGAATTTGCAAAAAAAGCAAATTGTTAAGACCTTTTATTTCATCGATTTGAAATAGACAAGTAAAAACAGTGTACAAAGTTTATATTATTTGTTTACTAAAGCTGGTGTCCTCAGTCTCAGGAATATGGGAGGGCAGGTACAAAAAAAGTTGAAATAAAAAGTATAAAATGAATTTCCCTATTTTCAGAAGGTGACAGCAAAGGGTGAGTGTGCATAGGAACAAGTAACAATCAGATTGCGAAAAACTGAACAAAGGGTTTGCAAACAAAACAGATTCGTAAAAACCATTACATTCAATAACATATGATGCACTTTTGAAAAATGATTATCTGATGATCATCTTAAAAATACTGAAGTGCTTCTGGAAACCTCCTAGTATGCTTTGAAACATAAAGAAAAAACAGTTTCAGTTCCCATGAGTCTCAGTTTAGCCTCATCCATCTGTAAAAAGGGGAGAAATCACTCAAACGAGCAAGTCTTGTTTTATTTGTATCCACATTTGAAATTACATTATAAAAGAAGCTAATTTAGTCTTTACCAACCATAAAGTACAAATAAGAGTCGAAATACAATCATTTTGGGGCAGCAAAGTGCATATCATTGGCACAGTAAAACTCAGTTTAGTCAACGCTGGTCTCATATAAATAACTCAGAAACTTGTGAAGGGGACAGCAGTCAGGCAAAGAAGCAAATCAAAAAATTACCCTTTGTGTGTTTCCCCCTGAAGCCCAGTTTGTTTGCAAAGTATTCCTAAAGACGTGTATTATGTTAACGTGACCTCATTGAGGCTGCAGTGAATGCACCGGGCGGAAAACACCCAATACGGTACTGTACATGGAGGAAAAACCCAGTGGAGAGAAGAGTCTCTGATCAGTCAGCGCCGCCTGACCCCTGATCAGAGGGAAACCAGGAGGTGTCTGCAGCAGAGCGTCCAGATATAAAGGCATCAGGAACTATAAGCACTTACTTCAGGGGTGGGGGTGGAGCTATTTCTTATCCTGAACAGCAAACTGTGGATCTCTCAGTGACTCTGATGTGCAAATAATTACAACAGTAATCCACTGCAGGCCCGCTTTTTTTTTTTTACCTCAATGATTAATCACTCTGTGTTCTTTGCACGTCTGCCATTCCTCACATCAGACTGTATTGCACAGTTGATTTATCAGACCCATCAGGGTGTGGCATGATCATACAACAGGCCGACTGGCGGAAGTTTTGCATCAGGGTTGTCGAAAAGTGACTTTTAAAAAAAATCCTTTTCAGTCTTAGGACAATCAGCCATGTGTTACAACATGTAAGTATGCAGAAAAATCGACTTTATTTGATACGGTACATTCAGTTTTGACGCCAAAAAAAAAAGTCTTGGTCTGAATGGTTTTTGAATTGTTCAGAAGTCTTATCGAGGAAAACATGGTTTTAATCACCCACTCAAGAACACACGCACACTCTCTGCTCACATGATGTTTTTGGTCCACAGTATGCCTATTTCTATGTGAAATGGTTGGTTCTTATTTAATTCTATATTTTCAATACAAAATGGCCCTTTTCAAAATTCCTAGCAGTGGCCTCATTGTGCATAACCTATCTACATTTCCCCATTCATTATGGTGTACGGATGCCTGCTCAATATACAACATAACAACCAGGAAATGCAGGGAGGTGTTAACACTCTCGCTCTCTCTCTCTCGCTCCGTGGTCAGTCTTCAAAGGCCACACAGAACAACCACAGTTATCTTTGTTTTGTCTCGTATTTCCTCCCCTCCTGTCAAAAACACAACTTTCAGATTGTAAATGTTACATCCAACGACGGCATCTGCAGACAACGCTGGGAGGGTGGGGCGCCGCGGGCCCCGGTGTTTTTGAGAGTGCAGTCGGGCGGGGTGAGGGCAGATAGTGGGACCAGGGGAATGTTTGAGTCGTTTAGGCCGTCCCGCTGGCGGAGTAGGAGAACTGGGGGAAGTGGGGTCTTCGCTCACTGTCGAAGGACTCCATACTGTCATCTGGGGACAGAGGGCAAAAGAAAACAGCTCTTGTAGAACATGGTGGTGTGGGTGACACGACAATATGTTACAGCATGAGTCAATATAAACATATCTACTCTTCCATACCACCTTCACCTTGGTTGTGCTTCCTTTAATATCTCTGCCTGTATTAGACCACTGAGAGCAAAATCAGATTTGAGTGTCCCGACTTTTACACAGAAACAGAAAATTCCAGTATATATTGATATATATGAGGATATTGGATATAAAATTACATATACGGTGACAGAATAATTCAACTATGTCACAAGAAGAGCCAGGAGATATAATGCTCCATTGTGACATGAGACTAAATATTATCGTAGACGTTTTTTACAAAATTGAATAAACTGAAGCCTTTTCTAGGTTTTACCAGCTGCACTACCGTAAAAGCAAGCGATACAGTTTCCTTGTTACTTGTTTCTTGTTAGACCGTCTTTGCTGTGACAAACAGTGAATGCTTCTTCGGCTTGGCCATCATGTGCACATTGCTGATTATCATTTCTAAAACTTGTTTTGGAAAGCACCAAATTTTCACCTCAGGATACTGAAAACATTCATTAAAAAGCAGAATTCAAAACAGTCACGATATTCCACTATACCATGAATCCTGTCACAATTTTACTGTTTTTCTTTCACCACGTTATCTTTACAAACACACGGGCTGTCAGGTACAAGCATTTGATGATTTTGCGAGGCAAAGGTTTTATGGCGCTGGCTCTCCAGGAGAGGGCAGACTGTTCTCAAGGGAGCTACAGCAGGCACCAGCTGCAGAACAGTTTCTTTATTCACATTTATGATAATTCAGTGAATAATTCTGTACAGAGGGAAATACCCAAACTTTCTGACTAAATGAACTTGCACTGTTTCTCTCATAAACCTGAAACTTCACTGAATTTGAACTTGAGAGAACTGAACAGAGATAGCACTTTAGGGTTTTCAAATAGCCAATGACACTGAATTATTTTAACATGAAATACTTAACAAGTATTTTAACATGGATTATTAAAGTCAACAACCCTTGGAAAATAAATTAAAATGATCTTGAGTGAACTGAAAGTGTAATATCTAATTTTTAATAAAGTCTCATTGGAGGTGGGGGGAAAATTTATCAAACAAGTTGGGTAGCCATTCATCTTCACAGTCCACTGTGCTCATCAGCCTCGCTGACACTTTCAGAGACATTGCAATGAAGGAAACTATCATTACACAGTGCGATGGTTTGACGTTTTGTGCAGGAGTTCATGTAAGTTCATGTTAAGCATGTTTCATGTGTGAGTGTGTGTGGTGGGGTGCTACCTTGTCCGGGTGGTGTAATAGTAATGGTCTGTGCCGTGAACTCCTCGTCAAAATATCGCGTGTCTGTCTCCGAGGTAACTTGGGGCTTAAACGGCGGGACCAGCTATTGGAGAGGAGAGGAGACACACAAACATATCAGCACATCAGCACCATCAGTCACTCTGGTAACAGTTGTCGGTCTGATGGCAATCTGTATTGTTTCTGGATGGTGCCACTTCCAGTGACGCAACTTTATTGATCCCCTGAGGGATAACAGCTGTCTGAGCTTTGCTTCCCCTCAGCGACGACGACCACAAGAGAATGAGGGAGAAACATGGCAACGTTCTAGACAACTGGCAACTGACCTTCTTCTCGTAAACGTCCTGCCATTCGATTCCCGCAAAGAACTTGTGCTGCATGATTTCCTTGGCATCGTCAGACCCTCCGCCTAATCTGGAGGACGAGCGCAGAAGGGGGAAAAAAAATTGAACCATTGCTCTGCCGCTCAGGTTGTGATTTTGCCAGCACTGCAGATGCAGGGGAGGGCTCCTCACCTCTGCATCGGTTCTTTCTTGAGAAGGCCAGAGAGCAGCGAGCGTGCTTCGGGGCCAAGCGTCCGCGGGAAGCGGATGTCTTCCATGAGGATGAGCTCAAACAGCTTCTCGTGGTCCTGGTTGTAGAAAGGCAGCCTGCCGCACATCATCTCGTACATCACCACTCCCAGACCCCACCAATCCACCGCACGGCCGTAATCGTTGTCTTCTAGCACCTAGGGGATGAGGACGGGGGCGGGGGGTGTAGAATGTGAGTGTTATATTCTTTATAAGACACTGTTTTCTTGATTGGAATTTTTTTCTTTAATACCATGTGTGACGACGACAAGCTGAAGAAAAGGCTCAATTCCTACAGTTCTGTGTTTACACATTGTGGGCCAATCAATAAGAAGTTTGTGACAACAGCAGCTCTTTAGGCTGAATACACAAACCCTAAAGCAACTGGGCTGCCCTCATCACCCCACCCCCAACAAAAATCACCTGCTCTCCCCCCTGGTCTGGGCTTTTGAGGCAGCCACAGCCAGCACTGACTCACATCTCACATTAGGAGCAAGGATAGAGTTTCCCCTGGAGCCCTGCATATTTAATCACCAAAGGCCCTTCCGCACACACACGCATACACACACACATGCAGATCAACAAGCAGCAGAGGTGTGGGTCACTTAAATAAGCAAACGTGTGGCAACAAACACAGCCTGGGGTCTTACAAACAACCTGCTCGATGAACAGGACCAGAGCCACAGAAGGAGAAGTGTTTAGTCGTATTATTTCCATAGGATGACTTTTCTGTGCAGGCTTTAATGAGAAAAACTTCTCCGGTGTTGTGCTCACTGAACAGCGCAACCTGTTGAATGACTAATGTGCTGCTGAGCCGAGTTGTTCCAAGGTCTCTGGGGACATGTACTGGATTCTGCCTCGCCAGGCGGATGTTGAAGGTGAAATCAAGACAAGGAGAACAGTCTGTTCTCTCAAACCTCCAGCAGCGTGATGCTGGGCAATTTAGACCTAAGAATAGAAGCTTAGGTAAAAAGACATGGGCGGATTAATACAATTAGATATGGACACAGGCTGAGAGAGAGGGTCCTGGAAAACAGATGGATGGAAGTGGCCGTAAAAGGTACAAAACTAGCGCGTGTGCGTGTCACTGTGGGCGCTCGGCCCGGCGCTGCGGTGAGTGGCGAGCATCAAGGAGGAGGACTGGGAGGGCAGGGGGGAGTAACGTGAAGCCGGCGTGGGGCTAGGATTACTGGGCCGTCTCTATTTCCAGCGCTGCTGTCGTGTGATTCACACCGTGCGACAGCTGGGCCCGCAGCTGCCCCATATATGTAGAAGAGCACCACAGCTGTGAAGCTGCCAGGAGCGCAGGAGCCAAGCTCATCCCTCATATACGTAACCAGGACTGCCTGCCTGCCTGGGCCCCAGCCCCAGCCCCAAATACTGTTACGCTGCCCCAGAGGAGCACAGGGAGGGGGGGAGAGAGAGAGGATAAAAGCGCAAACACTTGCTGCTGCTCTGGAGCCTGTATAGCGCACTTTTTTGGCTCACAAACGGCCTGCACTGACAGCCATTAATCTTCTGAGCTTGTGAATCCGGATCAGTTTCGGTGGCTACATGAAACCTCTCCGCATTTTTCTTTGTACGTAAATTCCACCAAAAGCCGATGCCCTCAGTCACTTAAGATTTTCTTCTTGTAACTACTTAATAATAGTGACAAAGCGAATTTGCCCCGATCCTTACATCGGAGGCAAACAGGTTTTTGCAGATAGGGTGCCCCCCCCTCCTCCCTCGAAACCCCCACCCCCGGTGGAATATTCCCAGACGTTACAGCATTCCTGCGCAGCGCACACACAACAAGGTCATTGTTTACTGCAGAACAACCTGTAACACTGCCGGGCCCGCGCTCCACAGAGGAGCTCGCCAACGACCCTGTTGCCACGGTAACGCCCCCTGATGTCTCTCTGCTTCTCCGCTGCCGAGGCTGGAGGTGTCATAGACTGTGCTTCTCTGTGGAGGAGCGATATCTGGCTGGGAAGAGCTAAGGGTGGACAGGTGGAGCACTCAGAGGAGTTAAAAAAAGGTTTAAAGAAAATAAAGAGTTTTTTATGATTGGCCAGGTGTGCGGAGGTAAATATTCAGATGCCTGGGCAGCGGCAGGGTGCTGATGGCTGACTGATGAAAAGGACAGGTTCCCGTGAGGCAGCTTGAAGAGACAGCTAGCTCGCCCCGGCTCCAGTTCTGTCCAGGTCAGGTGAGGAGGAGCAGGGGGAGCTGCGACTCCCCTGGTGCCACACAACAGCTGTAACCAATGTTATTTTTTTCTTTTTTTTTTTTTTTTTCCAGGGGCGGAAGCTCACGTTTCCTGAGGCACTGCCAGCAAATCACCCCTCCTCCTCCCACAACCAGAAAATTCCAAATGGAGGCTAAAAACAACGGTGCGGCAACTGTGTCAACATGGACACCCTTCTCCCGGAAAACATTTTTACGGCAACAGGCAAGGCCCTGATGTACTTACTCACACACACACACGCCACCCATACTCACAATGACATATCAGGTTACACAGTCCACTTGAGCACTTGTCATACCTGCACGCAATGGGGAGTAGCCACACCCCTCCCCATACTGCAAACATGAGAGCGGGCTGCCCTGCCCCGGGCACACGGCACACTCATTAACTCGACTTCAGCTGGAGATTAGAAAGGCATTTTGGGACAGCTGCCCTTTCTTCCAAATGCCTCTCATCCGTGGAGGTCCAACAACACATGCTGCATTTTTGTTTGGGATCTGCTCGTGTCACGCGTGATGAGCTTTACCTCGATTGCTGGGCGCCGCACCGTTCCTTTTCTACATCCACTAGTGCGTCTCAAGATTTTAGGATATTGTGAAGATGTAATTAAATTCAAATTTGCATATATTTAATATTCGTTAAATGTGAAGTGAAACATTTCAAGCCTTTTTTGTTATAATTCCATTGATTGTGTCTTATAGGTCATGAAAATTAGAAATCCAGTATCTCAAATTATTTGAATACTTCCTAAGATCAATCAAAAAAGGATTTACATTACAGATATTTCTAACTTCTGAAAAGTATTTTCATTTATACACTCAGTACTTGTTTGAGGCTCCTTTACCATGAATGACTGCTTCAAGAATTCCTAAATAACTGACGGCAAGTACTGAACGCTTTCACAATATTCTAATTTCTGAGATGTGCTAGTATTCCAAAGAATGATCTCACTGAGATTTACTGAGTACCATCACGGGCAACAAAAATTTAAACTGTCAATACATACGCCTTGTCAAATTAATGCAAAAATCAAAACAAAATAGTAGAGAAATATAATGCCTCCGATACAGAGCACAAGTATGAATGTGAAACTGATGTGAATCAGACGCCATGACCTTCACAGTCTCCAGATCTGAACCCAGCTGAGCATCTATGGGATATTTTGCACCAGTGTGACGCTCAGTGTTCATCCTTCCAGTGCAGTTCCAGCGACTCTGGTGGCTCACGGGGCCCCAGACGCTTCACATCGTTATTTCAGGGAGAGAACGAGATAAAGAAGCAGTGATGTGGTTACCTCAGGGGCGAGGTACTCCGGTGTCCCACAGAACGTCTTCATGGTGGCGCCATCTTTGATCCCCTCCTTGCACAAGCCAAAATCTGTGATCTTTATGTGTCCATCTTTATCCAGCATGAGGTTTTCCAGCTGCAGAAAACAGGAAGAAGATGAAAGAAAGTAAGGAATGTGCTGAATGTGAATGAACTTTGAAATGTACAAAATACAGGCTTCAGTGTTGACATTAGTCATTTTTCCAGAAAATACTTTTCAGCAGATTTCAGAAATTTTGGCTAAATAAAATTTGAGTCATTGCCTAGAACCTTGACATGTCATTGTTTTCCCACCTAGGGTTGCATTTGTGTTTTCCCTCATTTTTTCTGGAACTATACCAGCTTCATTGCAACTGTAAACCTTTAACATGACCATGCGTTTTATTGATGATCTTAATGAGTGGAACAGTGACACACATCCATTTTTCAAAAGTAGAATAAGCAGATCCCAGAACCCTGAGCTCTTATCCCATCTTCTCTTTTTCGTCACCTTTCCTCCTTTTTTAAAAATGTGTGCCATCTCCACTCCAATTTATGAACAAATGGAAAAAAGTGCCTCGTGAACAAAAGTAAAGGCAAAGTGACCTAACAGCCTAAATGATGTGCATCATGCAGTGTCATGACTTGAGGCTGCATGGCCTTTTAATATCAGCTTGTCCTTCCCTCCCCCCCACTCTCGCTTTCTCTCTCTCAGTTAAAGTCACCTGGCAGCTGTAGCTCACACGTGGCCAGCAGCGCCCAGCCAGCGTCAGCACATCCTCCAATCCTGCTACCCTGGCATTTTCAGGAGAACCCTAGCAGGCTGGGAGCCGGCCTCATAAACCCAAGGGACGGAGAGAGGGAGGGAGGGAGGGAGGGCTGTGCTGACCTGGCTGGTACAGTTTTATCAGCTGGAAGTAGAAGACCCGCAGATTCCTCTGCAACACTGAGAACCCCCTACGGCCCTGCGAATCCTAAACATGTCCTAACAGTTCCCAGCATCTCTGAGATTTATATTGAAAAAGAAGCAGCTGAGGTCTTCTAGCGTCCTCATTGGAGGGTGACAGACATTTTCTCTGGTTTACTGCTAGTTCACAATGTGACGTCATTCACGCACAAAGTGCACAAATGTCACTCGCTGATTTCTGTCCATTCCATTTCCGTCTAACTGCAGTAAGCGTACAGGCCGAGCCTCCGTCCAGCTGCAGTGAGGTCTGGAGACTGATCTGGGGGATGCAGATCAATAAGCCCTGGCCACTGCCACTGCTCTGGATGGAGGCAAACCCTATTTATATCCTGCCAGGGGAGAAATGAAGGGAAGGGCGGGGGAGGGGGGCAGAGGAAAGGAAAGAGGCTGACAGCGAGGATGAGAGAAAGTGAGGACGTGTTTCCCTCCCTACCTTTAGATCTCGATAGACCACATTTCTTTCAGCATGAAGGTAGTCCAGCGCTGACACGATCTCTGCACCGTAGAACCGTGCCCGCTCCTCTGAAAATACCCGATCCCTCGACAGATGGAAGAAAAGCTGAAGAGAAACGGGGAGATTGACAAGAAGGAAGCAGAGGGAAGATGAAGACAGACTTGGTTGGTCCAGAGAATACAGGAACAGTCGACTGCTCAGGTTCTCGAGAATTCAGTCATTTGACTCACTGAGACACACAGATGCAGACTGTGTAACGTTAAAAGGCTTTACCTCACCACCATTTGCATACTCCATGACAAAGCACAGGCGGTCATGTGTCTGGAAGGAGTATTTCAGTCCCTGTGGGCAGAAAAACACAATGCTCAAAGCAGAACATGGTGATGTTTCCAGCAACGCAAAGAGGAAGCTGACATTTAAAGACATGAAACATGCCACACATTACATATACGTACACAGCTCTCTAATGAAAGGAGAAGCAGGAAGACTTCAGCACACTGAAGCCTGCGTGCTGGGGCTTTTTAACAACTGCTGTGGCAAACATTGTCGTCATTCATTGCGCCGAGCGCATCGCATTGTGCGACGGCTCCGCCCACCACTTAGGCCTAACGTTTTTGGAGGAGCTTTTCAATACGACACACCTCAGACTTAGAGAGAAGGGTTAACAGATTAAAAAAAAGAAACTTCCAGTGTTGCTATAAAAAGGCCCAGCTCGACTGCAGCCTTTGTAAGAACAGCTCTTCACAACATTCCTGGTGAAAGTGTCCCCCCCCCCCCTTTTTTCTGAATGGATGCTGCCGGGTTGGACTGAAGAGGATTTCTGTGAGTTAAAATAAGGTTTGGTTTAGGTACATAGACGGGCTCCTTACTGTCAAGAACGGATGCTTTGAATTCTGGAGGACTCTGTTCTCTGTGAGTGTGTGCGCCACTTCATCCTGAAAAAAAAAGCCATAGAGTGTTTTTACGATTCTCACAATGGGATTAGCTATTAGTCATAGTCCCTCCCAACCCCCCACCCACCCTCCAGTGTTTTCTGCCCTTTACTTGTTCATTGGCATCCACTCACTTTCGCTACGATCACCTCCTTCTTAAGGATCTTCATGGCGTAGTAGCGTCCTGTGGCCTTCTCCTTTACCAGGATAACTTTGCCAAAAGTGCCTTTTCCCAGGAGTTTGAGGTATTCAAAGTCGTGCATAGTCTAGAGGGCCAGAGGAGAGGAAGTGGCGTCTGGTTACAATCAGAAGCATTAACAAACTCATGCTCTTAACTCGCCAGGACACACAATCCCACTGACAACAACACAGAAGCATTTAAGGCACCATTTCACCCACCATGCAATTTCCACTCCTCTAATGGTTTGGCCTATATGCGGTTGTGTCTCAGTTAACCTCTGACCCCGGGTGCTAAGGAGAATGTTGAAAATGGTTGTGTGAGGGACATCCAATCTGGTGGCCTTGGAGCTTCATGTCATGACACATGCAGGGGTCGTGAAACCTGGCGGACACGCTATCTGGTGCTAAGCCACCCACGGCTGATGTTTGGAAAGTAGAAAGTGGTTGCGGAAGGTGAGCTGAGGTGGTGTGAGTTTGAATAAGGCAGGGGCAGGGTGGAGGCGACGAGTAACAGTCAATGTGGAGGACAAGGGTAGACCCGGGGAGAGGGGGATAAAAGTTTTAGAGTTTAAGGTTTGAACACTGAGATGTGTCAGTGAACGCTCCATACCACTTTGTGTCTGGGTTTGGTCAGGTAGACCTCCATATCCATGGGGTCTGGAGAGGAGTCCATCATCTCCTCCTCTTGTTTCTGCAGGCCTTCAGCCACTGCCTGGATGGCTTTAGTCCATTCTTCCCTGAGGGAGGCACAGGCGGCAGAGAGATTAACATCGGCCCATTTGCCATCATGCAGGCCCAGCAGCCCAATCATGTAATTGTCTTCTTATCAACAGGAAGGCAATTTCAAGTGTGAGTTCTGCCAATAGCCGGTGGACCTTGCGTGAGTGCATAGCAGTGATTAAATATGTACGTTTGTGCATGCGAGGAAACACAGAGAAGCTCTTTAAACTGCTAAACTGCTTTCTAGCAGCAGGGACAAATTCGCCGCATGTTGATGATTTGTGCGTTACTGCTCTGTAAGCTGAGAGGTGTGCGCTCCTCGCTTGCCTCTCCTCAGGGGTCTCCACGTGGAAGGTGCGCTCGATGACAGTGGTCCACTGCAGGCAGCGGATGATAAATGTGTTGGGCTTGGGCCGTTCCGTCTTCATCAGCTGGCACTCTGACCACAGCCGGGGAGGGAGGGAGGGAGGGAGGAGGAGAGAAAGGCCAGTGTGTAGGGGAGTGGGGGGGGGGGGCAGACCCACAGTTATAGCCATTTATCTTTATCGCCACCCTAACACACACACTGTTGGCCAATTTGAAAAAGAACAGGTGCACTTTGATGAAGGAAAACAACTCTGATCCTTAACTTGTCATCTCCTTTAAAACACAGCATCTGTTAATACGGGTTTTAATAATAATTTGAAATCTATGTCACATTAAATAAAAATCACAAGTCCGCCGTAAGAGAATGTGAATAAATAAAGAACTTACATTTATACAATTACTCTTATTTTGTGAAGAAATCATTACATTCCCCCTTTTATTTCATTTCCTTTCATCCTCTCACTATTCTCAGCAATTGTCTTGTAAGCACTTCGCAGAACAATTACTCAAAACAGTCTAATAACTGAATTTGGAAAGCAGAGCTTTCCATCTGCACCTCCTTCGCCTTAACATCTGTTCCCAAATGAAACGTGTCAGCAAATGTGTCAGAACGTGACACAAAATGGCCTCTGTCTGATAGATCGGAGGACAATGGAAGTGGACCACCACTGAGCGCCAACATGGCTTCAATCAGGGTGACGACGCCATCCAGCTGCAGCGGCTCCGTCGGCGGCGACACGCCATGTGTCCTCTGCAGCGGGGTCGCAGTGGTGACAAACGCCCAAAGCTGCCGCTGATGGAGTCTGAGCCTCAGAGCGCAGCCCGGATGAATACTCGAAATCAGGCGACTAATAACCACGATAACTCAAGAGTGTCGGAGAGGAAAGATTTTGTTAAACAAACAGTGTGCTGTCTAATTGCTGCGCTCAGTCATCTGCACAGGCTTATCTCCGAAACTTTATCTGATGTTGTGAAGATAGAGCGGGCTGCACCGCTCTGGGCATTTTGCTGCTGTAGTTATTTTCTGTCACGGCATCGAAACCGTGAGTTTGGGGGAAGAAAGACTTCATACAGAGAAGAGGAACGACATTCGATGGATTAATGTCAGGAGCCAGACGTCTTGCACGCATGTTCGGCGGCGCAGCCTGCTTTGCCTCGGAGCGGTGCTCCTCCAGAAAGAAACTCACAGCGATGCCACTGCCAATTCGCTAATGTTTCTATTCATAATCATATAAAGTGACATACAGTGATAAAGGATACTTGGTCATGATATTAGAGACAATTCACTTCCATACTTATAGCTCACGGGCACTTTGCATGACTGTTTTTTTTTTCTCCCCTGTTAATAATTACTTTTCCGGTTGGATAAAGAGGCCTGGTACATGCAAAAAAACAAAGCAGGCATATTTCTCACAACGATGCAAGTAAAAACAAGAAAGCAGCAAACAAAATATGGGTAAACTGAGCTGCCAAGAAACAGAGGGGAAAAAATGTGGTGGTTTCTCTGAAGCAGATACTCACGTGCTACGGAGAAGTTATTTAAGGGGGTTTCCAGCTGGTCAACATCTTGCGGTCGCTCTTTGTAGCCAATGAATGTACCATCACTCTTCAGGAGAAAATACCTTGGCCTCCAGGTCTTGATGTATTCTCCTGATATGAGAAAGAGATTGAAAGAGGACCGCTGAGTTAAAGGAAACAGAATGAAGTTGTGACACAGTCATAGGGATCTTCTGGAGGGGGGGGGGAGTTTAAATGCTGACCAGTGAATGTAGTGGTGTCATGACTAACGACTACACAGTGTTAGCCTTTCTCTTTCGGTTTATATTCCAAGAGGTGCAACCCATTACCGACAAACTAATTGCTATGCTGTTCACCAGTGCTTCCTAAAATGACCGTCTTGTCACTGTCTTTCTGTTAGTGTAGGTCAGCTGCAGGACAAATGGTGGTTTGAGCAGGAGTCAGGACCCGTCTGTCCCCTTTTCCAGCAGTCACTTGCAAAGTAGACTCTCGGGGAACACTTGATCTGTCTGAAAAGCTTCTCCTACCGTTTCCTGGAACTGGCGAGGGAAAAGAGATTATAAAAAAAGAGTTCCTTCCTTGTCAAAACCTGGTGCCTACATCAGCCATCATGCAACATGCACACTGACTGTGCAGCCTGAGATTCGGGCGTGTTATGGTTTTAACAGCTAATGTAGCCTTGAGCAGAACAAGGGAGCGGGCTACAGAGTCTGTGTGTCTGCAGTCTGGCAGAGTCACATCTTTCAGTCTACACAACCTCACATTTTTCCCCCATTTTCAAACTTGTGGCCTTCGGCCCCAACCAACGCCGACTCAAGTGACATCACTTGAAGCAATTTATCAGGCATCATTCAGCTCCCCCCTGCACTACAAAAGGCTTTATGCACCATTCGCTCCCTCAGACCTGTAAACAGACGTGGCTGTGTAAAATGTACACTAACTGCTTATAATGTTGTGGCAGATCAGTGTAAATCTGTGGTCTGTTTTGAAAGAGTTCATTCTGAACCATTAGTAATGTGTTTTAAAATATGTTATGTAGTTGAAATTATTTCCCATGGCTTCCTGGCTTGACTAAGTCAGAAATGCACCGAGCAGCCGCAGCATTAACCCAGTTACTGGTTTTAATGTGTTCGCTGATTGGTGCCGTTGCGGTAACTGTAAATGCAGTTTATTGTTTTATCAACCGCAGCCACGTTTCTCACTCTTTCCTATCAATCATTTCCTAACACAACCATCATGTTTGCTGGAGCCTCAATTCGATTTTAACAATAAAACTTTCCACAATTCCCATTTCCGAGACAACACCCAGAACCTCAAACCATGCATGTCCAACCCATTCACTGGCATCGCACAAATGAATCTCTCGTAGGCAGACAAAACTCAATTTATTCCGGTGATGCTTCAGGAAACGTCGCGCCAGATGTTGTGCAGACGGGGGGAAAAAATAGCTTACATACCATAACAAGGCAGTGGCACACAGAAGAGTGGGACTTGAATATTTATACAGGAAAAGTGTAATTTATTTTTAATCACGGAGCTGCATATTAACCCCATGCAGAGCCGTAGCAAGCTGTCCTTAATTGCCCCATTTCCTCTAACAGAGAAGTGTGTGTGTGTGTGTGTGTCTGTAAGGGAGAGGTAGGAGATCTGTCAATATGAGCTTCTGTTACCCTCTTTCATACACTCACTTGTGACTGATGAAAGTGACAGCAGATCAGTCTGAGGTGGTACAGACCTAACAGCAGCTTGTCTTCTCAGTATATGCTCTTATAAAATATTTAAGGAGATGGCTAGATTTTTACAACATCGGCCGAACGTCACTTTTCAAGATTTGTCACTTTTGACACCTCAAAATTATGAACTTCCTTTTCCCACTTCTTCTCTACATTTTTCTGAGCAAGTGATGACATGAGCGGTGAACTCTAATAGGACATCCTCCATATGGCTTTTCTCAGTCAAGACGAGGGGAGAAAAAGGCGAGAAGGAAAGGAAAAGGACACTTGAGAAAAGCACAGTCATCCTGGCAGAGTTGACCGCGTGCAGCAGGATGAAGCCTTGTAAAACAGGCCGCCTGTACATCACGTTCCAGCGGAGCATCAAGCCATTAAACCCAAAGCAAACACAGAAAGTGAAAAAACACCTGATTTACTATGGCTGGCAAGGTGCTGGCACCAATCACCGCACTGGAAGAAACATCTGCCCCGGAGCACAATATACTTTAGTCTTCAATCCACAGCAGATGTCCAATACGTTATTACATTTTTCATCGTGGCACGGGAGGAGATTTTTCATCTCGCTTTCTGCAGAGTAAGTGTTTTCACACCACACATAGCTCATTTAGTAAGTAGCCTGACTTTGTCAGCCGTCAGATTTCCATTCTTGCCACCTCCCAGACGAAGCTGTCCGCGTCGGATGTTCTGTCCTAATTGAAACACGCACTGGCGGGAGTCTGTTCGGTGGATTTCCCTCGCGCGGTTATCGTCGCGAGTCGTTTGTCTGTTTTAAACGACGAGCCTCGCTAGTCAACCTCCGCATCAGTCACCCGCATGTGCGTGCTGGTCTCCAGAGGATCCGCAGGCTTGGTGTTATTTATCATAAGAAAACCTGACTTCCTTACTTCAGCACAACGGCGGTCGCGAACATGGGCGACATGAAGAAGACAAACAAAATAATTGCAGCACGAGAGAGAGGATCCATTTCAGAGCAAACAGCTATCAGGTGGGAATTTAACCAAGGGCTCATTCAACACAAACATAAGTTGTCTCTTTCACACTGTGGCCAGAAAGTCTCCTGAGCCTTGTTTTCCTCAGCTGGGCCCCAGCTGGTGCCTCTCTCTGTGGTCGGGTTTTGGCTGACCCATATCCCCCAGCTATAGTCCATGCCAGCCCACACTGAGGACAGTATGTGCACAATGCAGAGACAGCAGAATGAGCCCCCCCCCTCCTACCTGACACCATGACACCAAAGGACTCACCGTACAGGCTTGTCTCCCGGGCGGAGACAAAAACTTTTTAGAAGTTTTGGTTCTGGCAGCAGGATTTGCAGCGAGCCAGCCTGACTGTCCAGAGACAGGTGTTTATGTGTACGCGTCAATGTGCTTGTGTGTAAATAGGTTTGTGTCTGTGTGTGTGCGGACGCTAGCTTGCAGGCATCGGAAGGTATTTTGTGTGTAACGCATTGAGTCAACATCTAGTCTGGGAGGCTGTGATCTTCTCCTGCCAGCTCCGGTGACGCACGGCACCCACCAGAAGCAGCATGGGTGGTCGTTCGTGATGCAGCAGCGCATCGCATGCCGATTACTGTACTGGTGGACATTCTCCCACGCCGAGGTGGGCCTCACATGGTGTCACACCGATGTCAGGCAGATGACGATGCCGACTAACCGTCCTCATTCCAAAGTATGTTTGTGCGATGTGTGTGTTGTCATGTGAGTTGAGGTAAACAGGCTCAGGACACTCAGAGTTTAAACCTCTCCTGAAATTCGTCAAACTGCTATTGTGATATTGTCACGGCGAGGAACTGAAACAGCAAAAGAATGCGACGGAGGTGCGACATACTGTACATCCTTCGACGAGTGCATGCTCTTTCTAGACAGGACGACACTGCAACTTCCTCGTCTATGGCCACAAACCAGGTCACGTGACAACAGTGGAAGCAGTTATATCCGGTGTGTGTGTCTCCACCGCTCTGCAGCGCAACCCCCCGCAGGCAGTCTGTGCTTACAGAGTAAACAACACAGATGACCCTTGTCGGCTTCCCATTTACGCCGATTTCCCCTTTTTCTACTTTTGTTCTGTTCTTCTTTCCACACCGAGGCCTCTCGTAAGCACCGACAAGACCAGAAAGTGAAACCGACGCTCGTGCTTTCTGTATTTTTTTAATCGTGGATTCAAGCAGAGTCTTTTGCAGCTATAGCATAGACAAATAAATTGAACAACTAAATATTCTTCAGAATGTCTGTCTTAACAGCAACTTTAAATATTTTATATGACTTGACTTCGGTGCTGTGCAGGATGGACCCCAAATACTTCCTGTGTACAGGGAGTAACACGGTGCAGACTGCTGACAAAGGACAATGGGCCTGGTAGCAACACGGGAGCTCCTTCTGCTTTTAAGTCAGTTCATCATCACAACATTCAGTAAACTGTAACCGTTTGATGTCAACATGTTCCTCCAAAACAGGAAATTAGCCAACAGACAGACTGACCACAACCAAGATAAGATAAGACCTGCTTCGAGTGTCAGGTCTGACTGTGACCGAGGCGCACTCTGCTTGCGAGGAAAGCCACCAAACAATCTTTGTCAGAACTGAATCAAAGCTGTTCTCATAAAACAGCAAGCTGCGCGACATGTGACTCAACTCGACCGAATTCGGGGAAGGACAGGCGAGCAGGAAGACTGATTTGACACCAGATGCGAGATGAGAGAACTGGAGGGGATGAGAAAGCGACACAGTGTGCACAGTCTTGTGCTGAGTGGAGTGGTAGTGAGACAGATCACTACATATGTTCCCCACATATGTAGGACCGCGAGCGCAAGTGGAGTGTGTACGAGCCACGCGCATGTGTGTGTGTGTGTATGGGAGGAGCTGTCAGGGCCTGATAGAGTGTCTTTACATGACAAGCAGCTGCTGAGGTCTTGGATGCGCGCTGGGCAAAGTGGAAAATAATGAACGGAGAACCGCTGCCAAGCACAACAGAATTCATCTTTATTTGCCAACTGCTGCATGGCCCTGCGTGGACAGATCCAGCACGCCGCCGACACGCCCTCTTTACCCTAAACATACACGCACACACAAGGCGCACAGGGGAAGAGAACAGGTTCAACCACAGCTGTATAGAGTGGAGCGGTCTTGTTTACTTATGCATGCGTGTGACAAAACACGAGGACTTTTTTACACAAGAGTTGTGGTATAGGTTCTGAAATGGTGAATTTATCGAGGGTCTCTATCGAGAAATCTCGTTGTAAGAGTCGTGAGAGTGAATCATTGGCTTTCAGATGCTTTTGCGTTTAATTTTTTTTTTTTTTACCCGATTCCTGAGAAAAACACGACCCACAAGGATTCCAATTTATATTAGCGCCTCCTTTTGACACAGGAGCCATTTGCGAGGCATCTCAGTTTAAGGGGCTTTAACAGGGAGGGCTGGTGAGGCATTGAGGGGTCAATAAATAAAGGGAGGAAAATGTGGAAGGCTTTAAATGGAGGCGGGACAGAGAGAAAGAGAGAGAGAGACAGAAAGAAGACAGAGAGTGACAGGGGTTAGTGGCTGTTTCCGAGGAGCGTCCCGTTCGGTCCGTCTCTACGTGACAACAACAGGAATGCCGAGGTCCCAGCTGCTGTGGCTTGTTGGCTTTTAATAACACACATCATACAGCGCAACCCCCCCCCCCCAACCCAACCCCACCCCCAACAGAGGGGCCACGGTGTCCTAACAATGTGTCCAAACTAACAGCTCTGTTGCACGTCGTCCCCCTCTGTTTCTATCCTGCCGTCTTCTACCGAGCAGAGTTTTAATAACATTTTCAAAACAATAATCTTAAAACAGAGAGTTCAACCTCAGTCATCTGGCACCATATAAACACACACACACACACACACACACACACACACACACAGTGAGAAGAACCAAGAGGGTCAGACAAAATGCGCCTCTCAGTGCCCACACCCAGTGGTTGGACTTCCTGCGGGGGCTGCTGTTGGGTTTTGTCCCCGTCTGGCCATTCATAGCTTGGGGATGAGAGGAAGGGAGCCAGTGGTAACTGCATGAACTGTGCGTGTGTGTGCGTGCATGTGTGTGTGTGTATGTGGGTGTGTGTGTGTGTGTGTGTGTGTTGAGTGGTGAGAATCGGATGAGAAGGGGGGCTAGGCGGAGGTTGAGGATTAGGGAATTAGAACTCCAAAGCGAGGGAGGAGGGGGGGTGGGTGTGGGGGGGGACTGCGCCTTTTGTTGGTTTTTCCTCAGCCGCCCCCGCCATCTCTTCGGCCCTTTTCTGCCGGGGTTCTGCCTGTAGGCTGCAGCTGTGGCCTGCCACCCTGTGCCCTGCATCTCAATGAGCCACGGGCCGCCCGCTCCAGAGGAGGAGGGGGGGGGTTCCTGATGCAGGGGGTCACCACTGAGCCCCAGCAACCGACAAACTCCGCCCCACACCATCTCTAACTCAGAGCCGCAGAGCTCTGAGCCGGGCTTCCCGGGCTGCTCGCTCGCCCATCTACCCCCTTTTTGCCCCTCTCGCCGTGACCATATAAGGCAGCATCAGGCGCGCATGCCATCCTCAACTGTCCAGAAGTCCCTTCACTTTTTTTCCCTTTTATCTTCATGTCTTCCTGACACCCCCACCCCATCCTCTCCCAAACCTCTTTGGCTGGCCCCTCTCTCCGTCCCATGCAGCTGGATGGAGGACTCCGGTGCCAGGGCTTTGGCAGCACCATCAACAGGTTGCGGGGAAGGGCCACCCTGGCCTCCTATGTGGCCCTCTCTGTCTCTCGCCCTTATCCCTCTCTCTTTCTCTCTGTCACTGCGGTCGCTGCTGCTACCCCAACGGGGGGAAGAAGGAAAAAAAAAAAGGCAAGGGGGATGGGGGGGCACGACGGAGGCTGCCCCTCTTTCTCACGCTCATAAGAAAGCCCTCACTTCTTCTCCGTGGTGAGTGACACCTGCTGATTACCATAGAGACACTGTGGGAAGTTCCCCCCCCTGCCACACTGGGGCTGAGATTTGCCCCCTCTCCCTGGGTAAACAAGCAGTCCATGGATTAGTTAACTGGGTTACTGCATGGCAAACAAATAAACACACATTATTTAGAGCAAATTAGTGCCAATGAACTCTCAATGACCAATGTAAGATCTAACACCCCCACACAAGCAAGGAATAAACTCCGGAGGATCCTGTTTCCTTCTTAAAGCGAGATACTCAACATTTATAGAGACCAACTTCCTCCTGTGATTAATCTTTCTATATGGCCTCTGAATACATTGTTCTGGGTAGCAGAATAAGCTGATGTGGAGGATGTAACACATATCTGAGCATACAGTCAACTCTCAGTCTGCAGACAGCTGAGCATCCCCTTCATCTCCCCGTCTCCCCTGCCCTCCCTAAACTGGCGAGAGGTGCCAGTGATGTGATTGATGTCGGAGGCTGGGAGCTTTTCGCTGGTCCATAGCCGCTTCCGCCATGGGTCCGAGTTGTCAGCAGGGTCATTATCCTAGCAACAGGGTGGTGGGTGGGGAGCGTGCGCTGGAAGCGGGGGGGGGAGCTGGAGGGAGCAGGCAGCGGCAGAGAGAGGAAAGAGAGGAGTGAATAGAGAGAAGGAGGAGAGGAAGAATGTGGGAGTGAGAGTGGAGGAGAACAAGGAGACGGGCTGAGGTGCAGACAGCGAGGAGACAGAAAAGTGGCGGAGACGGACGGAGCGTTGCCGAGCAGGCGGACTCTGCACAGCAAAGTAAGCACACAGCGGGCTTGTCGTGAGAGGAGGCGAGCGGCGGAGGTGCCACCTCCCTCAGCCTCCTGCCCCACCACCCCACCACCACCACCACCACCGTCACCGACCAAACCCTGCCAGCCAGCCTGCCTGCCGACAGCTGCACCCCAGTAATTTACTTCTCTCCACCACATTTAGCAGGAAGACTGCTTCCCATTACCCGGAGCAGGGGGTCTGCGCTGACGGCCAGATACCCGGCCAGAGCGCTGGCTTCCCGGGGTGACACCCTCTGCTGCTGGACCCTGCCCACGGGGGCTCCACTCCCAGATCTGTCTGGCACTTTAACTTTCACTGCTGTTCATCAGTTCGGTCGTGGCTGAGTATTTCACCGCCACATTTGGGGTTATCTGTCGTGAAGCTATCGACAAAAAGTCAGTAAAAAGTAATAAAAGCCACATCTGTTGGTTTCTGTCAAACTACTAAATTTCCTGTCCTTACAGATTTATGTCACTGAGTTTATTCACAGTCTTTCCCTTTTTCCCTTCATATATTTCCATATTTTACTGAGTCCCTTTTTAAATCTTTGATAAGTTCTGATGTTAATACACGTATTAAAATGTCCTTCTTCTTCTCTAATTGTTTGATTCTATATATTTTAAAATATATTTTTAAAATTGAGAATTACTGAATGAATAATCTGCAAACTGCAGATGAAACGTTGGCGATGCTGAGCTCTGAGGTCGTATCATTTGTTGCTCTTGAGTAATTGGACATAGGTTTAATGTTTAGTGGTCATCTATAAAAATGTGGAGAGGTCAAAGACGTTTTTTATAGATCACTTAAAGAACGACTTTTTCATTTTAAAGATAGATAATGAATCAATTATAGAATAACTTAAACTACTGTAACATACTGTATTATCCACAAATTTAAAGATTAAGAACAGAAATATTTTGACCTTCACCTAAAAGGATTTAGTAATTTTACATGCACTTGTTTGTGAAATGCCTGAGAATGTAGCTGAAAATATCGGGATGAGCTATTGCTCCCATTGTGCAGTATGTAATATGTGTGCGTGCGTGTTTGTGTATTGCAGCAGTGTGTGGCCCATGACAGCCATAATGAGGGGATGTGTAGGAGCCTGGGCGAGCCCGGCAGCAGAACTGGCAGTGAGTCAAAGTCCTGAAGTCCTGAGGCAGTCAGCATTGCAGCATCATGAGACATTCTTAATCAGGTGGGTCTGCGCCTTGAGAAGGGAAAACAACACGTTCCCTCACTGAGCTGCTTCACAGAGAGCTAACACAAACGTGGAAAACGCCGGCTGAGTCGTCGGAGGCCTGCTCACCAGACATCCCAAAGAGGAAAAGAATATTTCATCTACGCTGACTACTGTGTCTGTTGGTGCTTCGCAGAACCCGTGTATGCCCCCGCCTCCTCCTCCTCCACCTCCTCCCGCCTCTGGTTCCCACTCCGCGTCTCATGCATTTTACCGGACCACCAACAAGGTCTCGCTTGGAGGAGCGGCTCATGGGTGTCCTTCAGTCGCATGACCAGCGAAGGAGCAAATCAGCTCATGCGCTCCAAACCAAACCACGAGAGGGTCTGCGTGGCACGTCGCACACAGCATCCACCGCTCCGCTGAGGCCGACTGGGTCACTGAGCAATGTTCTGGGAACATCACAAAGTCGCTGCTCAACTTCTGCCTCTCTCTCTCTCTCTGTCCACCCCTCTATCTTTCCCTCGCTATCTCCGCTGGTGTGCCCCCCCCTCCTCTCACGGGTCGGAGCCAGCTGAGCGTGCTACCCAAATCCAACAGTTGTTGCGGCCTTCGTTAGCCTAACGAGGGGGCCGGCTCTTTATACTTGTCAGGGAGCAAATGAGTCAAACAAACAAGGGCCAGGGAAGAGGGGAGGACAAGCGAGGGCTGTTCTGTCGAGCTTCACTGGGTTCTTGGCCGCAGCGCTTCCCTGGAAACTAGGGAACCCACAATCTGCCTCTTTGATGTCGGATGATGCTCTGGCTTTGATGGAAACTTTGGAAAAACACACTTGCAAAAGAGAAATAACATGCTACTCGGGTCTCTGCGGCCACTAGAGGCCGTGGGCACATCCAGAGTGTGTGGGGACGCTCTGTGAAGGAACAAAAAGGGAAGTACGACTCGGGGACGCATAACAACGGGTCACGACAATAACAACAACGTTACAGTTTGTGCAAGGCTGCGCTGCACCTCGCGAAGCGGTCCGTGCATAAGGACAATGGGTAATGTGCCGCCGGCAGCCTAACTTCTGAACACATACACTGTGTGCCGCCCATACACTCACACATTTGCATGCGTGTGTCCGTCTGGACACGCGTACGCGCTGCTCTCGTCCCGCTCGGCCGCTTTGTCTCGCATTCCAAAAACTGTCCTTCCAAAACAGATAACCGAGATAACCGCCACAACAACACATCCCAGACAGCGTCCGCGAGCCAGACACATTACTGCCGCACAAGGCTTAAGGAGAAAGTATCAAGGTGTGTCCTTCAGAATGAGATCATTTCACTGAGTGCAGCCTGTCTGGAACAAATGCACGGAGCACGCCGAGGCCAAGAATCTGCAGCTCTAATGACAGATTAGCTCTTACTTGGGGGGGGTCACTGGGTACGAAGGCAGAGAGCTCAAACTGGCTTCTTTCAGGAGCGTCTGCAGACATCATGTTGAACATGAATAATCAGACAGGAATCACGGCAGCGAGCGTGAGCGCCGCGGATGTGTCCGGCTGAATCGCCGGAGCTGCGGCGCTCTGTGCCTGGCTCGCCACGAAAACCGCTCCGCTGGGCCGTTACCGACGACTCGACTGTACCTGCTTTTCTTAAGTCACGGTTCGGCGGTAGACTGTGCCCGCGGAACACACACAAAATGTTGATGGAAACATGGAGGGCTATCCTTTGTAAAACATTAAATTAGTGTTTTGAGTGCACACATGGGAGTAATGAGCACGCTGAACGCACTTGGAAGCGGTATAAGCCATTTATTATTACGCCCACATGGCGATGTGAGTCACTTGGGTGGCGCCACCACACACACACACACACACACACACACACACACACACACACACACACAAAGCTCCACTCAAGGTGCAACATGGGATGATAGCGGATGACTGGGGGCTGCCTGGCTGAGGTGATGGACACCGAGTGGGGGCTACCGCAGGTTCACCTTCTGTGCAGTGACTCTGGGGCAAAGACTGCGTGACAGTGACGCGCCACTAAAAGCCTTCCTGTCAAGGAGGCAGGCGGACGCCCTCCAATCAAAACACCAAGGCTCTGGGTGACATTTCACAGGGCACAGCTGCTGGGCTGCGACAGCATGCCAACTCACTATTCCTGAAGGGTTGTTTGTTTAGTGTGTGTGTGTGTGTGTGTGTGTGTGTGTGTGTGTCACAACTAGAAGGGTGTCACTGCTAGCACTCAGTGTGTGTGTGTACACATATGTACTGCCACACTGTTTTTCTAACAGTTACTATTTGACTACTCCTAAAGTTATACTTTACACAGGCTTTCTATCAAAATCTTCTGTTCTTATCAGCGGCGCTGAAGGTGTGGAAAAGTGGACACGTGCCAGTTTTGTGGCACGGTCGCAAACTGGGAGTATACAAATTTACAGACTCACAACTTCAGTCTGGACCTTTGACCATCCAGCAAAACAAATGTAATTTTACACGTTCCCTTCCAAAGAAAGGCTGTTCATATTCCTGTTTTTGTTTTTCCCCTAAGTCGTCACAATAACACACTTTGCCTCTGAAGTTTCTGGTACATGATGAAGCTAATTCCTGACATGACTTTGTCAGAAACTGTGGATTTGATAACGCTCTAATTAAGTTTTGTTAGGTGCTTTCTAACTTTGCCTCGTCTGCCTATACGAAATAGAGCATTCTATCCCTTACACTCACTGGTATGACCAGGGCGTGTCTGCCTCGGACCGACTGAGCCGAACCAGCTTGACCCTTTCCTAAAACAGCGGCCTGTTATGCTCTGAGTCCAGGCCTTGAGGCGGGGGAAGGAGGGCTAACACACCACAGCAGCACTCTGTTCCCCCTAGAGTCCCAGGAACTCTCCTATGTGACCTGCTCCCATCACCTTATACCCTGAGTCAGAGTCTCGTTTTCCCCTCTTCCAGTAAAAGCCTGGTTCTCTGGCACCGGGCCCGGGAGCCTTCAGTGGTTTTGGAGAAGTTCCTCATCCTATTTTGCCCCCGGTGGTGGCGGAGGCGGCGGCGGTGGAGTGGGCTCTCGTGCGGCGGCCGCAGTTTTGAAGGCAGGGTTAGTATGCGCACATAAAGCTGCTCAAAGCCAGCAGGTATGTGAGGAATGCCTCTTCGTCCAAACAACAGGACTCACGCCCGACACAGAGCCACGCCACAGCGCACAGCGCTGTCAGAGCAGCTGAATGGGGCCCGCCGGGGAATCTGCAACTGCACGGCTCTTCGCGTTTCATCCGGCAGACTGTTTGTTTTAAATAAGTTTACCTGGTGATCAATCACCCTGGACATACAGTATGTCACAGGGCTCGGGCTCATTCGGGTTCATTTCTGCAGTTTTTAGAGAACAAATCTTTTACTCGTGCACTACAGTAAACTCTTTCTAATCCAAGTACCTCAGGAATGACGGTAATGTGGATTTGTGAAATATTTGAACAATTAGACCATAAATTTGGCTCATTATACTGTACTCCAATTAACACCCAAACACAGTGGACGAAAACTGCCATGCATGTGCTGAATGCATGAACTGAGTTTCTGGATTTTGAAATATTTGCTACTCTGTGTTCTGTGTCAGCCTGTAAGTTGGGGTTTCTAGTGTATGAGGCGTTGAGGACTGTGGTACATCTTGATTGTAAACAGTACGTAAAAGAAACCATAGCAAATACTGTAAATAATGAGGGGCACACAGTAATCATCTTGTGTCAACTTGGTTTCATGCACAGCAAACATTCAGGCACAGTCGTGCTCAAAAACAAGAACAAGAAAAGACATGAAACCTTATTACAGAGCTGAAGCTTGATCTTAGACTTTACCTCTTTTATGGAGCCATCCCTCCTTGACGATCACCACATTGGTCATGTTGGTGGGCAGGGTGGAGGATCCAGGTTTCCCACGGGAAGAGACACAGCTTTGTTTCCCAAGTTTCCTTCACGCAGCCTTGTGCAGGAGCCTGGAGACGAGGGTCCTGGGGTTCGCGGCCGCCTTCTCAATGGTGGTTACCTATTAGGCCAAGAAGAGTAAAAATTAGCTCCGCGTTGAGAAGAAAGATTTTTTTTCCCACTTGTCTGAATATTAACCCTCGAGTCAACACAGTAGAGGAGAGGCGGCGGGATCCAGAGGATCCTTGTGCTTTATGGCCCGGTTAGTGGAGTATATGCTAAAAACCACAGCGCAGTCCCTTTCACATGTGGAACCTGCACCACTGCAAGGTTCAAATATCTGTCTAAGGCCGCGGGTTTTGGCATTTACAATGAAGTCTCCCGTATTGGAAAATTCCATGCAGTTCGCACACAACACGACCATTCCTGATAGACTGGGCATTATTTTTTTTCTACTCACGACGAGAACGGCAGCGAGTTAGAAAATAACGTCTTCAGATGATTCTCACACAGGATGCAGACATGATGGAGTTTAAAGCCTATTTTCCAGTTGCGCAGCATACGGTTTAGCCAAAGCTATGTTTTGGATGCGATTTAAATCATATTCAGCAAATGCTCCCATGTTGATTTGTGATTGTTTTTTTCCTGGATTTTTGTGATGTGTTGGTGTTTGTGCTGGGTATGAGTTTCTGAGTGGGATGCAGGGATCATTATCCCACTTGCAGAGCTTCTGTTTTGGCTAAAGAAAAATTCAACAAGACTGGATGTCGAACTCAAAGGGCCTGAAAAAAACAAGTAATTTAAAATTTAAAATTTTAAAAAATATTTCTGTCCTGCAGCCTCTGAACATGTAAAACCTCATCGAACTGTGCAGCTACATATT
The DNA here is from genome assembly GCA_016785225.1 of Psettodes erumei. NCBI lineage: Eukaryota > Metazoa > Chordata > Actinopteri > Pleuronectiformes > Psettodidae > Psettodes > Psettodes erumei. The sequence goes on from JAFBJZ010000383.1 coordinate 53,272, forward strand.
GTCAAGAAAGAAAAACAAGTTCAGTGAAGCACTGGACATTCTTTAATTACATATTTATATTACCTGGTCACTGATTTAATTTCCCTGTGCATGACTACTTTAATGATGAAATTTATCTGAGATAATTGCGATGCTGTCATCCAGATATGGACTTTGAGATGGGATTGTTCTGTTAGCTATATGGTGAAGTATGAAGTTTACGTCACCTATCTGAAATATTCTCTGGCTACTGTAAAAAAAGAAGAGTGATTTATTTATCTCGCCAGGCTAACGCTGTCTGATGATGAAGATCATGTGATGGAGTTAAAAGCATAAGGATGGCACCTATTAAGCAGGCATCCAGCCGAGCTCGTTCTGTCAAAAAATAAAAAATGCTGCTGCTTCACACGCCGCATCTGCGAGCGCCGCTGTCTTTGTTCAGACCCGACACGTGGCATACGGAAACGCGTCTCGGTCCAGAACAACAACACGGGCTGCACTGTCTTCACACATAAATCAGACATGTCACATTTAGATAGAGAACGTGCGAAAGGCCTTTCAGAGACACGCACAGCTAAATGTGAGCAAAAGATCAAACTGCAGAACAGTGTCACCTGTTCAAAGGATTAAAAAAAACTACACTGACATTCATCTGATGCAAGTACAGTTTTGCGTGCTGGGCGGAGGCAAAACAATGATCAATCGCCATGTTTGTTCCCACAAACGTCACACAGCGCACCAGGGAACCTCTGACCATCGACTGAAATCAATTTGCCTGCCGGTGCTCTGTCAGAGCCGAGCCATCAAAAGGGAGCTCTGTTTGAGTGGCCCCATCCAGCTCACTGGTGGGGACAACAACAGGAAGTGGATGTGACTATTGACAGACTGCGACTCATATCAGCACAGCCCCAGGCCTCGAGCACATCTGTCTGTGGATGTGCGATCAACACGTCTTTTACTGCCTCTCCGCTCTCTTCCATCAATGAGCAGGAGTGAGTTTATGAAAGCGGGGTTTATTTTTGCTCAGTGTTTTTGTTTATTGCACTGGGGTTGTGGTGCTTGTGTCACACAGTCGATGTTGGAAAGATCTTGGAGAGGGATTTGAAAAAAAAAAAGGAGGAAAAAAAGAGAAAAGCACACTGAGTGCAATTCAAACTCGGGATCACACAAACCGTTGGATCCGCTCGGCATCTTGGTGTGTACTCTGTGACACAGGCACGCACACATTATATACACATTGGGATACATCACACAAACAAACTTGAGCGCGCACACCACAGCCAAAAAAGCAACACATGCGCGAGACCGGCTCTGGAGCCACAACAGAGCGCTGCTGTTTTAATGGGAGCGACCTGTTGCTACTGCGGCCTGTGTGGAAAAGCTGGGCCGCTGCCAGCGCTGCAGCCAGCAGCCACTGAATGAACCCAGTACCCTGACAGCGGGTCACATGGTGCTCAGGACTCTGGGCCACCGCCCGCCTGCCTGCCTGCCTGCCTGCCTGCCTGCCTGCCTGCCTGCCTGCCTGCCGCCCGCCTGACCTGCTGTCAGTGCGGCTTTCAATCATTCATCTTTCTGGCTCCAGCTCTGGGGGCCACCCCATTCAATGCAAATCAGTGGCGTGCAGCAAAAGATGCCACACACTGAGACTGTCAATGGGCCTGGGAGGACGGTCCCATGTGTTTACAGCAGGAAGCAGAAAATCAGGCCGACATCACCGCACTACTTCCTTCATCACAGATCGATAGATACGAGACTGTTTTTGCTCCATTTTCTGCCGGTGCTCGGGTAAACAACTACATCAGCAGCAGGGTTACAGTTACAGGAGCAGAACATTACGCACAAGTATCTAGAGCGATAAAGAGACATCAAACATGCTCACCTGTTGCTTGCAAAACAGTCCCTGAAGCGACACTCGGTTTGTGTTCTAATGAGGCAATGGAACCGGTACTAGTGTGACCTGCTACACAGTGCCAAGTTCCTCTTTCAAGTTCCCTGAAAACACATCACTAATGATAAGAATATTGTGGGTAGCTGAATGCCAGACTACAGCTACTGTAACCTTGAAAACCAAACCTGGCTGTGTGCTTCTGTTGTGTGCGATGACACGAACAACAACCCCTCCGTGATTCATGTTCACGTACCCGTCTTCATGCCGCTCAGACAAGACGTGGACACAATTAAAGACGCGCCACAAAGCTGGACTCATGTAAACATCTACCACTCTTAACAAAACTCATGTCCTGCACAGCGCACACAATTCAGACTTTCAAAGTCACGATGTCGCAAATGAAATCACGTGGCCCGTTAATGTGAGCAACCAGTCAACAAGAAGAATAAACAAAAAGCATTTTAGTCTTCTCGGCTTTGTGACGTGGGCCCGAGGACAAAGCCGTAACGTGACGCTGATGGCGGTCTACCATCATCAGAGGCGTGTGCGTTTCAGTGACAACGCATCTTAACTCCTGTGGCGCGCGTGAGGGCTCGGGATGGGGCTGTCACCGTTAAGTCTGCCTGTTTACACGGACAAAATTTCAAACAACATTCCTCAGATTCTGCATGCAACTGGTGGCACATTTGCGTCAATGGGCCTGCGAGGGGAGGGTTGGGTGGGAGGCGACTGGTATTTTCTAAATAGAACAGGGACAGCCAAGCAGTCACTGGCTGCATCATTACACCAGCGTGTTGCGTCTTCCCCGGGTCACATGCCAAGTCCCCCCTGCGTACACACACTGGACAGACGTAGTCTCATGACCGATAAAAACATTTTGGCACTAAAGGCGTATCGGGTACAACATGCCCGGGGACAATGTTCTCTTACCATACTGCGCACGCATATGCAAGCTCTGGGACACGGAGACCCACAGACAATAAGGTAAGTAATGTGTGGTTGAACATGAAATCATTACATCTTGACATCTCCACGCTTGCGCCGCTGGCAAAACTTTGGCGTTTGGAGTCCCACCACTTGACCACTTGATAAGATTTGCCACAGGAATGAAGGAGCAGCTGACATGATGTGACATAAACACGTACAACAGTCATCACTGTAGGTGGGATGACAACAGGGAGGAAACGCATCACAAAAACAGCAACCCACATCCTTTATCTCACTGTACTGATGCCTAGAGGAGGACAAGAAAGTAACACTTCTTTTTTTTCTTCTTTTTCTGGTGACCCTCCCTGCTGCTCAAACTGATGCTCAAAAAACAGTCTCGGGGCGGGCGGGGGCCCACTTTTTTGAGAGCCAGCACAAGGGGAAGACAACAAGTCCCAACAAAGATGCACTACTTTGTGTCGCCGTGTGTGGCTGCAGCGGCGGCGCTACAGCGGAGCAGCAACAGGCTAGCTGAAGCTGGCGACCGACATCGCCGTGTGCTAATTAATTTCTCACTCGTACAAGTAAACAAACGCGGCGGCGGCTCCTAACAATGAATGGACTGCTCTCTTGTTGAGCTCATTTGTTTTCACTCGCCTCCCGGGCCACGAAGTGCGCGCGCGCGCACACACACGCACGTACACACACATACACACGCGCGCACACACACAAAAGAAAACAACAACTTTCTCGCGGAGGTGAACCGTTTAAAGTAACGTGACTGCACATACTTTGGCCTGAGGGCTGCGTCTCAGCGCTGGTCGTTGTCAAAAAAATGAATGGTTAACATCCAAAGAGGACGCACTGTTGTTTGTGGGATGTTTTTTTTAAGAAAACAAAACAACAACGCGCTGTAATTCGCTACAGGACGTGTATAAGTCCATCACTTTGCTGCTAAGACAAACTTCTACAGCGACGTGGAGTCAGGAAAGTACCTCATTTCAGGTTTGCATTTCGCGATAGAAAGGATATGGGGCCTAGCAGGGCAGCTTGGGTGAGAATAACCGCATCCCATGTAAGTACAATGGGGACCTACCCTGTCTAGCTGTCGACCTCTTGTAGTTAACCATGCGAAGGAAACGCGGACATTTTACCTGGACAGGAATTCAACAGTGTGTCCGTCTCATTATAGGGAGCTGTTTCGGCGGGATATTAAGTTGATAAGTCCTTCAACAATCTGGACAAAAGTGCTCTCATTTACTCCGTTTCTCTTGCCTTTTCTTCCACTACACCTCCCAAACGCGCAGTCTGCAATGCCTCTGTGGCAGCCCGCTCTCCCGGGTCCCAGCGCCGACCGGTTTATGAGTCGCACTCAGGAGGAGTCGTAGTAGGCTGTCAGACGTCTCATTAAAAAAAAAACAAACAAGGAATCAACATGTCTCCATAGCTGCTTTATCCGCATCCAAAACGTGGCCCGGGGACCCACGGAGGCCTCCCACCGGGTTTCCAGGTGATCCTCGGTATAAATCACCTTTTTCTCCCCTTCTCCCTGAAACAAACTCAGGAGGAGCAAACAAGATGGCCTTTTCTTTTCTTTTTTTTAACAGCCAGTTGTTGGTGATTTCATTTTGGTACTTCCTTGTCACCACGAGTTTCAGTTGTAGGGCTGCAACTAGTGTTTATTTTCATTATCAATTAATCTGCAGATGATTTTAATTTTAACTGTTTATAAAACTCCATAAAATGGTGGAAAATAATTTCCTCGTGCTCCGGTTCACATATTGACATTGTTGTTTGTTGACATTTGTCCACACAGTCCAAAATATTCAGTTTTCTATCAAAGAGGATTTAGAAAATGCACAAATATTAAAATGAAATGCATTCTAGAGGGTCTAGAACCAGTGGATTTTAGAAATTTTTACTTGAATTATATATAAGTGCCACATAAATATTGACATAGATTATTATATATTTAAATTAAAACACATTTTTCTGAAGCTTTTCATCACTCTGTAACTTAATCAGTTAATGGATTGAAATCATAACTGTAACATAAAGTTACATAATACCAGGAGAGATACTAAAAGAAGGCAAGTGTCCTGATTAAAAGAGAAATCTATTCAGACTGATATCAGGTTAATATAAAATTATAATCCTGATTATTTTCAACAAAAAGTCATAAATCATCTACAGCCACAAAGACTCCCAGAGAGGTCGGAGTTAAACCGTCTATGGACAGGTACAGACAGGCCTGTCAGCCTTAAAAGGAGTCTGAGATCCTCTGTATCAAATGGAGCCTGCAGATGATTTGGACAATGTACAAAAAAGTCTCTAACTGGGAGGTCCTGCACATAAAAGGCTCTGGAAACCTCTCACCCCAATATTTCCATAATATTGTTAACAACTTGCTTGATATTCTCTGTTTCATGATGTTTTCATTTTTTTCTACTTTTGAAGGTTGAATTGCTTAATACATTTTTATCATCTTAAATGCATCAGTGTTGTGCAGCAAACTTGAAAAATGCAAGACAGCGAATGTGAAAAGTTCCACAACAACCGATTAAAAACATGTTAGGAGGACAGGAGAGCAGGGACAGCTGCCAACGTTCCCTCTGTGATGAAAAACTTATTGGCCTCTGCCCTCTGTCTCTCAGCCTCCTCTGGTGTCATTTCCCCTCTTTGTCACTTACACTGTAATGTGTTCCTCACTGCTACTATGCGGCGGCCTTGCCAAGCTGTTCCTGTCATACAAACAGAGCCGACTGAGGGTATCCCTCCTCCTCCTCCTCCTCCTCCTCTTCCTCCTCCTCCGCTGTCTCTGGTCTGGTGATGGGAATGCCTACCCTGTTGTTTTGCAGGTTCAAAGCTCAAGTAACAAGATCAAAGAGGCAAAGTGAGTTAATAACGTCTTTCCCGTCACAGACTCATCTGATCTCTTTTCTTGTCTCCTTGCACTATCTGTCCAGAATATAACATACACAACAGAGCGGGGGCCGTTGAGGGAGAATAGACAACATGCAGTAGCAACAATTAGACACAGAAGGGCAGGAGGGCCATAATAGGGAGGAGGCGGCGGGGGGTTTGACCAATACTGCATCTCCGAGCAACTGCAGTACAATGTTGCTTGTACTACCACATTATTTTCCAGGATGGATTATCATGCAGCGACAGCACTAAATAATCAGATGCATGGAGAATGAGCAACACAGTGCAAAGAAATTTTGGGGTCATTGTTCTTTCTGACTGACACATGTAGAAACAAAATCAGGTGGTTACAGGTTTTGTTTATGTAGCTCAGTGTTAAATTTACCACAAAGTGCTTTTCAATCTGCACAACATTCAGCTCCGTCCTCTGTCTTCAGCCAATTAAAAACTCAAAATCTTATCTGAACTGGTGGACTTTTTTGGAAATACTCGTATTCACTTCATTGCATAACCCATTAGCTTAATTTATTTTGTTTTATAATTTTGTTTTTTGTATGAATTAATAATCAGCTGCACATTCTCCATTAAGACATGAGTGTGTTCAATATTATGCAAATCGTTGCCGTTACTGAGGAATGTGACAGCAGAACAACACAATACTGCACTTTGTAGATGTGCAAAAGACAAAAATACAGTGATACTACATCTGTTTTGATAAAACAATCTCCACGTAGTGAAGATGACAGAGATGATATCGAATGCATCAGGATGCATCACAAGTGTCCTGGGACAAATATCTACAGCCCGGCTCGAGCCCACCCCCATGATGGTCCAGTTGAGGAGAGCGATGTGGCTCGACTGTGGTTGGATGGCTGGCTGGTTGGCCGGTCAGGCTACACTGGAATGCGGGGTCTTTTGTTTGTCTGAGAGAGGAGTGGGTCAGGGGGAGAATGCCATTGATGATTGCAGAGAGGAAGAATGAACCTCCAGGAAGTGTTCTCTCTCTCTCTCTCTCTCTCTCTCCCTGCACCCCCACTCTCCCACTCTCATTCTCTCTCCCTCTCCCTCTCTCTCTATCTTTTTTCTGTGTGTGAGAACCTTCACCGTGCCGAGCCTCTCTCTCTGAGGCCACGGTCCCCGGGCACAACCACTGCTTTGTCTTGCCCTGTGAACACACACACCCCTCCTCTACTGGGCGCCTACGTTTGCCAGGGCCAGTGAAACACGGGGCCACTGCTCCTATTCTTATCCACATCGCTGCTCCTGCTTGGATAGGGTGTGTGTGTGTGTGCGTCAGTGTTCAATGGCAATTTGTTTTTCATGTGACACACACACACACGTAAGTATAAACATTTATGTATCTGCTTTAGCCCGCTGGTGTTTCGTCATGAGCAAAAAGTCACTCGTCATTTTGTTTTTCTAATACACTTTAATCTACTAATATCCAATTAAGCTCTCAGACCAAACACAGAGTTTTTATTTAGAGAGCATGACACTGACTTGCTCATGATCATCTGGACATGATCAGAGTGCAGATATACACTCTCTGCAAGAGTAACAGCCAGACTAAAAATGGAATAAAGCAGTAAGTGGATAAGAATCTAGCCGGTGGCCCCTTCCGACCAGTGGCTGCCGCCTCCCGTCACATTGCTCATTCCCCTCTGTGTCCGAAGGCTGTGAGGAGCTGCAAATGGCCCTTTCAAAACACACGACAGCTGGAACACAGGGCAAAGGTGACTGAAGCAGTTGGGGGAGCACAGGGAGGGACGGGGGGGAAGGGAGGGGGGGGGCACGAGATGAGCAGCTGCAACCTCAAGCCCCCTGTTTCTTCCCTGTGCCACCATCTCGAGGTTTAAACAATTACACTACAGACTCTGAGGAGTGGGTTGTTTTTTTATAATCTCTCAGAAACTCAACAAATGTGTGCCCTTTTTTTGTTAAACTTCTGTTCTCAGAAATCACCCTGCCTGTCTTAAGACAAGCTAAATACGACACAACAGAGCGAGGACCTGGTGTGGTCTGAAAAAAAAAAAAAAAACAAAGGCACTGGCTGGATTTGGTGCCAGGGAATTCCACAACCCAAAGCAGGATTAGAGAGAACAGCCCTTAAAAGTTCCCAAAAGACCCCTGGCCCTCTAATTTACAAAGCGTGATTTATAATTCTTTTATCAGTTTGGATACTTCGACAAGTACCAGTGTTTCTTTCATGCACAGCACAGGCAACATTTTTGGCTTGTTAAATTAATCGAATCTGGATTTGAACTTTTTAAATCCCATTATGTTCAAACGGATCCGGACACTTGTGAGAAACGTAAAGAGTTAGTGTGCGTTTCCTCGATCAAATTCAAATCTAATTTATGATTTTAATATTCATGACACAAAAAAACATCAAAACTCTCAAAACTATGTCATTTACAATTGCCCCGCATGTCCACTTCCTTGACTTTGCCACACTTCAGGATTTAGTCCCCCCCCTTCCCCCCGTTCGCGGGACAGGTGTTTTAATAAAACAGCCAATTGATGTTCCCAGTGTTCTCTGCTACTTGCTGCGGCTGTGTGAATTCACGGAGTACTACCGAAGTTATTGTGGCCGCGCGGTATCGCGAGACTTGTGCCATTATCAACCTGCTTGACACACAGCAGCGCTGAGTGCAGCCTGCCTTGCCAGGGTCGGACTGAAGCTCAAGAAACGACAAGGAGAAGCGAACATCTGGGCGCACATCATGAGAGGAAATCGGGGCTCTTAGGAGGGAAAAAAGGACGACGAGCCCGGCGGAAATAAATGTGAGTACGACGGGGTTGTGTTTTTCGTGCTTTGAAACGGAGAAAGCGAAAGTTAAAGTGTGTAGCGTCGCCGCTTCGTTCAGCGCAGTTGGCTTTGCTGCGAGTTCCTCCGCTGTTTAAAAGGATCCCAGCAATGCGTTTCCCAACACGGACACGGAGCTCGGTTTACTGCGCCCTTGGCCCTCTCTGCCTCCCGTTCTTCCACTTTTCTTTTAAAATAATCCAACTTCTGCGCGCAAAAAAACGACCCAAACGCACACGGCGTTCTCGGCAGCATCAAACTTTAATATTCAATTCAATTGAGTTTTTTTTTCGCTTTCTCTCTCTCTCTTACCATCTGCCCGTCCTGTTTTGAATTAACCCCTTTAATGAAACCCCTCACAGCTGTGTGTGTGCGTGTGTCTGATGAGCGCGTAAAAAGGCCCACGAAGCGTTTTATTCTCATCCGCGGACATCGAGTGCAGTTTTCTTTTGGCACTAAACGGACCGACTGGGGGAAAAGAAAGTTGGAAATGCAGTGTGATCGACTCGGTCTCGAAAGCCGTGCGTCTCTTTTTTGGACTGCGTAGCCCGGAGTTAACATATGGCATAAAGGGGAGCACAGCTGGAGGTAGCGTTTCCATTGCGGTGATGTCAGAGCAGCTGACTCCACAGCTTGCAGTGTAATTAGCAAACAGAGCAGCAGTTTACTCACTCCGCGCTGGGTCTTATTTTTTGACGCTGGCCTCCCTCCCTCCCTCCCCGGTGGACGAGTGGTATCATTCCCGGTCCCACTTGCTTGTCCTGTAAACACCGCTGTTTGGTGTGCGCTCGGAAACGCACCGGTGCGTCACTCTAGTCGCTATTTTCTTTTCTGGAGGCGCAAGAAGCGGGCAGCCTGTCACAAAACCCGAGTACTTGGGCTCGTTTTGGAGAGTGTGGATCCGTTTACACCGTGATACATGGGTGGGTGAGCGCAGCGTAGCGTGTCCTGCCTGCATCCCTGGGAAAAATGCCGGATTTATTTATCAAGTTGAATAAAGTTGTCGATGGATACATTTTTAAGCCCTGTCTGAATTTAGCTCAAACAACGGAAATGATTGTCTGAACTTGCATTTTTTTAAAAACACGTCAGGGATAAAGCTAATTTGCGTTTGCTGGCACTTTTTAAAATAATTCGCGTTATTCTGCCGAAGTTATTCCTCACGTTTTCTCTGTGCTCGGGTTACTTCGCGTTCGCCTCCGATATGCGACGGCAGCTCGGCTGTGCCCTCCGAGCGGCTTCGTTTCGCTCACACAGTATCCTGTTTTTCCTGTTTTTCATCAGGTTATGAAAGAAGAATGGAGTTCCCAGACCATAGCCGCCAGTTGCTGCAGTGTCTGAGTCAGCAGCGTCACCAAGGTTTCCTCTGTGACTGCACTGTTCTCGTCGGAGAGGCTCGATTCAAAGCGCACAGAGCCGTGCTGGCCTCCTGCAGCATGTACTTCCATCTCTTCTACAGGGACCAGCTAGACAAAAGGGACGTTGTGCATCTCAACAGTGACATTGTGACAGCCCCTGCTTTCAGTCTGCTCCTTGAATTTATGTATGAGGGGAAGCTGGAATTCAGCACTCTGCCAGTGGAGGATGTCCTGGCCGCTGCCAGCTACCTCCACATGTATGATATAGTCAAAGTGTGTAAAGGCAAGCTTAAGGATAAGGAGCTTTCGTCCCTGGATGAAAAGATGGGCGAGGGTTTGGGACTCAGCTGTCTGGACAGGGAGAACTCCTCAGATGGCGAGCTGCACAGTAAGCAGCTCATCCGGCGACAGCCCCAGACACAGTCTCAGGGTCTGCACAGGGCCCCCCCGACAGAAGAGTTTGACATGGACAACAGCGAACTCAGGCTGGCTGTCACAGATTGTGATAGGTCTACACGGAGCAGGCAGAAGGCAAACGGTCACTCTGGCAGGTCCCCGGACCTTGTAAGTGTCAATTATGTGTCAGCAGAGGCCGAGCCCTGCGTCCAAACAGCTGGAAAAACAAAAGCTGATGTCAGTAGTTCCACCGTATCGCTGTCCCAGAGGTCCCGGGCTTCAGATGACATGGACTGTGCACTGGATTTGTCTTTCAAGCCTCTGTCTAGCAGAGATCCCTTACACCCCTCCTACGTCTCGGGACAGCTGGCCCTCGACAGCCAGCAGCAGGGCATTGAGCCACTTGTTAAAGACGAACACGACTTGCTGTCAGAGCAGGAGGACAGTGAGCCGACGAGCCCTGAGAGCCAGCGCTTTGGGAATAGTGCCAGGAGCTCAGTGGTGACAGGGTTCGCTGCCCTCTTCCCAGGCAACAACGGCTCCACAGCCGCCCTGCTCTCCCAGGAGGAGGACCTGATGGACGAGGAGGGGGAGGCCTGCAGAGGGCGGGAGGGCGCCCCGGGCAGGGAGTTAGAGGAGAGGAGGGGTAGGCTGCTCGGGGACAGCGAGGAGGAGGAGGAGGACGACTTGGCCTCTTCAGACATCTCCACCTCCAGCGGGGTGCTCCTGCCCCCAGGGCAACAGGTGTGTGTGTGCCCCCTCTGCAGCAAAGTCTTCCCCAGCCCCCATGTGCTGCAACTGCACCTCAGCTCGCACTTCCGTGAGAAGGAGGGCGCTCGCTCCAAGCTGTCCCCCGACGGCTCGGTCCCCACCTGCTTGCAGTGCAACAAGACCTTCTCCTGCATGTACACCCTGAAGCGCCACGAGCGCACTCACTCTGGCGAGAAGCCATACACCTGTGGCCAGTGTGGCAAGAGCTTCCAGTACTCCCATAACTTGAGTCGGCACGCTGTAGTTCACACGCGTGAGAAGCCTCACGCTTGTAAGTGGTGTGAACGGCGCTTCACCCAGTCTGGGGACCTCTACCGCCACATAAGGAAGTTTCACTGTGGCCTTGTCAAGACACTCGCCATTGGATAAAACACCCCTCGCCAGTGCCATGACGACATTAGACGCAACGTCTTTTCACACACTGAATACTATTACTGAACAGTTTTCCTGTTAGCGTACACGTGTTTTGTCGGAGACATATCTTTTTGGATTCTACCCCATGTGGCATTTTTCGAGTTAAAGATGTAGCAACTTTAAGACTGGAGCTGCGTTCTGTGCTGGACTGCGTCAAGGTGCACAGGCTGTTCAAGATCAACATGGGTGCTGCGGAAGTCGAGCTGGATCTGCGTGGGGGGGGCGAGGGTGAACAAATCAAATGATGATTGTTTGTTTCTGTCCCGTTTGTGTCAATCTGTCGAGGTTGTTTTGCAGAAAGAAGAAGCATCCAACGTTCACCCCCTCTGGGTGACGGCTAATGCTAACACACGTTAATACAATCGTCAGAGTAGGTGAGACTTTGTGCACGTGGGAGATCAGAACCGTCCATTAGTAGCAATATGATTTTTGTTTTAACTCCTTGATTATAATTATTTATTATTTGGGATTTGTTTAGTCCTTAACAAGTAAACTATCCGAAGGCAGCAAAACTGATGAAGTCTGACTACTGGAAGTAATTTTGTTTTTTCACGGAAGTAGAATTTTTGCTTGGTTGAAATGAAGTTTTATGTTGTTTATAACAAGAGGCAAGCAGATCACTCTATCATAAATGCGCCTCGGGAGAGTTACCGAATGCGAACGAACGCATATCGACGTATCGGCCTTCTAATTGCTACTTAAAATGAAGTTGTGTAATCAGAGGAGGGATGGAAAGTGGTTAAAAGCTAATGCCTGTAACACTGGTGCCTACTGAAGTTCTCAACTCTTCCACCTCGTGTACTTAAGAAAAAAAACCAACAAGAATGAGACATATCGCCACGCCTTCTTGTCAAATTCAGTGACTTTTCAAGCCTCTTTGAGAATCTGGATTACACTCCTCATACCAGGTGGTAACAAAGGTAATGGTCTACTCTGCAGTGCCAACTGATCCACGGGTGTTCTTATTTTAATCATCTACAAGAATGTAATGAAATATGTAAATCAAGCTCTCTTCGATTAAGCGTTTTTCCACGGGCTTAGGTTAAAAGCAAATAGTTGCCAGCGAATTACCTTGTTATTTCCTGGTATGGCATAAAGGGTACACTGACGTGGTGCTCAAAGGCAAACCCTCAGCAGGCAGGGAGGGGAGAGAGGGAGACAGGTGGATGCTCAGTTATTAGCGCTGTCTGTTCATCAAAGCTGTGCCGTTCGGCCGAATCTACTGACTTTTCTTTCTTTGAATTAACCTCTTTCACGCATCTTCCTCCTGTGTAAGTTACTACTGATGAAGTTGGAGCCTTTTAGTGACGCTCTCCTCAAAAGAATCTGCCTCCTGCCTGCTAACGTAGAGGCTGTGTGATTTTCCTAACAGGGGGCGTAGCACTAAAAGTTCACGGTATTTGTCTAATCTGTCCTGAGAAGACTTGATCAGAATTTATTTATTAGTTTGACTTGGTTCAGGGTTTACTGTAGGTGTAGTTCTTTTTTTCTGTGAGCTTGAAAGACGTCCCGTCTTGCCTGGCGATCTTGGTACTCATTAACTGGTTGTGGGGGCTGTCTGTTCATTTTCTCTGTGCAAATCAAGTTACTGTAATTGTATTTTAATATACCGTGTAGAAACCTCTACGGAGTATTCAAGATTTGTCACATGGAACATAGAGAAGCACTTGTTTGTTTTTTAGCATGCATATAGTTTCAACACTATTGTCTAGGCTGCTATTTCTTACTATTTGTATATTTAATGTAAATATATATTCTATTTATCAAACTGTTTGTTTTTCCGTGTCACAACACACGTAAGGTTGGAGAGAGTCAGTGTCTTATTAAGGCTGCAGTCTCTTAAAGCGTCACGTCTTCCCCGGAGGGTTCGGTTCCTTTTCCATATTCACGGCTGGATTGGACTCCGCCTCACTACAAATCGCTGCGGTTCCGCCACAGGAAACGGTTGTTCGCGAGCACGGCCACACCGATCCGGCACTGGCTACCTATAGACATGAGACAATACAGACATTGTCTCCCCCCCCCCATCCCTCAAACAAGTCCCAGGTAGTTCTCAAGGGATCATTGTGTGTCTCTCTCTCCTAGCTGTGGGGAGAAAAGCCAGCGCAAGTCTCTCTTTGCACTTTTCTGTATTGAATGGAGCCCTTGGAATGTGAGAAATGTATTTAGCAAAGGGAGACCAAGGAGACTGTAAACAGGTGTATTGTTTGAAGGCATCAAAGAACAGACCCCCCCCATATCCCAGCACGCAGCAGATAAACGCTTCATTGTTCCTCGACATGGAGGAGACGCCGCAGTGATTCGATTGCACATCGATCAAACGAATATCGGAATTATCGGAGCATTGTTTATCAAAGTGCTAGATTTAGAAAGGAAAAAAAACCAGTGATTGACACCCGGCGACCACGACGTCGAGAGGTCGGATGTAGGCGCTGACTACCTGTCCGTTTCAGCACAAACAGCCCGAGGGTGTATTTCTTTTGTCTTCTCTGTTAATCACCGAGACTTCTTTCAGGACACGGAAGCAAATTCACATGTGATTTTTGGCAGCATTTGCAGTGGTTTGCCAGCATTTTAAGCGGAGAAGCCCAGTCAGGAAGGAATCGGAGCGTTTCTCTCAGTTTCCATCCTGCTCCCTGACCTGCAGTCGGCAGCGGGGCTCGAATGAACGCGGCTCGCTTGTAATTTGACCAGAAATGTGATTTGGCTCGCTGTTTACTTGCACAAACACTCCTGTTGTTCACAATGACAGGTTAATCACTTTGGTTCGTCATCAGAACAATAGCTATATTTCACGAGCATAGATGGTGCGTAGTGTTGTTAACGTATTTCAATTCAAACCCACAGGAATGTAGATTTTGTTGTTTTGTTTTTGAAGGAACATTTCTTTTGTGGTGCAAGTTAAAATTGCTTGATTCTCTAATGTACATGTGTACAGAGGTAGACAAACTAATGATGTGTAAAGAATTTTGTTTCTCTCTATTGTTTGCAGTCTTTATTTATACCTCCAGAATGATCACCGAATGTGCCTTGTAGACACACAAATAGGTGTTGCATCTGGAGAAGGCCTTTTTCTATATTGTACATTTTTGCCCTTGACTGCGGTGTGTTAAAAGTTCACATCACAGCGACAGTGGCCCACTGGTGCGAAAACCATTCACAGCTGTTGTTCCTGTTTTTCTATCATATATATAAAAAAAAAAATTAAAACCAGTCCATTTATTTTTGCTGCTTTTGCAAGAGATTACATTGGCATTTTGAGATTTATTTGACCTTTTTTTTGTTCTTGTTTTTGACTAAATCTGTCCTGGATGTGTTAAACTGAAGACAAGCATTTATGTGTTTTGGCTTTTAGTAGCCAGTGCTACTGGGAACTAACAGTCTGTTCCTCAGTTGACGTCACTGTTGAATGTGAAACACTGAGATTTTGATTGTTGACTTCTATGGAAACAGTGCTACTCTTGACCCGAGGGCTATGTTTGCCCTAACTCATGCTGTATGATCTTTTAAGTCTAAAAATGACTTTACTGATACTGGAATTTTGTCCTCTGCAGGATACAACTGTGAAATTGTGTATAATCATGAAAAATATTTATTATTGCATTTGCTTCTTGTGCAACATTTGACTGTCTCTGTTTCAATTTGGTTTAAAAAAAAAAGAAAGAAAAAAGCTTCTAAATGTCAAACGAAAATCTTTTTAATAGAATTTGTAGAAGTGCCATTAGAATTTAATATAATTTTTTAATAAGAAAAGGTATATTTTATAGTAATCAATTGCTTCAGTGTTAGTGGTGTAGAGATTAGAGGACAATCTTTATGCAGAATTGACATTGCTTAGATATTGAGGCAATTTACTTTGATCTATAACTGTATGTGCATTTTCTTTGTTTGCGCTTTTGGAGTGTGTGTGTGTGTGTGCGTGCGTGCGTGTGTGTGTGCTGTGGAAATGTGACAATCTTGATTTAGGTCTTTTATTGAGATTATGCATAGAATTAAATGAAACAACTTTCTTTGTTTGCGTGGAGTCCATTCATTTTCATCTCTTGAGCCTGAGTCGTTAACAGACGCATGTAGACGCTCCTGGTGTAAGAGAAGACGATTCTGACACTCTTAACAAACCGGGAAGATTAAAGACAAGCCCTTGTCTTACACACAGCAACAACTACCCGACTGCAGACTGTGCGTGTGTGTGTGGACGGCACTGCAATGTGTACAGAGACAACAGAATGTGATAATACTGCTGGTCCTGCAGGTCGTTTTCCTCTGAAACCATAAACTGAGCTCAAGGACGGAGCAATTTCAAGAAGGGCTCCCATTGTTCCTGACCTGTTGCCAATACTCTCCAAAGGAGATAAGCCCGAGATAACAAAGCCAGCTGACTCTGTCATGTAATTATTACTTAAACTCAACTTCATTATATCAGATTCTGCAAACGAAGCGACACGCACGCATCTAAACAAACGTGCCAAATGTGCGAGTCTAATTGAGGAACTTCATGCCGATTCACTGGACATTTTCAATGGCGAGAACTTTTAATTATTTCCCCCACTGCACCATGAAAGAAATCCAGCTGCTCGGCGACGTGGTCCCAATGGGGATGTGCTCGGGTTCCCACCACCCTCCCCCCAAGTCCCAGCTCACCCCATTCTGGGAACGCCGTATAGACATGGGCCGTATCCAACTGCCCCTGCCCCCCATCTATCCCTACCTCCACCCCCACAGCCCCCCAAAACCACGGCCCCCCAAACCTCGGCCTCATCCCACCGCTCTATTGTGTGCGTGGGTAGTAGTTCAGCCAGGCTATTGTCTGGCCCAGCTCCCCGGCACGTACTTTATGCACAAACAGACGACACAGCGGCGCTAGCCAGGCTGCTCCGACATAAAGAAAACAATGTCCTCCCAAGATCATTCATAAACACCCCGAACAGGCCCGGCTAGCTCACAGTAAATAAGGGCCCTCTGCAACGCTGTGGCCACCTCACACTGTAAACATCCACGGCACCAGGTCTCAGAGCGCTCACTGGCAACATCTCACATCTGCCTAACAGGATCCAGGGCTTAGACTGCCCGGTGTGTGTGTGTCTGTGTCTGTGTCTGTGTGTGCGTTTCTTATGGCCCAAAACCTTCACATGGAAAGTAGGGGCCATGTGATAGGGCTTAGCTGCAGGGTGACGAGCTGGGATATGTGCAGTGTAACTCGATGGTGTAATAAAACATTCCTCTCTGAGGCTCAAAGCCTGGCTCATTTGGCTGTGACTGATTTTGTGTGCATGTGTGTGAGTGTGTGCGCGCGCACGCTTAGACGTACTTGAGAGAAGTTGAGAGGAAAGTTGTAAGTGTCCACCACCTCAACGAGGCCAGCGGTGGGAGCCCTTGACCTCCGAAGGGACGGACTGCCAGGGACAGCTGGTGTGGCCCGTGTTTATTTATTTATTTCTTAACAAAAGACAGGTGGTCACACTTGAAAAGGGCACACAAACGCCTGTGTACAGGCGATGCACACACACACACACACACACACAGACGCATGGGTAGTTTTCTTTTTGTCTCTCCATATTAACACACATGCATATGGTTATCATCCACTTAATTTCTGCAGGAGCCATTCTTTTGACTTTCAGAAAATCACAGCGCTCCCGAGGGTAAACAATAATACGTGAATCCCCAGTGAATTAATATAATCGTCTGGTGAAGTGACCATTATTGGCTGTAAGCCGCACACTGAAGCGGCGTTTACGTTCTTAATCACAACCTGCGACCCGAGTCTTCAGCGTGCGCGCCACGTATCAATTGCTACAAGTGCATAAATACATATCAACTAGTGCCCTCACACTGGGTTTGCCTTTTTTGGAGCGGCTCGCCCCGACAGTGCCAAGAGAGTGTGTCCTTGGTCCACTGTACAGCTGTCACTTACTTCCACTCGTTGACGCATATTTATAGCAGCAGCATCACTGGGCTCGCCGCTCGCCGCGCTCAGACCACAGCTGGTCCCCCGAAAGAATGGGTGAAAGACAAAGCCACGTGGTCCCGCTGGCCGGCCGCAGTTGGTCCTGTCTGGAGCGCTGTGGGTGATTATGTGGCCCCCTTCTCCTCGCAGACACCCGGCCATACATGCACCTGGGAAAAGAAGAGGACCATTCATGGGAGGAGGAGGGGGGGTTGAGAGAAAGAACACCGTGACCTTTTTTTTTTCTTTTGGGGTGTCATGGATGCTCTGAAAACCGACAGCTGCATTGTCTTGTTTTGAAGGTACATAAACACATCACGTCATTATTAGCAGACAGCGGGGGGGGGTTTGGGCATCAGCATCCTTCCCTCTAATAAGTCCACAATCGATATTCTAAGCATTTTGGACGACAGGCAGGAATGTCGCGCCTAAATCACTTGTGTAATGGCCTGTATCTGGAGTCTAATTGAAAATGTTTTTTTACTCATAATTTTTCAGGCTGAGGAGAGGGGTCATGACGCTGGAGACGCATCGCCAACATTAGCTGCTTTAAATACTCGTGTGATGCATCTTTAAGGACAACACTCTTTTCTTCTCCCTCATTTACTTTATATTACTCCCCCTTTTTTTGTTCCCAAAAAAGAACGCTAAAGCGAGGTCTGATGCAAAGATGGATCACGGGAAATTGTCTGAAACCACTGGAGAATGACTTTTCTGATGTGCAACAATCATTTAATCTGTCAATTATCTTTACAATGAACCGATTAGCCCAGGGTGATGTCTCCTAATATCTTGTTTTGTCCAATCTTGTAGTCCTAAACCCAGAGATATTCAGTTTACAGTCATTTAAAGTAGAGAAACCCACACAGCATTTTTTCTTCTTCTTTTTTTTAGCCAGCAAATCTGTTGCTGGTTAATTTTATACCAATCAACTAATGGCAAAAAAGTGCATCCACCAGCATTATAGTTATGGCCATCCACAGTATACTGAATTCTGTAAGTGAATGATTAATAAAAAAGCAAAAAGAGCATGCTGCTGTCTTCCTTAGGAATGCAATACGTTCACCTCCGAGTTCCTTAAAGCCTTATCAAGAAATGCGCAGACAACTTCACGCCCTGCTTGCCAGCAGCTGTCGGTTCACTCAGCCAGAAATCAAGTGGTGCCCTCGGACACCAACTGCAGAGCTCCCCACAGACCGGAGCCACAACTGGCTCGCTGAGCCGGGGATGTGACTCAACAGCTCATGGGCGCATTTGCAACGAGCTCCAGGAAGTGCACTCATCCAAGCTAATATCTATAACACCATGTCATGCCACCCATTTCTATAAAGCAGCGCTGAGGACTTCTGCCACCAAAAACAATTACGCCCGACCCTGAGAGCAGTCATCATCAGTGGCGAGCCGCAGCCAAGAGAAAGTGATGACTACGCCTCAAGGTCATGTCCGGCAGGGTTAATTGTAGCCAAAGTGTCTACTGAGAAAGCTCTGGTTCTGCTCATTCTCTGTCGTCTTGTTTTAATAAATAAATTTGACAGCAGATTGTCAAGGTCAGCGCAGACAGGCAGGGTGGAATTTCATTATCATTGCCAAGCTGAGAGACAAAAAAAAAAAAACTTTCATACTTGGACTAAAAGGTTGACAAAGTACCTGTTCAGCAGAGTGAGGTGAATTTGTTCATCCACTGAGAAAGCGGGGTTAGCGCAGGCAGAAAGGGACTCAGACGCTCGGCCGAGGCCTTGAAGCATGCTGCCACCTGCTGATGGCAGATGAACACCATTCAGAAGCCTTTAAGGGATTTCTAATGTGCGCTCAGACATCCTGTTGTTATTAATAATTACCTTACTGTGCCCCTTCAATTAACCACAATAAACAAAGTGAACTTACAAATGACGGACACATTCGAAAACCATTAAATGTGTACAAAATCTCTCAAGTTTATTTCAGTTACTCTTATAATGCAATACGTATGTACAAGAAAACATTTGGATCACATATTAAAAAAAAAGTCACAGGCATAAAATGCAGTCTTATGCAGCAATCTCATGAGGCAACTGCACATACAGTCATGTTCAAGCAAACACTCGCGCTTCCTCCTCTGGTCTTCTTCTATGTCGAGCAGCCGCAGCACAGTACTTCATCGTACTGCCCGCTGTAACTGTGGGGGGAAAAATATATTTATCATACTGAAAATATATTTAAGTACTTTGGGACCATTTTACTATCTAGAATAATTAATGGTGCTATGACACATGGACAGAAGTGCAAAGTACGATGTACACAAGGAAACCGACTTCAAAACATGCGGCACTACTTCAAAAACTGCGATAACAGAAAAACCTCCTCTACAGAACAGATGTTAGTGACATGAAACTGCCCTTTAATGTTCCAAATTTTATCTTTTAAGCTTTGATTACTCACCTCCTGCAGGCTTGAAAGATGCGTGCAGTTTACCTCGTCGTACTCAGAGATGAACGAGCAGATAAATTGCTTCCATTGCTTTTTGCTCTCTGAACCTCCAGCAGATTTGTTTTTAAGAGTTATGTTTGCAACCTACTGGCCCTCCACCTGACTCTGCACCAACGAGGCTTTCAGGGTTAACTCGTTATTTATGCATCTGATTTAGGGGTTTCCGACCGTTTCGCTTCTGACATTTTAAAAAGCAATGTGTAGTTGTGTGTAGTCTTCCATCCTTAACGATGTCATATATAATAATATCAAACCAGCACTTTTACTTTAACGCTTTAACCATATTTTTCTTTTAATACGTACATACATTTAATTAGGCATTATTCGTCATTCAGGAGTGCACTGCTGTATTGATACTTTACTTAAGTGAATGGTAACTGGACTGCATCCATAGAGTGTAAAAGATGTGCTGGAGCGTATCCACAGCATGCACATAGCATGACGTGAGAGAAATGCCCTTCACAGAGCAGATGAAAACAGCTTGTGTCGTAAAACTATGTCTTTAATGCCAAAGCAAGTGCTTTTCCAACCGACACCTAATTAACCCCAGAATGCACCGCCTCTCAGTTTAGAGGCATCCAATGATACTTTAGAGCTGGGGGAAAAAAAGACAAAACGCTGTAGCTGGATTCTAGTTAGGGATGTGCTGAAACGTTTTTAAAGCCAAGACTTTCCTGCCTGCAGTAGCTGATAAAGATGATGAATTTTCATGAGGAACAACGAAAGATGCGCAGAAGAGGTGACGCTTCACAGACCAGACATGCCTCGTTATAAAAAAATATAAATTTGGGAGATAATTTGACAGTTGTATTAACGCAGAGCTTTAGGAAGAGGAGTGAAATGGGAAATTAAAATGCAGCTTACTCTATAATGGTGCAGACAGAGCAGCAGAGGCTGGAGCAGCTTGAGCACTGTCGGGTACAGGAGGAACATGCTGGACGGTCACACTGGGAGCACGGTGTCCTGGACCCCTGGCTCCTCTGACACACACAGCAGCCTGCAGGAGCCACTGCTGCACCTAGACACAAGGCACACATACACAGAGCAAAGCATTTCAGCTTGAAGAAGTCACAAACTGAAGATTCATATCAGCGACAAGGCTGACATCTGCTGGTGAAAAGCACAAACTAACCTTTGGCTTGGTGCCTTGGGGCATATTTTGACTTGTTGCAGTTGAAAAAGTTACTCTACTTTCAGAAGTAGAAATAAGTAGCAATAAGCAGAAATAAGTCACAAAATGCCATGTGACCGCATTACATTTAACAAGTATGTGTTTTATGTGAAACGATGCCAAGTATAGACATGAGAAACCATTGTAGCGACCACGATTTCTTCCCATGTGCATCTGGCCACGTGATCATTCTATTTACAGACCTGAAAAAAAAACATGAACCGATCCTTTAATCACTAGTGAACACATGATATGGACTTTATCAAAGACAAAGTTTGTCTTGGTGAGCAGCTTATTTATGCAGCAACATGATAAATGGATGTTGTTTGGGAATATGGTGGGTGTCAGTATGATCATGAGCGCTTTATGCACTCCTGCTTGTGATCTTTGAGAGGCGTCACTGTGATGCAGGTTCTCCATTTGGTCAGGAACCTGCTGCTTCACTCCTGCTTGGGACAAGGCTGATTAAAACCAGTATCACCTGGAGGTCAGTAGGTGTCACTGTTTGTTTACTCTGTGGTGTTGCAGTGACTACACTCTGCCCTATCATAGATTGTGGACCTTGCCCAATATTGTGTGTGTGTGTGTGTGTGTGTGTGTGTGTGTGTGTGTGTGTGTGTCACAGAAGACAAGATGTTCAGAGAAATGGATGTTTGGCGGGCTACTGGCTGACGTCACATGCGTGGCAACTAATGAGATACAACTCTGATTGAGCTCGTGCTGCTGCCGTTCACTGCTGCCATTTGTGCATGTGTCAACTCATTTTGCTCGGCGTGGATCTGGACCGCAGCTCGTCCTTTCGCGTGCCGGTCAGTTCGGGCTCACCTCGGGCGGCGTCTGCTCTCGTCAGTCTCCCATCGTTTCCGATCAGTGTCTGTCCCGTCAGGAGCGTCTGGCTGTGTGCAGGTGTCTCAGCTTGGCCACTTGGCCGCGGGTCTGTGCACTTCTCCTCCTGAGTCCATATTTTTCCCATCACAGCCTTGGCGCCATTAAAGAGCAAGGTCTTTGTCTTTTCTATGTAGAAAAAAAACCATAGAGCCCACATGTGAGGGAGATTACATGTGATTACTTACTCAGCTGCAGCTGGGGGGAGGGGGTGTCAGGAAGCACCAGGAGGTTTGTTTGTTTCCAACACCAGCTGCGCAGGCGATGCTAACATGCATCGGTGAGCATTGGCGTAGCTAACACAGCAGCGTAGCGATATATCCGCTAACATATACTTACCGTAGACTTCTTGCTTGTACTTGTTCCCGAACACGCCGTAATTACTTAGTTCCTGTTGTCCAATGTGTATTTTGTACTGAGAGGAGAAGGTTTCGGGAAAAGGACAAGTTCTTTTCGGCATTTTGCCAGCTTAAAAAGTCCTTCGCGGTCCAGCAGTCTTCCACACTTGTTTGTTGCGGGAAAAACGCAAGGGAGGAAGCAAGTCGCCAATTACACGCGTCCTTCACTGTCACATGAAAGCTCAGAGCCAATCCGATAACTGTGCTGGCATCACGTGACGTTTGGCTCAACTAATGCTGCCTTCACGGGCTGTGGCGAATTTTGTATTTCATAAATTTGAGGCGCCAACAGCTGAGGATTAGTTGAACGTGATGAGGATAAGTCCACATTTTGACTGATTTGATATATATGACCATTTTTCTCATTATTAAATAAATTTATACTAATGATCGGTCAGTCTCAATACACCCAAATCTATCAGTATATAGTTCATGGACTATAGCATCAACTGATTTGTGTTTACTTTGCAAGCAAGCTGGGCTCCAGACAGCAAAACAATATGATGAATGATCTACAGAGTACCCACCATGAATCTATTAACTTTTATTTGAAAACATGTGTGTGTGCTGGTTTTATTGGTGACATGCTGCAGATGAACACTTGTCATAATAATTAAATCTAATAACTGTGATAATAACAGAACAATAAATTTTGGCTGTAACAAAACAAACATGGCCAATACAGCCCAAAGGCTACATAGATGTTTTGTTTATTAGCTACTGAGGAGAAGATTATTTTAGGCAATGAAAAGATGCCACTAATGCCACACTGTCTGTGCTTCCATCAAGGGGAGGTAAAAGTTTCCATTCAGAACATCTGGATCATACACTCTCTGGATTTGCCAACACCAACCCACTTAACTGAGGAGAAAAAGGAAATAGAGAAAAATATTAAAGAAGGGGACAACACTGCACATGTTATAACCAAGGCTGTTTCTGATGAGTGAAACAGTGCCACCTAATGGATATCATGCAGTTTCTGTATTACTGTTTATTTTGATTTGAAGGCCTTTAGGGCAAGTGCTAAAAATAGTTTTCAGCATTCATCAGTGTTTGATGGCTATTTTGTGTGAAACATACTTGGAACTCCAATGTGGTTCTCAATGAAGCGGATGTAGTTTTGTGCCTTTGCCGGGAGGTCATTCCACTTCCTGGCAGCAGATGTATCCGTCTTCCAACCGGGGAAAGTCTCGTACTCAACTTCCACTTTGTGCAAAACGTCCATGTTAGCTATGATAAAAAGAAATCAATTACCACCCATCTTTAAATCAATATTTTGACAGATGCTCCCACTTGAATGTCATCAAAAAAGGTCAAACAGTTTGAGAGTCTTGTTCTATACACAGTTTCTTCGGTTAAATCACCTGGGAAATGGGGAATTCTTTTTCCATTGAGTTTGTAGGCGACTCCAACTTTAATTTCATCCAGCACATCTAGAATGTCAAGTTTTGTCAAAGCAATGCTGCGAGGAAAGTAACATGTCATTAGTTAAACATGCGTTTCTCATTGACGATGGTGAAGGAAAAGCTGTATGCTAGTAGGGAAAATGTGCTTAGAGACACTCACGCTGTGAAGCCGTTAATCATATGAGCGTATCTGACAATGACAAGATCCAACCAGCCGCAACGTCGCTTCCTTCCAGTGGTTACACCCACCTCGTGACCCCTCGTCTGCAGCAGCTCTCCCACTGCCTACAGTGAACCGGGAAAAACATACAGCAGCCTAAAAATATGCAATCAGTGGTATAAGTATAACACTTGAGTACAATAAAACATCACGTGCTGGGAGATAAAGTTTTAACATCTTGACCTATGTCCGTGACAAGTAACATTACCCCAGCACACACAGTAAATATATCCCGAACCCGCACTCTGGCCCTAAATTTATCCCTGTGAACATGTGACCTGCATTAGAAGTAAAGAGCGTTTGAGCCCGTCTCTCACAAAATTTGACAGCTGCACTCGGCCAGCAAACACGAACCCTCTCGCCTCCTCTCCAGCAGCCCTGCTGCCTGTGTGTCAGCCCCATGATCGCTAACAAAACTACACATGTCGAGCTTAGTGTCACTGAGTTGTATAACACGTCACGTGTCTCTCCTTCACACAGTGAGGCAGCCAATACAGACAAGAAGATGCACAATGACTGTTGGCTGACATCTTAATACTCCCAGCAATTGCTTACATTGAGTTGTTCTGTGGGGAATGCTCCAATTCCCACCCTGGTGGTGTAGGCCTTCGCTACGCCAAACACGTCACCAATATTCAGAGGAGGGATGCCAAGACCGGTGCATGCCCCGCCAACAGTGCAGTTTGATGATGTCACAAAAGGATAAGTTCCTAAAGAGAAAAACATATATGTTATTATAGCACAGACTACTTTCCAGATACGTGAAGGCACATGTGAATTTCAAAAGGTTACAAATAAAATCTTATACCAAAGTCAATGTCAAGCAGAGCAGCATTGGCCCCTTCAACCAGAATTTTCTTTGGCAGTCCATGAAGAGCTTCGTACATATAATAGACCCCGTCTCTCACCATCGGCCGCAATCTCTCAGCATATTCCTGCGCAAAAACACAGTTTGGGGCAGTGAGCAGAAAGCATCACTCATTCAGTGTTTGATATCAGTGTCATTTAGGTCTACCTTGAGTTTTTTCAGTTGGTCCTCAACATCAACTGTCAAGGATGGATACATGGACTGATACTGGTGGACAAGGTTCTTGAATCTGAAAGAAAAGGAAATCCTGCACAACTTGTACCTGACAGTGTTGGAACCTTATTTTCTGATTTACTATCATGTCTACCTGCTAGAGAAGTCCTTAAAGTCACCCAGGAGGTCACATACACGTAGGCCAGTGCGAGATGCTTTGCTGGAATATGCAGGTCCAATGCCCTTCTTGGTTGTTCCAATGCTGTCAACAAAACCACAGATGTTTTTTGCAAAGATGTTTTTGCAAAGAAACTTTGGACAATCTCTGGCTCATTCGCACCCTCCCCCTACCCTTACTTCTTTCCTTCTTGTGCTTGTCTCTCAGTTTCCTGCAAGCCATCAACAACCTGATGGAAATCAAACACTGTGGAGAGACAGCAAGCACAATAAACACCTGATTTATACCGACTTAACACAACCGTAAACACAATTCCATAAACTTTACATACCAATGTGAGCTCTGTCTGAGACAATTAGCCTCTTCTCCCAGCCTTTCAGACCTAACAGAGGACGGAAATCACATCTATATGAGAACTAATATAATATAATATAATAACTAACTAATGTAAATTTACATTAGTACATTATGTGTAAGCTGTGTTCTTTCCCCTTAAAATACCTTTCTTGTCATTTTTATCTCCCTCCTCAAACAGGCCAGGTAGATGTATGACCACTCCATTACCTACACGAACAAAGGGACAGTTGACAGTATACCTGGTTAGAGTAATACTTTTAATGACACTCTCTCTGGAAAGACTGAGGATCGAAGCCTTTACCGATGAGTGATATGCTTTTAGGGTTGATGATTCCACTTGGAAGGAGGTGGAAGTCGTACTCCTTGCCATCCACCACCACAGTGTGTCCTGCATTGTTGCCTCCCTGAAAATCAGAGCAGGGCACACACAGTATGTACTACGACCATGTGACACTGTCAGTGTTGCAGCATAGTGTTAACACCACCACAGATGATTCAGCTACATGCACACGTCTCGTCTGCTCTCCCTGAGACGGCGATGAGCACCCCGAATCACAGAGCTTTTCCAGCACCTATTTTAACAGACTTGGCCTGTGCTGGTGGGTCCTCCACCACCACCACCACCACCCCACCCCCCCACTGACTAAGACCTGGCCTTCTCGCATATCCAGCCACCCTGAGAATGTGACCTCGCTTTAGCCCGGTGGGTGGGGCTCTGAAGCCTCCAGAACACAGGGTGCTCCTGTCAAGAGAGCAAGTACAACACAGCAACTGCTGGCAGATCTCAGTGTGTGCCCCAGCGCTGGAGTGACCTCTGATTTCTGACCAGTGTTATGTTTCTCATGCAAGTGGACGGGACCTGACCTGTCTGGGCTTGTTTTTAATTGTGAACATCTCAAATTCAGCCTTCCCTTTCTACACTCTCTTAGTGATTGGCTTTGCGATCAGGCAGAGCAGCTTTACACCTGGGTTAGAGGTGGAGGATTCGGGCTTGTATGTTGTCACTCACTGATTGATACTTAAGTGAGATCTGGCATTCTCTGTCTGCAAAACGTTTTTTTTTTTAAATGGTTCGATTTATAGCACGCCACCGTTTAAATCCATGACTGCACACTACACAATCAATATGGCTGATTGGTATAGTCTTAGTAGGGTTTAGTAGTCTCGATAGGTTTCCCATCTAGTACTCGTACATACGCAGTTCTGTTAAGTATTCACGTAATCACAGAGGTACAAGTGTTTTAACTGCGCACCTGTTGCGCTCTACCAGACCGTCAGTAAGCGACAGGTTCACTGAGAGGTTATGAATTCATACCCAAAAAATGACGTTTAGCGACAATAGACAGACAAGCCCCTTAGCCGAAATCCAGACTTTACCTGACATCTGCAGACAATGTCAGCTTCGGTCGCCAGTAAATCGACGACCTTCCCTTTGCCCTCGTCGCCCCACTGGGCGCCGAGCACCACCGTCACCTTGTTCCCCGCGTCGTTGCGCGATCGCTTCTGTCCGGTCGCGGCGGGCTGATTCGTGTTTTTGTGGTCTTTTGCCGACCAGGTGAGCGACATGACGGCGGCGGCTCTCGTCTGTCCCCGTCTCAAGAAGACTAAGCCGTCTCCGAGAGTGGCATTGCCATATCTGTAACTTCATAGCACGATGATGTCAGAGCCGCGGCGCACGGGAGCGTCGCTGCGCGCCGGACGGGTTGTCTCCGTGGGGGGCTGCCCACTCCAGGCAGCGAGAAAACTGCCTTTTCACCCGGATGTCGCCCGGACGCACGGGTGCGTGTTCGCATATCAAAAGCCTGTTATAACATTTAATGTACGCAGCACGCATAACAGAGATTTTATCACCGAATACGTCGCCTCATTACCGCCACCTGCCGGAACAGGTTGGAAAAACAAACACACGACTGAACAGTATATTATTTTTATTAAAATATACTTCAAATTAAAAATGTTCAGTCCATTAGATTCTGTTCTTATAGTTAATGTTAGAGATCATTTGAGTAATATATAAAGAAATTAAGACATTTTTCCCAAGTATTTTTGTTTTGATGTTACATTTCATAT
Organism: Psettodes erumei; assembly: GCA_016785225.1. NCBI lineage: Eukaryota > Metazoa > Chordata > Actinopteri > Pleuronectiformes > Psettodidae > Psettodes > Psettodes erumei. The sequence goes on from JAFBJZ010000383.1 coordinate 80,855, forward strand.
TGCACCAAACACTGCATGTATCTTTTTAAAGGTCCTGAAAAGGTAAATAAAGCTTATGATTACAAAAACACATCCAATGCATATTACAATTACATGAAACATAGAAAGCATATTCAACTTTTTTTTTTAAATAATTCTGACTGAAAACTCACTTAAATGCACAAAAGCTACAGTTCATTTTCATAAAGTGACATGTTTACATCCTTGCTGCTTAAATCCCAGGGTTACTCTTCTTGCTCTGGAAACAACTAAATCACTTCAAAAAGACTTCTGCATCCTCATGAAGGAGTCAATATTCATCTCACAATATAAAATTACCGTAGTCCTTCCAGTTCAAAATGCCTCTGTGGAAATTAACATTTCCTTTTTCCTCTTGATTTCCTTTTTCTGGAGGCACCTGGGGAAACAAAGGCTAAAATGAATAGATAGAATCAAAACTATATTTAAATACTTTATCTTTAAAGTGCTATCTTTAGAGCTGAATAATATTGTTGGCTCAGAGTCACTTGGCAGAGAACTGTATTCACATGTGACTACACCTGCTTTAAATATATTTTTTTAGTTGTTAGTTTTTAGTTAAAAACATTTTAATGCATTTATGGCACACGTAGTGTCTCGCTGACAAAGCACACTTTACAGGAAGCACACATTTTGTGTTGTTAGGAGATTAAACAGTTGCAGATTCAGAGAATGGACAAGAAAATATGGAAGAAGACACAGAAGTGAAAGCTTTCATGAAAAACAACTTAGTCCACGATGACGCCACAAAACTGCAACGCTCCTTGAGATCAGAACACTGATGTTAGATTACTTCAGCATGGATTGAAGATTAAATACTTTAAGATTATTTTTATAGACACAGAATCAACTCAAGACATACACACTGACACAAATATTGTTAAGATTCTGGTTTGATCACCACAAAAAGGGCTTAAAAAAGCTGGACAACATAAACAAATGACATCTAGATTCCAGTTAGATCAACAAATGACGTGTTATTTGCGACAAAGCTTCGGCGGCGACTGAGTTTATTAGGATGAGGGTTCAGCTCATAGATTGCCATCCCATTCATTTGACCTACCTCACTGCAACACACAGCCTTTTTTATGTTTATGTCCTTTTCCAGTTTTACCTTGTGTTTCAGAGAGTCAAAATGGAAAACAGAGCTATTACACAAACTGACTATAGATTTGAATCTGTTCAGTATTAAAACCTGCAAATCGAGTACTGCACACAGTATACCTACTCTTAAATAAAATGCATGCAATCATGCAAAACTCTGACAAGCAAATACTAAAACAGCCAATGCATATCATGTAAAATGCTAAATATAACCCAAACAAATTTCCCTTTAAGACACGTAAAGAGGTTAGCATTCCAAACATGCTGTTGACTTAAGTTAGGTGATCGATTACCTTGGTGACTCTTCTTTTTGTTTGATTTAAAGAGGCTCTGCGACTTCTTCAGTTCGGGCTTCAGGGATGGAGGCACTGCTTCGGACACTGATGGCAGATCTTCTGTTTGTTGTCCATCTGGGACATCATACCCCTCTATGCCCTCACTGAGTTTGGTCTCATTGCTTTTAGGGTCCAAATGCTTGTGAATCACAACCTCATCTGGGCTGCACGTTCTTGCAATAATAGATTCCCTCTCTCCTTCACCCTTCTCTTGTTCTTCAGTCTCTGTTAAATGGCTTATTTTATTGCTAGTTTCATCTTTCCCTTCTGCCATTATATTGCTTTCACTGCTATGTGTCATGTTAATGACTGTATTAGGTAAAGGACATTCCTTGGCCTGAACATTCAGAGTAATGTCTGCTGGTTGCTCGGGCATCAGCTTCTCAGATGCCAGGCTTGAATTGTCTTCTAACACAGCCTCGAGCAGGTCAGAATCTGAGAGGCAGGATGAGCTGAGGACGCTGGTCTCAGTTGAATCTAATGAATAGCCATTACTGCCTGGACACAGTTGCTGTTCCCCTTCAGCCTGATTCTGAGGTTGTGTCGTATCTTGGGACAGGGCTGAGGGCGTCTCTGGGAGCGACACAGGTCTTTCTGGGGCTCCCTGTGTCATCATGCCCGGCTCTGCTGGGAGTGTGTTGGGAGGCAGAGCTCCTCCGTCTGGCACGGCACTCTGCGGCGCTGGCGGAGTCTCTTCTGCTGGGCTGATGAAACCGTTCACCTCGCTTATGCTGGCCTGGTGACCCTGTCCCTGGGATTTGGCTGGAGAGGAAGTGGTGGCCATTTCTGCGGCTTCTTCGCCTGCAGGCTTGGCACTTGATCCTAAAGCGGGAGAAGTAGGAAGTATAGATGTGGGAAGTGTACATTCAGACAACATTTTCTAAAAGGGGATGTTTTTTTAGAGTGAGCGTGAATGCATGAAAAGGCACTGCAAGCAAGTGAAGGCTAATGTAGCTCAACAAAGCAGCAAAGCGATGGGGCTAGCTCAGTGAGACGTGAGCGGACTTAAGGTACAAATCAAACAGATAAATCAGCAAGGCTGTGTTCTGGCACACAGTTAAGTGGCTTAGGAGCGGAGCTGGGAACTGCGGATGGGGGCCACAGTCTCTTGTCCTTACCAGGTGCGCAGGTATCGCTACGCATTTCACTAGAAGAGGGACTTTCCGAATCGCACCTTGGCCTGGTCTTTCTCAGGGAAAAACCTTTCCTGATGTCTGCCAGGAGTCGGTCGATGACGCAGCCGTCACTCTGAGGCACAATGCCTCTCTTGACTGGTAAGAGAGGGGTAAAAAGAGCGCATGTAATTCAAACGACATCTTGTTGAGGAATTTCTAGTGCAGTGAAAGAAAGGCGGTTGAAAACTGTTGCCGTTACTTATTTTCCCATTCTCTCCCTTCTGTCTCTTGGACTCCTCCTCTGCCAGCTGCTTCTTTCTCTTCTCAGCCTTGGCAGCCTGCTCTTTCCTGGTTCTGTTTTCCTGTTATCACGAAAGACTGGGTGTCACTCAATTGCCAAGTACAAAATGTCCATAACAATGTCTTTGTATCATTTGGGAAGGAAAATAACATTTACACAGGACCCAGGAAGCAGCGAGTACATGCACAACAAAGTATCGTCCCTGACCTTCAGCGCCTTGATGAAAAGCGTTCGAAACGTCTTCATGGTTGCAAAGAGTTCCTCGAGTGACAGCTGATTAGCATCCTCACAGAAGTAAACAGCCAGCTCAGTCCTCTGCTTGTCGATCTTGTTGAACCTTTCATTTAAAGTTCGACATGCTTCCAGACTTTCCTGGAACAGAGAAAAGCCAGGCAATAGGGATGTGAGCCAAGCTGCCCACAGTGTGACACTAATCGATTTGGCTGGATTTGTAAGAAAAACAGGGACTATTATCTTACATCAAGAACTTTAGTGTATTGCTCCTTGACCTCTTCCACAGAGTTGGAGACATTCTTGGCCTTCTCATTCAGTTGTTTTAGTAAGGCACTAGCTTCTGACTGAACTGAGCTCAGGCTGAATCTGAGGACAGAGTGTAAAACATTTCGTTATGCATCTGTTACAGATCACGAAGAACATGAGTAGATGTGAAAGGTTCCTGTACCCTGCTGCTTTTTCACAGATCTCCATGTCGTCCGGCAGCGCCAACAGCTCCGGGTGGTTAGCCTCTATTTCCTTTGGAAAACACAGGCCACAAGGTTGGGTAATTAAACAGTTTCATGACTGAGGGACAAAAAAAAGTCATGGCATCTGTGAACCAGTTCACATACCTCCAGGATGTGATGAAGCAGTGTAACGCGGCTGTTGTTGGCCTTGGTCTCAGTCAGCTTGAGCAGAGAGCTGATCTTGAACCCTTCTGCGTTACCTGTGTGACTCCCCTTGAAGTAGACAGAATGAAAATGCAAGCTCCGTCTAAATGTCGGCTTATGTGAAAAGTAAATGAGGAAGAGGTTCTTACATAGTTGAGAAAATTTCCCACGTCGAGAATGAGCCTGCAGAAACTAGGGATGAGTGTGCTCGCTCTGAGAGCTGAGAAGAAACAAATTCACATCTGGTTAAGTTCACTGTAAATGAGTAATTCAGTTCAATCGTTCATTTTACTCACACTCGCAGGCGTCTTCCATCAGCTTGACTTTAGGTCTGAACATGTCCAGCACCGATGACGTCTCCTCGCACAACAGCATGCACTCAATCCTCAGCTGATAACTGCGGAGGTAAGTGAGAGAGCGAAGTAGGCACGGAGCCATGTATGGCGGCACAATGTTGGACCGAGACCATCGTGTGTGAGGGAGATGAGAGTTACCATGACACATTGAGTAGGGACATGTAGAAGCGGTCGACATTTGCCAGCTTGTCCTTTTCTCCTTGGAAGGATTTCAAATTTTCAATCTATATTAAAGAGAGGGCACAAGACAGTGACTCAGACATGCTGTGTCATTTTCAAGGGTGCAGATTAAGTGTGCATTAACTTGTACAGTAAAGAAGGCATAAAGAATGAAAATGGTACTGGGACGCACCTCGTGCTTCTCTGGTAGAAGTTTTATAAGCTGTTTTAGCACCTCTATGTCAAACCTAGTCCGGTCCCCGTTCTGAATCATGGCTACAAAGTCCTCATTATTGCTGGAAAATGAAAAAGAGTTGTAAAATTTAAATCATTAAAAAAAAAAAATAATAATAATAATAATTAAAATGCTGCGTAATATCTCACCACTTGAACTGCTTTAGAAATATGTTCAAATTCATGTTTTTCTTTGGATCAATGAATGTAATCTATTGGAAAGGAGAAGAGGTAGAGAGGCATATGGATTATTCAGCTTTAGCAATCAGGTACGTTTGTAGCGAGCGTGCGACAGCTTTGAGGTGCCGTGTCGAGTGTTGACAAAGCGCACCTCTTTAGGCTCCTTCTTGACAGGAGCAGCTGCCCCCTTGTCTTTGTGCTCGGCCACCGGGAGACAGAACAGCTGCTCGATACTGCTGTAGTCCGGCTCCCGAAGAGAAGGCTCTCTCTGAACCGAGGCCCACATGGAGGGACCATCTGTGTGTGTGAAGGAAGAAAACAGTTGATAACAAGCTCAGAAGCCTCTGTTTTCTATCAACACCCCACCGCGGCTGAAACTTATTTCTTTGACTGATGTTCCCTCTTCTCTGAACACTCATATTAAATACGGGCCAAGTGCAAAATGTGGATCTGATGGGAGTTCTGTTCATGTCCTTTCTGCCTAGGTTTTTCCATAACACTATTCTGATTGTCTGGTATTACAGAGGGAGGGAAACTTCACTTTTTTAGTCAACCTGGGGCACATTGTAAAAATGATTTGAGCCTTCTATCCACTCACCAGTAACAGTGCGGAGTTTCTGCCAGTTGAGCTTTTTCATCCTCAGGGTGGGGCATCGGGCCGCCTTTGTGGGTGCACTGCACCCCAGGGACTGGCTACTCTGAGCCACGATCATGCCTGGGGGAGGAGGAGGTGCAGGGGGCATACCAGGTAAGGGAGGTGGTGGTGGAGGTCCGCCACCCATCCCTGGTAGGGCTGGCGGAGGCGGCGGAGGAGGTATGCCTGGACCGCAGGGCAGTGGCGGTGGCGGTGGTGGAAGGGCCATGCCAGGTAAGGGAGGTGGTGGTGGAGGGGGAGGTATGCCTGGACCACAGGGCAGTGGTGGTGGCGGGGGTGGAAGGGCCATGCCAGGTAAGGGAGGAGGTGGTGGAGGTCTGCCGCCCATCCCTGGTAAGGCTGGCGGAGGCGGTGGTGGCGGCGGCGGCGGCGGGCGGTGGGGGCGGACACTGGTTAGAAGGTCGGGGCAGGGGCCCAGTCATGCTGGGTGGAGGAGGAGCGGCACAGACTGGCCGCTGAGAGGACGTCGTGCTGTCGCCTGGCCTCTCTTTGTCCAGATCTGTCTGCACAGCCTTATCCTCTCTGACCAGCTGCCCGTCCACTTCATGAGGACTTTTAAAGGTCTTGCCTTTGGAGAAGAACAGCCGCTGCGTGATTTGCTCACAGGACTCCATCTGGGCTGGAATACAAAGCAAAACAGTAAGACACAAACACACCTCTGAACCCCGTTTCAAGTAACTTTTCTCATGAAAACAAAAGCTCTCAGACTTCCCACCACACACAGCAGCCCCTGCTGCTTTGCCATGATTTATTTTTCCAAGATAAATCACTCCCCTTTACACATTAATCACTGAGGAGGCCATTAGCGAGCCATTAGCCTGTTCAAAGTGATGACCTATGGTGAATGTATTGTTGCATCAGAGCTGACTCACAGTCCTGGGCCAGCAGTACAGCCCTGTTAACGATGGCCTCCAGAGCGAGCCAGATTTCAGAGTGGTGCGGCCCTATCACCAACAATGCCTGCAGGATGGACAGCAGGTGGAGAGAGGCTGGAGAGCTGCTCACCTGCACATGGACAATTTAAGACTTGTTATGCTTACATGCATCACCAAAGTCTTAATGCAAGAAACTGTACTAGTCAGAAATGCAATAAAAGCCAAACAGACAGTCAGGTCTCACCTTGTTAAAGAGTGTGGTGAAGACCTCCAAGTGACTACTCATGTCAATGCCCCCATACAGCTGCAGCAGCTCCTCTTCATCTTCAGCCATTGCCTCCTCGAAAGCCTCACATTGAATGATCAAGTCTTCATCCTCCTGCTCCCTGCGCACCACACACACACAGATCAGTGATGACCATGCATCATTGCATCATTTTGCACAGTCCTAAAAGCACCTAAAAGCTTGTGGTGACTATGCACTTTAACCCTATAAAAGTCAACATATAATTTATGGTATAAAATCTGCCCTGCAACATAACCATCAAATGTGAACAACAGAAAGAAAGCTCACCTTAACTTTGGCAGGGTATCAAGTAACTGAAGCCCTGATGGACAACGATAAAACACAGTATCACAATATGCTGTTATCAATTTTTAAGAAATTTTATCTTAAAACATAAGGGGTCAAACATCTCTTCACAGTGGCACAGGTTAGTTTTTTCCACAGGTGAGCAATCACAAAAGAGGCGTGGCCAATAAGATGGCTAATTGCTCCAAGGTGGTGGATGGTGTTTTAATGAACGGAGGAGGCTTTATATGGCTGCCACTGTGACGTACTGTATTTGTTAAGTGAGCTCCAACCTAGTGCCTTAGTAGCTCAGTGGTTAACACTTGTAGGTTGTAAGGAAAAAGGTGCTGGGTTCAGGCCTGGGTGTTACTGTCAGTCTAAAGTTAATCCTTTGTTTGGTCCAGTGCATGATGGGATTCCACTGGCCCAACTAGGGGATATTCTGCTATCGCCAGATGGATGGATTGGTGGCATATCACCAAAGTGTGATAGTGTGATTTAATCAGTGTTAAGAGTGATGACATTTTCAATGACTGGTTACGTATGAATACAAAAACCTTTTTAGATTTTTGCTTTGTTCTTTGGTGTTTTGTCAAAGTGAGAAGGAGGCCATTAGACCTATTCTTAGACAGACCCAGTGGCAGAGATATTTGTAATTGATGGCCTGCTTTCCCCTCAGCGTTCATGCTCATCACAGTAGGGGAAACACTATTGCACTAACAATTTACAACAAGTGTGACCTCGCTCATCATCAACACTCCAGATTCACTGTAATAGCAGCTGAGCAGAGAACCCACCGATAAATTCCTTCCTCATCTTATCTCTCTGTCTGAGGTCCTCTGAGCCGAAGATGAGGGCGTTGATGACGCTGAGGAGCGTGACCATGTAAGGGACGTTATCTGATGCCTGCAGCTCGTTCATTATCACACTGAAGCGATACTGCTGGGTCTTCACGACCTGAAGGAGAAATCATGGCTGGTGTAAGCAATCGACCCAGTACACAGAGACTCAGAGAGGCAATAACTATAATGTGTGTGTAGACTCAACCCACCCATAGAGGGCATTGTTGAGGAGTTTCTCATTCAGGCTGATGATCTAAGCTCAAGATTGCAAAATCCCAGAGCAATTCAACTTCTCTTAAAAAAGACTCTTGACATGTTCATCTACTTGCCTTGTAATGGTCCAGGGCATCCAGAGCCAGGGAATGTCCATATGAGGAGAACATGCTGAGTGCTGCCAGTAGCTCAAACACCTGCTTCTTCACCATGGTGTTGGAAGTATCCAAAGCTGTGAAACACCATCATCACGCACATCAGTATAGTTAGAATGCTCATAGTTTATCATCTGTTTCTCGTAAAGGGAGCCATCCTCTGCTCTTCTCTTCTTGTGTCTAGACCCAAATGGGATGCTTCGTTTCAAAGCCTTTCTGGCAAGTCATCTTGAACTTTGCCCCCTGTGGCGTTATGCTGTAGATAAACATGTATTTGTGCCGTGTGTGTGTGTTTGTGTGTTTGAAGGTGGAGAAATCCAATATCCAGGATACACTGCAGGGCAACGTTTTTAGGGACATCCCGAAACAGCTCTCGTCTCTCTCCTGCGGCGTCCTGAGCGCTGCTTAATATTCACTAATGGATCATCACGAGATGACAAGCAGGCGCGAAACTCGGGCTTTTATGTGATTCTGATCATTGTGAGAGGTGAGCTAGTCGCTGTTGTCGCGGATAACGTATTGATAACGAACTGATCAGCTGATCGCCCTCTCTCCTCCTCCGTCCAAAATTCCGCCAGCCACCTCGATCAGCTGACCGTTTGGGTCTGACCGGCTGATTTTGCTAGGAGCTAATCGGCTGTTGAAACGGGCCAAGTGCCCAATGTTCAGCTGCGACTTCGCCGAGACGAGACGCTCCAATTTACACCTCCGCACCCCCCCACACACACACACACACACACACACACACACACACACACACACACACACACCCGAAAACGGTTTCGACTCGTTGCGAACCTGTGGTGTAAACTGGGCTTAATGTGACAGTGTTTGGTGCGTGGTCGACCTTGTGACAGCTTCCGAACGTATCCCTCGTTCTCGATGATGAAGTGGATGCCGGCGGAGGAGTTCATGACGGCGCGGACGCAGCTGACACAGGTGAGCTGCAGCAGGGCATCTGCGATGCGTGCGCACCCGCGCCCCGAGAGCCGGTCCAGGGCCTCCAGGAGCAGATCCAGCCCGCTCAGCTCCAAGAACTGGACCATCCATGTCTGGTCGCTGCCTTCCAGGCGACGCTTCAGCCCCGAGTAGTTGACCACCGTGGGAACTTGCAGCAGTCTGATGCACAGCTCTGGATCTGCGCTCTCCAGGTTGGCCTCCTGCTGGCTGTCGGAGTCCTGCGAGGAGCCCAGGCGATCCCTGACCGCCGCCCACTTCTTCTTCCCATCTGACATCCCTGACATGACGGCTGGCGGGACTGTGGAGGAATGAAGGAAACAGTCGGTAGAGACGAGAATAAACATTCTCCAACAATCGTTATCCACATAAGGACTCAACTTTTCTGGACTGCAGACGGCGTCTGCTCGCACCGATATCTAATTATTTTTTTTTCCCCCAGTAGCGTGTCGTCATTGCTATCCAGACCACAGGAACAGGAAGCAAGGCCAAAAACAAGGCCTGACAGGAAAAGGGAGTGGGAAATGATAGCTCTGCAGTTTGTGTATGAGCAACAGATATGTCAGCGAATCTTGTCATCACCGGCCAAACATTCCAACTTAATCCTGCTTGAAAGAGAAGAGACTCGCTGTCAGCTTATCAAAACACTGCACAAAGCCTGGCTCGGTGCTTGTCTGTTCCCTGTGTATTCTAATTTATGACATATATAAATGTATTTTAAGCTAATTTGTGGAGTATGAAGAATGGACAATGTGCACAAGCCATGCCTAGTGAATATACAGGAATAGCTGCAGAGAAAGAACACGCAACAAATCATAGAAAAGATATCTAATATGGACATGGATGCACACAATGATCTCATCAGTGTGCTCTTAATGGCATATCTTCAAACCACAGTCCAATCTTGCACCAACGTGTCTCACCTCTTTGCACTGAATTTGATTACACTGACAAGTATAAGCATGTCCCCACACTTGATTAAAATCAACAGGACAGGGTTTTTGACCAAATAAGGCTAAAACTTTCCTTAAAAGGCTAAAAATACTTTTCTCCCTCTAAAGCGGTTGTAATATTAGGTGGTCAGTGCACAGTGTGAGTGCTGCCTTGGTCTCCTGTTGATTTTACTCTTGGCGAGGATAAGATACACAGATGAGGCATTGAGTGATGAGCACCAACAAACACAATGGTCTGTGGAAGAAGAAAAAAAAGGCCATTCAGAAAGCCAGGCTGGAAGGTTGTAACTTTTATCATCTAAACTAAAAACATGCTGTTTGCAGATGACTTGCATCTCTCTCTCTCTCTCTTCCAAAGGTAATTTGCAGGGAAGAGAAGCAATGACTTTTGAAAAATCAAACTGGCTTTTTATTCGCTCAGCAGAGTCAAGGTGAAATTAGCCCTTTCTTTCTCAAATGAGCTGGCAATGCATTTGTTGGCTCTGACTGGAGCGTTTCAGTCCTGCTATCAGTGCGGGAGTGTTGCCGTGGCAGCAAGCGGGCAGACAATGGGTGTTTTACAATAGGCCTTCACAGTACTCTTCAAAGCGTTCTGTTCATTAGTCACAAAAAGGGGATGGGATGCTCCCTGCCCCCTTCCGGCCTGGTAAGACATATGCCCAAGATGCTTTAGACTCTAAGACTTAGCTCACACCGTGCTGTCGTGCTCAGCAGTGTGAGCAGGGAACCAAAGCTCCAAGCCGACCCTTGTAACCTGGAGGGAGCGTTTTCACAGCTGCTAACAGCTGTAAAGCTACTGGAGTTAAATGAAATGAAGAAGTTTTGTTAAATGGAATCTACTTCAAAGCAAAGCAGAAGTTCTGACTAGGACACTCAAAGAGGATGTGTGTGTGTGTGTGTGTGTGTCCTGTAAACGGTAATCTGCAGTGTGGCTCAGGAACTTTTTTGAGGGGAAGGAAACGACTTTCCCGAGACAGGAAACTTGCCTCAATTTGAACACACCAGTGTGGCAGGCTCAAGTTCCTCTTTTGAATTCCAGTTTCGTTTTGAGAGATCCTGATTTTATCCCGAGTGCAGGGATATTCAGTTCACATGTTAACATCTGAATCATCAAACATCACCAGAGATGGAGGAAAAAACATTTGCCTTTTTTTATGCGCTCCTCAAATATAAGCAACGTTCTCTTTCCGACCTTGTCTGCCAGAGCTCCCACACGCACCACTAATAGCAGGCTGAATCACAGTCCCACTCATGTGTCCTCTGGTCAGGCTGCCCACGCAGCGGCCCACTGCTGCTGTACAACATCAACACCTACAACCAGGCACAAACATCTCCACTGGTTTTTTCCTCTGACACAAATGTGCAGGGGAATACATCTCTTTCTTAATACAAAGGTGTAACAATTGATGAGCAAATAAACTAAGAGATTTAGGGGGATTTAATTCAACTTCAGGGACCGTTTTGTTTACCTTCCACACATATGACATATTTAACAAGCAGATATGAGACAAGGATACTTCCTGTGACATTAGACATCAACATCTGAGCACTGAAACACTTTAATCATATGTTATGAGAAATTACAGATAATTATACAAGCTTCATCCACATGTCCAAACCTTTAACAGCATTAGCAAAATGATTATTAAAAACAAAGAACATCTGGTGCTCATTTCATCCTAAACCTCCTCTCCTCCCCTCTCTGCTGCTGGAAGGGAGGGACCGGGAGGTGCCCGCAAAGTCCACAAGCAAATTTTTTGGAGTGGGATAGTTTAGTTTCCGTTATTCCCAGAATGTCTGAGGAGATCGTCAGCCATTATTTAGACTTCTTTCACGTCTGTACATTGATTAAAAAACACAAAACATAGGTGACAGCCCGTCCAAACACGCAGCCTACCAAACTGCAATCCTCAATTCAAGTGGATTTTTGCTACACCATTTTTCCCAGCACAGCCTTCTCCCCGTCATTCTGTCGAAAGCGAGGAGATTTGTTTTCCGCTTACCGTCTCCAGAAATGTATACACAAAACTGTGATGTCAGGATACTGTACTGTCAGTTTGCCTGTCTGCGTTATGTATCGGCACGCTGTGGTCAAACGGGATGTGAAATAGCGACGTTACCGGGGCAGCATCGTTACTTTGAGCTTCGATTTCTCCCACACGCCAGGGAACATAAACGAAAAGATTAATCACCTTTAGAGTGGCGAGTAAAACATGTCAGCGGGGAAAAAAAACAAAATCAGTCAAAACACACTGTTGATATTGATTACCTGCAGGCTGAGCATGATCCCTTACCTGGTCTTATTCCATAAATATGAGGATCAGGCGTCCGCCGGTGTGTTTTAAGAGAGGGGGCGCTTTGCGGTCATTCATCCCACATTTCATCCTGCCATGGGATGAAACGTGGATCCGTGAAAATTGTGGCCGGTCGAAGCGGGGTACGGTTTGGATGTGGCACCGCTTCCAAATTGCTACGGTCCCTGAGCTTTCACTCATATGTGTGAGACTGGCAGTGTCGACACAGCAGCACTACTGAGCGAAGACATCCGGTGAAGCCTTTCAGAATAAAACATACACGTGCATACAAGTTATGACCATGTAAGCAGGTCGTGCAGAAAATGTTTCTTTACATTTCCAGTACTGTATAAAGACACCGTTGGTTATACTGCTTATCCTCTGAGGGTCGTAGGGGAGCTGGAGTGACTGCAATTTTAAACCGAAGGAAATGTACAAGGTCTACATTAAAAGTTAGACCAAAGTCATGGTATGAAGAAAACTAGATTTAGCTAGCAAGTAAACCAAAAAAAAAAGCTAAGGAAAACACAAATAAAAGGACAGCGGCCCCATAGAGTCAACAACACGGTACTTAATCACGTACACACAAAAACATAAAGTCCACAAGACAAATAAAATAGCTAAGCTACATGGCATGAAATGCTAGCTAACTAATAATATGCTGCCGAAGCAACACGTTAGCCTTTAATAGTATGGTAAAATTGGCACGAAAAGGATCACATTACAGCATATTTAACATACTGGATTATATACGGACACAAAATGGTAATTGTAAACGGAGTACCTGCATAAATAGTCCAGTAAAATGCAGGAAGGATGCCTGTTCACTCTGAACCGTTTCACAACTGACAAGTGTGTGATGTCAGTTAAATTGCAACTGCTATGGAAATGCTTTTATTCAACAGGCCGTTAAAGTGTGTAAAAAAAAAAAAAGAGGGGGCGTGAATTATAGCTGTAACTTCCCAGGGACGTTAAGGAGTTACGGAGATACTTTTCAATGGGTTCCAGTTTGAGTTTTATTTTGAAGGCAAAAGCGCCTGATTCCCAGAATGTGCCTGTTGTGTAGCTTGTTGCCGTTTGTGAAGCAGAAGGCAGCCGGTGGTCAGGGCCTCCTCCCTAACTCCCCATCTCATCAGCCGCCAGGATCTGACCTCCGACTGGCTGGCTGGCTGGTGGCTGGAGGAAAAATAACTTTGGTTGCCTGAATCTTCAAGTCAGCCTACGACTCTTGACTGTCCCAGTGACAGAGCAGGCTACAATCCTATTATGCTGCGGAGTTAAGGTGGCTTAATCAGATAAGTGAAGACACAATGCCCAGCCCTAAGGGGATGCATTCTGTAGGTCTGACTGCCCTGAGGAGCCTTGTGGAGCATTCAAACATTTTTCAACAATTTTATCTAGGATTATTATTTCTCCTCCTAGGACACTCTAAACCAGTGGTCATTCTTTCTATCAGTGGAATGGCACATTCATTTATTTATTTATTTACTTATTTTACATTTAATTACAGAATTGTGCTTCAAATGATTACGATCAGAATTTCCGGATCTACAAAAATCCAGAGACTCCCGCTGACCGAATCCTTCCTCTATGATTTGTTTACACAGCTTCAAGGGCTCAGGAATGTAAAATCTTATACAAAGCACATTTGATCCACCACTTTAATCGTAGTAATAGTAGGGGATAAAGGGGCATAAACCAGCTTGTAGCCTGTATCAACAAAGCAGGGAGATGTTAATTCACTCATTCTTAATCATCTTGGATTTAGGAGTCAACGTGTTACTTTATGAACCAAATATTCCACTAACTAAAAAACCTGAAAGAATGCAAATTCCTTGAGTGTGTGTATTTACTGTGAAGATAAGAAAAGTGGGATGGGGCAACAGGAAAAGTGGGGTTATTCTGGCTTTTAATAGTTTTTTGACTTTTTTTGTTGAATTGCTATTATCAAAGTTTGATGTATGGGCAAATCTTTGATATCCTTTTTAATTTACTGACTGAATCAGGCAATGTTTAATGTCAGCATGGCAATAATGATTTAGGCTTCTGTTTAGATCTGGATATTTTGTTGAGAATTCGTAATAATGTATTGTTGCGATGCAGTTGTTATCATTCCCCTTGTGGCTTGGGACTATCTTGCTTGCTAGAGTTTCACTGCCTCAGACAAAGGTACTTATACAATTGCATTGTTGCTCTGCTTTAGGTCCCCAGTGTCACCATCATTACATTTTCATCAAGAGGAAAATGAGACTTTTATCAGGAAGACCACTAAGAATCAGCAGTATGGGTACTCAAGTTACAACTCTGAAGGTTATGTAGGGAAACAGAGAAAATGCACATTGTCACATTGAAAATAAAGTTTACGTGTAAAACCTTTTGTTTAAATTACTGAAAAATTTGTTTAAGCTACTGAGCAAATATTATATACACATTATAGATAGTCCACAATCCTCGAGCTGAGCTTGTCGAACAGGATCATGAAACACGGAATCCAACGCCCAGCCTTCAAAGTCAAACTCATTATTGTCCCCTTTCCATTCATTGTTCTATGTGCATTCACACACAACAGGTCACTTTGTTGGTCCCTTACTCCACAAGTACTGCTGCAAAACCATCTGCTGGGTGTGTTCATATCAGTGTTCTACTGTGTTTGTTATAGGTGTCCTAGAAAAAAAGAAATATAATTACAAATGACATTATGGGCTGAACATACTATTCTCGATAGGATCATGATGATCATCCTGAGAGAAGCCCACCTTTTTGAACATGCTAAGGTGATGGAGTTATCATAATATTTCCAGCTTGCAAATAAGAAAGAGCCTTCTATAGCTTTTCATAACCCCTGCGCCACTAAATTTTAGATAAGGAGATCATTTCCGAGACATGTCATGGCATATTCCTGTTTCCGCATCACTAGGTTTCCACTGGACATGCTGCAACTATAGATTATTTGGTACAAAACAAACCCATACCCAGGGAACTAAAACAATAGTTCATCTCACAATTATTTTAAAAAAAAATAAATACATTTTGCACGAATACTATTTATACTATACTAATTTTGTCCTACGGATCATTGTGGGGGACACCAGGTGTTGGTGTCCTTGTGGCCATGACTGGCCAGCTGTTTGCCTCTGCTGTGTAGTGATAACAGTGGTGAGGAAAGATGCTCTGATGAGAACTGCTATGTCTTCAAATTTTGTTTATGATTCCTTATTACAAAGCAGTATTGGTAAAGTAGTCAATTAAAGTACCACTACTTCCTTTCAAAGACCTGTCAAGAGACCACACACCCCAATTAGGGAACCCTACTGGCCAACACACTAACATGTCAAAATACATCTTCAGCTAAATAACACAAATGAAATGATCAAGGATGAAAAGGTCTAAACTGTATAGCACTGAGTTTTCTGTTTACATTTTAGAATTGGTACAAGGTGTTGGCAAGTTTAACAAAGTAAACCCAAGACTAAAGCAAACGAAACCATAATTCAGATGTAAACAAAGGTGGAGACCTGTGGCCCAAAATAACAACATGAGAGGTAAACTGTTGTAAAATGTACCTCCCACTGGCATGCTAATATGTTAAGCTAATTTATACTGACAAAACTGCAGTGGTTACATTATTATTATTATTATTATTATTATTATTATTATTAGAAAATGCTAATTGGGTCTTTAATGGCAGGCAAACATCAGAGGCTACTGTAAACACACTTTCCCAGCAGACATGAATTAGAAGAAGAAACTTAGTTAAGTGTGAGATGGAGACAGATTCATAACTAGTTAACTGCACTAAAAGAAGTCACAAAGCGGTTAAAAGGTTAAAAAAAAATGATAGATATATAAAACTCACACTTAGTTGTTGGCTCTAAAAACAAACTTGAAGAGAAACAGCAGAACTAAAACTACATTTCCCAGCCTGCCGCGTGCACCCGAGTTGCCCTATCGCATACGTCAAACTCATGCTGCCGGGAACAACAAACCACTGGCCAAGCGTTAAGTTTGTGTTTACACTTACACTATTTTTCTGTGTTAGTCGTGTAGCTGCTTGTTGGGGGAAATGTCCGGAAAGGCTAAGGATATCCTCCAGATGGACCTGTACGGTTTACTCGGTATTGAAAGCACCGCTACAACGAAAGAGGTGCGTGAGCTAGCTGCTAAGCTAGCTGAATAATAGAAGACGTTACCGTTAATTTCACGGCTGCTGTTCGGGAGCGCACTGCCGACTGGAGGATGTTTGTATCAGCCGTTTTGTACACGGAGAGATTAATAAAATGTGTGAGGATGCTGATGTATGCATGTGGGGGGCTATGTTTTCCTGCTACCGCGCAGCTTCTCGGAGTGTGTGTTTATCTTGTGTTCATAATATCGTAAGGTTTATCAAACTATTATCATTATTAAAAAACGTCATGTAAGAATAGCGAAGACTGAAATATACGTTGTAGTGACACTCCGGATAACACAACCGGCGACTGGCTAAATCAGGGTATAACACTAAAGACGCCACTGAGCGGCGCCGTCGCACCAGCTACGTCTTTGGTATCACTGTGATCAACACAAGAAAGACATGGTATGCTTGAATGAGAGAGAGAGAGAGAGAGAGAGAGAGAGAGAGAGAGAGACCTGCTGCTCAGGAGCTTCAGCCCACGTGGTCTGCATCCTAATCATAGGCTACCAGGTCCCCCCACATATTTCAAATCTTCGTACATTTGAGACAGTGTGAAATTTAGACACCTCTGGTACAGTGTCGTGAGAAACTTTTCACATAATCGTGCCAACAAACAACCTCCCCGGCCGAGGCGATCATAGCACAGATCACATATGAGCTTGTAGTGGGAGTACAATTTCATCTGATGAGGTCTGGAAAACAACTGAAGGCAGAAATGATTGTGATACTGGGGACAGCCTCTTTGTTACAGGTTTCAGCTGTTTGTTTCCTCCTGCGCTCTGATAAAAGAGTTTTGCCAGAATGAATTTTTGTGTCTGTGTTGATTTGGAATTCATGACAAGAGAGTCGAGGGGGATTCCTTGACTGTCCCCTACATTTCATTTCCCAGCCCAGAGTGGTTCACCATGGTGTCCTGAATCTAGCATTTTCCCTAGGACCACCACTCCTTACAGTTTCCAGCATGCAGAATCCACAGCCCCGAAGGGAAATTAAAATTGCTGCCAAAACTGGGGAGGAAGTTAATTTCTTAATTGGATTTCAAAGTCCTGTCCTCCCCAGAGGATTATCCTGGAGGAAGTTAGCGGTTGTGGCTTGGGCAGAACTGAGACTCCAAAATGCAGAAGGCTGGTTTTGTGAGGTCTGTTGATGGTCGAGAAAGATAGCGAGTTTGTGTCTGTGTAGTGCATTGAGCTGGGGGATGGGGGGGTGGGGGGGGTGGGGGTGAGTCCAAGAATCAATCAAGTATGAGAAGACAGATGTCAACAGATGGGCTACTTATCCCAGTTGTTAAACCCGCTGCTCCACCACCACTATCAGTCATGCTGTTTATCGCAGAGAAAGGGGAAGCTCATCCCTCAGCCTGTATATGTGGACACAGCCACAGCTTGCAAAACATTGCCTTGACGTGGAGGATTTGCGTTCTGCATCCCCTCCTGGTTCTGCTTAACATCTTCTTCTGTTATCGCTGCTGCTCCTTCCTCTCTGAGCTTGGCTGTTTGATGAATACAGGGGAAACTGGCATGTCAGAGCCTGTGATTTAATGACTACAGATGACTGGGGTTTGCTCTATCCATGTAGTGCTCAGGGAGCTTGCTGCTAAAGGCCAGCCACCATTTAAAGACTTGTGCTCATGCATATCAGCGGGGCTTGGGTAATAATTTCTGAAGTGTGTGTTTTACTTACCACAGATTGCGTGGTGAGACACTGGCAACAGCCAAGACCACACAAAATTCCTTGTGGTTCATTCCGCTACTTAAATGGTACTGTACCTGATGTGTTGCAGTGTACGCAGCAACTAAGTGCCTGGATGTTTTACTCTCAGACAGATCATCTAAGGGCAGGTACATTCATTACACTGTTACAACACATTGTAAAGTCACTGTGCTCAATGATGAGTTACTTCCTTGAGTGTCAGGGCAAGAGGATTGTCATCACATCCCATGGTTCACTGGGGCACATTATCAGTGATGCAACCTGGGGTCATGTTGATACAACTTAGCTGATAGCTTATATAATAATGAATTATAGTCCATTTCAACTGATGGCTTGGTCAGGTTCACAAGAACATGGCAAGTCAATCACAGTGTCTCACTGTTCCTCGTCATTAGGTCCAGTTTTCTTCTTTCTATTAGATCTCCATCGGTTCATGTCCTCGCTCCTCTCCTTCCATCTCCTTGTCGTGTCTGTTATTGTTTTCCTCCAGCCAATAATGTCCCGTAAATAGCAGAGAGTTGTGATTAAGGAGGATGGGCCCGTGGCAGATCAGGCAGCTAATCAGCCACTCAGGCTGTGGGCCCTACTGGGGCAGTGCTGCTGCTGCACCAGGACCAGTTTGTCAACTATAATTGGCACCAAAGAGTAGTTTAATGAGGACAAGATGTAGGCATGCAGTTAAGGCTGTGGCAGGCATGGGATCAGGGCGGTGCAGAGCCTGGTTTTTGCCAGGTACTAACCATTAGGCTACCGTTGGCCTGCTGCTGCAAGATTAGATTCTCTCTGTGATTTATTTTGGTTCCTCCCTCTGCAAGTTGAAGCGTGGGAAATAGCTGAGATTTCTCCCATCCAGTTTGTCTGGACAAGGAAAATGGGCATGTGACAATGAACAGTTAAATGGCACAATTAGATACCAACATTTTTGGTTTTCTATTTGCAGGAACGGCAGGTAGTTTAAGCCAAGTATTTCTTATGGTTTTCTCTTCACACGGTCTTACTCTTAACTGATTCAAGAGCCAATCTAGGTCATGGTGAACTGCACAAAGATAATTACTACAGTAATTCAGCAGATTAGTCCTGCAGAAAGATGCCACTCGATCTGAGAGCTCTTATCCACACGTGTGCTGATCTCTTCAAATGTTGGCCCTCCTTTGGATTCTAGTTTGTAAGACCAAGGGGCTTCAGGGGCTTCCAGCATCAATTAAGGCTTGCGTGTTACAGCATTGATGGGAGTAATCATCTATCATTTAACAGAACAGCACTGGAAGCGCAGTTGAGGCAAGCTATCGTGGAGGATGCTGGAGGGAGTGAGAAGGACGGGCAGAGGGGATGGAGAGCGATAGAGAGAGAGTTAAGATAATGAAGTGAAATGTAGAGGAGCATGTGTGTTAACTTAAGCTTGAACTGAACCCACGGAGACAAAGATGATGATATGCAGCACGGCTACTCTCCATCAGAACAGCGTCCACAATGACAGGTTGTACTTGTCAGACAGCTCGGCCCGCCAGACTTTTGTCCTGACCAAGTTAAACATTTGCAGTGTTTACAGCAGATGTGGAGACATGTTTATCTTGTCAGCCGACTGCAGGTGATGACGAGCATGAGAACTAGAGTGAGTGTGAGCTCAGGACATGGTGTGACCTCTTAAAGGACCCTAGCAACAATATGATTGTTTCATCCCCTTTATTACAACTGTCAGCTGTGTTTTACAAGTCTTATCTTAGTGTATTTCTCAAGGCATCAGTTGGTTTGTCCATTTGTAAATGGTTTTAAGATTGCACTCACCTTTGACTCTTGCTTGTGTAAGCATTACAATGTGTTAGTTTACACATCTTTATAAGGTGGCGTTGTGGCTCCTCTGCATTTCTTTTTTCAACAGTGTACATATGGATGGACCATATGCACAGTAAACTGGAACTCAAGTTTTAATCTCCTTGTACCTTACCAAAATGAGAGGATTGGACAAAGCTGTGATAGCGAGCGCAGAGAAAAGAAAAGGCAGAAAGAGTCAGAGGGAGGGTGAGGAGGGGGAACGGGCTCAGGCCATCAGTAAGCATATGTGTTTGGCTCCAGTCCATCGCCCTGCGTGTCAGTCTCTAGCTGTAGGAATGCTCTGTGTGCCAAGAAGCGAGACTAAATATCCCTTAACGATGTCTCGTCTCTCAAAGCCCCCTCAGTGAACCCAGTTCTCATTTACTATTGAAACTATAATGAGGAGAAAAAAGTGATGTTGACCCAGAGATTGAAGAAAGGACTTGTGACATTTAGGAGCTGTCTGAGCCATGATAATCTCCAGGGGCTTCATGTGAGGCTGGTAGCTTCCATGTAATCATGCGGCGGCTTAGTTCTAGTGCCCTGGATAACGGGCATCCAGCCTAATGTGTCTAAGTTGACTGTTTTGGAGATTCCTTGGAGTTGCTGTAAAATGGCCTGGACACTGATGGATTACACCATTCTGCTCAGTTCAGCTGAGTTCTGCCCCCTCCCCCAGTAAAGTTATGTTTTGGCGTGCAGTTGAGGGATAAAATTGTGCAAAGCAAGACACAGGGATGAGAAGAGGCGTCCAATGCGAACGTGAAGAAAGGAGCTCGCAAACTGCGGCCTGTAGCAAACTGGCAGACTGATTTATGCTGGGGGGGGGGTATGTGAAAACATGCAGAGTGCTGGCATGGCTGATTAAGACCTGTGAGAAAGTGTATGTCAGTCTGTGTGTATGTTTGTGTCTGAGCAATAACATATGGAGGATGTACATTGTATGTGTGTGTGCCAAGTCCTTAGCATGCAATGCATATATAATACGAGCATGAGCCTTTGAGGTTGTGTGGTGCCGAAAGCCTCATTGCTGCACTCCGCAGCCCCCTCTGGTCTTCACGGAAAGTTTTCCTGCTTCCTTCTCCCTCCAGAGGAGCAGAGATCTAATGAAAACCACCTTGTCATTAACTGGTCCCTAGAAGGACCAATGAATGGTTAACATTCCAAGCAGTGACCCGCAGTTAAAAAATCAGCTATAACTAAAACCTCATATGACATTATAATACTCCAAAGTACTGTTTAGTTTTTCCTCTTCAGTTCACTGAACCCCCCCCCAACAGTTTTGGCCACCAGCCTAAGATATTAATTGTGTCCTGCACAGATTTGTGAGACAATGGCACTCTGTTTGTATATGTTATTGTAACTTATAAAAAAGTTTGAATAAAGATGGACTGATACGAGGCTGCAACTCAGGCCGCATTTATCTTGCAAACTGGCAAAGGGCCTGAGAATAGTTCTGGCTTCTCGCGTGGGTGATTCACTGTACATTAAGTGGTTGGATTCCATTAACCATGTGTCAGAAGGACATGAAGCAGAGGAAGGGCTCAGGTGTGGATGTGATCCAAACGGTACCATCCCGGATTTTTATTCAAATGCGGAGCACATTTCACCCTGAGTGCTTTCATGTCCGACTGTTACTGTTTGTGCCATTATTTCACCGGGACCATCATTTTTTATTCAGACCCGGCTTTTCTGAGCCAAGGACGACAGGATGAACATAATTGGTACTGGGAGTAAGAATTTAACTTTCACATGGCCGTAATTTGTGCTTAAGTGGATAACTCGTTCTCTTTGTGTTCTAATCAACATGTTTCCCCTTCAACGTAACTTTAGGGGCTCTTCTGTTCCTCTCCTAGATCAAGAAAGCTTATCGACAGAAGGCCTTGACATGCCATCCAGACAAGAACCCAGACAACCCAAAAGCAGGTGAGTGAGCCAGGTAGTTTGTTTTATCTGTGTTCTGCTCACCTTCTCATCATTCTGAGCTGCAGACCTCTGTAAGTCATACAATAGAAATGAAAAGAAAGATTTATTATTTGTTTTTGCTTTCTGGAGAATTAGCGTTAATCATCTAACTTGAGCGGACATCAAGCTCCAGAACCAAAAAATGAATCCTCTCGATCAGCATTCTCAGAAACTTAAACCCAGAGAGCCTCACAGTGCAGCGCTCTGTACGAAGTCTGACCAGCGCCTCTTCCTCTAGCCAGACAGGACCAGCCAAACACCACCCGCACCACCAGCACCGCCATCACCACCGGCGTTTCCATACACCGTCCCTCTCCCCGGCTTTACGAGTCTTTGTATGGCCTGTCGCCAACCGACATGTCAACAATTAGACCAGGAAATCTCAGTGTAGCTTTTTGTTGGGAGGGGGAAAAAGGCACCTTGGACAAAAGGCTGGTCATGAGGCATGTTTTCAAGTGAGGTTTATGTGGTTACTGGATGGTTCAGACAATTCTGATTATGTCAGGAAAAAAATGGGAAATTGGTGGGGTTGAGTGGTTGAGAGGGATAATACAAAAGCAGGGGGTCGGTTTCCCAGAAATGGAAAAGAAGTGGTTTGGAGGGCCTCAACACTTGAACCCGCACATGCACAGACTCGGTCTCCATCGCACGAGAGCGGAGCAAGTCCTGGGCCTTGCTGCCCCTCGGGGGAAGGTTGTATGCGTGTAAGAGGTGACTTGCGGGTCATGATTCCTCAGTGACTGAAGGCCCCCCCACACACACACACACACTATCCCTCCACATTGTGACACTCTGAGCTGCCTAGTGGGCATGGCAGGTCTCCCCCCCTAGTTGGATTTCATTCCAGCCCATTATATGCGTGTAGGAAACCTGACCGCCCCTGCTGGTAGCATGATCTCCCGAGCTTGCTGTTAGTGTGCGCTGCCAATCCCCAGAGGGAGTAACAGTATCGGGCTGTTAGGCCTCCCATAAGTGAATGATTAAGCCTGGCGAGTACGGTGCAGCAGCGTGGCGGTCGTATGACGGGGAGTGGGGTTGTGGTCTCCCTGTATACATTTGTGTGCGTTAGATGACAACTGGGGAGGCCGAGTCTTGCGTGGCAGCGGTGATTGCGGCAGCGGCCCCTTGAGGTGCTCTAATAGTAGATGGATGGGGAGGCCAAGGGTTTGCGTGGGGATGCATGGCTCGGTCATTAAAGGGAACGGGCTTGGTGAGAGTTCCTCTTTAAACATCAGATGTCCATGTTTCCCTCAGACCTGTGTCGCATTACGATAATCAGGCTGAGCACCTAATGCCTCTTTTGGCATAAACCACAAAGTGTGCTGTGTGTTTATGTGTTCACTCGACGTCAGAGACGTCAGGCGTCGTTATCACTTCTCTTCTCGCTCGGTCCTAGCTGAGCTCTTCCATCAGTTGTCCCAGGCCCTCGAGGTGCTAACCGATGCTGCTGCCAAGGTGAGACCACAGACGCCTCTCAACTTGCCAAAAAAAGAAAAGAAGTGCTGATACACAACCACACAGACAGACACATTTCATCCTGCTGTCTAATGCTGTTTTCAGGCTGCCTATGACAAGATCTGTGCTGCCAAGAAACAAGCAGAAGAAAGAACCAGGAAACTAGATGACAAGAGAAAGAAAATTAAGCTGGGTGAGTCCCTTTCCAAATATGAAAGCATCCCAAGGCCCATGATTCACTGATTTTAATGTTTAAAAGATTTTTGTCAGATATATTCAAGGATTAACACAACAAGGGCTGAGGTTTTTAAAGTGATGGGGGCAGCTGCATGGTTGGTTCAGTATGAAATAAAATGTGAGCAGCTGTTAGAAAATAATCAAGTTGTTAAGCACGGTTTTGTCTGTTTCTGCTTGCGGAGAAGAGATTCAGTACGAGTCTACAGTATGAAGGCAATACAGAGTCGTGTGTGTTTGTGCCGCTACGACAGACTTGGAGGCCAGAGAGCGACAAGCAGAAGCTCAGAGCCAGGAGGAGGTGCAGATCACCAGAACTCTCGAAGAGGAGGTAAGAGAATTCATAGGAACCATATGAGATATGATATTACGCCACACATTGGCCAGAGACAGAAGTAAAAATAAAAATTTCACTGTAGTGCAGACCTCAGCCGTGCTCTTGGAACAAGGTGTTCGAGTGCATCCAGGAAATTCTGAAGTACACCCAGGTGCATTTATTCTGTTCTTCATCAAATTCTTCCTTCTGATTGAGTTGAAATCTTCCAAAGACTTGGGTCAGGAACAAAGGCTTCGGCTGAGAGAGGCTTTTTTTCACTGCCATATCATAATTATCTATAAACCCATTAGATAATATTGCATGACTTGATGCACTTTGTTCAGAAAGCCAATGATAAATAAAAATGGTGTGCGTGCCTCCAAGGTGTGTCATGTCCTCAATGTGCTCAATGCATGGAAATACTTGGCCGTGTGCCTCTGGTGGAGGAGGCAACCAGTAGGTGGCACTGTTCCATTTTCTGTCTCATCTCAAGGTGTAATTGCCTTAACTGATGAAATGAGGTGGTCTGCACACTCTCCTGGCAGAGCAGAGAGGGTGTCATAGAATGGGGGGAGGCACACAGGTGCTTGAGGATGAGTTGAAATGCATATGTTGCCATCATATAAAACCCGTACATTTGTTTGTGCGTGTTATGTTTCTATTTACGCCAGATTGCCCGTTTAAGGGAGGAGGGATCCAGGCAGCTTGAGGAGGAACAGAGGCTGATCAGAGAGCAGATCCAGAGGGAAAGAGAAGCACAATCAGGAGACTGCACTCAGAGAAGTATGTCCACGTCCAAGATTCTGCCTTGTCCTTTCCGCTCCTGTCCAGGTCAACCAGTCCTGTTCTGCCTGGATGAATCCGGTTTGATCCAGTGAAGTCGCTGAAACCTCAGTCGAGCGAACCCTCACGTTTCCCAGCCATCACAGCATCAGTACGACCACAGCAGTCACCAGGCCCCCTGCGGTTCACCAAATATTATTCTCATAAAAAAACAAAAACAATAACTGAACGTATATTTGAATTTATGTTTGCTTTAAAACACTTTGAAGAGGTCTATTTTCATTTCTTGGCAGCAAGACAACTTGGCAAGGTAACGTAGGAATGCCAAGCATCATGCACACACACGCTGTCCATCAAAAGTCTTAACCCCGTGGTAATTCTTTTGCATTGAAGCCTTTGTGTCTCCATACGGGAGATGTGAAAAAAATAATTCTTGTAAAATAAGGCTGTGGAAGTACTGTGTCTGGGCCACTGCGGAGATTCCTTTTTGTGGCTGGACAATTACTCATGCAAAGTCAGCGCACCCTTTGAGTCTCCGTTTGCACGCAGTCAGGCCTCCCCAGCCCTCCCCCAGATCAGCATTCTGTCTGTTCCATCTCAAGAGGCCCTCAGTGGATCATCAGACTGTGGCAAGATCCATACGTTTAGCACGTGACAGCCAGTTTTAAATAGCTGTCCATCTGTCCCTCGAATGCTATCTTGAGGACCATATTTCTTTCTTGGGCAAAACAATAGTTTCTTTGTCTTTTCACTCCCTCCCCACCTCACATCTCACCCTCATGTTTTTTTTCCCCCCTCAGTCTCAGGAGTGGAGAGATGTTCCAAGAGCAGCATGACCCCCAAACTGAAGGTAAGGCTCTCAGCTGAGGGGTTGTCAGTCGGGGGATGGCTGAGGGTTGCCGGTTCCCAGAATATTCAGCAGGAACTCCTCCATCTGAGTGAAAGTGCAGGCAGACCCTCAGCTGGGATTTTGATGGAACCTTTGACATTTGTAATTCATTATTTGGAGACCACATACGCTGTCTCACCAGAGTAATGTAACGCCCATTCCTCCAGAGTGGGCCCGGCGTCGCCAGGAGACCCGTAACTATGTCAAGAAAGAGCTTATTATATTAACTCCTGGAAACGGCCAAGCCTGCGCATATTAAAGGACACTGGGGATGTTAGCTAATGTGTTTAGACATTAAAATCTGGTTTTTGAAATTTGATAGCCATCTAAGTGTGTTCAGTGACATTTGTGTGATCGGGTAGAAAAACAAACAGCGGCCGTCGGACTGACAGTGTCACAGGTCGTGTTCGACAATGTGTTTCTGTGTTTTATTTATTCAGACTGAACTCCATAACCACATATTGCTATTTGAGTGAAATCAATAATTCTTCATCACTGTTCATATCACGGCCCTTTGAAATTTTATTTTTGTTAGGTAGGTGGGTATAAAATGCAGAAAGAGACATGTTTTTGTTTCCACTAATATTTTTTTTTGCCTGTATATATTTTGTATGCCAGCAGGAGAGCATAACACGATAATGACATCATGTAAATACTTTAATATCTTTCATTTGACCTTTAACATTCAAAGTTTGTTGGGGAAGAGGTTTATCAGTTGGAAGAAGAATGTACATTTTCAGCCATAACTGCTGGTGGAACAGGCTATGTAGACATGGAAATTCCCAGAAATCCTACTTCCCTGACAGTGAGCAGAATGCTGGAGCTGAATCAACACTCACTGCTTGCCATTCATCATGCTACTTAAAGCATTTAGTGTGATGTTGGCTAGACTCTGCCGTGCTTTGTACATGAATATGAGAAGTTGCACAATATCTCTTTTTTAAGGAGTACGGGAACCCACACTGGCTTTTAGTGACAGGACTCCAGCAAAGTAAAAAAGAAAAAAAATAAGATAAATTATCTTGTTGCCTTTTGTGGAAGCTGCTCTCAAGCAAAAAAAAGTTGCACAGTAATTTCTAAAACCGCATTTACACAGTGCAATATGGCAAATATCAAGGCTTAAGTCAAGACACAGAGACTTTGTTACACATGCAAATAGGTTAACCGCAGTTCAAACTGAGACAGGACGCGTTCCAGAGTCGGACTGCCTCTTTTTTTTTTGCCCACAACCAAGCACCTTGGGCATCGACCTGCTTTGGATTACTTGGTCATTACTGTGTCTGCTCTTGTGCTTTATTCAGTAGAGCTACAGTTTGGCAGGTGAGTCACCACGTGCTCTCTGGTCCAGGGGTTTCACCCCTTCTAACAATCCAGCACCCTGGGTATCAATGGAAATTGACCGCAGGTCTCACAGGTGGTGCCAGGGTGATGTTCCAAGAGCTTAAAAATGTCTTTCCCATCGCTCCAGCCTGTCCTGACCGTTATGGTAATCTGTGTGTCTGGGGCCAAGCCTACCTGGCACGCTTTCTCTCCTCGTCAGCTGAATTTAATCAGTTGTGCTCTAATGATGAGACATTATAATGCACATCTTTCGTTCTTGGAAAACTTCGTGACTAATACAACCTTCCCTTTCCGTCTTCTGTCTCTTTCCAGTTGAAGTGGAAGTGTAAGAAAGACGATGCGACAAATGGAGGCTACTCTCAAGACAATCTTTTGAGACTTCTACAAAAGGTAGAAATCTATTAAGTGGTGCCACAAGATTTGCTAATAATTTGTAAAACAAAAGTTGCTTTTTCCTCACAGCAGACTTACATTAAGGTATAATTTTGGGTTGGGCTGTATTACTTTACTGTATATCTGTTGAGACTACCAGGGTAGGGTCCCTTCATTACATCTGGCTTTATAAGGACATTGCAGGCAATTTAGTGAATTAATGAGTGGGACTGTTTTATGGGATTGTTGGATTTACAGGAATTTTGCATCGATGTGATGAAGTACTTTAATAGGTGAGGCAATTAATCGTCTGAATCAACCAAAAGCAGAGATATGGGTATTTAATCAGTGTTTTTTCCCATCAAATTTCAGTTTTCAATAAATAAAATCAGGATATATAGTTAATATATAATTTTATCACTCAATCATCACTGTCCCAAAGCAGAGCTGCAGGCTAACAAACCTGCCTGCAGAGTCCAGCCGTATTTGAGGTCTGCATGACATCAGCGCTGTAGATTGTTTTATTCTTCCCCTTAAACAGGGTCATTAAGTTTTGTTGCAGTGAAAGTGCTGAGGGCAATGTTGTAGTGCCCTTTTAAAGTCATGCACGCCATTGTTTGTGCCCCTCTTACCAGGTGATTAAGCAGTGCCAAGGGAGGCATTAGGAAATGTGCTCTTCTCATGCAACCTAGTACCACTTTATGCTATGATCCGTCACAAGGGCTTTTGGTGGGGCATAGGTTTGTCTGAAATGAGGATAGGGCAAGAGTCACTGACGTCAAGCCATCCGGAAAAAGGCGTCTGTATTTCTCCTCTGCACGCACTCAATCAATATAATCCCAGGCAGGAGGGCTGTGTCAGAGTGAAGGCCGGAAAAAAGGGTTGTTCCTTTCAAATTCTTAAGCAAAGGGAATACATTTTAGGACAAAGAATTTGTTTGAGATGGCAAGCTCCACTGAGTGACAGTTAATGGTTTGGGCAAGTAGGAGAAGCCACCACTGTGTGGGAAAGCAAGTATGCTATGTGTATACTTCTGCATGCGTACGTGTGCGGACTTGTGTACTTTGGCCGCCTAAAATAATACATTTTCGTTGAAGGGGGGGGGAAAGCATGTTAAGATATTTATATTTTACAAAACCAAGGCCTTGTGAGAGTCTCCTTTGTCACTGTTGGCTTGCTTCTGAGTGTCCTTAGTAAGCATTAGCATTCCGGGACTTTCCCGTTCCCAGAAAGCTACTTTTTCACAGAATGAGACTGTCAGAGGTCATGTCCATCCTACTTTTTTTGCTCCCAAGCTCCTGCATATGGTGGGGGAGAGGTTCATTTCGAAAGACCTTACTTATAGGTGATACAAACCCAGAGGAATTTTAAAAAAAAAACCAAAACCATTTTGCTTTGCTAATGACTGCATCAAACAAAGATCAAGTTTTTGTCTCCCGTGCTAAGACGTGTTTCTATAGCAACCTCTTTCTCCCCTCCATCTCTCCTGGACAGAGGCTGAGCCAGTGAGGATGTTGACAGTGGTTAGGGAATGGCTGAGTTGCTCTTCGCCCTGGTCCTCTTTTTGGCCAACTTTTTACTCCCTGCTCACAGGGCTCGACATTATAATTGGACTGCTGGCCCTGACCCACTATGTAAGGACACCGGGCCAGTCGATTGCACGTTCCACCGATTAAAATACAGCCATAATAAAAATAAAAGAAAAAAACAGATTGGAACCAAATTTCACATTATTTTGCCGTGATGTCGTTGTTTGTCAATGACTTTTTGTCGGCTGACAGTTTACCAACCATACTGTCTGCTGACTATGTCAGCTGGATGAGAGCCACTTCTACTCCCAGCCTCCGTGTCACAAAAATATTATGTCAAATGTCAGTGTACAAGGAGTAGCTGAACTGATGACACAAAATATTGCCTCTTGTCTGTTGTGAGAAGCCTCAGAGGTCTCACTTGTGTACATGATGTTACTCGAATGTTCTCTGCCGCATTTCTGTCTCGGTCCCAAACATTCAAACCCTGTCATTAGCGATTAGGTTTAATAACCCAACACATATTGAATTCTAAATTTTCCCCCTGAAGTCTGTTACATTCACCAGTGTTTTGAGTTTTGGGTCTGCATGTGCTTTGTGTTTTCATGGTTATGGGTTGTGCTGTGAAAGGAAATACTAATTTGAATGTTCTGCATCTCTCCTTTTTTCCCCCCTCTGTTTGACTTGTATTTTGTCCTCCCTTTTCTTACCTCTAGTATGGGGATGTTTTGAATGTGATTCTATCAAGTAAGAAGAAAGGAAGTGCTGTGGTCGAATTTGCAACTGTGAGAGCAGCTGTAAGTACCTAACTCTTCCCCTGTCTCTGTTTGTCTCATTCTGTTTGTTCAATAGTAAGAAATCTTGTCCAGAGCGGACATTTGTTTACCACTCACTTGCCTCGCAGTCTCAGATCACCTGCTGAGTTTGATTGTTACTGAGAATGACACCTGTCATCGACTTCCCACCCTCAGGACACTCTCTGCAACCTAAACTGGTGTTTTTAGACATTCTGTAGTGTGGAGGTCTCTGTGCTGATGGAAACCACTGAACGGAAGGACTTGACTTGACTCATTGTTCCCCACTGTCTGGATCCTCGGGCCCTTTGTCGTGATGGTGTACTTTTCTGTTGTGGTTTCCTCGCCACGCCGTGCGGTTTCCTTCCAGCGAATGTGTCTTCCAGGACTTGGGTGCAGGGTCTGCGATCTCTTCCTGCCCATCTCCAAGTTCTAGCTCGCTTGGCTCGAGGAGTTATAACTTAAGATGGATATGAGAAAACTTTAACAGACATTAGGAGAGAGAATTTGTTTTTACTGTCTTATATAATACGACGAATCATCTCAAGATCCACCGACAGATTATTTTGTGCGTGTAGGAGCTGGCGGTGAAGAATGAAAGTGGCCTGAGTGGAAACCCCTTGAAGATTTCGTGGCTTGAAGGACAGCCTGAGGTTATTGCTCCAGCGTCTCAGCCTCACCAGTTCATGTCTGCACAGGTACCGGTATAACCCGAAAATACATTGTTGTAATTCCACACTCTCTCATTAAGCACGTCGGCCCTCGTGTTACAAAATCTTACCATTAATACCACGTCCAACAAAAATAATACTGCGTACACACTGTCCCACAAAAAGAGGTATGTAAGCCTTCTAAGGTTTTATTTTCATGTCAGTGGTGCAAATATTGCCCCAGTGTTTGCACTCCCCTCATCTGGTTTAGAACAATGCATTGGGTTAAATGGACCTCAGTTTATTTGCTTTGGAGTGGTGAGGCGCTGGCCCGGCGCTGGCCCGGCGCTGGCCCAGCTCATTAACGGCCCTGACCTGGGACACCCCAGGAATGTTGCGCTTCACATAGAAACGCAGCAGTATGCTGTAATGGTAGCCTGGCACGTGAACCTGACTGAAATGTCTTCACTGGGGTTAAGTGAGTCTGTGTTTGATAATGAAGAAGTAATTTCATCTTTTTTTGGAGAGTGGGGGGTTTGTTTCGCTCATTTTGAATTTGAAGGATTTACTTTGTGCCAACCACATGTTTGGGAGAATTGCTTTACTGATGAAGAACTCTCTAAAAAAAAAAACAACAACAACCCTCTGGTGCGCTGCCTCTCTTGATTTGGAAATCGCAGTAGTCAACACCGTAATCTCAGCTTTATTGAATTGATTCTACACGCCTAACGCTTTGCCTTGCCTGCCAGTACAAATGCAGATACCAGAGGCACCTTAACTCCATTCCTGACAAGGTAATCCCATTTCAGCTACAAATATCCACTGAGAATATACAAAGATTTTATTTCTTGTCATTCGATTAGCATGAAGGAATATTTTCTTTCTGCGGTTTCCATTTTACCTCTCCTAGGTTGTGATCTTTACGTGTGGGGGATCGTGGATAAGTAAACTCTCTCCCACTACTAATCTGTGTCTCCAGAGCTCCTGCTGAACTGGGTTTCACCCCTCAGCCCAGTGCGATGTCTCAGATATCGTTGTCAGGGTTAGCATGTGAGACTCGGCCTGCACAATGGGACTTGTCACACTAATCTCTTTAAATGTTATTATGGTAACCCAGTTTGCTTCACAGATATTCAGAGTTGATTGCTTCACTTTTCTTTTCTTTTTATTTTTTTTTAACGTCCTGCACCCGAGAACGAAAACATAACTACGGCTGGGTAATTTTCGCATTAGCCCTCAGCAAGAATACCTCTTGCTAAAGAGGCCCCACATGACATAAGGGGTCAGCGTGTCGATATTAGCATTCGAGAAGGAGAGGGAGATGTAATGAGAAGCCAGAGCCTTGGAGGTCCATCTCCTTGGCCTCTATCTGAAATGTACAAATCAGATCCCTCTTCTGTTGCCTGCCTCTCCATCAGTCGCCAGCTGCAATCACACAGGAACAGCTTGGGTGAGGACTCGCTGCTTTAACCTTGTCAATCCAAGCATAGTGCTCACAGAGTCAGGGTCTCGCTGCGGGGAGCTCGGAGACGCACACAAATGACTTCAGCCTCAGCCTCAGTTCCAGCTCTGTCGGGCTCAATAAACGAATCTCGGGCCAGTGTGAGGGGCCTAATATAGTGGGGGCCACAAATTCCCCTTGTAGACCCCCCTCAGGGTCCCGAGACCTTGAACATTACAAACTGTACTGTGATGAGATTTTTGACTGCTCTCGCTGGGAGACACTGCTGGCTCTGTTTTTGTTCTGCCTGTCCAGCAAGCTGATAAAGCAGGCTCTGCTGCATTCACCCAGTTTTTCTCACCACTGATATTAAACCTTTCAAAATAGGCTAAGGGCACATCTTCCACACTGTGTGAAATTACTCCCCATGCTGCTGACTTCAATTAGACCTCTCTGTAGGGAGAGGATCTGGTTTCGTCTCCAGACTGTTCTTCATTTTGTCTTTACAGTTTGACATAGTAAGTGAGACTTTGGGAAATGGGCAGCTTTATTAAAAAAAAAGGTGTTTAAGTCATTCTCCTAAACACAGACAGTTTTAGCATCGTGTCGTACACAGTTGTGAACCTCAGTGAATCATGAATGAGTCGCAGTGCATGTTGTTAAATAGCGACTGTGCTATGTGTTGGAACCTATGCGGCGTAGGACTCAGGAAACTGTAAACTGCTAAGTGCATTGCTTTCCAGGAGCTGCGAGAAGTTGACGCATCAAAAAAGGATTTTACGTGTGGCCGACTATTTGGATTCCACCGAGTCTGACTAATAACTCATATCTCACTTCCCAGAACGTCTCGCACATGGAATCACTATCGAACCATCTGCTTTCTCCCTGCCAGATGTAATGTTTGCGTCTCCGGAGATGTGATGCCATCATTAATCACCCTGGCTTGATTCATAGTTTATTATGGAGTTTAAGCATACCATATCATTTGAAATGATGAAATCTATAGTAAAGGACATGAATTTGAGCTTCCTGCGCCTGCTTTTCCCATCTAGATGCCAGAGAGTCATCCCAAGCTTGTCACGACACAGACCAGATGCAGCAGATATTCTGGGATTGTTTTTCCAGCCTGCTGGTTTGCCAGTGCCTGAAAAGTGCACTCTCACCTAAAATAGCCCCTGAGGCTGGAAGAGATGCATTGTATGTGGCCATATTCAAGTCTGGCCGGGACTCCAGCAGGGAAACCAGCACGCTTCTGCATTTTACTATGATCAGACCCAGAAGGAGAAGAGTGGTTCATCCGCAATATTAATATCACGTGTCAGGTTTGAATCGATAGAGTATCAAGAGGAAACAGGCAGTGAAAATATATTAGGCCAGAGCTGTTGGCGATACATTGTGTATGTTTTTAAGTCAGATCAAGGAACAAAAGACCACACAATTTGGAGAAAAGATACAACGGTTTAGGATGGCTTAAAATATACAGATATGTTTTGTATTTTCCCGTTCAGATACAGAATGATTGTCTGGTGTGACGACGGCGTGGTCAAAGTTTGGAAATGCTTGTGTTACGCCCAAATACACAAATACACCCAGTTCATCGTGGGTCTCTTGAGTGGGGATAGCTGCTGTGAACTGGCTTGGCCCGAACCGTCTATAGCTTGATAATATGTTCTGACGTGGTACAGAACGCACAAACAATATCGGTTTACACAAAATCCCATTTTGCGTGTGAACCCGCGTGACACCTTGCAGCATATTTCAGTAGCGTCAGGTTGTACTGGAGGTGGCGTCACGGTCGAAGGACACGTCTCGTTTTTGCCAGAACAATGTTTTTAGTTTTTTAAGTTAGTATCTGACAAAGTAAATAACTCGTACGAGCTACTCTTCAGTGAGGTGATTGGGTTTCTTGGTATTCTGCATGATGGCGAGTTTAGATTTTTGGAGTGAGGGAAGTGGTACCAGATGTGACCGGGATACTTCACAGCTCGGCTCGGTTTGTGCAGCGCAGACAAGATAATTTGTCTTCAATTACAGGCTCTTTTCTTCTCACATCAGTCGTGATGGCCCAACTCTTGTTTAGCTTAGGTTTATGTGATTCTTCACACCGAGGGCTCTTGTGTACTCGACAGTCATGGCAGCCAAAGGACTCTCGTCTGCAGGAAGGCTTTCATCCTGACAAAGCGCTTCATTTTTGAAGGTTGCAAGGATGAATTTTCATAAAGTTTTGTCTTGAGTTTTTCTTAATCAGTTCACAAAATACCAGAACTTTTTTGTAATATCTTTTTATAGTTAAACGTTTTTTTACCCATACATATTTACTCTTTCTCCTACTTTTCATTAAAAAAGAGCAGCCTGTACAGAAAGGTCTATTAATGAGTGAGCGAACATCACTTTGTGATGCAGGTGTGTTACGGGGCACTGAACGCCACACAACCCAGCAGTTTACTGCACTCTGCATGAAATCCTGCTGGACGTGCCTGTCTAATTTGGGCTTATGTGTCTCTTCACCTTGAAATAATATTTGCACCGCTTGTAGTGATGAATAGTCCAAGGCTATAATTTCCCTAGAAGCTGTTGGGTATAAGTGACAGACAAGGCTTATTGCTTCCACAGTGGCTTCTGACGGTTAAAAAGCCAAATAAATGTCAGTCCGTCAGCGAGTGTAAACAATCTCATACAAGCTCTTAAAATGTCGACACGAGCACTTCTGTCCGCAAAACCACCAATCTTGGAATTTTGAAAGATATTTTTTCTTTACTTTCCCAAAATACAAAACAGTACATTTTTCAACGCAAAGAAATGTTTCACAATGTGTTACTGTCATGACATATGAAAGAAACAGGGGCAGCGATATCCAGTTTAAACGAAGACATGCCAAAACAGATATGCAGTGCAGATGTACCCACAAACATTGCTGAGTCTGTGAGGACGCACACAGAATTATAAATCTACTGCCAGAAGCGGGTCACTTGTGGTTCTTATGCTTTGCAGCATGACCCGCGGGGCAATTTGACGGGGTTCTGGGTTTGCCCCACAGACTGTCCAGACCGGAGGAAAATGGACCGAGATTGTCTGCTGCAAAAATATCAGCGTGACCATGCGTGCCTCCACGTATACATGCGTGTTTCTTTTCACTGGTGTGCCAGTGTTTGCGAGATGCAAGGATGTATGTTTCGGAGGTCTGTTTGGTCAGAAGGTAGTGTTTAAACCCTCATCAGGACTTATGCTGCAGTAATGGATGTCTCTGGTCCTCCTCCCTTGACACCCCCTGCATATTTGGAAGTATCGCATTACCCTTTACCACTCTCCCTCTCGTGCGCCACTCACCAGAGCATCGGACTCTGATTTGCAGCTAAGAAAACAGCTTTCTTCAGCCTCCCCCCCCTTCTTCTTCTGAGAACTTGGACCTGTGGCCTGGCTTGGGCTGCAGCCCAACCTGCCACCATTGGCTGGCTTTTATTGGAAGCAGAGCTAAGTGTTTGTTTTCACTGCATTGTTGGGAATGAGAGATGGGGGGTACCTTGGTCTACCTTTGAGTAGGGCCTCTGGGATGCGTGCGGAGGAGAAATTGCCCTCTGCACACAATAGATTGGCAAGCACACCAAGAGCCAAGACATCCCAGCTCAAGGACCTTGGACTCCAGCCGCAGCTTTTCTTTTCTTAAACACCACACTGTTAAGTCTTAACAGCCGTTTTCAGCGCGGTGCCGTGTGGTTTGGGGGATTACACGAGCAAAGGAAGGAAGTAAAAAAAGGTGAAAATGTCCAGCTTGGCGTTTGACATCAGATAGAGTTCAATTATTAACTGT
Organism: Psettodes erumei; assembly: GCA_016785225.1. Classification (NCBI taxonomy): domain Eukaryota; kingdom Metazoa; phylum Chordata; class Actinopteri; order Pleuronectiformes; family Psettodidae; genus Psettodes; species Psettodes erumei. The sequence goes on from JAFBJZ010000383.1 coordinate 116,332, forward strand.
GTAACTGTCTCTGCACGGGGAAGACTCTGAGGAGAACATTAACTTTGTGTAGTTGACTTTTTATATTTAACCCATGAAATGTAATTGTGCTCATTTTCTAACAAATGCTGTGGACTGCAGTGTCCTCTGGACATAATATCTGCTGCTCTTGAGAGCAAGGTGTTCATCTAAAACATTTGCTGGGATGATCTCCTTCACAAATTGACATGTTTTACTGAAATGCTATAAGAAGGCAGAATTCTCCAGTGTTCAAGTTTACCTCCTAGTTGCGGTCATTTCCCTCTGCTGATGGTACAGTGTCATAGCTTTAGGATGTTGGTATGTCCATAAAATCAGAAGTGTGACACCCTCCAGGTCCCTTTTCCATATTCATGTAGTCAATTGTGGAGTTTGTCCATCACCTGCAGAACATCATCCAGTATTGAGGGGCCCAAGTCGAGGCTAAATGAAAAGCCAGCGTCTTCGTCCTTGTGCTGTCCAGCACTGTTGTCGCAGATTTCTGCAGAGTCTCCATCCTTGTCTGAACTCAGACTCCCCCGACCAGGGCCGTGCGTCTGATTGAAAGCAACATTATTCCCCCTTTGGTACCCATCCTCCTTCTCTGTCTCTCCCTCTCCATCATCACTGTCCAGCAGCGGCATAGAGCTGCACTTCTTCCTCTTCTGGGAGGTGTTGTGCTGGTGACCGTCGGACCAGTCGGGGCTCTCCGAACCCTCTGTCTCATCCAGGTTCAGGCGAGGGGGCTTCGGTGGTGGAGAGCAGGCCATGAACAGGTTCTGCTCGCTCTGGGAGCTCTGTAAAAGCAGGCTGTGGCCCATCTTTAAGAAGGACAGGTCTCCGAAGCTGTCCGTGTGGGCATCGTTGCCAATGTGTGTGATGTGGCGGAAGTCAGCCAGCGGGAGGCTGATCATGTTGACTGACAGCACCTCCCGGCGCTTCGAGCTCCTGCTGGCCCAGCGACCGGAGGCTTGCTTTCTGTGCAGCGATGTTCTCAGCGGCATCTTGGAAGATCTGCTCGGGATAGACTTAAAGTTTTTACCTGGCCTTTTTGTAAATCCTGAAAAGTGCTTGTATCCTTTTGTATTTCCACTTGTGTTTGACGATGAATGCTTAGGAGGCGATGAAGCTTAAAAGCATAGTGCCATCTGCAACAAAAACCAAAAGAGGACAGATTGTAATTTGACAAATGGTTCAAAAAGTTTCTGTGAAGGTAATATAAAATTATAGATTGTGATTTCTGATAATCCAGGGTTCCCTCTCATTATGCTGAAATATGGAACTGGTTTGTTCTGCTTTTAATCTAATTTAGCACCAGATGTAAGCGTTGCGCAGTATCAGTCCACTTGATCTGAGACGGCAGCCGTTGTTTAGAGCCTGCACCTGCCCCACTTGATTTTTGGTTTATTGAAGTTCAGCAATATTTGGCAGCGGAGGGCTGTTCCAACAGCGCTTTGAAGCTTTCATTTCTAAATATTAACTTTTCAAAGCACAGTTTTATTTCCCATAAATGCAGGTGTGGTCTGCTGCGTGTCCTACCAGGAAACTTAGAAACTACCAAGAAAGAAATCGTGGTGATAACTTCACTTATGAACACATGTTTAGGATTTTCTGAGAAATACAAATAGCTGGGATGCAGACAGTTTATTTTGCTGTGGTGCGAGAGTTATGCAGAGACTCTGGAAGTGGAAGTTAACAAAATTAAATATTATTATTCCATTTTGCTCTAGCTATAAATTTCAAAACAAATGGTCCATTTTGTAATGTAGTTTTTAGATTTTATATGTACAAAATCTTATTTCCACCAACAAAACTTCAAGAGGAAACAGCTTGGTTAAAATGAAACAATACTGTAACACTTGAAATGAAAATCAAACTTCATCCAGAAAAAAGAACCCCCCTTTTTTTTGCATTCCGTGACCTGTAATCATTTTAGTGAGTAAAACAGAACTGAGTTCATCAGCGCTGGCATGTCGATTAGATAATCTGCTCAGTGTCTGTGATTTTATGGTCTCCCAAACAGCTTTGCCCACATTAGGTCTGTGTTTCGTGCCTCCAAACACGCACTCTGCAAATTTGTAAGTCACTATAGCAAACAGGTTTTGTTGGCTTGTAAAGGTTTTATCGGCACTTTAGTAGCAGCGGGAGATTGGAGAGTGTGGACACAACAGCATTCCTTTCCAGACATGTCAGTTTGGCCAAGGAGGAGTCTTAGGATTTCAGCCATGTTCAGGAAATGCTCCGTGGCCAAGTAAAAATTAAAGAAGCACATTAAAATATATTGGCCAAGAAGCACTATCTTCAATGATGTTCCTCAGCACTGCCATAAATGAGCTGTATTTGAGAGAGGTGAGGAATCTGCCCGATTTAAAAAAAAAAAAATAAATAAAAAGCTTCAGCCACGAGATGAAAGTGGTTGATTTTTAAGGTGATTTCAGGCGTTTGCTTCTCATGCAGTCATGTCTAGCAGGAGACATGACAGTGGAGTAGATGAAAATTGACCGACTTACCTGCCGTGCTGAGCAAACACAGGATATTTGAGTCCCACGCATGCACACGCGTCTCTGTCAGGAAACTAGACTGTTTCTACCTGCGCACCCTGACAAACTGTTCCTCGACGTGACGGGGCTTGTCGAGCAGTTACGGAGAAATTCTCGTTGTGCAGCCTCGAGACAGAGAAGAAGACAGAGCAGATTAAACGATGTTTCTCACTGACACAACCACGTCCACGATAAACTGTAACCTTTCATACAGTGTGTCAGTGAGTCTTTCTTACCTTTGTTGTCCATGCTGCTGCGTACGTGGGTGTTTTCAGTAAGTGGACATTTGATCCTTTTCTTTTTGTGCTGGTCCTTCCCAGTGTGAACTCCCACCTGCATTACAAAACCCTCCAGGTGTGTTGGCGGTGAAAGTCTTCTTTGCCTTAGCAGATTAACCAGGTGAGGTCAGAGTACAAGAGTGTTAAAGCATCCAGGTGGAGGCTTTTCTTCACCTCCCTTTTTTCCCCCCTCAAGGCCTGCTAGTTTATATTTACTATCATTCCACATTGGAATGGTTGCCAGTCATCAGATGATATCATCCTGGTTGCGGTGCGAGTTGGCCTTTAAGTCAAGGGAAAGAGTATAAATTCCCACCGGCCGGTTGGCCGCCTCCGTTGCCAGATGGAAATGCAGAAGCTGCTGATTTAGTTCCTGATGATTGTGAGAGATAACAAAAGTGCGTGAGAAAACCACGGCACGCAAACTCATTTTCTCAAGAGCTGAGCGGCGTGTCAGCGCGCTCGGGAGACGGGAAGGACGAGAGGCGTTGAGTTTGAATAGACTAGCGAGTGTGCAACAGGTTGTGCTTGTGTGTGCTTATGTACAAAGAAAAAAAAGGAAGTCATAGTCAGTGAGCAAACAGGACGGTCACCCAGAGGGAGGGGGCTAACTGATCTCTAATCTCCGTGTCATTGTGCTGCTCTCCTGGTTTCCTGCCTGGCTGTTGGCTTGTCTAAAGCCTCCTGAGTCCGTGCCACTCCACAGGCCCTTCTGCCTGACTGGAGGCCTATAGCTTCTCTATGCAATCAAAGCGCACTATCGCACACAGACGTGTATGGGCAGGCACGCAGGGTTGCACAAGAGCGATAACTCGTTGCGTTTCACGTTCTCATGCCTGTAGCGTGCTGTTTTCGGGGTTTGGCGTGCTATAGTAATACAGTAATGGAAACCGTGTCACAACAACAAACTTGTTTTCGGCTCTTTGGAATTTGTTTGTGTTAAAAATGGCAGGGTTAAAGCATTTTGTTTCCGCTTTCACAGGCCGTAATTGCAGCTTACATTGATCATGCCCTGTGCTCCTCTTAGGGTTTAAAAAGATTCTTTTTTGAACAATTTTATCTTCTACAACGTATGCCCCTGTGTTTGAAAATCACTAACACACCGTCACGCTCTGATATTCTCCTCAAGTCTTTTAATGAACGTTGTGTTCCAGGAGAAAGGAGGACACGGCTGTGGGTCCTTTTGTCCGGAGTCTCAGTGCTTCCCCTTGTTCGCCAAACTTAAACATGCAGGGAGCAAAGGAAATGGACAAATCATATCTTTCTCTCCAGTCCTTTCAAATTGATCCAATAAACAACAGGCGTGACGCCTGATCCTCCCTTGTTCTCCCGCTCTGCACTCCAGTGCCAGAACAGTCTGCAGGACCAGACACAATTACTCACGCAGATGAAATTATCATAACATTTACTCAAGACTGAAACAGAACATTGTCGACCATGTCTCTTCTGAGAAAACCTCCGCCTACTTCCACCTACCACCACAAAGCCGCTTTCATGCTAGAAGACAATCAGGGTGAAGCGTTTGTGTTATCTGCAGCACCGGGGAGTGACCTCAAGAGGCCTGCTGTCTGACCAAGGTTGGGCTCTCCCGTCGGCTGTGTTGTCATGCAATGCAGCCTCTGAGCTGATGCGTTTAGCTGTAAGCGTCTTCTCTAAGGCCTGACCATAGCGGGCAGGGTGGTTTGATGCAGCTATGCTGGGCCTCAAATCTGGGATGCTGCGTGTTTTTGTTGTTGCAGGATAAAAACTGTTTCCAGATATTGCTTTGACTGGTGCTAGAAACCCAAACTGAGGCTTTGGTGGATATTCTTCTGGCCCTTTGTTGTGTGTTCTCCAGCTTCCGCTCTGTCGAGGCCCTTTAGACAGCTGGCATTTAGAATAGATTTACAGTGTCTCATTCTTTTATGTGAAAAGCATTGTTCAACGACGGCAAACATGGTACATACCGTGCTCAGCAAAATCCACTTTTGAATTACCCAGAGTATGAAAAGCATGAGACTAGACAGTTGAAATTGAGCCGCCCACCAATCTGTATCCGTCTCTAAAGCAGTTTCTCATAGTGACTAATAATGTCTTTCAAGTTCCATTCAACTTAGCGTTTGTCATCGTCCTAACCCTTGTCATCGCTTGTTGTCTCCGAAGTTATGACTCAATGAAGGCGGCGTGGCTGAATTGTGAGGCAGTCGGCTGCATGACTGCCACATGACGGAGGTCTGACACCAGTCAAAGTCCAGGTGTGACGTTATTGAACACCAAGTGCAGACTCATCAACGCACAACAAAGGTTACAGTAATCTCTAATCAACAGGCTGGAAAATTAATGGAGAGATGCAACAGTAATATTGTTTTCTTTCCCCCAAGCACAATCCTTTGTTCACTTTTTACAAATGAGCTGAGGACTTTGCTCTATAATTTCCTTCAGGCAACAGGTCACAGCATCTGTTGAACTGTCAGGGGATATATTATGAGGAAGTGTGATTGAGCCGCAGCATCTCCTGTTTCTCCCAACAGTCAAGTCTACCTCCAAAATTACACCAGTTCATCTGAAAAATTTAAATATTGGGAAGAGTTCTTTATCTTCAGAAATTAATTTTAAAAAGGTTAAACTTTTATATTTTCAAATGTAAAGTGAAATATCTCGAAAGCTTTTATATTTTTCAATTTTGATGATCGTGGCTTATTGCTCAGGAAAATCAGAAATACTATATCGTCGATATTTCCTGAGCTCAATCATAAAAGGATTTACAATACAGAAATGTCCAACTTCTGAAAAGTATGTTCATTTATACACCATGAATTACTACAATAACTGATAATAAATATTAATAAATAACTGGTGGTAAATATAGATTTTTTTCATAATATAATAATTATAATAATTATATAATTGAATGATAATATGTTACATGAAATTAATATGTTAAATGTAATTTTGTGCTGTTCTACAGAGAAATCTTGTTTTTGAGCTCTTTGTCACGCCCATACAGTGAGGTCCAACAGTCTCAGACTGTTGGACCTCACTGTATAAAACATCCTTTGTGTTTTTAGCTCTCCGTGTAATTTAAAAAGTTTAATGTACATATGTAGAACTCGGACCATGAGGGTTTTTTTCCGGGGAATGTGGGTGGTCAGTGAAACCTGGGAATGCGTTGCTGTGTCTCCTGGCACTGAATCATTAGTAATTATTAAATCATGGCTGTGATATTTAGATTACTCTGAAGATTGGATAGTTTAGGTAAACAATACGCAGTAGGATGCATTCCACTCGCTGTTTGCTCTGCACATTAAATACTCTCACAAAGCAGCCAGGTTAATATGGGAACACGTATGTATATACTCCGATCAGACATTTCAAATTATGGGGTGTTTTTTTTTTCTTTCTTTCTCCCCTCATAATGCCTGAGCTCTTTTTGACATCTCTCGGGTTCAGGCTGCATTCTTACCCGTCCCCCGGCCCCTTTTGTTTTAATGGGAAATCTTTTGCAATCAGGGGACTTTTCTCGGAAGGCGAGGATGTGAAAGACATAATTTTGCTTTTACAACGGTGTATTGTTGGATATTAAAGAGGCCAATCCCCTGCGTCTCCCTGCTCGACGATCCCTGAGCTCATCCGTCATAAAGAGAAATGCCAGGGCACCAGGAGTTCAGGTCACGGCTGCCATTTCTCTTTTCACTGTTTATTTCCTTTCCTTTCAGACTTTCCAAAGGTACGCTCCGTCCCCGTCCAATAGGCTGCTATCCCGTCCAATACCGTGACCACGTACAACCACATGCATGCACATCCATACATACTGTCTACACGTATCTACTTCCATGGCATCTCACGTCCACTGCTGGCTCCTTTTTCCATTCACTTTAACTCTGAATGTTGCTGTGAAATAAACAATGGCTCTTCTCTGTCGCAGCTGGATTTGCGCTTTATACAGTAAATGTTTTTCCTGATTTAGCTTCGAGGATGTCTCTAGATTCTGCACTTGGCTCATAAAATAACTGACTGTATTATTACGGTTGTCACAATCAATGGTCTGTAAATGTATTCACTACAGCACAGTTGGCAGAGTCTTATGGTCTTGTCCGTGCTATTCTCTATCTATGCGCACACACACACACTCTCCCCTTCACTCATGCACACATTTTTTTTCACATACGCACACAAATTTCACACAAACGCACATAAGCAAAATGGTGTAATGTGCAGCTGATCTTAAAAGTCATGCTGGGGGAAGTCGGTGGCCACCTGCGCCGCGAGATGCCTCCTGCTGTGTGTGTGTGTGTCATGTTGCCTGACTCACTGCTTGTATTCATGATGTCATTACTGGCCTTGGGTCAGGCTGGGATGTGCTGTTTCAGTGGCGTAGTCGTGTGCTGATGTCACGCAGCTAATCCCCGGCTTGTTTTCGTGTATGCGTGCGTACGTGCGTTTTTACTACCGTCCTACCTCTTCGGTGGCCTTGCAGCCTCCTCCCTCGGCTCTTTACCGGGGCCTGTTGTTTGTGTTCTGTGGTTTCCTACTCACTCTGGGCCCCAGTGTTACTGCAGACACAAACACACGCGCACGCACATCTGTGCATAGGTACACACTAGTGTTTAGTTACAGAGTGATGCACCGGCTAAACATGTACATTGTGAGTTAACACCCCGAGCACGGAAAGAGAAATGCGTCACGCTGCCCATAAAGCACCTGTTAATGCTCAGAATTCCCCTGCATCATGAGCCTGGTACCGTCCACCCGTGACCACACTGGGCAGGGAGCGGGTCAGGCTAATGTTTGGGCATTCAGCTGCACCTCACTGCAGTGGGCAGTAGAGGGCAGGGCAGAGTGGAGATGTTCCCTGAAGGGGGGGGGGGCACTGCCACCACTCCGGTTGTGTACTTGCTTGTGTTTTTTGTTTAATCTGAAGATGTCCTTTATTTACCTAATGTCGTTTGCGTGATATTTCATAGTTACGTGTCAGACAGGGGCTTGAGCTCACATTACTGGAATGATAATAGCAGCTTTCCTCAATCCAGGGGTGGAGCGGAGGGAGGGAATGGGGGTGTGTGTGTGTGTGTGTGTGTGCGGGGGTAACTTCCCCTCACCGACCCTCTCCTCTCCTCTTCCTCCACACTTACCCTTGTTCTCTCCGTACACGGATGCTGGAGTCCCCGTGATGTTTTCCAGATGCCTCAGCTCAGCGAGCGCACTGACTGCCTCTCCTCTTCAAATCACTCTCACTCACTCTTTCTCAGCCCGTCACACGCACACACACGCACGCACTCGCACGCACTCGCTCTCTCCTGCAGCTCACTGTCCTGTTAAAGAGACACTTCCTTGGCCCGGCAGCCTGGATATAATCCTATAAAACAGTGGCTTACTCTGTGGACGTATGGCCTCCCTCTCCCCTCAAAATGCGTGTATGGTTTTAGATGCAGGTTTGCATGCATAAGTGTTGTTCAGTTCGCAGGTTTTAAAATGTTTTCCCTCTTCCTCCTGCCTGGATGTGGGTCCTGGCCTGTGTGTGGCATTTGCGACCGCACGGATCGTGGCCTCTGTGTGCAAGACGTCTGGCCTACGTTCCACCCTCGCTCGACTAGCCATTAGCCAGTCGCTGCCCTCTGCAGCACCCCGGAGTAAGAGACTCTCTCGTCGTCCTCATCCGAGCCCGAGCCCCTGTGAGACATCACGCATGCAGAGTGAGAAGCCAGGCGACTGCCAGGCCTAATCCAAGGCCTCATTTTGGGGTTTAATGACCTCAGGCGGTGGAATTATCCTGTCAGAGTTGCTCTGCAGGCTGCTGTCTCATGCATGTTCACCGTGCCGTCATGCTGATGATAGCTGAGATGAGAGCGTCAGTCAGAGTCCGATCTGCACCCACAGGCCCCCGGTCGTGAAAACAAACAGACGGCAGATGGTGACATTGGTGTCATTCGCTCCATGTCGCTGTTGTCATGATATATAATACAGGCATGTTTAACTTTTCTTTGCCTCCCTGTCTGTGTAATGGCACTTCCTGGAATATCGATTAAGGGCCACTCCACTGTTTTAATAAATCGAACTCAGTTGATCCTTCACAGTCTTCCTTTACATAAGACCTTTTCTGGGGCTCTGGATGAGCTCTTTGTCGGGTCTGAAAAAAATAACTCCGGATGATGTCATCATGATGTCATCCTGGGGTTGGAAACTACACATTTTGAATGTGAAGCCTACATGCATTACAAACTGAAGGTCAGTCTGAAAGAGACAAACACACAACACACATGCATTACGCATGTGGATCTGTTAATTTTTTTCTCCATTACAAATGTCAGAAAAAAATGAAAATAACTGTTACAATAAATTCAAACTCCAAGCTGATATCTGACCTTAATGATCAATCAATCATGGGCTCAGACTGAAGATTAGACTGTACATGGTTTTGGATACTAACAGCATCTGTTTGAACATTTTCCATGTTACACTATGTTTCCTTGTTTGATGTTAATGTAAAGTCTGTCTCTTCTGCAGGGCTCGCTGACTAATGAGCGCGACTATGAGAGCGTGGTGATGATGAGGATGAGGCAGGCCGCTGAGCGACAGCGACTCATAGAACAAATGCAAAGGGAGGACGAGGAGGAGAGCGCCCGGTCGTAGCACAGCGGGACCCAGCTCGGTACCGGCCTGCGACTACTAAATGAATACCTGTTTCAGGCTTTAGTTTCATAAAGCCTCTTAATGTGTTTTGGGTTTCTTTTGTTACGTAACACACTGTGGAAAAATAAATATTTTTAATACCTAAAATCACTTGACTTAATGGGTCTGTTATGTCTTTCCCTTTGCTGAGAATGCAGGATGACTGAGGCAGAAACAGAGTAGAAGTAGAAGGGAGGGCTCCTGCAGGCCTCAGTGTTGATCCGTGTGGTTCCACAGGTAGGAGTCGCAACACTCAGGCTGCAGGGACGAGTCAGGGTTGCGTAGTATTCTGTGGGACCAAATCAACACTAGTACAACACATTGTGTGTATCTTTGTGTCTTTTTTATTATTATATGCCTACAATATTTAATGTAGTTTGGTTTTTTTCAAGCTTCACTTAGTGTGTTTCCTTGATTATTGTCCAATTAATGCAACTAAGAATGAACGGGAATGAGCATATATATGTCAGATAAAAGTTTATCATCTTATTAGGGTTAGGGTTTTTCTGAAAGTTTTGGGGGGATATTTAAGAAGCTTCAATATATTTCATCATAGCACTCAGCCTTTCATATATTGTATATCACAGAATGTGAGTTTTGGGCGACTTATCGTAAAACCTCTCGAGATGTGTTGTAAAAGAGCCAGAGGAGATTGGCGCAGCAATACCACAGGTAATCTAAACCGTATAAGGATGTAATTTGCATCTGTCGGCCTTTGCCTGGTTAGCCGTGACAACTCATTTCTTCTTCATTGGAGCCAACCGAGTATAATGTTAAATCCTTCTCTTGTCTGCATATTCATTTAGTAACTCTGTGAAATTAGTTGAGTGCTGTAGCAATCCAAGCCGCAGAAATCCCTTCTCCCCCACGTTAAACCAGTAATCAGGCTGAGATTGGACCATTAGGTAGGCTTTTAAGGGAATTCTTGCGGTCCCATGTGATGAAAAGTGAACATACTCTGGAGGCCCTCCGTTACAGATCTGGTGGTTTAGATGATTGCTCCCTGGGCTTTGTATACAGTATATCTGAAGCTCTGCTCCAGACTGAAGAGGCTGCACGCTTCTCTTCATTCAAGTCTGACCCTCTGTCCTGTGGTAATCTCTAAGAGTGCTCTATGCAGCTCGTGCACCAAATAATGTACATCAGGGGTTCCCAGTGTGGGGGTCAAGACCCTCCAAGCGTCCCAGGATAAATCTGAGGGGTCATGAGATTATTAAAGCCAGAAGAAAAGGAGAGAACATTTCTCTTCCAAAAAACGTTTTTCTGACTTTTTTTCCTTTTGGTAGTGACATTTCTTTCTTGTGAAACACTGGAAACTATCGCTTAAGGACTCATCAAATTTAAAATTTCAAGAGGGATAAAAAATATTCTTTTAGCCCACCACTTGTGATAAGGGGCAGGAAGCATGCACTGCTTCATTTTAAGGAGTCACAAGCCAAAAATGTTGGAATCCCCAATATAGAAAAAAGGCCCTTATAACTTACTCAGACTAGATGGAAAGAAAACTCATGAATTAGCAAACTTCTTTCCAGATTGTGAATCTGATCAAATACCAAACTATGAAAACGACAATGAAATGGAATGGAAAAAAGCTGCGTCGTGACAGCGGGTTGGGCGCTGAACAACTTCTTGGCCGGGAGGAGATGACTTTCTGGAGTCTTGTTGTCACTGTGACACCCCCCACCACACCACCACACACAACCGCATCTGGCACCAGCTAAAAACTGGATGGACAGACATGGAGAGAAAGTAGTATCAGTCTTCACATCAAATTTTCAGCAAGAAAGCAAATAGCTTTCACTTCTTCTTTCTTGCAGAAGCAGCGAGCTATTGCTTTAACCACAGGCTGGAGAGCTTTGATTCCAGAAGACCTGAAATCCTTTGTGAATGACTTGTGATAAGACGACACTAAGCAACACAAGAGCATCGATTTTTTTTCCTTCAGACAGTTGCTCTAAGATGTTTCACAATAGGATTAATCGACAGATGCACCCTTTATTGCTTATTTTGGCTTTTTGGAGTGATGAGCTACCGCTCTGTGACCTGCATGGAGTCAGACCTTACAGTGACAGTTTGTGGTCACCCTGAGTTTTGCAGCAGGGTCCTCTGCCTGTGCAACGTCTACTCTCCCAAACAGTCTTATTTTCCCGTCCTTTGGGGGACCACGGCGTAATGGTTTGTCTGTGTTTTTCTGGGGCTCGCTCGCGTGGCAGCTTTGCAACATCCAGGCCAGTCATCCGTCTCTCTGCCACTCTCGCTCTGCCTCGCCGTTGCTCTGTTACACAATGTCCAGCTGTGCGAGCGGAGCGGTGTGGTGGGAGACATCTGCTCCTCTCCTCTTGCAAAATCCCCTCATCACATGGATTGGTTTATGCGTAGCCTTTTTCATATCCCGGCAATGTGGAAAAAACCCTGCAAAAAAACTCGAAACACACAAACTCTGTCCAAATGACAACAGAGGAAATACAATTACAGGAAACACATTCACCACCAACCCTGCCCTGAGCCCACAGTGGCTTGTGCTGCATGCGAACCATTGGATGCTCTGCCCTATCATGGACAGCAGAGCCTGGGAATCTTCATAGTGTCCTGTTCCTCCCTGTTTCCGTAGATTGTCCCCGTCCAAGCTTCCGTGTCAGTATATACAAGCGGTACCTGGAATCCCCGCGGTCACAGGACGAGGAAGCACCAGCACCGTTTGATCTTTAGGGCGGAGGTGGAAGCTCGGTCACGTGTGAGGCAGCAGATCTGGTAAGAGTTTGGCTGTGAGCTCGACGGCTTGGTTTCTGACTCGCGGGTTGGTGAGCCGGGCTGAACCCAGACGTGCGCTGGCAAACCTGCGGCTGCGACGAATCCACCCAGCCTTTTTTGGCTCTCACAGTCCAACTCCCTCACAGCGTCCGTGCGCCTGCAGTGCTGGAGCCTCGTGTCTCGTCTCGGGGCGCGCAGCATCCCTGTGAAGTGCCGCAGAGCTGCGCAACTCACAATAAGAGCATGTTTAATGTTTTTGACATGTGATATTTGTTCAGTGTCTGTTTGATGGATTATCAGACGGCTTTATACACATGTTCAATTTTGTCTGCGGTAAATCTCAGGGGGGTTGCAAAATGCTTTCTTTTATTTAATAAGTACACAAACAATCCATATCATTACATCATTTAATCGTATGCATGTAATAGACTTACAAAAACATCTTTGCACAGCGCTGCAGACCTATTCAGTGTTAGGAAGCAGAACAGGCGGACTGTACAGTCAGGCCTTTGATTAAGTTCAGCTACCAAATGATTAATAACAAAACTGACCCCCACTCCGTAAACTGGGACTTGGTCACTGGAAGTAAACAGCAAACAATATTGGCAAAGAGTCTCATAAAATCTTTGGAATGTGGTTGGGTATTCTCTTAACATATCAGCTTTTCAAGTTAATCTGAAACTTGATGTCTGGGATAATCTCAACTTCAGAACTTCAGTCATTCATTCTTTCAAATGCTTGCAGAGGTTTTTTTGAGGCGATCACTCCGTCTCCCTGTGGAGGCACCACACCAGCGTCTGTCCAACCCCCGTCATCGTCAGCACGCGGAAGCCGATCTTCTCCAGCTTGTCCAGCACCAGGCGCGGCGGGTCGTCCACGTGGTACTCGGAACTAAATGAGCATAAACACAAAGCAATTGGACTTTCTGCAGATGTGGGATTTCTCGGTAAACTTTGCCTGGAAAGTAGAATGCTGCTAATTGTTCTGGTGCTTGTTCACTTCCTCCCACACCTTGGTTCACTTCCCAGCAATATTTGAATCAGCTTGCCAATGACAACACTTCCCCGATCTGTATTCTATCAGCTCCAACGGTTTATGCTAAACCTGCAAAGCAGCAGCAGCCGTCCTCGACCACATTGGAGTACTTTTTCCCCCCGCTCCATGTGACCTGATCTCAGCTCTGTCATCAATATGTACACGTTAACTGCCAAAGTGGAAGAAACACCGGTGTTAAGTGGCTAAATATGTAAATGAGCTCAGTGCAAGCACATTTACAGTTCACCCGGGAGTCCATTCTCCATATGTGGAGGTCCACGTTGGAGAAGTGCCATTACAGTTTCCTGGTGGGGAGATGTTGAGGATGCTTTCCAAAAAACATTCATCAAATCACAGATAGAAAATTGTATGAGCGACGTTAAAAGTCCCGGTGCTTTTGTGGATGAAGCCCTGAGTCGAACGTTGCATGTAAACCTCCCTGTTTCTGTCTTATTGGACTCGTTACCTTAATGTACACCTACTGTAACAACCGGATGTCCCCATTTTCAATACTTACAAATTGTTTCCCAGCATGGTTGTTTTCCTGGCTCCCAAGTAACTCATGACAGCTGGATCAGAGTATTCATCTCCTACGTTTGTTGGACCGTTCTCCTGAAAGACAGCAGTTTAAACACTTTGAATCTACAGTTGATAACTTACTCCAATATTAGGAAATGGTTGCTTTGTTAAAACGAAGTCTGCAGCCTGTTATTTCTGCACATCACCGGCTGCACCTACAGCCCTCTGGCAGGTGGGGATCATAATCTGCAATATCTGGGCGGACTAAAAATAGACGATCCAATGCTCAGAGGCCATAGAATTAGGTTGCTCGACTCGTGCAGACAACAAACTCAACATGCACAACGAGAGGCCGACAACTGGGCAACATGTGTTTTTAATTTAGGGCACCATAGCAGGAACACACACACACACACACACACACACACACACACACACACACACACACACACACACAACCATACACACGCTGCCTGCTCCGTTTGTAGCCTTGACTGTTTGTTGTTTCTACCATGCAGAATATTAAAGGCCACTGCAAAACTACCTTCTGCAAGTGGCAGGTTTGACTGATAGGCAGTGCGAGCAACGGTGAGCAGCCGAATCAACCCCCCCCCCCCCCAACTGGGAGCGCGTGCCCCCCTCCAAAATGCGTGACGCGCGTCACTCACAGATGCGGGATACGCACCAGTCGGATCTGCGTACTGACGAGCATGTAAGGCATCCCGTGTCCCTCGTGTTTGGACCTGTATTCCCCCGGGAGCGACAGAGGCGGTTCGTCCTCACGAGCGCGACAGTCCCCCTCTCTCCAGCTCGCGCTGCTGCTGACAGCTCTTCCGCGGAATGCGGAAACGCCCACCGCGCCGGACCAATCACAGCGCTCTTTCCCCCTCGGTATCTGTCAGCGGCGCCGCTCGCTCCGCTCCGCTCCGCATCGCCTTGCTCAACTGTGATCAGTAGTTTGTTGACATAAGTAACGTACCAGTGGAGATGGTTGTGTTGCAAAGTTCACAGGCGGAGTTCATCACACTGTTTAATAGGCAGCCTCGTCTTTTTTTTCTTTCTTCACAGAATTATATATCTGTAATAAATAAGTCCATAAATAAATTCTCATCATCCTATTGCTGGGAAAATGTAGATGGGATTAAAAAATGTAATACGTGCCCTAGAAATTATATTTATATATAAATGCACATGCAAGTATCACACTGAGCACACACTGTCTGGAACTCTAATTTCCTTCCCAGAGATTTATTAATTTCCTCCTCGGTGCAGTAATAATAATTTTGGATGAGTCCTACCACTGAGAGGGAAATGAAAGACATAGACCAAAGACAAACAACGACAGGGACTCTGATAAAATCAGCAATATGAAAATAATGTCTCACTGATGCCAGAAGATCCTGACGGCCATCCAGTTAGACCTTGCATTTCATGCTCAGTGGGGAGGGTAATTTAAAGCCTAATCGCAGCTTCGTGTTCTGATGGTGGGCAGCCATGAATCAGAGCTCACTCAGAAATGCTCTGTACGGCTGTCAGCTCTGAACACATAATCACGCTAAAGTGGTTACCATGAAATAAAATGGTTCATTTTTGATTTTTGATTTCATAATACGTTGGTGCTACATTTGACACAGCTCTGCAGTGTGAGATTGCATGGAGTCTGTTTGTTTACTGTCAGGCTGGTCGGCCATGACAGTCTCATCACCACCTCTTGACATTATGCAGAGCCTGTAACCTGGAGCCCGTTCATTCAGAAGGATACAGGTGCACGCTGAGGATTGCTGAGAAGATTGCCACCTACTGGCTCCCAAAATCATTGTCATCCCCAGTTTGCGTGGCACATCTCTTTGATTTGTCCGCCACATCTGTTGCGCCGGTCAAAACCTTTCTCAAGCTGCACACTTAAGTTGATCAGATCTGTCATATTGCATTGACCTTGGAAAACAGCCTCTTACTGATTGACAAACAAATGCTCTGGTACACAGTATCTGTAGAAATGAATGAGCCTCCGTGTGAATCTTTGCGGCCTGACAAATGAAAAAGATTCCTTTGGAATGTCTCTTTTCTCATGTTTTATCTGTTCCCGTTACCTGAGACCGACTTCAGGAAAGAAAACAGGAAAGCAGCAGGGTTGTTGCACAGCCCTCAGAAACAAACCAGAGACCCCCTCCCTCCCCCTTCCCAAAACGAGCACTCTCTCCAAATATGTTCCTACCCGAGCCACTTCCTGTGCTCCTGCAGTGACTTCCTGCTCCGGCTCATCTGCTGCTGGTTATTGGAGTCCAGGGTCACCTCTTCCATGACCTGTGGTGACAGTGGAGCACATCCCCAGTGGGTCTGCAGGAAGCAGTTTGATCTTTCGATGAGGCCTTTGCCTTCACCTTCTCAGCTCAAGTGTGACGGCCTGATGCAGGAACGCTTTCATGAAATTATGTAGTAGCGTCATAAAAGAATCATCTACAAGGAAAATAAAACCTTAACATATGAGTGTCTGTGTTTTTCTCTCTATATAAATACTTTGCAACCTTGTAACTGACAGGTTCAAGAGTTAAACCCAACAAAATGAGTATTTTTTTCCCACATGCCCCACAGGAAATACAAGTTTTAACAGACATGAATATATTCTACTGAGAAAACTGGGGAAAACCCCAATAAACTATTGCAGTTAACATGGTATTCTGAATAGAAGCGATTATTCTTGAAAAATAAGCTTAGGTGACGCTGTGAACACGTGTAGGTGACGACCCGTGCTGGACTGGTCTGAATGAACTCCACACCAGGCGGTGTGTGCATGTGATGATTTACTGTAGGTGCTGTGTATCGTGTGTGTAGGTGTTGGAGTGATACTCCGATGTTCGGCCAGAGGATTTAAACCGTGGGAGAGCAGAGACAATGGGCAGCCTGCTGATGGATTGGGTGTTAGGGTTGTGCTCCATATAGGTTTACACGGGCTTAATTGTGATGAATCACCATACTGCTGAGCCGTGCGTTTCTTCTCGAGAATTTTATACCTGTGAAATCTAAACTTTGCGTCTTGTGCAGTAAGTTCCCCTCTGAGGAGTTTCGCAGCCCCTGCTCTGCAAGGAGATACATCACTGACCTCCTTTCCTCCGCTGTTTTCCAGATTACACCCAGCGGCTTACATAAAGTGTCTCCGAGCAGCAACGATTTTACCCCGCAGCCTCGGCAAGGTAAAATATCTCCCTTCCTCCCCCGCCTCCTTTGTCTCTTGCTTTTCACCTTACCTCACCTCGCCTCCTACATTTTCATGCTGCGCTCGCTGATAGATGATACTGCCAGCTCTCAGAATTACACAACACATCACAGCCGTCCGTACATCGCTGCAAAGCATTTCAAGTGCTGTCACCAGGTTAACGTTTTGTTGAGAAACACCAGGATGCGGTTTCAGCGGTTGTGCACGCTGGATGGATATGTTTAGGGAGACTTGCTTTCAGTGATTAAGAATAATGTCATCCGAAATTTGGAACGATATGTTCTCACACACTGCGTCTTCTCTCTCGTCGCCTTGACTCAGAGCTTGATTTCGTGTGAAAAGCGTGTCCCCACGGGCTACCGCAAATGGGATTAATTGGTCCATTGGTAACAGGAAATGACACGAGAAGTAAGAAACACAGAGGAACATTGGAGAACTCGAACGTGTGGGATATAGAGCCTGGATTGTTCTCAATGTTCGCCTATGTTGTATCCCAATGAGTTTGACCACAGCAATGTGCATTTAGTAGGACGACTCATCACTTACTTAGATATGATAGACTTGGATGCTTTACAGACGGAACAATTATCCTCGTTGTTAGATGTGAATTATCTGGGAGTCGTCTCAGTTCATCCAAAAAGTCGCATGAACAAATGTTTATTAGCAAATCAGCAGCTATCAACTGAGCATTCAAAAAGCAGGGGCCCCAGGCAACATTCACTTTTCACATAAAGAATAATGAAATCATTGTGTGAAGTTTTTCATTCAGATATTAAATATTCAGCCCATCTTCTACCCCCCCCCCAAATGATTTAAATGTCCAAACTCTTTTGGAGTGGATCTTACAGATGAACTGAAGAGACTCAGTTCTTGGGAAATTAGGTGGGCCTCCTAAAAATCTGAACCATCCCTTTTTAAACTCCAGTCTGACCATCAATTTTCAGTTTAGTTTTATGTCCTCTCATTACCAGATCATAAAACTCTTTATTGCCATATTTTCTCCCCCAAAGTCAAATATTTGTCTGCATATCCTGCTGTGAAAGTAGATGAAATTAAGGGAAAACAAATAACGATATAGATAAACTTCAGTTACTCCCTTGGAAGTGCATGAAAAGTCAACTGTGATGGCCAAGATTAGTGGTGTGTTGCTCGAGGGATGCCGATGCTGGTCGGCGGTTCCGCCACTTTGGTCCAGGCTGAAATACTCGGCAGTTGATTGATTGCTTATTGAAATAGTTGATGATTTATCTTCCATCAATCGGCTAATGGATTAATGGACTAAACACTGCAGCTCTAGTTTTAATACCTTTCTGTAGAGTCTGTTTGTTTAGACCAGTGGATCCCAACCTCGGGGCTGGGCCCCTCCAAAGGGTCACCCGATTTGGACGTTTCATCAAATGCTGGATGTCTCTTAGACAGGTTTCTGAAAGATGGCAAGATTTTTTGAAGGTTTGTGCATTTTATAAGATCATCATATGCTTTTTAATGTAAAATCTCAATCTGAACAGGAGCTGCCTCTGAAATGTGGTACAGTAGTATGGAGTAACATCAGGTTTAAATGCTCAAGTAAAGGTACCTTACAACTGCCCTTAGGAACAATACTTGAGTAACCTGAGTAGTTTCCACCACTGCAAAACAGTGCTAGTAATGTGCCATTACAGCATGTTGATATCTGTAGGACGCAGGACAAAGGTGGAGGAAGAGTTAGGAAGAGATGGATAATTGAAAAGAGAGGGATGACAACATGGATGCATACCGTCAGGACTGAGTCACATCATAATTTCTATCAGGCCTGTGGTTATTATCATGTTTTTTATTATATGTTGCAGCATGTGGTTGTTGTTTATGAACAAGTCCGGCAGAGGTAATCTGCTCAGTGTATCGCTGCACATTCGCTGCACCAGGAATGGCTGCTCGTCGAAAAACAACTACGACAACCAGCTTGGCAAGAGCGGAGGGACAGCTTGACTTTATTTAATGCATAACAACAACAGCACAATAGCTGCCCTATTGGCAGTTGCCCCTCGTCCTGCGGCGAGCTTGGAGAAGTTTCCCTGGTTTACCCTGAAACATGTCCCAGTTGCCGTAGCTTTGTGCGATGTGTGTCGGGACGACATTCTCAAGCAGCCGCTTTTGAGTAGCACTCCATGTAAGCAGGAGTTCCAATCTTTTCTCCTTCCACTTACAGTCGATAGCTTCAGTTTGCCTCGTCGCCATGGTTACTTGCTGCTGAAGGCCACTGAAGCGTTTGTGATTCATTCGGACTGCTGAAGTGATTCGGTGGCAGCCGCAGGTTGAGGTGCAGCTGGTGCTTGGTTGGTCCACTCTGAGCGAATGTAGAAACATGGCGTTGTAGCATGGCGGGCTCGCCCACGTAGGTACCGTATGAAGGCGTCATTGCGCCTCACAGGTACAGGTGATTTTACACTAATGAAAACATAATTCTAAGTATCGTAGTCCATTTCTGCCGGTAGTTCCCCCTACACTCCACGCACTGGTCCTTTAAATGAGTGTGCGTCAGCTACAGAAGCAGACATTGCGTTGCCCCATTCAAAGCCCAACGTAATTTTCCAATAATAAATCAGCAGCTCCTGAGACGAAGAGCCCGACTGTCTGCTACGTATCCGGTTGGTTGGAAGTGTATGAACAGATGAAGCGGGCGCGTAGTAGTCTTTAATACTGCAGCCCACAGTCAACGCCATAATCACGCGAAAGAAGAAAACTTTAATGGTTGTGGCCGTCGCTTGCCCCAACAACAAAGGAGCAAAGAGAGCGACGGACGATGAGAGTCAATTACGTGACAGTGATGTCATGGTACTACTGGCTCTGATTGAGGCCACATGTCTCACGGGGTTCCCTCGCTCCGCTTCGTGCCCCGCGTCCTCCAGAAACTGGGTTTTTCTGACTGTTAGTGGAAGCCTGCAGCAGGTGACGCACACAGCTACTGTATGAGCAGCGTCCTCAAACCTCAGACCTATCTGTAAAAACAAGCTGCATTAGAAACAAGCTATCACCCCAACGGTTGTGAAACACCGCTTCAGTGTGGGACGTCCATAAATTCCCAGCTAGCAGTGTGATTTTATTGTCTTGTTGTGACAGATAACAAGTAAATTACTGTCTCGGGTCTGAATCCGTGAAGGGAATGCATCCGGACTCTGACCATTTAACACGTTTCTGGGGTTTTGAGGTACGTTCGGGCCGTCCCGACTATCGTGAGTAAACTCAGTGGAAATTCTTGAAAGCATGCACACACACACACACACACACACACACACGGGCTGTTAGGGTTTTTACTCGATGATAGATGAAGCTGAGGGCAGAAAGTCACATTCTTAAATGTCGTGTGGTTGGGATGGTTTCTGTGTTCCCAGACCAACAGCTCACTGACACTTATCTAATTCATAATTTGCCGCTTTATTACAAGCTTCAGCTGAAGCACGAGGTCGTGCGGGAGACACGGACACCCACACTGCTACACACACACACACACACACACACACACACACACACACACACACACACCGTATATGCTGCGCGCCTTTTACTGTGTTTGCACTTTCACTGTGTTTCTCTGTCTCTTTCTCTCACTTGATTAACCGAGCGGGAGGTTGAGTGACGAGGCCGCCCTTTCTTATCACAGCAGGTCCTCTGCTTCACTTTCACGCTTATTCCCTCTTTCCTACTCTCACCACTCCTGGGAAATGTCTGGGTTGTCTTCAACACTCCTGTGCTCAGCTCAGGCCACATGGCATTCCACAGTCAGACCTCCTTATCTCCTGTCGGCGCTGATGTCTGCGGGTCACGATGGGATGTTGGGACGTCCCAGATGGAGCTTTGCCACCTCATTGACACTCAGTGGTTAGCTAATATCGCAAAGGCATGCAGATACACACAATTACAATAGCAAAAATGATCCAAAACAGCATATTATTACTCTGTAGCAGAGATGATTGAATTAGTTTAATAAAAAAATGAATAAATGAACACATTTTCAGTCATCCAAGATTGTTCTCAATCAGTGATTTTAACCTTTTGAAATGCACTAAGTTAAATTTGCGGTTTAATAATGAAAACTATGCGTACCCATAAGTGGGTTGTTCATCAAATTTAGACATGAACTTAGTTAGGAAGCACAGCTGTTCAACATCGGATTGGGTGTTTCTTCTACGCCCGAACACTGGGGATCGCACAAGTAAGAGGTCAGAAATTTCGACGGGGAACGTCCAACTTTGAGTGGAAAGCAATGTCATATCTGAGATTTGGATTAATAAGCGTGGAGGGTTTAAATATGAGTTCCTGTGCGTGTGGAATGCAACAACAACAACAAAAAATCAACGGATGCGTGTCACACACACACACACACACACACACAGTGTAAAGTAAATCCAGCCGATGAGCCTGACTGACTAGTGATCACAGAGCAACGCAATCAAACGAAGGAGAAAACTGAAAAGAAAAGCCACTGCAGTCAGTGGTCGCACTTCTGTTTTGTGTTTTCTGATTTAATTGTAAATCATACCACAATATACTCATCTGCACTGCACTGGCACACGTTTCCCAAAGGCTGCAGTGCAGAGACAGGATACTCCAACAATTGGCAAAAATGTGTTCAAGATGACCTTATTCTCTTTCGTGCTGAGTGGTCCTGTGGTGTTCCAGGAAAGGCGAGCTTGTCTGGGAGCTGTTGTACCATTGACTCAAAGCCACAGAGCCCCCCCTCCACCCCTGTCCCTCCATCTCATCCCCTCCCTTCCTCCATCCTTCCTCTCCGTCTGCTCAGCCTTCCATTGCTCTGCCCGCATCCCTCCCTGCCATTTCATGGCCTTCACGGGCTGCTTCCCATCTTCCCCTTTGTCTCGGTGCACACTCCAAATGCACCAGCCCGGGGTGAGTGGCTGCTTCTTATTCCATGTCAGAGCCATTCCCAAACTGGTCCGCAGCCTAATGAATCATTTCCTCGGAGATACGGCGAGAAAATCACTTTCAGAGTTTGGAGCGAGCAATCAATGCAGCGTGAAGCTGGTGTGCCCTCGCCCCGTCCTCTCCCGACTCTGCGGCGGAGCCAGGCGCAGTTTGTATACACGTGTGCATGCAACCGGTCACACACGCACATAAACCAACATCAGAGCGGCCCGCTGTTGTGCGCCTCTTGTTGTACTCTTTATTTTACAGGCAGCTACTTGGGCTCCACGGAGCCGCAAACTTGATTAAAATGGTTTGAGTCGAATGAACATATGGATATCAGATGTTGTGTCCTCCGTCTCTTCCATCCTTTTCCCTTTTAGGAAAACAAACTCGGGCACGCACGCACACCGCCTCTTATCATATATACTATTTTTTTTTTACGTTTTTGAGAGCGCTCACAAAGCGCACAAAGCATCCAGTCTGGCTCGTCCGACCTGACACACACACACACACACACACACACACACACATTCATACACAGCCTGCTCTCTGTCACGTACCATCTCCCTCCGGGTTTCTGGACCTCCCTGCTGCTCAAGCTGTGTGACTTGGCAGTACACAGCGTTGCACAGAAAACACAGCACCCAGGAGGTCACCGAGTGTGTGTGCGTATGTGAGAAAGAGGGGAAAGGCATCGGCAGAGATACTGCGCTCGCTGTACAGTGTGCGGTACTTTTTCGCACGGGGGGCGAGTGCATCCGTGTGTGCGGTGTGTTTGTGTTTGTGGCACGTTCAGCACCATTAAGCAGGTGGCTCCGTAGCGCCGTGTAACCGGACCCCGACCAGGTTGCCTCCCGGCTTCTCCGCTTTTGATTTCTGCCCTGTAATGGCATTTGTCTGGCCTTGTCCCGTCCTCCCGCCGCGTCCATTATTTGAGCTCGGCCCCTTTCCCGGCTGCGGCTTCCCCTTTGCCCCCCTTGGGCTGTTTGGCTTGGCCGCTCGCCCACATTAGTACACATTCTGTCCCCCAGTCATCACAGTCATTTGGGAGGACTGTTTTCCTTCATGCATGTTCATCGTTCCCCCTGAAGTTCCTCCATTTACTCCCCCTTGTCTGCTTCGTACCACTCCATTAAACAGAGGTCTCTGGCAGCGGGGCAAAGGAATGAGCCAGAAAAGAACATGCCACATGGAAAGCTTTATCTGTTTCCTCCCAACACTTATCTGAAAGAGATGTCACAAGCTTATCCAGAAAATTGGGGAAGAATTACAGCTCCCCCATCCCACATCAGTGAGACTTAGATAAAGTCATTTTCTGAAGATATGGCTCTGCTTTGTTATGCCTCAAAATACCCCTGCAAAACACGAGCTAATGTCAGATAATCACACACAATATTTTCATCACAAGCTATTTGACCGCATCAGATGGCATGTGGTGGCTAAGAGCGCCATCCAAGGGATTTGGAATTTCAGTCCAAATGCAAATAAAGTGCCAGCAAAAGCCTCGTCGGGCTTTTTCGCCAGATTCTCAAAAACCGTGCATATTTCTTTTGCTTGTTTGCCATTCTTATATTACTGAGGTGAGGAGCTGCCAAAGAGGAACATGCCTTAAGATTTTTTTTTCTTTCCTTCATCCCTCTCTGTCTTGATCCACAAAACCCCTGCCTACTCAATCAACAGTTTTGGCTGCCTGTACTCCGCACCAAACTGCTCGTGTTTTTTAGTTGTTTCTATGCAGTGATAAATGTCTCTGGCCCTTGTGGAATTCCATCAATCCAGCTCGGTCATTTCCTCAGTGCCGAGTGTATTGTTTCCCATGTGTGTTGTAGTTGGCATGCCGAGCAACCAGGTCTGCCCACATCTAATTATCGCTCTGACAAATTAACGCTGCTTGTGCTAAACTAATCCTTATTTTCTGCAGCATGAGTGTGATTCCTGGAAGTGTGTGGAGCTAAGGCTGCTGCTGGCTCTCCTTACCCTTCTCCTCTCTTTTTATCTTGTATATATATATACAATATACATATATATTTTGATTCTTCCCCTCAGCCCTGCTCTTCTCTGTTAAATCCTCCATATCTGGCGTATTCTCCACGAAAAGCAACAACCACGTGCCACACTGCATTATCTACACCTGGCTGATCAAGTTAGGGAGACGTCAGATGGTAAATTCGAGAATCTCAAGTCAGGAAGGCTTGTTGGCTCAGAGCGATGTTCAAAACTCTTAATCTGTACTTGTATTTGCAGTGCGTGGAGAGACCTTAAAGAATGCTCGTCTGAACTCGATGCGTGTGAGTCGGAGAGCACGATTCAATGAGCGTTTCATAAAAGGCTGAAATCATCGGATCAGGCCTTGTATTTTAATAAGGCCACGGGATAACGGTTCACATCACTCTCGTGCTATTAAAACCACTGTGTGGCTGCTGAAGCATTATGAGTGGGGGACACGGTCAACCTCAAATCACCACAGCCATTAGGAAAACAGATGCATTATGGGATGAAAGCTCGGGACCAAGGGCAGCAGTGATTATCATATTTAGTCCTGCTGCAGTATGTTGATTCGTTTCACCCTTTAAGTGCAGTGATAAAACTCAGGTGTAAATGGCCGGTCGTGCAAACACTAATGTCTGTTGCAAAAGTGTGATCTCATACGTCCCCCCTGCTCTGCCTCCAGCTTCCCCAGACATTTGGCCTCTCTTGACTGGACGATAATGTCTGTGTGATAATTATTTTATTATTTGCCGCATCTATTATTTCACTTCTTTGACTTCTTCTCGGAGGTGTTATAAATTGTACAAATCCAGCTGCCAAATGCAGCGCGATTCATTTCTTTTTTATGCATCATCTTTTACAAATCAAAAAGTTTTTTGCAGAGAATATATTTTAAAAGATGTCGTGATCCTTTGGCTTTTCATCAGGCAACATCATCAGGTCAAAATGTCAGTTTGTGAAAAACTTCTTCATCTTCTGTGAGCGTGTCACTGGGAGTTATCCCTTTCACAATACACAGAAGTGCAGCTTTAATATTTACTTATAAACAACCTGCAACCCCCCCCCCCAGTATGGAAAAGATTAATTATGAGGCTTCATGTGTCATGTGTTGGTGGGTTTTCAAAAACCTGTCTTGGTTGTGCTCAGCAGGACCATATGTGCACTTACCCGTGTCATCCACTTAGCGTGACGGATTGGACACGACTAAACAGCGCACAATCACCTGACGCCCCTCCATTTCTCACTGCAAAGCTGACACGCTACACGAGCACTGGTAGTACCTTTTACCGCTCCTCATAAATCAGCCTGTGATGTACTGCACGTTAAACTCTTCCCTCGCAGTACGTTATGAAATGAGGAGTAGGTGTGATGTCAGCTCCGGGCCAAACCCAATGAGAGTCAGGGGATGTGACTGTTGGAATTCTTTTTTTTTTTTTTTTACGAGTTTTTCTGTTGTGGAGTGTGCAGCCGGGAGTGTTTTCTCAGCTGGTCCATGCGGGAGGATGCAGCAGGCAGCCGTCCGTTTGCGCTCAAATGTCCACATGTTCGCGCCGGCCCTGAAATACAGATGTGTCCATTACGTCAGTGAACGCTCACACCGCAGTGCGCTGGAGTTGGTCTGCCCCACTGTCGCTGACCTACCCTAAATGCAAAGCCAGATGTCAAATACACATCCATGTCGGCCAGCTTGATGGTTTGATGGTTTAGTTGTCCGACACGTAAGCGCTTTTCGATCTTTTAATAGTAACGCAGCCGCCGGTTGTGAGTGTAAAATTGTGTGTAAAATTTGCCCACATTAAAAGACATGATGCTGAACTGATTACAGGTTAGAGCTGGTCCGTCGGATCGCTGTAAAGGCCAAAGCGATGCGGCTGCGGGACATAACAATGTTTCTGTGTGATGATGGCATGTCCAAAAAAGAATCTGACTAATATCTGCAAAGATTAGAAAGCCTTGTCGTTATTCTGAAAAGGGGCCGCTCAGGGATTAGGGGTTTGGAACAGAGTTATAATTAGACTTGAGTGAAAGTTAGGGGGAAGGATTACTGTTTCTTCATTGTTGCAGTTAAAGTTAGCGCCAGGGATTGCAGCATTTGTATGGGTCAATTACGTGTCTCCACAGCTGAGTGTGTGTGTGTGTGTGTGTGTGTGTGTGTGTAAGTCCATCTCTACGCATGTCCTTATGCCAGTATTTGTATTTGCCGTACCAGTATTTCGGTTTCTGTCTGTTTTCAAACATGGCAGAGTCCGGATACTCTGCAGCCCATGTAATTCCCAATTTCCAGCCTAACAACAATAAACGCAACAAGCGGTCTGCTCCAGTGTGTGCGTTGTAACTTATCTCAAAGAGTTTGCGTTGCCTCTTACACTTGCAGGCCCCCACGTCCACAGAAATTTTCTTGGGCAAAGCAAATTTCTCACAGAACCCGGGGTGGGGGCAAAGCAGAGTGTAGCTGTTGGCTGCCGCTCCTGGCGGCTGTCTGAGCCCAGTGATGCGGAGGGACTTGTGTTGCTGAAACGGGATGGGGAGGTGGGGGGGTGGGTGGGGTGGGGTGGTGGTGGGGGGGATGTCTTATTTTTGCTGGCAGAGGAGAGAAGTGCTACTTTGGAGGCGATTCTCTGCAGAGGCCCATACATCTTAGTTCCTGGCAGCCGAGCCAGCGGGGGGTGGGAGCGCATGTGGGAGGAGTAAAAGGAAGGGGGGGGGTGTATGATGAGGGGCCTATGCTGCTGGGGAGTCAGCCAAAGTCCAGGACTCGCTTAATGGGTTCTCCTCTGCTATGTGATCCCAGTTTGCAGAATTGGAGCAGACACCCCGACTCCTGACTCCCCTGCTCTGCCTACTGCGACGGGGCTTGGCACTGGGATGGTGGCGGGTGGGGAGGGGGTGAGGAGCGGGCGGCGGGACGAGGGGGGCGAGATGAGGGAGGTCGCGTCTGGTGTGTCCTCGTCACAGGAAAGGCACCGGCTAACAAAACCAGAGCCACCTGTGTGCGTGCACAGCGATCTGAGTCACGGGCCGTCTGTCGTACCACAGCTCCCTCTTCCTCTGAGTCATCGAATGGCACTTGACTGCTCTCAGCATCACACCCCCCGAGTGAAACTGCACTTGCAACTGACGGAGGGCACATTCCTCCTTCACACGTTAGTTAGAGAGCTGTCTCCCAAAGCGCCGTGTTGACATCTGGTCAGGTGTTGTTTGTGGTGTGGGACGCTTAACCGCGCTCCTCGTCGGTGAAGCAGACGATCAGAGATTCCCTGTCGCTTGTTTCCACTCTGGGAGTCCTGTCTGAATGTTCGCCGGCGTAGGGTTTCTCACTGTCACCGGATGCCGTGCTTTATTTTCACAAACTATTCCCTTTCCATTTTTTGGTTCACACTCTGTAACCAGGAGAGTAATGAGAGGAAAGCCGTAATTAATCCACCCCAATGTTATTGTGATTCCCAATCGAGTCATCTATCTTCATTTAAAGTATATTTTTAAAGGGATCTCACTGGGGAAGGGTTCGGGCACAAGGCTGTAATCTGCACAAACAGGTAATCGTATATGAAAGCTGAGCTGCAGCCCCACGCCAGAGGTCCAGAGACCGCGATGGCTCAGACGTCTTCACTCCTTCTTCCCCTGAACTGAATTCTGTAAACACCTGGAGCTACTGTACTCGTGCAACACAGTCGAGCAGTCGATTTAAACTGTTTAAGTTTATAATTCTATTTAATTGCAAACATGAGAGCCGTAATTCCTTTCAGAAACATTTCACTACCCGCTCTCTTTTAAAGGCTTGGCTCCGCACTGTGATTGAGCTAAGCGAGTTGAGCAAGCTCCACCAAATATTTCCAAGTATGGCAGGCAAAGAGGGGAGCTGCGTGCTCAGCGGCATTCACCTGAATGTTTCCCACTGCGCTCTGTCTGCGGGTCTGGCAGGGGCACCGCTGGGTGTTACATAAGGCTATGTAACCCCCCCCCACAGAAGATTTAATGCTATAATACGTATTTGTTGTCATCAGTCGCATTGCGCGGCTTCACGCTAAAGTAAGCCTGACAGCTCTCTCCAAGTATCCATCCAAGTGTGCGTTAGAGATGATGTACCGGTATGCAGACTCAACCCCCCCGTTTTTGTTTCTAAAATACTGCCAACCCACGACTTTGACATCTCACATTCATTTCTGTCTGGAACGCTGAGTGGATACGATGCCCCTGCTTCTGTGTCCTCGGTTAGCGTCGGCAGGCTGAGTAAACGGTTTCTCCGGCACCTTGTTTCAGGCCCAGCATTTCCACAAGCGCCCTTCATCCACGCCGTTATTCTTTATGATCTGCAACCTCCACTCCAGCTCAAGGCGTCTTTCAGCCCGCACCCTCTCGCATGCCCGTTCACTGCGCGGCCCTCACGAGGTTCCCCTGCACGCATTTTCCTGCAGACCGGCTGATAGAGTGGACGCACCGACGCCCACACACGTGACATCCTGTACACATCTGTTTTCTACGAGTTGTTGGATGTTCGTCTGGCTGAATATTCAGGACGCCCCGTGTGTGTCCCTGAGAAACAGGCTTCAGATGCTCAGTTAAATTACTGGACTCTGCTCGGCCCCGATGAAAGTGTTGTGTTTCATTTCCACATAATGTTCATGCAATATTTTGCTCACTGATACTCACACGATGACAAGACTTGTTCGTGTCTTGACATGTGTCTCAGCAGTGTACGTGTGTGTCAACATGAAAGGATAAAAGTCCCAAAAAAAGTCCAAATACACTGTCCAGTGTCTGTGCAGTCTACGTGAACCCCTTCATAATGTAATATTGTTGTTTAGCTCAACAGAAACTGAAAGATAACTTGGCTGGCAAGCTGGCATATTCCAAGCATAGACCGCTCCGTGCTGTAACACAGCAAGGTATTTTCAGCACAACGCGATTCTGCCAGGCAGTCGGAGCTCACTGCAAAAGCAGGAACGTAAAAACAACCAAAGACCAATCCTCTACAAACACAAAATAGCTTATTGCTAAATTGTTTTGGTGTGGCGTTTCCAAGAAGAGGGCTTGAAGTGGGACGGCGTGAACGAGCGGTTCTTCTGCAGCAGGGAGATGAATTGTGTGACACGGCAGCTTTTTTCTCTTTTTATTTTTTGACGGGGAGATGTTTGAAAGATATTTCATACCTCAAGTCATCCAGTGGAATTTGAGAGACAGACGCTGTGAAGCTGAGGCGAGCCGAGCCGTTTCCTCCTGAAACAGTGGGTTTGAAAGGCCGCGTCTCGATTGGCCTCGACGTCTGCGACGGCGATACGTTGCACTCTCATTCGTAGCAGTGATTATAAAATATTACATATTCGTGGTGGATTCAGATGATTGCCCTGGCTCTTTCAGACCACAGAGGCAGACTCTTGGATGGCACAGACTCAGGCTGCTCAGACTGAGAGAAACCATTTGTTGTCAGTTAAACACAACGGGGCCAAAAAGTGTATGGACAAGCTTTTCTTACTTGTATAATTTTGCGTTTTAATTTTTTGAGTTCAGCTGCGTCGTTCATATTAAAGGAATTTCCTATTCCGAGGCGGTGTTTTAGGAAAAAAGTGCTTCCAATGTCGCGGCAGCAGTTTTCCTCAGTTTTCCTCAGCACGACGCAGCCCCCGGGAACCATTTAGGTCAAAGTAAGTGAGATTGGTGTGGTGGAACCTGACCGTCCTCGCACAAAGCCATGACCCTGAACCCATCCGTCTCCTCTGGAAAGGACGGGAACACTAACTGCAAGTCAGGCCTCGTCACCCAGCGTCTGTTCCCAAATGTTGTTGTGGCCTTCAGAAATGCTGAAACACTTTTGATCATGAAGTGTCATTTATCCATTTAAACGAATAATAAAAAAAACCCGGTGTGGCTAGTTGTTAAGATCACATTGTCTGTCTGGTTTCAAGAAAACAGATTTTAAAATCGACTAAGAAATGGGCTGATATCAAATTCCCTGTATATCAGGACACTGTTCGGGATAAAAAAGCCCACTCTGTAATTATTAGAAAGTGTAATGGTTTTCTTCGTCAGTCGAAACGTGCTCTCTAATCCCTCAGCGCTCACTTTGTTGTTTTGCCAGTCTGGTCGTGTGCCAGCTTGTTGGGTAGGTCTGACTTAATGAAGAGCTGCGACGCGTGCTGAAAAGTATGCATCCTGCCAAGAGAGCGTGATTAGACATTGTTGGGCACGTGCCATGTGTTTCTTACTCTCTCTTTATCACAGCACAATATAGACTGTATATACCTCTTTTATACTGGAGTCAATGTGCTCACCATCCTTTGACAGTTATTAGCATCCCCTTGTCCTGAACATTCTCATTCTGTCCTGCACAAATCCTCGACTTCATCCGTCAGTATATTTTACACAGCTAAAAGTAGCGCTGATCTGCAACTCGTCCAGTTATCTCCTCTTCTCCCTCCCACTCGTGCATGGGATATCACTCCGCTGAGCGTTTCCAACGTTCTCATGTTACTTGAGAAATACCCAGTGAAATAATGTGATTTATTTCCTCCCTTTTCGCAGAAAAAAGTCAGATATGTTCTCTTGTTCGCTGCTCTGTTTCTCTGGAAGAGGCTCCAGTCTGGGCAGCACAACAGCGGTGCCAGTGATTTGTTATCCACTGAACAGAGGAGCGCTATCTCTGACACGCCACAAGATTGATGGCCTCCTGAAGGTGCTGGACCCACCGGGAAGTACCCGACGCCGTCTCTAAAGGTCCACTGGAGCTGATTTGTCATGAGATAAATGAGATCATGAGCTATTTGTAGGCGACATGCTACAGTAATCTAATTTGCTCTCTAGGTTTGGCGAGTAAAGAGGGACTTTTTGTGAGTAAAAAGTCGCCAAGTCCTGTTGCTAATAGAATGTAAGGAAGTGCAGCTGTTTAGACGCAGGAGAATGCGATTGGTCCAAGTGCGGTCTATCGGCGGTCTGAGCCACATCACCTCGGAATAAGTGGAGAGCGTGGCGTGACCTCAGCCTCAGCGTATCTCGGTGATGGTTGGCGGCGGCCTCTCCACGCGCTCCCGCTTCACGAGACTCTGCAAAGGTCACAGCGGCGTGACACCTGCGTTGGCAGTCCATGTTGCCATTTAACATAAATCCCAGGAGACGGCGTAGCTCAGTTTCCATATCAAACAAAATTGACCACTTACGTGCGATTAGCGTGAGCGCCCGTGTCAGACTGTGACGCGCATCTCCCCTCCATGAACAAAAACCACATGCTGGCTGTCGTCTCTCACTGACCGACACAGATTGCTTCCTCCCGCGTTTCCTAAAAAATTAATTGTTTGTTATATGGAAAGAACTGTGGCGAATGGAACAGCGCGTTGCCTTATTTCATATCAAAGGTCCTCTCCTTGTTACCGCTCCAAAACACAATCCATGCACGGACAAAACAACAAGCACTGGCCGCCCCACCCTGCAGTAATGAGTTGGGTAATTGTTTATTTAAAAGGGTCACTTCACATGTCTTTATGATGTTTGCTTCAGGTTATATTCCAAAACATGACGTGAAGGTCACTAATAGCCGGACTCCTTGTTTGTAACGTGTTAAAGCAGGATTACCAAACTTTAAAGTGGCATCACTGGATTATTATGTGCAGTGGAACATTATCGTAAATCCTGTGCAGTGTTTCTGTCCATGACATAATTCCATGGTGGGGGTCCAAAAGAGCAAACAAATGTAACATCAAACAAACAGTGGAATATGTTACACTGAATGCAACTTACAGCACTTTCCACTCTGTTTTTGTGACGGTCATCCATACACGGAGCATCATTTTAGAAAGAGGGGAGAGATTGGGATTATCAAGGCATCAGGCAGAAACTGTCATTTCCTCTTTGGAGTCAGTTTGCCACAGCCACAGTACTTCTGTAAACTAGAGCAAATTGTCTTGTGAAGATCGTCTTGCACAAATGTCTTATGTGAGTATTTGTTGACCTCTGGGCTGTCATGCTTAGTTGACTTGTTGGAAATGTCACCTCTGTCCATTGGGAAGAAGTTGACTCATAGTCATTTTGCATGAGCTTCTTTTTCCCCCACAGGCTATACTGTATATTCTTGTTATTCAAAGAAAAATGTCGGTTACTTTCTTCAATTTGTCTTGTCTTTGTTTTCTTTTTTCCCCCAGTAAGATTAATGGTCCGTAGTGATGTTAGATGCCTTGGGTCAGAATGAAGAGCATGCAAAATTACAGCCATACTGTTTGTCTGTGACATCTTGGATGGGGAGCGTAGCTGCGGTCAGCGTGTTGGTCTTGAGGGCGGCGTTGTAGGAAAGATTGGCTGAACCAGTACACAAGGCTGTTCCCAGCCAAAGCTCAGACACAATGTTCCGCTGTGTTTCAGCAGATGATGGCGGCGGACGGGGGAAGAGATTTTCTGGAGAATTGCATTTGTCTGCCTCCAAGTAATTCTACCTCGCTGTGTGTCATCCACCAAACAGTGTCTGCAGTCTGCATGTCAAACCTCTAGCAGAGAAGGGTTTTTTTTGGACAGAGCGCTGAGCCGTATCTGGTGGCAGCGTGGAGAACGTTGTGGGAGGTCACTCTGTGGCTGTGCGTACGTGCAGAATGTGAATAACCTCGGAGCTGAGAAAGTGTCAGCCTGTACACTTCTTCTGTTTTTCTTTAAGGAGCGGAGCTCAGGTCGAGGGCTGCGGGGCACGCGCAGCAGAGAGCGGGTGACTCAGGGTGAAAGGAAGTCTTTCAGCTGGACACATTTCGTGGATGTTTTGGGAAGCAGTGATGGAAACGGGGGAGTTTGGGAGGCCCCCCCCACCCTCCCTCCGAGGGTCCATTCAGTGTCAGAGCAAAGAGAGAGACAGAGTCTGTAACAGCACAGAATGTCTTCAGTCTGCTCCATATTAACCCTGGTGAAAACAGGCCTCCCTAAGAGTCCGTCCTCACGCCTGCCCGGCGAGCGTGCAGGTAGAGTCAGGACCACTCACTGAGGCAGCGCTCTCAGATACAGTAAGAAGGGGGGATGAAAATGCTAGGCTGCTAACCCACGCTTAAACTAATATTTATGTATCATACTTACAGCAAGGGTAAATGTTGAGCAATGGGTGGTTTTGGTTTTTCCCAAAGTAAAGAAAGTCACTCAGGGGGAAGAACTTTGGGAGGGTTGTTGACTGCGTTTGTTTGAGTAGAGGCAAATGTCATATCATCATTGCTGCCAATCCGGTGACACTGGAGATTGTACAGTACATATAAGGCAGAGCCATGGTGGACACCAGTACAAGATGGCCATGAAAGATGAGTTTTAATAAACTAGCAGCCCTCAGATCTTTCACTTAAGTAAAAGAGATAAATCTAATATCAGGAAACTGTCCTCTGATATGACTGATATATGTCTCCACATTACATTATAAGATTGTTAACACAGATGTTTCCTAGCTGTAGCTAGTTGAAGCCAATCTGCTTGATAGATTGCTAGGCTGTTTTATCCTGTGAGTCCCGACGTCGGGGTCACAAAGTAAGTGTGTGTAGTCGTGAGATGATTGTTGTTGCTCAAAGAGCCCCAGTAAGGCCACCAGTACTGTTCTTGCGTGCTAAATCGTGACAACTTTTGCCAAACCCAGAGCTGCACTAAAAACAGTAACAGTGGTTGCAAAATGAAACCACTCACAGGCTACAATGTGATGTTGCTTGTTGGAATACAACCTGATGTGACCCCCCCTGCACCCCCCCGCCTTATAACAGTGTTTCTTGAGGTGACTCCATGAACTTCGTTTGTTCTGCTCCTCAACACCAAAACTGTAACATTTTGCATCGTCAGTCTTCTGAAATTCACACCTTTTATTAGACATGACGTCAGACGGAGGGAGGCAGCAACTGAATCTGAATGTGTTTGTTCACAGGAAAATGACGCAGCAGTTTGGGAGCACAGCGCAGCCCACGTTAAATATGAATGTGCTTACCGTCGCCCGCGCCGCCGCCCGTACGGCGTGGAGCTCGCATTAATCTTTCACAACAACGCTGAGACAAGACATCAGGATTTATTATTATCTCTTTGACCTCTCACGCCAAAGTGAGTCGGAACACTTTGGCTGATACATCTCACAGGTTTCGCTCATAAATCTGTACAAAGTGTGCATTGTACATTCAAGGCTTCAGTCAAACTGTAGAGTACAGGGTCATGTTCATTATCAAAACATTGTTCAGCTATTATATGCAGCTTATTAGACAGACAACATGGTAAGAATCACATTGTACAAGTGTCTATTATGTGTACGTAAGAATGAAGAAAGCTTTAGCGGCTTTTACACATCCAGTAGTTACATGTGACATGAGCAGTTGAACACAACACTAAGAGCACATGAATGTAGATGACATACATACTGTATGGAGCTTAAACATTAAAAATAATCAGAAGATATGCAGATAAATGAGTGTCTGGGTGAATAGCTGGTTCAGGATTTCTCCACCTCAGTGAAAAAGACAAATGCATTCATCGCTGCACATTTTTATTGCAGTTTAGGCAAGATTCCACTGAATACCCTCACAATACACAGTTCAAGATTATTGTGAATTGTGGTTATGGGGAACCGCATGAAAGCTTTACTTCCTGTTCCTGCTGTTTCTGACATCATGCCGTAGAGATAGATGTAGGTTTTCTCAGTCACTTACCATCTGTTTTTGTCAGAGCGGAGGAGTAAACATGCCTTCGGGTTAGAAACTGGGAGATGCTTCGTAACCTCGTCAAATAACAGGATCATCTTTGGTCACACGTTGACATATCAGCAGACGTAAGCTTATCGTTGGCATGTTCTAGGTTATTAAAGCCTATTTACATTAGGTCCTCTGCGATATAAGGCATACAGGTTTATTTGAGAACACATACCTCATATTGCATTGCTGTTCCTTAACTGTGGAACCCTTAGGCAAACAGTTTAGAGTAGTCCTCTCCTGAGTTTGGCAGTGATCGTGTAATCTAAAGGCTTTAGTGTTAAACCATATGAGCAATTTAAAGACAGGTCCTCGCTGGGGCATTTCTCAAAGATACATTGGTGGAGAAGGATTGCACAGAACAGAAATATCTCAACTTTGGCAATCTGTTCCCCGATACATCTCCTCTTCCCTGCTGAGAAGATCATAACATTGTTGGTCAGATCTTTGTCCAGGGAGCCATTTTCATCCAAGAAGCGTGAGGGGTCAAAGACATGTGGATCCTTCCACTTCAGGGGGTCGTGGTTGACGGACCACTGATTGATGAAGACCACCGTGTCTTTAGGAATTTGGAGACCATCCACGGTGACGTCTGAGGTTGTGGAGTGGGGGATGGTGACAGGAACAAAGCTGGTGAAGCGCATGGTCTCATAGATGAAGGCGTCCAGGTACACCAGGCTGCTTCTGTCCTCAACTGACGGCAGTCGGTCTGGGCCCACCACTTTGTCTATGAGCCCATGGAGTTTGGCTTGGAGTTCAGGGTGTTTCGCCAGAAGAAGGATAATCCAGTGAAGAGCTGTGGAGACGGTATCCAGACCTGCTCCAATCAGATCTGACACCGTCCCTTCTGTGTGGCCTTTAGTGAGTCCGTTGTCACTCTCGTCTTTGTCCATGACACCAATGAAGGCATCGCTCATATCCCTCGTTACCTCTGGATTGAACGTGTCTCTGTGCTCCTTCACTTTGCTCTGGACAAACCCAAAGAACTCTTGATTCAGGTATTTGAAGTTTTTGAAGACACTGCGGACTGGATTGGGAAAAGACTGAAGCCAAGGCATCACATCTACCAGGCTGCCAGCCCCTACCGTCTCTCCAAACTGATTCACTCTCTCTAACAAGGCTCTGAACTCAACATCATCATGTCCATAACGTTTTCCAAAGCACAAGGCACAAATCACATTAGCTGCAGCTA
This sequence comes from Psettodes erumei, assembly GCA_016785225.1. Taxonomy (NCBI): domain Eukaryota; kingdom Metazoa; phylum Chordata; class Actinopteri; order Pleuronectiformes; family Psettodidae; genus Psettodes; species Psettodes erumei. Next base: position 152,067 of record JAFBJZ010000383.1, read on the forward strand.
CTGTCAACTCATGACCGGGGTTGAAATACTGGCCCTGAGCACCAAGTTTAAGGAAAATCTCCACTAGCTCTGTGGCTTCAGCCACAATTTGCTGCTCAAAGGCTTTTTTGGTCTGGCTGTTGGCGGATGAGAATGCTCTGATCGTTGATTGAGCAATTTTCCTGTGCATCTTCCACTGTTTGCTGTAATTTGTGAAAGTCATACTTTTTCCCCCTGAGACAGCCTGAAAGGAGACAAAGTTTGGTCTGCCCGCAAACTCTGTGCTGTGCTGTATCAGAGCCTGACGGATCGCCCTGTCTCCATTCAGGACCACGATGTCGCTGCAGCCCAGCCGTATCTGGTACACGTTGCCGTACTTTTTGGCGAGCTTGGCGAAGGTGATGTGAGGCATCTGGCCCAGCTGCATGGCGTTGCCCACCACGGGCCAGGCGAAGGGTCCCGGCAGTCTCCTCTTGAGCCGGAGATTCCTGACCCACAGACAGGCTTCCAGACAGAAGAGGAAAACGAAGGAGGCGACCAGAGCCGGCTGGACCTGTCCGCTCCATTCCCTGATGATGCTGCTTCCCTTCACGCCAAACTCTGAGTCCACTTGAGCCATCGTGCTGTCGTTTAGTTTGTCTGTCATCCACTGCATCCAAAAAAAAAAAAAAAAGGAAATTTTCACTCAAAATGGGAAACCTTTTCTAGTGTTTTCTCCTTCAGCAGGCTTAGATATATTCAAATAGAAATGATTTACAGTATGTTTTCTTGTCCTTAGTTATAATCAGATTGATGAAGAGCCGTACACTCACATGCTGTCTCACCCCTCCTCCGCGGAGGCCAGTGAGAAGAGCGCGATCAGGTCGAGCGGTTCGCGGTGGTGCAGCACGTCTTCAGATGACCACTTTAGAAGAATGCAGATTCAAGCCTTAACACTTCGCTTATATGTATCTCTATGGTGGGAGGGGTCAGCGACTCAGGTTTTTTATTATCTTTCCCCTCCCATTTTGACCACAGCCTGCAGACCTTAGTCCTATTCCCTCTCAGGCCTCTCTCCAGCAATGTCGCTTGTAGGATGTCGGAAAAGGAGAGCGGCTACTTAATAGGCCCAGTTGCCAAAAAATACAGATTTATAGCTTTGTTGCCGAAGACTAGAACAGAGATTGCCATTATACTTTTTAAAAGATAAACAACTCATGTGTGACCTTAAAGATATTCATCACAGAATATCTAAGACAAATTTGTAAATGTTGAAAACAATATGCACTTACGCGCTTTAATGGGAAGGATGGAATTTTAAAGCGGTAGCACATTGTGTGCGTAATGGACAGTGAGCTGGAGCTGATTGTTTTTTCCTCTGGCTTTAGATGATTTTGCTGTTTGCGCTCTCCTATGGACTTTCCGTGACCATTTAGAACATGATTTGGTCTTCGTTATTTACAGGCAAGCTGTTAATTATAACCATACAGGGAAAAAGGCTCTGGGATATCACAATGAAAGCTGCGGGTTTCAAGATCCAAACACTGAACAGATAGACGCAGCACGATTTATTATGCTCCATAAAAATATATATACAGCATTATTGTTGGCATAATAGCCCTTTAAAAAAGGTCACTGAGATAATGTAGCTGTTATGGTTGTGGCTGCAGCAGAAATAGTTTTAAGCAGGATCCAGAGCGGAGGACCCCGGCTGTAAATCTGCTCATGCGGGTGCCTGTGCAACAAAAGGAAGAACTTAAAAAAGCATCAGCTCGGGTTTTTAGTGATATTCAGCCAAGTCGAGTATTTCAGAGGTTTCTATTTTTGGAACAATGAGTAATGACAGACATCTTAACAATGGTGGTTCCTAAAGTCACAGTGTTGGCACATAGCTGGCAGTGCCGGTAGTGCCAAAAGGGCTCGGAGGATAAGCAACTAGTGCCACACTACGTGCTACGTCGCTTTGCAATTTTAAAGGAGTATTACGAAGTTTTTGCTCAGCCTCGTTCCTCACACTAAAATGACAAGTAAACTGGACGCACTCAATGTTGACAATTCACTTTATTCATTTCAGATATAGCTTATTTTTCAGTCATACAAAGTCAACAAACAGATAGCAAAATGTGATGAATGCTGCATTTAATTTGCTGCCTGGACACAGGCAGAGAAACACAATCCCTCAGGCATTATAACATCAGTTCCTGAATGTAGAAGCTTGGCGAGGGCGCGCTGTCATCCATGTAGCTCTGAAAAAGTTACGCTGTAAACAAACATGTTTTTGAGAACGCCTTGTGAGTGATTTTTTGTTTCCGTTTTTGCTGCACATGTGTTTCGGTGAGACTGGGGTTTGGTGAAGGAGAGGGGTGGGGGAGAAGCTGCAGTGCTTGTACAGTAAAACTGAACCCTGAATACATAAGGTTTGTGAAGTGTTCATGGTCCACAGCAATGTCTCTTCTTCGTCCTTAAGACCGTGATGGATGCTCCTTGATGAAAGACTTCCTCCTCCACAAACATGTCAGCCTTTCCCCCCTTTGATCAGCACTCTTTGTTTAATGTGTTCATATGATTGGAGTACAGTAGATAGTGAAATACATTACATTTATTTTCATACCTGAAATATAAAATCATGAAAACGTTGTAACTGCTTTACGTGGCAAAGGTTAAATATATATTCTTACATATTACGATTGAGGAAACTAAGTCACCAAGTGACTCGATAACATTCACAAGCATTTCATGTACTTACATTAGTTTCAACTGACGTTTCAGAGACGTATCTAATTCCTGCACACACCATACATGTACATGCTCAATAGTGGATGTAAAAAAAAGCACAAAACTCAAAATTAAACAATAATATAGAAAATCTGATCAAGTATAGAATATTTTGTGGAGCAGAAATGTTATACTTTGCACTGATCCCAACAATCAACGAGCTTGAATTCTACCTGCAGCTAATCTTTGAAATCATATCCTCTGCCCCGCACTGACAATAACTCAAATACAGACTGTGTTAAGATGTCCATTAAATATCATTATTAAATATGAGACTCTTACGACAGGATTTAGTGCAGGTATGCTGATACTCACTGTAAAATGTCATGGGTGGAAAAGGGTTTTCTGGCCTTGAGTCACAGTGCTGGGACACTCTGTTCACGCTGGGGAGACCAAGCCAAGCAGCTTTCCCCTGAGCTTGGCGCTGACACAGTGTTGGAGGGGCTTGAGCGTGAGCCCGTAGGAGCAGTCGAGAGTGAGGGGCTTTGAGGGGTCACTCTCAAAGCTGCACTGATGCAGCAACACGGCCGTGAACAGAAACACCTCCACCATGGCGATCTGGTTGCCGATGCAGCGTCGCTTACCCGTGGAAAAGATCATCACGCCGTTGGCTGCGTCTTTATCGAGGGCCCCGCTCTCATCCAGGAAGCGCGTGGGGTCGAAGACGTGAGGGTCCTTCCATTTCAGAGGGTCGTGGTTGACGGACCACTGATTGACGAAGACCACCGTGTCTTTGGGGATGTGGAGACCTTCGATGGTGACGTCGGTGGTTGTTGAGTGGGGGATGGTGACAGGGACAAAGCTGGTGAAGCGCATGGTCTCATAGATGAAGGCGTCCAGGTATGCCAGGCTGCTTCTGTCCTCAACTGACGGCAGTCGGTCTGGGCCCACCACCTTGTCTACGAGCTCCTGCAGTTTGGCTTGGACGTCTGGGTATTTGACCAGGAGCAGGACGATCCACTGCATGAACGTGGATATCGTGTCTTGACCCGCTCCGATGAGATCCGTCACCGTCGCTTCGACAAACTCTTTGGTCAGGCCGCTGTCTTTTCCGTGCTCGATCACGTTGATGATGGCATCGCTCACGTCCCGTGTCACGTTGGGGCTGAAGGACTCCCTGCGTTGCGCCACCTTATCTTTTACGAAGGCAAAAAACTCCTCATTGAGGTTCTTGAAGTTTTCGTAGACGCTGCGCACTGGGTTGGGGAAAGACTGAAGCCAGGGCATGACATCTACCAGGCTGCCTGCCCCCACCGTCTCTCCAAACTTTTCCACTCTCTTTAACAGGGTCTTGAACTCCACATCCTCGTGTTCGTATCGCTTCCCAAAGCAGAGAGCGCACATGATGTTCGCGGCAGCTACTGTAAATTTATGAGCAGGGTTAAAATACCGTCCGTCGGCGCTGTGCCGCAAAAATACCTGCACCAGTTCCATGGCCTCAACTGTAACATGTTGCTCAAAGGCTTTTTTGGTCTGACTGTTTGCGGAGGAAAAGGCTCTGAGGCTTGACTGGGCAATTTTTCTGTGTGCTTTCCACTGTTTGCTGTAATTAGTAAATGTCATACTCCTGCCTCCAGAGACCATCTGGAAAGAGACAAAGTTTGGTCTGCCCGCAAACTCTGTGCTGTGTTGTATCAGAGCCTGACGGATCGCCCTGTCTCCATTCAGGACCACGATGTCGCTGCAGCCCAGCCGTATCTGGTACACGTTGCCGTACTTTTTGGCGAGCTTGGCGAAGGTGATGTGAGGCATCTGGCCCAGCTGCATGGCGTTGCCCACCACGGGCCAGGCGAAGGGTCCCGGCAGTCTCCTCTTGAGCCGGAGATTCCTGACCCACAGACAGGCTTCCAGACAGAAGAGGAAAACGAAGGAGGCGACCAGAGCCGGCTGGACCTGTCCGCTCCATTCCCTGATGATGCTGCTCCCCTTCACGCCAAACTCTGAGTCCAGTGCCATTGTGACAAAAAAAGAGAAATGCACACTCAAAAAGGAAGAAAAATACCTTCACTTTTCAACGCCTGCTCAGTGGCTGTATGTTTGCAAGAAAAGAAAAAACAACCTAATACAGCTCTTGTATATCCATATCAGAGAAAATATTTCAGATATGTCAGTTAAATACCAGTGAGATCATAATGATGAAAACCTGAAGTAGGTGATCAGTGGAGATTTTTTTTCTTTAGTCAGTCTTTTCATCAGGATTTAAGAATGTTAAGTGTCTGCTTTTTGCTTCACTCCAGCGTCTTATATGTTTTGTAGTTGGTGGGCAGGGCTCGGGATAACTTTCATACTCCTCCCATTGTGGTAGCCCCGCAGACCCCGCTGCATTATCTCTCTGCTGCCGGTCGCTTGTGAGCCTCGCGGGGTGTGTGTGTTTGGGGGGGCGTCGAGCCAATTTTGAACTAAGTGAGAGGACTGGCAGAGTTTCACACTGCGTCGTTTTTTAACTGTGGAGGAATCAGCGGGCGCACTTTCGCCAGAAAATAGTGTTTGTATACGGTTTGTCCAACTCTGACCGACTTTACACTTATTTTTTTATTTATTATTATTTTTACTAAATTAAGTATTGAGGCATAATTACATTTTCAGTTACGTGACCGCGACGTCGGCTGTTTATCTCGTAACCGACCCAAACTCAAACACTTTACTGCAGGTAAATGCATCCTCTGGGACGCTGGAGTCGCCGAATCGAAGATTGATCGAATCGATCGAATCGTGATCAGCGTGCAGCGGCGCGCTTTGTCTGCGCAGAGCAACACGGTGAGCTCGAAAAAAATGGTTGTACCCCACCAACCGACTCTCTCTCCTCCAGGTGAACTGATGCACAGATTTTGTTTTAGTTTGAGATATATAAGTTCACAAAAACCTGCCGGCAAACATAGATGCAACTTGATCACTGAAATACTGTCAATTGTTGCCAGATTAACACAAACAAGAGAGAAACAATATTTAAAAAACAAAGTAAATAAAAAAAAAAACTCCTTTCAGCTTCAAAAATTAAAAATCACACCAGGGGATATAATATAATTTCCAAATAATGTTGCTAATTTCAAGGTCACTAAAACTCAGTGATCTTGTATGTATTTGGCAACTTTCCTTCTTGAGCCATACTTATTGTTTACCTCAGTGTGGCAAAATAATTTGACTGAAACTGAAATATTTATACTTGAATTTGCTGCGGCATCTTGGTTTTTGTTTTTTTTTCCCCAGCAAGTGAACCGTTGTTCTGCCAGCGGCTTCAAGTTGCAGTACAAACTTCAGGTGGCCCTGAAAAAAGAAAAGGCTCATTTTATCGAGGACAAAAGAAACAAAATGTGAGGACACGTCTTGGTTATAGTTAACTTATTTTTTTGTCAGGCAATAAATCAGGAGCTCTGTTTTAGTTACACTTGCACAATCACAGGAGTTTTGTACTTTATATCTATGGAAATCTTTCTCATTATTCTATTAATCTTCCATTTCAAAGTGATGTGATTTCCTGAGACAAAACATTTGCTTTCTCTGTGCAGAATGATGAAATTTGTCCCTTGTTTTCCTGCCAGCTTCAAAGTTTATTTTTCTGCCGAGGTCAATTCACGATTCAGTTTATTTGTCATTTCACTGAGCACACATACACAGAAAAATGAAATAGCATTTCTCACTTGCTCGTGTCGGTATATCAGCTGGTACAGTAGACAGTAGTAAATTTATTATTTATGTAATTCACTTTTTCATGACATGTACTGTAGGAGAGGACACGACAGAGTAAATATTGAGGCTTTATTGAGTTATTATGCAGTCACAATCCTCCCACATACTCCCGACCAGTTATGTACAACAACGTCTGATTTAATAAACTGATAAATAGCAGGTCTCACTGACATGCCACGTTAAAAATGTGAAACCAAGGAAGTTAAGTGTGATTATATGAAGTGTCGTGTGTCGTTCTTTCACAACAACGGTCCTTAAACAGCCTCTGTGCCTGAGAGCTGTTTGTCTTGAGAAATGCGGTGTGGCCCAGCACCAAAGCCTCCAGTGTGATTCCTCGGTTAACCAGGGACATAGCAATGACTTCCAATACACTGCCTGCACTGGGGATGACTGTTTCTTCTCTCCTCTAGTCCTATAGGGGGAACCCCCCCCACTCCACCGACACAACCGCCGCCACTACCTCCTCCTCAAGTCTGCTCCTCGTACACATGTGGCCACTTGCATCCCCATCACGCTAATTAGAGCCAGGTTTGTAGCTGAGGATGGGGGGGTGGGTTGTGGGGGGAGACGGGTGGGGGTGGGGGGTGGGGGTGTCGTGTGTGCATTTTGCGTGTGGCTGCCGTGTTTGCCTGTGATTGCCCCTTGTAACCTGGCTGTGAAAGGTTGGCCCTGACCCTGCGTTGACTCCGGGTGAGGGGGGAGGAGTCGGGGGGGGGTCTTTATGCCGCTGCATGTCGTGCTAGCGGGTGGGCGCTCACTGTGTGGAGACAGGACCAATGGCAGACCAGGCTGCCCTGGCTCTGGAGCTAATCATTGTTTACTAGTCTCATTTCCACTTCTCAGTGAGCTACTGTCACGCACAGCACCGACAGGGAGGAAGGAAGAGGGGAGGGGGTTAGGGGTTCGGGGTGTGTGTGCGTGTGTGTGTGGGTGGGGGTGTGGGGGAGGGTGTGGGGGGGTGCAGCAGGGAGTGAAAAGCCGGGGGTCCAACAGGCAGTTGGGGAGCTGGTGGGACTTAGGAAAGGGAAGAGCACCAAGAAATGAAGGAATTTGAGTGAAGCCTAATTTAATTTTATTATTTTTTTCTTCCATGAGAGAACAAAGGTGAGCCAAGACCAAAAAAGGCTGAGGCCAAAAACAACCCAGACAAACCAGCAAACAAACCAACAAAAACATCCTCTGGGCCAGTGCCATCTCAGGCAGCCAGGAGGTAACCACCGGACATTACTAGTTAGAGATGGTGATGTTTGAAACGAGAGCGTTTGCAGTTGCCAGACCACAGTACGGGGAGAGAGATACTGAGCTGATTGTTGTTTGTCTATAAAAAGCTGGAGATTCACTTCGGGGGGGGGGGTATTAAATGGACCTGTGGCTGAGGCGGTCTATAAGTAAGCAACACTTCCACATTGGGATGGCTGTTAGGCCTTACAGATCCTCTTTTGAATGTGAATAGGAAATAAATTCAGAGTTTGTTTAAAACCACTAAAACCCAGAAAGCAGTAAATCACTTAAAGCTGGATACTAATCAGTATTGTAATATTAACAGCGGATCAAATGACTGTGTAATTGAGAGGTGCCGGTCATATTAATGACCCGGCAGAGAATTTTTCACCCTCTTCCACTCTGCAGTTCTCCACAGCTCTGTGGAGCATTTTAGTGTCTATCAGCTCATTATTTGGTTTTCTGGCCCCCAGAACTTTATTGGTTTTGGTTCAGTTTCTCTGCTCTCTACAAACACATTTCTAGCCACAGCTGGGATCTGTTTTCAGCTGAAAGCCCGCACCAAAAGGCAGGCAGATAGAGTTAGCGACCAGCTGGTGGAGCGTTGTAGTAGCGGAAGAGCCAGATATTTCCCTCAGGAGCTCATAGAGACCAAAACAGAGCGCAGAGAGTAAATTCTGGAGCCGGATTCTTTGGGTGTGAAGGAAGGTGAATCCAAACAAAAGCTAATCATATTCTGTGTCTGCTGCATATGTAAATAGGCAACTGCTTGTTAATATGTTCTTCATTTATCCATATTCTGTAAGCGTCAGCCTGTTGCACTGCCCCCAAGTGGTCATAAACATCACTTCATGCAGATACCGCAACCAGTGATTTTTTTTTTGTGCAATATGTTCAAGAAAATGTAGTACTTATGGTAAAATTGCACACCACAACTATTCTGCGTGCATTGTGTTACATCCAGCACACTGCACCCCAACACGAGAAAACAAACCAGAGTTACTGAACTTGCTTGTGTGAAAACCTCCAGTGTTTCGCCACTTTAAAGACAGTTTGACAATGACAGGACTCCATAGAGAAGCACAGACTTATATAAGATGGGGTGAATCATGGTGTCACGGCAGCTCCGATGTCCTGTGCTCCTCTCGATTTGGAACAACAGAAAGAAAATACCACGCTGAGGCGTCTGGGTATCTCTGATAGCTTCGTTGTGTTAGACCTGCTGTGCCAAAAGATGTGTCGCTGTAGGCAATATGGAGAAAAAAAAGGCCAGAGAAGAGAGGAGAGAGCTACTTCTGGAGTATGATTTAAGGTCCTGGGTTAATGGAAACATGGTTTCGGTCCCTTTCCAAAACTAGGATGTTTAGCCATAGCACAGTATTTTCTTACACATACTGCACCTTCATGTGGTTCTTTAGTCAAACGTAGCAATGACATGAAGTCAGGAGAGTTATGGCTTCAAGTGACCACCCACACTGTACCTGTAGTATTACATGGTACTTATATACTACAAAAAACCAGTATCCCAAGTTCCAGACATTTATTTCCAGTATGAAATGTTCTTCCAAAGTAGCATAGTGATTTGATTCCACATCCTGAGGCATGTTGGACCTTGTTGGACCTTGTTGGACCTTGCATGCACCTACCCAGATCAACTAAACAGTTTCAGTTCCAATGTCTGCATCAGTATGAACACGAAGGAGCCTGATGAAACGCAGCAGCATCATGAATTCAGTAAGGAATTGATCAAGTAACTTGTTAGGATAGGAGCCTGTTTCCTCTTTCCCTCAGTGCTTCTAGACCGGACACTTTCGCTCTTTTTGCAGCGTGTGCAGGCTGCGTGATAGATCCTCACTTAATGTGGCACCCAGGACAGGAGCCATCTATTATGTACACAATAGGGATATTTGTTTCTAATCCCGCGGAGTTTTTCTGCATGCAAGGGGGGAGCGGAGCGGGGATGAGCTTGCGTGCCATGACGGCGTGGCGTGCGCGGAGCTCGGTCACTGAATTCCGGCTTCCCTGGGGAGCGGTGTGTGTGTGTGTGTGTGTGTGTGTGTGTGTGTGGGGTTGGGTGGGTGGGGGTGGGGCTGAGCGGTGAGATTAAAATGAGACGAGGGAGAAAGCACAAGTAGAAATGGCTTCCAGATGACCCCGACTCTGTGGGCGCATCAAAGAGAGGAGACGTTGGTAGAAAAGAGTTTGCTAATCATTTCCCACCTTCCTCCATTAGCTCATGTAATACAGGAGGAAAAATGTTCACCACCGAAATATTACAAGTAGCCCGTTTTATAGCAAGACTGAATATTTAAAAGAGCTGTCAAAGTACAGTCCAGGAAGGCATTAAGTAAATGCAATAACCTACATTGATTTTCACTCAGTCCTCGTTACTTTATTAAACAATGTGGGCTGTGTGTCATGACATTCTGTATTCTGTTTTGGAAAATGTAGCAGCTTTGGTGTCCAGGGTGTCACTGTTCAACTAGGAAATTATTACAGTATTTCTCGGGTGCACAAATGTACAAAGATGCTTTATTATGAGGGGATTATTTGTGTGTTTGATGTAAAGACTTCCAGGCCACTGTTCAGTCTACATGCTGTTAAAACTGAAAATAAGATTAGCTTCAGGTTGCTTCTCTTTTTTTAATGTAAGAGCTGCTGCAGTACGTCTGTCATCCATCAACTGTGAAATACAACCTGTAATGTACTTTATGTCTCATAATCTGTACTGTGGAGAGAGGGGGCACAATTACTGATAAGAGTTTAAATAAATTTGCCCTCAGAGTCACCACCGCGCACCATAAATTCTCCTCAATGCACAAGCCGTGTGAGAAAACCACTTCCTGAGTCAAGTGCTTTACTCGTGAGTCATTGCAAAGTTCTCAGTGCGCACCTAACCACATTCATCATCACGTTCAGGCACGGCGGACTGTTGCGTCTCATAACGTCACTCTTTCGCAATTAACCTTTTGTACAAACTTGACAACAACATCTGTTACTTCTCTCACCTGCTGCAGTTAAATGATGTTGTTGTAAGGATCGTTAACTGTCAGACCTGCGCTCGCTTCAAATTCCTCACCGACTTTGCAACACGTCGATGACTTTGCGGAGAAGACGTCGTCTTTTGGGTCACTCCAAAGAAAATGAAAGTGGAAATGCACCTTGAAAAAGTAAATCACTTGCACATGGAGAGCATTCTGGCGCAGCTGGAAACTAGAAAGACAGCACCTGTCAGTGACGGTTTCTGAAGCTAATCCAACGATTGCGAGTGGAGTCCTCTTGAATTTCATTTTCGAGGTTGATTTGCCGCCTGTCTGTGCACCAGACCTCGTTAAAAAAAGGCGGGTTTTTCATCGATGGAACAAATGCAGCAAACACAAATAACACACAAATACTCCAAATAAGTGACAGTTTCTGGATGTGAAGAAGTTTTAAGACGTACTACAATTCCCAAAGACAACATGGACAAACAGGACAAGAGGCCACGCTTCAGGTTGTGTACAAGATGTTCCAGGTTGGGTGCCAAGCGGACATATTTGGAAGCTGCTGAGTTTATTGGTCCATATCTTTTACTTCTTTGTGGGCCAAAGTACTCATAGTGATTTTCCAGAGCACTACCTGTTTGGTCTGCGCTCCCTCTCACTTCTCTTTAGCTGTCACTGGTCCAGTGTTGTTCATGTACGTAAAATGATATTTTGTTAACCTGCGGTATTACTTGAGATAAAACTGGAATATGAGGTCTTTGTTGTTGCGTGTCAGTGTGTAGAGTTTGTTAGTAAGAAACACGGAGAGTTATGTGCACAGATGTTACAGCGGACAACGTTTTCATTTTCTGGCTTCGTCGCTACTGCTGCATTCAGGAGGGGAGATTATTACAGGGAAAGCATGAAAAAATGTTAAAGGGAGGGGGGCTCTGGCATATCGTTTGTAATTTTAGAATGAATTATAATACATCAGGATAATGCTGCAATTTTAGAATAGAGGGCTTGTTATGAACTCACCCTAACCCTGCTTGAGAGCTGCATCCCAACAGCCAAAGTAATAATAATATAGAATTACATGCAGTTTTTCCCACTATTACCAAATAGATGCTCATCAGAGATTCTTATAACAGAAAGTGAAACAGCAGAGGAAAGAACATGCAGTCACCACAGCCGTTTGTGTTCATGTAGCCCGCACTGAGCTTTTCAAAACTTCTTGGCAAATCTCGTTGGAGCGCAAACAAATACTTGACATTTTAGATCCTATCGTTTTATTATGTCTTGCCATGCAGTTTATGCAGTAATTATCCAGAAACATTTTAAAATGTCAAAATAGATAATGTAACTGCACGTGCACATTTAAGTGCAATTCACCACGGTGTCGTAAGAACCTAAAAGGTCTGTCAGGAGGTGCACATGGGGGGCAATTATTCCAATTTCTGCACAAACGCCTGCGAGTCTTTCTCAACACTCGGTCGTTGGCTCAGGTTACTCAGGGTAGAGTTAGCGTCCTTGTTAGTCAAATCATGGCACCCCTGAGAATGGGCTTTACTCTTCTGTTCTCGTGACAACCAAGAAAGACCAGAGGTGGCCATGCCAAATGTCGGCATGTTAACTAGAAAGTGGAATATGCTCCCCCTTGTCCATTAAATGTGGAACACTTGGAAACGACACACCGCGGTTCACGTCGTGTGTGGAGTGATGTCACACGGAGCAGGTTTCTCTGGATGTGAGGATTCTTCTTTTTACTGACTCCTTTTTACTGACTCACATGTTTATGAGCTGCTCGCTCTCTGTCTCTCTTTGAGGCAGACCGTCCCAGGCTGGCGTCCCTGCAGGCGGGGGTGGGGGGGGCGAGCTGGTCTGATTGGGGCCGCGGGGGCCGGCGGCTCAGCCACAGGCGCGCACTTCGCATTACGTGCAGTATGGATACTAGCAGCGGGTCGCTCTTCTCATTGTGTAATTGGGCGGATAATGTGCCGTGATTCCCTCTCTCTTGCGCTTCCATATGTTCCACTTGAGCAGCTCGGTGCGTTTTAGTGTCCTGAAAACGAAGCCGGGTCAACGAGCGGTCGGGCCCCCCCCCCTTCACTGCTCCGCTTGTGCCGCTGAGCCCGTGGTATCGCTCAGAGGGCAGAGTTCATCCACTGTCCCAGGCCATCTGACTGGTACATACAAATTTACTTTCTTTGTAATTCATTTAATCCCCACCTTGAAAATTACAGTCTTACTGGGAAGAATGAGATACGTTAAGATTTTAAATAATCTCTTTGCTATAAAAAAACACCCAGAAATGTAGAAAAGAACAAACAGTGAAAATGTGATCGTTATTCTGCTGCAGTGGAGCGAGCAGAGCAGTTGCAGAGGGAAGCGTGAGATAAATGAGTGTGGGTGGCCTTACACTGGGCCTGTGTGTGTTATGTACCACACCGCAGCGCTGCGTGTCTACGATTGGAAATTGTGAAGTAATTACTGTGGAGCCCAGTCTTTAGCGAGACCGGGGCAAGTCGCTTGCATTACCATAAAGAACGGCTAACTCCTGTCGTGACGGCGGCTCAGGAGGTGAATGTACCGTCTTCCCGACGCCGCTGCGGACTGTTGTCATTTCCATTGTCTCACATCTCCACAATCTCTCTGTGGCTCTGCGTCTCGTCTGCTTCTTTTTATCTACGCTCCCTTTATGTGTGATTAGCGTACGTTCATCCAGGGGAAGCCGTTCTGTCTTTTCATAAAATTTTCGCCGGTTGTCAACGCAGTCGTCGCAGTTCATCGTTGTTGGTTTAGCTTCAGCCATCGCTCTGTCATCTGAGCTGCGAGGCGCTCGTCGCGCCTCCTCCCGCAGCCCGAGGGGCGGACGTCTCTCTAGCGAGTCGCTGAAGTGTTTACACTTAACGTCGGCGAGAGCAGAGAGAGTTATTACGGCTCTTAGCGCGCGCTGACTTAAAAATAACAGCGTGATCCTTGGAGATGACACGACTGCAGCGGCCTCTTGCCCTCTGCTGCTTTTCAAAAGTGAGACTTGTCATATTTGGCTTATGGTGACGGACGGCCGTGACCGCCTCACATTTCCAGGGCCGCCTCCGCGCTCACGTTTGCGCTAATGCGCCGCAGAGAGAGCGGCGTCACATGGCTCACAAATGGTCGACTTCACGGATCTCTCTGCCCTAAAGACCTTTTGTTCTGTTGTTGTTGTTTAGAGCTGACGATGATTCAGAGTAGCTCAGATATTTCTGTGTTGTTGTCATTGGTTACGTGTTTGTGTGCTTGAGCAATACAGCTATACCACACTCTCTTGTACTGTATGTAATAGAGAAGCGATCAAGAAGTACTTTTTTTGTTTTTGAGTTGACATCATAGCTGCAACCGAGATGAACCGGATGATTCTGTGCAGACACTGAAGAGAGATGAAGAGAATGAGGCTTAAGTCTGGGACACAAAAGGCCACGCCAAGAGGGCCATTTACTGATTAAATGCAGTTTCTGTAGCATGTGTATCCGGTATCATCGTTTCATACAAATCACTCCTCTCTTTCCGGGATTTATTTCGCACTGGCGCGTTCACCGGCCACATCTGCGCCGGGGCCCATCAACCGCCGCTGACCTGCTCGGACGTTTGCCTGAAGCAAGCTGCACAGCCCTGCACGCTCATTTATGCGCGCTGAGGCGACGCAAGCGGACACGAGGATGCTTTCAAGCAGTCGCCCGTATACACGCAGACTCACGGTGTTTGTGTGACGAGGTCTGCTCGCATGCTCGCGCCGCTTATATCATCCCACCCTGTCTTTAATGTACAATTCAGCCTCAGAGTCTCAGGAACGTCACGTTTGAGAAAAGAGAAATACGTTGGCTGTGACTGTATCTCGGCCGTCTCCTCTGTTTAGGTACGGGACGAGTTCAAATGCCACGGCTCAGTGGAGTTTGTCTATATAAGGCCTGTTCCTTTTGGTGCCACAGCCATTTATGGGGGAATGTAAACACATAGCTGTTAACAGACTAATAGCCATTAGCAGTCCTATTGTTTGAGCGGAGGAAGTCTGAACTGACGAGGGGAGTGATGATCTCAACGCGACTGTTTGGTGCGATGCCCCAGTTTCATGCAAGAAAACCAGTGCAGTTTAGCACCTTTCTCGTCCGTATGAACTCCACGATTACTGGTGTTACCTCCTGCCTGAGCAGAGGTGGACGTAAATTATTAATAGCGAGGGTGAAGACGGACTCCTGTTTCTCTGAAGAGTTTGGAAAACAGACCCCGGAAACGGTTCAGTCAGCGGGGAACACCGGCGTAGCTCGAGCGAGTTTGGGAACAATATCACAGAAGCGCCTCGGTGACTCATCGACATCATTATAGGAAGCTCTGTTTGAGGGACACATGGAGACTGACACGCAAAATGTGAAAATGGCCATGTCACGTTCTTCTTGTGCCATAAAACTCTTGTGGTCGCAACGCGGATTTTGTATGAATGCTATGAATCCTTAAAGAAGTCTGACCTTTATTACCCTGTCCCCCTACATGCCCCGCTGCCGCCCCACTCGTCGCACCCACCACTGAAGGTGATACATTTCTAAATCCCACCGTTTCTGCAGGGAAAGGCGGGGGCTGCCTCGCAACCTAAACAGCTTAAGCGGGAACAGTCTTGGAGGAGTCCCTCGTGCGCAATGTATTCCATATGCTCAGTCGGAGGCCAAGAGGCGCCCCATACCTCACATCTGGCACCGGACCACCTATGCTAGCTGACGCGGTCCTCCTCAGACCGCCAGACCTGGCCTCATCAGACATCTCCTCCTTCTTCCAATTTCCAGTTTTATTTGTACAGCGCCAGGTCACGACCTGCATTATCTCAAGGCACTTTACAGCGTGAGGTCAAGGCCTTGGTGACGGTGGCGAGGGAAAACGTCCGTTTAGAAACATAAATCAGGTTTACTTCAATTCAATGTTGAATTTGTTAGAATCTTAAGTTACTTAAGCCTCTCCCACTCTGTCCAAAAGTGGTTTTAAGCATTTTTTTCTTTTCATTACCTCACTTACCCATGGGTACAGAGAGAGGAGTCTAAACACGGCCTACATCCATTTGCCTTTGGGAAAAGTGATCACACAGAAACTTGTGTTCTTAAGACTTTTCTTGGAGGGTTAGCTGAGGACGCTGTGTGTGTGTGTGTGTGTGTGTGTGTGAGGAAGACGAGTCTGCCACTCTGAGGTATGCTCAGGTCCGTACGCTCAAGAGTTGATTTACAAGACTCTCCCGAAAGTTGTAGGAGATATTCTCCCTCTCCCTTTTCCACTCTCTGAGAAGAAGCCTCGCTCGCCCCCCCCCTCTTTATTCCCCCCGTCAGCCCTAATTTGGGTTGATGGGGTGGCTGTTGCATGACAAGACACATGTCTGGGCCCCTGCGTGAGAAGGCTGACTCGCTCTCGCTGGGCTTGTTTTCTTTGCGTGACCATGTCCCTCCCTCAGTCACTCCTGGCACCTCCCGGCGAGCCCCCCCCCCCCGACCCCGTTCGTGCCCTCGTTAGCTGGCACGTCGCTGGTTTATTTGCTTTGGCTCGCTGCCCGTGTGAAAGGCATCTTCTGACCACGCTCAGGGAGGGGTCATTTGTTGAGTGGAGGTGTTGGCGGAGATGGTATTGTGTATGAGTGTTTGGGGGGAGGGGTGAGCAGCTCTGTGCTTTGCCTGTACGTGGTAATGTGTGGCTGGTATACTTGAGTGTGTGACCTCCCTGCCCGGTCAGAGGGAAACATGCCCCAAATGCTTTTGAGGAACGACATGGGTCGCTCAGAGTTTACCGTCCCGGTCGCCGTCCGCCGGGGAGCGCCGGAGCACGAGGATCGCGGCAGCGTGCGGAGAGCTGACGCGTTCCCCGCTGGTGCAGTCCGACAAATGCTCACGCTAACGTTCACGTCTCTGCACAGTCCCGCTCCTGCCAAACGTGCCCCATTGTGTTCAGAGAGAGTATACAAATACAGGCAAACCAGAGTTCAAGCGAGGCTGTTGCACGCTTCTGAAAGGTCAACTAAATATTCTTTCTTTGGTTATTTTCGTGGTCATACTTTGAAGGCCTGCATGCAGCCACTTATCACCAGCAGCTGTCACTTAGTTCATTAGGTCGAACCAAGTGACCAAGGAGGACGGAGCGCGTCTTTTTGCTGAGATTGGCTTTTGTTTGCTGTTTCTTCAAATCAGCATGCAACTGATTTAATCAGCATTAGGCAACAGTCATTTACACAGTGTAAAGGGGTAAAAGTTCAGTGTAAATAGGTTTTAAATGTTATGTTGCGGGTTTTGCTTGATGATTCTGTTGAGGCCAAATTGTTGGACCACAAAACGCAGGAGACCAGAGGCTCAGTTTCCAAGTTTTTCTATCTTAAGTACCAAGGGAATGGGAAAAATTCTCCAGGTAAGACCAGGCAGTGGTGGCAGGAGACTAACTGGTCAATAATCTTCAAAGCATAATGAGAGAGCAAAGCAACACAAACGCAGGGTGATACGGCAATCATTTGACACTGAGTGAAGGGGGAGCAGGGTTTTTATAGTGGCAGGGTGATTGCTTGGTGATGAGGATCAGGTGCGTCTCATCTGCGAATTGGAGACGAGCCACGCCTCCTGCCTGAAAAAACAGAAGAACAAAAAAGGCGAGGAGGAAAGCCAGAAAGCAAACAAAACATAACATGAAACACTGGGAGAGTGCCCATGTGCCCTTCACTGTTGGTAGGCACCCTAGTTATATAAGCCAGGTGTGAGAGCGGTGTCGAGTTCCTCTCTTCCTGTTAATGTCAGCCTGTTATGCTGGGGAGATATTGTGTGACTTTTTTTTTAAGGAGAGAGAGATTCACCATTAAAAAACAAACAAAAAACACAGAGCTCTGGGAAAAAGAGCCCTCAGTCCTGTCTGTCAAGGTTCACCACCTTCACACTCTTACACTTCCCTAACTTTACCTCCAAATCAGTAGAAACTAAACAAGGAACACTCCTATCTTCTGTCTGCAAGAGCAGTACTCACGCATTGGCCTGAGGCTAATCTAAAATTTTTCAATAATTAGATAAATAAAGGAGTTGAGCGCAGGGGGAAAAAGCATGTAAACACACGTGGTCCTAATTTGCTGGATGTCAATTTTACCTTCCATAGTGTTATAATTGGATGATAGCTCAGCATGTGATGAGACTGGACCTGAGGACGGTTCTGTCGTGAAGCAGAGGTGTGGGAAATGCTTCGATGTCTTATTGGATCTAATTCCACCTGGTGCAGGCACACACACATATACACACACACAAACACACACACACACACACGTCGTCGTGAGCGTTGAAACGTCAGCCGATGTCACGTCCCACTAATCCTTTAAGTCTGGGGAGAGACGTGGTGAACGGTGGTGAGATGAGGCCCATAAATCAAGCAGGATGTCGGCACGGCAGGATCACACAGGCCGACGCTGTCACAAGTATGTTCCAGATTAACCTCTGCCACCGCTTCAGTCAATACCTCTGCTGTGATGGAATCAGCGGGAGCCGTCCGGCCCGGGACGCTGGAAGCAAAACTTCAGGAATAAACACAGACACTGGTCTCTGAGGAGGAGCCGCAGAACAGGAACGAGCTCGCCAAGGCCCGCTGTCCTCTGGTCTCTTTTTTCCGTGTAATTTATATTCCTGTTGCAGGGTTGTGAAATGTTCACATGATCATTTTAAAAACCCGTTATTGCTGACCGACCCTTGCCCGTCTTTCGTTGCACGTACTGACACACGGACACATTCAAAGCGGCAGGATTTATTGGCTCCAAATGAATACTCATCAAGCCTAAATTGTGCGGTTTGTCCAATACGACTTGGTGAGCGAGCCGGAACGACTCCGATGAGCCACATCCCTGTGTTCTACCAGGGCCATAAATGACAAACAAGAGGCATTAAATATGAGACATGGGGAAGATGAAAAAACAATCTTCCCCCCGCTGTTCCAGGAAACAAACTTTTCTGGTGGTCTCTCAAACGCAAACACGCAGATGCAAACAAGATCCCACCAGGACTGGCACGAGAGTGGATGCTTCCCGCTTTTTTTTCTCTCTCGCTTTTTTCTCTCCTCGTGTGATTATAACACATTTATTTACACAGAAGAACACATTCTCACACTCAGACGTGTCGAGGAGAACACTGGCGGGAGATTAAGCGCTCCCTGCGGACTGAGACGTGGTTGGAACAGACAGAGTCCATCACGCTTGGGCAACAGTGTGGCTTAACTGGAATCAGATCCCTGTGGTCTCAGGGCGCATACTGTACAAGCCGTCGACGCACACACGCACACGACTGAACACAAAACATACGTTGACGTACACGCTGTACAACACAGGAGATGGAAGCTGCCGGATATAAAAGCAGTCGTCAGTGGAGGTGAAGGGAAATGCATTTTGGGAGCAGTTTTATTATTCGTCACTATTACAGCATTCATGGGCAGAAAAACAAAGTTTTTCATCTTTACATATATTATTATAACGTCAAAAAATATCTATTACTGCAGCCTGACTTGCAGTTTCTTTTTTCTAATCACATGTCAGGTGGTATGAAATACTGCTGCTCGTATAACTTGGTAAATGGAGAATAAATCATCAGAATTGGCTCCTGTTTCACTCCCACGTTTTAGTACCACATCAGACTGCAGATAATAACAACCCTCGCTGTAGCCGCTATAGAACGTTTACGCAGCAGATGCTGTTTCGCAAGCAGCCCAAGCGCTCATTTATTACCTGTGACCATTTTGCGGCATTAAACCAGCGGGTGAATCAGTGGCTCGGTAAACCCTCCGCCGTCGTGGCGGGGCCTGCACCGTTTGTGTGAAACAAATACCGCAGCTTCATCAAGTGTGAATTTTAAAGGCCCGACAGCAGCCAAGTCGACGGCGAGCGAACCAGGCGCAGTGTGAGTGGATCCAGACGTCTTTAGCGTCCTGACCGTAAAGCTTTCATGCCTCTGAAGTGTGGGACCAGGCTGGTAGTTAGGAGGTCTGTTTAAAGCCTCTTTGAATGAGGAAGTACTTTAGAGAGAGAAGCAGGACAGTACGACGACATGCGTATCAGAGCCACACATTACAATGAGATTTTGTAGATTAATCTCATGTTATCAATATTAGATGCCGACGTCCACTTCTATTTATTCAGCCTGCTGTTGAGGCTCTGTGGCAGCTGAAAGACAACTTTTCTTGCTGCCAATAAAGTTATTTTGGAAGTGGTTTTAGTCCAGCAGTATATAGCCTCAGACGTAATAGATTCCCATCCGGTTCTTATTATCGTTTGCCCTCTCTCATGGTGGAGCGAAACGTACCGCCAGATTCCTGTTGTACCGCTGTTCCTGCACGCAAACCATGCAAGCGTCAGCTACATGACACCCTGGCTGTGATAAAGACGTCTG
Source organism: Psettodes erumei (assembly GCA_016785225.1). NCBI lineage: Eukaryota > Metazoa > Chordata > Actinopteri > Pleuronectiformes > Psettodidae > Psettodes > Psettodes erumei. The sequence goes on from JAFBJZ010000383.1 coordinate 172,078, forward strand.
ATGTACAGTTCTGAATGTGTGAGTCAGTGCCCCCCCCCACCACCCCACCCACCCATCGATCGCTGAGGTCACAGGGGGACAACGAGAGCCCATGTGATCGTTCCTCCTGCTGTGAGCGACGTGAGAAGGCGAGACAGGCGGCTGTAGGCAGGGGAATATTGAAAACCACACGGGTCAGACCTTCAGTCAGGACGTCTGAGCAGGTCACGCCCTCAGGTCAACCCCCCCATGACCCCTCCTTTCTCACCACATATCCCCACCTGATGAGAGATGCTGATGAGTGAAGACAGAGCTTGAACTAACTTCCAGGACTTAGCCAAGACAGTTCATCTCAGTCAAGTGCTGCGTGTGCGTCCGCAGCCATCTGGTCCCCCCTCCCGAATTACAACAAGGCGCTGTGTTGTTTGGAGGATTTCCCAAGTCGTGGCTGGTAACCTGAAAGTACCTTTGGATCCTTTTCCCCTGTTCTCCCCCAGTTTTCCTGTAAGAAGAGGCCTCGTTTCGTGCTCCCTGAAAAAGTAACACAGTTCCTCTGACGCGCTGCAGCCGCCCACCATAAATCTACACACTTAACTATGGACCCTCGAATCTAGCAGCTCGAGTGCTTCGAGTCTGGGGGCCACATCGTGACATGCAAGGAGGCGGGGGCGCTCACAGGTGCCCCGCTCTGCAGTCACGCAAGCGGTGCCCCGTGCCTGGACCTCAGCCGGATTTTACTGCAGCCAGCAGGGAAACCAGACGCTACAAAGGCCCCGGGTCCACATCAATTTCACGAGCAAAGTTACTAGGAAATAAATCATTTTGAGGATATATGAAAAAGGAGAAAGGAGAAGGAGGGCGTTAGGTAGTGTGCTGCCCGGACTCCAAAAATGTAAACCAAGTGTGCATTAAGTCCAGTTAGACTTATTTTGCATTGTCGTACCTTTGTCAGCAAATTCTGATCTTCACATTAACTCCATGTTTGTGAAGGTCAGATATATAGCTGCACAGTATTCCTAAGTTGAAAAAAATGAAGGTGCGTGAGTCGATAACTTTGGCTAATCATATTTCCTCCAGACACGCAAGGTTCCAGGAACAAGACCTCGGGCTTTATAGGTCATTTGAGATCAGCAATTTGGCTTTTACTGGGCAGGATTCGGTCCAGACACCACTTAATGAAATACATGCAAGGCCCATGTCTCTTTTCCTGCACTGAACCAAGCCGGCTCAGACTCTGCGCTGTGATCAGGAGCGATGTCGTGATTGCTGTTCTACTGCAGGCTAATGATCTCCCATCTGAACTTTTGACGAGCCATTTATTCGCTTAGGCGGAGGTTAATTTCTTTTTTATTTTCTTCTTTAAAGAATGCGCCGCCGCAAGGAGCACGAGGTGAAATTTGCTCCTAATGTTTCCAGCTCCAGCATCTTTGTTTCGGCATTGCGGCGCGGCCTCTTGTGTCATCGGGCTGTCTTTTCAAATCGAGAGACGCATGCCGATTTGTTTCTCCAAGCACTACCATACATATGGTTTAAGACTGAGAGCAATTAAAAGCATTTTCTCCGTTTCCGCCCACTTAAGGAAACATATCTACGCATGTTAAGATTCGATTCTGGTGGCCACATTTTCACTCGGGAAACAGACATCTTTCATGGGATAGCGTGAATATTGAACATTCTTCACCGTTTTGAAATCATTTAGCCTGACACACTTATTGAAGTGTTCCCAGAAGCCTCAGCATGAGGGCTTCCTTTCAAGCATTTCTCCGACACGTCAAGATTGATGTTTTTAACCCAGCAGTGAAGCCAAACCGTCCAAATCATTATCTCTGCGTGGAAACTGTTGCTGTTTTTTGATTTTGAAAATCAGTGGATAAAAACCTGGTGTTATTGATCTTTGGCTCCACTGAATTTATGTGTTAGCCTGTCAAATCTCTTTATTTTGCATGTTTGTTTGACTTTTAATCAGAGTTTGTATAGTAACCTCAGATGATGCCTCTGCTGTGCTAACGTACGGACACACACACACACACACAGGTATGTCACAGAAGCCCACTGTGCTCTGCATGAAGGACCTGTTTTCGGCGGGGCAACACAACTCAGACGTGTATGGCAGTAATTACCCTTGTTTTTGGCTGGCACGCTGGGGTCATTTAGAAGATTAATCAGACATAGATAAATAAACAGGCTCGGCCTACACGCCCAGAGTTGTGCATAAGGAAATACTAGTCTGGTGTCCACTTAAGATAACATGACTTCAAAGCTTTATTGAACAAAAAAACCCCACATATTTCTGCAAGGAACTATTATTTAATTTGTTTATTTTTATTTATCCAGGAAGGTCCCAAGCTTTCTTCTTCCAGGGGGTCCCAGTTAAGAGGCAGCGCAAGAGGTTGCAAAAAAACCAAAGAATGCACATTTCATCAAAATGAAAACCTTGACAAGCCTCTATGATCACCAATAATTAAATAAACAAATAGACTAAGCCAAATATTGCATAACACGATTAATGATGGCAGATAGAAAACTCTTGTGTTACTTTAAACAATGTTGAAAACATCAGATCGTAATCCCGTCAGGTATGAAGAAAAAAATATAATTTAATGGATAACAACACAAAAAAACACGCACACACTTCCCAGCGATTCCTTTTCGGTAACTAAAAACACAGTTTGCCAAGATGCACTTAACTTATTAAACGCTGTAAATGCCAGTTAAGCACAGTCATATTTCAAAGAACAGTTTCCACATCGTGGCATGACCTCAGGCTTCTTATCGCCATAGGTCGTCATGAGCTCATTCCTCGTCAGCCAGTCACGGCTCCCCGCACGGCAGATACTGCTCTCTGCAGGCACAAGGTAATTATCTGCAGGCACGCACAGTGCCCGAACACTGCGCAGCCTGTGAGGGACAGGGCCAGTTCTGCCACCTTCGGTCCGTGTGACAACCACATCAGTCATAACAGCGTCGTGTTTTTCTTCCTACACGTTTACACCCAGCATTCCGGTGCGTGACTGATGCTCCACGTTCGGGAGTGAATCGCAACCCTCTCTGCAAGTTTCACAGCGAGGGGAGACTGGGCTTCAGTCTGCAGGGCAAATGATTTCCAGGAGACCACTCCATCTCCTCTGTCAGTACCACACTCAGATCACTGGTTTTATTTTTATTTCCTCGGGTTTCAAACTAGCCGTTTCAGGTCAGGCTAGTCATTCAGTAAACACGTGAGGCATTTCACGAAAAGGAGAATGAGAAACTTCTTTTTTAATAGCAACTTACCAGCACCTCATTCAGAAGACTCTGCTGGACTATATGAAATAAAATGCTGCCCTCTTGTGTCAAGGTAATCTCACGCACAGAATCATTTCTGTCCCTGTTGTGAGCAGCGTGTACAATATAAACACCTCATTGTCATTGCTGAGTAGATGATGTAGCTGTGCTGCTGCTGCTGCTGCTGCTGCTGCTTACCGTGAGGGTTTTGCGCTCTCGCCCCATCCAGGGATGTATGTATCATCATGTGTAGCGTTTGATTTCCTCTGTAGGGTGAAGTATAAGTGCAAAGCCTCCAGGGAGAACCAACGTGGCGTAGTGCGCCACAGGCCTGCTGTAGTTCCTTAGGTTGGCCGTGCTGTCGTTTATCAGGAAGGACGAGCTCAGGGTGAACGTGACAAAAACGTTCATCAGCATCTGCAGAGAGTTCACTTGTGTCTGCACAAGACTTCGATGTAATAAGTGAAAATTAAACATTCGATTTTCACTTCCATTCTCTTTTTACTTGCACTTATGGGGCATTTCTCTTTTTTCTGTTAAACAATTGGCCAATAGGGGGCAATCTCTCACTGCCATGTGCAAATTCTTAATTTCCTTGTCAGTTTGTGTAACAGTAACTAGTAGTCCAGAGAATATCAAAAACTGAGCAGAGCCCGTCTGACTGAAGGTCAACTGTTTCTTGTTTCAAGGCTTGTTTTGTTAGAGATGTTTCGTGGCACACATTCAAAGCTATGATTTGACAACGTGTGTAACTCACTTGCGCGGTACAGTCCTCATGTGAACAGCCCCGAAAATTCTGAGACAAATTATGTTGACAAGGTCCTTAATTGCAGAACTTTCCGGCAAGTGAGAGGGGAGGTGGCTGATGATGCCACATTTCACAGTCAAATTAGCGTAGCGTTTAGCTCAAAGCACAGCCGCACAAGGCTCACAAGGCTGCAGCTGGTTAAATTAGCTTAGCATAAAGCCGGGGGGGCAAAGAACCTTCGAAAGACAACTATAAATTCAAGTAAAATCTTCAAGGACACCCAGTATGTCCCACTTCTGTTTTCACTGTGCATGCTGTTTTATCTGTAATACTTTTACCCGTAACACAAAAGTGCAAACAGTGTTTGATGCACACAACGATGTGAATCCTGTTTGTGTGTTCATACAGTAAAAGAATAAGTTTCCAGGCTTTCAACTCTGATTCCTGCAGTGGACAGTATGTTGACAGCCACTACAGTCTGCATTCATTTATGTACATAAATCTCCAGGTAAATACTGGCTGTGGAGGGAACAGGGGAGGGATGACGGAAATTCACTGAATAGGAAGTTGACTTCTGAAAAATGTGTCGGTGCTGCCCCCTGGTGAAGACCCGACGGTCAGTACCGCCAGTGAATTTCCATTTTTAAATATGACACGCATTCCTTTTTGTCAGTGTTTGTTTTTAGTGTCTGTGATTATGATGCCAACATCTAATGGATAAAAAACCCCTGAACAAATAGCAGTGCAGATGAAAAGCATTGCAGCTGACCGGAGGTTGACGGATGACAGAATCTTCAGAGGAACAACTTGAGCTCCTCTGTGGTCGTTAACAGGCCCATAATGTCATTACAGCCGGCCTGCTAGCCTGCCAAGGCAATTACCACCCCACCAGCAGCACTAAACACATTTAAGACCCGATGGCAGCCCGGATAGGCCCGGTTTGATTCATTGATGGAGTTAACTCAGCGCATTGAACCATGTGGTCAGCCCGGTGATGTCATCGTGGTCCTCATCAATGCGCGCTTGGCCATTAATACGTTGTACGCGGATGAGCAAACAAGCGTCTCCATTAAACAATCGTTTGCCTCGACATGAAGTTACTGATGCTTGCCGTTGTTGTACAGTATTAAGTGATTTGTGTAACGCTCTTAGCCGCTGCTCGTCAGTAAATAAATCAGCCTGGCCTGATGCGAGGTTTTAAAAAATGATGAAAGGAGGTTTCTCACGTCTTCACCTTGATGTTGTTGTTTTCAGGAGGGTTCTTTCTGCTCGGTGCTGTGGGGACAGAGCCGAGGGCTCGGTGCTGTGCGGCGGATGAATATTTGATGGTTCTTAATGGAGCCTCTGCCCTCGTGCTGTAGCTCTGTTTTTTTCTCCCACCACGCGCGACATAAGGCAGCGGTGGAGCTGCGTCGCCGGCATCCATTTTGGCGCTTCCCTGCCGAGTTCGGTGACCCATCTGGCCGTGCCGCACAGCAGCTGCCTGTCATTTTGTCTGGTTGGGGGGCGTTACAGCAATAAAGAATACCAGGCACCAACTGATGGCGATGCCGAAGTGGAACACCATGTACCAAATCCCCCGCCTGCTCGCCCGACCCTCACGTGCAGCTGTATCCCTCGCCCCGCGCGTGAACTCGTCATCGCCAAGGTCGGCAAATCACCTGTCGTCCGTGACAAAGGGGTTGCCTAATGTTACACGCCGTGCCCCGTACATCTGGATATGTGTGTCAATATTTATGTCCGCTGGGTATGAAACATCAATCCTGTTGAGAAGATTAAGATCTCCACTTAAGAGCGACATGACCCGGCCTGTCGCTCCAATTGGAAAAGTGACAGTGAGGCAGAGCAGCTCCGGTGACCTCATCCTCCATGCAGCCCGATCCATAACTATCCCGCCTGCTGCGTATGTTGCGCGATCGGCTTGGTGATGTAAGCGGATCTCGTAATCAAAGTGTTTGGGAGTCTTGAGAGCTGAGGAGAAAGGAGGAGCGCGCTCGCCCTCCTGCTGGAATGCGGGATACTGGAGGTCGTGTGTGTATGTTTGGTGTGCGTTCAAGGCACCTGTTTTTGCACTGTGTTTGCACATTTGAGCTCAGATACACAGGCGTACACAATCCCAGCTGCCCCTCGCATTGCACGGCTATTTCGGAGCTGCTCGGTCGGGCGGGGGCATGGGAGGACGGAGGGGTCAGTGCTGCACCTCCTCCTTCAGCGAACAATACAAGCCCACGCCCAAAGGCGCGTGCTGCCACCACACGTCGAAGCTGATGTTTATTTGTGGCGTCGTCGAGTGCGGCTGACTCTTTGTTCACCTTGGTGCGGGCCTGTCACTCTGCACGGCCGTGACTGATGTGTTGGAGTGCTGAGCTCACTGATTGCTTTACAGCCTCTGCGTAAAACCCGATCGGCACGCGGCTGAAATATTTCACATCACGCATATAAATCAGTTTAGTGCAGCTGGGCTGGCCCTGCGGTCACTACCGGACTACTGTGTAACCACGGCGCCCACCTTCGCTCTCCACAGGGTCGCTTTTTTCACGTCAGGTGGAGCGTATAGACAAAATATGGAGAATGAGCGTAATTTATATGTAATAGAAATGAATAGCAAAGAAAAAGAAATGGTCAAATTTCTCACATTAATTTTTCAGCACTTCTCTGTTACAAGGTCACAGGTGGCATCCTATACTGTCCGGCGCCGTGTCTCCCTGAGACCTCCACTGCTCAGCCACACAAACAAAAACGTGGACAGACAAACACAGCAACCGCCTGATGTGGAAAATCTTTGTGGTTGACAGAAATGCAGTCGTCACCGTCCTAGAATTACAGTCGGCTCGCTCAATGTCACCTTGTCCGGCGGAGGGACCTTTGTCATTTAAGATCCTCACTGCTTCTGGCTGCAGTGCTGGTTATAAAAATATTTTTTATTCTAAAGCTGATAAACACATTGACAGTCGTAGGGGAGCGTCAGGCCACAGTAATTCGACCCTGCTTTCGATGAGACGCTGTTAATGGTGTTAACAAGAAACACACGATAGGGGCGACGGCGTCTGGACGCGCTGCACTCGCCATCATCTGCTTAACTGTGCACACATTCACACGCCCATGTCCGCCCACGTTTCACTGTGTGCCATGACATCACCAGTCTGCAGCCCGTCCCCCGAGGCATCCCGCCATGACATCAGCGTCTGTGCCCAGGTGGGGGTGTGTGTGTGTGGGGGGGTGCCTTTCTCCTTCCTGTGACCCTGTGTCTTACCTCTTCTTGCGGGTCAGCGACCCCGGTACAGTAACCTTATCCTGGCCCTCAGGCTCAACGGGAGGCAGGCTGGTGGTGGTGGTGGTGGTGGTGGGGGGGTGGGGTTGGGGAGCAGCGGTGAGGAGATGTGGCGACACTGGATCGAGGTGAGGAGTGAGGAGAAGTGATGACTAAAGTTGGGGGGGGGGATAATGGCCGTCTAATCTCCCTTCATGTGTGAGGCATGGAGGCAACACCGAGGTGTGAAGGGAGGGGGGTCAAGACTGGAAACAGTGGACACACGGGGTGTGACCCCTGAGATGAGTCTCAGAGAAGTGTGAGAAAAGCAGGGAATAAAAGGAAGGGGACGTGGAGGTGCAGGGGAAGACGGGTCACTGGGAGGTCAAAAGAAGAAAGACATAGTGAGAGTGCCAGCATTGCTGACAGGAGGCTGAGGTTACAGACTACTGATTGAGATATTTTTTTTTGGGGGGTCATTAGGTTAACTTTTTGTCCCTTAAAGTTTCACCTGCATGTGAAAAGCCATCGTGCCCAAACAAAACAGAGGGCAACGAACCCCATTTGTTCAAGCTCGCTTGAACCACGTCCCTTCATTCTGTCTGTAAAATGCCCCCCTAGGTAAGTCGGGGGGGTAGGGGGGCAAATAAAGAGAGGAATGACCTCACTTTGGGAAACACGCCACAGATGCACTTTAATTATGAATTGGCGATTTCTCGAGTTACACGCATGTGGTAGTCAAGATACTTCAAGGCAATTTGATTTAAATGATGGATTCTTTGTGGCGCGGTGCTTCCTTACAAAGCTGGCATTATGAGTACTTTGTGGTTTGTCGCCGTCTTTCAGACGGGCCGTTTCTTCCCGGCCGCTCTGTTAATAGCAGTAATATTGACTGGGAAGCGCCGCCGCTGCCGGGCGGGGGGGGCGGCATGACTTCATTTTCTTTGTGTTGTGGTATTGGGTTGGTGACTGTCTGCTATCTGTCTGAAAAGCTGCCAGCGGCTTGATTCGTCTGTCTGCCTGCTGCTTGCCAGGAATCCCTGCGTGGCACGGTGCCAGCGGACACTGAGCAGGATATCCAGGCCATTTTAAAGGAATATTTCATCATTTTGTCGGCATCCGACCAGCTTTAATCAGCGGGAAGGCCTGGCTCTGCATATGTAGAAACACGTTCAGAAATTACAGTGTTACATCTTGTTTGTTTTATCTGCCCTCAACACACAAACTGTGGTTTCACAGTGGGTTCCATGATTCAACACTTTCTCTTGGTCTGTACCTGCTGCTACGCAAGCTAACAGTTGATGATGATGATGGAAAGGGAAGCCCAACCCCACCGGGGGGTCAGTGTATAAAGGCTTGCCGTGGCTGCTTCCCCGGTGTGTGTGTGGGAGGGGGGGTAAGGAGTGATCCTGGATTGACCTTAATGAGGTCCCTTTGTTTAAAGTGATGTGATCCTTCAGGGGCTGCCCTCAGCTGCAGGTGGCCAGGAGCTCCCCGCTGGGTGCAGGAGATTCCCAGAGTCAGCACATTAGCCTGTCAATGGGAGCAGATTAGGGAGCCAGGAAGCCCCCCCCCCGACCACCACCACTAACTTACTAGCCCACTAGTAAACCTTTGTTTTAGCAGCTAATATCAATGCAGAGAGGATTTGCCGCATGGCTCCCTGAAGATTAATTTAAACGTTAATGTACAGGAACGTACACAATGTCTTTCGGCCTCTGTGATTTTCTTTGCTTGTTGTAACTTATAAGTTCTGGCACTTGTCAAAGACCGTTAGCTTTAAATGAATGTCTTCTCAGAACTATATTTACAGTAGCTTTGCATTATTTATACTGTATGATCAATCTCCCCAGGAAATTCAAATGAATATTCAGAGAGATCCAGGAGTTCATAAAACAGTCTTCAACAAAGTTGTGAGGCAAACAAAGCGGCGTCGTGCTCGGAGACTAATTTCTCTGACCAGCTGGATGGAGATAAACAAACGTGACCCTCCATCGGGCTCACGCAGGCCACGCCGGCGGGGGGCTGGAGGTGGGAGCGGGGAGAAGGCTTCACAGCACATTCGTCTGAGCTGAGAAATCGATGAAGCTGCTTTCATGTGAACGACCCAGAAACGCTCACGCAGGTTCATTAGCGATTATTCTTCTTAGCGGGGAGGGCGGCTGCGAGATGTTGCCCGTCGGCAACCTGAGGAGGGCAAAGACGCAGAGAAGATGTTTTCATTGCACAGCCTGTTGGCACCGTACAGTAGCCTGCATTTCCATGTGGGAGCGCCGACATAAAATATGCATGTTAATCCATATGTTGAGTCTTTTTCCATGAATATTTAACATTCCAGCCACGTTGAGGGATATAACAAGAGGCCTGACACCGTCTAATAACAGTGGAGAGGTCCTAAGTGCAGTGTCGATCTCTCTTTCTCTGATTGTCAGAGGCATTCTGATCAATAAATCATCGCTTCTGACAGGCTGCATCAAAAGACAGGGGTTTCAAAAGTCAGCTGGACTGATATCAAACCAAAAAAAACAACAACTTTGCTTGCCACCTGAATCAAAGCATGAAAGAACAAAAGCACTCCAGGGGGAAAATATTGATCGAGAGCCACATAGGTGTGGAGAGTTCAGGTGCTCGCGAATATGGATCTGTATGCATCCGCGGTGTGATGGGGCAGACGTCGGGGTTACGTGGGGGTGAAGGTCGCAGGTTCAGCCTCGTGGCAGCCGTGGGGGCGTGTTTCCTGAAGGTTACAGGAAGGTTGCGTCTTCGGTGGGCGAACAAATGCAGCAGTTAGCTGCCTGCTATGAAAGCTTTGGTTTAATGTGAGAATTTTTAAAAAAGGATTTCAACCTTGAGGATGTTATTTGTCGACGATGGATTTTGTTTGATTTTCATTATCTAAATTCTCTCCCCACTTGAAAGGAGACCCTTCCCCTCCATTAATAATTGACATTTTATTACTTATCCCCCTTATCATGGCAGGCGCGCGCTTTGATGTGAGCCGCGTTCTTTTATCAGCGCGGCACTACGTATTGATCGCGGGCAGATAGGAGCGCTATCAAAGGGATTCCTCGTGGGGCAGTCAACACCCGGTCACATCATACCCCTGGAATGTGGTCCGGCGCTGGTCTCGCTCACGCTCGCTATCGCATCTCCTCCTCGCATCCCTCTCGCTTCTCACTCGATTCGTCCCGTCGGCGTGCCGCTTATCTGGGTTGAATATTCTCAAAGAATAACAAAGCTGTTGAAATGACATCATCTGAAGTGGAGAGAGGGGGCGAGTTCAGTGGGAGGGCTCATTGCCAAACTGTGTGTGTGTGTGTGTGTGTGTGTGTGTGTGTGTGTGTGTGTGTGTGTGTGTGTGTGTGTGTGTGTGGGGTGTGTGGGTGGGGGGTTCCACCAAAAAAACTGTGGCAGTGCTTGGGCAGACTGGTTTTGCTCCACTGCCTGTTACGGTCTCCGTGTTCCGGGCAGAACGTGGTGGCGTGTGATGATCCACTGGAGATGCTTATCCTCGGCAGACGTGCGTGGACAGCGTGTAAACAGTGTAAATTACGGTAGGCCGGCGTGCACGTGAAGAGGGGCGGGATGCGCCGCGATCGTCTTATCGTCGTACCGCCACCCAGCACAAACAATAAGTCGAAAAACAAAGCACATTAGTCACACGTGAGCGCTGTGGGGGAGAGTGCTCCACAGTGCTGTGTGGACGATAAGCGCCGTCCCGCTACATGTGAGACGGATTATAATTTCAGGAGATTTATATAAGCCATTCTTATTGGCAAACTCCCGTGTTTGTTCCGTCAGACCCTCTCCCCTCTACGTACGTGTCGTACATTTAAGGCCCGTACGCAGGCGCTGCCTCCAAGGCCCCGCATCGATTGTTACTCGACACTCGGAGACCAGTCGTCAGAAGCACTTACAATAAAATGCAGAGCGCGGTCGTAATGAGCGTATCCTATTTAACCCAACAGAAAATACATAGTCCATTTTCACCAGTGAACACTTAGAGACCATTAGCAGCAGCAGTGTAAAAGCCAAGCGTCTTTCCGTCATCAATATCCCATAAGTGGGCCTTCACGTGCATGCCAGGGGCCCGGCCCGGCGATATTGTCCCGGACCAGCGGCGCTGTTGTCGGCCCGACCCGACTGTACCTTTGTTTTCCGTGGATTAGCCAATCTGACTTCATCGTGAAGGGGGGTTCGCGTAGCGCTGCATGGAGGTCACTGCGCCCAATGACAGGCCATCACGGCCCTCCAGATCGAGGCTAGAAAGTGCACATAGTGCCCCCCCCCTCCCCGACTGATAGAGCAGACACACACATACAGTACTGTATGTGCGCATACTCACCACACTCCCAGACCAGAGTGTAAATTTTTAATGGAATATACATTAAGGAGCATTCGTGGGCTGATACATGATGTTTCCCCACAGCTAATATTTCAAGAGGCCGTGTATCAGATCAGGATTGAATGATTGATTTTCTGTTAGGCTGCTTTTCTTGAATGAATAATTCAGGGTTATGGCTTGTGACACCTTCGGCATATTTTGTTACATGTTTTTCATGGCGAGGTTGCGTGTGAGTTCGGGAAATTTCTATTCAAAATGGTAAAAATGATTAATCAAAGCAAGGTTTTTTATTGGATGATCTGCATGCATGTCAGCTGTGTTTATTGTCTTATTACTGTACTTACGCATGTGGTTCCATGCATATGTGTATATTTCTCTCCCAGCAGGCTTTGTGGAGTCTGAAGGGTACGCGTACGTGCCTGTTAATGACTTTCTCTCTTGGCCTCCTGTCTGGTGAGATATGAGAGACGGCAGTGTCTGAGGTCACACACTGATTACTTGTCCCCACATGGGGTCAAATGACACCTAAATGTTTTGTTTACACTACTACAAGCACGTCTAGTTTCTCAACCAAGTGCAGAGGACTCTCAGGACTCCATGAAGCTGTGCACGCCCAGTTCCTGGATATTGGGACGGGTTCATTGATAATGCATCACGATACGTGACAAGCGGAAAATATGACGTGACGACTTATATTTCACAAGTAAAGGAACAACATAAAAAAAATGTAAAGATACCTGCCAAGATACCAAAATATAGCTACTCTCTGTATTTCTACTGACAGTAAGCACAAATTAAAAATCGCTCCCAACAAGTGGAGGCCTAATGACCAAATCTGTGAAATGCAAGGATTATTTACAGTTTCGATGCCGAGTGCAGCTGCAACTGTTTCGGTGGGTTCGTGATAATTACAATGTCATAGCTCAGTTTTCACTCCCAGATTCATGAAATCATAAAGCGAGAAATCACTCGTGACGGCCTAGATTTATGTGTCGATTCACAGCTTGATGAAAGAGGATATTGCAGTGTTTTTTGTTTAATAGCTCCTGCATCTTTCAGGAGCATCTCCGGTTTCAGCTGGCTGGCGTCCTAGATCTGGACCAACGAGCGCTGGATAATTATCCGCGCCAGCGTTAAGTACAAATTGCGCAGACGGGCCCCTGAAAGGACTTGCTGAAGCACATCAGATACAGTAACTCTCCAGTTGGCTGCTGCCTCGCGCATCCTCTCCTTGTGCAAACACAAACAAATTAAGAGCACATGACAGCCAAGTGAACACACACACATATGCAGCCAAATCAAAAGAAAAACTTGACACTGATTGCTTATCCTGAAACTCTCTCCGTAGCATGAGAACTGAAGAGCATGAGTCACTATATTCTGTTTCACCTGCACGACAATAACAAGGGCAGGTGTCTCAAGCAGACCAAAGTCATATTTGATGTCCAACATCAGACCGCTTACACCTGAAGAGCGTGACATCATGATGACTTTAAGCTGATAACCCGGCAACAAACCGGCGGTTGTTGTGAGGATAAAGGATTAGCCCTGGTTTGCTTTTGCTGCTCTTTGAACCGGAAAACGCTGAAAAGAAAAGGATTTCACATGAAAGAACCAACTTGCTGAGAAAGCACAGAGTTGGGGCGTTACCTCTCATCAAAGAGGTTGACTCAGTTCGAGAGCAGAGACCTCTTTCTGGGTGGGGGTGGGGGGGTGGGGGGGTGGGGGGGGCTGCTCGTGTGTTGCAGCTATTTGTCTCCGCAGGTAACGGCTTTTGTGTGTGAGATTATTTTTTTCCTGTTCTGTCTGTACGTTGACCACGTCTGTCTGGCGTATCAGGTACGGTCTCTGTCTCCTTCCTACATTGTTGGTGGATAATGACGTGTGATTAAATATGAATGCTAAGTGTTTGGTGGCTGGAGCCCAAAGCTGAAACCGGATCCAGTCGGGCCCACAGGCAGCATAATTAGTTGCCGATGATAGACGCCATTAACGGTGCTTTTCCACACACTGCTCGCAGGCCTCTAAGCCGGACCTCCGTGCAGCAGCGGGTCGCCGTTGAGTCGTCCACAGTTAATTAAGTCACAAATAAATTAAGCCTGATACAGCTGCAGCAGTTCTGTGCCGTTTTAACAGCCGGAGCACTGATCGCAATCAGCTTCATTCAAATAGTTTAATAATCAATGGCTATTAAATATTAAGCTGTTTGTTACTATTATTTGACGTCTTTTTATTTACACCTCTGGGGATTTCATGTTGAAAGTGTGATGAAAATCCTGTAGAAAAACAGTATCAGCATTTCAAAGCCCTGAAGTACCAGTGTGACACCTTTAATGGCGGAGAAAAGCCCTTTGTGCTCACTTGAAGTGCTGTGTTGGGTTTTGGGGGACCCGTTGGTTTGTCACGACCCTGGTGTGAGATTGACTCATTCACGGTGAGTGGCCTCCCAAGTCTTCATCCTCTGCTCCTCGGCCGCGTGGCTGTGTCACTTGAGAGGCGGCGGCAGAGTTGTGTCCACGGCTGTTAGGACATGCCCGCTTTGAGGTGCCGCGGCTTTAACGTGCGGGGCAGATTCAACTGCCCCCCTTTGTGGAGGCGAGATAGCTGGTCAGCTCTCTCCCATGCAGTTATCCAATCTCATCTTACTGCATGCATATGTGTGCATGAGTGTTGCTGCCAAGAGTGAGCGCAGCGGCTCCACACACCAGTCTGTCTCATTAAGCAAAACCCCAAGTCTGCGACAAGAGGCAGCTCCTGCCCACAAGTGGCCAACAGGCAAAAGGAAGAAATCGGGAGAAATTTGGAGACGGGCATCTGCATTTCAATCGATTCTTCCCGCAGTCTGTGGAGCGCTGGACTTCAGTGTGTCTCAGCTATAACATGCGCTACATGAGTGCAGCCGTTGCCTGCAGTGAAGATCAAACGGATGCTGGTTCAGCAGAGGGTCACTGTACCCAGAGCAGTTTCACACGCTGCAGTAGTTTCAATTCTCAAGTCTTCCTCTTTTCCCACAGAGGGGAATGAAATAAATGTGTCCAAGCCCTGCACTGTGTGCTAACGTAGAATCATGCAGCAGTCACAGGACCCACCTGACGTGGTTTCCAATATTTACCGTCATTCAACCAACAAATAATTCTGTAATAGGGCTTACATTAATGCATCCTCATAGTCATGTTCATATTTAATGCCAAGAGAACAATGCGCACTTGACAGATTTTTTATGGTAAAAAAAGAAAAGAGGAAACACAACAACGTCTTCCCTATTTCATCTGTAGTATTTTGCCCAAACCCATGTATTTTGAAGACTAATATATTATTTAGTTTTTTTAAAGGTCACAATGCCTACGTTTCATTTTCTAAGGCTAAGTATTTTTCCCTATAGCAGCTCAGCTGGGCACTCTAGTTGTCAGCAAAAAGGTATTAAACAGGTGTCAACTATTTTCATATGCGGACTTGTTGCACTATTCATGCAGGGTAGTTTATATGGGATTGATTGAAAATAAGGCACAAGAAACACACCGCCCAGTGGTTTGTTTTTAACACCTTTTAAAGAATAGTGGAAGTCAATGGCACAAAGCAATACAGTATGTCAGGGTTGCAGATGATGCAGATGATATGCAGATGTTTGTTACATCAGCTCATTGTTGGTGTTTTACTGGAAGTTTCTGAGCGATGGCATCTTCAGTCATCATCCAGACTACTGGAAACACAGAGAGGAGGGAGTTTCCACCAATGTTCCAATACATTAGACTCGTGATGACCTCATTCCCGAAACATAAGTGAACTTTTTAAACCACGTGTCATGAGGGAAACACATTTGCCTACTTCCCTACATTTCTCTATTTCCACTGAGGGTGAGTTTCGTCGCCAGAGTTGGGATCACCTACCGCAATAACAAAGGGCTTAGTATCTGAGTCACATTGAGAGTGTGAGGGTTGGTCACCAGTCTGCAACCAGACAGGGATGTATGATCACCAGACGGCCCGTACAAAGGTGGCCGTTTGTGTCAGCGCTCTCTGTTACGGCGGTCGGATCAGGTGTCATGGCTTCATAAACAGCCGCTCCTTCACAATTCCTAAAAGAGGTTGGGTCGGAGCACAAAATTACCCCACTCGACCTCTCCACACCTCCTGCATTATTCAACCCCATTATCACCTGAGAGGACCTGTGTAGAAAAATGGACACACTTTTCACAACTGTTTTCTCTTAAACAGCCACTGGTTGTGTACCATACCAGATACAAATCAGTATGTAAGGGGAGCAGTTGCCCCCATGTGGGTGGTCCTCATATGTACAAATGTCAGATACTGCATACATTTCTTCGGTGCATGATCCTTTGATAAAGGTTAATCCCACAGGAGGTTTACATGTATGCACGACTGCGTTCACACACAGCTAAACCTACGGCTTCAGATGCTGTCAGATTCTTTGGTCCCAACTTTAGGTCCCAACTTTTTCCGATCCCGACCATGCGGTCCACTAAAAATTTCATGGATAATCCCCAACTACAATATTGCGGGGTGTCTTCGGGGCCTTTCTTTCGTGGAAATTGACATGAGTGCCAAAGAGGGCACAGAATCAAACTCCCTTTTTGTTATCAGGTCACTGCTCCAGCATGTTCCCTGCCATTAGGTCAGTGTGCCGCACATGTCTAATGTAACTGGCTCAGACTCAGGATGCGGTTGCTATGGAACAACGTACGGTTGGAGCAAATGAAATCCCTCCTTTCTAGTTTCCAGGCAGGATATGCTGGGAATGTTTTGGTGGCAGACAGTGTGCATGTGTGCGTGCGTGTGTGTGCGTGTTAGTATAGATTTGTGCGCACCCTCATATACAGAAAGAGATATCAAGAGGGAGAATGGGCTTTTGAGGTTACAGAGGAAGTAGGGCATGTGATTGTGCAGCCATGTGTGTTTGTCCATGCTTGTGTGTACGGAAATGTGTGTTTGTGTGTGCGTGCGTGGGTGTGGGTGTGCATGCGCTGCTCTTCAGAAACATCTTTCTGATGTAACATAAACTGATGCCCGCCTTCTCTCTCTCCCAGGGTTCTCAGGCGGCTGTGAGAACTTGTTTATGAGCGCTCGGCTCCACAAGGCAAACACATGTCAATGACAATGTTGGAGCCTGGAGGAGAGGAGGCTGCGACTAACACTCCCACATCTTTGCGCCTTTTGTTGTTTACAGTGCTCACTCATACGGGAAGTGATCGCATTTCCAATATAGCAGTGAATGAGGAAACCTACCCCCCCCCCCCCCACACACACACACACACACACACCACCACCACCTCTGCATCTGAGTAGTGAATCCCCACCCCTTTGGATGGGCTGCAGGTGGGACAAAGTCCAAATCTAAGAAGTCTATCCAGTTCAGGCATGACAGAGGAGGCAGAGGTCCGTGACTTCTCACAGAGCTCGGTGGTGGAACATGATCACAGCTGAAGGACAGGGAGAGTTGGGGGCAGGGTGAAGCTCTGTGAGAGAATGCAGAAGGTCGGCCTAAGCTCCAGCTGTCCAAGGGTTGATTGATCAGTGCTAGCCCTGAGGGGAGGGGGCAGGTCACCAGCACCTGCCCTGCCTTTCATAACAACATGCCTACTACAATCAACTCAGCGCGGACATGGTTAACTGTCAAGCCATGTGCTCATTGTATATAAGGGAGAGGCCAAACATTTAACTGAAACATGTTTGTTGACATACAGTTTATTTGTGACATCTTTGATTGACCCCACATCACTTAATATATCTGCAGTGTCATCATAAAACAGTCTGTGTAATGATCACTTTAAGCCTCTCCTGACTCTTCCTCTTGCTGTTTGTTTTTGTGGCACAAACAACCTGCACATGTGCTCTCTGCTGCAGGTGCCTAATTAGATTGATGAAGATCTAGGCCACTACCAGTTGAATCTAGGTCATTTCCACCTGCAATGAATAAAATGCCATAGCAGTCTGTTGATCAAGTCCAAACATACTTCAAAAACTCATGGTATTTGGAATTCAGATGCAAAAAAATACATTAAAAAAGGGCAAGTGTTGAAATGACAGAATACAATGCATGTCAATATATTGACCTCAAGATAGATAGATACATAGTAGTAGTAGCAGATTGAGTCATTTATTCCCATGGGAAACTGCAGCGAAGGCAGCCTTCTCACATGATTAGCATAACCAATGACAGCTAAGTAAAGAAAGAAATCTAAATATACACTGTACCACGGTCGTGCCACAGTAAGACACGGAATTATTGTATAAACTTTAATACTTGGGCCGCAAGTATGTAATACACTGATATGAGGTAACATAGTACTGAAAAGAAAAATACAGGATACTGACATGCGGTATATATATAAATGCTATATAAGTTGTAGTTAACGATATAAGCGTCTTCATAATAAACAATGCCCTTAATGTCATTAAAATATGGAGGATAATTACGCATTACTAATAAACACGTGAAGCTTTTTTATCGCCTGTTCCTTTAAACTGTCTCTTTATCGACATAACGCGGCCATGGAGGAGCTTCCCGGTGACGGGAGTTCACAGCTTTTCTGTCAGAGCAGGACGGTAGTAGCGCGAAAGCGGTCTCGTGCTACGGGGAATTTCCCGTCCACGTGTCTGAATACGCGATGGAGGAGGCGGGATAAAAACAAACCCCGCGATTGGTCGCTGGGACGTCACGCAAGTGTCTCTTAAAGGGACGCGCCCCGCCTGCCCCGAGACGCCGTGCGGCCCGCCGACAGAGAAGCCCGCGTCTTTAAGGGGGTTGTTTAGTAACTTTCTCCGCCACGCCCCGGCGGCGGAGTCAGTTTGGAGCGAAATGAAATCGGCTCGCCGCAGTTTCCCTCACAGAATGGAAGTAGTCGTGGAGGTGATACGGACTAAACTCGCTTGACTTAGCAGGATATTCAACTCTGTGTTCGTCGTTGTTTTTGTTTTTTTATTTTTCGTTTTGTGAGCAAACGACAGCTAATACAACGAAGCCCAGCTCTGTGGTAAGTTCATCAAAGACCTCGCTTCGCGGCAGCCGGTCAGTCCGGGCTTTAACATTAAGAGACACCCGCGTCCTGGCGAAGCAACAACAACAACAACAACAACAACAACAACGGTGCCGCCGGCGACGGATTTGTTCCGATGCTCGCCGCGTCCCGTGCTGTGTGGAAGCGGTAAAAGCAGGACAGCCGGGAGCGGTGTCTGGTTTACCCCGGCGTGTCATTCATACAGGACAGATTTGAAATACACCGGCTTTCCCGGTTTGCAGCGCTCAGGCGGTGAATGGCCTTCAGACCGCTGAGTGCGTCTGTGTCGCGCCCCAGTCTTTACTGAAAACCTTTTTTTCTCCAAAAACAGCTCATTATTCTGATAATAATGCTGTTGCGTATTTAGCACACAATCTATAGACGCTCGTATATATATATAGACAAGTTTTACTTTATTATACATCACTGCGCGTGTTTTAAAAACAACTATTCTGACACAATTCAGGTGTTGCACGTTTTTCTTAAAAACAACAAACAAAAACAAAAAACCGATTAGATTGCGGACTCTTGTTTAGATGGGGAAAACCCCGGTCGTGACACCGCTGTGGACGTGAGGAGGTCATGTGTCATTCCAGGTGTCGGCGTGTGTAATGTCAGGTAAGGCGGAGGTGGCGTGAAGCGAGGCTCGCTGTGTCAGTAACAGAGCCGCCCTCCCCGCTTTCTGCTCGGCTTGCTTGCTTTGCAGCAGGGGGAGCCACCGTCTGACACAAACACCGCGCAGCTCGCCGCCCGCCCGGCCAGCAAAGCGCCGCACAAAGCAACTCGGGATATAGAGAATTTGAGCCCAATTTTTTTTTTTTTTTTAATTATTCTTCATCCTTCCATGTTCCTCCTCTGCGTTTGTCAAAACAAAGCATTAAGTGGTTTTACACACAGGGTTTATTGTGTACGCACACAGTATATCGTGAGGTCTGGGCATGCTAGAGACAGGCCAATCTGCTTATGTTGGGTGAAGAAATGAAAACTCCTTCTCATGGAGCTGGCGGGCTGACAGACCAGGGTAGGGAGAGTGGCTTAGGATTTTCCTCAAAGACTGTCATTACGCTTTTGCTGTGGACCCTAATTTGGAAGTGTGGTAGTAGCCTAACCCTGTATTACAACTCGGTGGTGACTGGCGGGTTAGTTGGTGAGGCAACTTGAATTTCGCCCATATTTTGATAACTCTGTGACCCCCGTTACATGATTCAGGGTTGAGTGGGGTGCATCATTCACACTGGAGAGATTCCCAAGTGCTCCTTTGGGTCCACTGCGTGGCAGAATTGCTTCAGTGAATCATGATCAGACTTCTATCATTCTTGTTAATAATTTTACTTGCTGTAAAAATACTCGATATAAATTGGTGACTGTGAAAGAGACAGTTAAGAAGCCAGGTTCACATTCACAAGGCTGCCTAGTGCAGACTAGATAATCTACCTCTCATTTGACCCAGTTAGCCAAAAAGCATTTATGTAAATGTGGCTCAGCTGAGTCTCTTAGCCGCAGTAAACTGTGTGGTTTCATCACTGAGGTGAATAGAGCCATTTGTCTAATTAGCCACTGAGCACAAATGAAGGCAGATCATTTGCTCATTTTCTCTTCCCCAACTTGTCCGCTGTGGTTTCATTGATTTGAGGGCGCTCGTTATAAAGCAGACAGGTTGCCTGTAACGATAATGAATGCTTTGGAGGAATGAACGTATAATGAATGTGCCTGAGATCATCTCTTTAGGCTGAACGTGGACCTGTCCAAGGTTACCGTCATTAGTGGAGGAAACTTGGGATGCCTTTGATTTATGTGCTGACTGGAAGGCAGATGTTCTGCACTCAGCCGGTGTAATAACCTTCCTTTCTCCGGCCCGGTCGTTTTAAGGCTGCTCATCTCACGGTGCCCTCGCATGGACGACGAGGAGGACGATGTCTTTGAGCCGGACCCCTGCTGCTGGCGCACCAGATTCAGGGAGATAAAGTGCGAGGACCGGGGCACGCAGACACCTGGCCCTGCCCTGGCACCCAACAACGGCATGCTGCCCTGTGGAGTCGCAGAGGAGCCCAGACCACTCTTCTACGGTGAGGCTGATGACAGCGCAGGCGAAAAGGGACGTCGCGCCGTGCGTGATAAAAGTGTTGTAAAACCAAAGCACGAAATCATTATGTGATACTTAGTGTGAGAAATGTTGTTGTACTGACCTCACTCCTGGCGCCTGATAGTCGCGATCGCAGCGGCTTTTATGGTTGGCGTGGAGTGTACCCAGCTGCTTTGCTATTCAAAAGGGCGCCGGGTTGGCGATGTGACAGAGGCGCTCACCTGCGTAAGCAGCAACTGTACAGAGAACTGATAACCAGTGGCAGCGATCCCACATTGGTGCCATATATGAGTAATCACAAGAGAGAAGCACCATGACAACAAACAGACCTGAAAATCTGTGTCGAGATAGAGGGTTGTGTGTGACTGACTTATGAAACTGTAACATGACTCACTAGGTTTGACTGTATTACAATAAAACTACTCGGAAAGTTGTGGTTAAAGTCAAGCAGGCTGATAGGTCGAAGGCACATTCAGCAGTTTGGCACTTTGCATCAGTTGTGTCCTCAGTGTAGCTGTAATCAGAGTAAAAAAGTGTCACTGCTGTACCTAGGTTGGTGATACTGAACACTTTGTGTTGTTAAAATAATAATAAAAATCGGCCTTGACGCTCCACAGGCAACGCGGGTTTTCGATTGCACTTCCCGGCACGCTTTGAGCTCTCCGGGGATCAGGAAGTGAGGCCGCAAGACAGCGAGGGGCAGCACAACGGGATGGAGCAGCTACCCTGGCAGCGGCCTGCGGCGCACAGCGTGGAGGCCTGCATCGGCCAGAAACTCCAGCTGATAGGAGACCAGTTTCACCGGGAACACCTACAACTGGTGAGGGGGAATGAAGCGCCCGTGCGATTGCACAAACTCACCACAGTAACCTTGGCTTCTAGTTCGATGGCAGTAAATAAATGCAACTCGCTAATAGTGCCCCAAGTGGTAACAGAATCTCGCCTAATGGGCCTCCACTGAGAGTCGTGTGCAGACAGTCCTTATGTAGGTGTGTTAGTTATATTCCTCTGACAAATTGGACTAATAGATTTCTACCTCCAGGCAACAAATGTAGAAAGCTGAACTGCAAAAATAAAATGCAGCCCCGTCCAGGGGGGATAGGCTGTTTAACAAATCAAACATTCCTTATAATAGTGCACTGACACCCAGTGCTCCCTCCTGGTTCACCTGTCTTGGAGCTGTATGTGATTTGTTTGGTTGTGCTCTGGAGGTCGCTGGGTCTCGCTGGTAAACTGAAACTTCACAGCAATGTCACGTCGCCTGGAACGAAAGCTCATATCACTCACATCTTCAGTTGGTCAAATTCTGCACTTTTTCTTTACGCCTCTTTGCGATGGTGTCGCGTTGCTGACTGCGCATATCACCGCCATCAGAACCGGAGGACAATGTGCGTGGGCGTGTATCGTTGTGTGCAGCTGTGTCAGGTTAACAGGGCCTTTGCGAACTCGGTCCACACGACAGCAACGTCGTCCCCGCACTTTTAGGATTCATTTTTGTGATCGTGTGTGGATCTGACAAGGTTTTACGGGTGGGGGGGGGGTCAAAGGTTTGCTCTCTTTTACTGTGTTTGCGCCATAATTGTTTTGGAGAGGCTGTGCACATGCAGAACTTTACCCCCCCCCCCCCTCCCCCCTCCTCCTCTTCCCGAAAGCCAAAGACTTTGCTGAACCAGGACAGCCCTTCCCCCACCCCGCCAACCCCAGGCCCTCCCCCCTGCCTCTTCTTCCTGTTTACTTCCCTCTCTCTCTCACTCTTTTCTCCTGTTTCCTCTGTGTGCTGCGGAGGCAACTGGCGTGGAGGATGCCTCGCCTCAAACACAACACCAGCGCTGTGGTCAGGGTGACACCGTCCACCGGCTCCATGCGCCGCATTATGTCACATTCTGCGTGGGTTGTGCGGTAAAACCACGACACGCCATCCTTCCGCGCTCCGACCCACCAAAAGCACATGTAAAATCCTCGGGGGGAGACGAGTGTTCTACAGTCAAAACACACATGTTTTTTTTTTTTCGAACGCGTGCTTTTAAAGACCTACACCCACACAAACTGATATGTCCAGGAAAAAAGCAGAAGTGGTTGGAGTAGGTAAACATGTTGTAACCCGAAGCTCAGCGCGTGAGCCCTGAGGGAAGCAGCTGTGGTTCCAGGGAGTCTCTTGTCAGCCCCTTCCCTCGGCGAGGAGCGGCCACAGGAGACACCCAAATGAGAGGTCTACGCAGCCTTAACAAGGGGGAGGTTTGGAAATGAACCTCCAATGTACAAGTGGCAGCCATCTTCAGTTCTCCTTCAGACCTTCCTGCCCTGCACGTAATATAATTTAACTTTGTAACCCAAAGTGTCAGACTGATTTTTCTCATGCGCTTATCAAAGTTATTTATACCCCCTGCGGCTCAGCATGACTCATGTATTGTGACACTGGCAGAAGCAAACAGACAGGCAGACGGACGGTCAGACAGGGAGGGATCGCTGTGACGGGTGTGTGCGTGTGTGCGGCTGGGATCTGCTGACGCACAACGGAAGCGGGCCCGGGTCGGGGGAGGAGGAAGTGGCTTGGGCTCCTTCTGCCAGTTGAGTAAACAGCGGCGAGGCCAGTCAGAGCGAGAACGGCTGCGTGAAGTCACGCCCTGACGCGATGCATACTGTGGTGCTGAATGACTGATAAAGAAAATAGGGGGGTTTCTGCCTACCGGGCATCATGAGGAGTACGGGAATGTGTAGTGACAGCTGGCACTTGTCACTCAAGCGGAGCAGAACTACATTTCTGCCGGTGTGTAAGCGTGTGTGTGTGTGTGCGCGTGGACACTTTGCCGTTGCAGAAACACTGACGTGTGTCGTGGGGATGCGTCATTTCCATTCGCGATTCGTCTGTATTTTCTGGCCCTGATTGTGCTCTTATTTGTATTGTGCTTGTGTGCACGTGTACATGCTCATGCATGAATACACCCCATACTTGTTTTTCTGCTTCTTGTTGTCTCTCACTTCTCGTTCTCGTTCCTGTCTGCTGATCGCAGTTCGCCGGCGCAGACGCTCGTCCCTGGGCGACCCAGGTCCCGCCTTTGACTGCCATCCTCTTGATGGATTCGGGAGCAGCGTGGCTGCGAGTGCTCTCCTCCATGGGAGCCCGTGGCCCCCGGCGAAAGGGAGGGATTAGGTAGCGAAGGAGCGCTGGTGGACGCTGACAGATAAATTGCTCCTCAGTCAGAGAGGGCCGGAGGGGACCCTGAGGTCCCCAGAGGACGGCCGACATTAGCCGGCCCGCCATTTGAGACCCGGCAGTAATGACGGTCACAATGGGAGGAAGACTGCTTCAGCCTGCGCGGGGCAAGGAGCAGAGTTAGGTTTCATGCCCATGTTTTTTTAAAAGAGACGACTCCTGGTGCTTTCGATAGGAGGTGTTGAAAGCCGGGTTGAATATCGGCTGCGTGTGTGCGTGCCTGCACGCACGCCGTGTTCGCGGCTTTATCTCTTCACTGTTCTAGTGAGGGCACGGCACTCTCTCCTTTCAGCACTTGTTGATGGGTGGGGGGTGGAGGAGCTGCTCTGGAAATAAAAACACACGGGGCTGGCTTTGGATATTTACCTTTCATTCATTGTTCTGTGATGTTTTTTTTCCCTTTTTTATTTGTCGGCGGGGTCCATTTGCACTGTTGTGCATCACCTGACTCATGAATATCTGTTGTGTTTTTCCTCGTCTCCTCCCTGATGTGACTAATCCACAGTTTCTTGCTATCGAGGCTGGCCTGTTTGCCCAAGAGATAAGGCAGAGCTTCTGAGCAGCTGGCTTGACAGACAACCCGCATGGGGCTCTGATAAAGCAGTGATCAGGCCAGTGTCAGAGTGATGACACCGAGCATCTGGCCAGACTCTGCCGCTCTATCGCCGGCTAAATTTAGCGCCCGAGTCTCGCTTTGACAGTTGGTGGCGTGACTCATGACTCAGTTGCGACAGGCCTGCGTCTACACCTTTTTCTTTTTTGTCACTCTCTCTCTCAGCAGGCAGGGGGCAGGAGTTCAGGGTCACAGAGACGCCGTGTTTCTGTTTATAAAGATTAACTGCCGCTCACGCAGCTTGTAGTAAACGCGCTGTGTGACGATTCCCTCGGTTGACTCATTTTACTCCTGCAGCTTTTACTATCTAATATCGAAACCTTAAGCACCGTGAAGTTGATTTTGACGCACAATATACATACAATTGGGCATACGTGATAATTCTGCCTCCTTAGTTTTTTAGACCCTGGAGTTGTAACTGACCGTAGCCGCTCATGTGGTTTAGTTTTAAATTTAAAAGAAGAAGGTATGCCCTGTTAAGTAAGTTGAGCCATGCTGGCCACTTTGTGCTGCATATACATATTGCCTATGTTTATATTAAGTGGACGTTACGCTTTTAGAATTTCCTTATCAAAATATCCTCAGGAAGGAATTAGATATGTCATAAAACAGAGAACTGGTTTCATCAAGACTCCCTCGACTCGAACAAACAGTGAAGTTAATGAGAACTAAGCACTCACGCTGGTTGGAACTCTGGCAAAGTTTATGCAACATCCTGCAACAAAAATTGATAAGAGCATAGAACACCAGAGGCTTATCACAGTGGCAGTTCTTTGGCTCGTAACTGGGTCAATGTTTGGACACCACCACCTCAACATTCATGTAAATGTGGCACGCAGTATCTAATCTCTGCCTGTAGATATATTTGGCTTCCATAAACAACAGTAAAATATGGCTAAGAGAAGATAGTGCACTTTGGTGCGTTGTCATGAAAAAGAAAAGCTAATCTCAGTCTCGAGTCTTTCTTTACAGCCTTTTTGTTCTGAAAATAGAAACAGCGCTATCAGGCGTGGTGGCGTCTGCCTTTCGTCTGCAGATGAGCTGCCGGACTGCCGTACCTGCCGAGTCTCCCAGAGGCTCGAGGAGAGCTCCCTAATCCCATTGGTGTGGTTATCTTATCTCAGCTTCTCAATGGCAGAGATAGCATTATCCCCCTAATCACGCACAATCCAATTGGCTCACAGACCCGAGAGAGCCTCCTCCTGCACCAACTGAACGCCGGTCTCTGCCGAGAAGATTAGGGAAAAGTGTGACCGCGTGTTGAATGCATCTAAGGACCGGGAATGCCTGTCGGGAAGCCCGGATTGTGCGAGGATCCCGCACACAAAGGGAATGCCTCTCTAATGAGCATTATTGAGGACAGAAGCAGACTGTTGTGAAAATATCAGCGGCGTTCCAGCGTCTGGTTTTGTCTCGCCCTCTTCTCGGTTGACCCTCTTCGCCCTGCTCACTGTCAATCAGGGCTCATCACGGCCAACACAAATTAAAGCTCACGCCAGACACCCACACTAATGACTCGTCTCCAGCGCTGTATCTTGCACGCCCGTGAGTGAGTTTCACTAGAGTGCACTAACTGACATATGTTTCGCCTTTATTTGTTGTTTCAGTATCATCGAAACCAAAGGAACCAGGGGCCGCTGTGGTGGCGCCTGGCCGCAGCTCTGCTCAGCCTTGTGTTTGACAGGGGGTTCATTGCTGGAGGAGGTGGAGCAGGACGGAGGTGAGGGGGAGGGGGGCTTCCTCTCACCACCCCTTTCCTTCATCGCTATGAGGAACTGGACTCCTAATGGCACTGTCAAATCTAACACGGGTCTGTTTTTATTTTGGGGGGGAGAAAGGAGACAGAAAGGTCACCGCGGGACGGAGACAACCATCTTTTATAAAAAGGTTGTGTTTTGTTTTGGGGGTTTTTTTCCAAGAAGATGCCATGATGCCGAGATTCTTCTACAGGACAATGTTCATATTTTCGTATCTGTGTGGTGTAGTAGTTTTGTACAGTACATTGTTCTTGTAAAAAATGTTTGCACTTCGACATGTATCCATCTTAAATGACCTCCGCAGACCCTGGGAATGCCTTATTCAGTGTCTTCTGCCAGAATGAGTATTGAGCAATTTTGACAGGCGAGATGAGATGGTTGGGAAATGTGGTGTGAGGTTTCCTTTTCTGAAGTTTCCCAGGTGACCAGTCGAGTTGATTTACTAATTTTCCAAAGAGGCAACTTCTCAGAACAAAGCATTTTGCACCCCACCTCAATGGAACATTAGCCTTTTCTTATTTCCTTTCTTCTTTTTTTTTTATTTATTTTTTTTCCTCTCCCCACAATTTTCTTCGCTGTAGTATTATGCTTGAACACGATCCCTCAGTGTCGTTCAAAAATACGGGGAGCAAAGGAAAGTTTCTGCACATGGAAAAGTCCGCACACCAGGAAATGTAATCTGAATACCTTTCAGTGTGCGCAGATGTTTGGAGGCACGCCTGTCTTCTGTCACATGCTGCATTTCAAACAAGTAGTGTTTTTGTTTTGATGGAAGTTTCAGGGCGGAGAGTGGCGCGTGCATCGCTCACTGGTCAAACGAGCCCAGCGACTGCAAACAAACCTGTGTATGGCAGCAAATCCAGCACTGGATGATGCTGTCATCAGTATTAGGAAAGAGGATTAATGACACTGCAAAACAAATGTCAAAGCAAAAAAATCTGTGGTTAGCTGCGATTAATCATTAACAAACATCCCAATAATCAATGAGCCAATGAATTCACTTTACAATCAATGCATTGTTTAAAATTATTTAAAGTAAGTGAATATTTGAACAAATCACTCAAATTATAATGTTTTTTTTATGAGCGTCATTTGACATATAGCAGTTGGACTATGCGAGCATTTCCCTCTGCTGCCATTTTATTGCTCCAGTATTCAGACATCAGTGATTGCTCAGTGGTGCTTGTTACTGTGCAGTGCAGTGGTCATGTCCCATCTAAAACGGATTACTTCCAGCTACCTGTGAGAAGCTACGTGACGTAACGCAGTGAGGAGATATTTAGACTACAGCTGCGGTGTGCTGACTTTTGCATGAATCAAGAAAACATTTGAAGGTCTAGCACTGTGCACTAAATATTAACATTAGAGTTAAGCACATTGTTTCGCTTACAGCAAAGTGTCATGTTCGTTCCCTCCAAAAATAACAAAACACAACTGTTTGGCTGAGTTGGCCATGATCGTGATTTTTGAAATTAATTTCACCACTTACTCAGTTTTCAGTTTTTGGCCTTGTTCACAATTTCATTCCCTGAATCAAGTTTCACTAAGTTGTAGATGTTTTTTTCTTTTTCCTTTTTTTTTCATGTGATTGTTTTCAGACCTCCATGCCCTTGAAGTGGAGCTGTGGATCCACTGTTTTTGCACTAGACTTACACCCTTCGAGAGTTCAGATTGTTACTGAGCAAACCTCTGTCTTGTATGAAGGTTTTCAGTTACCGCTTGTTTTCTTGCCGCAACCTTTCAGTTGTGCTCATTCACACGTCCAAGACAAACAATCGATCCCCGGATCCGACCGAGCACAGTCGGGAGTCTGGATGGGATATGGGTTGCTTGGAAATTTCACGCACGAGTGTTTCAGGCTGCAGCGGAGTTACAGGAGAGCCACGCGCCTCGATCGAAAGGTTCATGAGTCCTGGTTTGCTTTTCACCGCCCCTGTGTGCTCTGAACACCAAACAATACTCCATAATCAATCTGTGAAACAGAATCTCCTCCTCTCAGGCTGCCTATATGGGGTTTTACATCATGTGATATTCTGTTGGGTGATCTTGTATTGTCTTTGGTGCTCAGATCCAGATTTGGGCCATTTTTAGCATGTACAACCACCACTGACTCAGCAGACAAACAGTCTGTGAAATGAAACAAAAGTGAAAAAGACTGTAATTATTGTTGAAATATGAATATGTTTAAAGACACTGTTGAAGATGCTGTTTGTTTTTATATATATATATATATATTTTTTTTTTCCATTGCTGAACCCAGGCCAATGTTTGGACCCAAGGAGCAGTACATATCAGGGGTCTGTAATTACTTGCTCCTTACAATGTGTCAAGTTTATCACTGCATAATTAGGGTTTCCTCTCGTTTTCTTAAAGATGTCTCAGGGACAGACTTTGTGGGCTACTGGCAACCTTGAGAATCTGTACATGGTTAGAAGAAGAGCAGTGTTTTCGGCCGTTTATTTATGACGAGGCCTCCCGAGGTCTCGTCGACTCTTCATTTTCACTTCAGTTACAACTCTCCTCTTGAGCATTTTCTCACCCATAAAGGTACAGTTTGACCAAGGCAGACTAGTTGACTGTGGTGGGGCTGGGGGGGCTACTGAGCATGTAGTAGAAAAAAAAAAAAAAAAAAAAAAGGCGTGCGAGGTGCACTGAATATGGTTGTGGTTATAGTTTCCTGCGGATCCTGAACGCTGAGCCAGTCCCTGTAGTGCCCCGTCTCACCATTGGCTCTTGACTTCCTCTTTGTGCTGCTCCTTCATTACATGGGTATTGTTCTTTGGTTCAATTTCTTTGTAATTTATTTTTTTTCTTTCTTATTTATTGTTTGTATATTTGCCCATTTCTACTGTATACAATTGTGTGTGCAATTACTTCTTATTTTCTTTTTTGTTTGTTTGTTTGTACTGGTCTTGGACTTGTATTCGCTTTTTTGTTTGTCTCTGTGCAGAGCAAGTTGGCCTGCATTGTGCCTGACTTTGCTTCATATGATAATGAACCCAGAATCTACATTTTGAGTATTACTCACCCCTTGTAGGTTTAAAAGGGGGGGGCTGTAAGAAGTTTAGAGTTTGGCCTTCTCCGTGAGGACCAGCAGCTCTGGTCATTTTGAATTCATAACGGTACTTTTGGAAAGCATAGTAGCCAAAATGCATTTGCGATGACCACAGCTGCTGCTTCCCCTTCTTGGCGAAGAAAACGTCTCACAGTCACCTTTCAAGGCTACATTGGTGGGGGGTTTTGATACTCAAAAAATAGATTCTGGGTGGAGTAATTCACTTTAAGTTTGTGATTTTCCAGGAATGGGCCCCAACCAATACAGACCTTTTTCATTATCTTCCACCACCCGGTTCAGCAGTCATCATGGTCAGATTCACAATCTGTGGTTGAGAAGTGCAGCAGCTTCAATACAGTGTAACCTTTCCTACAGGATGTGTCCTTTACTGTATAATTAATGAGTCATCCCCCTCCCATCCACTGCTAATGATGTCATTAGAAGTGCTCCAAAACACACATAAAGAGGTTCCCTTCCTATTCTGCTCGAGTCGCAGGGCGTTAGTTTGTTCGATTCTTTTCGTGATCATTGTGTTGTAATCGACATGCACTGGAAAGTACTTTGCATCTGGAGATCCCACGGGTTCCCTCGTCTGTCGCGTGTTAATGTATAGTATACACTCTGGATTGTTTTCTTGGGCGAATCTTGCCACGTGTCAGCCGTATATCTGTGCATTGACCAAGTAGGCTCTGGAATGACGGCCTGTGTGATCTAATGGAAAGGGATACAAGCCACCATGGTGCCCTGTGTCATTTTGTTAGAGTGAGGTTCCCAAAACTGCACTCATCACATGATATGTGAGTGTATGTGAGAATCCCTGGAGCGGGACATGTATTTTATGGAAACCACAGTGTCTTGAACTTTGTAGTCCACTTTATATAAAATTGAAGTTTTTGAGGAAGGTTTTGATTTTTAATTTTTTTTAAACGATAACTTTTCTTCTTCATGGTGTTTCTTAACTTTTTTAAAATGTATTTTCTTAAGAAAAAAGGGTCTGTTTTTATGAGGACAGTTCATGCTTGTAAAATAATTTTTAATACGAGTAGGATCCTTTTTTTTTTAATTCCACGAGATCAAGGGCATTTTTTTCCTCTTAAAATGAACTTGCAACATTCCTTGCACATCTCAGCGTGATGCATAGACAAAGCCAAGCAAACCAAAATATTTCATGGTTGTGGTTAATTTGGCTCGCAAGCTTATAGCTATGAAATATCTGCCCTAGTTCACACAACAGATAAAGTGTAAATGTATTTCTAAAACCCTGGAATATGCCTTTAACTGCTCAGTTTCAACGATGTCTTGATTATCACACACTCTCTGTATACCAAGAAATGAGACCCAGCGAAAATGTAGCATTTTTGTAAACATTGACTGTGTGTTTTCGAGACTCTACTGTGCACTCATTTTTTGTTTATATATTTTTTTGATTGTTGATATAATATGGAAGTAAAGACAATTTGTTATGTAGTGCAATATGCTGTAAATACGGAGCTTTGCTCTACAAATCTTTTTTCCCTCTGGATTTGTTGTTGTTTATTGGTACTTTTTTCAATAAAAAAATTTATTGAAGGTGTTAAGCTGAAACAAGAAACAGAGTTAAGTTTTACAATGCTGCATACTGTAAACCTAGTACCTGAGCTCTCATTAAGGCAGCGTTTTTCCTAAAACCATGCAAGAGAAATAAAGAAATCCCACCTCTATATATAGCTGAGGTGCTGTAGTGTTGTTAGTGTTATCAGGAAGAAAAGTTACAGAAAAAAATACATAAACATAAAATACATTTATAATAGTCCAGTCTCTCACACTGGAAACTGAACGTAGTGTGCTTGCCCCCCTTTGCTCTGCTCCCACTCCTCTGAGCCCATGCTTTTATTTCTGAGGAGTTCTCTGTTGTGAAAGTAAGCCACTGATGGATTAGCCAAGTGTCTGAGGCTAGTCAGGCATTTGAAGCCAGCCAGGCGTTTTGGCAGAGCCTGTGCCCATCACATCCCTCCTGCTGCTAGGTCGTTAATTTAGTGGGACCAGTGGGGCTTCCAAAACTGTCTAATAACTGCTGTCTGCACACCACACACAAGTGAGTGTTGCATGACAACTGAATGAGCCCATGTACAGAGCAAATGAGAAGAGTTACCTCACACGGCAGTACTGTCACTTCCTGAGAGGTTAAGGCCGGTGCTGCTGAGCCTGCAGCGTGAACGGGGGGGCGGGGACAGCGGGGACACGGGAGTGATTGATTACTCCTGACACATATAAACATGAAAGTTAGGGGTGTCTTGCCTGTGTGTATACGGTACAAGTTGTTCTCTCTGCGTTTAAAAGAACTGTTTGTGGAAGATAGATTTTAATAACAGCAAGAGATACATGTTAGTGTACTTTTTCTCACAGTGTGCTCACAATCACACCCAAGATTTTGTTGCTCTGACTAGACGACTTGCTCTCTCCTCCCCCAGGGCTGACGCGTGGCGCTTCTATTGTCGTACATGTCAGGTACAGTTTCACACTTCACCGACACCTGACTCACCTGTTTGGCCACTTGCAGGAAAAAGAACACCCCCCACCCCCACCACCACCACCACCACCACCACCCCCCACTACCACCATGAACACAAACACATGCACACAGTGACGGTGTTACAGAGGATGTGGTTGAGACAGAACGACAGCTCCTGCTCCAGTCGCGCTTGGTTTAGCATGCACAACTGTTCGGCACTCCTCCTAATCCTGTCTTAGGTGCTTTAAGTGTAGGAATTTCAAGAGCTAATGGGAGCTAATTAACAGTGTTATTTATACAACTATCCAAACATATAAAGATCATATGACTGGAGGCTTCAATGTCATATCTGCAGAGCAGATCACCTGCTTTTTCTTTTTCGATATACTATCCTAAATCTTGACCCGAAGGCAGCAGCATGTCAAGGATGCCCCCTCTTTCCTCCGTGTACCTCAGCTGCATGGCTCCTGTGGTCCTCTCCTCTCAGCTCAGCACTTAAATGGGGAGAGCTATTGGCTTTCCCCGGCCCAAACAATGGTTCCTCTGTTCCCCCTGGCCTGGCCGCCTGCTGAAAGAGACACCCATTAGAGAAGCGTCTATCTCTGGGGTCAGGCCCAGAGGTCGCACACAAGTACGGCTCTTGTTTATGTCTGCAAAGCCAATCAAAACACTGCAGCCTACGTCGTTAACTCCTACTCGCCTGGCTCGCAGGCAGACTGAAGAGGAGTTTCAGCTTAAACTCAAGCCACAGAGTGCAACAAATACAACCAGCGCTTCAATTTGTCCCTCTTACCCTGAACTAAACTGTAGCGTTGTTGTCGCTAAGTGAATAAAGTAGCTGCGCGAGAGGGAATCACTGCAAATTAGCGTTGACAGGCAACTCGGCACCTGCTCCAAGCCACCAGCCACAGATCCTGCCCCCCCAGCCCCCGGCACAGCTTCAAGCAGCTCCTCACTCCGGCACACACGGGCAATTACTAAATTATCACCTGTGCACTCACCCGTTTCATTGAGCTATAATTTAATGGAGGTATGATTTGAGGAAAGGAACCGAAGTTAATTTTAATGAGTCTGAAATGACATTAATGAGTCTGTGACTGCTTTAATCCGCTAGCAGCAGCTGTACAGGAAGAGTAAACTGGTCTTATCTTCTGTACATCACTGAGAAAGCTTGGTTATGAGTCACATCCAGTAATACATCTCCAACTTGAGAAACAGAAACTTGGTACATTCATGGTCCCCAGGGATGAATATTACTGACTTTGAGGTACTTAAGTTATTTTTAGCTAAATATCGTCACAGTCAATGGATGGTTTGTGCCTAAGCCATTCAGGCCTAATTAACAAACATTAGCACGCTAATGCACTATACTAACATGGTGACCATAGTTAATAACACCCGCTAATCATCACCATGTTAGCACTGTCACATTAGCGCTTAGCTCAAAGCTGAAGCTTAAGTGTGCTGTTGCTTGGTTTGATGATGTTTATGTTCTTTATCACTAAGTTAAACAATATAGATGCTATCTGCAGCCCCCCACCCCCAACTCACACCTACCCTCCTCAGAACCAGCCAGAACTAAACAGCACCAAAACACTGACAAATTTACGCTGAATTATATAAAATGGTGAGTGACAAACTGTGCCAAAATACAAAGGTGTTTGTTTGTCTTTCTTACTTTTCACGATGTATTTAAATGCTTCACTTTGCATCTAATGAACAAACACTGCAGCTGGGCAAAGGAACGTCACCGCTTCATCCTTAGATATATTTGTGCACTCGCTCTTTTCTTTCCCCTCTTTGCGCACATCTGGTGCTCAGGCGGGCAGTTGTCATGGGAGTAAGAAGCAAAGCCAACAGTGATGCATGTCACTGCGTGCAGCGAGAGAGAAGAGCTGATCAGGGATCAGCTGGGCATGCCGTGGGTGCAGCAACTTAGCAACCAACCCCAGCCCCCCGCCCCCTCTCTCTCTGCTGTGACTGAACACAGCTGACCTCCTCTGGCAAAGACCCCCCCCACCGCCAACGCCACCGCCACCTCCTCCAGCCTGCTCTGCTCTGCTCAGCCACCCTATCACAGCTGGGAGGAGAGTGTGCAGTAACTGATCTGTTAACACTTGGTAACTGATAATCAAATAAACAATCCTGGGTTTTTTTGCTGTCGCAGCTGGGTCATTTTCTCACTCCCTGCTCGTGTGCTTATTATTAGTTTTTTTTTTCTTTTTCTAACTTCTGCTTTACTCCGCTGTTCTCGACCGGCTCTTTTTCTTTACTTTCTCTGTTAAAGGAGCGGTTGGGCAATCACTATACAGCACTGTGAGTTCCCTTTGTTTACCAAGAGCAACCCAGCAGAGCGCAGTGCTTTGTTGAGCAGCAGTTACTCCCGGCCCCACAGCTGTGACACACACACATGCACATGCACACACACAGACACACACACAGAGCAGAAATCTCTGACTCACAAACACTAGCAGTATCCTGTGGTCAAGGGGAGGGATTTAAATCCTCGGAGTGCAGCGCATGAACCTGCTGAACTTGTCTCCTCCATCTCGTGCTGGCCATTGTTCTCTCTTCTACCTTTTCCAACTCTATGGCTTTTTCAAAAATCTTCTTACTTATGCACCACCATTTGGACCCAATTAAAAGATGCATCCCGTAAGCCTCTTTGCCGCAGGCAGCTGTCTCTCCCCATGTGTGAAGATCAGCGAGAAGCCTTTATGATGGGGGATGTCACTCAGTAGACAGTACATAAACAAGCGGGGTCATTGTTGGGAACTAATTGGCAGGAGAGAGGTTCCTGTGGCAAGATAAAAAATAAGAAGTCGCTGTGCTTTCCCGAGGACACACCGGGAGCCCTCTGTGCTGGCACGGCCTGAGGTGTGCAGTAATGAGAGAAGACCTCGCCTCATGCCCAGTTTCCAGGCGCAGTGTCTTCCCAAGCAGGAGGCACGCACAAAAAGCTGGATAAAAACCTCCGAGCTACAGAACCGGGCCAGTTCAGCGGGTGCGTCTTTTTTTTCTTTTTTCACCCAGAACGTTGGCAGGGCGCCAGCGACATCAGGCAGGCAGGCAGCCTGTCTTGTTAGCACACCTCACCTTGATAACAGGAGTGTGGAGAGAGGGATGAGGCCAAGGAAGAAAAACAACCAGCGCACCAGGGGTGGGGCCCTGGGACAATTGTGCGTGTGTGTGTTTAGGTTTCAGTGCGTGTGTCGGCTCACGCAATGGACCTCCTCCAAACAGTAACAACTGCAAAAACATTGGGTAGAGTGTTAAACTCGGAGCAGTTTTTCCAAGCTCACGTTTCACAACAGAGCACCAAGTCCCCGCTCTGTCTCTCTCTCCCTCTCTCTCTCTCTCTCTCTCTCTCTCTCTTTCTCTCTGACATTTTTTCTTCACCCATCCCCCACTTCCCTGGTACTCTTTCCCTTTTTTTCTCGCTTATTGGCCCTGTTTTTCTGCACTCCTTTGCTATCTGTATGTCTATCACATACACACACACACACACGCACACACGCACACAACTTCTCACCCACCCCCTCCATCCTTTCCTCCCGCTGTTGTTGCTGACTGACAGTGCTGATTTACTCCAGGTTTGGCGGGCTGCCAGCTAATCTCAAACAATTGCACGAGCAACAGGGCCGGCCAGCGGAGCCAAGTTTGGATGGCAATAAACAAAGTCATAGTTTGGCTCCTCTCCTCTCCTCTCCCAGTCCAACCCCAATCTTTGCAATCACTAAAAAAACTTTAATCCTTTTGTCGCTACCAAATGGTCTGAGACCCAGGGAGACCCCTTAAAGGGAATCAGTGTACCTGCCCATGATTTATCCAGTACTAATCCATTAGCCAGTGGTTATAGCCAAAGCAAAGACTTTCTTCACTGTTTCTATTACATTATCTTCTCTGTTTATTGCTGTCTCTCTCTCTCTCTGTTTTGTTGTGCAAGTCTAAACAATGACCAGCCTCTGCACACACTGCCGCCTCATCAGTGTCCACTTCCGGCCAATCCGTCCCTGTCCCCGTGTGCTGATTGGCTAACGCGATTGCCCAGAGGACTGTGGGTAAACTCCTGACCCCGTCCTTCTCAAAGAGAGAGCTTGAGACATCTGGAATGGGGGAGCCACCTGGGACCGAGGCTCAGAGAACAAAACACGCTGCAGTCGTCTCGATTCTGGCTGCTCATCATTAACCTGCGTTCACCTCCATCCCACCACGGGAGGACATGAAAACCCTGTTTTAAGATAAACAAAACAACAGACACACACGGGCTCGCTAATAACTTTGGGGAAATGGGAGTGTGGGTGTTTTGTGCACGGATTATTATAAAACCTGTAATGAAGCTATAATTATATTTCTGTTTTCTAACTTTTTTGTGTCTTTTTTGGCACAAATACGGCTTTAACAAAATTCTGACAGGCGGTCCCAGTAGAGCCGCATCAGGGGAGCGCGGTAAAGCAAAAACAAGACGAGCCATTCCAATGAACAGATTTGCTCATAAATAATTCTCTTTCCAAGACAGCCGAATGAATTTCAAATGCAGATAGATATGAGGGTGGACTGAAAAAAACAAACTTATACACAATAATGTGTAGTCATGTGCAACATTTGTCTGTGACAAGTCCAGCCCAACAGTTAAATTATAAATAGTGTGGTCCAGATGAGTTCTACATGGGAAATGCCCTGAGATAACTTCTGTTATGGGTTGGCACTCCATAAATAAAATTAACTTGACATGACATTAACTGATTCCAGCACTAAAAATAAGATGCTGCTTCAATTCAAATTCTCTTTGTTTTATGATAGCTCCCCTTCGCGTACTATTATGGCCTCCAGTGTTGACCTTAATTCTGTGGTATTTCACTTTGTGCTCCATGTAGCGCTGTAACCCGCTGCATGCTAACTGCATGCGATGCGTTTAAGGTGACCCTGTGATGTTCATGTCAACTCGTATTACAAATAAATGTGCTTCCCAGCAGTGACCTTCATGTTCTTTTTTGTTGTCTCAATGTAAACCCCACGCAACGTTTTAGCGACTGCAGCATCTTCCCCGGAAGATGATGATGTGAAACTTCTACGAGCATGTGAAAGCATCCCCGTGGTGTACTTTCGTGGCATGCACAGCGCCCTTCTCAATGCACCGAACGACAGAGTGAGCAGACTTGTGAGGGTTTCAAGTGACTGTGGCTGTGCGCTGTGTTGTGGCGCGGTGAGGTGTGGTGAGGATGGGCCCTGCCTACCAAACGGCTGCGACGCCGGAGAGAGACGGCGGTGAGCCTTGTGGTCGCAGCAGACGGAGCGCAGCCACCGAAATCCACCACACCAGGCACAGGCAGGCAGGGGCCCTCGACTGTTGCCTGACCACTCTGAAAGCCACCAGCATACTATGTTATTACATCTTATTGAGCATTGTAGCTCGGTTGATCGTTTGGGTTTGACGTCCGCAGAACTGCCAGCTTGTCACAATTGCAGTGTACAGTTGTCTGCAAACCACAGAGTCCCCTCCTATCTCACTGGCAAATGTTTATATGAACCCAGGTTGTTTTGCCGAGGAGAATGCCTCCCGATACTGTTTTCAAGGTTTCCTGGGGAAAACAGTGAGTGCAGATCTTGCTCAAAGCAGATAACACAGATGTAAATAACTCCTCCTCTCCAGCTTCAGTGATAACAAGAGGCCTAACACCATTGTTTTTGGCCCACCCTGACCTCTGACAGTTGTCTGCAATTGACAAGATCACCGTCTGCCCCATAAACACACAGAAGTTGTCTTGTGCAGGAAAACAGAGAGAGGGAGAGAGTTCTATGTCATCTCCCTTGTCGTTATCTTGCCTCTAGCATGTCCTCTCTAATGGGTTTAAACTGAATATCAAGCAGATTAACGGCATTAGGCTTAATAAATCCAGTCGTGGGTGCGATAAGGACGGGGCTGGGGAATCTAAACTGTAGCCAGTCCCTCCCTGCTGGGCTCAAACACGAGAGCACTGCTGTAATCTGGTTACCAGCGGAGGGATTTCACGCCAGGAGAAATGACATCAGCTCTCGCACGCTGTTGGTAAAGGTGAAAAACAGATGCAGTAGTGGACACGGTGAATATTTATATCACTCAGAGCAGAGTGTCGGATGGAGAGACTTTGTAATGGAATGCAAAGGCGGTGAACTGCAGTGGAAATTCAGAAGTCTAGAATGAACCTCCTAGGGAATAGGCACTGACTCAATATGACGGCATGTGCTACGCTATCTCTTACTTTTAGCAACTCTTCTTGGCCTGGTTTGAAGCAACTTTGCGTCCCACTACAACAATGTGGAGTCGGTCTCATTTGGGCCGGTTGCCCAATTCAAGTCCCTGACACGCTGTCACACTGTATCATTTAGCGGGCCGGTCTCAGACAACTCATTCAAACACACTGTTCCCTCTAAAACAGATTTCTTGTAAAGGCTGTTCCACCTCAGTAAATAGAGGGCACCCGGGGATGAATGGCGACTGCTCTCTTGGGCCCCCAGACAATACTGACTCCTACAATACCTTTAGATGGCACACAGATTTCAGTAATTAGACTGTGACTGTTGCTGGCAGGGGGCCAGAGTCAGAGACAGAGGAAGGGGGGGTAAAGGTTCTTAGACACACACACACACACACACACACACACACACACAAATGCACATCCACTGAATGCCCAATGCTTTCCCCTCCTGCTGCCCGGCCATGTTCGCCCCTACAAGTTACTATCCCACAGCCCCTTCAACCCCCCCTTCTTCGATTCCCTTGTGTTTTTATGGGTCTGAGTCAGGGTCCTAGGGTTTGTGGGTATGTTTACCACTGGGTAGTTTGGGCTTTTTGGGGGGAGGGGTAATTACAATGGTGGGGAAAACAAACAGAGGATGGAGCGAAACGGGACTTGGCCCGTGGTCACATGGGAGCTATTTATTCATTATTGGTCCAATGGGAACCTTTGTTTTCTTTGCTTTAGGATGTTTAGATGGGGAGGTGCAGACAACAAATATATTGTGGACCGGTAAATCTGCTGATTCATTGGTGGGAAATATATTATAGAGTCTTTCCAACCCATGATGTAGTTAATATGAAGTATTACCATGCACTTTTTTCATTTGTTTTTTTTCAGTTTCTAAAAACAGATCAGTGTGCAGCAGAGGTGGAGTTGAACAGGCAGTCTGCCTCTCCCCTCCTTTTTGCTTTCTCTCTCTCTCTCTCGCTCAGGCTACCTCCATGAACTCCGGCTGAACCGTCCCCTACTGCTGAGGTTTTATGATCTACGTATCATGGTCAGTCACCCCAAACCAGTGCTGGTTGGCAGAGTGGCGTCGAGTGGTTAGCAACACAAGACAAACTATCCAGATACGATCTTGAACTCTTGAACTTATCACAAATATACAGCGAGCGAGAGCGGGCAATCAGTCTCACTTCGTCTCACTTTAAATCTGTCTCTCTGTATCTTTTTTCCTCTATCTCTCTTTCTGTCGTTCAGCCTCATGGCAATTGAGCTTGGCAGTGAATTTCCTAGACTAGGCAGCCAAAATAAAGAAAAAAACTTCAAGAACCTGTACGTCTGCGTTGTTTTATTGATGTTTCGTTGCAAACAACTGCCTCTCGTGATGGTTGTTTTTATGAGTTTCAGTGTGCGAGAGTCTGGACATCGTCTCCAGCCTAGCGTAGCTTGCAAGTTTTCCCCAGGGTGGGGGGGTGGGTGGTTGGGGGTGGGGGCACAGGGCGGTGGGGGAAGGGAAGTTGCCAATCCACTGCTCTCACGCACCCCCTAGATTAGAACATTGGAAATCACAAGTGGGCAATGAGACAGAAATACCCTCGGTGCCTGCAGCCCC
Source organism: Psettodes erumei (assembly GCA_016785225.1). Classification (NCBI taxonomy): domain Eukaryota; kingdom Metazoa; phylum Chordata; class Actinopteri; order Pleuronectiformes; family Psettodidae; genus Psettodes; species Psettodes erumei. The sequence continues at coordinate 211,728 of JAFBJZ010000383.1, forward strand.
TCCTCCATCCCCCTGTGACCGGCAAGGTCATCTGCTTGGTAAGTGACCTACGCTCACTCACAACTTGACCCACAGGGACCGGCTCCTCGTGGCAGCGGAGCTGGTCGATGAGTGCCGTGTTCAGAAAGATATGAATGCAAAAAAACGCATCCATTAATCAGAAAGCAAATGAAGTTAGCAACAAACACTGCATCCATTGAGCAAGTTCAGTTTGACACTGAACAGGGATATGCCTTTTGAAAAATGACTCTTTAAGAATACAACCTCGTGCAATAAATAGACATGAAACTCCAATTCATTTGTGGTATTATTGTCAGGAGCACAGGTTGGGATCCAACAAGTTCCATATGCCAAGATATTTTAAAAGTCAGATTTTAGTTGATTTCTAAGGCTCTGTTATTTTATCTTGGTCAGTCTGGGTAAACAAGTAACTATCTGTTCATTGCTTATAGTGTATTTAATGCGCTGGAAAGACTTATCACATTATCTCCTCCTTCAATCTGCCTTCCCTATTTCTCCCATAGCAGATCATTTAACTCGCTTATTTGCGTTGGCAGCACAAGCCAAGTTAATGTTTACGGCACAGGCCCTCGTGTAGCAGTGTTTACCAGTGGCTGTATTAATTCAGTGTCATGCTACAGCATTTGAATAATGAAAGCTGCAGCAGCTGGGCCTCTGAGAGCAAGAAACAAGAGACCTTGTCTCCCTTTTTCTCCGACTCTCTCTTTCTCTTTTTTGTCCTCTCAACAACTTCGCTCACGTGGTTCTCACACCCCGAAACCTCACGCTTTCAATCACGCCCATGAGGTTTGAGTGTGTTACAATGGCTCGCACCAAATCCCTGGAGACTGAAGAGCCAAGTCATGCTCATGTTCCTGCATGGGACAAGGAGGTTTGTGTTTGAATTAATGCAATAATCAGCACAGAGAATGCACATTACTGTTATTTTTTATGCTGTATGCACCCTATGACAATCACAATGTTTGTAAACAAGACTTCATGCCCACACACACACACACACACACACACACACACACACGCGCACACACGTATATATGGGCATTAGAATGTAACATTTGCTTTGATGCACCTAAACTTTTCAAGTATGCTTCATGAACATATCCACCCTGATTTGTTTACATGTGACACATGCATGGCTTCACCCACAGTAGTAAGCTTGTTTATTAGGAGTGCATGACTGTTTGGCAAAGTATTGATGCCCAAGGGCTAAACTTCTACAAATTATCAATAAAGGGTTAATGACTTGAGCTCTGGCGACTCTCTGGGTAAATCACGCTTGGAAATCCCCCACAAAGAGTGGCACTTCATCTGCATGGCTTAGATTTGTCCCCTTCCCCCATTAACTTTCAGTCAACCTCCAGCTATATCTGCCCGAACCCCCCTCCTTAACCAGTCAGCCTCTTTATCAGCTGCAGCACTACAAACACCTTCATACTGGTCCATAAATTGACCTCAATCCCTCAATACCCGAAGGCCTGTTAGGATGTGTCAAACAGAGTTTACTCACTTGCTTAAGCTATGATGGTTTACTTATCAAAGCCCGATTGAACAACTTCTGTATGTTATGTTGGGGTTTTTTTCTCAGCTTTTGCTCATACATAGGTTGTGTCAGTGTAATGGATCAAATCTCAGCCGGCATGTCACAAATCTGACGAAACGGTTCCCTGGACTCAAAAGCAAGCACGACTTTCTGGTGCTAACTTTAATATAAGGTACTATATATAAGGTACTGAGGCTGTAATTGTCCTGACAGGGTGATATACAGCAGTCTAGCATTGCCTTTTGTGATTCAAGAAAACCTGCCCAACTCAGAAAGTGCACCTCCCATTTACCAGCTTTGTTTGAAAAGACTCCAAAGTCTATAGGAGAGAGTGGAGGCTGCCAAGTACTGATTCCAAAATCAATAGTGATCAATGAGCAAACAGGAAAAAAATGGAATTCTGCTTTAGTGTTTGTTTTCCCTTTGAGGTGATTACTGACAGACTTGAGCCAGAGATGGATTAGCAATATGCCATGTTGTTGGCTTGGATTAGAAGGCCACTGGATGTCTGAAGCATGCTGAATGTCCCTACTGGAGCCATCCCTGATGCTCATGTTTGTGCAGGGGAAAGATCAGCAGATTAGATTCACTTCTGACTGCAGCTCCATACTGACATTGACAGGGTTTTCATAGCGATTACTGACTGCAGCATGTGCACTGACCTTTCGCCTGAAGCCTTTTCTTCATTGCCTCTATATTTAATCGGCGCATCTGCTTAGTAGAATTACTGTAAAATGCATTATGTCTCCTACTTTGTCTGTGTGCCTCTCTCTCGCTCTCTCTCTTTCTTTCATTGCTTTATCCTCTGGTGCGTCCGAGCTTGATCTGCAGAGTTAAACCAAACAAGCTGATGTCTTCCCTGCCAGCGATTACGGCTGGAGGAATCCAGCAGAGGCTCCGGTCTGAGGTAATCAAGCCACCAGGATAATTGCACTCTGTAAAACAGTAACTGGATGTTTATGTCCAGACCCAGGGGGGGAAGTCATTAATGCCATCTTAATTAAGGGTAGTAAAGTTCTTCTCTGCCTTTTGGGATGGAGTGACCTGGACTTGATCTCTTACGCGCTGTACGGCTCAATTAAGAGACTCTATCATTGGCCAAACATGTTTTCACAGCTACACACAGCATTAGGTTTCACCCTCACCTCTGTGTCCTGATCCTTGGTATGAAGGAAATAAGATGAAGGGTTTTTGTCAGTGTGTGTGTGACCATATGTGCCTGCTCTGGCATATATGCATTGATGTGTGTGCGTTTTCTGATGGCGGTTAATCTTTTCTCTGCTCGAGACGTAAACCCAACCCACCCACCTACTCACACACAAAAAACACTTGCACTTCCACCCGCCCACTGCAGTCTCACACTGTCACGCATCTCCTGTTGACACACTCACTTCACTGTGGCAACATCGATGAACAACAAGATGGAGCATCATAAATAATTCAGCAGCAGGTCCTCTGCAACTTTTCCCTCTGCATGGCGATATGATAAATAATTCCGGGCACAGCGATTGAAGGAAATGATTAAGCTAAACAAGCATTTCAAATTTGTTGCTTCAACTGCTGCGGCAGGAATAACAGCCTGCCGGGGTTAGGCCAACACAGTCACACAGTGACTGTAGCTCCGGTGGCTTAGAAACAAAAACACTGGGTCAGAGAGGGAGAGAAAAGGAGCACACACTGATATGAGTAATGGCAAACAGCTGTCAGGGGCGGCCGCTAAAAATACACACACACATGTGTGACAGGTGTGCATGTGTCTGTAGTAAAGTGCAGAGCACTGCGAGCTTCATTTCATAGATGAAAAGATTGATTACATTAAGTAGATGGTAGAATGTGGAGAATTAACACCACAGTGTAAGCATGAAGGGCTGCGTGCCATTATTTTCCCATATTCAGAATGTAAAACTACACCATTACAAGTGAATGGGCTGCATTAAAGTCTTCGGGCACCCTGTGGCGTTTTCACATAAATGAGCAAAGTTATGTTTGCATTCAGTGTTAGTCACTAAAATGCATCCTTGAGGTTAAATGAACATGCTGAATGCATTTCCTTCCTCATAAAGGTTTGCAGAAATAAAATATATATATAAATCCTGCAGTGTTCCTATGTTTACCTTGCTACCATTGTTTTTCTACAATGCCTGTGTGGTTGCATTGTTTCTTTGTGTGTTACCATTGCCACATGTTGATCAGTGAAACAGCTGAAACTGATAGCAGAACTACGTTTTGCATCACGCATGTGCTCAAGAACATGCAAAAGAATGTGCATCATGCACAATTCAAATGAAATGGTGACATTCATAAATGCTCCACAGTGCTATGGTGCTATGAGCATCATTATATTTTCTAATTCCAATTGCTTTAGCTTTTTATAGTATAGACAGTTCAGTCTCTTCTTTGGAAACAATCTCCTCACATCTTCATCGGCAGATTAACTTTGCTTCTTCACTTTGCAATATGTTTAATAACTCTCTGCCACTGCTATGTTAAACTATGAAAGTCCCGGGGTTTGGGATGCAGTTTCATCTCTCTATGTCCAGCTGTTGGCGGGAACCCTGTGCAAAGGTCCACAGTCCCAGTAACAGGATCTGGAGAGGTATAGGGTCTGGACCCCAGGCAGCAAAAACAATCATCTGGCTTCTACTGGGAGTTAGGAGCAGGCCCTTCGCCAATAATAACAACTCTCTCATCAACCGAGGCAGCAAGAGCCAGAGAGAGAGAGAGAGAGAGAGAGAGAGAGAGAGAAAGAGAGAGAGCAGCGAGGGGGAGTTTCAAATGTTTATCTCTCATGCCTTGTGTAGGTGGCTGCGAGCATTCTCCGTGATGCTTCACGTCGGAGGGACTCATGTACGACCACAAAGGCGGCCTCATGACCTTTTGTTCTGTCTCACATACACACAAACACACAACTCTCTCTCACACACACACACATACAAACTGGCAAACAATAAAAAGCAGCTACAGGAGGTACTGCACCTCTCGCTGCCACTGCCGCCGTCCTCCACAGTCACACGCAAGTGCATCAAAATAAACAAAAAAAGAGTCAAAAAATCTCTTATCGAGGACGTAGAGGCTTTTTCCTGGTAGGGTGAACTTTGTGTCCTCACGCACCCTCACACACTCACACAGCACACACCAGTCAGCCGCAGGTTTATCTGCCTGTTCACAACATCACAAAAAAAGATGATAAGGCCAACACATCATGCAAGCTATAAAAAAACATACATACACAACTACATTCTCTAATGTAGGGCTGTTAATTACTGCATGTTTCAGGACCGAAACCTGCTCCAACCTGGTCCAGTCTTTCTCGAATGTGCACAGTCGTTTCGGAAATGTGCACGCAGAAAAAAGGCATAACAATGCACGCACACAGAAAAACAAACACTCACGTAAGCAAGCAAGCAAATATAGCAATATCCTGTTTTCTTTTGAATCTCTTCCACCACATAAAGCTTGTGTGTGTGTGTGTGTGTGTGTGTGTGTGTGATTTCAGTCTAACTAAAGGGATTAGAGAGACCTGTCTTAAATATTCTGCCTGGTTCCCCTGAGGCCTTCTGGTGAGGACAGATCCCTGCTGGAGACTGACTCTGCCTGCATGAATCACAGCGTGGGTGTGTATGTACTGTATGTATGTGTATGTGTGTGTGTGTGTGTGTGTGTGTGTGTGTGTGAGTCTGTGTGTTTATATGTATCGGACTTTGTTTGTGCTTGCCCGGTTTGCGTTGCTGTCCACCTTATCCTCATTTCCCAGATTTTCTCTTCTCTCTTATCATTATTCTCTGCCTCACAGCCATACCCTGCCCAAACCGTCACCCACAGGTTGTCACGTACAACCTATTATTTAAAAAAAGGCAATTTCTGGTTGACACTCCTGATTGGCTGAGTCACATTCAGAGCTGCTGTAAAACACCCCATAAATGCACACCTGTGACCGCACATAAGCCACCCACACCGGTACTTATGTGTCATTTACCAGCTGATGTTCAGCTACTGCTCAAACTTTGGAAGAATCACATTTAAAGCACTTTGGCACTTCTAATTCCAGTAGTGGCTCATGGGGATTTTGCCCAAGTACTTACACAAGACAGCTGTCTGGATTTTTAAAAAAGGACTTGATTACCCAGAAATCAGTGAAGTCAACACTTCTTGTTCCTAAATGCTTGTCTGTTAGCAGCTTATGGGGGCTTGAAGTGGGAAAAGCAGTCTTTCAGCAGCACGTTTGTCTGTTGTTAAGTCCAGTGTTCTCTGGATGGAGTTCAGTTTTTTTTGTTCTGACATTTTTAGCTGCCACTTCTTGAGCACAAAGCAAGCTCATCGCCAGCATTGTAAATGCAGTTAAGTCACACTCTTCCCACCAGAAGTCTCACTTGGAGATTTATAGCGGGCTAAAAGGAGGAGTGACTTTTTAAATAAACATCTTATGTGCTGAACATTTACATTCATTCTCTTTGATAAAACAGAGTCAGGGCTGCTTTTCTTTAAAAAAAAGTTGTTATGGTGATTTTGGAACAGCTAACTGTTTTTTTACACCATTTTGTGTCAGCTGGTGGATGTGCACAGCTCGCTATAAAACACAACTTCTAATGGGTTTTTGAAATCTTGCCACTAATCACGTTGAGAGGAGAGAGCACCGCTCTACTCGAGACAAGCTGGGAAGTTTGCCACTTGTGTGGATGTCAGGGTTTAAAAGTTCAGCAGTCGGAGGTGTGAAGGTTGTTGCGGCTGATGCTGTGCAAACCTTCGGCGCCTTTTCTGAATATTGCCACCATGCGTGTCCTTTGCAGGGACGACCCAGGTAACTTGCATCCTCCTGCAGCAGGCTCTTTGTGCGTCTGCAGGGTCTGTGAGGAGTGGGGGTAAAGTCTGCGGCTTGTGTTGCAGCCTTTTACACCCCTGATCCACTGACCCGACGCTGACATATGAGCTACAGTCTAGATGGAGAGAATCACTCACTTATCACCACCCTGCCCTACGGACTTTTACTGAGCGTGGGGGACACTGCTGCTTCAAATCAGCAAAGTTTATCCTGATTCAGATTAAGTCATGCAGTGTCTTTAACTCCCCCAGCTCTACACTGTACCACAGTGCTTCATACTGCAGTCACAGTTATCAGATGTATGTATTAGAAGGGCCATCAAAAGGCTTTGGAGTACAGCTGAAAAACGGAGGTTGTAAAAAAGGCGTCTGCGGACCTCGCTTGGATTTGGAATGAAACAGACTTTTCCTGTGCAACATTTGCGATCTGTTTCTGGTTATTTCACAAACGTCGGGTCACAGTGTTCCAGTCAAGTCCACGGACGCTGAGAGGATTTGTCACCACAGCAGGGACACATCCTGCTGACTGAGGACAGAGAAGGAAAGTGTATTTTCCAATCCATTTTACATATTATAGGCTTAAAATCACAATCAGTAAAGCTCTAGTGCTAATAGGTTGCACCTAATTTGTAGAAGTGCTGGAATGAGATGTGATTTTATGGTTTTGGTACTTGCAGCACAAGAGCTTGATTTAGAAAGCAAGGGAGGGAAAGAGCATGTCTGTAAACAAGGCAGAGCGAGTGCGTGTCTGTTACAGTTTTTTTCTCTCTCTCTCTCTCTCTCTCTATCTATCTGTCTATCTTTTCTTCTCCCCTCTCTGTTCTTCTTCTTCCTCCTCCGGAGCCTGCAGGGTCTGCCCAGGCTGTTTTGATTTCGCAGCGGGTGAGTGGCAGCCTCGACCCCACCTGCCCCCAGCCCGGGCTTCTGCTGATGTCAGCATCTTGCAGCAGATTGGAGCGTGCAGTTTTTAAACAAAGCCCAGGCCCCCCCACCCCCACCCCCCACCCCCCTCGGGAGGGGTGTTCATCCACTCTATTCCTTAAAGGGACAGTATGGCAGATAAACTAGTGACTGCTCATGGCACACTGGGATTTCTCACTGCATTTTCCCCATAGAATTTGCTTCTCTTATTTATTTGTGTTTCACATGGACAGTCCTGTGCACTTGATTTTTATATTAGTTTGTAGGTTTGGGCTCTAAGTACTAGTAGCATTTGCAAGACCATTCTTCCTTAGGCAAAATGCAGAAACTGAAATCAATGACAGCATGTGGCTGGATGTTGTGCCCAGTCAGGATATCCTGCTATGCCCTCTTCTTGTCTGAATGTGCTTCGTATTATGACACCTTTTCATTGCTTGTATTCTAATCAGCAATGTTTGTCAGACACACTTAGCAAAGCTCCACACATTCATCAGATTACTGGCCTTTATTTAAGCTGCAGAGCCAAAGTTTGCTGAAAATGTCCCTTTCTTCCTTATCACCTTAACAATTTATGTTAATGAGGTGTTCCTGGTTAAATAAAGGTTAAATAATTCCCTTTCTGTGTCATGACTGAATTACAGCAGTTTGATATGTCTCAATAGTGAATACAAGACAAATGTGCAAGTTTGAGACTGTTTTTGTGTGCCATGTGGTTTTCTTGCATGCAGCACTTTGTGTCTGTGGTCAGCTCACAGTTGGAAAAAATAAAACAGACGTTCACACACACACACTCACACACAGACTGTCACAATGATTCATAACAGATATTAGTGCATCACATTTTGCAATAAGCCAGAAGAATTATAAGAAACATTCTGTGCGGATGTAATAGGACGAGTGGCCGCACAGAACGGAGACCAGCTTGGTTAGGTCAATGCAAACATCCCATACAAACACTCGCTATGCATTCATGCACTACACACACACTCACACAGACGCACAAAGAAGTCATAGTGCTGGCACGTCGCCTGCACCTGACCCAACTTCATTGCCCCTGTGTGCCTTTATTGGCTGAATGTGATGTGTGTGTGGAGCTTTTTGTGTGAACAGCTGGGTTGAAGACTCCAGGCTCCAGGCCCCAGTCATCTAATATCTCTTGGCTGGCCCTGAGGTCTCCAGTCCTGAGGAAACACCATAAAGAACCTCTTATCTGGACTGGGCCCCTTTACATTGTGCCTCTAATAAATACCACAGAGACTCTTTGACTGTATTCTAAATCCCAGCCATATTTCAGATAACACTTCCAGATCAAAAGAGCGAATCGGCGAGGATTTTGCCATCTTAATCCCTCTGTTACTTGTTTGGTTCGACTCTCATTCCTCCAAATGAAATTACACATGATGAACCAGCTGTTAAGGAGATAGTTTTTTCATAACTGTTCATCTCAATTACATTGGCAGCAAAATAAGGACTTAATATTATCTTAATAGCGTCTGAGCTGTTCCAGGCTTTCAAATGCAGAATGAAGCACATCAGTCACATTAACCTCCACTTACTGTATGGCCTTTCACTTCAGTCAGCACAGGATCATTTAAGGAGCCAACACTTTAGTGTTACTATCACACAGATGTCTGTGAATCACACAAGAAGTCATTATCTGACATTGGCGCCACTGTCTGTGAAACCACACAACACTGCTGACCATCTCATCATGAGATTCCAATTAGCTTTTTAGTAGAGCACTTTGGGTTAGTGCACATGTATCTTAAAGGGGAGTTTGTAGATATTTAAAGGGATATATTAGCACTTAAGATTTGTGCATCAAACTGATTATGGTCATAATGTATTGGCATTTACACTGGTATTAGTACTGGAATTCCCTTTCTTCATGCAGTAGTACATATCGGGGTTACCAGTTGCTAACATGTTTGCCATATCAACATTAAAGATGTTAATATTTCAGTGTTGTGTGTACAGTTTGTTCCCGCTGCCCAAAGAGGCCAAAAAAGTTATTGCATGTTTTAAAGGAGGAATGACCAGTTATGTAAACTTACATACATGTGGGTGTTGCTGAGTGCAGCCTCTGCTGTGCTGACCACTGAAGTAGCTATGGGAGTGAGGGGAGTGACCTTTGACCTTGTGGTCTCAGTTTTGTTTTTCTAGCCTCCAGGCCACTGCTGCCTCATATACAACACATAACTCTTTTTCTGTCTCGTCTGCCTTTCTTCCTCCTGGCATCGCTCCAGCGCCTGAAGCCATCTGAACAGTCACAGGAGATGACTCTGTCATCCAGACGATTCTCAGAGGAGGGTTGGCCAATTGTTTTAGATCCTAATGAGCTGCTTATAAAAGTGGTGCTTCCTGTATTTCCTTCCCACATTTTTTCTTTACAACTGTACAGAGTCCAAAATCAATTCCACCAGACAATATTAAGGAAACATTAAAAGATTCTTATAAAGTTAATGCTCTTACCATCGGAAAGTGTTTAAAAAAAACAACTTCATAATATTTTTTCATAAATCTCTGCCACACTTTGCCCTCTGCTCTACACCACCACCAAGTAGCTTCAGGAGAACGGAGAGGTGAGGGTTGAAATAGTTAAAGGAGGTGAAGGCAGTTTGGGGGGAAGGGTCACTGCTCTTGGCACAACGCAGAGAAATCTGATCCAAGATTTCTAACATGCCCATGGCATTAACACTGATCCATTATGTCATTTTGGAACAAAGAGGTATTTTAAGTGTCTTTGTGCAATCCAAGCACAATCCTAAACCGAGACACTTTAATGGAACCCTTACGTACAGAGACATTTACTGTTCTTATCAACAGTTGTGCATCGAATGAAAATGAAAAAAATGAAGCTGCATATAACTTTAGAGCATGAGATTATTTCTTTTTCTTTTTTTTATTCCTCATCCTTGTGCTGTGATGTTTTATCAGCTAAATAAGTCAGTCACTGTTTTAGCACAGTTAACATAATAAGCATCTAATAGTGAAGGTCATTACAAGGTGGCTAATAAATGGCAAAGGTGGTAACCACAATGTGACTCAGCACACATACAAGTTGAGTACACACAGGAGTAATTAAATCTCCCAGCCCAGTGCATTGAGCAGCTAGATTGCTAGATTCGTGTCCCGACATGTGCCTCAACCTCAGCAGAGAGCAAAGCGGCCTGAGGCACGAATTCACACTTTAATATGTTGTTACTCTGACACGCTGCTGCCGGCGATTATTTGAGCGTGACTTGAGAGCAATAAAATAAAAAAATACACCCCCCCCTCCCAGTTTTCATAGGCATCCACCTTTAACGAAGTCACAAACAGAGACTGCTCACGCAGAGTCGTGCGTGACCGACACATGCTGCCTGTGAAACAAGTTTGGCATTTGGACTGGTGTTGCCCTCTCCTCCAACTCTGGCACAATGTGCAACATAAAAAGCCAGCCACTTCAGAGAGCTTGTTGAGCTTTCAACTTCAACATGCGCCTCCTGAGACCTCCACTCACTGTCAGAGTGCTCAGAACAAAGCGCGCCATCCACACGGCAGCCGCTGGAAACATTAGGCTACAGTGTGTGTGTGTGTGTCTGTAAGAGATAGCGTGGGGGACAGGCTGCATTAATACATGGAGACATTGCTTAATAAGGTTGCTGTTTATCCATGTTTGGTTTCTAAGTTGACTGGCATTGATTTGAGTTGCTGCATTAATGGTCATAGCTGCTCATGAGATTAAACATGATGCTTATCCATTTGGTACGGATTAGATGCTTGCGGCGCTGCAGCGGTGCAACTGCAATTACATTATTACAACTTATGAATGAACATTCACGCACAGATATGCAACCACTGGAGATCAAGTCTAATTGTACCCTGACAAAAAGAGAGTAAATGTGGATCGTCATAAAAATACTTTTTTTTGTTTATGGGATTGATGTAGAACAGGAATAAGAGGTACGCTAGATTAATGGCACTTATTTTCCTTTGGTGACCACAAGCCACATGTGTCATGAGTAAGTGGTCACAGTTTTCAAGTAACTCGTGTGCAGCATATATCGTACATCAAGAAGTTTCCTGTGTTTTGTTTCCGTCCACATCATACAGATGGTCCGTACATTGTTTGTACCGACTATAAATTATACAGTTTGGGCATGCACAGCTGGAGAAGCAGAATGTGACTATGGGCAGAGCTTGAAAGCAGAAATGACTAAGAGGACTATAAGCACACCTAACAAAACTGTAATCCCTGCTCATTCAACCTAATTTGTCCCTTCCTTTTATGTTGTCCTTGGCTCGGACGCACGCGTGTCTTCAAAGGGAGAATTTGACCCATGTTCTTCACCTTCCACCCAACACATCCACCCAACCACAACACACACACACACACACACACACACACACACACACACTCTTTCTCTCTGTTCCTCTGGCCAATACTCTCTGGTTTTTTAAATCTCTTGAAGATGGTCACATCAAAGACATCAGTTTGCCAGAGTGACCCGGTTTGACCACTATGACTGGAACATAGTTTCTTTAAACAAGCACCGCTCCAAGCGATGACTCTGCAGGTCACCTGTCTCACCACAGCATGGGGGTGGAAGGCATGAGGAGTGTGTGTTGTGTGTTGGGTGGGGGTGGGGGTATTTTTCCGCCATTTTCTCACACACCTGCAGTGTTGCAATTTCCTTCACACATAACCATAGTAATTAGAAAATAAGAAGAAGTCAGGCAGCGTAAATAGAAAAAAACTAAAATATGTAATCTTGGAGACATGCAGCCCTCTTCTCACCTCTCCCCCCTTCCTCTTTTCATCGGTCTCTCTTCGCCTCATCTGGGCAGCATTAGCAAGGCCGCTGACACGCACGGCTCTGATAGGCGAGCAGCAGCATTGGAGACACGCTAAGTGTGTCTGTGGAAAATTCTACCCTCAACCAAAAACAGCAAGCCCCAAAGCCAGGCCACAACAACACTGCCACCTGGCTCAGCTTGGCGTTTGGACTGTGGGGGGGTGGGGGGAAGAGCTGTCCCACAGGGATGATAAGGAAGTTAATGAAGAAGGGAGAAAGATGCGAGACCTTCCCTGAGCACAGAGTGGCAGCGAGCGGTGGGGCGAGCCGACAGGAGTTGGGCCCTGACCTGTCATTCAGGTTGATGCATTAATCTGCTGACAAGCCCGGCTGCTCCCACGGCTCAAGCCGTCTCCGAGAGCCTGCGCTCACAGCAAATTGGCCGTCCTCTCCAGTCAGAGCTGCCTGACTCAGATCTATGGGCTTAGCTGTTACCTGAGGCAAGTCAGGCCAAGAGGCAGGCCTCCCTCCCTGGCCTGCTCTCCTAAATTATAGCCTTGCTCAGTTCACAGCGCCTGAGGCCAAGTGTGTGTACAAATGCAGTGGCTAGCTCATGGCTTTACACATAAACACAAGTACAAGCACCAACACAAGTGGGAAAAACACCGAAAGAGAGGCACAGGCTCTTTTTCGTCCACTTATCTTTGAACACAGTGTTCCAGATCATCAGTTCCAGTGGCCTTGCACATCCTCCCCTCCAGACTAAACTGTATGCTGTAATTATCCTGTAACATGGCTGCAAGCAGTGAAGGCACAACTGTTGTATATTCCTTGAGGAAGACGCCTCAGGCATTCCCACAACCTGCACACTCACACCCCTACTTAGATTAACACTACATACATTGTACTGTATGAGACCTACTCACACAGGAAAAACTTCTGAACATCAAGCTCCACAAAACACCTTTCACGTAGATTATGTTTCATGAGTTTAACCTGCTCCACTTTGCTCTTCAATTCCACATCTGTCACAGATTTAAACATCCACAATTTTTTTTTTATTGCAAATAAGGGAACAGTCTTATAAATAATTTTGTTCACATGTTGCCGAATGTCATAATAAAGTGAATTTAACTGGACTGAAATGAAATTGCACAATTGTGGTTTTGCTAACTGCCACATAAACAGCTTTTTTTTTTTTTAACACACAATATTTCCCTCAGGGGAAGCCAAGAAACCACAAGATGTCACTGCTACCAGTCATATGGGGGAGGATCCATAAACTGCAAATCTGAAGATGTTGATTCGCATAGGCTAATATTTATACTAATTATTACATATATGCAGTATACTGGCTGTAATTTATGTCATCTTGCCAACTGTGGAGTTCTTAGCTACCCCACAGAGATATAACACACCAGGTCAAGTAGCTTTAATGCTAGGATCAGCATGTAGTCATGTTTCTGCTACCCATAGATACATTTGCAAGCAAAAGTGATTTGATTTTGTTTTAAAATGTAAAAGTTCATTCAGACACAAAATAAAAGAAAGAAACTTGTTTACTGATAATTTGATCCACACTGATTCAGCTCCTGTTGGGATTAGGCTCTGTCTCTACCCTGCCTCCTCTTGGGCTTGGGCGCTCCCTTTCCCTCCCCTCCCTCCTGTGTGTTGTATGTGTGTGTGTGCGCACGTCTGTGGGTGGGGTTGTGTGTCACTGGGCGTGGCCACCGGTTCTCTCCCACCAACTCTCCACTCACCTTGCTCCCATTCTTCCAATCTAGCCCACCTCCTCCAGTTTAAAAAAAACAGCTCCCTCCTCCACACCTCACCAGTTGTTTCCTACTTGAGGTAACAATGCTACGTCCAACTTCAGCTAAGCCTGTTTAGCTCCAGTGTTTTTTTTTTCCATATATCCACCACTTACACCAGCATGTTCAGCAACACTTTGCATTGCGTGTAGAGCACATGGTGACAGCTTTAAAGCTGTTCCTACAGGAGGCTCTTCTCTGTTCCAGGATTTCTCATTGTGCACTGATTACTGCCTTATAATAAAAGCCATGGTGTTTCAGACATGCATACCACTACACTGATGTGTTTCAATTGTGTCATTTCTCTTTTCTGCAATGACTTGTCCTGCTGCCACCACTGTATGTGTAATGTTCAAGTAACTTGTCAGGGTATGATCAGTTCTGTCATTTGTTTACCATTACCAGAAAATGAAAGGTCTTCCAGCAAACTTGGTTAGCGATCAGAGCTCTAGTTGGACGTCAAGGCAGCAGGAAGTGCAAAAACACATATGTTTAAATAGTTCTTATGACTTAGAGTTATTGTCTATCATTAGACTAAATTATTCCTTCTCAATTTTACTGATGTGCCTGACTTTAAAAGGACCGAGGCCTGCAAATCCAGGTGGTTTATGTAGTTACTTTTGGCACCAGAGTCCCAAAGTTACAGCTCAGTAAATTCAGTATTCACTATTGGTCATACAAGTGAACTAGCTAATTCATTTGATGTATGCTGATTAATATAACATATGCTTTTAGCCTTTGTGACTGATGACAAGCAAGAAGACATCTGTTGAATGAGTGAGAAAACGCTTTGTGAATATGATGGAATTCGATGGGTTTGAAGCAAAAATAGCATGATCTAACAAAATGAGAAGAGGTGCCACGTGTAAGTAAAAGAAGCACTGACTCAAAAGGAGAAACCGAAACTGAACTTTTTTCTTTGATAACATTTTCAATACCTTTTTCAGTTTCAAAACTCACTCTCAATGGGTGTTTTTTTACTTTCACACCGTTTTTCGTCTTCAGCGTGTGTCTGTACATGCCCTCAATGATGTTCCAAATATTCTAACTTCATATATGTGAGCGAGAGATAGAGAGGGAGTATAAGGATAAGAGAAATTGGTACAGAAAAAAAAGATAAGAAGAGAGAGATGTCACTGGCAGGGACAGAAAGAGTGTGTGTACAGTCAGTGTTCCCGTGGTCTGGAGTCTTTGATGTCGTCCGAGGAGTGCCCACATGTCCAGCCCCTCTCTCTGCCAGGAAATTACAACTCCGTCCCCCCGGAGCCCCGCTGACTGCTGTGAGAAACGCTCCGTGTTTGATGTTCTAAAGAGGGATCTCCAATGCAATTTAGCCTTTCATCTCTGCCCTTCTCCTTTGTCTGTGATTCATCCAGACTCTGGCAAAGTTACCAACATTTTCACAAGTCAGAAGTCATATTACACTGCTCTGTAAAATAAACAGCTTGTGAGACAAAGAGAGAAATCCAACAGTAAACAGAGGGATATGGAGTAGTATGTATAACCGTGGCCATTTTTGTAATAGCTCCAGCTTTAGTACAATGGGAAACTGTTGTTGACAAAAGAAAATAATCTCAGCTCAAGGTCCATTTAGTAGCTGTTCTGGAGCTTTCCCTCATAACTGCATTTCTCAAATCAATGCTTTTTCAAACCCTTCAAACCCATATTTTATTCTTGCATTTGTCCACCTGGGGGCAGCACAACAAATGGTGGGATCACGTACTATGATTGAAAACCCGTAAAAAGCTAGAAAATGGACATTGAGGCAAGCATGCATCGACAATTGCAGTTTCCAAGGTTAAGAATGAATAATGCACCTAGTTTTATTGCTTGACTTAAATCTTGTGGGCTGTGTCTTGTGGCATTAACTGTTTCGTACTTTGCTGATTTCAATTTTATTAACTGACCATGGTGACCTTGAGGTAGCGAATAAGTTAAAAATGCAATACTGCCTTTCTCTTCCACCCTTTGACAAGTGCAGCTCTGTTTTTTCCCCTCTGTTTGGACCAGAACTCAGCTGATCTGCCAGTGTACAAACTCAAGATCCAACATCTGTCTTATTTCTGTTGTGGAAAGAGCTTGGCACAGGTTTACTTTGGACAGGGTTCAGTTTTGGATTTTATACCCAAACCAAAAAAAGAAACAGACTTCTCAGGATTCATAAGCCATTACTGATGGGTTTCATGGAGGCAAAAACAGCTGTTTTGTGTTGCCCTCCTGAGTTTTATTAATCAGCTCTCAGTTCACGCTAGTGATTTATGATACAGAAACAGTCTTGCATTGGGCTGAACAAGGAGGGATTACGTATAGACTGCAGACCCAGCTACGAGTGTTTACCTTTGCACCAAGTTGGATTAATGTTCAACGGGCTGTTGTTTGGCAAAAGGGAAGATTGCTTTTCGAATGTGGTACTGCCCCACCTCCACTTCATATCACCATCCAAATCTCTCTGAGCCACTTCTGTGGAACTGGTGTTTGCTACATTCAAGTGGTTGAGTGGGAGGGCCAGGTGATAAAACCAACATTCACTATTTAAACTTCTCCTCGGGTTTGGTTTTATTCCCTCTAATGTGACTGTGCATAATCCTTTTAGCTGGGAGGCAAAAATAAATAAATGTGACCAAATAAGGTGATCTGATTGAAGAGAAGGAGATCTTTCATGACATGACCATAATGTTGCCACCACTGTTGACACGGTTTTATTCTGAGGCCCAGGTTTTTCTTTTACCACTGGACCTCAGCCTAAGAGTTAAGTGAATAACAGCCTGGCTATGGTTGACCCTGGCAAGCATTAGCGCCGTCCCCTCTGACTCTAGCTAAATAGCCTCTTTGTAACCCCACAACCCATAAAGCTGAATGTATCAGGCTAATGGCAGTGATGGACAACTGCTTTCTCTGAGGTAGGACAGCCGCCTTTGACTCCAAATGCACTCGAAAGTGCAAAGAATGGGCAACTTGATTGTGTGCACAGTTACAACAAACAGTGTAATTAGCAGGTCAGTAAAAGTACTGATGAATGATCAGACTGACACTATTTGACAGTGTGCAGGTATATCATCATTACCTAAGCCAAACAACACCAGTCCATCTATAAGTGAGTTGTACGTCTCCCTAATTGTATGCGATTGGACAGTGCAGCCAGGGAATTTGTTTTGAGTTAGCCTCAACCTGAAACATATGGAGCGCTATAATTTCTTGGCAGGCTAATGTGGCAAGTGCCTGACCTCTTCCTGTGCTTCTTTTGTTCTGAGAGGGGCTGGGGAGGTATCAGGGGATTGCTTATCACTCTGACACAGGATGCCAGCAGGGGTTCATGGTGCAAGAGGGGAAGTGACAGTGTGGCACTCACTTGTTTTCATAAGGAATGAGGCGATATTGTGACACACGGCTGTGCACCTCAACGAAAACAGGAACCGTAATGACGTCCCCAAAGACTGTCAAGTGCAATAGGTGGTGTTATTTTCTGCTGCACATTTGTTAAACATAGAAATTGAGGGCAGCTTTTATTTTTTTAAGACATTGCTCATCGCATCGTTCTGTCTTTGTCCTCACTTCAGATTCAATCTTCATTAAATAACTACAGAACGCAATTGAATGACACCTCTAAAGAGATGAGAACTTTGGGACAGACATAGTTTTTGGGTGTATGCGCCTGGTGAAGGGCTGTGGTTCTCAGGTCAGGCTCCGACAAAGGGGTTATCATTCTGTGTCATTCTGCCACAGGTGCATTTCCCTCGAGTATCTGTGGTTTTACACACAACCCTCACAGCTGTGTGTGTTTGTTCTCACTGTGTAACAGAGACGGCAGCTGCTGTAGTTTCAGTACAAAAAGTGCAATTACAGTGACCTAAGTGATTTCTAGAGTTTGTGGGGAGATGCATGTCTGGCTTTTACACAGGCGTGTGACTTGTACAACGCCTTGAGCGTCTGGAACGTTTTGATCAATGCGGTGACAAGTACTGTGACATAGTGGAATGAACAGCATCTAGTGTGCATATTAGAACTGTGATACAATTCTGAAAACAGCTGATACACAATACCTAGAAATGGCATTCACTAGCTAATGATAAATTTCACTTGTGTGAGTAGGGGTGGAAGAAATACTCCTTTACTGATCCTTTACATAAAGAAAATCCTGCAGTGAGAACTATTATACATGCTCTTATATCTTTGCATTGGCTTTCAGTTTCTTTTAGAATCAAGTTTAGAGTGCTTTTGATCACATACAAGGCTCTGAATAATCTGACACTGAATCACTGCAATAAATGATGTTTTGATGTTAACATTATCTGATCAATCAAACACATATTCAGCTCATACCAGCAGTAAGAGATCAAACATCCTCATAAACAGGCAACGCTTTCACATTTTAGTTTAGTATTAAGTGAAAAGTTTAAAGACATAAATATCCTGCCAGATAAGAAGCTGTCCAAGTACAAAAGTATCACATTATGTGTAAAAAAAAAATCACAAGCACATTAGCTCATAAATCATAGTTGAACATGTTTGTCTTGTTACTGGTCTCTGCATAAAGAAGAACAGAGGTTAGAGCTGGTCAAACGTCTCCTCCCCCATGACCTCTTGACCCCTGATCCCTGAGTCCCCTTCAGACCTCAGACTTGGGGGTCAGGAGTTTGACCTCACCCGCTTTAGCTCAGCAGGCTAATGGCCTGCCACTGTCACTGCCTGCCACAGTGTGACAGCTCTATGAGGCCTCATCACACCGGACAAACTGGAGAGCTGGGCCAAGGGGCAGGGAGAAAGGGGTTTGTGTGTGCTTCAGATCTCTACATGCATTTGTGTGACACAGCACTGATTTCTGTTATGCTAGAAACACACATGAACACAGAAGCCATAGTTGAGACATGAACACAGAGGGATTGTGTGTTTATAGTCAGTGAAAGCATGTGGAAGTATGTAACCCAGAGAATATTAAAACAAGGGTGACTCTGGTGGTTTCACGAATTGCAGCGCAGAGGGAGTGTGTGCCTGTGGTAAGAGGTCCTATGATGTTGAACAATGGTTCCTCTTCATCTGGTCATGTGGTGCGTGTGTGTGTGGGTGTGAGAGTGCGCACGTGTGATTTTGTATGCAACTGTGTGTGTGTGTGTGTGTGTGTGTGTGTGCATGCAGCTTGGTCACATGAAAATAGTCCTAATGAGGGACTACTGTTCACAGCTTGCACCAGCGATCAGACCTCTGCGACACACACATACACACTGACAGAGATTAGAAAGTCTGACAGGGAATAATGACATTGGATAAATTGGTGCCCATTCATGATGCCCAGAGGACGAATCCTTAGAGATCCTTTGACTCCTCTGGTGCCACCAGCAGGTCAAAGTTTTCCCTTACTTTGAGACCAATCTCAACATCTACTAGATGGTTTAACAAAAAAAAAATCTTTAAATTACATTCATGGTTCCCAGAGGAAGCGTAATGACCCTGGTGAATTTGCTGATTTGCTCTTTCAGACTGTTTCATTTTTTTCACATTGTTATTGTGAATAGCTGATTTTAATACTACTGGAACAATGTGATGAGGCTGCAACAGGATTACGTAACCACACCAAATACCAACTGGGATTAAAGAATTACTTCATCTGTTTATGTATCTTTCAAGCAAAAGCTTTCCAGTATTTCTTTTCTATTTCTTCTTTTTTTTAAGAAATGGCATATATGTTACTTCTATTAGTTATTTCTTTCCTTTCTTAATACATGCAGCATTTTGTTTTGGAGTACGTGTGCTCACAGACAACCTGAGTATTCATTCATATTCACATGTGCACAACATACAGGCAGTTGAAGGCCTAGTTAGTAATCACTGTCCCATTAGAAGGCTTTTGGCCATAGGGGGTTGTTTTAAAAACCTTAATCCATTGTCTCAGCAGGGGGCTTTTGCTGGCCAATGTCCAGTGTCCAGGTGATACATAATGGAAGGGCAGTGGGTGTGATTTTCTCTGTGTGTCTGGCTCAGAGTTTTCTCATTGGAAACCAGCCAGCTGACAGCTTTTGGCAGTGCCTGTTGAGTCTTTGTGTGAAAACTTTCCTCAGGCAGAGAAGCGAGCGCACTGTGTAATTGTTGTTCATGTCAGACACAATCTACTACGATGTGCAGTTATTACAGCCAGATAAAGATGGATCTCTGTGTTTGAGTCCTTTCGGAAAACAAAGCATCGTGGGCTTTTTTGTGTTTGTTTGCTCTTCTGGTGCCTAATTAGAGAGTTAGATTAAAGTAGCCAGCATGACTCAAGAGCAGCCATCTCATCCCGGCTCCTTTTGATGGAGGAGATCCGCTACTTTAATTACTGGTGTTCATTCACTCATGTTTCACTCACATTGGTCCGTGGTCACATGATGGGGATTAGCCACTACTCGTGGTCATGGTTGGCTGTTTGAAGATCACAGGGCTTCTGAAGCACTGATCATACAAACACGTCAACAAACAAAACACTTTCCCCTGATCAGCTTCAACTCATCACCACATTATACTGCCTGATGCAACACAAAGCGTTAAAGAAACCGAGGCTATCAAAGAGAGATTAGATTTTTTTACAACATTCATGCCATGAGAACTGAATTTCTTTTTTTCAGCAAAATTGCACAAAAGAAGGAATTATGAAACAATTCATTTGCTGACTGCTCTGAACTTTGGATCACTTCTCTGGATCCATGTGTGCTTCTGCTGTAACTCTGCTGTTCAGTGTGCAACATCAGAACCTGCAGGGAAGCAGATGCAGTTAGTCCATATACTGTAGCACACTGGTCAGTCCTAAGGAAACCTAGGAGAATGATTGCTCCTTGGCAGTGTTTCTACTAATGAAAACCATACGCGGCTCCTCTGGCCAGAGGGGAAGACGTACACTGGAAACAGTAGATGAGCCCGAGGCCTTGAGTGATCCATTACTGCCTAACCTTGACACAAAGCTTGGCTGATAGCAGGATCAGAATAGTGCAATCAATGCCACATGCTGAAAGGAGTGAATGCATGCAGAGTGCGAATCCATCACATTTTTGTGACAAGGCAGTCTTAAAGTTATGTTGCTTGATTTGGGGTTACTATGTGTGAATGTACGCATGTGCAATGAAATACAAAACAAGTGAGGGAAAAAAAGAAAAGTGTAAGTAAGGAAGGGCTATTAAAACCATGTGTTTGGGGGAGTGCCATGCAGCTGTGGTGCCAGGAAGAAGAGATGGCAGGGTGATTTTACAAAACTGTGCGTTGGCCCTGGGTTTCACTCAGGGAGAGAAGTGACAAAGAACTGAAGAGCAGAGATGCATGGGGGGAGGACAGCCTGGCAAGCTTTGGTCATGGGGATGTGGAAATAAAGTTTTACATCCCCAGCTGTTTTATAGTTCCATTTACTAGAGAGCAGGTGCAAGGCTATTAAAATCTCCCTTTGCTGGTAAAATCACATCAGAATGAATTGCACAGCCGGTCTGTGTGATGACAAATAAGGAGCTGAGGCAGGGCAGTAGCAAGTGAAGAAGAGAGGCAGGGAGAGGCATGGACGAGTGGGGGAGTAGTCGCTGTGGGTTAGAGGTTAGCACTGCAAAAGTTGAATCACCTCCAGTTTGCAAACTTATCTGTTGTTGAGCTTAAGGATCGACTCTTTGCCCGGCTTCTTGCACTGCAGCTGAGACGTGTGTGATCACTCCCTCAATTTCATACACAAACATGTGTATCTCCTCACACACAAATCAGCGAGGCACGGAAAGAGAGGCACTCCCTCTCATGCAAAGAACTGTGGTTGTGTCAGTGCGCTGGGCGACCTGCCAAGGGGAGGGGGGTGAAAAAGTTTAGGAGAGGGGGGAGGGGCCCACAGGTGCTGAGACTTAAGCCTTGGGGGAGGAGTGAAGAAGGGAGGAAAAATCAGGGAGAGGCAAGTGGATGCATTAGGAGAGGAGAGAGAGGGAGGAGGCAGGAAACCAGTAGCTCCTCTCTCTCCTGGTCTGTTGTTGTCCTGCGAAGACGGCCAGTCCACAACAGCCAGTGGCCTCAGACAAGACAAGGAAGCCAAGAGCTCGCCAAGGGCCTGTGACAGAAAAGGCTAAAATGGAATAGCGTGACATCCAAATGTGTCAACAACTGAAGTGCTCTCTAAAGATATCCGAGCCATGTCTTATGCTTGCCCGCTGCATGATAAATGCCTTCCGTAAGCTTTTCCAGAAATAAATGCAGGAATACAGCTCAACCCGAAAACAATACGTGTGTTTTGAAATATAATGTGCAACGATTCTTTGTAGTTCAACACCAGTTTTCTCTTCTCTGCTTCTCTCACACTCAAGTCCCAGCTCACATGCACACACATTAAATTAGCTCCTCTCAAAAAAGAAAGAAAGAGGAGAGGGGGGAAAAGCATGCTGGTAGATTGTATTTGCTCAGCAGAATTTAATATGAGTGAGTTGGAGGTGCTTTTCTTCTGGGGCCAATTCCCTGGAGACACATCCATCTCTGGGAGATGGTATGGAGGACAAAGGAGGACTGCCCTCAAGGCTCAGCCCAGGCGTGCTTAAACACACACACACACACACATGCAGATATCAACAGTTTCAAGCACACACACACACACACACACACACACACACACACACACACAAATGCATGCATTCACACAAGTGCAGTGTTCAGACAGAGACTGCCTTGTCTGACAACAGCTACAGACTTGGTCAAACAGAAGAAGGAGGAGGGAGAAGTGAGTAGAAAAAAGAGTAGAAAGGGACACAGAGAGGTAGAGATGTATACTATAAAGTAAACGGATGGCCTGAAAGAGAAGGCATTTAATAGAAATTGGCATGGTGGATGGAAGGGGCTTGAAAACCAGGGGAGGCTGAAAAGAAAAAAAGAGAAAAAGAAAAGTGAGGGGAGGCTGTAGTAAGCGGTAATGTGCCATGACAGCCCTGTCAGAATGAGGAAACAGCATCAGGACTTGTTTATATGAAGAGGCAGCCTTGCCAGGCTGCTTATGCTGCATGTTGGCCCCAACACTTCACCTACTTGCTGCTGGTAGCTGTCAGTCATCTCAGGCACCTGTCTGACAGCCCAGGTAACAATGGTGCATGTTGTCTGAACTATCAGATTGTACTGATAAAATGAAATTCAAGACCAGACCTGGAAAAAGAGCAACCCAAAAGCACTCCTTCAAATGTACCCCACAAACTTACCTCAGCATATCAAAACCAACTGCAACCTATTATACAAATGTAATATGTAGTTTAGGGAATTGGGTAATTGTGTTTTGGTTAGTTGGTATAAAAAGTCACATAATCACTCTAGTGCAAACCCCTTGGAGAATTAATGTCCTGGAACAGCCCCTAGGCCTGCTTAGTTCATTTCCTGTTCCTGGCGGAGGCAATGAGGGATAATAAGCTCTATGCTACGCTTACTGCTCTTGATGATGTGGTCACACGGCTCCTCTAATACGGCAATCAGAGGGGAGTTAGAAAAAAAGGGCAAGACAGAAAGCTGTCTCACTAAATCCCCCCTATTCTGTGATGGATGCAACGGATACAGAGAGATGTTGCTCCAGAGAGAGCTGGGATGACTGCGTCAAAAACATGTCATCAAGACCGCAAAATGCGATGCAACCAAAAGGAGATCGCTCATCTTCTTTTCTGAAGTGACGGCTTGAGTGAACCGCCCCTCTGGTGTGGTGTAGTGTGGCACAGACAGCCAGTTCAGATATAAAAGCAGCAATTCCCTGAGGAATATTGGCAAGACAAGCTGTTGTCGCCAGAAAAACTTGAAAAGATCATATTTCTGGCTGGGGGGGGCTTTGCAATGCTGTCAGTCGATTGTAATGGCTTATGAAGAGAGACGAATGGGAGCATGCACTGTTGGTCACCAAAGTGTGTCTCCCTTAAAGTCACACTCTGTTTTTCCAAACAACTACAACAAGCTGTAACACGTGAAACTCTGCTGTTAAAATGAAAAAAAAATTACACAGAAAAGTTGCACTGAAACCAATAAAACTGGGGATGTGAGTGATTCATATTACAATCCTGCAGCTCCAACCAAACTTAAACGTGATTGCTACCACAGCTCCACTCTCCTCACATACACCCTCCCCACAGCACTCCCCAAATTATAAACAGATCCTCAGCTATTCTACAGCCGGTGGTTCTGCCTGGGTCACATTTACCCCAGTCCAGTTGCAGATACCCATGACCAATATTATTATACAGTTACCCAGTTACCTAGTAAGACGTGGGGGGGGCACATGCACACAGGGTTAGCAAGAGGCTAGAGGGGTCGTCAAGTGCACAGACAGTGTGAGTGGATATTGACAAAGTGTGCTGAGTTGTGTCCAGGCCTTGCCTCTTTCCAGCTGGCTGTAGGACATGATACAGGTGCCACACTACATAACCCCCCCCCACACACACACACACACACACATACCCCAAACCTCTCCACCAACCCCCCACCCCCTCGCTCTCTGCACATATCGCTCTCCAGCTAGTGTGAGACACCACAACAGGTGCAGTAGGTTAGGCTGCAGGCCCTGACATGCAAGGAAACAGACTGTTATTGTGGGCCTTCCTTCCATCATCTCCCCTCTCCTTTTTTTTTCTTTCTCCACCTCTCCTCGTCCCGGCAGCCCCAGGGAGCAATCGAGAGGTCCAACCTGAACATGTAACCTGAGAGCAACTCTTCTCCATTGTGCAAGGATGTTGAAAAAAGGAGGGAGAAAAAGTGCAGCACATGCAGAGGACTGGGCAGCTTGGTTGTGCGCGTGCATGTGTGGACGTGTGTGTACTTGTGTGTACTTCTGTTGACATATTTTGGAGGCAGTAAATAAAAAGCTGTGTGAAATGATTCTTTCACTTGCTGATGGTTCGATGGTAATTCACCAGTCGGTGAGGACCCGTACCAACGGCGCAAAAACACAAGTTCTGTGTGTTTATGCTGCTTGTGCATACACACATACATTAAGTTTAATCTCTATGTCTTGTGCCAGCTTAAGTAAAACCCAAACAAACAAACTTAAAAGTCACCATTCACAGTGACTGCTCTCCACTGTATTTTTGCACAGGAAAACTTTGCAGCCTACTGCATTTCATTATGAGAAATCCAGATGTGCTTCTTGGCTGCCACAGAATGTCTTCAGCTGTGTATGACACTGTTGCTGGCCTCGCTGCACTGAGCGCAGACAGAGAAACGACGCCTCAGGGCAAGGCTTTCTGCTCCCTCCCTCTCTCTCTCTCACTCTCTCTCTCTGTATCTCTCTGCCATCTCTCCCTTTTGCTGATCTCTCTCTCCTTTGTCTCTTTTTTTTCACCCTCCTCCACTTACTCACACTTCCACCCCCCAACCTTTTCCCCATCTCACCTCTCATCTTTTTCCCTCCCTTTGCTCGGTATTGTCCAGCCGTGCTTTTCGCCATACTCCCTCACCTCCCTCTCTCTTTCTCTCTTTTTCTCTTTGCTCTGTCTTTCACGTTCTCTCTGCCACTCTTATCACATCATCTGCTCAGGGGAGACAAAGTTGGTTTGACCAGTGACAGGTAGTCAGAGGGCATGTGGGAATAGGCTCCAGAAAGTCTGCCCCCATACCTACTTTGATACTGCCCCCGTCCACCCCCCTTTTTTGCAGCCTGCATGGGGGACCGGTCTCGTCAAATGTCAGAAGTTAGCAGATCAGTCAGAGTCTTCAAAGAGAGCAAGGTGCTGCTAATATCTTTCAAACCAAACACTGCATCAACTTCATCAGTGTTTTGAATGACTAACACATCTCAAGGCTTCAGCAGTGACATTTCAAAGTGGTGTTATGAAGCAAGTCCTAGTTTTACATGCACAGAATATTGAAGGAGCAAATGTCCCAGAGTCTTGTCTTTTGTGACTTTACAAGAGAAACCAACTAAATCTGTTGCTGATGAGGGAGGTTGTTTAGATGAAAGTTTGTGGTGGCTGGAGGAAAAATTGATTAAAAAACAAAATTTATTTATTTATTTGTTGCAACAGGGATTTTCTAAATAACAAGGCACATTACAGTTGATTTTATGCCCACCTCTGAGCCCTTACACCAGCAGAACCATTGTTCTTTTGCCCTGTGGGCACACTGCAAGATATTCATTAATGGTGAAATTTGTAACACTCTCTCTGTGAAGTCATTCTGTTTGTTCTGCCTTTCTGGCTGATCAATAATCATCTAACTGTGCCATGAAATTAGATTATTTCTCACTTCTTTTGACAGTGACCTCAAACAAACCTTACTAGGCTGGATAGCTGTGTAATTCTGCCCTCTATTGTTTTAAGCATGCCATTGCAAGATGGAGTTAGTCTCGGATGGTTATAATCTATCTATAAGTGCAATTTATCTAAAACATTTTTGATCATATCCATTAAGTCTCTTTAATGCAAAGAATATGTTAGCTCATCTTCTTCATGTCGCAGCTAAAGCAATATATGAACAAAAAAGAAAAAAAGCTTGTATCCACAGGTTCCTCAATGGAATGACAGAAAAATGGAATTCAGTGGAAAGCAGTGTACATCAAAATTCACCTCAGCCAGTCTTTGCTTCTACAAGTAACCCCAACGGGTCACTTGTTGTTGGGCTGCACACTGAGTCAGATCTGTCTTGGCTGACAGACCAACGTCTAGACAAAGAGCGAACCCCTTCCTAGTATTGTTTGTTGGTGGTTAGAAGTGAGAGAAAAACAGGAAGTGTGCGTCCAGACCAGTAAAAAACCTGGGCCCGGGAGGAATAAAGGCTTCCTGCCTTTAGATGTTTCTTCTCACATGATCTATCTGGCAGGCAGGCAGAATTATTGCCAGGTTGATATGTGATAAAATGATCCCAAATATCACACTGAGGAGATTCACTGATTCGCCGAGCTACACTGCACAGGCTGTACGCCACCACATGGCGGCAGCACCACGTTAAGAAACAAAAAGGTGATTTGAACAATCATTGCACTTTACATCCACACTTCATCTCTGCCCCTTTCTCAAACTCAGATTGGCTTTACAGGTTTGCTTAAGTACAATACTGTCAAAGCAGAAGGTGCAAGGTTTACAAGCAGAGGCCTGTAATTCTGAATAATTCAGAAAATCTGGGGTTGTTTTATGCTTTAAAAAAAGTTTACAAAGAAGTGTCACTGGCAGGACAGGACCAGGCCAGGTGTTTCCCCATTTCCTGTCTCATGGTAAGATTACCTTGCCTGCTGCTGGCTATAGCTTTACATTGAATATCACCTAACTCTTCACAAGAAAGTAAATAAAGGTGTTTTCTAAAATGGTGGAGCAATTCCTTAAAAACCTAAGGTTATCACAGTTCACCTTTATTCCAGAGTTTAATACCCCCCCACCAATATTGTGTTCACATATGCAGTCGTTACTACTAATCATCTTTTCAGCTGTGAACCCTATCAGGAAGTAGCAGTTCAAACAACCTGAATCTCTGACGAATGTTTTACACATAAACACAAAGTTTAAGGGTTTACAGAAGTATTTGTACAGTGTTTCACTTACATTCTCCTTTGACCTGCATCGACTTTCCTTTGGCCTGTGTGACTGCAGGTACGCACATGCCAGCCACGATAATGATGTCAACTCGTTGCTTCACCTTCATAAAGGTCAGAGAACTCTTACATTTCTCGCATTCCTCCCCCTGCCGCCCGTCCTTCCCCCCACAAAGACAGGACTAAATCTGTGTCCCAGACATAACATTAAGCAGTGATCATTTTCCCCTTGCAAGGTGGTTGTTTTGCCTCAGTGTTTGAGTTAGTGGCACTGTAATTATGTCAGAATTTACAGCTGAAACACAGGTTGTGACATTCCTCTGCCAGCTGGAGGTCTGCCTGTAAATCTGGCACCTTTACCTGTGGATCCTCCCCCAAAGCCCATTGAAACCACTCGAACCTTCTACTCTGTCTGCCATCACAGATGTACGTCTGTGTGTGCAGATGGAGGGCAGGATAGACTGCAATTGTATTCGATTTTCTATTAAGAAGCCTAATCAGCTTTATTCATTTACATAAACATTTGTTTTCCAGTTAAGTTAGGGGTTAGGGTTAGAGTTAAGGGTTAGCAGAGTGATACTTACTTGAACAAATTAAACTGGCAACTAGGTGGTGAAGCATTTTATAGCGACAGTAAAGAACCAGATGATTGCCTCAGGAGCTGGTGAAGACCAAAAAAGAGCTTAAATAAGTGTGAAAATTAGATTTACATTTGTGGCTAGAAATATATCTTAAATCAAATGTATAAGTATAACTAGGATTATTCTATTAAATACTTATACTATTCAACTTTAATAAGAGCAGCCTATGACATAAATCAGCATAGTAACATGATCCACAGTCTGTGGAAATCATCAAACCACCAAATAATCTGTGAATTTGACCCTTTTACTTGTGAGAACGTCGCTTCTAGTCCAAGGAAAGTTGTCACATGTAAGCAATAGATAGTTTCCACTCATTTACATAACAAATGCTTCCAGCTACACTCACTCAAAGTAGTTTATTACTGGACAGAAAATCTGGGTTACAGCCTCGCCCTCCACTCATTTACTGTAACTGTAGACCCTCCAAAGCTCAGTTCAGTCATCTCAATGATCCCACGTATGAAAGGGAAGATTACGCTGGGCAGGTGTTATGGAACTGGGACACAAGGTTTCTTTTAGGTTCCAATCCACCAAGGAATTCGCCATCATCACATAGATTGGCAGATTAAAACTTCTGAGGGGTCCACTTAACGTTCCGCTGGAGCACGCCAGGGGTGAGCGAGTATGCCACTTACAACTGTCAAACATGCCGGTGGCCGTCCACCCAACAAGGTCACAGGATCTCACAGCAGAGGGGACAGAGGGAGAGTGAGAGGCCCAGCGTAATCTGCAGCCAGAGAATTTGAGACCTGGCTGGAGGAAGGGTCTGGGACTGAGTCATAATGACTCAGGGTGCCAATCCAACCCAGAAACCTCATGTGTCATTACAGCTCTTTTAGAAAGTGTTGATGTTGTTGGTCAAGAGAAAATGTTGTAAGTCGTCTCTGTGTGAGGTCTAGAGTTTAGATACTTTATTAGCAATGCATTGCTGTTTTAGATTTACTGTTAACTTGAACCGTGCAATGCTAGCATGCAGATGCTTACCATGTTTAACATCTTAGTTAGTTAGTTAGTTAGTGTGCAAACAGTTCTTAGTTGGCACGAAATACAAAGCACAGCAGTGATTGATGAGTCAAGTTTTGCAGCTAGTTGACAGTAAATCAAAGAAATGAACAAAAATTTAATTTGATCTCATGGCGGTGCGAGAAGGAAAGTCAGGTCATCACCCAAGGAGTCGTCCCCTGGGGACTGTTGGGAGGTGTTGATAGGAAATGTAATGGAAATCCAGTTGATAGTTATAGAGCCAGTCTTGACCTTAGACAAGATAGAAAAATGTTAATCCACCCTAAGTACTTGTGTCATGTGGCGGACTCATCCTAAACACCCTGCCCTCCTCATAATAACTACTGAGAAGACATTAAAGTTACCCCAGACATCAGTGATTTACATGTCAATATTCATGAGGTACCACTCACAACATGACCGGGCATCTGTGTATGTTTACATGCTCTCCCCAATAGTTCACAGAAAACAGTTAATTCACAGACTACAAAGCTCGAGCGGCGTACCTCACCCTCGGGGTTGTTTGAACCCACTGAACCCTTTAAATGTTCAAGGAGTGGACTTGTTGTGCATCGCCATGTTGCCACTGTGCTGCTATGATGGCTCTGGGGGTTCTGCAAGATATAAAGAAGAGGGCCGCAGGAGATCTTACGGTGTCAAAACACATTATTATAGTCCCTGCAAGGACGACAGAAAGTGGACCAGACCTCACAGAGAGAAAGAGAAAACACAGACTGACAGAGCAGATAGGCAAAAGAGAAAAAGACAAGGGAAGAGGAAAAAACAGGCCATAAATAGAGAAGATGACAACATGAAGAAAGAAGAAAAATACTTTGTGTTTTTGTAAACTAGACCTGGGAATCAGCTCTGATCACATGCAAGATGACTTGCTCTTTCTTTTGGACTCCTCCGACTATTTCCAAACTCTTTCTATGGAGGTCCAAACAAATGAAGAGAGCAAAGTGAGAAACAAAAGCACTTGTGAGTCTCGCTGGATGGCAGTAATGGAAAAGAGTCATCATCTCTGTTGATTATTTCTTCAATGTGTTGTATAGCTGTCTGTTTCAAAAGGAAATCATTTTGTGGCATCTGTTAATCGTTTTGACTCATTTTCTGAAAAGTTTTGAGTTTGTTCACACCTATTTGTCGCTTATCTCGTGTTTTAAATTTTTTTTCTGGCTGCTTGCATAAAAAAAACAGATGACATCATCTGTTCTGAGTTCAAAAAAGACCATTCATTAGTGTATGTGTTGCTCAACTCCCGCACTCAATGCTCCATATTTCCGCTATTTAGTAGATGTCTGTGTGGCTTTGAAACTCTTTCAACTGCCAGTATGCATTGCCATTACCCCCCCCAACCCCTACCCCTCGCCACAACAATTGGCCTGGATCTGAAAAGTATGGCTCAGTGCGGCCCCCTGTGCTCACAGATAAGCTAAGCGAGGGTGATAAGCACCATATGGGGAAAGATCCCGGAGCACATCCTAGGGACTTGTAATCAGGTGTGCCGCACGCTGTCCACTCAACATACACTCAGCTCCCTGTCTCACACTCCACATTCAGCCCCTGTGTCACCATCAGCCTTGTATTGCTGCCACCAGCTACTACACCCCCAAACCATCATTCACACCCATCGATATCCCAGAAACACCTCCTCACCACCAGCCTAACGCCTCCACAGCAGCAGGGTGTAAATCAGCTGCCTGTGCCACGGACACACGAGAAGAGTGGGTGACAAAAAGAGGTCATCTAATCTGACAGATCCCACGGGTTAACCCCCCTCTCCTCCTGACCTGGACCACTTGAAGATGCATCAGAAGCTGAGATCACAATCATCAATCAATGAAATTGGCACCCCCAAAGGTAAAGGGTCCAAATCTTTAATCCGTAGGGTTTTCCCCAATTAAAGTTGCAAGATTATTTTAAGATGGTGGCAGAGAGACTCGCTTAGCTCCCAATTACCTTTATCCGAGCGCCTATCGTGCTGTCCTCTCCTGAGTGCGATGTGCTCACCAGCCACACTCATTGGTGCACAGTCTGGACAGTCAATGCCCTCCTCCCCTTTTCTGTAGATTCATTGCCATAGTCAGTTATTTCAGTCGGTCATTTGACTGGTTCCCCTCTTTATGCCCGCAACTCTTGGTGCAAACCCTGTACTCCCAGGTTGCACCCACAGATCTGCTGCTGACTCTTACAGTTTAGAACCAGTCATCATCATTCTGTGTTTATCTGTTACATACTCCTTGAGGTTGAGGCATTTGATCTCAACCTTCTTGACACCAGCGATCTGTGACTCAGAACGATGATCAGCACACACACAGTACAGTTATTAAGGCCCTGTGAATCACTTCACTGCTCCACCTTTCCTTCTGTTTGCTCCATTCAGAGACCAATGTGAAGTTTCCAACACCCAGGCACATGACTTAGCAGAATGTGCTCTGGTTTTAGAGAACCGGACAAATGCTTTGTGTGGACATAATTTGGAACTTATTTGAACTAACAAACAAAACAAAAAGATAGATAATCTGACTGTGGTGTTTATTGCTGGATATAACGAATGGAAAGTTTTACAAGTCACATTCATGCAACATTTGACACAGGGCATATGCACAGTGTGGGTCTAATGAGGGTGTATTCTAATTTGGTCCCACTGATTGTACTGTTTATTGCTAGCCCTCTGGGTGGGAAAAGGCCCTTTTTATGATCCCATGTGTACCATTTACACATCTAATTATTAGTATGGATAGATAGAATGAAAACCAGAAGGTGCTGCGGTGACCTTTCAGTCAGCCAGAAACAAGCCCTTTCTCCATGGTCACCAGATGAGGGGCCTCTGAGAGTAGCCAGCTGGCCCCATTTGAAAACCCAATCGCCCAGACAAATAGGTCAGTGCTGCCGGGTCACATCTCTGCAAGTGAATGGAAACCAAAGCTCTCCAAGAACCTGGTCTGATCTGTCGTCAAGCAGCAGTGGGTGTCCGGCTAGTGGTCAGCAGGTCGGCCCATTTGACAAGAGCTTTAAGGAGGGGACGGGGCAAGGGAGGGCGGAGGGAGAGCTGGAGGACAAGAGCCGAGTTGTGTTGCAAGGGCTGATTATGCGTGCTGCGGGGATGGTTTCCTGGATGTTGTGTTTGTGTTGGAGCGGGTGGCTCCAGGCAGATGTTGTAAATGAAGGAGTTGCTGTTGTGTGTTGACATTGTGGGGGAAATCATCCCAGATGACATCTGATTGGTGTTTGAAGAGGAAATGTTTCCAGTGACAGTGAGGAAAAATCTCAAGTGCTGGACCATCCTCACTCTTTTCATATGTGATAGCTCTGTATTAATTACTATCCAATAATTCTTATTAGTTGCTCCGAGTTGACAAGTCACCCTCATGTAAAGCAGACTTAAGCATTGCCATCACACTTGTTGATTGCTGATAAAAACTAAAGAATATGTCACCTGCGTTCTTGCTCACTTTCACAGCAGATAAAGGGAACATTGTTTTTCAGTCTTTTTAAGGCAATATTGTTTTCTCATCCTGTTTTGATTTCTAGCATTCTGCATATGGCACTGTCACACTCAGCCTCCAGCTGTGCCCACTGTCCACCCACATGCACCATCCATCTGCCAGTGTAAGCACACAAACACTGCCTCAGTAAACATCAGATGACCTTTACCCTCCCCAAAGCCACCCGCATGCACAATTTTACACTTACAAACACAAGTGATCACACACACACACACACACACACACACACACACACACACACACACAGACAGACACAAAAGGTAAAGCTGTGGAGTGATATATGGCCTTGATAATGCCTGTTTTGTTTGATTGTGAGGCTTTGACAGATTTTATGGCTGTATTGTTGAACAGCAATAGAGAACAGTTAGTGCGGTGTTGACAAGAGCCTTGTTGTACATGTTTCCTGTGTTATAAAGTAGTACTAAGATATATATATATTGATTAAGTTGCTTTGGTTTAATATATTTTAATAGGTATGTATACAGTGGTCTAACCAGGTTTAATAGGTACAGTATATGACAAGGTATAAGATTTAGACTCATAATCAGTATAATATGTCATGAAGTCAAACTTTTATACGTGTTTGTGTATTTTAACAGCGACAATCGTTTTCGATCAAAACTGCTATTAAAATGAGGCAAAAGAAGGAACTTGCATTCGGGACCTTCAAAGTTGCATCATTGCGCAAGCCGGGGACGAGTTGCGAGCGAAGATAAATCATTTCAAATCCGCCCTCCTTTCGCTCCTCGTGACTGGTCGGTTGCCGTGTCAGTCAGGGGGAGGGGTGCACCGCTAATTTCAATAGCCTATGCCTGTATGTCAAATTGGGGCTCACATTTGCGTTGTCGCGCGCGGCTGTCAGCAGCAGCGATCCTCCGCGGACATCCTCAGCCTCTCATTTAGGATATCTGCGCGCGTTTAATCAGACGGGGCGCTCGGGACGCGCGTCTACCTGCTCGCATTGAACCTTTTTCCCGTGGATATTGCTGCCACTTAAGACGCATCCCCACTCTTGAGTCTCGTGGGTTGGGGTGGGGGGGATTGTTTGCTTTTGGAGCGAGCTGCTGTGTAGTAAACAGCGCGTCCGAAGGCAGACTCATCACTGAACTTTAAAGAAGACTTGCCAACTTTGCCAACATCTCGTAGCGTGCATCGCTGTGAATTCATGTGGCTTTTCATCTGACAGAAGCGGACCGTTTCTCTGGGAAACTTACAGAAGCCTCTCTCTTTCTTAAAACATGTTCAGCAAGTGCTCCCTTGTGTTGTTAAACGTCCTCTTTCTGGTGCCCGCGCTCTCGGCTCATGAGTGCACGCCGTGTGATCTCCGGACCTGTCCGCTCAGAGCTCCGCACGGCTGCGAGGGTGGCCGGACCTTGGCCAGGGATCCGTGCGGATGCTGTGACCAGTGCACACGGCTGGAGTGGGAGCCCTGCGGCGGCCGAGACTGGACGCACGGCTACTGCGCCCTGGGACTGACCTGCGCCTCAGTCAACAAAACCGGAGAAGCCACAATACCTGAAATTGGAGTGTGTAAAGGTGGGTAGAAGCGAGTCAACTCATTTAAATGATTTCATTCGCGCTGAATTATAAGTCGTTGGCCCACATAAAGAGATCACTCTTAGTGGTGCTGTTGAGTGCGCGACTAAAGAACTGTAGGCAGCCATCCCCTCGCTTTGAATGGCTTGAGGGCATCACCATTCAAATGTCAGCTCAGTCCAGACTGCACGGACTGTGTCACTGTTCACCTTATGTCTGGCTGCCTGGAGCAGCTCCCCAGGTCTGAGGGGCTCTTGACTGCCAGGAGAGGAGTCATGTTCAACTGCTCTTTCTTCTCCTCAGAGCTTCATTCACTCTCAGTGAAGAAGCGTGACAATACGTTTGGCAGCAGTGATTTGGCTCGAGATTGCACTTCAGCTTTAGTAGGTCCTTTTTGCTTTACAGCTCAAGGGGACATTTAAAAGAAGGCAGGGGATTGAGTTGAGACAAAAATGACTGGTTAAATCTGTGTGAGGGTAAAATTGTAGTTACTCAACAATGACGATTGCACTTTTTTAAGACTTGGAGTAGACAGTAATTTAATAAAGAAGCTGCCCTTTTCATGTATGTGTTGTTTGTGTGTGTGTCTTGGAGGTTTAATGGTTTGACAGCAAAATCGCAAAAGTCCCCTGCAGATTTTCATTGGCAATCCTGTGACTCCACAATGCTGTGCTCTCCTGTTCCTGCCAAGCAGAGCAGGGCTGTTGTGCTGTGGGTGTGCTCATTTTACGCACAATTTCAGCAACTTTCTGAACTTCAAAGAAATGTGTAGGGTGTCAGGTTCCGCACAATGAATGAAGTAAGTAGCAATGGCCTTCCCCTGAGGAACAAATAACCAGTGGGAGAACCTCCCCCAGCCCCTCTACCTGCACTCTGTCCAGGCTGTTTCAGGATGATTGAAGAGGACTGACAGGACTGTAGGAGAGAGTAAGCAGCTCTCAGTGGGTGTCTGGATCCCCTGACCCTGCCCTCCCATCATATGTCCGAGGGGTGGTCTGAGTCAGGGCTCCGTGAGGCTTTAGCAGGGGTCTCCATCCCCGGGCCATCCCAAGAGACACTGCTGCTGATTGTGCCCCCTGTACAGGTTAGGCTGGCGTCTGGAGGACATCTCTGCAAATTAACAGCTTTGAGTGGGAGTGAGAGGCCTAATGGCTCCTCTGATTGAGTCGTCCCACTGGTCCTATGCCTCCAGGGGCCTCAGAGCATGCTGCTGACCCCTAAATCAGACGCATTTCACACACAACCTCCGTATCCCAGAGGGTCTAGGTGGGGGAAAATCAACACCTCCCAGTATGTTTTCTGGGGCCACGGTAGGCAGGCTGGTTCAGGCTGATCCCAGATTTCCCTCCTCTAGCTGCGAGGGTCTTAAAGTGATTAGACTTGCAATCAGTAGTAGGGGGTAAATGTTTCCGCTTTCTGATCCCCTGCCACTCTGCTCACAGTTGTGATTTTCTGGGTGGCCGGAGTCTGTTAGTGTGGGGAAGCAGCAACTTTAACACACAGGTGACATGTCACATATTATATGAGAGGAATACCTTGATAATGTGTCATCAGTTTTTACGCAGCTGTTGCTCATCGGCCTGACAAGTTTGGAAGACTTCTTGGAAACAAAAGTTATAAACACTCAGGGCTCCTGCTGCCAAGGAGAAGCTGCAAAAGTCATTTCACGTTGAGTTTTCCAGTCTTGGAAATGTTATGTAAGATAGCGAAATCAAAAAGGAATTGGAAATGAACTGTTCACCCTATTTTTAACTGGGAAAGTATTCATGTTTTATTTCCAGTAATCTGTTTGTAATCGGTTTGTAATCAAACTACTTTTGAAGGTGACATGTCACATTATCATATCTGCTTCAGCAATCAGCTTGTCAATCAGGTGAAATCGTCACGTCTTTGTAGATAAATTATTTGTTTCCCTGTGCTCATTGTGTTTTCATGTCTGTCCTCCCAACACCAAGTTTCCTCAAGCTCCAGAGGCACTTAACATACCACGTAACAGTGTGTCTGTCATGCAGGGACGCTATGTCCACTGCACTCCTTCACATGCCTTCTACTTCTCCCTTCCTCTGGTATTATCTAATGTTTCAAAGACTTCCTTTTTAGCTCACTATCAGCCAGAGGGCCTCTGGAGGTCAGCTTTCCCATCCTGACTCTGGATGCCAAGACAAGCAGTCTCATCAGCTGAGAGAGGAATCCCCCCGGGGATGAAGCCACAGACCTGGGCTAGAGTCATGCCAGGCCACAAAGTAGATAACCAGGCTCGTCCAGACCAGACCAGGGTCAGGCAAGAGCACAGGACAGCTCAGTGGTGGTCAGGCTAAAATGAGTTAATGAGACAACGATTTCAGTGTCCAGGCTTTCATTCATTGTTTTGGCTTCTGCCTCCTTTTTTATGTGTCAGATTTAGCACCCCACACAGACTACCACCATCTCAAATGAAAATACCCTCCTAGGCACAGGAAAAGCCTTGGGATGGAAAAAATGTGGAGGTGAGGATCATTTTAAGGTGAAAGGAAATCACAGGGAAAGTTTTGGTGCGGTCCATTGAAAAGGCTGCTTGTGCTTCACCAGCCTCACCGGCCGTCTGGGAGAGCTGTTAACAGCAAGGGCTGGCTCAGGTTAAAGGTAGTATTACCTTCACTTCTCTCATTGGCTGCTTTTTACCACAGGGCTGGTTAGCGTCGTGCATCGCCGCACCAACTTTCAGGAAAGCATTTCCATCTATGCTTGCTTCTGCTTCGAGTAAAATGCATTACAGTAAGAGGCTGACTTTTCCCAATAGTGGAAAATCTGTTTTAAATTAATCTGGATCAACAGATGTGTTCTATTATGATTTACTATGTTTAAAAGCAAAGCTGCGTAATTATAACTCTTTCCAATCACTTTGGCACATCCCATTATTGTTTCTTCAACCCCTAACTGGGAACGAAAATGATTCTCATTTTTTGAGGCTTTGTTTCAGGTGGGATCATTAGGGTAGTCAGGTAAATATACCATGAAGTGTTCATGTTTATCTTGGATAGTTAAACCTTTTCCTCTTGTGCATTGTTCTGGTGCGTAGCTGTTTGGAGAAGAAAGCCAGAGTATTATGATAAGCTCCAATCACGCTTCCACACTGTTGATTTGAGGCCTGGGAGCTTGGGAAGGGGTTACTCAGTGTTACAGTCAGTCTCATCCTGTTTACTCTGCTGCCACTCTTACTGATCTCGAACAGCTAATGAAGAAGGGTAATTTGGCGGGTATTTGTGTGTTTATTTGTGCATGAGTGT
Organism: Psettodes erumei; assembly: GCA_016785225.1. Lineage (NCBI taxonomy): Eukaryota > Metazoa > Chordata > Actinopteri > Pleuronectiformes > Psettodidae > Psettodes > Psettodes erumei. The sequence continues at coordinate 249,036 of JAFBJZ010000383.1, forward strand.
GAAAGGAACCCTATGGGTGATGTATATGTTGGGGCCCTTTTTAATCCCAGGGTTTTGATGGTTATTCAGCTCACATGGCACTAATGCGACACATTATACCCTTGTGCATTCCTTCCTACCGTAAAATTTTGTTCAAGTTGAGCTGAGTCTTGAGGTGCCATCTCTGGGGGGTGAAGGAAAGGAACAAAATGTGGGTATGGGGCTGGTGGCCTTGGTACAGAAGAGGCGTTCCAGCAACCAGCAGAGATGGGAGCCCTGGGAGGGCCCCATGCTGCGGAACAAAAGCAAACAAATGGGCTCAATGGCTCAAGTAGCGTGGCACAATGAGGAGGGAGGGGGATGGCAGCCCAGAAATACACTGGTCAGTTCAGTAACTGTTGTGCCAGGGCCATGTGTTGCAACAGAGGCCGTAAGTTGGCTCACCCTTCAGCACTTTTCAGAAACAAATCTGGGTTTATGAAACAAATTACCTTGTCACTGCAATTTATCGGTCTAATTTCTATTTAAGTATAGTCCATATGTATAAGTATATAAGTATACAAACATGTCCAAGTGAGAAATTTCTGTTCTTTCCCTGCCTGGATGTCCTTATTTGTTAACTAATGGTTAATAACTTCTGTCCCCCTCCCATAGTCCTCCCTGAACATCCAGAGGCAGGCCTGGAGGACGAGCGCTGTCCCCTGATGACAGGCTGTGACAGAGCCGGAGCACAGTGTGTGTGTGATGCCCGTCACTCCTGCTTGGGCTCTTTCAACTACCCAGACCAAGAGACCTGCATGAAGGCCAGCAAGTCAGGTGAGCCCTCTCCTGCCAACACACATGCATGTTGACCCACAACACACACACATACACACACAAGCACAGAATCCGAGTCGGGGGGACGAACACTGTCCATTGAGAGGAGCTAATCTCTAACAGATGTGGCTCTGAGGTGACTAATGCTACTTACATATCATAGTGATGACACACATGCAGAGGCCTTGTATAGCGGTTCCCTGCTCACCCTTGAGTGGTGCCATTGTGTGTGACTCACTGATGACTGTGGTTTGCGTGTGTGTGTGTACGTGTGTGTCGACGGCTGAATTTCAGAGGTTCGGAGGCACGAGCACCGAGAAAGACACAGAGAGAAGTACGTGGGACCATCCAACCCGGCCTGCATGTTCTCTGGGTGTAACCTGACCGCCGAGGGCTGTGTGTGCGAGTCTCAGAGCTGCCACCACCACTTCGCTTACATCAACCGCAGCCAGTGCCAGGAAGCTGCAGGTAACCTTCAAATGACCTGCAACTGGAAGTGATGAGCAACTAACTCCATTCAGTTCAAGTTATTTGGATGTAGAGGTTTATACTTGAGCCTGAAGTAGATTCTGCATCTATGAAGTTACTTTCACACAACATAGTTTTATCTGTCCCCATGCTTAATATAAACATTGATATACAGTGTGCTACAGCTTTGTCTACTGAAGGTTTAGCCCTTTTCATGTACAAATCACCTCTGAGTGGAACGCTCAGCCTCAGCATTCCTAAAGTCTCAGATCATTATATGTGAAGGGTTGCTGACCAATGAAAGCCTTGTGAATCGAAATTTGTGACCTTTAATTTTAAGCAAGGGTGTTACAGAACGTTTCTGGACCACAAAACGCAGGAAACCACAGAGCGAGATTTCCAAATCTCTAATATTGTCTGGCAAACGTTCAAAAGGTTCAAAAGCAAGACTAGGCAGGTAATGGACACTCAAGAGTAGCTCAAACAATCTTCTAGCAGCCAGCGTATGTCATGGCCTGGTTTATAAAGGAGGAGAGGTGATCATTGGAGAATGCTGATCAGGTGTGTCTCGTCTGTGTGAGAGACCAGCCACGCCTCCTGCCACAACCTGAAAACAGCAGAGAAACAGGAGGGGGAGGGGAAGAACATAGAGCAGACAAACCGGGCCATCACACAAGGGGATGCTTTAATGTTCAAGTGCCATGCCTTGTGTACGATTGTATAATTCATCTTTTGAACCATTCTCCCTGGATATTAGCTACTTTCTCAGTCTGGCACTATGCGTAATACTTAAGTGCAGCATTTCACATTTTAACGTGCAAAAGGGTGTGAAATGGAATAGAGAAGGAGGAGGAGAAGAAAGAGAAACAGATAAGGTGCACAAGACTGATATGAAAAGAAAACAAGAGAGAAGGATGTTGAGAGTGAAAGATGAGAAGGTGCGAATCTGACTGACAGAAAAGCAGCAAAAAGAGCAAACGTCTCCATGTAGCTGAGAATGTTAGGGCACGGTCGTAAGGTGTAAGATGAATGCTTGGCCTGTGCAGGAGGAAACAAGGAGAATCCTTTGGATGAATGGGAAGAATGTGCGATTACCTCCTCTTTGGCTGGCTCACTGATTGACACTTCTGAGTGAAAGATGTTATTGGCACAGTGAGTTTAGCTTCCTCATTTGGATTGCGAGGTGTCTGGTAGATAGACAGGCGCTAAAGTGTTGGCTGCCTCCTGAGTGACATTTGGAAAATGGGACAGGATTGCCACTGAGTGAACTCAGTGAACCTGTGTGTGTTGGGTAAACCTCGTCTTACTGCGCACGCTTTTTTAAAGACAGAAAACTGGACAACTTTACCGAAACCAGGAAAAAAAACCCCTCTTGGTGCTGTAGTGAACAGATTAAGTCCAAAGCATGTGACTGTGGCCTCTTGTGTTTTTATCCACATGTTGCTCTCCTTTGAATACTCCAGGTTCTCCCTCTCTTCACAGTACGCTGACATTGGAATTGAAGAACGGCTCTTTAGATAGGCAATACCATGGCTGGCAATGTGCCGCGGATGCATATTTGAGATTATTTAGTCTGCAAATAGCACAGAGGTTATTGCAGAACGTTTACAGTACAGCTGTGCGTCTCGAGCCTTTTACGCAACAAATCCCACAGGAAGCGTGTTCATCAAACATCATATTATTCAATGTATCGTCACAAGTGTTGTGTTCAAATGAAGGACGCACTGTCAGTCCTCTGTGTTTTGTAACTGCTTCATCACAAAGTCTGAGCCCGATGGATGACAGTTTAAACGCACACACAGTGAAAACTGTAAACAACATTTTTGAGCAGCTTATGAGTTCTCACCACGGCTCACACACCCACCCCCTTAAGGATGGCCCTTCATTAAGTAACAGACCAGGATGTGTGCGTCTGTTATGTCTGTGAGCACGCGCTTGCATGTGGAAGGATGCACACATGCACACGCTTGCACGTATTTATATATCATCCTGTGTGTGTGTGTGTGTGTGTGTAACGCGCCTGTATATGAGAGCATCTGAGCCTGCGTGTCTGCATCTGTGTTTGCACATGTGCCTGTGTGTGATAATTATCTTGTTTGTCTAGATGTCTCGGCAGAGATTTTCCTTTGTCTGTCATCAGCAGGAGCTTCCTCTGTGACCAGACTGGGACTCTGTGGTTAGGAGCTTACTCGCTCAGTCCTGTTGGACTCCATGGTGACAGTGGTCCATTATCCCCTCGTTGCCTTTGGACGCAAAACAGTAAAGAGTGTCTTAGAGTGTGAGAGCTAATGTATCCTGTAAACCTTCTCTCAAGGCACGAAAGCGCAGCTGACTGCACTTGTCTTCGCCTGTAATTAAAGCAGACCTTGTGTCCCAGCACTTGTAGTAACCTCTTTCAGACATGAGTCAGAGCTTGACTTCTCTTCTTTAGACTTCTGTACTCACACGTGGAGGCAGTTTGGCCTCTCACTTTCACTCTGACTCACACAGCAGTCTTGTCAGTGCATCCCTCTGCTGTGACTCACTCTGATCTGTGAAAACTCAACATCTTTTCCGCTTCACTCGCTGTTGGTGCTTTCTCACCTAAATTTGCCTCTTGTAGTTTCAGTGGGATTACGTTCTCTAATGGCTGATGTAATTTGGCTGCAAACGCTCAATGACAAGCAACATCGTGTGCGAGACATATCAACCCATATGTCAGGGGGAGTAAAGAGGATGTGATAAGTGAAGGGGGTGGGGCATATGCAGGAAGACAGGAAATCACGACCGAGGCTGACCGTTTTGTTGAGGTATTCGTGTCAACTGCAGGCCCCAGAGTCTTGGGAGGGTGGTGTTTGGTCATTTTACATTCCAGGATGGTTTACATATTTCATTCATGATAAGGCCTCTAATGGCTATTTCAGAGGAATTCCCCTGCTGTTGCTCACTGACAGGAACGAGCAATAGCAGTCTACAACAGACGGGGAGGTGGTGCCCGGTCCGGTATGATGTCATGACACAAACTGACTCGTTCCCACAAAGCTGCCTGCCTACCTATGCCACCTCGGCCCTGCCTCGCTCTGCCCTTGTGAAAGGACCATTAATTCTGCTTGGCTGCAGCCTCTTTGTGGCGGGGCTATTACCGGCCTAGCCAGACCGCCACTGGCTGGCAGAGGCGCGAGACGTCTCAGTGGCGTGTGTTTGTGTGCTGTCTGCGGAAACCAGGCCCTTGTTGTACCCTGCGAGCTGCTCGTTTCCCAGCGTGTGTCAAACAAACTGTGTGTGTGGGTCTTGATTTCAAAGAGGAAACAAAACTCTGGTGTGACAATCAAGACAAAGAACTTCCCCTAAAGGCACGTTCGGATCGCTGTGGCCCGGCTCACGAGTCATGGTCAGCCTCTAACTAAACCAGCCAGCATTAGGCCAAGACATACATGCACACACACACACACACACACACACAAAGTCTTCAACATCCTTCGTGTCCAGCTCTGCCTTCTACTTCATTCACTAAATCGGCGCCTAAAACCACAGTGCACTGACCCAACCATAACCATTAACAAACTGAAGACCTCCCGACTGCAGCCCAAGCCAACGCCTGCTGTTTCCAGACCCGGTTCTCCTATCATCGCCTATTCTTTTCCCCTTAAAGGGAAATGATCCCTATGGACAAAATCCATGCATAACTCAACAGCCTCTTCCACAATTTATTCAACAGCTGTCTACACCCCAGGTCTCCTGTAGAGTGTTTTCTACATTTGCTAAAGATTAGGGCTGAGTGTCCACTAAGGACCAGTACACGTGACAACTGCTAGGGTTTGCTTTCCAGTGCTTTATGTCGAGTACCCTGGAGCAGAGTACGTTCATCCTTTTCATATGCATTGTGTGCCAGATATAGTGACAGACCACGCGTGGTCTTGCCATCTCTTTGAATAACAGGTCCTTTAGCCTGATACAAGTTCCTAATTGGCCAAATCTCATTGGCCATCTGACATTGCGGAAAGGGTGTGTTTCAGTGGAATGCACGCATGCGGCATAGACTCACCATGCACACGCAGACATAAACACATCTCTGTGCAAATGCACAGCTACACGTGGACATTCTCATTACCTCACCCAAACGTGCTCATTCACACAGCTGCAGTGGTGTTGCTTAGGACACTGTGATCACGTTTTTCATCTGCAAATATTTTGCCACAGAGTGAGAAAGCAAGGCACACAGGCAGCAGATGCAGGCCTGGTGGCTGCTGCATGCCGATGCCGGACGACCTCAAGCTTCTGACCATGGTGTGATGTTCCCACCAAGTGTTTCTTCCAGATGACCCCGTCTGTGCCTTTTGGCCTGGACCCCCTCCCAGACCTGCTCCACAGTCCTTGCATATATACTCACACACGCCGATACACATGGCGAACAATGCTTACTTTCTCAGCTGTAACTGCTCGCGGGCACCGGGCCAGGCCCCAACAGCTTTATGTGAGAGACGGCCCTGATGTGTCCCTTTTGCGGAGCAACTTTATAAAACCTGAGGACAGACCAGAAACCCACGGAGGGCAGCTGGACTGAGACAGCTTTGTTCTCCTCTGACTTGCTTCCAAAGTCAGTCGGTGAACAGAACTCACATTGTGCACTTTTTTCCATGAGTAAACTCAGGCTGTCAACACAGCGTCCTCTGCCTGGCTGAGCCGCTCTGGTTCGGAGAAAGACTGCTCTCCTTGTATCCGAGCTTGAAGGGAAGAAAAAACCCATTTAGAGAGGAGGTGTTTTTCTTTCTTCAATGAGCTGCTGAGATGCCAGAAATATGCATTGTTTACAAAAGAGTCTGTTCTGTGGTAATGAAGCAATTTCCACATCCCACCTCTTCCAGACCCGTGTCAGGTGTGTGTACCTGTGTGTGTGTGTTTGTGTGTGTGTGTGTGTGTTGGTGGGTCTGTATGTCGTTGCAGCATGTGTAATGAGGTGAAAGGTTTTCCATTATGTGCTATCTTGCACTTGTACAAGAGCACATGTTGCCTAATCTGAATTTATCAAACATACCAAATCAGGCCTTTTGTGTTTGTACAAGCTGGAGTATGGCCACCATTGTGATATGAGGATTGGTTCTGTGGTTGCTGACTCACTAATTGCAGCCATTTATGCCCAGAGAACAGAACCAAAACAGGACAGGGTAAAATCCATTTACTGCTGACTTTTTCCACCCCCTCTGTCCATCTATTGTACTTAAGGAAAATTATATTAATTGGACATGCAATGCAATTGAACCATTTCCATGGATGGATACAATTCTATTCATTTGAATGACAATGGTGTCTGCCAGCTGCTTTTCCCAGTGCACTCTAACCCCTGCCATTATCACAACTGAAAGAGTAATCAGCCTTCTCTGGAACACATACAACACACAGACAGTGTTTTTCAGTGCAGAACATTGTGCAAGATCGTCCCACGGCATTTTCTATAAGGCTTTAAAAAGTGTGAGGTTTTCATATGCAAAACCAGCAGCAGCAGACTGCGTTCGACTTTAATGGAAGTAAAACATTCCCAAATCAGTGCATCCAACTGAAGTTTATTTAACTCCAGCATAGGAATTAGGCCAAAGACCGTTAAAAGGGTTGTAGCCTCTCTTAATTCAGAGGTTTTTCCCTCATTTTCTATGACACTATTCAGCTAGGTTTATCAATGAGAGCTTTGTGGTGGTCCTCACTGTTCCCAGGTTGTTTGAGTAAACAGTACAGTGCAGATACCTCATACTCCTGCTCTATTTATCTGGAGCCAGAAAAATTCAATGTTTCCCTTATCCTCAGCTTCATCTGTCAGAAATGTTACCCCCACCCGCCAAAATACAGCAGTTACAGTCTTACACCCCCTCAATGTTTATTCTAGGTTAGGTAAACATCAAATGGATACTTAACCGCAATGCCAGCAGGGCATCAGGTCAGACCAGAGGGTTCACTTTATAAAGCTGGAATGGATAAAAATATTTAGTAGGATTCAGAGGTATGATTCGGCCATTCTTCAGACTTGAAGACTGGTACAACTGTATTAGTACTAAGTATTAAGTATTATCAGGGATCAGCGGTCTGCAGCCCGAACTGCTCATCAGTTCAGTTTCCCCAACTGCAAACCAAAAGAGTTAACTTACAGGTCTTGAGATGTCAGGGATGAGGCACATCCTCTGAGAGACTTGTGTTGTGCAGGGGAGCCAGCGCCAGTCTGGAAAGACCATCAACGAAACGCAGCTTCTGGAAACACTACCAAAAAACCCTGAGTGCTGTTACGCAACCCTCCTGCCTGTATCATTCCTTCACCTCAAAAACCATATCCATCCAAAGATTTTCAAGTATTCCTTGCAATTAAATCATAACACAATTAAATGAACATTCATATTTCACTTGACATTTTTCCCTCTTTTAAATGTCAGTGATAATTTAAACTAGATGTCCAAGTACCAAATTTTCCTCATTCTCATCCATAATCCAGGTGCTAGTTAACACTGCCTTTCCGTTCTTCCTCCCAGCTGTCACGGTGCTGCAAAGTGTGTATGTACTGCAGGAGCTCTGGGAAATTACTTAGTGATCGACAATTATAGGACGGGACGTGAGTCTGCTTTCCTCAATCCTTCTCTTTCTGCCTTCACTGTATACATTACAGTGACACTGAGAACCAAAATAAACACATCCTTTTGGTTTGGGTAATCCAATCTCTGAAAGGTACAGTAGCTACTGTTCTCATACAATGTCTGTACAGAGGGGTGCTCCACTTTTCTTTTCCTGAACAGCCTCCAAAATACACCCTTAAGCCCCCTTGCCCAGATTTTCAGTACCCCTGCACCTCTTTCCCCCCTAACAAGGGGTATCAGGGCTATTATGTTGGCTCTGGCAAATGAATAGACAAACACATCCTGGTATGCTAAGTGAAGGGGAGATTTCTAAACTGGCAAAGAAGAAAGGCTCTGTTGAAAGTTGGCTGGTATTAATGACTGGTTTTGGAGCACGAGGGTCTGTTTGGATTGTGAGAGGGTTGAGCCAGGCTGGGTGGGATCAGAGGTGTGTAGACAGGATATGCACAGAGCCTTGTCGTGTCAAGAGCGCCGGTCTCACTTCTCTGACAGGATGCTGTAAAGATGTCATGGACTGAAGCGGAGATCTGAGGACCGTGCGCCGAGTTTCTGTTGGGTGACTGTGTGAACTCGGCTCTCAGACCGTAACATGAGTAGCGCTGCTCTAAGGTGGCTCAACTGACACTACAAGGAGGAGGCAGCCCTCACAGACATGCACACACACACATATGCATCCCCTCCTTGCCTTAGGAGAACAGTGTGGGCACTGTCAGAAAGTGGCGCTGCAAAATGTCTCACTTTAAATTAAAGATGCCAAAACTGTCACTGTATTTGTGCGCATGTTCTCGTATGTCAATGTGAACGTGCCTCCATATCTCTGTGTTTCAGAGGAGCTGAGGTGTGCCGGGGTGACGTGCCCTCCTGTGCAGGTGCCCTCCTGCCCCCACGGTTCTGTCCTGACCAAGAGTTACACGCCCCCTGCTGGCTGCTGTCCCTCCGTGCCTCCCCAGTGCACTTGTGACCTCCGTTCTTGCCACAAGCCCCAGTGCCCGAGTGGACAACGAGCCGTGTCACTCAGCCAGGCCAGCGGTCAGCCAGGAGACTGCTGTGATGTCTTTGAGTGCCAGAAAGGTGATTGCACTGAACTGCACACTATACAATCTGTTTCGATTGCTCTCCCACTGGGGAAAGCAACGGCACAGTTGGTGCGAGATTCTTTGCCTCTGAGGAGCAATTTTCCTCAGAGTAAGCCTTTCTTCCCTGCTGACCAAACGTCTACAGATGAAAAGAAGAGCTGCTGATTGGATAATTACTTTTGGGCTGTTTATCGGGCTTGGCTGATGCCTCCCAGAGTGGCATGGTTCCAAGACATTTTTTTCAGGGGTGTAGCTGTAAATATTTATATTGCTTAAAGGGATATTAAATATAATGGGTCTTTCAAAGTAGGTTGCATGTCTTAAATGTGCTTGTGCATCATTTTCTCACCAGGTCAAAAAGAGACAGTAGAAATACAGCAAAAGAGAAGCAAGAGAGTGTAGACGTTGAGCACACAGACGGAGACTTCAACCCTTCTGTCGTGGCCCAAAGGCAACCAGGAGATTCAGGAAGGCAGGGAGGGGACCTGTGGTATTGGTCTGTTTACTCTGCGCTCCCAACAAATATTCGCTGTTTTACCAACAGAACAAATTCCCATTCTGGCCCCTCTACATGTATAAATGAGAGCCGTGTCCCGGAATTAATGGACTTAACGAGCCCAGTGACCAGAAAAGTGCTTAGGCTACGAATTTCATCAACAGAAGTGCAGTGTCAAAGGGTTCCTGTCTGGTCACACATCCAAAGGGAAAAGGTTCAACAGTTCATTGATGGGAATGCTTTTTATGTGCTCCAGTCTGCCAGTGGGGAGGGTAATCGAGTCCGGCAGGCCAGCAGGGGCTGAATGGCAGCCGTGGGGGCCATGGGATCAGTGTTTTGATAACAAGTGTCTGCTGCTCTTTGGGCCTGGGGCTTGATGCCTTTTGTGCTGCTCCCATCGTCTGTTAAGCCTGCATGACTGCGCTCCGTGTCAGAACGCTCCACAGACCGGGACATGGACACAGACACAGACTGGGCTCCCTGGTAACCTATCCAATGTCCCGACAAGGCCCCCAATGTACCCAGCTACCTAGTACTGTAACTTACACATATAAGATCTCAATTGCATTCAAATACTATTCATAATCTGTAATGGAACAAACCTCAACACAAGCCCCTGTTGTCTCTGAGTGTAGGACTTGTTTCCATTGCCCACTTGGCATATTTAGCCAGGGTCAGTGTGTGCAGTGACAATAAGCCCCACCTGTGTGTTTTGGCTTCCACTGAAGATAGAGTCTTTCCACTGTTGACTGGAGAGTGGCTGTATCGGGGTGGCAGAGCCAACCTGGCAACGCCATCCTGACCTGATGTCATCTGATGTTACACATGATCCTGCTGGACCTTGTTTAGCTGTGGTCTGCCATTCATCCACATTTTCGCTGGCACATACTCGGCATACATCCCCCGTAGTCCTGGATACAGAGTAGGTTCAGGACTGCACATGTTCTTTTGAGATTTACGCCCGTGTTGAGCAATAAGGCTGAGATCACCACACTAATGGTTCTCCAGGAGCTCAGCTTGAGTTTGTTATAAACACACAACAACCATGTCCTTGTACATTGAGTGGTTGTGTTAGTGGCATAAGTTAAGCACATGTTTCCACATTGTCAGCTGATATTCTGAACCGATGAAAAAGTGTCACTGTGAAATTAATTTTAATAAATGCCACCATTATTCTTCTGTTGGCAAAATTATGTTTCCCACAATGGTTTTGCTTTATTTGCCTGCAAACCACAAGAATCGTCAGAATGACAGTCCATTATGAATAATTTAGACAAGATGAGGGTCAGTGTTTTATGGCTCATTCCATCTTCACAGCCAATCCTCATTTCAATTTAGAGAATACTGCATATCACAAAGCATGACTGGAATTTAGACTCTTTGCCGCGAGTTGATTTAGGGATTACCATTAACAAACACTGCGGAAATCACATGTGAGCATCCCCTCATGTGACTTCCTATTGCTTCTGTGAGCGTTAAAAAACGTAGCTGCGCCTTTTGATTTTGGCCGGCTGAAGTGCTTATTGCATTTTCTCTGCTTGGTTTCGCTGCACGCAAAGCAGGAGGGTGGCAGGAACACTGAGTGGGCGAGGAGAGGGCTGGACGACTGGAACAGAGAGGGAGAGGAAGAGAAATAAAAGATGAACAAATCCCCGCTCTACTTTCAACTCAGTTGGCCCACCTGCTTTGTATTAGCATGCGGCGCTGGTTGTCGGGAGGCATGGGGTCATGGGCCCAGACACTTTGAGTCTGCACTCAAAGGTATGGCGCACAGATGCCGCAGTAACATTCACTCTCATTTATAGAAACCACTGGCCCCACATCTGCTTGCATCTGCGCAACGCATTTGCTCGCTAAACTAGTGTAGCTACGAGTCTGGAAAACTTTCTTACATAACCACATTGCCTCTCGTTCCTCATGTTGAGGTAAGTTTGATGAGAAGTTACTATGTGGTTAGTTTAGATCTTATAATGTAGAGTCACCAAAGCCACTGTGGTACTTTTGAACATGTGATGTAGTATTACCATTGTGATGTCATGCTGTAATCTCCCTGTTACTTTGGCCGCAAAACTAGCATGATTAATTTCGAGTGATTGATCACATTTATATCATTTATTGGAACTGAGGATGTTATTATACCTGTCTTACACATTCATGCAAGAACTCAAACACCTCAAGTGCACAATTGCAGGTCAAGGTTTTGTGTTTTACGTGTTCTGGCTTTACAGGGCCAGTTGTCTATAGATCAGACTTTGGCTCGCTGTAACTAAGCTCATTGTATTTCATAGTAGGGGAATGCAGTTAAAGGAGCTTCTAAGCTTGCATGCTTTTGGAAAAGGCAGGCCACAAGTCTTGATTCCGTCCACCTGCCACCAGTACTCTGAGCCCAGATTCTGCCAAAATTCCCAGACCCACTACTGTTTTCTTTTACTCGACACTGCAAGAGTCCAGCGCCTTTTCAAGACGTGATAGGTTCCTGCGAAATGCCTGCTTATGGACTTGGCTTCATTGTCTGATAAATGCCATCCCACCTCACAGACCTAACCACAGCCATTGTATCTAAAAAAAAAATTGAATGGACTTTTGTGATTTTGTAATTATTGTATACACAGCAGTGATGCCACCTTAGTCATCAAGCTTGACATCTGCGATGAAAACTACATTTTTCCATCATTCTCTCATATACTGTATGGAGGAAGCCCTGGTGTTAACCTCCAGAGAGTGTGAATGAGACCTGACGGTGCATGGTGCCCTCATTCGAGTGTGTTAAGCATTATCCTCCCCACATGGTTTTCAGTTTCCAGTTGACGGCGTCTGTCTTCATTTACTGCATCAATTTTTTCGTTTCCTTGTTCTTCTCCTCAGTGTCTCCCAAGTGTGTCCACAATGGGAAGGATTTCTCGGAGGGAGAGGTTTACCGCATGGACCCCTGCTGGCTGTGCCAGTGCAGAGGAGGGATCTCCTTCTGCTCCAAGGCAGAGTGCGCTGAGCTGGACTGTGAAAACTTCTACATTCCTGAGGGCGAGTGTTGCCCTGTCTGCATAGGTACATTCATTTACTTTACTTTTTTTGCCAAGATATGGCATTATTTATTGTGCTGAACATGTAAATGTTTTAGGAGGTTTAAGCCACTGGTGATGTGTCATACAGAAGGCTTGTGTGGCTAGTTGATGCATGGGGGAAGGAGGTAGACCCAAAATCCATCTTGCCTGATACTTATCTGCAATGACCCTAGCTTAATGGCTTCCTCATATATCCAGCTTCCACAGTTGTTAACATATCTGGCATACAAGTGGCACAATAAAGAGCCAGCCAGGGATTCATTTCCACTGGGGAGACTTGAGAACATAAAAACCCTCTTTGAGAACGTATGGCTTGGCTTTGTAATATCTGGCTTAATAGCGGGGACCCACTCGCAAAAACACATGTGCTCAAAGCCAGGTAGGGAGCTCTGATATGCGCACTTCAGATTGCTAAAAAAAATGGAGTTGCAGCACATATGGCGACCACATTACGGTCTGCCAGAAGCCTGTGGATGGAGACGGTAGCCAGGTTTGGCCTCTGCCTGCGTGGCTACAGTTGATCGGGCGCGGGAGAGCAAGGGAAGAAGACAAAGAGCAAGACAGCAGAGGAGAGCATGTTAGGTCAGTGTTGGAGGTACACCTGGAATGTGCAGGCATTTAGATGTGGTGGAATGCTTTCATCTTTTCCTTATGGAAAACTGCTCGCACTTACTGCATGGTTTACTGCAGAGAACATTGACTGTAATACTTTAAACCTGGATTAACAGATGGATTAAAGGTTACCTGGTTGTGATTATACTTAAAGCTGCACTAATCAATATTTCAATATCAAAAGAATTATCGCCTCTCTGCAGTTTTCCTAACCTCCACAGAATGCTTTACCATCTTGCAACTAATAGTTTTGGTTTTACAGCCCTCAACTTTACCACTTTGGCAGCTGTTTTTAGCAACAAAAAACTTTCTATGCTACATGCCCAGTACCAAACATCAGTCATCATCAGGTTAGCAGCTAGCTGGTGAACACAGTGGAGCATTTAGCAGCTAAAGAGCCAGATAATTCTCTCATGAGTTGATGGAGATCAAAAACAGAGCCAAAGGGAGGGTGAATATTCGAATTAGATTTATCAGGTGGCCAGAAACACAAGACCATAACACGTTTATAAAGCAATAACTTGTTGTTCTCAATTCAGCTTGTTGTCCAAGTAAAAAAAACAGCTGTGGAGAAGCCTTTTCAATTGTCTAAAAATTAATAAAGTCTAATCTCTGCTTGGGCTTGGAAATAATGCATTTTAATAGAAAGTGAATGAAGAAGAAACTATCTTGTTGCATGGGAAAATGTAGGCTTCAGAGTATTTGGAAGTTAACCAGGGCACTGGGTAAGTGTTGCATCACTTTCAGTCAGTCATTTTTAACCTGTCCACTATGATTCTCCGACCTTCATGGGAGTGAAATGCTGAAATGAACTGACCCTTTAAAGTTTCCTTATAAGAGTGATGGTACAGCATACATGAGGTGTATGCACTGAAAGAGAGAGGGTGAATAGGAGAGAGAAAAAATGATCCGGTTCAGGTTAATCACAGCCACATGGACGGAACTGCAGCAGCCAAAACTCAGCTGGGATCAGATAGTGCAAAGCATACAGCACCCTTTCCCCCTCTGACACACATTCAATAGGCCACGCTGAACACGTAAACATACAGAATTATGTACACACACCAACCTTTGTTTCACACTGACACGCAGACAAAATGCGGAGACCACCTTCTAACCTCTGCTGCCAATAAATGTTGTAACGAAAACAATTAAAATTGTTTATAGTAAGTAGGAAAAAAGGCTTCCACAACTGGGCTCAGGTATGATACATCACCTCAATCTTAGCAGAAAGGCTAAACAGTTTGGTTTTTAAACTGTCAAACTTAATGCTTAATACTAATAGGTACAGACCAAAAAAGTGCTCTCTTTGCTTTGGAGTGAGATTTATGGTGTCAAACGTTGACCTGGCCTTTGACCTTAGGGGTCACAGCTGAAACTCACATGCATGAGTTCAAGCTTTTAGCCCGAAGGTGAGTGGACACTGTTGAGACCAGCAGTTATGAATGTCATCACCCCTTCCATGTTTCTAATTATTAGGTCTCTCTCAGGACAACTGTCTCATTTCAACTTAAATCCCTCTGTGTGTTGTTGCAAAGCCAAGGGCCTCTCCCTACTTATAAATGTAAATAAGTCATCTAAATTCAAACAGGTTCTCTCCATGGCTCTTGGTGACAAGCCAGTTTCAATATCTTGTTAGCTCCCTCATGGAGTATCCAACTTCCCTTAGCTCTGCTCTCACTATGTCTCCTTTTAATTTCATTACAGTAGAAGATGTCGTGTATGATATATTGGACTGTAACTTTGGGTTTAAGTTCCATCCATGGTAGCCAAAACAAAGTATCCATGTGACTTAGCTTAGAATCGGATCAAAGATTGTCCTCTTGATTCCTTAACCCACAATGTGTGTCTCTTTCTTTCTCCTCAGATGTGGAGTTGCTCTCAACGGACAGCACGAAGGCCAGTTGCTGGGTGAATAATAAGCTGCGAGCTCACGAGGAGCAGTGGAAAGAGGATGACTGCACCTTCTGCCAGTGTGTAGATGGCGAACCACACTGCACGGCAATGGCCTGCAAACAGAGCTGCCAGAACCCTGTCAAGATCCCCGGAGAGTGCTGCCCTTTCTGTGAAGGTAGAGAGAGTTGGACTACAAACCTTATCTTTTATTTTTTATCTTATCTAATGTGTAGCTCATACCTATATGAAGTACAGATTATCCCACATACCTCATGTAGGAGGCTCCTGTGGCCCCGCAGCTTTGCTACAGAGGCCATGTCGCCATGGGCTCATTAAAGGGGAGGCCACGGAGCATTCTTCAAGCTGCAGGGTTCTTTGTGTTCCTTTATTACCCTTGGCCGCCAAAATGAGACCCACCTGTGTATGTGAGGCTGCGGCGTGCCTTTAACACAGGAGGCTGCGTAATTGTAGTGGATCCTTTTTTGGGGTGAGCTTAATTAGTTACAGCTCATTGGGCTGCTCCTCCCACTGAACGTGGCATGAGATGTTTGACGGGAATAGCTCTGATGCATGCATGTGTGTTTGTTGCTCCAAACTGTCCTCATTTATTGTGGCTTCTGAATAAAGATGGACCTGATTCAAGATGGTCTGGGCAGTGCCAGAGTCTGACTTCAATCCAGGGGACACTTTTTATTATCATCACTGGTAGTCTTAGAGCTAAAACATTAGTCACATTTGACTTATTAATGGGCGACAGTTCCAAACAACAAGACAGAGAGGTATAATCCCCCTTACAGTGCGACCCACCCTGGTGTAATTGCTCTACATTTAACGGTAATCACTGTTTACTCCAAAAATAAGAGCAGTGTAAATAGGTAGCTATTATAGTTGGCACAAAAAGCATAGATGAGGTATTACACCTGAGGGGACCCCCCCCTTGAACACACACATATATAAAACCAGAAGGGATTCTTAAAAGGATTGTTTGTATTTTGTTGTGTACTGCTGCTCTCATGCAACAATGTCTCATCCTCCATCTTCTCTTTTGTTCTTTAGAGCCTTCTTATGAAACAGTTAGCCCCCTGCTATGCCCTCCTCTGGAAAACTGCTCCCTGTCAGGGAGCGACTGCCCCTACGGCTTCCACCAAGACAAAAATGGATGTCTTCTCTGCCAGTGTCTCAACAGTAAGTTCACTTTTGTAACTCTATGTTGACCCTAAGAAGTTAAAGGTTTCAGGGACTGACTTGCAGAAGCATGAACATGATATATTTCCTCTGACATGCTGCTTCTTGCAGTTTTGTGGACATACAACATGGTATTTACCTGTTTGCTCATGTAGATGTCAAACAAATTTGGCAACTGCTTGGTTTCAGCAACAGTAAAGAGACGTTCATATGTATTCATCACCATTCATCTATGTCCATGGCCACAGTCCGAGCAAAGTTCTTTGTCACAGGAATGTTCCCGTGAGCAGCCCCATAGCAACTCATGCCTTTGCCTATTGATGGATTGTCGTGTGCATGATCAGATGACCTCTCCCTTAACTCTTTCAGATGACTCCTGCCCTGAACTGGGTAAATATTGTTCCCTGCAATGCCCAATGGGATACAAGAGGGATGATTTTGGCTGCGAGGTGTGCGAGTGCAGCATCCCCATGCCCAAGTGCCGACCTCTGACCTGCACTAAGACCTGCCCCTATGGATATGTGTAAGTGCACCCCGTGATCCCTCGGGTTCAAATGTAGTTCCTCTTATTTGTTACCTGTGTTTATAACCTGTTTAAAGGCATTTGTGGCTGGCAGGGACATGCAGACGTATGAAGAAACTTTACACTGTCCTTTCACATACTCAGACAGAAAAATGTAAGTTGATAGTTATCTTCAGAAATTCTGTTCTGACGGTCATCAGTTTCATGATGATTTGGCATCCCTGCATCTGTGTGTTTAAAGGGTTTAGTTTGCATAAATTCATTGTTACCATGGTTAAATGAGAAGTACTCTACTTATAGTATCAATTGACTCTCATAGGCCAGTGACTGGTTATGTTCAAAAGGAAGCACAACAGGCTGTTGCAACAGTAGTCTGGCATCAAGATCAAAGGGCCTACCTTGGTGGCCAAGCCCAGGTCTTTGTGTGTGTGTGCATGTTTTTGTGTGACTAATTCACTGTGAGGTCCACAATGGCCTCTCAGCCCCCTGCAACTCATCTCCTCCTAATCCCATTTAACCCAATCAAACATCTGGAAGTACTCTCAGCTGGGACGCTCGATCCAAAGGCACCACACTCATTTCATAAATCATTGTCTTGTCGCAAAGCAACGATCAAAAACACGTCATGACAAAAACAGCTTACGAAGCCTTTTTATACAGTTGGGATTCTGCTGGTATCTTCTGGTATCTCAGCAATGCTCTGTGGAGCCATGGCTCAAGATGGACCTGATATGTCTCTGTAGGAGAAGAGAGGAGATGAGAGATCCTGTGGTGAAAAGAGGAGCAGGAAGTCCTGGCTTTATCCTTCATAAGCAGCTGTTTAAGTCTAGCCTCAGAAGTTCTGAAATCCTCTGAGAGTTTGCCAGCCTTACAATGCGGATCTGTCTTCTCACACAGGACCCCTGCATGCAGCCACCACAAAGAAACAAAAGGCACAAAGAATCACTGTGTTTATGCTGGTTGTATTGATGACATCCTGTGAGCACTGTAATGTACATATTTTAAGCTGAAGGCATCTAAAGCAGTATGAATGCAAACCTTGTAAAGCATATTTAACCATGTGTTGAACACCCCTCTCTTGTGTTAACAGTTTAGATGGAGGACATGCTCAGGGTGGTTCTTATGACTGAAGATGTGTTTTTTTATGGGACATTAGCATGCTTTCCATCCTTCACCGCTCAAAGTCATCATTCTGACCACATGGGTCATGAATGGCATTCTTCTGGCCATCACGGTCGTGGCGTACTGGAAATTGTGCCGAGCCAGCAGTCCCAGGGCCTGGGGCCCCCAGTGCCTCCCCAAGCCCCTCTATCCCCCTTGGAGCCCAAAGCCCTGCTTGGCATTCCACACACCATCTTTAAACAAAGCCTTGCTCTAAGGTCACAGCACTCTCTGTCCCTGTATTTGTACAGTGAGGCATTGGCCAATGCCTCACAATGTTGTTTCAAACGCTCTTATTGCTGCTTCAGCATCGACTGGGTCCTCTGTCCATTTTATGGGACACGGTTCCATGGGTTCGAGGGCTTATTTTATTTATGTTGCCCTGAAAGGATGATGATTGATGTAGTAATTACTCAGGCCAAATGAGGCCACTGCTTTATAAAATGGGTATCATCACTTACCTGGAGGGAGAGACAGTTAAGGGGAAGTTAAGAGGTTGAGTTAGAATGAATGAGAAAGGAAGGAAAGGAGAGGGAGTCGAGAAGGCGAGAAGTTTAGATACAGGTCATACTGTCATTAGGGTTAGACAGTTTATCAACCTGCAGCTCATCCATGTTTTATTAGGCAGATAATTGGATCCAACTGGTCTATTTCCAGCCTCTGGCTTCTGCTGTTTGTACCTTTCTTCCCTCTGTAAGGTCTCAACTGTCTTTTTTGTTGGTTAAGTAAGATTGTCAGTTTATTTTTTACAAATCAGGACTCAGCATATACATGGCCCTCAGAAGGCACTATCTCTCTCTGTTGTTCTGTGCTTTTCTGTACTCCTTAATCAATGTGCCTACATTAGTTCCCTGCTCTTGGGTACTCTTAAATATCCGCCAAATGCTTTTGGAGCAATGAGGATGGCAGCAGAGTGAATTGAAAGCATCTGAATTGGCTTTAGATTGCTGCTTTCAGGGTCTTCTCGGTTGGTATGATGTGCAAACTGCAGGGATCTCACGTGTTGGCCTTTTATTTGGCCTTCTTCAAAGGCAGCTAATATCGAGCGGGGAAAGCAGGTCCAGATGTTGATTATACCAGATGTGAGCATGTGGGTCTCTGTATTCCAACACCACGTAGACTTCTCTGTCTTGGAGATATCCAAAATGCAATTTTGAACTCTGTTTGAGTGGCAATGTTTGCTTTTTAACGTGTTCTTCAAATATTTGCGTTTAATATGCATGTGTGCTTCATTGTGTATGTGTTTGTCTGTTGGTCTGCAGAAGGAACAAGCATGGCTGTGAGATGTGCCGCTGTGTCAAGTGTCCCCCCTTCACCTGCGACAAGCACTGCAGCGATGGCTATCGACAGAACCGGAAGGGCTGCTCCATCTGCATGTGCAAAGGTAATGCAGCACTGTTAGGAGTCACACTTAAAGCTGATGATAAATGTAACATTCAAGCTGGATTTCACGCTTCTTATTTGTATTGATGTTAGATTTATACAAGAAGCCACTGCGATAATAAAATGCAGTATTATATATAAGCCAGTGTGAAGTTGTGCACAGAGTTGCTCAGTGTTTGATAAAATAGATTATAAGACCTCGATAACCACTGGCCAGATTTACATGTAATTTAATGTAATGTAGTAATATATGATCTACTTAGGATGTTACCTAATCATTATGGTGGCCACATAACTTTCATCCAACTACTTCACAAGGAAAAAATGTCCACTTTCCACAAAATTTAATTGAATTTACTCATCAGATTTTGATATTAAATTTACTGAGCATGTTACACAGACAATATAAACCCTAGTTGTATTTTGGACAGTGCATTAGAATTTCTTTGCGCTGTAAGGTCAAAAGGCTTGATTATCATTAAATTTAATGTGTACAGTACAGTCATGGTCCACAGAGAATGAGCCATGCTCATTGTTGCAAAGCTCTTGAACTTTCTTGACCATAACACACATTCACAGATTTTTGTGAGATTTACAGAGCATGCTCCCTAAAGATTAGACCTTATCCCAGTTTAAAGAGCAGAGGGTGGAAGGAGATAGGACAGCTCTTCTGGCAGAGTTGATTTTCTGCCACTAAGCTACAGATTTGATTCCCTGTGACCTATTCCTGCTCTGCTGTGGAGTCTGCTTGTTTTGGTTCTCATTGATGTTTGGTTTTATTCAGGGCTTGTGTCCAGCTCTATTTCGATCCCTTCAACCCCCTAAGTTTAAAGCAACTCCACTCTATTTTATGTTGTGTTTATTTTGCAAGTTTAGTTGTATTATAAATAGTTCAGGCTCAAATATACTTATGGTTTTTTTGAAAAGTGGTGTGATCAGTGCAGCTGGCTTGTCATCCCCACAAACAGAGGGACACAAGTACCTACAACAAATGAACCCCTGTTTCTTTGATTTTCAAACTCTTGGATCGGTCCATCTGTAGACTTAAAATATTTAGGGATAGGAAACTTTTTTGTAAGTATGCTTTATATTTGTGTGTGTGTGTGTGTGTGTGTGTGTATGTGTGTTTTGAAAGATTTGAACTATGAAGTGTTGTACAGTTCACTGTTTTTAGCTTTGTTCCAGGTCCCATGTGCATGTGTCCATCAGCTATTCCACAACTCCTAAGCCATGCAAGTAATAACTGAATTTTCATGTTTCTGTCTCCAGAAAGCGGCCACATCCCATTCACCACTGCCCCAGACCCAGTGCCCAAGATTTGCCTCACCTCCAATGGGCACCGATATGAGGAAGGGGATGGCTGGCATGACGGCTGTCGTGACTGCTACTGCCACTCTGGACGTGAGATGTGTGTGCTCATTTCCTGCCCTGTACCTGGCTGTTCTCATCCAGTTGTCAGGCCTGACCAGTGTTGTCCTACATGTGAGGGTATGTCTACAATTCAAATGTGACTTTATTTCATATCCGGGATTAAAGGATAATTCCTGGTTAGTAGAAATAGACCAAGAGCCAACCCGAATAAAAACAAAGTCTGTTAGCAGGAATATGAGAAAAAGTAATGGAAGGATTTTCCCTAAATATTTTACATGCTATAATATGACCTTTATATGCATTTTTGACACCTGAGATGCTCTTGGGTGTTTATGAAACACTATTCTGTGATGTTTTGAAGCATTTTTAGGAAAATTTTTTTTTTACCTTTTTTGCCAAAAAACGACATCGTAACATATGACTTTTTTGTGTTCTGATGACATGCTATAATCTGATTTTTATATGCATTTTTGACACCTGTTATGCTATTGAGTGTTTATGAAACACTATTCTTTGATGTTTCAAAGCATTTTTTGGACAAATTTTTTTTTGACTTCCTTTGCCAAAAAGTGGCACAGTATATTATGACTTTTTTGCGTTTTGATGACATAATAGAATGTGACATTTTTTGCAGTTTTTTATGCATAGTACTCTGTTTTTTCTTGTCTTTTTAGTCCATATTATATATGGAAATTTTTTGCAATAGAAACTTAACAAAAAAAAGACGTGTATACTCAAGAAATGAAGACACAACTAATTCCATTCAGTTAAGATGACTATTCGTTTTCATTCCATTTTGACACTCAAACATTCACAGAGTGTACTGAATCAAGTATCAACATTTCAATTAACAGCATTTAACATTCAAATAATGCTTAAGGATTCAACAACTTTTACAGAGGAAGTTGCAGTCTTGTCACGGTTTTGCGTGCACATATAAATATCACACTGCACAGTACACAGTCCCTTAACAGCTCAATCAAGAACTTTGAGTCAATAGATTGCGTCCATGCATCAGAGTTGCTGAACACTCAAACTTGCAAATACACAGTCTTGGCCTGTTACCCTAAAAATGGAAGGCATACTGATTCCCACCCACACCTTTTTATCCACAACCCTCCAATCCATGTGAGATATTTATGGAGGGGTGACTCAGTTGGCTGTTCAAATATTTAGGACGAAAAGAATGTTGCACGCACTTTGCAGTCAGGAGACAACAGGCTAATTCTTTGCAGATGTCTGCTACTCTGCTGGACAGAAAGATGTTTTTACAAATGAATTAGTGTCAAATAACAACACAGACACTATCCTACACTGCCCAAGGCTTCTTTTCAGTGCATGGTGGTCTCACTTGCATCCTTATTCAAGTAACCCATCACTCTGTTGTCTTTCTTGAGATCTTTGTTTCCCTTCGTCTCATAAAATGTAGAGTTAAGAGCGTTATGAATGAATGTTTGACACTAAAAGCAGACCATAATGTGAATTTGATCGCAGCACATACAACTGTTTCCTTTTTTCCTCTCCCTTCTCCTTTACTGTAGACGAGTCGGGCAGCGGCCAGCCAGAAGGGATGGACATGGTGGTGTGCAGAGCACCTGGGGGGGAATTTTATGTGGAGGGGGAGACCTGGAACCTGGATGAGTGCACGCGTTGCACCTGTAGGAAGGGACGCGTTCTGTGTGACACCGAAGTGTGTCCCCCAGCTCTCTGCCAGACACCAATCAGGAACAAGGACACCTGTTGCCACGTATGCCCAGGTAACAAAAAAAAGGGCAATAAGATAAAAGGGGGTTAATTTTTAGAAAAAAAACACTATACATTTCTAGCCTAATGAATTGGTTGTCAGAAGTTGGGGTGGAGAGACTCATAAAGCAGGGCGAACAGCATGTGGGTTTGGAAGGTCTTGCATGATGCACTCTGTCGGGCCATTTTTATGTCAGGCACACAGGCTCATAAAGAAACCAGCCAAGACTGGTTGGGTTTACATAGCGATCCTCCACACAGGCGGCAGCACATGTGGACTGCTTTCTCCCAGCTGCCCACACTGGAGGATCATCTAACGCTCTCATTGCTGGAAAGGCAACAATATCAAACTAATCTCTCTGGATCTGTGCTGCACTGATGGTTATGGGAATACACTCTTGACACAAATGTCAATGCAAACAAAAAACCACACACATACTTTATTTACAACTGCACCCAAACAATCAGACCGCTCTCACACGCTTAAGAAGCAACACATCCTGAGCAATCCTAAGCATGAGGCCCACAAATCAGCAATGCATGACTGCGCCTGAGAGCTGCTCCTTGAGAATGCTGGCCCGCCTTATCGCTGCATCTCGCTCACAAAAGCAGATTGTCAGAGGCCAGCCTTTGATATATGTATGGGCCTGGTCGCCAGGAATGTGGGAATAAGAGACATCTCACTGACAGGCCCTATGATGTATGTGTACAGTAGGGTAGTACACTACTAAGTCCTTGGTCATAAGAAGGCCAAAGATCTCAGGCTTGCAGGGGTCTGATGAGAGATAGCGATAAAGTCTGAGACTGAACTGACAACTGCCATATAAAGTCACATATGTTTGTGTTTAACATACATTGAAGCATCTTATCTTGAATGCAAACCTAAAGGCCAAACAGCTTTTATGGACTAATGATGTTCTACAGCAGGGTTGAATGCAGAAATCACGCAGAAGCAGCCTTTCCATGTAGTTATATACAACTCAGACTAAATCAGGTTTTTCCTTTGAAAATTGCAATACTGTTCAAGTTAACCTGTAGTTCTGACATTACCAAGTCCCAGAAGCTGAAAGACAGCTGCATGTCTTGCCTTAACCTTAGTGTATTTTTGTGATTAACCACATTTATGCCTGTGTGCAAACTTAGAGGAGACGCTGAGTCCCTTGCTGCCAGTGAACAACAGTCAGCAGGAGTACTGCATAACCAACGACGGGGACGTGCTGCTGGCTGGAGACTCCTGGAAGGCAAACGCCTGCACCAGCTGCACCTGCAACAACGGCACCATTCAGTGCTTCTCTCAGCGCTGTCCTGCTGCCAACTGCAGGGTGCCCGTTTTACGCAAGGGCCAGTGCTGCCCACACTGTCTCGGTGAGTATTTTGGTGCATCTCAATAAGGAGAATGTTGCTGTGTGCAAGAGTTGTCTTTAGACTAGACTTACACTTGACTTTTGTTACCATAAAAATAAGTACAAATTTTAGTTTACACATACTAAAATGTGGTTTATGTAAAACTTACACATACTGAAAAGAACTGTCAAAGTTGTGCTAAATTACCATTCCTTTCATAACAAGTGCTGTCATAACTGGAGCAAGGCACATCCTGTTGTTTGGAAAGTTATAACTCATAATACTACATGTCAAAAAGAAGGAGCAACTGAGAAAATGCCCGTTTCCAGGTTGAATGTACGTGTGTGTGTGTTTGTTCATTAGACCTAGCCACTCTGGCGCTACATAGGCAAACACGATCATTCGTAACAACATTCCATGTGACATACACCCACAGCCCACTCAGAGCGAAAACATTCCTCGAGCATCCGCACATTCACACGTGTTTCCTGTCCCCGGCTGAATCGGCCCGCAGCACTCTCTCTGTGGCGGCACAGGAAGGCAAAGCTCAATGTCAGCTTTTCCTATAGAGGAAAACCTCAGCATAGGCTCCCATTGTTCACCCTGATTTGTGGCAGTTTCACCAGGCCCTTTGTTTTTGTTATTTCCCAAGTGGAAAACAGAGCTTTTTTTACATAATGCCTTTACAAGTGGAAGAGGAGCTATCAGTTGAGATGCTGGGGAGTTCATACACTAGCTCACAGTTCTTACGCCATCATATCGCTCATGTTGGTAATGGAGTTTAATCCTGTCTGAACAGAAATCACAACACTGATGCCGGTGATGTTATCTACCAATGGCCCCAAGACAACGGTCACTGCTACAGCAGAGAATGCAAGGTGGATCACCACTGTCACTGTACCGCCCGTCATCGCTGATACAGGTACCTGCTTATTAAATAACCAGCTCGTCGGCCATCCCTCCACTCAGATGCCCAGTTACTCCCGTCCCTACTCCCCTTAACAAACTCCCTAGTAGTAAATCCATCCTAATTATTTGGCACCATCGCTGTACACTCGCTTCTAACTGCTCTGAGTGTTACTAATGGTAACATTTAATGTTTATACAAATGGAGGGTATTTGGAATGCTCTAAATGAATGAGGAAAATGTAAACTACCCAAGACAATAATGATAAATGACATTGACTAAACATGATCTCACAGTTAAGTACTGAGCTGGGATATTTGCCAAACACTAAAGCAAAGCAATAATCCAATGGGCAGGATGTAATTTTGACAATATTGAAAAAATGAGGAAAAACTTTCTTTGCTGGGACACATTGCCAATCTCACTGGTGTCTGCATCTAACAGAGGAGCCGACTTTGGGTGAGAATTACCCCAGCCAGACGGAGATGGCCCTCATCTACCAATCAGCTGCCTGGATTCTGGCAGGTCTACTCCTGGCCATCATCATCTTCCTCATTGTGGCATTACTCATCAACAAGAAAAAGAAGTGGGTGCAGATGTCCTGCTACAGTGCACCAAAGAAGGTGAGAAGCTATCAGTAAAACACAGAAATCAGGTTATTATAATCAAGCACTAGATTACAAAGGTTCTAAATTATGCAGACTCCTTCGCACCCTAGCACTGGGTGCAGTGTTAAGGATCATAGGGAGTTGTCCTTGTCCTTCCACTTTCTGCTACAACAATTGCTAAATCTGTCATGACATGTCAGAAAAATAAAATTTGTCAGTGATTATTTTCAAGATTCTTATTTAACCAGAGCAAGCTGTCATCAGTACGTGCTGACGGCTAAATCTTGCATTATCATTTTCTAACTCTCTGGGGGGGGTTGTTGCCCTTCTTCAGACGGTGATCCTAAAGAAGCATGTAAACAAGAACTCTGTGGTCTACATGGAACCCTCCAAGGAGAACAAATTTCAGAATGTCAAGAACGACTGTGGCATCATCCACTTCTCTCCAGAAATGAGCTCCCCCTGCATCGACAAGATGACCATCCCCAGGGCCAAGCTGAGCCTAGGCAACGACTGGACGTCACGCTAAAGCCCACACACGCCACTCCCAGACTCTACAGATCAGAGCTGTCCAGCACCTCCCACTCTCTGTTACTGCTGTATCCAGGGTGATTCATTAAACTGTGCACACCCACCTCGGGCACCACCATGCTCCCACCCTTTTCTTTGTGTGGCAGTAAAACCAAGGATGCTCTACAAAAAGACAAAGCACGCGACCTCTGTTTCTATCATGTGTCCATATTTTTCTGTGGTCGGACCTTTTTGGGTGGAGTGAGACGCCGGGAGGTGGATGGATGGGGTGGACATGTAAAGGACACAGCCACTCTGGGCTCTGCTTTAAGACAGAGAAGGAGGCTCCTCTGTCAGAATTAGACTTTGACTGTGAACATTGTAATATTGTTGATTATTATTGCCTCCTTTAAAACTGGAACTTTGAGGCAGTAGGAGGAGCATTAAAAAAAGCTGTAGGACGGCGGTTTGGGCAGCAGTGCTTAATGGATGTAATCATTACCATCAGCAGGGAGGCCAAAGGAACTGACCATCCAGTTGGATCAAATTGACTTCAGCAGCCAAATCAAGTCAACAGGCTTTATATAGACCCCAACCCCAGATCTGAACCCCTGCTTTAGAATGTGTGGTTTTCATCTTAGTTTTTTTGTATATTTCTACAGTATGTGTACTACAGGTAATATTGATCTTGGCCACCTCTCATTTTTATGATGGGCGTCACTTTTATCCTGGGTGTAAAAGCCTTGTTTCTACCTTCAAATGACCCGAGTCATTCCATTCAGAAAACCCCAACAACAAACCATAATTGTACAGCGAGGAGTAAGTGGATCTGCTCTCCAAACTTGTCCTTAAAACAGTAGCCAACAATCACCACCAATGTCCACTCAGCCTCATGTGAACTTGGCTCTTTCTAGACGGATGGAATCAGCCCATCAGTTGTACTTAAATCATGTCAGAAATCGCAGTTAAAGATGAAGTAGTGATATTCATCCAGCAAGAAGAGAGGAGATGGTGAGGAGTGGCTTTGACGCCATGCCTCACATTATAACTTCATTCACAGCTCTGTGCGTGTGTGGAGCTACTGTTCATACCGAATGTTAGCAATGGTTAGTAATCACTTTTTAAAGCCTTAATTTTATAGCCTCAATGCTGTTTCTTTGTTGACATCTTGTCTTCATCTAGTAACTGTGTTAGCCCGCGTCAAGAAATCAAAACACAGTAATTTATTCACCCATTACTGGGATGATCAGATTAAGTTGTACAGTATCACTGATGGTTCTCTTCAGCTCCTCATATGCTGGTGAATTATAACGTATGATGTGGCGACAGGAGAGATTAAGGGGAGCCTGTTTGCAACTGTACATAATGGTACATATTACACAACATCCAAGCATGTTAAAGAGACGTAGCACTTTTCTTTGGAGCCAGTGTTTTTGTTAGAAAGCCCACTGCAGGATTCTTGGAGGGATAAAGGCCCTAATCTGGGATTTGATGGGCATATTAAGAACACCACGTAAACCACTCAAGTGAACACGCTGTTGCAGCTAGAGGCTCGGCACCAATCTGATCAGCACGGGGACGGACGGAATCTGAGGAGCATTACGAAACAAACCAAGGTTTCAAGGGGAAAGAGGTTTTGGGTTCAGAGTGCTTAATCTGTTGCCAATTTCTCAATACAAAAACCAATCTGATGCCAAAATTGGTTGGAGACCAATTAATATTGAAGTGTTTTAGTAACAGTAGATTTGTGTCTGTAGGAATCATGACCATGTGCTTTAAAATGAAGAGGTAACTGTAAAAGCTTACGCAATTCTTTGTTCTTCTATGTGTAAAAAAAGTAGTTTAAATTAGTAGGACAGAAGAGTACCTTATTTATTTTTTCACATAGCTTTATTTATTAATACTAAACTATAGTTTGAGAATTTTTTTTTTTTTAAAAAAAATGAACTTTTGGTAGCTAAAGCTGCTGTACATTGTAGACCATTTACCATTTGTATCTGCTATATTCTATACATCCCTATTTATTTCACTGTTGCAGACCCTGTAAATATGTTTCCTAGATGATGAATTGTAACATTTACACTTATTTTGAAAAATAAATGTGTGAACCAATGTGGCCCACAATGATGATACATAAACTAGCCTGGAGAAGCAGTCCTCCCCAGAAGTGCATGATGTCATCCATATCTGTTAGTGGGGTTTTTTCATGTCACTTGCAGGTTTGCAGACTCATCTGGCCCTAGATTTCTACTGCAAAAAGAAATTTGTCTTCACTTACTTCCTTCAAATCTCATCATTGTCCCTTGCTTACCATGGCTAGTCTCTTGTCTCAGAGGCACAAGCTGTGTGTGTTTAGGGTTGGTGCATTGTTTCTGGTTGGGGGTGGGGGGGGCTGAGATGCGAGTACTAGGAAAGATCCTCTCATCTGTCCAGTGGGCTAATAAAACACCGGAAAAAACAAAGACATGAGGGCCAGAGCTGGAAACCTGGATAATCCTCAGTGCAGACTGCACTGTTGTTTCGACTTGTCTGTCAAAGCTGGTCATAAACTTCAAGGTGGGGAAGCTTCTCCGGAAGGATCAATAAAGCAAACACTAGGGTCTGTTTCCCAGACTTTGAAAATGTAAAATCCTGCATGACAAAGCTTTTAGACTCAGGTAGCAGCACAGTCTTAAACTGAGAATTAGCTGAATTCATACACTATGTGCTGCATTAAGGAGATTATAATTTCATATATACACAGAATTCTGATTATGAGGTACTTGTGATATCCAGATCATTCATCAAGGTCAGAGTGCAAACAGCTTTGTTGTACTCACACGTACAATTCAAAATACATCAGATCATAGCATGTGGGAAAAAAATATTTATTCCTGTTATCCATCTCTTTGCTAATTAGAAATGTAAAACTGTTGATATTTATGACACATATTTGTCAGTAAAAAGCCCTTTCTTCTTCAGATTCTATAGTTTTATTAAGGCAAAGTCCACTTCGTCGTAAGGAGACCACAAAACAGTGGAAACCTTTGGGAAAGTTAGATAGAGTTGGGCTGAATAGCTCAGGTACCATTCAACATGGTTTAAAAATGTCTTTGGGACTCACACTTTTCCAAATGGAAAAGATATGAATTTGTTGGCTCTTCAAGCAGATTCTTTAGGTCCAGGGTCCAAAACAGTCTTTGTGACTCTGCTGAGCCTGAAGCTCAGTGAGATGTCTTCCTGTCAAGTAGAAACCCCTGGTTTTCATAGAAGGATCTTGTAGTAGTCGTCCCTGTAGCTGTACAAGACCACCACGGCCATCCTGCAAGAAGAAAACATGCAAATGACAAACAAACAACCCAAAAAAACATCGTGGAGGACGTCCAAGTGGAACATCTCTAAATGAGGAGAACGAAATTCAGCCGGGGAAGGTTTCCAACATCTCAGCTTTCTCTAAGATCAACTCTGCCAAGAGCCAGGGAAAGAGAGTCCCAAAGCTCAGTGTAGAAGTGAACGTTACCTAAATATGAGACATCATTATCAGAGAAATCGTATTTTTGTTAAGTCAATATAACTACATTTATTTCCATTATCATTTAAAATACTGGTATTAGTGGAATGACTCCAGGGATGGCGATGCATGTCGGACATCTCGACGGAGATTGAAGGTGCGATGCATCGGCATGAAGTTTTTGTTAAATTGATATCACTTTGTGGATCCCTCAAATGCTGATCTGGCAGCATCTTCTAGACAAAATGTCAGTGTGTAATAATTTTTTTTCTTTTTAGCATTAGCACCTTCTTGATAAAATGAACATTCATGTTGGGAATCATTGGAAATTTCTGCCATCCACCTCATTTGGTTAACTGGCAGGCACCAGCTCTCGGTACGGTTGTCTGGTTCTTGCCCGCTGGTTGTAAGGAAATCATACGGACTACAAAACCATCGGGAAAAGTTAAGTGTTACTGCAGCCAGGTGACCGCCTCGGCCTTTCAGCTCACTCATCTGGCCTTAGTTGCCTGTGCCCCACATTCGATAAAAACAACTCAGTAAACATAAAAACACATGCTGAGTAAATCCATTGTTGCCTCTGTGATGCTCATTTATCAGTAAAGACCCCCCTCCCCTGCCTCTAAATGGCAAATCAAACACACAGCAGAGACAGGAAATTAAAACCAACTGCTCTGGAGAGACAGATGGGAAGCCAGAAAGAGAGGCTTTGATTTTTCTTTTCTTTTTTTGTTAACATTTCAATCTTGAAAGAGAAATCTGTTGAATCCCTCACAGGGTTACTCTCTATATTCACTAGCATCACAACACTAGAAGGTCAAACAGCAAAGATTTAACCTGTGATTTGAAAAAACAAAACAAAAACAAAAACATTCTGATAGGGAGCTTGGGAATATTAACCGCTCCATCAACGGCCACAGTACTGGGAGACGTTAACCCCCCCCCAGGCTGCAGCCTCAATCACCTGGGGTGTTAAGGCACAGACATCAGCAGACCAAACAAGGAAAATCCTTCTCAAGATTTCACCTCAGGAAATGGGATCAGCTGAGGATTTAATGTTCTGCGAGGCAGTAGTTACACATTTAACAGCTCTCTTTGAAGGACTGTCACTGTTACACCTGGAGTGTGTGTGGCTTGCTCCTCGCACTGTGTGTGTATGTGGCAGCTGCCCGTAAAAGGAAGTCTGCCTCTTTTGCCTTTATTTTTTTTTAAAGTGGCCTTTAATGTATTCCGCTGTCTGCATCAGGTTTCGTTTTAATAAAAAATAATAAGTCAGTGGTGGATGGAACATGTGGGAATGAGCAGAGAGGCGAGGCTGCGGGTCTCTGGCTCATCTTCCACGAGGGCTCATGCTGAGCTGAGACGTCTGTGACTGTTTGTTCGGAAAATGTCTGCACAGTATCAAGTTCCGGTTATTTCTTTATTTTTAAGAGGGTAAAGATTAAATATAAAACATTTGACACAAAAGACAAGGTTGAGCATGTGAAAAGGGAGACGTAAAAAACAAAAAATATGTGAGTGTTTGCAATTTTCACTTTTGGATCCTTGTCCTTTTGCTTATTACATCTTGTCTACATTCCTTAATTTCCTCATCTTTAATAGTCTGACTTGTACCAGACTTCATTCAAATGTTCTTCAAAATTAAAAGCCTTTCTTTCATTCATCAAAATCCTGCAGGGCAGAGAGTGGTGCATCAGGCTGTGCCTTGATATTTGACTGAATGATAGATAGCCACGCTTGGCAAGAAACATAACTAAATGTGTGACACTTCATCTGCCTGCACAGTCATATGGCTACACACCTTTTTGTGATTTTGTAATGGTGGATCTCATCGCAGATGGACTTCAGGTAGCGCTGCTTTGGGAGACGAGACAGCAGTGTCTTCACGCTGCTGTTGAACTGCTCTTCACTGTCAAACTGGAAAGTAAGAGAGAAGGAGCAGAGGTTAAAACAACAGAGCGAGTTAAGAGCGAAGGCTGCGTGACAAAACAAAAAAAAAAAAAAAGAACCCCACACACACAAAAGTCACTGACATTGAACAAAGCCCGGTGCAGTTTTGTTTTTACTGTCAGAAATCATGGAGGCCGTCCAACAACGCGCCTCACAGACTGTCATTTTCTGCATGTTTGTTCAGACTTCAGAATCAAACAGCCGACTGCATTTTGGAGAGAATGAATGGACTTTTTCATCTGCAGCCTTTAGTATATTTTTGCATGTCAAGTGTAGCAGAGCTGTGAGGCTACAAAGCTCCACGAGGTTTATACATTTCATTGGTGCCTTGTGTGACTCGGGCCATATTTAAAACAGGCCCTGCACGCCTGGCTGTACACACTGTATTGTCGTGAGTTTTACATACTTAATGTGTTTTCATTGACACATGCTCACTGTATAGGTGGCCCATTCATTTATTTATGGCATGCGGGCTTTTGCTTATGTAACAGCGGTGTTAGCAGGTTTTTTCTTGTTTTTCGACACAGTATAATTAAAGTCTTATTTAACCTCCGTTGAAGGTAC
Organism: Psettodes erumei; assembly: GCA_016785225.1. Classification (NCBI taxonomy): domain Eukaryota; kingdom Metazoa; phylum Chordata; class Actinopteri; order Pleuronectiformes; family Psettodidae; genus Psettodes; species Psettodes erumei. Next base: position 280,773 of record JAFBJZ010000383.1, read on the forward strand.
CCCAGCTTTTTATGAGCGCAGTCTTGGTAAGGAGTTTGGAATGTGAATATTAACACCTCTTAAGTGTGTGTTTTTGTTAACTGTATTGCGTGTCTGTCACATATGTGAGCCTTGTTTAAGGAGTGCACGTTGGAGCCTCTAATAGCTTTCCCTGGCTGTGGAAAAAGGCCGGGGTGTTCCCTCGCTGCACTCCTCATCAGACAGGATTGTAAGGAAGGAGACGGGATCCCCTCTTCCTGTCTCGAATCCCGACCTCTGTGGGCCGAACTTTCCACTTCCCCCCCTCCCCTCCATTATAATGCAGCCTTTTTATTAACTCTGAAATGGGCTTGATTAGGGCAGCAAGGCACCAACCTCCAAGGACAGGAAGTTGATCAGCGTTTCCTTCTGCAGGTCCACCTGTGGGATAAAGAACAAGCACGGTTACGCAAAAACACAATGGAGCCCTCTGTCAACAATTCCATGAACTGAACAGAACACAACAGTCTGACTGATACACAACGTGCCGCTGACCTGCGCCAACAAAAGATATACAGGCTACAGAACTACCTGCCCACTGGATTAAAGGTGATTATGCCTGTTTTGTTTCAATATTGTGTTAACTGCTGCGTCACTGATGCAATCCAGACCAACACTGAGACGACAAGCTTATTTGGAATATGCGGCCACTTGGTAAATAAGACAGGGATGATTTACTTTGAGAGTATCTGGCCATAAATCCACAACGTGACCACAAATAAACTCAATATGGCGGCCATTTGCAACCCCCCCCCACCAAGAACTGACACGCTAGCTGCCTTCTGTTTAGTGTTCACTGTTCTGTAGCGACTAGAATGGACTCACAGCCATCTTACCTCCAGCTGGGGATTTTAGCGCAAAGCAAGAAACTATAAAAGGGCCGCTCCCAGTCATGTTTACTGTTTTAGCTCGCAAAAGCCGTTTCCTCGCTCTGTGATTTCACACATGAATTCAAGAGATAAGGTGGGAGAGAAAAAAAAAAAAAAAGAGGAGGGGGGGTTGCTGGAGGCTGGCAATGGGAGGGATAAAGGGATAAACAAACAAATGACTTACCGCCAGAACCTCAATGTCATTGCTCTTGTTCTGCAAATTGCTACCAAGATTCTGTAATCTGGTTTGGATCTGAAAGAAAGAGAGATTTACAAAGAAACAAAGTGAAAGGGTGGAAGAAAATGGTAATTGTTCCCATGATCAAATGAATTAAAAAAAAAAAAAAACAGGAAAAAAAATAATCATCTTCACATGAAATCCTTTTAAAAGAAAACATCTGGTCTGGCCTCAAGTTACAGTCGTCATATTCTTAATGACAAATGCTCCAAAGTTTAAGACACGCAGAGAGCCTCAAAGAGGGAGAGAAGATGGTCACAGTGAGATTGTATAATAAGGTACTCTCCCTTATCTCCCTCAGTGGAGTGTGGGTATGATGAGACAACCCCTTCATATCCAGAAAAAACACTTTACTCTTAACAGACTGCAGTTTTGTCTGAACAACCCCAGGTTATCCTTCAGAACAGGAGCAATCGGAACAGTCATGGGTCGGCCTCTCTACACATAAATATTATTGAGCATCCATTCCATTGTCAGCATGTGGCTGGTTAGTTGAATCTCTCGTCGTTTGCTGTCAATGACGATCAACTATAGAGAGACGAACATGTGTTGTGCGTCCATCACAAACCTGAGTCTCGTAGCGACGTCTGGCGCTGGCAGAAACCTTCTCCTGGCTGATGACGTTCACATTCATGTTCATGGCGTTGCTGCTCCCATGCTGCTCTGAAGAGCCTGGAGACAGAAAAAGTACCACTTCCACATTTTGTCTAATTATAAGGTTCATAAGATTTCCCTTGTCAAACAGTGAATCACTGGAAGTCATGACAACAATGAAAGTCGTGTTTGTAGCACAAGTGGTGTGAATTTAACACTCAAGCTTATTCTTATATTTTGTACGTCACTTTGGGTAACAAATCAGTTATCACCAATGCCATAGAGTGAAAATGCAACACTAGGATCAGTCATACAGCACATTCATTACAGACCTCCAATTCATAATTCAACGCAGCACTTTGGTGGAGCAAGTCACAGCACAACCACACGGAAACAGAGGTGTGAGTGTTTTCATGCTGCAGCGAGGATTTAAGGTTACAAACACACGGCATATAGAAGCTGACTGTAAAGAGCGAGCCGGTCATCACAAGGGGCCGGGTACAGTACCAGCAGTGTTGAGCAGTGATCCTTTGGGGTTCTGAAGAGACATGCTCTCGGAGATTTCTCTGCAGGAGCACAAGGACAACGGGTAAGAACAAACCGCTGTCATCATTCACATTTGAGCGGTATTGCTAAACCCCAGTGTCTTCACCTGCTGTTTCTGTCCTCAAAGAATTTGGTCCGACACTTCTGAATGATGTGGTCCACCAGGTCCGACTCGGGAATCCGTTTCTCCGACTGCCTGTCCCTCTCAAAGGATTTCACCTGAAGACAGAGAGCGATTTTAGCATGTACCCTGAACACGACCTTCCTGCGATTCCCTCTCATCAAACAGTTTGACCTGCTCTGCTCCTGAGTTTGGATTTGTGGAAAAATCTGACTTAAGATGTCAGCTCACTTCCAGAGAGGGTTGAACAGTTCTTTTTTGAATTGAAAAGCTGGTTTACCTTCACATAGTTTCCCTCCTTGTCAGACACCTGGGCCATGCAGGTGATGCCAGCCAGCCTGCAGTGTTCCAACAACGTCTCCTGGGACTGCACAACACAAAATGACAAAACACACACTGATTTTGAGCGCTGCCTTAAAGGTGTGATTTTGCTGAACTATGCGTCCAGTGCTTCTTTTATTGACTACACTCATACAGCAGATTGTCATAATCACAATACACTACACACATGATAGCTAGCGTTCTGCACAACTAGTTAAATGACCAACCTCCTTCCAGGTTTCAGAGAACTTCAACACTGGACTTCCCACCCACCCCCCTAACCCCCACAAAAAAAATCTTGTACAGCAGCAATCACTCAGTTTGAGCAGAGTTTGACTTGGAATGAAAAAAAGCACTGTGCACTGTGCTGGGACTCTGGACCAAAACCAATGTGTATTCAGGTAATGCGTTCAACCATGACAGTGTGTATGTACAGTAGGTATTCTGTTTGTGTCAGCCCAATTTATTCTCATTAACTTCACGTTGGCGTGAACGATGTACGGTGGTGCAGAACAAACTCTTCAGTGTTACTCACAAGTGCACGTGTGCGTGACTTTGCCACACCGTCACGTAAGCCTTAGAACTTCCTCTTTGCGTATGACTTTTTCATCAACAGAAAAAAAATGAAGTTGAACAGTGAAGTCACTGCCTGCAGGCCAATGGGCTGCTCCGGACAGCATGAGGCCATATTTGGTTAATAAAAGCTAAAAGAGTCGAACCGTCTCCTGAGGATGAATTAAAGCTGCAGATAGGGTCTGTTGAGAGTCCAGCGTGTGAAAGGTGACAACAAAAAGTGGAGTGAGGAGGCCCGAACCAGGCGTTCCAACAGCCGGTCAAGGCGCCGGCGTGCATACTTAATCGACTTTAACATACACAAGCACTCTTGACAATTTGGAACGTAACACTGCTTGTTTCCAGCCAAACCCAACCTTTCCTAATTGCTTTTAAGGACTCTGGTGGGGGGCAGCCAATCACATTTGTCCTGGGCCAAGAACAAAAGACAATGAAGACCATTAGAGCAAACACTTATCCGCTGCACAAGTGGAAAGTTAAAACAAGCAGCGGTTATAAAGAGTGCAGGAGGAAAAAACAAGGAGCGTTAAAGCGTGGGCATGGGGCTGTGCCAGGGAGGGCGTTTTACACAAACACACAAACAGGGCTGACAGCAGTTTGTCGCATAAACATGAAGAATGTGACAGGGGCACGGCATCTGGAGTTTTGGAGCCGAGGATACGGAACTCTCTCTTTGAAGAGACTGATCTCAGCTCGGTTGTTCTCTAATTACAGTATAGTTTTTGCTAACAAGAGCTCATCAAATAACTTTATTAGAAGCTTGTCGAACAGATGAAGTGTGTTCCTCCAACACAGCCTGCGAGCTTCTCTCCAAACGCAGCTGCAGCTCTTTCTCTGGGATTTTCACTATTTCTGATACGAGAAGTGTGCTGCTGACAGACATTGGGCTTTCTCCTCGAGAACGGAAGTCGGTTGCCCTCTGTGGGTGGGATGAGGCTACTACAGAACAAGAAGTGCAAGGCCACCAGGGTAGGATCTGGACTCACAAATATGACTGTGTTCAGCCTTGCAAAAAACACAGGGGGTCAGTTACATAATCATTAGTGATGGACAGGGTTAATGAAATCCTTCTGCCTGAACTGCTTCATTTGGAGTGCTCTTACCTACATCCTCTTTGGAGATTTATTTGCCCTTTCACAGTCCGGAAGCAACAGAAAGGGAGTGACTTACTGAGAGGTGGACTCTGCTTCCTTTAGCTGAGATATATTTAGGCTTGGGCGTTAATGGCTCTTTGCTTCTCTGGGTTTTATTAAGCCGTTACTCATTTCTACTGCATTGTTAATAATATATGTACATGTCGACTGGCTGCACATTTGAATGCCACAGGCGCAGCTCCATCTTGGCCAATCATTGACAGGACTCAAGAAAAAACCCAATCAAGATTGTAGGCCATTGTGATGGTGTCACACTGCTCATCTCAAGGTGGTGTTACAATACTGTGAAATGAAGAAGGCAAAGCAGCGAAGAAAAAGACGGCTGGCAAGTGAAGGTAGCAGTTTGATTTTGGTTTCCAAAATGAAACCTGTTAGACACCTAAGAGGAAGGCTGCTAACCTGTGAGACATCGTAGGCGAGGTCTGCAGAGACACCGGTGCTCCACAGCTTCTGCACAACGTTAATGGCTTTGGACATGGAAGAATGTCCCACTGGGACCACGAGAGCATCGCAGGAGCTCACTGATGGCTGACGTACAGAAAAACAAAAAGCAGAGAATTTAAAATACCAAATCAGACACTGAAATGTGCAGTGAATTATACTATAATGTTTGCATAATGTTTGTAATAAATGAGTCATTTCAGTGCTTCTCTCTGTCTTTAAACTATGCACAGTTTTCTGGGCACATCATTTCACATTCTGAATCTGAAATATAGAACATGATGCACCTCCAAAAATAACTCCATGGCGTCAAGAGTCACAGTGATCATAGTTATTAACATGTTTCTAAAAGTGGCTGTGTGGCGGCCGACTGCTGTAATAAGGCATCATTAAATATGAAACTCTGTCTGCTGCTCCTTCATTACAATAATCAGGATTGTCAGATCTCTGTGTGTGTGTGTGTGTGTGTGTCTCTCTCACCGGCTCCTTCATGTTGGCCATAGCAAAACAGACTTTGTCCAACGCCACACTGGCCCCTACCGCAGAGGGGACTGGTCCCGTGGAAGCTGGACATCGAAAATCCAGGATCTAGTGGCAGAGAGACCAAACCACATGAAGATACCACGTAGACTGCATCACCAACGGCGCATCATATGGAATTAATGTGATCCAGACAGACAGGCTACATGTGAGGTGGAAAAAATGTGGTTCGCATACAAGTTTTTGCCCACATTTTTAGAATAATGGCCGCCATGAGTTCGAGCCAGTTTATTTATTAGTTTTAACATGTGGAGCGTGGATGCCTATAAAACCCACCAAGTGGTCGTAGCGTCCTCCAGCAGCCATTATATCTGGTACTGTTCGCTTGCGTTTCCTGATGAAGGCCACAAACTGGAAGATGACCCCAGAGTGGTGCTGCACCTTGTACACCAAGCCCAAGTTAACCACCACCTACAGGGGGATAGATCTATGTTAGAAAGAGAGAGGGCAACACACCGGCCTCTTCTTTTAACCTTCATTTACATCACCTGCTGTTTAACTCCCAGTCTGCGCAGAAGCACCGTGAGCTCCTCCAGGTCCTTGAGGCCCTGCTTGGCCAGCTGGGTCACGGCGGTCTTCTGCTTCGTCAGCGACGTCAGCAGCGGCGCCAGTTCCTGCAGATTCCCCTTCTGTTCTATGTACTTGTACAGCGTCTGCAGCTGCACGCGACAAAAAGGAGGACAGGTCTCGACGTTCATGAGCGAGTACAAGTGTGTCGCTGCGGTACTGATTGCTTTCACAGAGGGTTCACGACACACCCCGTGGACACTTACGCTGTTGGTCGACAGTGAAAAGTTGCAGAACTTTGCCTCCACCTCACGTTTGGTCAGCCTTTCACTCTGAAGCGCACACATAAAAAAAGATGGAAATGTTAAACTGACATATGAGGGAAAAACACAACTGTCTTGACACAAAACCAGGATATCAACAATAGACACAATGCGCATTACATCTGCGACACACGTGTGAACTGCACTGACCATGGCATCACACAGTATGTTGGAGGCCTGGCTCAGTTTGTCCTCGGGGACTCCGCTGTGGAGAAGGATGGCCTTCAACAAGCTAGTGTGGTTCAGGTAAATGTAATAATTCCTCTCCTGCAATCACAAAAGAAGAGGCGTGCACACGACTTTAACCCTCTCACCTGCAATTACCGTCAAAACACAGAGCACTACTGTACAATGAGCTCCCTCAGTGAATGATGACTGTCCATTGTCCGGCCGCCCTCTCATTCTGTCTGACTCACGTATTCTTAAAAGCTTTTGCACAAAGGGCCGGGTGGCGGAGAGGATCTGAGAGGAATGAACTAAAGGTTCACAGATCCTGAGGTTGACTGGGTTTAAACCGCGTGCCTAGGAATGCTGCGACTGGAAAATGACGCAGCACAGGGATGTGTGGACAGGAAATGAATTGTACCGAGAGGGAGGGAAGGAAGCGTAGAGAGCTGCACATAACAGATTTTCTAACTAAATAATAAATACAGTGTAAATCTGTCAGACTCACACATACTTTTGGTATGGTAGGAATGTGCGTGGGAGGTAAAAAAGGGAAAAAACAACAACAGCGCAGGTTGCAGAGAAGGCATCCGTTGGAAAATAAAAGAACAATGAGGCATCCGGCCCGTAAACGCGTGGTTTCTGTGAATCCAGAGGAGGCAGCGCAGCACAAGCCGTCAGCAAACTGAAAAACACAAGTTCATGTGCGTAACCTGAAGTGCCGGGAATTCTTGGACTATTTCAGAGATGGTGTAAATAGTCTCGGCTTCGGGCAGCAAGCTGTTGGTGACGGGCGTGATGATGTCGAAGGCGCACTCCAGAAGCTCCCTGGGGTGTGCGCGATCCAGCTTCCTGGGGCGGAACACGCGTTCAATGCTATATCTGGGGGAAGACGAAGGCAAACACATTCTCACTATGTTTATTCTCAGAGTGAATGTCAGGTTTCTCACCAGAAACACAAACTGTCTGTTGTAATTGGTGGCGACTGGATTTGATATTCTCCAACAAATGTACAGGGACTACAACGAAGAAATGCGAAAGCTCCAGATTTCATCGAAAAAAGACATGACTGACTTAATGATTCAACAACTTCTTATATTAAAAGATATTTTAAGTAAAATTGAAAAGAAGGAAATACAAACAAGAGTACTGAATTGAGGCAGAGTTACACAAACAGTGTCCTCGTGCATATTGTAAAAGGGACAGTGGCCTTTATAAGTTACCTAAATGTAAGTGACATCCAAATGAACTTGTTCTAACTTGTTTGCAGAGGACTTTCTAAGGTGCCTTTCTGAAAAGAGCTATTACCGTATGAATGACTGTCATTACCACTAATGGATAAATAAAGCACTGCTTGCACAAATATCTGTTAAATCATAGAGCTTTACCTTTTCAGATGTGTTACGTTATTGCGGGCGACAAATCTTGCAAACGCCATCTAAGGTGAAAAGAGAGTTGAGACATTAGGTGCACTTGTATAATGACAGTGAAGTCAGTGCATACCAGGCTGTAATCAATCACAGAGTGGAAACAGCCATTTAGTCCTCAGGGTTTCCTGAGGTAGCAGGATCTTAAGGCGGCTGCTGATTGCAGCCTCACACTGTGTGCATGTTTGCATTTGCTGATGCAAATAATCAGATAATTAGTGTTTGTGTGCAGGCGCGGACATGCACACCTGCATGTATGTTGTGTGTGTGCATGTGTCGGGCTCACGCGAAGGTCATAGGGCAGCGTAACCAGCATCCCGCTGTGGTCCATGAAGCAGGCGAGCTCGCTGCCGTCGTACAGCTTCCTGTTTCTGGGGAGGAGCAGCGGTGTCTGGAGACGCACCGCACCTGAACACAAACGCAGCGCGTCACTGCAACATCTGCATAAGACAACATAACCCTCGCCCTGAAAGAGCCGATGCATGCCAGCAGATACGGCGAGAGGAAACAAATAAGTACAGCTGGACATCATCAGCAGCGCGCACAAAAAAATAACACTCACACCTGCACAGAATCTGTGCTGGCCAACAGTGCGCTTATTGTTCAGCCGCCACTCACTGGAGCAGATGTTGGGGTCCTTAAAAACGGACTTACAGCGGGTCAGGAGTCCAAGTGCAGGGGAGAGTCAGTTAAAGGCTCATGTTCACATGCACACGTGCAAACACACACACACACACACACACACACACACACACACACTAAACAAGTGTAATGCACCCACCATGCTTCCTGAAGATCCTGGTGATTGTCTCATACACATGCTGCTGCAATTTGGCACTGTTGAAGCTGAAGCTGCCCTGGAGGGAGACCAAACAAACAGCCTCTGTTAGGGATCAGGAGACATCGATTAAGCACAAACAGGCCTTCTGCTCGTCTCTTATATGCAGACCAGATGAGGGAGGCAGCGCTGCCATTCATATGTCTGCAGTGCCATCTAAAGGCCGAGATGGGAAACAGTCGGGTATAATTTTCTCAACACTGGCACCAATTCTTTGTTAAAACCAAGATTACTGACTTATTTGCATTTTAACAATGATTATCTGTGATTTTTGGAGTCTCGTTTTATACTTGTGCCAACCCACAAACTCAAATTAATTCAAGCATTGACAAAGATACTGCTGTGATGCACTATCACCTGTGTCTCTAATGTCAGTTAAATTTTTACCAAATTCAGTATAAATTTTCAAAGGTCTAACCTCAAATTTCTCAATAATCTTTAATACCAAATAAACAACATATGGTTTATTAAATGAATTTCAAGCACTAACAGCAGTCCTGTGTAATACAATACTAGTGCCACATGTAAAAACCATTAAACAAATTGCACAGTCAACTCAAGCAACAGCCGTACCTTGTGTAGGTCTATGTCGTAGGTGTAATCCATGACGAGTGAGGTGTTCTGAGCGAACAGCTGGCCCACCATGGTGCGGTAGGCCTTGCCGTTGATGTTGGCCATGGTGTGCTGCAGCACCTCGTGCAGCTCCGACTCCTCCATCTGAGGCGGAGGCAGCAGCTCGCTCTTCAGCAGCTCCTGGGTGGTGGGCCGCAGGGCCGGGTCGTGGTTCAGCAGCCACTGGATCACTTTCGTCTGACGGACATGAGGAAAAGATGCAGAGAGGTATCCTATTGTCAGAATGGAATTGGGGGGGGGTTCATAATTATTGCAACCATTATCACCTGTGTTCCTTGTTCATACTCAGCAAAGTCATCGGGGAAGATGATTGGCTCCTGCAACGTGCCAAAAGAGATGAGGTGAATACAGTTACAAAGCCCCACACCTCTTAATCTGCTTCCCCTGATCGTCTCCAGCTCAGTGAACGGACATACCGCACGCAGCTTGCTCAGGACAGAGATGCGCTCAGCCCCCGTGGTCATCGGCCTGTACGACATCTCAAAGAGGATGATTCCCAGGCTAAACAGGTCAACTTTCTGAGGTGGAACCACAAAAAAGAAGCATTAAAAACTTACAGAGGCAACTATCTGGCCAGATAACTGCGGTTATCAACTAAAGCAGAGAGGAAAATCAAATTTTTAAATCATACTTGGTTGTAGGTAGCTTTGGTATTTCCCTGAACCTCCGGACTGACGTAGAGGGCTGTTCCAACCATGCCTGTCATGTTACCTGGACACGGTGATGCAAATGCAGCACAAAGTATTTAAACATGCACATCAGGCACCACCACAGGTAGCAAAGGTCAGTTACTGTAGGTAAATATGTTCAAACTCTCTCCACCTGTTGGGTCTGGTTTGGACATCACCGCAGAGCTGCTCTCCTCCACTTCAAATTTACCTGCAGCCTGAGACACAGGTTCATAACGTCTTCATCACTGGCTTAATGCGTCCTGATAAAGCTGCATAAACTAGTTCCAAAAAATATTAAGTAGAGTGCCATGAGTAATAAGACTGAGCGCAGACAGACTGTCAGACTGTCATACCATGTTAGCAGGATGGTCTGTGGCCAGGCCAAAGTCTCCGATCTTCACGTGGTCCTGCGAGTCCAGGAAGATGTTAACAGGCTTCAAGTCCCTGTGAATCATCCCCTTGTGGTGGAGACACAAACAGAGGTCTGCTTGGTCGCGGCTCATGGAAAACATGGCTCCTTTCTTGTTAATCATACTGTACATACTCTACCTGCTCGTGGATGTAAGCAAGACCGTCCAGTATCTCCCTGAACAGCCTCCATAACCGATTCTGGTCCTGATGCAGGCCGTGGTCTATTGTGTCTCTCAAAGTGCTCTTTTCACAGTATTCCATCTGCGAGGGACAGACAACCTGCGTTATCTGTGGGGGCAGAGACCTCTAGTGGTAGAAACTGGAGCATGGCGGTGGAGCTTACTTGTATGTACAGGTAATGTGCTATGAGGAGCGGTCGATCAGAGTCTGTGCTCTCTGTCGCGTCAGCCACTGGCCTTTTGCTTGGTTCAAGCTGAGGAAACACACGTCCAACTTTTGGTTTTTACACTGCGTAAATGCAAACACTGACAAAGACATGAGAATAAATAATGAAGCGTCCAATTTCACACCTGTGACATCTCGTCTGTGCTTTCATCACCGTTGTCAAAGATGATGTCACTCCTCGAGTCGCTATCTGACGGCCTACATGCAAACAAATACAAAAACAATAGCGTATCAATAGTTTCACCAGGAGTAAGTCTCGCCCGTGAAAAAAGACAACTTACAAAAAAGAGGCACCAAACACATCTTCATCATCATCATCGTCATCATCATCCTCATCGTCACTGGCGTGTCGGCTACACTTGGCGCTGGAGGATCTCTCGATGGAGGTGGACCACTCCACGGAGCTGGACAGGGCTGGAGGCGGCGCGATGTCCTCCACGTCATCAAGCAGGCCGAGTTCGTTGAGGCGCGGCGGAAGAGCTGCACCCCGAGGAGGCCTGTCGGCCGTGCTCTGGGGCTCGGAGCTGTCGGTGGCGCTCAGCACCCCCACGGAGGGCGTCTCGTGCCGCTCGATCCACGCGTTGTAGTAGCGGACGATGTTCTCGTGGTTGAGGCGCGAGAGCAGCGTCACCTCGCCTTTGATCCGTCTGAACTGCTTGCTGGCTGGGTTGACCTGGATGCGCTTCACGGCATAGTAACAACCATCTAGTTTGTTCTGGACCTGCAGGCGCGAGAAAGGAAAAGGGTGTAAGAGCTGTCCAGTGTAACGTCACCTCACACTGAAGCTGCTGTGTACCTTGATTACAGCGCCGAAGGCTCCTTTTCCCAGAAGCTGCAGCTCCTCAAACTCGTTGAAGTAGCGTGAAAACTGCCTCTGCACCCCGGTGCTGAACGGAGCGTTGAGGATGTGACTCCGTGGGATGACGGACGACGCGAAGTCCACAGCGAGATCTGAGATGACCAAAAAAACGGAAAGATTCAACTGTGATTAACAGTTTTCCGCCGTTCACTGCATATTTCAAATACATTATTAATCAATAATGAAACAATGTATTAGCTGCGGCTGTAAAGTCGAGGTCACATACAATACATAGATACATACTTTGTGTGGTGATTCTACCATTTTGTCCTCCTCATTTACATATTGCACACACAGGGGTATCACCTTCTGGGCTGGCATCCTGGTACTGCGCCAGGTTTTTGGGAGACGGAGGCTTGAGGAAGGAGTGGTCCAACAGCTGCTGGGTCGTCCAGCGCTCAGCGTCGTTCAGGCACAGACACCTGCGACACAGAGACGCAGCTGCTTTAAAGGACAGTTCCACTGCACTTTACGCTCCGGCACTGAGAATCCTGTCTGTAGAACTAATCCATCTGACAACACAACGCAGCCGTTCTGTGGCAAAAGCACGGAAACAAGTCTGATGATCGAAATGAAGAAGTTAGTTTGTTGGAATGAAGCCTCCCTCAATGAAATCTACATACAAAACTATTTCATCTAAAATCCATCTTTAAACAGCCATGAATGTTAGTGGACTGACAGCTTATAAAACACTACGACCCAGAGGAACAAACCCGTGTTTCTGCACGTTCAGCCTTTAGATCACATATGCTTCAAATTACCGCTAACCACATTCCAAGGCAGCGTCCTCAGCGGAGTGTTTTGGACTATTGAACGTACGCTTTCCTCCCTTCCAGGCACTCAGTGCTTTCCATTCATTTCCGCGCAGTATGAAGATTAACTCATGGAGATATGACACTGGCTGGAACTTCAGGCTTGAGCTGCAGCAATTATTAAATTAACCAATTAGTCAATCTAAAAAAGGAAAAAAGGAATCTGTGACTATTTAAAAAAGAAAGTTCCAAAACCATAATGGAGCTCAAACCTGAGAACCTGCTGCTGTTCTTGGTCCTATATTGTGGTAACACTGATTAATGTCGACGTCGCCTTTTGTGTTGATGTGGACTTTTTAAATTTAAATGAAAGTATTTTTTGTATTTCCATGTCATGATAACATGACTGGAAATCGTTGCCTGGACAACAAACACAACCAGGAATCTAAAACTCTGGAAAGTTAGCGAGGTGTCCATCCATACATACTTGTGGAGGAAGTCCTGGAAGTCAGCGGGCAGGCTGGCTGGCACCGTCACCGGATACTCCTTCACTTCTTTGCCCTGGCTCAGCGCGAGCAGCATCAGCCCCAGGTTCCACACGTCCCCTTTCTTGCCCGTTTTCGTCGGCATCGCCGTGTCCTCTGAGAAACGCACATGGGCTTGCTCGAAGATGTCCTCCTTGCAGATGTCGGCGAACCTCTTGGACAGGCTGTAATCGGTCAGGCGCACGTTGCCCTCGGAGTCCAGCAGCACGCTGGAGGCCCCCAGCTGCTTGTGGACCACGGAGTTGGAGTGAAGGTAGTCGAGGGCGGCCAGCAGCTGGGCCGTGTAGGTGCAGAGCTTGTCCAGGGGGACCGGGGCGTGGCTGATCAGACTTTGGTTCAAGTTGATCCCAGGAACGTGCTCCACCAGCAGGTCCACCACGAGGCAGTCCTCCTTCTCGGTCGAGCTCAGCGCCGTGTAGTGCACCAGGTTTGGGTGCTCCAGCCTCAGGAGGGAGTTGAACTCATTTTCTGCCCCGTGGATCTGAACAGGAATTCAAGTGGGATAGTTTTAAACAATTACACTGGATAAGGCTTTCAGAGTGATTTGACTTCTTCTCTACTTGCCTGCTTTTTACAGTTCTCAATCTTTCCTTTCTCCTGGCTGGTGAAGAACTTGCCCATCTTCTTGTTCCAACGCAGCGACCACTCGTAGATCACAGCAAAGTCTCCGGAGTTCGCCTCAAATCCATAATAAACGCTGCGGCCAAGCTTCTCGCTTACACCTGTCAGAAACGTTTGAACAGAGGTACGAATGTAGAATGTACCAAACAGCTCACTGGGGCGACACTTTAAGCCACGCTGTCCCCTAACAGCCGCACGGCCTCACCTAAACTTTTCCCTCTGTGGACGACAAGTTCTCCAAAAGTGCTGCTGTTGAAGTGTAGCAGCTCCTGCGAGCGATGGTTGTCTTCATTAAACGTGTCACGTCTGGGGAAACAGATACGAATCGATTATTACTGAAATGCTTCTTAAACAGCAGAAGCATTTCAATGTGCTCCGTCAGCTCGCTGCAGACCTGTGGCGCGTGCTGGAGGTAGTCCGACGGCGGTTACTGACTCCTTTCTTGGCTTCGACTAGTTCAGGAGGAACTCCACCTGGGCTGGGCGGGCTTTTCCCTAACAGGGAAGAGTTAGCGGGGACTGGCTGCTCCATGGTCTCAAGTCGCTCCTGGGAATATTAATGTCACAGAAAAGGAACATTTCACCTCATTTGCAAGCTTTTTTCAGAGATCAGCAGGGTTCGTGCGGCTCAGGTACCTGTTTGGCCATTTCCTTTCTTCTCTTTTCTTCTCGCTTTTCCTCCTCTCTTCTTTGGATTACAGCCATAATCTCTTTTTCCTACAAGGGTGAAAAAGTACATGAGTCAGCATCCCATTCTAATCAGGACTCCTGTCACTTGTTGGGGGTTCAGTTATTTCAAGAGATGCAAACAGGGTGCTTGGTGTGTCATGTCATCAGTACTTTAGAGCCAGACAAGCAAAATCCTTAAGAAATGACAAATCCCTTTAAAAAATGAGCCGAGCAGGAGCAGCTTTCTGTGCCCCCCCTCACCATCTCCTCCTCCTGTTTGCGCTGCTGGTCGATCCTCTGCTGCTCCTCCAGGGCTCGCTTCTCCTGCTGCCTCCGCTGGTTCTTCAGCATCTCCTCATGGAAGGAGCGTGACGGGGGCTTGTTGTGCTCGCTCAGGAAGCCCTGGATGTGGTCCGCTAGCTGATAAATCATCACCTACATGGACAGGTGCGGCAGTTAAAGAGTAGTCTGCATGTATGTGTGTGTGCGTGTGCGTGCACGAGTATCCTCACCTCCCCACATTGCACCTCTGCCAGCTTGGTGAGTTCACTCTTAAGGTTCTGGAGGTTTTCATTTGAGAGGCCTTTGGCATTCTTCAGCTCCAGCTCCGGAGGCCTGGTGGCGCCCAAAGATATTACATTACCAAGACTAAATGATCGCTAGTAAACACTGAGATGACATTTTGATATCCACACCAGATCTTTTCCCTGGAACATTAAAAGCCCCCGGTTCTGTAGAGAACTCTGCAGCATCTTTCTCATTTCTTTTGTAATTATTTGAGCCCTTGTTGATGAAAACCAAAATGAATTGTGCTCTTGCTTTAAGTAGATTAAAATATAATTAGAAAGTCAAAACATCTGCATTTCATTTAGTTGTGGCAGAGCATAGTACATGTAATGTGTTCATGCACGTCTTGTGCTTAATGTCATCGATTAAATATTAGTCTTAATAATTCAGTCAAATTTGTTACATCTGAAAAAGGGAAAGCTGCATGTAGAAATTTGATTTCTAGCCTCCATGATTAGAGAGCCACTGCTTGTGGTGGGCACTGGAGTGAACGGCTAGTGTGGAAATGGAAACGTTGACAACACTGATCACAGACAGTGAGAAGGTGTACAGTACCTTATCCAACCAAGATCAATACAAGCAACAATTAAACATATTATCCGCTGTTGCAGATTATTATGTTCATAAGATTTCTTGCAAATTGGCCTTTGACTTTTTGTTTTCTGGATTTTTATAGAGGCAAGATCAGTGTCCACATTCTTGAGAATGATATTTTTGGAAGCAAGCAGAATGTGTCAGGTTAACAGTGAACTGAGGTTTGCAGTTGTTTAGAGAGCGTTAGTTTCATAACAGTGAAAGACGACCAGCAGCTCGGTTCATTTCTGAGCTGCTGGTCACTATGTGTGGATGTGCAAAGGCATTAATGGCCAGAGAGGACAATGCAAGGCAGAGGTCAGAGGGGTCAGTACTCACACGTCTGGGTATGTGGGAGGACATCTGACCTGCAAGTCCACCGTCACGTAGCATTCCTGCCCATTGTTCAGCCCGTTGGGCCGCAGGCAGAGGTGCACCTCCGGAGGCCTTTTAACCTGAAAGCAAAATCCGACCAATCCTCACTGGTGATCACCTCAGCTTAATGCAGGAAACAGTGGCAGCCATCCGCAGCTCACTGGGGGCAATGCTAACATCTCTAGCTACCTTCCACGGATCCTTGGTCCGCAGATCCTGGAAGTCATCTCCGAAGATAGAGGCGAGGGCTTCGAGTTCATTCTCCTGCTGGACCGCGTAGTCGTCTGTCCCAGCTGCCGGAGTGTGCTGACTGCTCATTCTTCTGCAAGCTACATGGCAGCCCTCCTGTCCTGTCACTCTCTCACACGCACGCTCACACGTCCGTCGGACAGAAGCAGGAAGAGGGTCCGCTCCGCCGGCGCCTTCGCCCCTCCGTGCCTCCGTTAACTCAGAGCTTCGCAGACGCAACACTTGGTTGTTGTTAACAACTCAGTAATCTCTAATTTACCACGCAGGCGACCATAACAGTGCTGCTGCTGCTACTGGCGCGTGTCTGTCGCCAAGCGGGCTGCGTCGCAGGTGAAACGTCATCACGTTGCTTTAAAAAAAATCCTCTAGGGGGCAGCAATGAGGCTGAAAGAGACATACTGTACATGCTCAAATATCGAAAAAAAAAGGGGGGGGGGTGATCCTGCATCAGTGCAGTGAAAGGGTCAAAGGTCAAGATTGGTCAAGCTAGATGGATGATATATTAGCACAACAATTGTATGAATATATTTTTTCATTCACACATGAACAATAAAAGGTGAAAGAGATGTTTATTGTCATGCTTGAAATGCACTGTGATGTTGCAAGCACTGGCAGAAGGACGCCACCTACCAGGAATTGTAGCCATCGTAGCACGTGCAGAATGCATCATGTCTGTGAAGTTGTTTCACTTGTTGTCTTTAGGGTATTAAACTGGGTGTTAAACCTGGCAATACGCACTGTGTCATTATACAACATCCCAAAAAAGCTCCTCTGAGCTGAACCGGTTGTATTGACATGCTGGAGCTGTGCCTGAGGGAGAACAACAACGTTACTGAGCTACTATACACATCTCATGTAGCCATTCAGTTGCAGTACACTATTATACTGTAACTTATTTAGTGCCTCAAAAGTATTTATAGGCCATTGAGGAGCTAAATCAGGGTATGTGAGATCATGTAGGTTTATCAATTGTATCATTGTCTTTGCTTTTGCTGAGCCAAATGCTTCAGTGATATTGTGGATTTATAGCAATTATGGGTTTAGAACTGGGTATTTTAAAATTAAAAAAAGAATGGCTGAAATCAAAGAGGAAGAAGCTAAGATATCCTTTAATCTTCACAATTTCCACAATGCAACCAACAGTATCTTTTCTCCCTATGCTGTAAATGCATCTCTCAAACCCACAGCTCTAGTTTGTAGACCAGACTTCCTATTATGAATTTCACCTCCATGCCTAAATCCTATAATCCAGATTACATCATCGGGGTTTTTATGACTTGGCAATAAACTCCACCAGAGACACAGGATATAGTTTTCAATGGCATCTTTATCCAGGAAGCTTCAATGAGAATATTGTCTTTCACTGTTGCTTGGTAGAAAAGTCCAATCCTGAATCATACCTCCTTTACTGATGTGGCAAATCAACATTAATCCAATCTATTAAAGTCTTTTTTGTCAAGCAAATAACTGTGAGATACTTTAGCTGCATCCAGCTCTCTATCTGTGGAGATAGAGAGGAAATAGCTATAAATAGGAGGTGCTGGTAGCCAGTGCTGCAGTGTAAAGCAGAAGAATGTCACAGATAACTTCAGCCATGATATAACCTCACATATACTGTTCCTCTACATCTGAGTCATGCTTCCTTACCTGAAGGCTTCAAATAATACATTTATTATATCATTACAAATACATGGTCAGTGTTCCCCCAGGTCTGACCATATATGATATTTTCCTTGGGAATGACATTGTACTAACAAATAATATGTCAAACATGTGTATCATTCCTACATAGATGAGAGCATTACCTCATAAGGTACAGTGTACATCAAGAAATATGTAGTTAAGTGGGCGGCACAAATATGGAGTCCCTCCTCGCAAACTCGCAGCTCATGAACCTCAGTGGCTGCACATTAATGACTCTGCTGCTCACCATAACCCTACAAGGAGACAGCTGGGCCAATCAGGATGTAGGAGTGACACCGACAGCCACTCAGACAGCCAGATCAGACACAGAGCCCGGCTGGCATTACCATCAGCTGTTCCACACGTTGAGGAGGCTCAGCTCACATACCAGCAGCATGGTTCACAGACATATGCTATGTTTTCATCTCCTTAACCAGACACTGGTGATGCTGTCCTGACTGGGTCATCATAGTGGGCTTTCTGGGTGGTTATTAGTGCAGTTAAAACTTTAAAGAGGTATGACATACAGTATGTGCCTCTGCCTAGTGTATAGTCATTCTAAAACACTTATGGAAATGGATTCAGATATATCATTTAATGGTTATTAAGAACACATACAGCAACACGCGTTACAAATGCATATTGCTTTCAGAAATAATATTTATGTTGCTGTTATGCAATTAGATAATGCAATAGGTAATTACAATGAAGACTGATGTCTGTAAAAGAACCCCCCAACACACACACACATTTCCTTTTTTTGCTAAGACCTACCAATAATATCCCATCACAGTATTTCCTGATTTTTTTTACTCCCTGCCAATATTTCATTAAAACTGTATCAGTCAAGTGGCTACATTGTTGAGAAGTCCCCTCCATGTATGCAAAACAGACGTTCCTCTGGCTTGTTCGTTTTTGCTGGCAGCTCTTATTTGGACTTGTGTGAACCCCTGGCCCCTCCCCTGGTCCCTAGTCCCAGTCTGAGTCTTATTTAAGGGGCTCTCCTCACCCTCAGCCTTTGTCCCAGTGGAAGCATCCGTCTACCAGTGCACCTTGGTGAGTAAATTTCACAGCTTGCTTCACTGTGTTTATATGTGTCATTTGTATGATCACTTTCCTGAAGTTGTGCTTTGTGCTGATGTTTCTTTGCTGAATAAATGGATGCCAGAACTTCAGCAAACTAATGGTTTAAATTTTAATTTCTAACTGAGCTTGTCCAGTGCAGTTAAAAAGTAGAGTGCTGGCTTGATTTTCCCAGGGATGTTGAAATCAACACTGTAATTATTAGATGATGTGATTTTCTGTGATGCACTGTGAATGCACTCCATGGTATGTAAAGTTTGTGTGGAAAAACATAGACAGAGCTACCTATATCTCAAACAAGTCATAACATTACTCAAAAGCTGATGAGAAGTTGACCAAATTCACTTATGCTCCAATGAATGAAGTTAAGGGGCAGCTGGAACACACTGGCCACGTAGTAAAACAACAGTGACATGGTGTGCCAGCAGAGGGGTACTGCCCTGGATCTCTTACACCCTCTCTTGAACCTGAAATAGCAGGAGATCCATGTGTCAGTTGTTTAACCCCGTTAAGCACCAGGAGGGGGGTTGCTGACCTTAAAATAGATCCCAGATCTCTCTGTTATGCCCCCTTTTGGTGCTACCTCAGCAGCTCTGAGATGTCCCAGGAACAGTCGTGGCTGTGAAGATATGGTATCAGTAGTTGTACAGCAGGGTTGGGTCCAAAATAGCATCCAAAGGCATGTCTAATTAACTCTCTATAGATAGTGCCCATTGAGGCGGGTTGTGTTGGTGATAATACCTTAAGAACAGTGAAAAGATGTGCTGGCAGGCCTTCAAAGGCACTGTGGATTACAGGTAATATATATAGAGATATTAATCATATGTGGGACTGGTTGATTATGTCACCCACTTTTCCAGATACAGCAGATCTAGTCACATCATCACATCATCAGCCACTCCAGTGATGAAGTGTCTGTGACTGTTCAATTATAACAGGCCCTTGTGTTATGTATTCTGTGATGGGCAGTTTAGACAGCTGCTCCTAACACCCGGCCTAAACCTTTTCTCCTTGGTTTAGACCACCCCAGTAAAGCCTAATCATGTGTGACGATGATGAGACTACCGCCCTTGTGTGCGACAATGGCTCTGGCTTGGTCAAGGCCGGATTTGCCGGAGATGACGCTCCCCGTGCTGTCTTTCCTTCCATTGTTGGAAGGCCCCGCCACCAGGTAGGCTGAAATCCGCCCCCCTTCAGAGCTCACAAATTTACATTTTGTATAATGACTGATGAAAAGTAAAAGTGGCTTCCCATAACTTATGTTTTTCTCATGCTTCCTCCCTCAGGGTGTGATGGTGGGTATGGGTCAGAAGGACAGCTATGTAGGTGACGAGGCCCAGAGCAAGAGGGGTATCCTGACTCTGAAGTACCCCATCGAGCATGGCATCATCACCAACTGGGATGATATGGAGAAGGTGTGTGTTGACAGTGAGACTCATTTACAACATTCATGGCAGCTGACCCCCCACATTCTTGAGAATTCTCAGCCACTGTCATAAAGGCTGCTTTATTTTTAGATCTGATGGTGTATTTAAAGACCAGGTTGTTATTTACTCAGTTGGGCATTGTTTCATTCCTGACGTCAGCTGCTTTGTTTGTCAGATCTGGCACCACACCTTCTACAATGAGCTGCGTGTGGCCCCTGAGGAGCACCCCACCCTGCTCACTGAGGCCCCCCTGAACCCCAAAGCCAACAGGGAGAAGATGACCCAGGTACACCAGAGTCACTTCCCTCTGCTCAGTTTTCACATGTTTGTTCTTGGCTTGAGACAAGCCTTTGACACCCTGCTTGCTTTTTCCTGCAGATCATGTTTGAGACCTTCAACGTTCCCGCCATGTATGTGGCCATCCAGGCTGTGCTGTCCCTGTACGCCTCTGGCCGTACCACCGGTCAGTATGCTGCAGCTTTTTCACATGTACAGTAATTAATATATGATCAGTGATACAGTAACATAAAATCAAAGGGAAAATATTGCTCCTCTAAGGGAGTATCTGTTCAGCATTGACACCGTGAGGGTGTCTATCATCTTTATACATTCCTCTGTCATTGTGAAGTGGAGGTGTTAATCCCTCTGCAACAGATTGTATGCCCAGTGATGTCAGCAGCCTTGTAAAGTTTATGATGTGAGACATAGGCAGACTTGTATGTAGCTGTGGCTCCTCACCTTTGTAGGCCAACATAGCAAACTAACTGTGGTCCTTTTTTGCTTTTTCAAGGTATTGTGCTGGACTCTGGTGATGGTGTGACACACAACGTCCCCATCTATGAGGGTTATGCTCTGCCACACGCCATTATGCGTCTGGATCTGGCCGGTCGTGACTTGACCGACTACCTGATGAAGATCCTGACTGAGCGTGGCTACTCCTTCGTCACAACTGGTAGGTCTATGCCGTCATTCTTATTCAGTTTGAGAGGTGTAAATGTATTGTTTCTCAACATGTGAACTTTCTGCTCCTTAGCTGAGCGTGAGATTGTGCGTGACATCAAGGAGAAGCTGTGCTACGTGGCTCTTGACTTTGAGAATGAGATGGCCACCGCTGCCTCCTCTTCCTCCCTGGAAAAGAGCTATGAGCTGCCCGACGGTCAGGTCATCACCATTGGTAACGAGCGTTTCCGTTGCCCAGAGACCCTCTTCCAGCCTTCTTTCATTGGTAAATCATTTGTTTATTGATCGCTCTTAGAGGTGCAGTACTTTGTCTCTGTGACGAAGCTCATCTGATTTGCTTGACCTCTACCAGGTATGGAGTCTGCTGGTATCCATGAGACTGCCTACAACAGCATCATGAAATGTGACATTGACATCCGCAAGGACCTGTATGCCAACAATGTGCTGTCTGGTGGTACCACCATGTACCCTGGTATTGCTGACCGTATGCAGAAGGAGATTACAGCCCTGGCCCCAAGCACCATGAAGATCAAGGTGAGAGAGCTACAAATGTTACTAGTTTTGAGGTTAATATACTAAGTGAATAAACTCTCAGTTAAACTAATATGGTGTTTATTTCCTGCCTAGATCATTGCTCCACCTGAGAGGAAGTACTCTGTCTGGATCGGCGGCTCCATCCTGGCTTCCCTGTCCACCTTCCAGCAGATGTGGATCAGCAAGCAGGAGTACGACGAGGCCGGCCCCTCCATTGTCCACAGGAAGTGCTTCTAAACACACAACCAACCTCCTTTCATCCATGCATTTGTACGTTGTTGTCTCCTGTATATATATGTGTATGATGTATTGTAATAAAGATAAGCCCTTGTGAGAGTATCCCCAGCTGTTATCTCCTTTTGTGACAGTTTAGAAAATTCCAAAACATGAGCAAGGAAAGGTTGGGTATTTGAGCTGTAGCTGGAAAATAAATAAGTCACAATAACTTGGAAGCATGTTCCAAAAAGATATTATACTAAATTCAAAACCTGAGTTTACTTTGCAAATGATGTCAGACAACATGACTCTCTCAGAGCCGGGACAGAGGAACTTTGTGATGCCACTTATTAGTATGTTTAGGGTTGAAGGTCTTGTGCAATACACAGTTTTGTTACTATGTATTGCTTCAAAGTATTTGGTTATGCAGTTCATTGCAATATTTAATTTGTAAGTCTCTAAGAAGCCTGGTCCTGGAAACAAATTACATAAGTCATCTCATTATAAACATGCTGATCATTGTTTTCAAAAGCCTTACACAGATATAAACATTATGTGTCATAAATACACAAAAAAACATGAGGGGAAAATTCCAGTCAATAATTAGATCCCTGGCTCTACAGTGAATATAAGGTGGTCTTTATATGTTCAGTACAACTGTACGATTGTGCATCTGTGTTGTTTCCATTTCAAAGGTGCGACTGCATAGGTACACCGGAGGAAACCGGTTCACATACAGCGTCCACGTTAGCGCTCATAGGGAACCACAGAAACTGCTCCGCCCGAACGAGGCTGCTCTGGGTTATAAAACACACAACCTCGGAAATGTTATTCTCCTCCAGCCAATCAGAGCGCAGAGTGCTGGGAGCGCCTCTGTTTGAATGCTGTGCGGAAACAGGCAGCCTCGCAACCGACATGAGGGATCTGTAGCATAATGTCGTTAGCTAGTTAGTAAGTAAGTTTTGTGTAGTTTGTGCAATTCGACTTTTTTTTGGAAGAAACAGCATTTAAGTCGCGTGACACAGAGAAGCTTTTCGACAGAGGATCGTTAATGAGCTAATGCGATCTGCTAACGTTAGCTCGCTTACTGCATTGCCACTGAAGCACAGAGAGGGCTGTTAGATGGGTACTACATAATGTAACGCTGGTTAAGTCGTTAACATCTCCCTGCGACCGATTTGTAGGTGTTGCTGTTGCGGTTAGAATCGGTGGATCGTCGCGGAGATCGAGCGTCTTCTGAGCAGTTAAGAGCCACGAGAGGATGAGATAGCGTCGGAAGTCTGAAGCAAGCGACAACCGTTTCTTCGACACTAGCTCGGGTTCCAGCTCCGAATGTCAGTTTTACTTTGACGGAAGATCGCGATCTGATCGTTTTAGAGGTAACCGGGTAATTAAAGTACGGGGCAGAAGTGCAGGATGAAAGTCATGGAGAGAAACGTGATGCGTCTGGTGGCTGTGCAGCACCTCCGCACGGCGTACGGCATAAAGACAAAGAACTGGAACAAAAACAAAGCGGCCAGCTGTAAATCAACAGCCAGCAACTCGGTGAGTTTAAACAAAACCAGTTACCGGTGTATGTAATGTTTCACTTGTGGTTACTCTGAAACCTCGGACTTAACTTGGACCATCTGTTTTGGCAGAGCACAAATCGACAGGAGTATCAGCCTTGGACTTACTATTGTTTAGCCTGCTGAATCATATTAGCATATTACTGAAAGCTTGTCCCCACCGATGAGACCCATTTGTTCGTACGCTGTTATCACCCGTGTCAGTCACTCCAGATGCTTTGTTTGGCTGCTCCCGCGATTTTTCACACCATAAAGTTCTTTACCAGCAACAGAAAGCCCAGTCCAATGCACAGTGTTTTCCTCTTAAATCTTTATGGGCCATTGTTGTGATCCTTTTGGATATTTAAGCAATAGAAAGTTGTATTTCAAGCAGCAGAGTTGATATTTGGAAAACAACGACCACCGGCCAGTTCTGGCCTTTAGCAGTCACAAGGTGTGTTGCAAAAGACTTTTCAAATGAACACACTGAACTTCTGCATTTGTTGGATTAAGCCCAAACAGAGTGGGGAGGAAACAAAAAACGTGAACACAGTGCTACAGTGAAGAACACTGGGTGGATTAAAATCATTGAGAGCAAAGGGGAAATAATGGCTGTTGCAGCTTTCATCATCTTAAACATAGGAATGTTTGGCAGGCAGCCATTGCACTGATCACAAGTAATAGAAACCTGAGCAGTGAAATTCCTGTTGTGTTGCAGAGAATTTTAAAATGAAATGGTGAGGAGGAAAAAGAAAACAGTGCCTCCAGGATTTGAACTTGGGTGAATACATGAATGGCAGAATGCTGCTGATTGAGCAACAGCTGACCATTTTTCTCATTGTTAAGCCTCCTTGTTTTATTGTTTTCCCCAGACAAAGGTTTTCGGGGTATCCCTGGAGAGCTTACCGTACTATAACATGGAGTGTGGGAGCGTTCCCAGGCAAGTGGCACTGCTGTTTACTGACGCTGAGCTGACAAGTTGCTTCTTGTTCCCATTTTGTACAATTTATACTGACATTTTTCTGCCTTCATAGCTTTCTGGTTGATGCATGTATGAAGCTGCTGGCGCATGTCGACACAGAGGGCCTGTTCAGAAAATCAGGCTCTGTGGTTCGGCTGAAAGCGCTCAGGGTGAGTGATGGCTGACGGTGACCTCGCTTTCATTGAGGGACCTTGACCCCCGGGGGCCGCACTAACACAACAGAGCTGTGTTCTGTCCGCCCAGGCGAAGCTGGATGTGGGTGAGGAGTGCCTGTCCACTGCACTTCCCTGCGATGTAGCAGGTCTGGTGAAGCAGTTCTTCAGGGAGCTCCCGGAGCCGGTGCTCCCCACAGAGCTGCAGGAGGCCTTCCTCAAGGCCCAGCAGCTCCCCGCCGAGGAGAGTACCTCTGCCACCATGCTGCTGTCTTGCGTGCTGCCCGAAAGAAACGTCTGTGTCCTGCGCCACTTTTTCGACTTCCTCCATAATGTGTCTAAGAGGTGCCATAAATACATTCAGTTTGAATACTTTGTTACATGTAACATGTTTTCCTTTTTGCTTTTTACTTTCTTATGTTCACCTAACTTTGTTTTTTCTTTCTCCTTGCTTAATCCCAGGAGTGCAGAGAATAAGATGGACAGCAGTAACCTCTCTGTAATTTTGGCTCCCAACCTCCTACATTTTGGAGATGGCACAGAGAAGATGAATGCCAACACCGAGAAGCGTCTCAAGTTACATGCAGCTGTGGTGCAGTGCTTCATAGACAATGCCCTGAACTTTGGTACGACATAAAGCATCTCACTTTTCTGTTTATGCATCTACACTGTCTCTGTAAAGCACTAAACATTCCATCTTTTTCTGTGCCAGGCGTTCTGCCACAGTTCCTTCTGGCGAAGGTTCCAGCCATGATGGGCTGCGAGGCGGGGGTCCTGTCCCCTGCTCACGATGAACTGGAGGAGCTGGACATGAACTCAGGGATGAAAAGGAGACAAAGACGAAGCTTTGGAGGTAAGCCTGCATCATCAGAGATTTGATTTGTGTAATATGCAACTTCCTTGAGACAAGAAGTTCTGCTGTCCTTATCTCAGCTGACCAATTTTACTCCACATCCAGTCATAAGTGGAATCCCAGGTTTTTGGAGCTTTTTATTGTAGAAACTTTAAGTGACAAATGTTATTTTGAAGCAGCTTTAGTCAGTAAATAATATTTAAATAATTTGGGTTGTCTCGCATTTCAGATGTGGTCAATGGCGCTCTGAATAAGATAAAAACTAATAGAACACCCACACATGCCACCCAGTCAGACAGTCTTGGTATGTACTGTGGTCCAGATACAGCCGCTGTACGTTGCTTTTCCTGTGGCATGATGATTGCAATATGACTGCATTTCCCATAAATGAATAAGCTTCCTGTTCGAACAAGATCAAACCACGTGGCTGCAGCTTTAAGCTTCTGAAAGGCTTAAAATGCCATTGATCAGCACTGAATGTGAAATCATGCTCGTCTTTATTGTCTTTGCCTGCTTCTCTTCCAGTTGCATAAAGCCGCGAATTGTGCTTTGGCTCAGAATCATCTCTGGAATGTTTTCAAATATGAAATATTTAATAATGCACATCTACATTCATATACATATAATTCTTTTGTGATTTTTGTCAGTCTTTTCTTCCGCAACTCCTGTGATTGCAACACCGACATCCAAGCGAAAACTTCCCTTGGAATCCGGTCACTCTTTTGGATTCTCAAACAAGAAACGTAGATCTGTCAAAAAGAACCTTGGGATAGATTTACTTCCCAATACGTTGTTCAGCGGAGTCTCCACCCCTGGATCAGGTATTGACAAAGGGTTGATCAGACGGGCATCGACTATTCTGCCATCTCTAAAGCCTGTGGTGAAGCTTATGTTTTTCTCTTTAAATATTGTAGCTTATAGCGCTTCGGGGGTCTTGGACTCTTCCCAAAATGCCCCGTCCTCAGGAGGGAGGTCAAGAAGGCAGTCAGCCACCTCTTCAAGGAGGAAGAGTCGACGCCTGAGCAACAGACACGCTGTCAGCAGGTACGCACTTTGTTTGTCTTCACATTAAAACTCAGCCACGTTATTTGTGTCACAGGGAGATTTGACACACGTGCTGCCACATAGAAGTTACACTTATGATGGAGACATTTACTGAATAAACAGTTTCCACTTACACCAGTTAAAGAGAGATAAGAGTTGGCAAAATATTAACCTAAAGGCTTTTGGGTATTCTTCACTTATCTTAATGATGTTTGGATTGTATGCTTTTCAGAGTTGAATCTGGGAGGGCTGGCTGCTTTTCCCCTAAAGTCAACAAAAAGGAGGCACCGCGCAAGTCCCTGCGCCTGCGTTTTAGCCTGGGAAAGAGCAGCAGAGACGCTGTAAGTGTGGTTGCTCGATAGACTTCACATTTCCACCGCCTCACAGATAAGCACTGAAAGACGGTGTTGATCAGGCACCGATCGTTCAGGCATTCCCTACACTTAACTGTGTTAAAGTGAAATAATATGTTTGCACGTGGGGTGTGATGATAAACTGGTGCACGGTAGCACTTTCTAATTGTGTAACATTACACATTTACTTTTAGTAGCTAACACGTTTAAACTAACGTACGCATGGTTTTAAGACAAATCTTTTTTACAGAGCCTTTACATTTGTAATATTCAGAAATAAACTGTGTTTATTATAAATTGTATGGTACAAGGCCACAGGATATTTCCTGTTCCCAGTTAAGTGGTTTAACATTAAGCTCTCAGGTGAAAGAATGTCATCATATACTATAAAGTATATACAGAGAAAGTATTGTAACCTGTTTGGGTTTATCAGGAGAGCTGTCAAGGTGCATAATGTTCTAGTGCTCCATAGTTCTATGTATATTCTTGACTTAATAAAAAGCTGTTGATCAACAAGTCCAATATCTTGTTTCTTCTGAGTGATTTTCATCATCCTCTGAAGAACTAACCACAAAAGTCATGGCATTAACATATTAATGGTTACATTTGGGCTGATATCTGTGGGGTCCTTTTTAACAAAGTAATAACCTAAAGCTTAATCCTCTTTGGAAGTTTCTTTCATCTTTCATTTCTCATTCCATTCTGGTGATAAAGGGATCTGAGTCCATTGGCTGGCGACTTGCCACACAGGAGAGCACCACCAGTTTTCGTTTCACCAAAGAGACCGAGTTCAGTCCGTCAGCTCTGCTGAGAAAACCTGAATGTAAGAGTGAGTACCCACTAAAAAAGTCCAGTTGTTCTGAATTTAAAATCGTTTTTTTTTTTTTTAAAAAATTCCATTGTAATGTAGTCTTCTGAGATCTGATGCTTACTAATCTTTCACTTATTTTCATAGGCACCAAGTACATCAGCAAGTCCGAAGACAACTTGCTCACACCGCAATGTAACCCAAGTGCCCACCGGACCTCATGGAGCGAGGACACCCCTGTAGGAGCTCAGGCTTTCAGCGGAGGGTCTTTCACAGATACGCCCATGAACATGTGCCTGAAGAGCAGCTACGTGTCTGAGCCGGCCATCGTCGTGTCCAAGCCACCTGCTGCGACCAGCCTTCCCAAGAAGCTGTGCTGTGCCTCCAGCGCAGAGAGTCTCGAGAGCGAAGCCTCCATCACTGAACCCCAGAGCCAAACCGCCCCCACCCTGCTTAAAATCAGGAAGGCTTTCACAGAGTCGGGCAGTGACCTGCATGCTGTCGTACAGGACTCCTGCAGCTCTGCTGCAGCAATTATGAAGAAAACATCAGACAGCATCCCAGTCCCACCAGTGGGGACCCCGACTGGCAAAGTTCTGTCTCTGGACACCGAATCCTCCAGCTTCCCAACTCAGCAGAGCCTTCTGGCTCATGAACAGAGCATTGCCTTTTCCCATTTTGAAATTGCTGCTTTGTCTCCTTTGCATATTGATAGTGTAATATTTGAAGCTGGTGCATACTGTAGTCCAGCTGTAAAGGCTGACAGAAGTTCTCTCAGTGTAGATCCCGTCAGTAGCCTTAATGGCTCCATGGCGGGAGGCGGTGAAAGTGAGGCAGAGCAGGTGAACTGCAGCAGGTTGATTGAAGCGCTGGACATTCACAGTCCTGCTCACTTCAAACTCGGCGTCTCCTGCGGGCTGCAGTCCACCCCGTACAAGCCGGGCCTCGAACTCAGGCAAGAGCTCGGTACACCTCCTAGAGATTATGGTGCAGCTAGTACGGTACACCAAACAGAAGAATCCCCAGAGATTGGTACCAAAGCCCAAAACAAGCAACCCCTCTCGCCAAAAAGCATGGAGACGGAAAAGCGCCGCGTGGCAGACCACGTTCAACACTTTAACAACCTCACCCTTCATTCTCCCAAAGGCTCCAGGGACAAACGGATCATGTTACCTCTCACGTTCCAGCGCACGCCTGTGCGTCAGACTGTCCACAGGATCAACTCTCTGCTGGGAGAGAACAGGAGGCCCACTCGAGCTGCAGAAGTCGCTGTGAACCGGAGCGGACCGGTGGTGAAGGCAGTGAGCCTGGAGAGCGGCCTCTCCCCTCACCCGCAGCCTCAGCCCCACCGGGGGCAGCCCCACGTCACACGGGCCGGCAGCATGTGGCCCGTAAAGAAACCGATTCCTGTCCCACCCAAAAAGCCAAGCATCTTGGCCCGTAAACCCAAGTCCTTGGCTTTAGGTGATGTGACCAACAAGGTTCAGCCAAAGACCAAATCAGACTCTCATGTCCCTGATCCACCAGGAGCTCAGAAGCTTGTTGGGAAGCAGGTTGAAGAGAAAGACATGAACCATTACAGAGGTTCACCAAGGAACCCTCTCAACCAAGGACGACTGCTGTCTGCCACCAAGCCTGTAGATTTATAGTTTTTTGCTTCTTTTCTGTTTTCTTTTACTATGCAGGTCTCTGTCTGATAAAAGTACGTGACATTAAACATTCCAACTTATATAATACGTATTTTCAGGGTTTTAATTTATTTTTTAGCTACGGTAGGTGCTGTTTGTGTCGCGTATTCTGAAGATGCCTTATTTGTTTTACTCTTGTAAAACATGTTTAGAAACTTAATATCGACACGCATCAGACAACAAGATTATATGTTAAGTAGTGTTTAGACCGTAGAGTGCTGGCCAAATTATGTGACATGTGATTGACGGTGTGACTGGACATGTTTTTGATTCAAGTCTTATGCTTTTATTTATGCGTTTTTTTCATTTTATGTCTAACCTTTAGGTTGATGTTTACTGAGGGTGAAGCTGCACCTTTTTAAAAAACAAAACAAACTGTTCTTACTATTTTTGTCAAGAAAGGAGAGATGGAAAAAAACTATTTTTTGTTGGATTTTATGAAAAAAGAAAGCCAAGCAGTATTGATAAAGTCGTCTGACTTAATTTCCAAAGCCAACAGTAAATCGCTTTGTTATGTGAACGGCTTCAGAACAATAAACTCAAACGACATGTACGTTTCTGTTTGGTCGAGTTCTTCTGTTCGTAGAAATCAGCCGCACTCGTCGCAGCCACAAGGGGGAGCCCTCCTCTCACTTGTCACACGGGATCGGACTGACACGTCCAGTGAAGGACGTTCCTCTTCTTACTGTAACACTTATTTTTTGTGAGTGGTCGCAACCACATCCAGATATAATGCACTTCTTCACCGGTCGCTTGCAGCATTTCTGTGAGCACTGCTTTTTGAATTGAAGAGATTTAATTAGCATCTCTTGGAGATGGCCTCATATGATAAACACGTTTCTTTCAAACTGGACATCTGAGCTTGTGGAAAATAAACAGTGGAAAATAAACTCGCAGTTACCAGTAGAAAGGCTCAGTGCACTACGTGTCAACCATCTCAAAACTTGTGTTGACACGAGAGAAGCCTGGGCATCGTGTTTGTTTTTTCTTGTACAGAATCTGAGGAGTTGCGGAAGGGCAGACTCGTTCCCTGAGATTTACTCTCCACGGCCCTTTGGGAGGCTCGCGCGCTTTTCATGTGGCGCCATAGACTGGATTTGTGTTAAAAAAAAAAAAATCTTTCTCCGTCACTGCACTGACATGCAGCACGCCGTCTCTTTGCTTGGGTTTGATTCTCCACGTTCAGGCTGACACATATAAATACTACAGACTAAGAGGGTCGGGCCAAGGCCATGTGTTCAGCAGATGAGTTTCACCTTTCTGAAACAACGTGAAATATGTGAATATCTATTGGGAACAATGTACACGGTGCAGGGAATCACCCAGGAACTGATACTGTTTGAAACAGAGATGCGAGGGCACCTGATGTTTGGGGTAAATATTCTACTCCTGAACCAACAGCTGTGTAGAATTTAATTTTCCTGAATATCATTAAAATAGTTTTGTTTTTTCTCATTTGACTTAAAAATTTTTTAACATGTCTTTCTAATATGACACTCAGAATTTGTTTACAAAGTATAACTGATAGTTTGGATAGAAGGTTAATATAATATATATATATATATAGTTAATTTAATAATGACGTTTGTTTTTAGTCGCCAGGGTGGAAAGACCCTTTAGCTGCTGCTGTTCATTTTAATTAAACAGGAGACTCGATTATCTTTTTGGATAGTTATTTAGTTTATTAAGCAGTCGCACAAGTGGAACATTAACCCTCCTTATTAACGCAGGACTTGTGGCTTACTCGAAAGTACAAGTAAGATATCTATGAACAAATTACCAGTATTTCTAATTTGAAGAAGGTTTGGATTTTCCATTACTTGGCAACCACAAGAGAAAAAAACCCTTTTATTTCATTAAACTGATTTATAAAGCTTTTGGAAATCCTTTCATACTATCAGTTACAATTTCTCTACCATTTATAAAAGTGTCCTTATTAGAAAGTAGTGCCAATATTTTTCTTCAGTTAATTTTAATATAATAATAAAAGACTTTCTTTTTGATTATCACTAATGACTCATTTGCACTCAGGCCTCAGGCAGTTATCTGAGAACGCGTGAGTAAGAGAACACTTGGAGCACCACAGTACCACAGTTCAATAACCAGGATCGAGGAAGGGGTACCGTTTGTACACTACACCGTGTTGCCGAAAATTAGGTCTTTATTCATTTATGCGAAAAGGTACTATTTTTAGTCAAGCCTATCTGTGATTCACCAGAAATCAGCTGCGATTCATCACAGTAATGTCTCTGGCGCTGAGCTGTGTATAATGAGTTTACTCTGACTGTAAATTCTGTCTGTGCTGAAGATTCACAGGTGTGCTGTAAGGTGATAGTTTTCTAATTATAATCACGAGAAAACCATCGTTCTTAGACTGCAGACTCTTAGAGTGGCTTGATCATGGGCGGCCCGTTTCATTTTAAAATGTTTGATATATTGCATTGTATAATCATCATCATGATCCTTGCGATAAAAAAAAAATCCACTGTTTTACTTTTTCCATGTGCGCATAAACTTCAGGCCTGTCCGCTCGCCCCCGCCCCCCCTCCTCCCCCTCCCTGCCTTGCCCTAGCTGTTCCTCGGTTGTCTGTTTTCTTGAAGTGGGTTCAGGGAAGTGTTGAGGGGGCGGATAGTTTTGATTTTCTCTACATCGTGCTTAGCCAATAATGTCGGGGGAACTGTTGTGCACATCTCAGCTGGCAGACATTTAAAAGGGAGACAGTCCGGCGCTGGAGCAATTTGTATTAAACCCCCCCTGGCCCCTGTCTATGGAGCGGTTAGTCTCCCACCCATCCACAGTCCCACCAGTGCACAGTCGAGAGCAGTAGGTGCCTATCACCTCGGAAGGTGCCTTAGACGACTGACAGGATCAGATCTTTGCGCTTTTTGCAGCGGCAGGCTCGAACAGGTGAGTGAATTTGAGCTATATCTGATTATATTATTCACACCACTTTTTATTTTTTCTATTTTTATTTAGTTTTACTGATTATGGACATTATAAACCTGACTGCATGCTCATTGTTAACTGGTATGTATGTGTGTGTGGATGCGTAGATGCTTACCAAACACATGAGGTAGCCTTTGCTTCGGCTAAATATGGTCACAATCTTTTGCGTAATGGAAAACACAGTCAGTCCCAGTCAGATATTTCAACCGATTTAGCTTTTGCGCTTTAGTTTCGTTCTCCATTTGGTTTTAAAAAAAGAAAAGGAATCTCTCTCTCTCTCTCTGTGCGTTTTTACGCAGCGTAAAAGCTTTGACAACTGTGCGTAACGCGTCCAGAGTTGAAACGTTGTGGGTGATGAATTATTTTCTTCTTCTCCCAAAGGATGGCCAACTCGACGCGTATCTTTTGCAGTATGGTTTTCATCATTGGGTTGCTCTCCTCTCCCGTGGATTCAAAAAGAAACCGAGGTTCACAAGGCGCCATTCCTCATCCTGACAAAAACAACCCAAACGAATCGGAGCAGCAACCACAGCCTCCGCAGGCGGGCTCCGGGTCCCGACAGAGGCAGGGCTCATCCTCACCGGCCGACGAGGTGCTGGAGTCCAGCCAGGAAGCTTTACATGTGACGGAGCGCCAGTATTTGAAACGGGACTGGTGCAAGACGCAGCCGCTCAAGCAGACCATCCACGAGGAGGGCTGCGTCAGCCGCACTATCATCAACCGCTTCTGTTACGGACAGTGCAACTCCTTCTACATCCCGAGGCACATCCGCAGGGAGGAGGGTGCCTTCCAGTCCTGTTCGTTTTGCAAGCCCAAGCGCTTCACCACCATGACTTTTACTTTGAACTGTCCGGACCAGCAGCCACCCACCAAGAAGAAACGCATCCAGCGCGTTAAACAGTGCCGCTGTATATCCATAGACCTGGACTAAACACACACACGTGTGTCTGTGTGTTTTGTACTCGTATTCTTCGCAGACACGATTGTTGCTAGAAAAAAAGAGAGAGGCTGTCACACAACCAAGAGCACGTGTCTGTCTCCACCTGGGGGTACGCTCCACATATACTGCCTACACGTACTACCGTTCTCTACATGAAAAACGTGTGAGCAAATGTGGACGTTACTCACGAAACGACGTTGAACCGCAACGAACATCTTACTCTTCACCAGTTTGCCAAGTTTGAAAAAAAGCATCACTGCACGGGAACGCTGACTTGGAATGAGCACGTTTTACGCACGGCTTCCTCACCCCAGTTAGGACTCCATAACCCCGGCTTATTTAACAAGTCACTGTTCCAAACACTCGTTGTGACAGGAGCACACTCCTGTCCATTTTTGTATTTTTCTGTGTTTATATATGTCTGTCAAACTGGACGTTTCCACTGTGTGGAATTTGATGGATAAGTGGCGATATTTGTAAATGGAAAAATGTGATTTTATTTCGATATTCTAAGAATCCTTGGGTTAACCTGATTGATTTCTGTGAATTTCGAAGTCCATCAGTAAAGGTTTTTTTTGTAAGTTGGGTTCCTACTCGAATGTACAGACAACAGGCTTCTTTGTTAGTAAAATGGACAATGTACAGTGATGGTTTATACGGTATAGAGATTAAATAGTTGTAAAAGTAATCTTTGATGTAACTGCTTCGTTTATTCCTTTAATTAAATTATCCATGAAAACAAAAAAATAAAAGGATGCTGGAATGTTGTGCACATTATTTGCAACTTTACGGCTATTTTCTGTAGGGAGATTTATGAAACAAGATGTTAATTTATGTCCTCCTACATGGGGCTAGCATCTTGCCGAGACATTCACGCTCAGAACTTGAGATGAATAAATTTCATCGTAAAAATAGTTGGTTTATTGTGAGCAGATGCAATTACCTGTTCCAATTACCCCTTCAAATTACATCATTTAATTTCATTAGGCTATATTTTATCAGAGGAGTGAAAAAGAGCAATGCAGTATTCAAGTGCAAATGATGAAGGATTGTCTGACCAATCCAACTAGGTTCTGGATTTTTCTGAAATGAGAAAAAGGTATTCTTCTTCAGCAATCCATACTGAATATCACCCTTATAATACTGTATATTCTAAGACATAATCTGTATGGTTATTTTGGGGTCTGTTTCTTTCAAGAGTTTTCCATGAACACGTTTAAAAAATGAGGTTCGATTGAGTGACTTAATTTTTGGTCATTGTTTATTGAAAGGCCCGGCTGAACTGTGAACCATAAACTCCTCTTTGGTGACTCAGGTTTCTTACATCAATATCCCATTTTCTTGGTGCTGGCCTAATGGAAGAGCTGACGGCAGAACATTTAGAGAGAGATATTTCATAGTGCAAAGTTTATCTCAAAATGCACATGGTTTGTTCGGCATCCAGTAGTTTATTCTTGAAATTTAAAACAATTCCATAAAATTACAAAGCACCTATATGAGAGCTACTGAAGGTTACACGAACCGACGTACATACAGTAGAGGCTACAACAATGCCTTGGTCAGTTATCAGCTAATTCTTTTTGTTGTTTTTCCAACCCTTTAAAGTTAAACATAGCAGTTCAAAGTTATGAAATATCTCCATTTCTTATACAAAATAAATGGCACACATGAAAGATTTTGGAAGATTAAAAAAAAAAGTAATTCAAGGTGCAGTTCTGTGGATACTCTGATAATTGAAGTCTGTCTGAGGTATAGCAACTCGCATGGCTTCAGGTGATATGCTTAAACGTTCTCAACACCCAAAATGTAACCGTCATCTCTCCACCATTCAACTGTCTTCACTGGATACAAATGAAAACTCCACTGTGAGATATCATTTGAATACAGTGTAAATCCGTGGGCACGACATACAAGTAATGTCCCTGTGAAAATAGATCTTTCATCTGACTGACGCATCAGCCAGCTTCTCAGTCAATCCAACTACTACAACTCATAAAAATACAGCCTCGAAAAGGGAACAAAGCTCATGTTTTTGTTTTGGCTTAAAATAAATCTTTCCTTACATAAATATACTTCTTTTTTTTTCAATGACATAGGAGCGTGGTTACTTTTGTGAAAATAAAACACTGAGTTTAGTGCACTTTCTTAGAAATGGGGGGAAAATAACCTAACAGGATTTTGCCATGAAGCAATGCAATTCATGAAGCTGTTAACAAGGAAATCAAACCCTTGCATATGAAAAGAGGTGCAAGAAAGTGCAAGACATCTGAAACAAACGCACACAGTTAGCATAAGATGGGAGTGTGGCTGAAAGTGAGCGACAGCAAACCGCTACTGCAAGCAGGAAAGTGCTTAAAACTGTGTGGGACACAAGGTGATGTACAGCACTCAATGAGGGATTAACGACTTTGCATTAAGTGCATTTCAATTCCTGGGTGAGCGGGTGCACGGCCAAGACCCGTTGTGTTCTCCTAAAGTTTTTCAGTAAGTGTGTGAAGGGTTTGAGGCTGCGGGGGCAGACTCAGCGCCAGGTTCGGCTCCCCTCTGGCCGTCACCCAGGAGAGGTCAGACCGGTGCAGTGAACACTCACAACACACCACCACACACTCAATTTTGTACACACAAGCGTGTACATTTATACACAACACGTCTTCATCTGCACTTGAAGCCGCGGCGCACGTTATTTGTCATACTCCCCAAAGCGGCACAGTCCCTGCCGATTCTACATGACACATTTACAAGACTTTTTAATGAGCCGTGGTGAATGAACAGCTATTCGCTACAGCAGAGGAAGCTGGGAGCTGCTTGCTCTAGGTAATTTCCTTTTAGCAGAAATTGACGTGTCTTAACACTCTGAATATGTTGCAGCAGTTTCAGTGCATATGCTCTCCGGTCTCGTGTCTGCAGTTCTGAAGAGTGGAATCCCAGCTCTTGTGGGTCCAGAAGGAATCTCGTGGACGTGTCAGCTGGCACTGTTGTGAGTCCCACTGACCCGCTGAGACCTTTCACAAGCTGAGCACTCAGAGGTCACGCCATGCTGGATGAATGAGGTCAACCTTTAGCCTTTAAGGCTCTCATCACTTCAGCTGTGTCAGCCATGCATCCTCGGTAAAGGAGTTTCCACCGAAAAGGCTTGACATGAAGGCGGTTTGGGATGGGTGGGTGGGTGGTGGTGGGGGGGGTTGTCCAGTGTTGTTAGTAGCGCAGAGATATGGCAGTGGGAGTAGTAGGGGTCCGACAAGATTTTATTGAGTTCACATGGGGCACAGAGGGCAGCCCGGTGTTGTTGAGGCAGGTGGTAAATGCAGGAAGGATGAGGCCTGAGATGCTTTCTCATCTGAGATCATGTAACTTTCTTCCCACCACCCCTCATTCTGTCTTCCATCTGGTCGCTCATCACTTCAGCTGGAGGGCACGCTGGCCTCCTTCTGCCGCAGCCTTTCTTTCTGTTGGCAAGAACAAGATTTGGTGTATTGATTTTAGCGCTGACAGAAGAGAGAGCAGCTTTCAGGAAACCTAAATTCTCTGCTGTATAAAGATCAATTCTGACCAGACTGTTGGCATTGATCTTCTTGGTTTCCACTCTCTTCTCCGCCGTGATCTTCTTTATGTTTTCTTGAGCTTCCTTCAACCTATGACAAAAAAATCCACAATTATGTGATATTTTCAGGCCCTTGAAAACTAGATGTACACACTAAAAGAACTGGAAGCATGAAAATGTTGATGTTCTTGTGTAACCTGTGAAACCAATATAAAGACAGAAGCCTCTCATCACTGTGTCCTTGTGAAGTTGTTTGTAAGAGCAGGACATTTAAGTGTCTCCCTAAGGCAGTATCTCCCTGTGATGTAGCCTTGTAGAGCCATGCACACACATGCACGCACACACACGTGCACACAGATGCTCTCGGGAGTTTGCGGTCAGTGAAAGCCCCATAAGTGAGAGGCAGTAGAGAATGACAGTGGGCTGATGAGATAATGAGGCGGCCTTTAAAAAACACTTGGCTTTTATGAGTGCGCAAACAGTATTTAAAATAAAGTTAATTGTACATAAGCACAGTCAGCTGTGAGTACTGTGGGACACGATTACCTAGTAAACAATTAAGAGAGAGCACATGGATCCACGGCAGGACGGGGTGGGGGTGGGGGGGTGCTAACTCCTGAGAAAGGATTAGTTCAGATGGCACGGCTCTGACTTGAAGTTGTGGAGGATGTGGAGTGTGTATGACATGCTACGATGAGCCATGGAAGCAGCTCATGAAAGTTTGCCCGAGCAGTAACAGTAACAGCTTCTCTCAGTGCGTCAGTCCCACGCAGTCCCAGGCTGCAGGCTCTCCTGCCCTTTGGGCTGCATGTCTAGCATCACGAGAGTGTTTATCAGTTCTCCCGCAACGCGCAGCCTTTAACGGCCACAGGCTCCCGTCCACTTTGCGAGCAAAGCCAGGCGGCCGCCAGGAGGGTCTGCCATCCCTCGGTGGAATGCCCCTCCCCGCCCCCAACAGCACGAGGCCTCGGGTCAGAGGAAACATCATAAATTCAAGCACAGGCCTCAGCTTCAGCCTCAGCTACTCGCGTTTGCCTACTCTTTGATGGCCCCCCCTCTACGCTTTAATTACAACCCAGCATCTGAGCATCACCCTCCCACAATTAGCGCTAATTTGACCCGCCGTCCAGAGGTGTTAAGCATCTATCCGAAGGTGACAGAGACGAGATGTCTAATGCGAGGATGGAGGGGTTAAGCCTTCCAATGGTGCGTCCACTTACTGAGCAAAAAAGATATTTCAGATAAACCTGCTTTAATGAGAAATCCTTAAGATTTACATGTAATTCAACCCAGTTTTCTACACTATTCATAATTGCCACTTTTTCAGCAGTAGCCATTTTAGCCACGTCTTACATTATATTTTCTCTGTTCTGTTTTTCTTTGTAAAGCGGTGGGGAAGGTCATTCCTGCTCTGCATTTTAATTGCCTTTACACAGACATGAAACAATGCTTGCATGTAATCCTTGTTTTTTAAAAATTTGATCTCTATGATATCAGACTAACTGTTTACTTTTGTATTAAACCACACTTAAGCAAGAAATGGAGCAATCTTACCAGAATCCAACTCACCTCTCCTTGGAAATGTTCTTGCTTTGTCGTATCCACGTGTTCTTGAAGTCGTTGCAAAACTCATACCAGAGCAAGAAGACGTAACTCGGCGTCACTTCTTTCTCCCCAGATTTTGGCTTTATACCAAAGTAGCTCACCATGTCCTGGAAACTGAGCGGGAAAACAGAGAGGATGCACAAATAAATTGTCTTATCACATATAAACACTTATAAATAATATAAGACATACTGTAAATAACAGTGTGTTTCAGTGAACGACCCAATATTAATAAGTCAAAGCTGTGAACAAGAAACACATACAAATGAGAGGGTGAAAACAAACACAGAACCGGCACCACACAGAAAAGGACGGCTAGAGTCAAACAGAAAGGCCAGAAAACAGAGCTGGAGGGAGAGGTCCACCCTGCTGGGCCATGGGGGAGAGCCAGTAGCGGCGGCTCCATTATCACATTGACCTCCACAGCCTGCAGGGGAAGACTCCTGGAGGAGACGGAGACAGCCAAGACTGGGCTGCTGTTCCTCCAGACACGGCAACTCACAGAGAGGCACATCGGGTCTGCGTGGATAAACAGATTCTAGTTTTTCTGTTTTCTGTTCCCCAGGCCAGACTGTAGCGCTGCTGTGGGCCTAATTCGATTGTAACCAAATCTGAAGTCGTTGCCGACTCTCAGCAGCACACACAGGGCATGAAAGTCAGCCTGCTGCTTCAAATTCCCTCCTGAGCTCAAACATGAAAGACATTTTCTAGCCGTGCCTGTCAAAGGGTTGATAAAGGGGGACTATGATTCAAGAGATGCTCCCTGTCCCATTGACACCAAGATAGGCTCTGACCTCCAGATGCTAGGTGGCTTTTTGCGACGCTAATCTAAGACATGTCCATGTTGTGTGAAATGGTGCAATATGCTGCCCAGACAGCCTGCTAAAAAATGTGCAGGAAAAAAAAGGGCTGCTTCCCATTTCCCAGTGATGCGTCATTTTGGTGGGATGTTCAAAAAAGGAGAGTGCTGTAGATCATCCTGGACGCAACAGAAGAACTCAGAGGCTCTCGGATGTTTAGATTGGCCAAACAGACGAGCCATCCCAGGTAGCTTTGTTGCAGCCGGCCTGGTCTGGCATGATGAACAGGGTCTCTTCTTCTCCATCAGCTCCTCTGCTGACCCTGGGTCATCGTGTCAAAGCATGCACAAATCAAGCAACAAAGCTTTTCCTTTTAGCCTCCTGAGCACATGCAACAAGCAGATACACAAAGCTTCACTCAAAACAGATGCAAACACACTCACACATGTGAGTGTACCTAGAAAACATAAACAAAATCAAGCCGAGTGAGTTCATTTGCGAGCGCAGAACAATTGCACTCGTGCGCACAGGCGAGCACACAAACCCCCTACACTTCTGCAGCCCGTGCTATGATGCCATTGCCGTGAGAGGGTTTACTGCAGCACCCACAGCCAGCATTCCTCACTGACAGCTATAAAAAAAGACACATTACAAAACCATGAGCAGCCGTGAGAATCAGGGAAATATTTGGACGGGCAACTCTGCATTCCTTTGTTTCTCCAGTAAAAAACTTAAAGAAGTAAACTGCATGTTGTTGTCCGAATCAATAGAGGCACCTAGTTGTTTTGTGCCGTTTGCCCTCCTATAATGCCACAGAAGAATAATACAGCAACTAGCATCTATGAAACCAAAGCTGCACGGTGACTGTAAAGGAGGCAGCTGGGCCAAATGAAATTGAGCATGACGTGGGAGAAGAGAACTTAATGAGACAGAACTGAGGACAGAACCAGAAAACCTCAGTGGAACCCAAACGTGAAGCAGACAAATTAGGAGTGCATGTTGAGGAAAAGGCCTCAGCACTAGTCATGGATAGACCATACTGCCCATATATATATAAAGGGAAAAAACAGAAATAAACTTGATGGAGATGTCTTTCTCATTAGAATGTATGTGTTTTACAGCTAATCTCAGTAAATGAGCCTTTTAAGTTGTTGTGTTTTACACGTGTGAAACATGAAACAATCTCATGTAATGCATAAAGTCACCAAACTAACAACTAATTTACCTAATATGTGATTTTGCATACATTTGTCATATGAATTGATATCAATTCTGAAATAAGGCTAAGCGTCTACAGTGAGCTAAATGCTAATAGTAGCAGGGCAATATGCTCACAGTGACAATGCTATCATGCTAATGTTTCGGACATTCACCATCTTAGGTAATTGAGTTGAGTTATGTTGTGAAGACAGGCATTCACAAACGGAGTCAAGTCAATTTTATTTAAATCAAAAATCTTATTAAAAATGATAACTTTAATCAGAAATGGTGAATAAGGCAGAAAACTAATTGGACCTGATATTCACTTCCAACTTTTGGTACTTGCTGGAATAAGGTCAAGTCGACGGTCACGCTAACATAGCAGGGTTTTGAGCTAAATGCTAATGCTAGCAAGGCAACACTTTCACAGTGACAGTGCTAACATGCTAATGTTTCCCACATTCACTGTCTTAGTTGAGCGTGTTAGCATTGTGTTAAAGTATTCATTCACAAGTGGAGTCAAGTGAGTTGTATTTATGTAAAAAAATAAAATCAATAATTTTAATAAGCAATAGTAAATCAGTAAAACAAATCTGACCTGATACTAAATTCCAACATTTGATACATGCTGAAACAAGTTCTCAATTAATCATTTATTTGTCTCACAGAAAATGAATTGAAAGCTGATAAGCTGATAATTGATTATCATATTAAGTAGTTTTTTCTGGGTGAAATTGTGGTTATAAATTGAATGATGTTTAGACTGCTTGTGGGACGAAACAAGCAACGTGAAGTGTGTGAAACTTGTCATGAACATTTTTCACTATTTTTAATGACAACACGAGTAATTGAGGAAGTAGTCAAAGAGATTAATCAGTGGAATAGTTGCAGACAGTTGTCAATACTTGGAGGTACCATAATCAGCCGTAACTCTTGTCCATGTCCTGGTGTTGATTCATATCACATTCCCAACTCACTGCTGGTTGATTTTGACTCACAGTCATCTTAACTCACTGACTCCTCCTGAGTCAGGGTCTGAGGTATTAGGTAGCACTAAGGATGTGCTGTTTATTTCCTTTATTAACACAGAGCCATAACGTTGTTGCCACTGCTGCTGCTGTTGTGTGTTTGTGCGAGGACCCTCAACCACCGCAGATGTGAGAGCCCACCCAGGGCCCGGTGAGCCCGCTGACGCCCATATTCATCAACAGCGTGTCACTTTTACGAGGTGGCTCTGTGGGAACCTGAGAAAGAGCCCCCGCCACCTCACCCCTCCCTCCTGCTCTACCTAGCACCAGTCAGCCAGCCCCGTCTTTAGTTGGAATTAAAGGAAAACTTCATTAAAGCCAAAGGTGCTGTCAGCTGTGGGGCCCTTTTGATCAATATTCTCCTCCAAGTTCAACGCCTCCATTACAGTGGTGTCACTCATGCACACAAGAGTGCATGCGTGCACACACGCACACACACACACACACACACACACACACACACACACACACACACACACACACACACACACACACACGCACAGTCCAGTGCACGGAAATATCACAATAAGGAGGGTGGGGTTAAGGGACCCGGACAGAGAGCGAGAGGTGCAGTCATCCCTCAGCGACCCTCTTGGCTTAAAAACAGCAACATGAAACAGAACAGTTTGGAACCATTCTCTGAGTTATAGTGTTGTCCGAGGCAATCAACATCCTAATTGTTTATAGTTTCCATTTTCTTGCTCCGGCGTCTTTCCCCTTCTCCTTTATGTACTTTCATGATTTATTTTGGAAGTGGCAGAGTTACTATATAAAGCAAACAATTCTGCTCTCTATCCAAACAAGGCAAAAATAATCTATTTGCTTTGTTTGTCTGCTCCACCATCTTTTTCCAATATGAAATGTTCCAGATATGATTTCGCTCGGACAGCGAGCTCAGCGGCTGCCAGTGTGTCTCACACCTATAAATCAGATGCCTCTCCACAAAACTCTTGGGAGTCTTTTGCGCAGAACATGGCAGATAAGAATGATAGGAACTGCAGGGGAGGAAGCACAGGGCACTCGGGCTTAAAACGCAGAATGCTGCACATTATATATGTGTAGAAATCCCCTGCTGTTTTCTGCTAAGAATGAGAATTTTGTTTATTTGTCCTGAGACAAATCACAAAAGGTCAAGGGGGTAGCATGTATAAGTTTAATACTTTGAAATATCTCCTTGAGCATATATAAAAATTGTGCTAAATTCTTCAAATACTCACGTCTTCCCAAACCTTTGCAATCAACGTTGGACTTTCCTACCAAAGCAGCAAAACCATGATACTGAGAATCCCCTACATCTTACCAGAAACTTCAACAGTCACTTCTAATAACTGTTTACAGCCGTACAAATGGCAAGCATTAGTGCTATCAGATACCAGCCGTGTTATCTATGTGAAGCATGCCAAAATAACTCAGCACTGCTATGTGATGTTTGCAATCCATAACACTTGGTTGAATTCCCTTGTTGGCAGATGGAATCCACAGGAAATATAAATATTTTGTATCCAAACACGATATTTCATTCATAATTTTTTTTTTTGACTTGGGTTTGTTAAAAATTCTTACCTTTTCTGTGCTGAATTGAGTTGGTCCTCTGCAGATGAATGCTCCTTCTGAGCTGCAAAAAAAAAAAAATCAGATTAAAAACAGATTATTCTGGGGATTTTTGGTGACACAGCCAAATATTTCCATCTACAGCTATTAAAAATGATCTCAGGTCACTTGTGAGAATCCAGAGGGGGGCGCTGTGTCCATTGGCCATTCTTAGAGTTTTCAGGAGAGGAAAGAAGAAGAAGGAGGAGAAGTGCTCTGGGTTGAGATGCCACTGACACAGTGAACATGTTATCCAAGTGACAGTTAAGCAAACTGTAAAGTTTGACCTGCTTCTGTGTGTTGATGCACGGGAGCACGAGCCTGTGACGCCTGAGCTCGGGGCGGGGAGCGGTGGTCTGTTAGAGGTGTGTGTTTATGCTTGTGCGTGCGTCGACGTACATGTGCACGTTCCAAGCGGAGCTGAAGCAGGGGCGCAGGGTTGAGCAGAGAGGCTTGGGATCTGGAGGCTCCTGTGGACTCCTGCCATGTAAAAGTGTCTAAATGCAAGGCAGATGTGTGCGGCGGGCCAGGCCGAGGTGCAAGAATTTATCTAGGGCCAGAGAGTGCCTGTGATCTCAGATTTA
Source organism: Psettodes erumei (assembly GCA_016785225.1). NCBI lineage: Eukaryota > Metazoa > Chordata > Actinopteri > Pleuronectiformes > Psettodidae > Psettodes > Psettodes erumei. The sequence goes on from JAFBJZ010000383.1 coordinate 324,342, forward strand.
TTGCATTTTTCCAGATTCATCCTTTTTACAATGATGGGGGACCTTTCCTACTTGAAGATTTAAGAGGGGGAAGTCTCCAAAAATTGTTCAAAGGCAGGTTTGGGGGTCTTCTGGGAGAAGGTGAGCCTAAGCCTCTGACAAACCACCCTTTTTACTTTTACTTTTTTTTTTTTTTTACATGTATGTGGGCAAGGGGGCGTATTTTTTACATGTATGAGGTAAACCTAATGAAGGGGTGGTGGGGGTGGTGGTGGCCATGTCTGGGGTAGAGGGAGGGGAGGGGGGAGAGGAGAGAAGCCGTGACCAATGGCGTTAGTCTCAGTGGGGGTCAGGCTGGCGCCTGAGGTACCCCTCTGGTGCGACTGTGCAGAGGTGGCACTGGAGCCAAGAGGCTGAGAGAGAGAGAGAGAGAGAGAGAGAGAGAGAGAGAGAGAGAGAGAGAGACCCAGAGTGAGAGGATGTGTGAAGTTTCTCTTCCTCGGCTCCCTGTGTAAACATGAAACCAGTAGTCGCTAACTAGAAAGTTATGAGACGTGCATGCTGAGAGGGACAATAAATTAGGGCTTTAAAACTCTGACACACTTTTCCAAACTGCTGCTTTACCTAGCAGCAAGATAACAAAAAGATGGAGAGCAATCTAAAAGGGATGCTGAGGATTTCCACCAAGCATCCTTTCCCTATTCCCTGCACCACCCCTATGTAGGACACAGATGCGTCTCTCAAGACTTCATCAAAAACAGGTTCCCTGACACCAGCTATCTGCAAATTTTACACGGCCTACGTAATTCAGTCCTCTGAAGAAGTGAAATTCTGGTTACCGGGCTGTGACTCACTGACAGCACAAAGGATGTGATGATACACACACAAGTTTCCTCGGAGAGCCAATGCAATGAGACTTGCACAAGCCGAGATTAAAAGCAGGAATTTGTTTTCAATTAGTCATGGCGTGTATTCAACGTGAAAAATATGCCCGGCAGAGTATCCCCAGAGGTTTCAAAGAGCTCCAGCTAACAAGGGAAACAAAAAGGTGGTTGATTAGATGTTGAAACTACCGCAGTGAGATCAGGGAAAGCTTTTCTTTTTTTAATGAAACCTTATACTTCTGAATGAGAGAAACAAATTGTAGTAGAAACACAAAGCCACATTCCAGAAAGTCAGCAACCAAAATCAGATTAGCTATGTAAAATATGCAAACAGAAAAATCCAGTATGTGCGTAGGACTGGACTTGGAAGTGGAGCAAAAACACTGACGGGATATGGCCCGACGGGAGAAGGGTTCACCGGATTTCCGAGGTGTCCCCCTGTTGGTTCTGGGAGAGATCACACAGGTAAGATGAAGAGGCAGAGCGAGGGGCATTTGGGTTCACCTGCAGGCCCTGCTGCGAGCCTCTCCGCAGTCTGGGTTATGGGCCAGTGCTGCTCAGAAGCATGCTCTGTTATACTTTGTAGTAGAACGTCTCCTCTGTACACAAGGATCACAGTGTGTGTTTTGAGGCTTCTGACGCTGCATTCCTCCACACCATTTCCTAGCAGTTAATTTCAATATCTGTAATCATGTGCCAAACACATGTATCTGTGGTAAGGCCTCCTGAGCGTTTTTACCTGGGTGACAAATTCACTCATTCGCTGATGAGTCAGGGTTAAGAGCCACGGCCGCTCTTTGATGTGCGAACTGTTGCTTTGTTTTTGCCTTTTGAAGCCATGGAATCATCACGGATGATGATTACACACCGCTCCTCCCGAAGCATGGGCAATAGCTCGAGGAATTCTGTTTACGAAAGAAAGCTCCACGAGTACTCCACTGGAGAGTTTATGTTCAAGATGTGCCTTTGCAAATCCAATGCCATTTTGCAGCCACTGGCAACCCCGGTGGTTTGAACAGCTTTCAGATATTTTGTTATACTGGCCAAAGCTCAGGGGACAGCTTTAGCACTCAGAGGTAGTGAAGGGGGATGAACTACAACAATGTTATGGCACATTTCCATTTCAAGGGTGCAGCACATTGAATAACAAACATCTTTTCAGGAATTGTACTGCAAACATGGTCTCTGCACACATTTGCACCCTGCACCACAAACATATGGCCAACAATCTGCTGGTGTGATATCCGATTCCAACACAGAGAGATAATGTGTTGTCCTTGACTCTGCCCTGCTGCACATACCGTGGGTAACTTGTTGTATAGTAAGGACACTCGCCTTGAGTCGCACACGGTAAAAAAACACAAGTGTTGGCTCACCCAGATCGCACACTGAACATTAAGTGGTACCTACGCATGAATTTCAGTCTGCCTTGGAGATGCCTGCTGCTGCCCAAATAAAATGGAAATCAATTTTGTTCTTGTTGCTCAGAACATTAACAAATCAGGTGTGAAATTTTTTGAATTGAGTCCAGTATGCCAAGTATGAGAAAGCAGGGAAAAATGGCCATCAGAGACTAAATTTGTTTAATTTGACTGAAAAACCCAAAGATACTGAATTAAAAGGAGACTGAGAAAACCATTCCATTTACTTCAACTGTAATGAGCTTGAGGCGAAAATGTCAAAGGCAAATAACAACAAAACCACAACAACTCAGACCAAAACTGTTTGGATGGTTACATGTGACTTGAAGAGAGGTTACCTTTTTCACACACTGACCCACAGACCGTGACACTGACCTGCTGATGAACAAAACATCAACAGTCATTTTCTCTGTGCTACATATCTACACATTGGATATTCAGCAAAACAGAACAATATGGACCAGGCCGCAACGTGCAATAAAAGGGAAGTAACTGAGAGAAACACCAATCATCCTCCAGCTGAGCAGTTATACTGAAAAACACCCATCCAGATGTGTTCATCCAGAGCAGTAAAACACTGGTTTATATTGAACACGTGCATTGGTGATGCTGCGATTTAAAACAGACAGCGAGCCGCTTGCGTAGATCAGAGATGTGAGCATAGCACAAGTAGGACACAGAGTGGACCACAAACTTTGGTATGTGCCTGCGAGGGTTTCAGTGAGCACCCAGTGTGTTTTGGCTTTGGTTTAACGCTGAATTTCAAGGGGAGCTAATTAGCTTTATTTCAGCCCTTCAGAGCCGAAATAGTTTTCTTTGTGGAGTGCGAAGACGTGAGGATTTTCGCCCAGCAGCAGCACCGGTGTAAAGTAATCAGGACAGAAAGTGGAAGTGGAAAGAGAAGTTTGCCTCCACCACTTTTTAGCAACACCTTTACTGTTTATTTATGCACGACTAAATCAAGTGATGTGACAGCAGGAGCCCTCTCCCCCATGCCAAACTCTGATGTCTTATTGGCATTCACTGGAATACAAAGGAAGGTTTGTGTATAATAAAACTTAAGTGAAATAAGCAAATGGGTGTCTAATGGGCAGTATGGACCATCGCTATAATGATAAGTGAGCCATTACTCATAGAAATGTCTACACAGTCAGCTTCAGTAATGAAACTACCATTGTACTTGTGTTTGAAAAATAATGAATGTAGAAAAGGGACCTTGAATCAGACTTGGTAGGATTTTCTGTGCTCCTCCTGATTCTCTTAACAGTACGTTCCAAGTTAAGTGGCAGCTGCTACGACTATATAAGTTGGAGGTCGCTTGCGTCTGGGTCAGAAAGGGGACAGACGGGCGAGATGATCAGAGAGTGTCGGGGGTTGGGGCTGTACTCCCATCCCGGTGGTCCCCAGGCCTGATCCGCTGAGGCCAGCCGGTCTTTACAAGGCCGCAGCCTGAGGTGTCCTGCCAGCTTTATGGCAGCCGAGAGTACATGAGAGCCATGTTAGAGGCAATGTGATCCCTTCTACAGGCCTGTAGACTCCTGTCCTCACGCTGTCTTACAGCGCACTGAGACGCCCTTTCTCAGCAAGAACACAAACACACACACTCGTACACCAAGAGACAGATCCTGCAGCACCCGGCTGACATGGCAAAAAACAACAACAACATAGTTACACCTTCCGCTTTTTAAAGGTCCCACACTGCGTGCTTTTCTAGTTCTGTAAGCTCCTCGGCTGTCCAAATGAATGTTTCATCTTTGAAGTGACTAAGAATTTTCTTCACATCTTTACATGGGTCAGGCCAGCTTATAAACAGAGCCCAGGGCAAACATCTATCACCGCTCTCTGGCAGAGAGTGGGAGAGGATTCAACAGCCCTTCTCTTGACTGACACAAGTCTTATTTTCTCAGTCGGGGGGGAGAAATGTGACTATCAGTAAATGTTCCTGGTGGAATAATGTTCCTGTAATGACCGTCGTCCATAGTTTTGCTTCACAAAGAAAGTGGAATCTGAACTTACTCACCCGCAGAGATAAATCCCTCCAACTTCTCCTGAAAGGGATGGAGGTGTTCCTCTGATGAGTTATCACACACCTTCTGAACATCCTTCTCACAGGCTGTAGGAGAGAACAGAACAGAGAGCGGACAGACATGATAAATGACCAAACAAAGGGGACGGTGGATTTAAGGTGGGAGAAAAAATAAGAACCAAAAGCATAAAATGTAAAAGTCATTCAGGGATACGATTAAAAACTGAGGGGAAAGTAATTGCTAACAAGACGTAGTGAAACACTGAATTAAAAGTGTGGTGAAGAGAAGCAGAAACTAGATCTGATAATAAAATAAAAAATATGTAACTTTATCTAGAAAAGTCCCAAATAAACAGGTTTTATTTGATATTTTCTATATTTCTCTTTCTTTATTTTTTTAAGTGCAAATGTGTGTTGGCTATTCAGTTGTAGAGACCACTCCATGGTTTACATATCAGTATTTGTATGATGGTTCACACAATCCCCCTTGTACACAGTCAGCCCAAATTGTCACTACAGTGGACGATAAAGTTTTGTTGTTTTGCAATTTATTCAGCACTGTCTGTACATGTGAGCGCAGCAGATGTGTTTGCTGTTTGTGGATTTTTTTATTTATTTTTTCATGGTGCCAAATGAACCAACTCACACGAGCTCAGAGGAAACCGCTGTGACTGAGCGTGTTCCAGCCGAACCTTCCCCATTTCCTCTCAACTGTGAGCCTGGGTTACTCTACACATACACAAGACGCCTGGTGAAAGAAGTTTGGCACATTCCTCCAACCTGTAAGTCATTAATGGCTGCAATAAATACCTTAACTTGCTTATGACTGCATAGCTAAATTGTTCCGAAACACAACAAGAGCATTAACAGGTCTGGTCTGCTGTCTCACTTCACTGCGTCTCTGCTTTTAGGTCCGGGTTCAGCTCTCACGTGTTTGCACGGGGAGCCACTGCACCTGCAGCTTGGTAAACTCACTCGATGACATCTTTTATTTATTGGATGTCTTAATAAATCAGACGGGAAACACGAGGCCCGAGCATTAAAAGTGAGGAGCAACTGAGCGCAGCCTCGCAGTCTGGATTCCAGGACACTTTTTTAAATTGGAGGCCGGTGAGAGCCAGCAGTTATCATCAAAAATAAAAAACAGAAATCAACAACCGCACAAGCATGACAACCAGAATATCCTGTTTGGACAAAACCACGTTTCCTTACCAGAAATCCCCCAACTCAAAAGGACCCATTAAAACAGTGTTTAAAACGGCAAGTCTACAATTTAGAGGCGGCTCTCTTCTAAATGTGGTCCAGACAACAAAGGCCGCAAGGAGGAAGCCCACAAAAACACAGCAGCTGTGAAGAATAAAAACTAAAAGCTCCGGCTTGAGACATTGTTTTGGAGTGATAATACATTTTTTGGAGGGGTGCATTCAAGACGGGGATTCTCTTTCATATCAGACTTCCAACGTAAGGACCTTTGCTAGAAAAAAGTTCTTTATTTGCCGCAAATGAAGCCCAAATGTGTGTTAATGGAGCAGTGAATGTTAATATGGTGCGTTTATGCACAAACAGCCCCCTTGCATACTTTGATGGGACAAACCAAGAGACTCAGCAAAAGGGAAAGCTGTTATATATTCATTTGTTCCGTTATTATTCATCCAGCTTTATTTTCATTTCATCAAGCATTTTACTTTGGAAAAACTTCTGTAAAAGTTTACTAAATGTTTGTATTAGAGTAATTGTACATAATCACTGTCTGGAAGGTTGAACATAAACATCTGCATAAACATCAATATTATCTTATTTTAGACTTTGTGTAATCCTTCACATTTGAGCCAAGATGGCAATTTTGACATGCACCTCCTTTCATGGGCTCAGTGACATTCCCAAGTCCAAATTCACATCATTCTTGTATATATCTCCAAAGACCCTCTGACTGCTAAAAACTGTCATCTTAAATATAATTTAATCAGTCCAGATGTAAAACTCCATCTTCTCTGCTGAGTTTTGATGCCATAGTCAATGCTGTAGTTGCATTATAATTTACATCAATCAAATCAATGTTAGAATGAAATAATTCAAATTGACTACGATTACAATAGATCTGTGCATTAGTGAATATTTAGAACTTATATTTTGACAAATCAGACATCCAGAATATATATTCCAATTAGTTTTAGTCAATAATACAATATAAAAAGAATTTTTCACAAGTTAAAAAAATATATTTTATTTTATTACCATCCTAAACTATATATACACAATTTAATAATAATGAAATAATTTGACTGATGAGGTGGGGAACACTATTTTGTGAAATAATTAGATTTTTTTTTTTAACTGAAATTTTATGTAGTATAACATGACAGCAATCAAATACAAATCGAATCTGTTAAAACAGCTTGTCGCACCTTTTATGGATGGAATAATTTTGACCAGTAACATCTCTATTTAAAGGACATCATGTTGTTTCTTTTGTATTTGAGGCCAGTGAGGCCGAGATTTGGTGGGAAACTACAAAGACAACAGAAACGAAGCAGACTCGACTCTCGGCCGGTGGTGGCACAGTTCACACCATAAAGACACTCTGTCCGGTCATGTAGCCACGGGGGACGAGTTCCCCACCCCAGACAGGATAATGATGGCAGACAGGGCTCCTACCTTTAATGGCCTTCCACTATTACTACAAGTGGGATAGAGATGAGATTACAGTGGACTTGGCATCCATAGACCTGGGGTGCTACAGAGTCAAGACGTTATTCAAATACCTGAACAAAGAGCATGGGTTTGTGTATGGCTGCAAATCACTTGCTAAATCAGCATCCTTGGACATCAACTGACTGATTGACACAGTTTTATGGAGGGCATTTGACCATGCAAAAATATCAAAGTGCGACTGGTGTGGCAGGCCACACTGTATCAGAGCTGATAAAATGAGACGCTCAAGCAACAATTACAAACATGCATCTACTGTATATCGCTGGGGGGACACAGCACAAGCCGTCATATGTGAATGGGATCGAGGCGGCTACCCGTTTCATAATTTGAGGGGGCGATGTTGGGGGTGGGGTAAACAGGAAGAATAACAAACAAGACCATCAGACTTCTGATCGAGGATTCACCCACTGCGGTTTGCCAAATGGTTGACTTTGATGTCAATATATTTACTTATGATTTTACTGCAGTGAGCAAGAGCCCCCACTGCAGCTACCAGGAAATCGCAGCACACAAAACAATACACAACTGTGTGTGTGTGGAAAGGAGGAAAAGCCTGTGGAACACCACAAGATGAGAGGACTAGCTGTCCGATGAATGTTTCTGTCTCTTAAATGTGGCCATAACGCCCCTCCACCTCTAGTCTCTGGAACACGACACAGCATAAACACAGAGAGAGCAAACAAATGACAGCAACTGCAGGGAGGAGGGGCAGACAAATTCACACCATGTTGTTTACAACAATTTTTACAAATACCTGAAGGCAGATTTGGATGGTGAGCCTCTTCATCCCTATCCTTATAAACACCATTTGCACCAAAGTGCTTTGGAAAATACGTTATATTTTATCAGAGGTTAAAGCAGCACAGTGTTCCAAAACTCACATATTCTAGTTATTTATACCTGGAAAGTGAATTCTGTCACTGATCCCCAGCTATCTTCACTCCCAGCAGACTGTCCTGTCTGTTGGGATGAGGTCTACTGTTCCCCCCTCTGTGAGGCCAGCCAGGAGACTGCCTTAGTAGGAAAGGTAAGACCTTCTCTCCACTATCCGCTCCTCATGAATCAAACCGTACCCCATCAAACTCTGAACTTCTCCTAAATTTTTGCTGGAGAGTACAGTGCTGACAAGCAGGAACTTCAGGGAGAATTTAGAATACGAGCTGGAGCAGTAGCTCTTTCTGAAACTCCAATGCAGGGAGCATTGAAATCACTCCAGTGCTTGAGAGATTTGGATAATGCTATAGATGTGAAGAGTCTAGCAAAAAGCACTTAAATACTGTTAAATATGATACAACTTAAAACATAAATTTGCAAAAATATCATTGAAAAGAAGTTTAAATCAAAATTAGGGAACAAAAATCATTAGCAACCAATGACAAAAAAAAATTAATAAAAGAAATGTAGCATTGATTTTGTTACCTTGTTTTGTTCTGCCAGACGGGCAATGACGGGACTTCAGTCCGTTGACTCCAGGCGCTTTGAGCAAAGCCTCCATTGTAAAACAGACCTCAGGGTAAAGGCCCTGCCTGAACCTGACATTAAAGGGCGTTTAAAATCAGGACACTGTCTGATTTGCCACAGTGATGAAGGCCTAACCCGGGCCGGGTCTTCTGTGAAACACTAAACTCCCCTGAGCAGCAAATGAGCTCTGACTGTTTCTTTTTATTTGATCCTATGTCATTCGGTAGCATCCCTGCCTCTCTGCCAGGTCCAATTATACGGCAGTTAAAGGGATCTTTATGTAGGTACCCATAGGTCTGAAAATGGTCATTTGCAAATGTGTGACCAGCAACTCCCTGCGATTGAGCCAAAGTTGTACAGGATTTTAAATATAAATGTAATATTGTGTTTGCGTGCAGGGTTCCAAAGTGAACCGCATCGCTATACACAATTTGAGACATGAACAGAGTAGAATATATTTGACTCTATGGGAGCTGAGAGTCCTACAGTAGGTTTAAGTCCCTGTGGCCTCCCACTCATCCCTCTCAGAGAGCACGGAGAGAGGTCGTCACCCTCTCCCCAAACAGGAAGCCCCATCAAAAGAGGATCATGTTTCTGCACAAGCCAGTGAAGGAGAGGGCAGCCAAGCGGCTGGGGACCCGCTCCTGAGCATCAGTGGTGAGCAGACACCGCACACACATGCAGGAGAGGCAGAAAATCATTTCATCCCCGATCACACACTCCTGTGTGAACTTAAATGAAGCGCGCCGAGAATTGTGCACGAGAGGCACCCATGAATCTGCATTGGGAAACTGTCTGAGGAGGGGGGCTAAGCTAGGAGAGATTTCTGACCACTAGCACCAAGTCTCCTGACCTCTGACCCAAGGCTGGAGGGCAAGACACAGCCAACCACTGCAGCCGCCTCCTCAGGATCAGGTGAGGGGCAGGCGCCCTGCTTGCCTGAGTCAAATCAAAGTGTGACTCAGTGTTAGCTTCTCAGTGTCAGACACAATGTGTGTGGAAGTGATCTGTGTTAGCATTATAATTAAGACCAGTTGCTCTCTTTAGGCTGGTTTATAATAGCCAGGCATAAATATTTATTCCTGGCGGCTGGAGAGGATAAAAATGGTGGGAGTCATAGGTGGAGCTCACCAAACATCCAGGATCCAGCGCACGCCCTGTGATGCTAATACCCCCGAGGACTACTGTGCCAGACTGTGCCGCAGCAGAGATCAAATACGAGGACCCTTACGTTGCATTTATTGTCTTCGAGTCTTCCATTTTTCCTAATAAATGAGTGACAGCTTGAGGTGGGTCTGGGTACTTCAGTAGACCCTTTGTATTTTTCCCCGGGGTCAGAGAGGAGAGGGCTTTAACAGCAATCTAAAAAAACGCAGGGGAGAGCCGTGGAGCATATCTAATTACTTTCATATGCCGTATTATTGGTTGATTTAAATAACCACAGACACCAGGGGCACTGGGGGGCATCGCCTTTAACCTCTGCATGGCCCTGGCCAAGAATGACTGGCTGGCTCGTTGGGTTACTGAGTGCCTCGGCGCCCGCGACATGTCGAGCGCAAAACCCCGAATGTGTATTTATCAGCCAGTTGTCCCTCTGATGTTCTCTGTGTGCGGGAATTTGTTTTTGTGCTGTTCTGGAGATTAAGAAGAAAATGACGATGCTTCTTCGGCTAGATGCCGGAGAGGTTGTGGTGTTAACGATGTCATGGCTGTCAAGATACAATGTCTGGAAACTAGGAAAAGCTGCCTCAGGCTAACCAGGGTCCTGAACACCCACAACCCGCTCAGCTCCGCTCCGGGTGGTAAGAGTACATAGGATGTGCATTTACATTTAAACTGCTCTGCTGAAAGATGGCAATGTATACAATTACAGGGTGATTTACAATGAAACTTAGATGACTGAAGCAAAAAAAAAAAAAAAAAAAAGCAACGTGGCATGCAGTTCAAGCTTTGATGCCCACAGAAAAAAATAATGTACTCATACAGCAGGGGCCTACCAGTTAGATCTCTCTTCAGCTTCCTGGTGTCCTTGGTGAGGTCCTCAAACTTGACCTGAGCAGCCTGGAAGAAGTCCTGAGGCTCCGGCATGGGAAACACACTCTTTTCTGTGCCGGCATGCTGAGACATAGAAGTGTATGAATGCAGAGGGGCAGAGGGTTTTAACAGTGTGCGATTTTGTGCGTTTTTTTCGATAGCGCCTCACCTTGTCGAAGTTACGCAGGTAGTACAAAACCACATAATCCACCAGATTGATATGACTGTCCTGAGGAAGAAATTACAATTACGATAAGAGGGCAGTTATACTTTTTGTTGTATGCAGATTTATCACTAAAACTGTATGACTTGGCTAATATTGACCATGATATCATGATGATTTGGTTAGGTTTCACACACGTTACACATTTATAAGACGTGTTACCCTGCTCTTGACGTCCTTTAACTTGGGGAGGATCTCCAGTCCAAAGCCATCAGCCTGACCTCTGGTCCGGTTCCCTCCATTCATATAGTTCCCAAAGGCCAGAACAAGACCCATTATATTCCGCAATCTGCTGCACTCTAGCAGCTCCTGACACAGACACACACAGATTAGTTAGTAGACCTTCCTGTAGCTTAATGGCACTTTTCAGGACTAGTGTTTGCTGATGTGATGTTCTTACTTTGCAGACATTGGAGATAATCTCCACCTTGCGACGGATGGAGGAGATGGTATCGAGGAACACCGACTGGAAGATGATGCAGTGGGCACGGCCCGCGAAGTCAGGAATCTGGGAGAGCTCGTAGAGAAACCTGCAAAACAAAAGAGGAGGAGGGGCAGAGGGAGGAGGATGGGGTGTGATGTGTTATGACAGAATTAAACAAAATGTCTAACAGGAAGAACTATTTTGGGGCCTTGGCAGGCCGAGCTTCCCCACGCAGGCCGGTGGAGTCGGCGCTGGTGTTCAGAGGCAGGCAGGGGCAGTCATGAGGGGTGCTGCTCGGCTGGGTTTGAAAGGTCTGCGGGGTCGGGTGGAGGGAAAGCAGCGAGTGACTGATCAAAGGTAGCTCTGGCCTGATGCAGGACGACTTATGTAAACAGTGCCGTGTCGGAGGGGAGCGGAGCGGTAACATCCTGTGTGATTAGGCCCTGCTGATGGAGGTAGACACTGAGTAGGGATGACTCAGGCAGCCTTAGTGACAGCTCTGGTCAAACATGGAAATAGGAAGGCCAGGCTGAGCGGCACCGCTGGGTCCAGGCCTCGTTAACCGGCCCAGACTACTTAACCCTGACAGGAACTACTGAACTACTGAAGCAATGATCATTAAAACATAGTTTCAGAAGATTATATTAAGAAAATATAGTTATTGAGGGAATAGCAAATGATAACCCCTGTAAATCTTTGCTTCTTCCATGGTTTGATTCGTTTGAATTCATAAATGATTGATTATTAATGATTGAACAGTTTCTAATTGCACAAATAAGACCAGAGACCCTGAAGTCTTGTTAAACCAATGCTTGAATCATTCATTTCATCTTCCATTGGTTGATGTGTTCTGAGAAACCCATTCATTAATTTAGCTACTTTAATGGCTGTGATATCACAAACATACATGCAGATAGGACTAAACTTTATTTCTCTAACTAAAAACAAGAAACAGTAGACAAAAAATGTTGCAGCTTTTGGAAGAAGTGATCTTACTGTTCAGGTTTGTCCAGTAGTTTGACTTCATCTTCTTTAGATTTCTCATAATGTCTCATTATCTTGTCCATCTCGTCACTGGTGGCCCTCTGTTCAGAGACACAACCCAAAGTCCGCAATCAAGATGTGCACTGACACAGTGAAATAACGCAGCGCAGGTTGCTATAAAACAAAAAAATGATTTGCAGTTTTTACGAGTCACATACCAGATATCAGATACAGTGACCTCTCGCTTCGCCGTACTTACATTTTCATATAAAGCTTCGATGGTCTCCAAATCCACCACAGAGTTGTCCACAGTTAGAACAGCTGGAACAGTAAAGATATTCATTATAAACAGTCCGTCTTATAAACGGATAGGATCTTGGCCAAAGCGTGCTGCCTTTCAACTGCTGCCAGTGCCTGAAGAACAAACTCTGTTTTCTTGTTGAGGGATGTACACTAAATAAATATACCCAAGCCCTGTAATTTTGTTTTGTACACTGCACCTTCACTGAACCAACAACCATTCAGTTACCATGTAGTTAAATTAGATGCCTGATTTAGAATATTAGCCTGAGGTGATGCAGCTGGACGTGTGACTGAGGCTCTGGGGGCAGAGATACGTGGGGCAGCCCGGGTCTCAACACTCCTCTTTTTTCCCTCTGGAGAAAGCCGACGCAAAGTTCCTCACTGTGCCTCAAAACGGAAAGCTTAAAAACGCGTCATCACTGGGGCTGCATTCAGAACCACCAGACAGAGACTGATGAAGATGAGCCGAGCAGGAGGAGGTATAAAGCAGAAGGAGAAAAGGAGAGAGAGAGAGAGAAGAGGGTAAAGAAATGCTGGCAGAGATCACGATTTAGACACTTTTGCCACATGTTTGTGAAGCTTTCAGCAAAGAGTAAAAAAATAAACCGCACCGACGCAGAGGACGGCACGAAGAAGAGAAAGCAGCTCCGGCTCTGTGTCCGCGAGGCGTCACAGGTTTACGGCTTAGAGAGGGAGGAGGGGAGGAGGCTACGATGGGAGGGATGGCTGCTGACAGCTGTCAGGGCTGGTGTCAGCCGAGGAGGACCGAGCACCGCCCACTGTTTTTACAAATGGGTCGCTCAACTTGACGAGCCATCACTGTCACCAAGGCGAGCACATTTCAGGGTTTCAAGAAGAGCCGGTGAAGTGACAATCACAGACTAAACTTACTAGCTACTGGTCCTACATGTGCATAAGAATTAAACTCTCACTTTGTAAGGTGAATAACGTGTTATTACTTCGGTCAAGTTAGGTTAAATTAGGATCAAGTCCTTCTTTTTTTACCTAGGTAAACTTCGTGGTACTTGAAAAATAAGGGAGATTGAATTTTGGAAAAAAAAGTTTCAGGTGCATAGTAGCCTGAAAACCTGAGTACCATGCATCTAACGGGGACAGGTAGGTGTAACGTTTTTCACAACAGCGCAGCCCCGGCCTTTTGATTCTCACTGCTTCTAGCTAACAAGGTAATGCGTTGCATTCTGGTTCCCAGCTGCTCCTGTTGGAAGCTGTCAATGCTGTGCTCCCAATGTCTGGATCACAGGGAACGCTGGAGGTCCATTTCCTACATCTTATTAGAGTGGATTATTCAGTCCCTCAGCCATGCAGCCGTCAATCACACACCAAAGGGGGGCCTGCTCCACTGTGCACAGGAGCACTCTGATCTGAGGGGAGCCGGATATCTCTCCACGCCGACAGATCAAAGCCTGTCTTGCCAACCGCCTCACACCCTCTCCTTCCACTTTTCACTCATCGGCTTTGGTGTGGAAGTGCGTGTGTGGTGCGTGTGTGTGTGTGTGCGCGTGGTGCGGTGGTGTGTGGGGGAGAGCCTCCCTTTGCCCTTGAACCACGGTGGCCCTTGAGGTCCCCCAGTCACCCCGGCGGGTGCAGTTGACCCCCTCTCTCTCCCTCAGCCAGAGTTCTGCCTTCCCGCCCTCTGTCCCCCCTAGTAGCTCTAATTACATTACATGTCCCATGTCCTTTTAATTTGGCAACAAAGGGCAAGCAGGCGAGGAATGGGACTAGAGCCCTTAAAAGTACTTATTAAGGTGCTGTCCTTCATTGTCAAATCCAAGTTGTCCATTTCACATCCACCTCCCATTAAGGCACAAGGAAGCCGCCTCACGCTGGGTGTGATCGGGCCTTTTTTTTTTTTTTTTTTTTTTAAACCAACCCACCTTCACAAAACTGACACTCAAGCAGAAAGGGAAGAATTGAACGGAAAGGGGAAATAGTCTAAACAAAATCGGGCGTCCTGGCGCTGTGTGTGTGTGTGTGTGTGCGTGTGCGTGTGTGTGTTTGGCTTGTATTTGAGGTGGTTTTATGTGGTAGGGCAGTGTCTGCTAACTGCAGAAGGTGGTTTTGTACATGCTTAGATCATTAGTGGGGTGTCAGTCCCATTAGGCTTGTGGAAACCGTCACTGGCTACAATAAACAGATCTGCTGGCCGCATGCTCAGACTAGCAGGCGGCAGGCACTCTCCGCCACAGTCCCGGGACACGACCAATTCCTGGCCCATCTACGCTGTCCCCAACACACATATTATGTGTTTACACAGACATGCAGCAACTTGCACACACACACGCCTGAATTTTCCACAGAACTACCGAGCATGCAATCAATCCACGCAGTTCTTCGTATGAAGGGGATGGCAGCTTGATTTTAACCAGTGCCTGAGGGATTTCAAGCAGCCTGACAGAAAAAAAGTGAAAGGCTGCTTTTATCCCACTCACATTTTGACAAATCAAGGCATTTTCTCTCCCACCATGGTAACTGGAAAAGTCATCCACCTTCCACTTGAAACACAAATTAATCAAAAAAAAAGTGTCTGGTGGCTACAAATTAGTAGCTGTCATCTGGTAGGAAATTATCGTCCGCTGCAGGGCTCCGCACACTATCTCTTCCCTAAAAATAACTCCATCTGCATCTCATCAGGAGTCATCCCCAATTTATTGTGAAACAGGACTGTAAATTCAGTTTACTACTGTAAAATCTAAATAAAGAGCTCCTTCAGTGAAAGAGGTCGAAATGAGATCGTGCCCCAGCTTCTAGACATGTTGAGCAGACCCCACATTAGAAATGATCTTTTCACCTTGCTGGATGTCCTTCATCTCCAGATGCAGACTGGATATGAGGATGCCGACTGCTTGTGACCGCTTCCCATCCAGCAGCTTGATGATCTGAAAAACAGAAAACAAAGGAATTGCTGTTGCATTAATGAAATTTAAATACAGTATCCATTTCAGCTAATTAGGTTCAAACTAACTAATAATTATATAAGATTACAGGATAATGACTCATTATTTAAAAGAACAAACCAATTTGTCATCATAATCTTACATTTACAGCACAAAGTCTGATCAAATTTCAACTAATATTATTGTTAACTGTTTTACAAACCCACTGAAAACGGCCCCATATTATTTTCTGTGGCCATAGTCTTCAAACCTACTTTCCCCAAGCGAGTGATCCCAGACTTTTGGACCCCACTGTACATTTAACATCACTTCAATTACTCAAGCACTGACAGAAAACAAATGGAGGAGCAGATGATGAATAAAAAGTTCATTTCTGTAATGAGAGGCTGAGTAAAAAATCACTTAGTCACTTCTCCAGCTGTGGAAGCAGATGATAGATGATGAGCACGACAGACCGCCTGAAGCCCCGGTCGGTCTAAGTAGCCTGGGAATCATCTGGTTTGACCCAAACGACCAGACTAATCAACAAACGTTGTCATAAGCCATTGTCGTGACGCAGACAGACACACATACACACGTACGCAGCCGGGACACGCGTTGCCAAGTTACATCAATGAGGGCGCAGGGCTAAACAGAAAGGCACCTCCTCCAGTTTTGCCGAAGAACATGTGTGAGATATAATCAAAAAATATCAAGTCGCAGTGAAAGTACAAAGGCAAAAGTGGCACCATAAAAGGACAGTCTAGAAGAGCAAGGCAAGGAGAAGCAGGGCTTTTTATAACAAACTATAAATTCACAGGATTTTTATTTCTGCCTACACATGGTCACAATTACTTATGACTGAATTAGCCGTAAAGCCAGAGAGAGTTTTGGCAAGGTAAAGCCCCGCTCTAAAAGTTAATGTGTCAGGCTTCTTCATTAGGTATTATGGCGTTGTCGGCTACTGGGCTGTCCAGTGGGAGCTGGAGAGCAGAAGCCTTAGAAGTGGGTATTGCATTACAGGGCGTTAGTGGGTGCCATGCTGCTTCCAGCTCTATTACCTGGATCACTGGGGATCTCCCACTCTGGGGACTTGAGACGGCTGAGGACCAGGCTTTCCCAACACCTCTAATTAACCACTTTGGACGGGCCACACTAAAAGCAGCCCAGGGACCCTTCCCGCTCACTGCGGCAGCAGAACTCGGCCATTAGCCTAAACAGTTAAGTTAATGAGGAGAGACAACTGATGCTGGATGCTTGGTTTCAGACACGCAAACAGTTTGGATAAGTGGAGAGGGAGCTGTGCGATGCTGATGCTGAGACGGGTTGACATCAACAGCTAATGGCTCTCTCCTGTGGACAAAAAGAGAACTGGAGGCATTCTGATGATTTTATCCTGAGCTGCTGGGGTGGAATAACAGGTCAAAAGAAAGAGGAAAAAAGAAGGGAAGAGAGAGCCTAAGAAAACAAACGAAATGATGGAGGCAGACGCTGGGAGCGTCAGTATTTTGAGCCGAAGCAGGTGGCTGATGTTAGGCGAGGTGGGCAGGGCCACGCAGGTTCAGAGCCGAGGGGATAGTTTACACAGCCACGGCTGAGCAGCCGGCCTGCTCCGCGGTGACTGCCTGTCTGACTATCTCTCGGAAATCACCCGGGCAGATGTTACAATAACAACTGAATCAAGACTTCCCATCAATAACCACCTACAGTACACTCAACGAACCCCAGTCTCACCCCGTGGTGTTAATCTTACACCCACTCTCCGCGTCATAGCCACGGCTCCAAATATGTCTTTAATAAACGCCGTATGATTGCTCATAATTCACTCCCATAAACCGGTTAAGGCTGCTGTTTGTTTAAGGTTGATCCTCTATGTGTAAACTTGATACCTGTTTGATTTATGTGGGTGCAGGAAATTAGCATTTTGGCATTTTTTTTCTGCACACATACGGACTCAACGGTGCATGTAGCCTGATCACCCTCCTCGCTCATCTCTCTATCAAGAATGCACCGGCATGCACATTCCCCGCTCCCCTCCACATTCCTATAGGTGCCCTGTCTCCATTAACTCCTCTAGCCAGTGGAGTGGGGCCACATGCCTGCAATTACACCCCTGGTCCAGTCCCGGTCCTTTCTGTTCTGGTCTGCTGGGGCAGGAGAGCTCTCTTCCATGTCCTCTCCTCGGCTTTGATATGCTAATCAGCGGAGAGAGAAAGGCTCCAGAGTAAACAAGAGCTTTGATTTTTCCTATGGCACACATGACAAAGATTAACTCGCTCATGTAGGCATTGGCCGCAGACCCCGAAGTTGAAGCTTTTGGCGTGAGGAGTTGTTGGAAAGCAGGAAAGTGGCTCATATGCATAATGTACACACGCATTCCATTCCCTCCCACTCATCTCCTCTGGCCGCGCACAGCCCCCCACCCCACCCGGGGGCCGTGGCGTTAGCATGATCTGGCAACACTTTCGGAGCAAGTGCATAATGACTGGCGAGGACGTGCTGTCATCACGCACACAGACCCGTACACACACACACAGAAACATACGTATGTGTCTACGCATTCTGTTTCAGACGGTGTGCCAACACAGGCAGGAGGCCCCCCACCTCCGGCCCGGACGCACATTCATCACGCTTCAAAAAAATTACACGAAAGCCGCTCTATAAACAAGTTCTTCAGAAAAACATGAAGAATGAGAATATTTATCATCTTCCTTAAATCTCTTCCTTAAATTGAATGCCTTGGGTGCTGCCTGGGGCAGCTGGGAAAGTCTCAGGCTGGAATAATGTAGGAGGAAGAATATAGCAGTGCAGCAGGAAAAGATGCATTAAAAGACATCACAAAAAACTAATGTCGCTTTTCTTTTGCACCTCCGAGCAATTCAAAACTAATGTGGTGGCGGGACATTCTAACAAAAGCACGTTGAGGAGTAACACCTGACTGGAAAGTCATTGTAAAATATGGCTCATAAGGTCATGTCTGCCTGCGTCTCTGCACCACACCCTAACAGGCTATCTTTGTACTTTACAACAAACATATGATAAAAATTACTTTTAAGTTTCCAAATTTGAATCAAGGAGGGAAAGATTTTAACTTTGACTTCCAAAATTTTGACTTCGGAGAAATACGGGCCGGGATCTCTCCTCAGTGACCGAGTGCCCCCCCACACATCCTCTCCATTTTCAGCATCACATCTTTTACTGCTTATTCTCTTTCTCTTTCCAATTCAGTCCACCTCTCTCATCCAAGCCTCCTCAGTGCTGTAGGAACCCTCCCAAGGAAATGTGTTTCCCCTCACTCTGTACCTTCCTTTTCTGCTGCCTCTTTCTTCCCCACCTTTTAACCATCTGAACTTCTGAGAGGCCATCATTAGCTGGTGATTCAGATGATTTCTCTCCCAAATGATTTCTCTCTCTTTAACTCTGAGTATAAACTTTGGGGATAAAAAATGATTACGTAAACAAGTTACTTTTATTCTGGCGTCCTTTTCAGTGAGCTGGAATTCTAAGCGGGCTGAAAACAACCATGCCTTCACGTATTTGCTTTCCCTCTTTAATCGCAGAGTTGGATTCTGACTGCTCTCCCTCGCTCTAAACACAGACCTTTATATTAAATATAAGACTCCTGTATAATCAAAGCACGGTGTTTAAACAAAATGTCTAAACAAAGATATAAACTTCAGCCAGTGTACCATACAGGTCCTCCTCTCCTATCAAAAGGAAAACACCAAATACTATCTTTTTGGATTGATATGAATTTGTTTCAGCAGTGTTTCCATTAGTGCAGGCTGATGTAAGCCCAGACAGGAGACACTTGGCTGGATCCATGTCTGGATGTGGCCGTCTGACTTGGATCAAATGTTGGACAGTGTGCGGCTTTAGAGTGACCAGACTGGATGGGGAGATCTGAGGATGGAGATCGAGGACAGAAGAGCACGCACACACTCTCTCTCACTCTCTCTCACACACACACACACATGACCCGCGGCCCTCTGGAGCAGAGTGGAGCCTTAACCGATTGATCAGAATCAGGGATGTGTATGGATTCAGACTGGGGCAGTGGCCGCTTTTTAACTGCTTGGACGCCACAGTGGGGATCGCGAGGCAGCCAGGATGCTGACGCAGTGCTGGCTGCAGCAGGAGGTGCAGAGTTTGCAGCATTTGACAAGATGTCAACAAGTGTGTCTTTCGTGAGTAGGGGAACGGGAGATCAATCTGGCAGAAAGCACACATTTGCTAATTTTTGTCTTGCTTCATCTGGAGCACAAATTTTGAAGCCTGTCCGGATGGAAGAAACAGCATTATTGTGAAGCCCGACCTACATTGCAATAATCCTACACAGTTAGCTTAGTTTGCCAAGTGTGGAAAAAAAAACCCTCAAGGGAGTAAATTCATAAACTATGTTGCAATACCTGGCAAACCACAGGCAAAAGCCTGGAAGAGAACCTGATGAGACTCAAAATCCATTTCTTCTCGGTTCACCTTGTCTTATTTCTTTCTTTGATTTATTACAGAAAATGACAGCAGAAAAAACAAAGCCAGATAAAACTACATGCTAACAACGGCGCCTGGTGGCTGCGGCAAGAAGCAAAATTCACAAGATAACCACCAGCTACAAAAACGTCACGGAAGAACTGAGACGGTAAGAAGATTATTACCCAAGCTGAGGAGGAGAGAGCAGAGTATCTATCGGAGTTTATCTACCTTCTTAGATTTGGCTTTCTTCTCGTAGGTGTCCGACAGGGGCTTCTTCTTCGGCTGCAGCGTGGCCTTAGAGAAAAGCTCCTCGAACTCGTTGGTGTTGATGATGTTTGGTTCCTCCAGAGACCCCCACAGTGTGTTGTTGCTAGGAAGAGGAGTGTAGATTTTAGTCCATGTTGGATTGCTATTAGACTTTAACATACAACGCCAAGTTTACAGGATGCAAACGATTTGATCACAGGCACAACGGCAGACGAGCGGCTCACAAGTCAAGTTAGAAAGCATCAAGGCTACTTTGAGCTAAACAAATTGTGCGTTCTATTTGTGGGAGCTTATTTGATGTTTATTCAACCTTTCCCACTGTTACGCCATTTTCCATTTCGCTGTTGGACAAACACTTGGCAGGAATGACTGCAAAATCTCAGCTTTGAAAAGCTCTGTTTATGACTTAGGTGGTAAAAATAACAAAAGTTTAGAGACAAGCTTGTTTCTGTAATAAAGGACCATTTCCAGCAAACGGACAGAAACATGGGAGGCGGTGTTGTGTTGTGTCAGAAGTTGCTGAGTAACATGGGGAAAAAAAACAAACAGGCAGAAATAAGAACAAGAGGCGTCCTGAAGTCAAGAGGATGTTCAGGAGTTAAACACTTTGTTGTTACCAACTTTCTCTGCTTACTGAAACTAAACCCATCTGTCTCTGCTTTTTCCCTGAGTCCCAGGGACTGTCAACAGACACAGAACAGCTTACTAACAAGTAAAATTATTCTAAAGAAAGACTGCGGTGTGAAGACATCTACATGTGCCTAATAACTGATTTGGTTCCACTATGGGTCAGTCTCCCCAAGTCAAGGCCCATTTACAGTGAGTAAAAAGAACCTGGACGCAACACACTGACATGAACGCTGGCCGGCTTGTCATGGCTTAAATATCAGAACAATCAACTGCACTGCCAGTGACTCGGCTAGGGTCAAGTAAGTCCAACTGTTTCCGCATGCAGTTGGCCTCCTCCTGTTGCAGTGGTGAGAGTATTTATCTGGGGCAGGCAAGAGATTTTCTGTTGAGGACATAATGGCACTGTCCTGAAATCCTGCTTTGATTTTGCACTCCTTTTTGAGAGGCCGAGGGAAAATAAGTCCAGGGAACAGCCTCCGACTCCCCCTAGCCTGACAGTGCAGGAAACTAGCTCGGAAAAGAAAATTACATCCAAAACCCCAAGAAATCTTTCCATGCAAGACAACTTTCTAATTGACCAGATTATGACTATAATTGAATTCAAATCCCCCTTAAAGTTCCCTTTTTTTATCGCAGCTTCCCAAGAAAGTCTGTCCTGCATTCTGCCAACAGTACTTTATGTGTCAGCTTACATTTAGACACCTGGCATCATTTCAAACCTTACACTGCCCCCCCACCCTCACGCCACCCCATAGCTCAGAACCCCACACCACTAACAGAGATCACACAGCTGATCCAGCTATAGTTAAACATCTGACCCATTTTATGCCCCTTAACTTGGCCCTTTACAGTTAAATTTATAGCTGACATGAAACTGCTGTCGTGTAGTCAGTCCGTCCCCCGTGCACTGGCCAGGACCAGAGAGAGAGAGAGAGTGTGAACCACAACTCAGCTTACCCCACTAACCCAGCCATGGAAATACAAGGCCATAAAGCTGGAAGCCTGGCACTCGGAGGCGACCACCGCAGCCACTGTAAATGGGCTGGATAATCCACTTACAATTACAGAGCATCTTGATGGGGCCTTCAGATGTGGGAGTGTGGTGCAGCAACCATATCTGTGCTATCTGTCTGAACAAGCATGTACAGGTCTAGACTGAGACCCCATTATACCAGGGTCAATGAAGCCCAGAACTTCATTAGCCCTTGGACAGCAGTACTTTCACTTTTGCCTATTTGACTGTTGGATATGTCTGTCTAACCCAGGGCTTTCCAAATCCCAAATCAATGCCATACTGCAGTAATCCCCCAAAACAACAGGTTTTGAAACACAGCGGCTTTGCACAATTACCAGAAGTAAGGCAGGTCAAAGACTCTGGGAACTTATGAAAATTAGATTCCAGTTGTAATCACTGTTAGACAGGCTGGTACGTACTTATTGTCTTGGATCTGTATCCTGGTCCAGTACAGAGGTTTCATGGGACAGGCTGGCTCGATGGCAGGCTTCCGTGGAGCCTTCTCCACTTTCTGGCCAAAACCAAAGCCTCCCATAGGGGGAGGAGGTGGAGGGCCAAAGCCTGGAGGAGGGGGAGGGGGAGGTGGACCAGCTCCAGGTAGGCCAGGAGGGGGGGGGGGGGTGGTGGTGGCGGGCAACCTCCAGGGAAAGGAGGTGGTGGAGGGGGCGGTGGTGGTCCTGAGAGGCCCGGTGGAAGAGGAGGAGGAGGAGGAGGTGGTGGTGGTCCTGAAAGGCCTGGTGGAAGAGGAGGGGGAGGAGGAGGTGGAGGTGGTGGTCCTGAAAGGCCTGGTGGAAGAGGAGGAGGTGGAGGTGGTGTGGCCGGTGCAGGAGACCCCTTTAGATTGAGACCTATAGAATCTAAGTCGAGTTTTTTGGGAACGTTCTGGTTGGTGCTCGGAGCGAGCGCGCTGCCGTCACCCTCGGGACTCTTGATGAAGGTCTCCCTGTCCGTCTGGATGCTCACAGTGCGGTAGGTCCTGGGTGCCAGGTCATCCGCAGTGGACACGGCGATGTCACGGACCTGGCGGTCCTCCTGGCCTGCGCTGTACGACTTGTCTCTTTGCATTTTAGCAATGACTCCCTCCAGGTGTGATATCGAGACTGCATGCTCACCTCGCAGCTGGAAGATCTGAAGCTCAAAGTCGGACTGTGAGGAGCAAGAGCAGACACAATGTCAGGTACAAAATAGATCCAGAGCATAACAAACTCCTGGAGAATTATAATTAATAACCATCGTATTATGTAAGAAACCCATATCAGGTGATTGACAATATGTCTCCTCGAGATGAATGTGATTCCTGGATGAAAAATAACAATAACATTCATCCTTTTCAACTATGTTTTCAACTTATTTCCGTTAAATTCTTCCTTAATCTGAGGATATCTCTTACAGTGAAAATCTTGCATATTTGTAGTTTTCATTTGACATTTCAAACAATGAAAAACAATCCAACCAAAGCAAAGTATTGATTTGAGACAGAAAGGAAATAGTTTTGCAATAACTCTCGCACATGTTCCCTATTAAGTCGTGTCAGTTTAGAAATAGCATGAGGCACGTTCCCACCCTTTCTTGTGGGCTGACTCAGCATTTGTCCTTTAAAGTGCGACGTCAAATTAAAGGCTTTAAGTAGACAGGCTGAGAAACCAATTCTGAGGTCAGAAACGATCCATAAAGCAATTTATCAGCGGCACAAATTATGTAACATGGCCAGAACTATGTTTCCATTGGTCTTCCAAGGTTATACAATATGTTTGTAGTCAGAAAACACCTGTGAGACACTGTGCCTGTGTTTTTGATGAATTAAACACCTTTAAAAAGGAATCTGGAACGAGCCATCGCACTGGAGACGAAAGAGACGTTGATCACAGCGTGCAGAACGTTTGGAAGTCATACAATAATACAGATAATGGATAAAATGTGAATGTCTGGTCAGTAGAAAGCTCTTTAAGAATTTATTGTAAGTGACGTGGTTTGTGTGTTACATGTATCTCATATCATTGAAATAATGAACTTCTAAAAAAGTGCTAAAGGTCACATAAAGAGTTAGATAAGAAGAATATGGCATCATAAAAATATACTTTAACTGCATTATTTGCTCATACACTGGTATAATTTGATTATTTTTATGTTTGTATGTTTTTATGACTGGTTTGTGTCAGTCTGTCCCTTATTATTATGTAAATTACAACAGTTCCATTTGAAAAAGTCAGACTTAATTCTTAATTTATACAACCGCAAGTAAACTTATTTTCAGCTTTTAAAATAGACTTGATTATAACAGGCTGACTAACAATTTAACTTCCAGAGAATTACGCTAAGAATACCTGGCAGTGTCAAAGCCTGTGACATCGCAAAGCTCGCGGAGCCTTAAGTAAATACTCAGCAGAGTTTGCGCCAGACAAGCCCCAGCTCTTTTCATGCTTACTTAGTGCCATCTAGTGTTCAGGACAGACAACTGCTGTGACAGACCAAGTGTGCACAAGGGCCTCAATAACGTCACTACATTTGCTGGTCTTCACATTTATGTCACACATGAATTGTTTTCATACATTCGCCGCTGAACGTGCTCTCACGTCTGTTGTTTCAAAGTCTGGTCTAAGTTTCAGTTCCAGTGCATACCGCGTTTTCAGTCGGTGTCGGTTTGCTTTGCTCATACGATAACTCACATGCATCCTCTCCAGCTCCTCCTTGCACTCTCTCTTCAGCTGCAGGAGGGCAGCCTGGTGCTCTGTAAGGAGACAGAACAAGGACGGCGGCACATGAACACAAGCTCACTCTGATGGCAGTTTTGATTGATTAAACAACACTGGCGTGTGTGCCTCATTCAATAATCACAGCTCACTGTTGACATTCCTTTTTGATTTACAGATTGAGACAAAGGGCTAAGGGTTATGTAGCCACCCTGGTTGAAATAATGGCGCATTTATTTACTATCAAGCTGATCTGTAAGGCAAGGGACATCACTGCAGCATGTACTGTTGTTCTCAGTGGTTAAATTCTATCAAAGGGTGGGTCGCTATATTTACCACTCAACCAACCAGTTTGATTTACAGTGCCGGCTGGAGCAAACGCCACAACAAAACATTCTGCTGGTCAGGACACAAATACAAGAAGGCGTCACTGTGGGTTAGATAAGGTCAAGCAGGGGAGGTGAAGACATCGCCCGTAATTTTAATGAGCTCGTGTCCATGATGTTACAGTGTTACAGACTATGACAGAAACCAAAGCACCACTCATTTAATAATTCAGCCTAACTATGTCAGCTCCTGTAATATTTTGATCTTCAGCATATTTTTACTTCAGTGTTATTGATGAACTTCCACGTACACTACACCCATAAGCTGCACCCGTGAGGTTACATAACATCCACAATGTTACCGCCTCCATAAACACGTTCGTCTTATGAGGATTACACCTGAGTTTCTGTACGACCAGAGCAAAGACTGATCGTGAATGTGAACAGTGAACAGTCACCGCCACACTTATTAGTCTTAATCTGTTCTCAGGGATGAAGCGACACCACAGAGAACATCCAACAGCTGTTGCACTGCAGCTGCAGCACTCACGACATGAATGGAAACCCATTTGCTTTGTGTCATTACATCGTTAAAGTACAAGATGTGCCAAACATGGGATGCTGCCCAGAGTATACTTGATTTCATTTAATGTGTTTACCCCATGGCCGCCTACACATGCTCCCCCCCGTGGTGCCGTGAAACAGCGGTGTTATGGTGCAGACACGGCCTCGCTGTGTTCTTAAACGGATTTAAAGGACGTGTTGCACCCCGCTGCTGACACTCAGCCAGCGCTGCGTGATTTGTGTTGGCTTCTGGCTTCATTCAAGAATAAATACCCAACGCAGGAGATCCATTCAAAAGATTATAGGATACCTGCAACAGCCCTTATTCACACAGCCAATCGGTGTGAGGTGTGTCAGTCTAGGCTCAAATGGCATCATCCTCTGTCAGCATTCCTGTGTCCTAGATGTAAATACAGACAACAAGCTTGAGGTTCTTACCGGCCTCGGTGTACTTGAGCCCCACCTTCTCCTCCTCATCTTTAGGTTTGGGTGGGGGCCACACGGCCTGAAGCCGCCCTGGAGTCCGGTCGTCGCTGTCTATCGGGGATGTGACCTCTGTCTGTGGGAAGAAAACATATGCAACAACATGAGCATGTATGTGGGTAATAAAGTGATGATAATAACTGATTTCAGGTGCCACTTCTATCTTGAAATACAGAGCTTTTCTCATGTTTTTAAAAGGCACTTGCGCAACTTGAATTTCCAAAAATGCGATTTGAAATGGGTGTGATTACATACTACATTAGCCTCGGCTGCTGAACGTTTGACATCCTTCCCAGGAGATTTGGAGGCTTTCTCAAAAATTGACCTCAGATTTTCCTTGTCATTCTTGATTTTCTTTTTCACTGCCTCCAGATCCACATCGTCTGTTTTGACAGTTCTGGGGCCAAAGATGCTCCTGAAGGTTTCATAGGCCATGTCTGATGTTTTCTTTCTTTGCGGTGTAGATGTAGGAGTTTCTGGGTCGGGAGTTTTCTCCACCGCAATCTCCTCTCCATTCTTGGACTCTATTTTGCCATGTGTGGGATCAGTATCTTGCCCATCATTTGACTTTTTGGTCTCTCTGCGGTTGTCTGTGTGAAGCAGATGACTGAGCTGTCCCATCACAGTGCTTTTAGTGTCTACAATAGCTTTGGGTTCTGCATGTTTTTTAGCTGGAGAAGATGTCCTCTGCTCAGGGAAGAGCTTGGCCTTGTTTACCGTCTTCTTCAGACTGAGCAGGGCCAGGTCAGCATCCTTCTCCCTCTGCTTGATCTCTGACATCGTCTCCCTCTCTTCGCCCACTGCTCCTTTCTTCAGCACCCTCAAGCCACTGAAGAGAGCTGGCATCTGGAAGGAAGGGGGTGAAGAGGGCGCTGTGCCCCTGGATGGGGATGAGGCGGGGGAGGTAGAGGAGGGTGCAACAGAGGTCACTGAAGGTGGGGTATTTGTTTCAGGTGTCGGAGTGGTGGTGCCCCATGAAGAAGGACTGGCACTTGGCTGAGCATTACCCCGGGACTCTTCGGGTACAGATGATGGTGACATGGATTTCTCAAACCCTGAATTTGTTAATCCAGCAGGGTCTGTTTGTTTCTCTGGACTAGAAGACGACTGGACTGGTACTTCAGGAGTCTCAGGGCTGGAGGAGGGTTCCTCAGTCCCATCCTCAACCTTTTGCTCAGGTGTCTTACTCTCTCCTGATGGAAGTGCTGTGGCAGGATTAAGACTCAACGCCTCCAAAGAAAGCTGTCCGAGGTGATAGAGGGAACAGGTTGCGAACAGTCTATGCCAGCATAGACTTCACTCTCATCTGTTCCCACAATTTTGCTCCTATTCTCTTCTGTGTCCGGCATTTCCACATTCAGAGACACTGTGGATGTGCTCTCCTTAGGAGTCGTGCAGCGATCTCCCTCTTTGGAAACTGAAGACACAGGGACTGTCCTTGAGCTAGTTTTGCTCATGAACCTGTCTGAATATAGGATATCTTCTATGCGGGACCTCTCTGTAAATCGGTGTGTTCTAAACACAGGCACTTTGTACTCTGTGTCTGCCTCAGTAGCATGTTGCAGCTCATCTTCAGTGTGGCCCTCCTTCGGTGAGACGGGCTCCCTGGTCTTGGCAAGCATCTGTGACAGGTTGGTGCTGCTGTTGGAAGTCTCTTCGTCCTCATTTTCTGTGTCACTGTACGTTTCCACCTTGGTAACCTGGACCAGGTCTGGGTCCCTTGAGGTTCCAGCTGCTCGTCTAACTTGTTTGCCAGTGTCCACGCAAGTTTCCACTGATTCAACCCTGTGCCCTGAAGCCGTCACATCATCCTGAAGCAAATGCTCACTCCCTGTCAGGTTGCTCTCCCCATTAGTAGCTTGACCACTCTCAGGAAGAAGATCCTTGCCATCCGACAGCTCCTTGAAAGACGTCAGCACGGCCGACTCCGTGGCTGAAGAGGCCGATCTATCCCGGGTGAAAAGACTTCCGAAGACATTCAGTAAAGAACTAGAAGGCTGCTGCTCCTGATCCTGTGAGTTATTACTTGCACTATCCATTTTTGTCAGCTCTAGTGGGAGCGAAGAGAGCGACAAACCAAAACAGGTAGCAGTTCCAGCAAAGCGTTCACGGAAAAGGTTACAAAAGGTTCATCTCCCCACTCCAGTTATCCAAGCTGCTCCTATTCCACCTCTACCGTTGCCCAGGAACAAAAGGCCTTTGTATGGACAAATCTCTGCAGCTCCTCTTACCTTCTTTAGGACGGTGCCAATTCTAACAACACCGTCCTGTAATCTTGTTCAGTGACACACTACTATACTGCATATAGTAGATTTACATAATGTCACATAAAGGCTATGGCTGACTGTATGGTGACAGCAGCACAGTTCAGTCTCCTCTGTGAGAGAAATATTCCCATGACGCCGCAAGTGAATTCAAGCTGCTCACTGGCTGGAAGCATGTCCTGCTGTAATCTCCCTGGGAGAGAAGGAGACCAGAGTTCACTTGCCTTTCACAAAAGCATTTCCAAATGTTTCGACAAGCTGAGCGGTATTATCCATTATAGTTGGGTGTTACCCTTTTCTCTGTGTGGACTCCATGACTGAGCTGTTCCTCTAGCATGTGTCTGTCTTCTTTAGCATATCTGTCTCAGTTTGACGGGAAAGCCCTGTGTGCTGTTGTGTGAGGGAAAAAAACCCTCTCAGGTTGGGGTAGGAAAAAAAAGTCTCACTGGTTTGCCCAGTCTTGGGACGCCTCCCTTCAGGTCCCTCCCTTCCTGGGAGGGGACCTGCGGAGCCCGGCACCACAGGTGTCTGATTACCTCCACTCACTTCCGTGAAATGGCTGCTGAGGTAAACACAGAGGAGGAGTGAGTCTGTGGTCAGGTGGAGCGCTGTAGTGCTCCGCTAAACCGGCGCCGGTGAGCTGCTGCAGCACAGGGCTCAAGAGGCGGTGATTAGTCAGCTCTGGCTAACAGGCTACGTGGCTAACGTGTAATTAGCAGCTCACGAACTCTCAGCCAGAAAGTGACTGAATTCAGTTAGAAAAAAATGACATTTACTTACTGATTTACTTACCTCACGTATTAATGTCAACATTTCTACACTGCGCGCTGGCAAGTTTTGATTCAAACCACAAATTCAGTTGTCAGGACACGGTTTTTTAGAGGCTAAAAGCTTATTACATGCTAACAACAGGCAACAGTTTTTAATGAAGAACTCAAACCAAAGTAAAGTAACATTTGTTATATATGAACTATCTTTTTGGCTTATACTTTATTTAATTTTTTTTTTTTAATTAAAATTTTCGTATAAATGTCTGTAAACTGGTTTGGAAAGCCTTGACAACTAAAGGTCACCCTTGTTGAATGCATTCAGATCGCCTCATTGAGCACTGAGTCTCATCTGGAGCCAGAACCACAATGTGGTTTATAAGGCATTTCATAAATTGTTTTTTGTCCGGTTTTTTAACAAGAAAAGCAGCAGGAAATTGAATGACAAATGAACCCAGCATATGGACTGCATGGAAAATGGAACTATTGTTGTTAATGTTGTTAAATAGCCAATAAAATCATTTCTCTGTTGTTATAATTCAACGGTAGCAAAGTTTTACCAATAAAAACCTGAAAACAACATGTAAAACAAACACTTGTAACTGCATTTTCCTCTGATTGGAGATTTCATTTTTGCATTCATCAGGAGAAAGCATCAAATGAAAAGGGGGCTTCTGTGGCCGAGGACTTAAGTTATGTAAGAGCAGTAGTATTTCATACAAGCACAGTAATCCCCCCTCCCCCCAGAGGCTGTACTAGAAAGAGGCACCACTGACAGACAAGGCTGTGATGTCAGCTGATATCTGGCATGTAGCCAGCTCAGGAGTCAACTCATTCATGTACTGTACATGTTTCTGATGATGTAAACACTACAGATCTAAAAGAAGTATCAAATCTCCCTTTGTGAGTTGAGATCTTGCAACATGATGCAATGGTATGTTTTTCTAATGATGCGAAAATGGATGATAGTGACAAAGAAGTCATGTCACATGAGTATGTAAGGTTTCATAACACTGCAGAGGGCCTAATCCTGCACAGCGTGGCCTTTATGCTGGTATGTCAACTGATAATGCTCAGTTAGGCCACTTATTGTGTCTTAGGAAAACAATGCATGGCATTGCACTGATACACCACCTGCCTAAACCACACCCAGGTAATCTGCCTCATCTGCCAGAGGAATGATTGCCCTTTGCCAGCATGCATGGAATCTGGACAGACCTAGAGAGATTGAAATGGTTTTATCTGTCAAATGATCTACAGTGCAGGTTGGGAGTTCTTTAATTGTGCTACCTATTAGCCTAATTAAAGCCTACACCACCTGAAAACAAACAGTGCATTGTTTGCTGCAGGCTTTTTTTGGAAGACATTCATACAGTAGGAGTTACACAATCCAGTCTCCGCTCTGTTGAAAACACTTCCTGTGTTGCAATAACAACAAAGAGAAATCACACTAATTACTCTCTGTGGCCTAAACTAGCCAAAATAAGGTTACAGTGTGTTCATAATGTAGTGTGAAGAAAGGGCTGTGGGAGAAGGTTGGATTTTTCTGTTTGCGCTGAACAGGAGAGGTTTGAGTGGAATAATCTCAGTCAGTTTTGGCCTAGGATCCCAGTCTAGAGATTAGAATCCATGACCCGTTAATCCATTTCTAAGAATTCATGATCACATGATTAAATGCCCAAGTGGAGAGAAATCCCCACGAGTCTCACAAGGGGGGGGGGGTGCCATGACAGACTGCTCTGGGTGGGAAAATATTTAAGTGTTTGTGCTGCTCACATTTTGGGGGCGTTGGGTGCTCACCATGCACTCCAGCTTAGGGTAGTAGGGCGTGTCCCCGATGATGTCGTCCTCCGGCGGTGTGATGCGAAGGAAGTCCAGGTGATCTGGGCGCGGGGCGCGGGAAAGGGGCTCCTGAGGGTCATCGCCATCCAGCATCCAGATATCATCCTGACGCAAGAGGGAATCCTCTACAGAAAAACAACCAAAAAAAACATCCACCCACAGGGTAATTAATGCTCACAGCATGAAAAAACAGGTGTGTTCAAGTGTGACAAGGCTAAATTAGCAGGGCAGACTGAGACAAGTTATTTTCCTGTGTAACCTGCATGGGCTACAAAAGTAGAACGAGGTAGAACGCAGGCATCAGAGTCTTTTAGTATCAAACAGGCAGCAAGGGAGACCCTTGTTTAGCTGCATGCTCGAGGGCACGCAGCTATTTTTATATGCACTTATCCAGCCCTGTTCCAATCGTCAACACCAGCAGAAAGCCCACACTGATCCAATAAGGAAAAATGGCTGCAGAGCACTGGTCTCAAAGACAAAACCCACTGTCTAATGCAGAACATGTTTACTGGAAAGGAGTCATGACATGGCATTGCTCAGCCCTACCACCATAGTACAACAAAGTTAACTGCAAATGGAGGTGGGTGATTAGTGTGAGCCTGTGTGTTTAGTCACCCAAAAGGCCCTGAAGGAGTGGAAATACAAGACACCATCTTAATTTACACAGCGAGAGACTGCCCTCTCCCGACCAAGGACTCATTAACACTGTGCAATTAAAGAACACAGCTAAACTTCACCCTATGACAGGGCTAAAACTGGATAAAATTCAAACTCCAACAGGAGCTGCCCCGTCCGTGCTGCATTTGCCGCAGTATGCTGGGACAAACTTGGATTCATTCTGTGCATTTCACAGCACCTGGTCCGCAATATTTACTGCTCACTGACACAATGCAGACACAGCCGGAGCCTGCACAGCCTTCCTCATGTGTCATGCATGAACAAATCACATGGTGTTAACTTCAGGGAACCAAGGCTGCTGCTGCGGGTGCTAACGCAGAAGCAGAAAAGCTATTTAAACTACTTCCTCACTTGCACAGAAACATGATATACATCATGGCTTGATGCATGTATTCGCTGTCTCGAGGGAGTCAGTCACGCACAAAAAGAACGAGTTAAAAGATATGGGGCAGTGACAGCGAGGTGAAAGAAAAGAGAAGGCGGGGAGAACACACTGCAGGGGGAGGGTAAAGATCTTGAAGACTGGTGACCACAATTTCCTCCAGCTGTAAGACAACTCCTTGACCTGTTTGGGCAGAATTGTGAGCCAGAAACTGAGAAAAGCACATCACTTCCTGTTTGATGAGATGCTACCATATCCCATAACCTCAGCATGTAATGAGTGTCCTTGAAAAGGGTGTGTGGTATGACTACTGCAGCTTAGCAGCCACTTCTCTGGACTTGGAAGTCTCATTTGAAAAGATGGGTCAAATGCTTTTAAATCAGTTATGAGCCCACACACACACACACACCAAACCAGGGGGTGTCACTGAAAAATGGAAGCGTTGAAATTCAGCTTCTGTGTTCTGCCATGATCGGTCATTATGAGACAGCAGCAGCAATGCCTGCAGTCCCTCCAGTTATCTGGGACTTGGACAGCAGGGGAGAAAAGCAGGATTAGATTAATAACTTTTCATTATGATAATGCTGCTCTGCATGGTCCCGCAGTGGGAACTGCTGACTGCAGGCTGGGAAAACTTCCAAGTGCAAAGTTAAGTTCAGTCCGAGCCAAGAAAAGAGAGTACCGATCAGAAACAGCTCTCTCCACAATTCCTGGTTCATTGGTATGTGCAACAATCTATTGCTATTACAGTGAACACCTAGCAATGTGTGTGTTGTGTTCCTCCATGCCTCCAAAAACAGTTAAAGAGACTTGAGGGCTTGCTTGTGTACAGTGCCTACGCTTCCCCTGATTGACAGCCACGCAGTCACTCAATTAAATATGTATAAGGCGGCCAACACTGCCCCCACCTGGACAGGCAGAGAAAGAAGTCTGTCTCATTTCCAGCATGCAGCACTAACATCAGGCTGACACTGCAGTGTTGGGTTTTACAGGAAGAAAGACTGTACAGAAGTAATGCACAACACTGTAATGTAATAGATGCCAACAGGGACAAGCAACCCTCGGATGCATCAGGTAATGAAGGCACCATATTTGTTTGCAGCTGATATATTGCTCTCTAACATGCACACACGCACGCACACACAGTGAGCTTAAGTTGAATGCTGCTGTGGGAGTGCTGTGTGCTTATTGCCATTTAATCTCCTTCCCTGCAGCTCTGAAAGCCAAAAGACTGAATCACAGAGTCACTAACTGAGCGAACACAGAAAGCAGACGAGATTGTGTTTGTCCTGTGGCTGACGTGGAGTTTGGTTTGACTGAAAGTAATGCGCTGCTAACTGGATCATCCCAACCCAAGACGACATCAGTTCACCAAATACTGTCTGAGTCCACATGCATGACAAACTGCCCTTGATGAAGTCAGCGTGCTTTAAAAGGAACTTTAGTATTCCAGACATCCACAGTAACTGCAGGTGTTCTTTCTTAGTGCGAACCTGCAGGTGATGACTGACAGTGCAGTAATATGAAAATCACAGTGTGTGAGTGAGCAGCTGTCAGACATCACAGGTGTTTCACTGCTACTGTGAGCATCATTTTAACAATAAAGTATGTGTGTGTGGCACGGCTCAGAAGCCAGCTGATATCAGGTGGGTGTTCTCACTGGTGATGGATTAATGCACCTTGTCTCTTTTTTTTGTACAAGCAGCAGCTCGTGAACCTGATCATTTCTTCTGATATTGTTAACAGACTGCTGCAGGCCAGGCAGGATCGAAGATATCTACATGAACTTCCATAAATATGGAGCTTTCACAAATTAAACTCTACCTCCTCCCCACGGCACAGTTTCTCATTCTTACTAAAAAACACTCAAACAGCTTTGCCGTGTGTGTCCGGTGCCCTATTTTATCCACTCAAAATCTATAACCTCATCATTCAAAGTCAAAGAACTGGGCCATGTGGTAGGGTGAGTGCATCTGGCAGCCTCCACCAACCCCCTCCATCACTTTGAGCCGGGGAGGAGGATCATAGACTTTTCCATAAATCATGAAAAATGCAGGATTTATAAATCACCCAGCTTTCTTCGGAGCCTGTCACAGCTGTTTTTCCACACCGACTTTTTGGCTGTGTGTAGCTGTTGGGCTGAGTGATTGACCGACTGACTGGTTTGGCTCTCAGCACCGAGGTCTATGTAAATAAAGGCAGCTCCAAGTGGAGTGCCGTGGTGCCCTGAGCGCCAGAGCAAGAGATGTATCATGACACACTGCTCACACAGTCATCTTTAGTCATTGGAAAGGCCGTTCTGGAGGCTGATGGGGGTAATGCAGATCTGAGGGAAGACAGGGAATCTGGATGGAACTGTATATTTTTTTAAAAAATGGGACTATGAGGAAAGCTGCCCATTCTAAAAGGGTCCAAAACCATGAGAAGGGACACAGCTACCATGTGCCAAGGAGGCAATGCAGCACAGCTGCTTATTAATGAAAAGAAGTTACACGTTATATGAGAAAGACCTTTGTGCCTTGTTTCTGCGTGCGTTATGCAGCTCAGAGAACCAGTGTGAGGACAGACTGAGAGAGAAGCTGCTCTCGGCCTGTTTTGGCAGAATCCACTTCATTATCCGAATAGAGCTGGCCCTTGTCCTCATTGGGCGAAACAACTATGCGTGGCAGTGCACTCTGTGTTGAATGACAGCTCGCAGGGAGAGCGGGTGATACTCTCTTGCTCTGTGCTGATCAGTTTCATATGACCTTGCTGGAACGTATTGGGTAATCTGATTATGGTATTGCCTGCCATATGTCTGACGATAAAATAAGTCAGGAATTCAGGAAGGGTAAATGGACAGTGAGAAAGAGACGTTAATGGCTCATCGGCTTGTTTTTTTTTTTTAAGCGGCTATAATCAATATTATTTTATCACAACAAACCACTTCCTATATATAATTTGAATGGGGTCACTTGTAAGACAAAGCTGAAGATTGTTGCCACCTGAGGCTGCAGTTCCTCTCACCTGTACAGAGCTTTGCACCATTTTAACTTGATTTTATGGCCCACAGTTTTACTATTCTAACTCTCGCTGCTCTCATCATCGTTTTCAGCCACAGCAGGCAGCTGTTTTCAACAACAACACAAAAAAGCGATAACAACTCAGTGTACACTGCCTACCTGGCACCAAACAGCCATTTCCACTTAAAAAGTGATTATATGTCAGTGTTACATTCACAGCTTGTTTGTACTGAAGATATTAAGTTTCTTGTGCAGTTTTGAAATTGCATAAAAAAAACACATAAAAACACCACATACACAACTTTAGTGAACGCATTCATTATTCTGTTACAAAGAGCACAGTGCAGGAACATTAGCACATGAAGAAAACAGGAGAACTTGCTACGTTAAAATTACCATTTTCGTCTGTGTAACCGCACTCATTAATAAGCACTGAGCTTCAATAAGCGAGCACAGATTAAAGAGCCCGGATCATAATTAGTTCGACATTTGCAAACCATGAAGGGCCGAGCTTCACACTGACCCACTTAGCCCTTTTGGCTGGACCCTGTGATGTTCATTTATCTGTGTTAACATCTAAAGTGTACTCAATTATCAAGCAACACGGGGCGATCGAGTAAACAGCTAAGATGCGGCAGAATCGACAGCGGGATTCTGTGTGAGATTAAAGGTTTAAGCCTCCGCTCTGAAGGCTGTGCACCATGAAGCATGCAGAGAACATGATCTCATCCTTTCAGAAATTCATACAGACACATTGTGTGTTATAATATCACACATCTGATGAGGATTTAGCATATTTGCCTGGGCCAATTGTTTTCATAATACGGTTGAAAACAATAGTTGATTTTGACAGAACAGTAGCTCCGATAAAAGAGAAGTGGAGAGTGACGCCAGGACATCGTGGATTAAGAGGCGCATGTGTGGGTATTAAAGTGCACCATGTGAGTGCCCGTGTGCATCTCTGTGCATGCCAAGGTGTGTGAGGACACACGGGGACAGAGTCAGAGTCCTTTCAGTCGGAATTGATCCAAATTATCACCACATGAGTAAAGCCGAATTATTAATTCCACCTATCCACCATGTGGCTTGGCTACACACAGCTCAGCATCCATTCTCCCTCTGGTTGATGGTGAGCTGAGCACTGCTGGCTCTAGCTAGTCTATGATGTAACAACTTCAATACTCTGGAGCTTCCTTTAAAATGCAGCCTTGTTCTGAAAATATGCAGACATTAAAGAAGGTCGAACCGGTATCCACGATCGCTCAGTAAATGATGCTGCAGAATTAAAGCACAGATTGTATTACACAGACTGACTAACCACGTTACAGAGGTAGCTAATATAATAATGATAATAATAATGAGGCCTCACTGAAGTCCTCAAGCCAAGAGCAACAGCATCGACTTGGATTGCGCAGTTTGGAGAGATTCCAGTGAGGGTGTAAACCAACACAGAAACCTCTTCTACGGACCAGAAGGTAAACGATTCACAGAAAGGCCTGACCAGCTGTGCTAAATAGAGACCGGAAAGAGCAAAAAAACTGTTCAGTGGTCATCGATGAAAAATCACACCGACACCCCAGAACCCCTTTGTGACATTATTGTGGCTTTACGAAGATTATGCACCTTGTGAGTGTTTCAATCCATTTATTCCGTCAGTGTTAGCATGGCATACATAGCCCAGATTATAAAAAGGAAACAAGGATAAGAGCTCTGCAAATAAGGAGCTTTTAATCCCTTTTCCCCCTTATGCCCGCTGGGTCCATGTCAGTTTACTGGGGGGGTGGCGGGGTAGGATGTGGGTTTAGGGGAGGGACGGCAGATCCCTCACAGTCCAAATTGGCAATGCTTCAGTTAACGCCGTGCTCACGAGAACCCTGGTCAGGTCGAACTTTGTGTCAACTTTGAGCCTTTGATCTGGGACGCTCCCACTAAGCTCTGCCTTCCCTGCAGCGTCGAGAGGGTTAAACTGGATCATCAGTGAAACTATTCTCAGGCCCTGCTTGCCCCCTTGTACAACTCTGTTGGGTAGTTTTTAATTTGTGGTCACATGACGAAGCCGAGACAAGAAAACAGCAGTTAAAAACTAACAAGAGGGATTCTTGCAAAACAATGCCTATTTATTGGTTTAGTGAGTTTACTAGATAACAGCCAGAGTGACGTGAAGTGAAGCTCCCTTTGCAGGAAATGTTTGTCAGTTACAATGCTGCAGAGTAACTGCTGGAGCATTTCAACAAACACCTCTGGCAGTGGTTCTGAGACACACACAAACACACACACACTTGAATCTTTCACAGTGCATCTTTCCCTTGCTCTGTTCTTTGAAATCCAGCATCAGCAGTGCCAGATGAAGGGCATATTCTGACAAATGTTTTCATGCATCTGAGATGATAGAAGCATGGATGACTCATCGTGTACAAAGTGCTGCAGCAGCAGCGGGATTTCCGATAACTCACCTGTTGTTGTGGAGTTGCTGGACGAATTCCACTTGGACCTGCTCGGCCGCCTGCTGAGGTTCAGGTCCAGGCGGGTGACCGTCCGCTTGTTGCCGTTCCTGTCGATGACCTCGGTGAAGAGCTTGGGCTCGTCCGTGCTGCTGGAGTTGTCTCGATCTGGATCCACGTCCTTGTCGGACAGCAGGACAATGCGGTGGTTGAGCTGTGGGCTTGCCTGCTTAGAGGACAGAGGGGACAGGACTGGGGACATGCTCTGGAGACTATTTGAGGCAGGGAAGGATGTGTTGAAGATCCCAGCAAGAGAAGGGGAAGTGGGGCTCTTTTTGTGAGATTTGGCCGGGTGTGAAGGATTGGTAGTATTGGACAGGGGCAACCGTAGCCCCTCAGGGGGCTTGTTCCCTGTCTTTTCTCTACTGATTCCAGGCAAATTGTCTCTGTGTGGCCCCTTCCACTCAGCTGGCCCTTCCCTATCTGGGCTCGTGTGGCTGACACGCTGCACTTTCCCCTCCACATCCTGTACTTTAGCCACCACCCTGACCCCTGTATTCCTCTGACTGATGCTTCCATACAATTGCTGAGCAGACTTGACCGTTGATGCATTTTCAGAGAGAGTCTCAATAGGAGAATCAAACCTCTTGATTGGTCGAAGGTTGCTCCCACTTTCCCGCCTGGTCAGTCCCTCCATCAGGCTACAAGAAGATGATTCATAACCCAGCTCACTGTCTGAGAAATCATGACAGAAATACATGTCAGGGTCAAATGTCCGAGTGTCTTCCATGAAGTCCCAGCCCTCACGTGTGATCTGGAAGGGTTCATCCATTGGCAGGATGGGATTACTGACTGCGCTGACATAAGAGCCAGTGACCGGGCTGTCAGAGACGGAGGCTGGGGTACCTGGGAACTGCTCCACCAATGCTGAGAGTGCAGATATGGATGTACTGGTCTGAGCAGGCAGTTCAACACATGAAGCTCCACTTGCAACTTTCTTCTTCATCTTACTGTGCAGGAGATCCTCAGCACTGTCAAGTGTTTTGCTTCCCAACTTTTTCAGCTTCTTACTCTTGGATGTAGCTCTCTTGTGCTCTGGAGATACAGCGAGAGAATAGCTGCTGAGAACCTGACCTCCGAGGCCAACTTCCTGACCCTCCATGTAATCCTGAAGTTTCCCATCCTGGTTACCCATCCTGACTTTGCTGGCGCAATCCCTGCACAACGATAAGAGATCGGCCAGCAACTGGTGGTGCTCTGCCGCCAGCCAGCAGAGCTCTGCAACAGCTTCCTTTGTTGCCTGCCGGGAGTTGAGGAGTTCGCCCGAGAAGTTGGAAGACTGGCCTCTTTGTTTAGACACCGGCAGATCCTCCTTTCCCCAGTCATGGTCATTACTGGCCCTTTCTGAATGAGGGGCGCGGCTCCTGTACTTGAAGCTCGGGGCCCGCCTCTTGGGGAAATACAGGCTGATGTTGCTTAGCTCACGGATGGGTGCATACAGGAGCAAGACAGTGTGCGTGCCCTCCATGATGGGTGCCATGTTAATCACTCTAGCACTCTGAGTAAGTGGTCAGTCCGCCAAGCAAGCCGACCGGGCTCGGACTGCGGAAGAGGATTTCTGGCTATTCATCACACGGCCTGTCCAGATGCTGTCAAGACAGAAAGCAGCACACAGCGATAAATCAGACTTTGCACACACAGGATGGCCAAATAACATTGACAATTTCTTGATTCCTATTGCCATTGTTGTGTTCTTATATGAGTTTAAGGTTTGGCTAAAACATAATCTTTTCATCATATTATATATTATCTCACAGCTAGGGTACTATATAGTGTCTGGGTGCCAATGCAGGTGAACGTAGCATTGTGTTTAGCAGGAAAAGGCCTCTCGAACGTTCCACATGACGGAGACCTTAACTTTGTCAGGCAATGAACAGAATTAAACCGTATTTAAAACTTTGGGGTGAATTCTAACATAAAATACAGAGATAGTCTTGGAGCACAACAATACACAGTAGTGGGCACTCAACATCTCACTGCCAAACTCATTAAAAACTAATAAATAAAATCTAAACCAGGACTCACTCTTTCATGCACTTAAGTTCCTAGCCTTATGTTATATTCATCCTTCTCCTACTGCATTGTTGTATAAGTAGATAAGACATTTCTAAACCGCATATCATCAACATTTCACAAACTGCCGCATAAAACCTGCCGGTGCCACACCAGGTGACGCCACATACCGAGCCCCATGCCAGGCTGCGCGTCAGGGATGTTTGCAGGCTCAACACAAGACACACGCGAACTGTGCTGCATGCGATTCCCTCAACATGTCATGCAACATCTCTCAACTGTTTACATCACAACACAAGATCCTGCAGTCCCGTGGGATACTGTCACCTTGCAACAACCGTCACTGCATTTATCAGCGTTAAAGATGGCAGCAAAACAAACACTGCCGGACAGGCTGTCGAGGGTTACCGCTGCCCACTGCAGCTGGATCGACAAAATATTCAACTACATCTATAATTAATTTTAATTTAACATGTAAAAACAAAAGCATTAGCCTCGCGTCACGTTTGATATTTTATATTGAGAAGAAGCTGGAAGTGCGTTACAGCTTTCACCTGCAGCAGGCGAAAGAATAGCGCCAGTTCGCCAAAAGATAAACACTTACTTACCCCATTTATCGGCACGGTAAAGTGTTTCTTCACATCTCTGTTGGTGCAGCCAGCCACCGCTCACCGCTGCTTCGCTAGGGTCTGCAGTGATTGACGGGACTATGGACCAATGGGCGCACGCAGCGCTGCCCGCTGCTCTCTGATTGGTGTTTTATTAATTTATCAACATCCCGGTGCAGCTGCAGCGTACAGGTAGGCCATGTGATGAGATTCATGTCTACTTATCGAGCGGGAGAATGATGGAAATCAGGTGACAGATAAGTTCCTTTAACTGTAGCGGAAATTCCCACTATTTTTCAAGGCTTATATTAGCGTTTTTATACACACAGAAAGAAAGTGATTGTCGTGTGCGGTACTAGCTCAATGAAGACCCGGGTGAATCCATTCCTTACAAAACATAGACACCTAGTGGTTAACAACAGCACCGTTTCTTGACTGTACCAAGTTCTAATTTTTCTTGATGAATTTTCATATATATTTATATTTTTCTGTCCATTGTATAGTAGTATATCTCAAAATATGTGAGTTGTTTTTTTTAAACAATGTTTAATATTTTACTGAATTATTATTAAATGTATATACATATATATGGAAACATATTTTCAGTCTCAGTGTTTTTCATGTCTCACAAACACCACAGAAATCCTAAATAATAATGATCTGAGGAGGAGTGGGCACACATGACACCAGAGGCGAGAAGTTGGGAAAGATGAGAAGGAATTAAAGCAGCCAAAAGGCAGGGAAGCGAAGAAGGAACTGTGGAAGGAAACGCGTCGTTTAGTTAGAACAGGTCACTTCAGGTCACATCATATACACTAGAGGGCAGCATTGCATCATGACACAGGACATGTGTTATACTTATTCGTTGTGGAGACGAGAAGGGTTCATTATGCTTATTGACGTTTGGTGAAATGCGTAACCAGTGGCTCTTTAGCACCCAATTTTATTGAGATACATCTTAGCAAACACATATTGTGTGTTTAGAATAAAATACATATCTAAAAATGTGTCAATACTGGATGCGTTTGCCACATGTCTGCAATACACATTTGTTTACGCTGTATAGTAGATGTACATTTTTAAATAACAAAAGATTCTTATATGAATAAATCAACAACATCAAAGACTCAAAACAAACTTAATTGCCATCTGGTCCTAAACTGTTACTTTTTGACGTCTTTTTATTCTCTTTTGTCTTTTTATGTTACGTTATTAAAGGAATTGAGCCATAATCATTTTTCCCATTCATTCATCTCATTATTACACTGTCCTTGTCTGCTGTGCTGTTCACCGACTCAGAACCTTGTGTGTGTGTGTGTGTGTGTGTGTGTGTGTGTGTGTGTGTGTGTGTGTGTGTGTGTGTGTGTGTGTGTGGTGAGGTTGCTGACCATGGTGCTGATCTGGACCAGCCTGGAAAAAGAAATGTTTTTTTCTGGGAATACGTAGCTATATGGCGGGAAAAAAACAAAAAGGAAGAGAAATTTATGTGATAGCGGTTAATTGCCTTTATCCAACACACTTGTTTTTGAATATTCGCGCTCTCGCGGCTGTATCAGTAAGGTCTACCGGTGACGTCGAAGATAAAGACCCCGCTGCCTTATCTCGGCTTCTCTCCGTTTCCCCGCCACACCGTCCCCAGAAGGCTCCAGCACCACCGATGCTGACACACACTCCTCCTCCTCCTCCGGGCGGTGAGCGGGGCTTGAGCGCAGCGGCCTGAGCGACACATGCTGCGGTAGTCTGCCCGCCGAATGGTCCGCGGATTAGCTATATGCTAATATCGATAGGTGAGAGGAGCCAGCGGAGGCTTCCCGAGTCTGAACGGGCTCGTTTGCAGCCATGGCTGAAGGCGGAGAAGGGGAGGATGAAATCCAGTTCCTCAGGACTGTAAGTAGCCTACATTTCCTGTAGTTGAAGCGCTGCTCCAGTGGCTGTGGAAATATCTGTGCCTCTCTTTTTCCCTGGTAACTCATGTGTGGGGTTATTCTTGTCGATTACTGCCGATCACTTGTCGTGCTTTTCGGAGGTTATTTAATCCCGCGCCCTTTGACAACCCCGCGTCTTCTTGCAGATCTTATAGGCGGTGATAGTGCCCCATTGTTTTGCGCATCGCTCACTGACAGCTATTGTCTTTTTCTGCAGTCCCTATGTCAAGAAGTTGACAGCACTGTTTCCCCGCTGCCATGTAAAACTTGCACAGGCACGTTCCTGCGCCGTTTTAGTGGTAATTTGACACAAGAAACACTGGGACTTAACTTAGTCTTGAATTAACTCACAGAATTACAAGGATGAATTGCTCTTGCAGTGTCGCTTAAATCTCTTAAAGCATAAAGGGAGTTTTGCACGCTCTGTAATGTATTCAAACATGGTAGCCTGGCCGGGTAGGCTGCACGTCCAGACAGTCGCGCCAGGGTTCCTGTGCAGCAGCAAAGGTCTATGCAAATGAACTGTGTGGACAACATTTTACAATAAATACAGTGTTGGGACACTGGATCAGATTACTCATGCTGTTTTACTTGAGGTTGTATTTTAGGATCCAACAGGCCAGAGACTATTTCCTTTATCAGTGTCTTTGGCTCTAGATGAGTGTTGAAGCGTGGAGATGTCTGGCAGTGGTTGAGCAGTTTCCAATGCTGACAGTCATGGATGATGACACAATCTGCTCATCTATGGTAAAATGCACTGAGCGGCACATCATGTCTGAAAATACACACTTGGTCCAGGACGGACGAAGGACCAGAATGCTGGATGTCTCCCAGATAGACCCCAAGACAGTAGGAAGTGTTTGGTTGCACACTTCAGTGTAACTGCTGCTTGTGGTTTCCCTTTCATCAAGCTGCTCACAGATACACAACTGGCTGTACTTTTGTACGTTCTTATTTTCATGTAAGTTATAGTAATCTAGTCATTTTTAAATTAAATTTCCTTATTAATGTCCATTTCTAAAGAAACTTGAGAAGACATTTTGCAGAGCAACCAACAAATAACAGCGTCAAATTGTCAAAAGAGATCAAGAAGACACAATGCATGGTCGTTACACTTTACCTTTCAGCCACACACAAGTGATGGCATCTTGACTAAGTCAGTGTTTGCACTGTGCTGAAAAGCTTTCCTGTTCCAAAGAATGGCAGTGATCTTTAAAAGGTTCCTTCCCCTCCCTAAGAATAAGCTGATACCTCCTCCTGCTGCACCCCCCCCCCCGACCTTTTTAACCACAGCACATAGAGGTCACCACATCAGCACGTCTGCCACTCCAAAAAAGAGCTGACATTTCAGCACCACTTCTCCACTTTGCTGGGCTTGAACTTAAATACCACCAATCCACAGTCAAGATTTTTTTTAAACATAAGACTTCTGGATATAGAAGTTTTTGCTTGCTTGACAGTCTTGCTCCCATTTGCTGGATTTTTTTGCTCCTGATGTAACTGAAGTGAGATGGCATTGACTAATAGGAAACTGCTGTTGCTTTAAAAAGGAGCGAGCAGCTTGTTGCATCCCTCCACATGGGGAAGCAGCTGACAAGCTGGATGGTGTTGGGATATTGGGCGCAGTGAATGAGCTTGGCATTCATG
The DNA here is from genome assembly GCA_016785225.1 of Psettodes erumei. NCBI lineage: Eukaryota > Metazoa > Chordata > Actinopteri > Pleuronectiformes > Psettodidae > Psettodes > Psettodes erumei. The sequence goes on from JAFBJZ010000383.1 coordinate 367,764, forward strand.
AGTGTAAAAGTGTGTGTGCGTTGAATGCAAATGCAGAGCTGTAGCTGTGTGGTGCAGTCAGGCTGCACCAGACGTGCCACAGCAGAGCACAGTGCAGAAATTATTCATCCGTCCAAGCAAGGCGCAGCTGAACGACTCAGCGTGGAAGAAGAGAGCAGTAATACATACACGAATATGAGCGTGCCCACACATGTGCAGAGGCACACATTTATCTAACGTACATGAAAGTCAGTCCTGCAGAAACAAATGCTCACATCGGATGAACATATGCCTTTGCAAACACATACACAGACACACACACACACACACACACACACAGTTGCTCTGAACTTGGCTTTGCATCACATCACTCACTGGCAAACAGTCTGTGAGGATATATTTCTTGCTGGCATCCAAATGTTGCCTGTTATTGGAGTCAAGGAGCTTGATAAAGCAGTTCGCAAACTGCCTTTTCTCTAACAACACGAAGTAATTTCCCTGGAGTGGTAGAAGAAATTACCCCTGCCGGACCGCTGCTGCCTATAAACCCAGCTCAGTGGGAAGAGAGAGGAGAAGAGGAGACGAGAGGGAAAGAGCGAGGATATCTCAGCCATGGGCAATTTGATGTTACAGGGTGAGGAACGGTGTTGATCGTGAGCCAACAGACTCAGAGAAAAGCTTCCCCCAAAACTGCTGTTTAATGTCTATGGGGGGTAAAGGGTTGCACAGAGAGTTTAATAAGGTTGCATATTCCACAGGAACTTTATCTGTCCTGTTTGGAAATGTCCTCAGATGCACCAGCTTTAGTAGCAGTAGCTTCATAATAGGCAGTGCAGTGAATAAAATATCATCTTATGGTTACATGGTTTGGGTTGCCCATTATGTAATTGTGGGTTTCTAAGTGAATTACTTGACTGCTGTGTGTTTTGTCATTAAAGCAGATGGAGAATAGGGGAAGACATAGCAGAGGGAATAGTAACAAGAAAGTTTTCCTCTCATCTCACTCTGCTTGTTTTGTTTTATTCCACATAACCATCCTGAAAGAAAGGCCACTTATTAGTGAAAACAAGATGTGGCATACAGTGTGATCATCCACGCTCAAGTGCACGCGCGCAACCCTCTCTGTTGCGAGGATTCCCGCCGGGCGAATATCAAATTCTGGTGATCTATTAGCAGTTTGAGTGGGAGTAGCCACTTTGAAAAGGCCAGACTAGGGCTGTGACTAATGCAATGTGGCAGCGCTCGGCTTGTTTATGTGAAGGAACCGGTCTCACTTTGCATCCAGGCGACTGACTGTCAATGCGGCAACACAGAAGTAACACAATGAGCCACAACAAGCAAGCAAAAAAGAATGAAAGTACCACATCAGAAAAACAAAACAAAACAAAACATGAGAGTAGAGCATTAATTTTGGCGATGCTGTATTCCCGTGGCAGTGGTGCCAGAGCTTGCTGCCTCCTCACCCACTCATGTCTCTGCAAACACCCTGCTGTGTGTCTCTTTCTTTCCCTTGCTGCTGTTGCAGCTCTTGCCTGCTCCGTATTGCTCTTTTCTTCTTTCACTTTAGTCACATTTCCCGTTACGCTGTCTCACTTTTCCTGCTCTCAACTTTCATGTTATTCTTATATCTCTCCTCTTCCTCTGCCTCTTGCTCCTCTCGTATGCATTGGGATCTGCTGTGGCTGCCTTTCCATGTCAGTGGCATGTGCTGGTCTGTGTATCCGTGTGCTGTGTGGCAGTTTGAAATGGGGATGTGAGAGATCCTGGGAGGGCGGAGGCTGTATCTTAAAGCTCCCCGGTGGCCGAGAGGCAACCGATCTTGTCCTTGATCTCCAGTGAGCAGTTAAAGATAAATTATTTTTACTGTGAAACTGTATGAAATCATCTTTCGTTAGGCTACATCACTTTAGCAGAGAGCGTGAAGAACACAGTTTCCCAGTTTCTTCTGACCTTTCATCACATGTCCAACATGTAGTTTTTCAGCATGTCGTTTATCTCTAAGTTGACACCGTGATTTTAACGCCACGAGTATGCCCGGCTTTCATATCTGGCTCCTCCCCTTCCTCTTTCACTTGCCCTGTGCATAATTATCAGAGATTACCATGAAATCATTCCCACTCATGGGAATTCAGTTCAGCCCATCATGGCATTTTGCTTGGCACTAAGGAGGAGAGCTTTAATGTTTTTATGATAAGGTCTTCTGTCATTTCATGGTTGGATTAAATACAAAAGTAATGGCTCAGTTTCATTAGCGATCAAAAGGAATTTTGGGCATAATGGTGCAGATTTGAGAGCAGAAATTCTCTCCGACATAGCTTTGTAAAGATGTAATTTCATGAAACTTGTCCTCTAATAATTTATATTGCCAAAGGGAGTACAGCCTTGCTTAGTGTTTTTGGCATATGTTTTTAGCAGCTGTTACTGAGATTCAAAATGCTTCACTTCCCATATCTTTATATAATTCATTTATCAGTGTTTCACGCAAATGTGAAATCTAATTGATCTATAGTGGTTACTTTCCTGGATGAGTTGCATTTCAGCTGCTGAAATTGCAAAGTTGTGTATTGATCAAATACTGTAAGATACTCTCTTTTTTCTGAACGGCACATAACCTATATCCTCACTGCAGTATTGATTTACCTCATATTTCCCATTTGCATCACCCGAGACTTATTCACAATTCTCAGTATTGCACTAGCCAAGCCTCCACTTGCAGAAAAGTAAGTCAGTGTATGGTTTAAAGCGGAAGCGTTGATCAGCAGAAGGCTGTTCCTCTCTGTTGCGTGATGGAAATGGACAGATAAGATGGGCCTGTGATGTGGAGGGAATGAAGCCAGAGGGTCTGCCCAGAAACAACCCAGTGTAAAGCTGCTGTAATGAGATATTGATCGTGCCACCAAATGAAGAAATTTCCTCAGTAATGTCAGTGGCATGCAGTAAGCGGGCCTGATTGATCTGGTGTTTTAGAGCATGAATATTTAATAAGGCAGTGTAGGAAGCGTCCTCTTAAAGAAGACCTTGCTGTTACTTTCTCTCTCTGAATGCCTCCAACACACCTGCTATTTACATTCTCAGCAATAGTGTCAGAGGGTGGCAAGGCTTGATATGACTGGACTCACTAATGTGAATTCACTATTTTGACATGCTGTTGTGCTCCCAGGAGGCACTTGGATAACTTGTTAAGTTATGACATTGCATAAGTCTTTTACTGTAACGTCAAGATGCTAGTATTAGCCATGTATCCCAGAGCTACCGCTTTAGTTCTTTTCTCCATTTCCTTTGCCCTCTTGCTCTCATGTTTAATTTGAACCAGAAAAAAATAAGCATCATAAGGTATAAGTGCACACATGCCACAGTCTCCACCACAACCAGCGACTTTAGCAGTTGTTGTTCGCAGCTGCCTCCTCTATAACTAGCAGGGTCATTTCTCATCTTCCATCTCCATCTCTGCTTCACTTTGCCATTGCATCTAGGCAGTTACTGTTGGCTCACACATACAAGGCCACATTTCTGAATCTGCTGGTCTCTGGTTGTAGAAAATCGGTGCCATCCATTTACGAGCATGGTCCTTTTGCAGGTGAGTACATGTAGATTAATAAAATCTAGCCTTGCTATTGCTTACCTGCTCTGACCTTAAAGGATGAAGATATGTCTGCAACGTAATCCCTTTTTTTTTTACATTGTCTGAACCTCAATGCTAGATTCTGGGTAAAGGAACATTTTTCTCACATTTCCTTTTTTGATCCATACTACTCTGATATTTGCCTGTGTGTGTAGCTAAAGCCAGGAGACAGTTAGCTTAGGTTACTGAAAAGACTAAAAGCAAGAAGAAACAGCTTTGCCCTGTCCAAACTTAAAAAAAGAAATGACGTGTCAATAAGTGAGTTTTAGAGTTTTCTAATATTTGTGATTAGCTAAGCTAACATGAGCTAGCTACATATTTAAGTGACAAACATGACACTGGTATAGATCTTCTTGTGTAACCCTTGGCCAGAAAGCAAAATGGATATCTTTAGGTAGGTATGGTAGTGGAAAAAATAATAAGAAGGAAGGATTTATTTACAGTGGCTCTATCATTGTTTTCTAAATCATTTGCTAATGTGCCATCACAGAGTGGGGTAGGGTGCATTGCATCAATTATCTTCTCCAAGGCAACACTGTTTGCTGCAGTTTTACTCAGTACAAACCAAAGACACATTTCAAGGCACCAAATTCATTTAGCGAGAAAACGTTTGCCTCATTCAAACCTTTCTGCTAACGGGCCTTTCTCGCAGTGCATTTAACATTGTTAGGATTTCCATGGTTGTGCAAACAACATCCCTCTTACCAAAGAAACAATGTAAGTGCTTCTAATATTTTACCATGGATAAGAATAATTAAAAACTCTTGCTGCTTTTGGCTGCACTTGTGAAGGATTCTCCTACAAGCTGAAAAAGTAGCTCTGGTATCAGCCGCAATTATGTCCAATGTTCTGTCCCCCCGCTGTGTCCCTAAAAAGCCATTTAGAGGACTGTTTACTGCTGCAATCTGCTGCTGTTCTGGCTCACTTTACAGGAGAAAGTTGAGTGTCTTGCTCTGAGTTTTTAAGCAAAACTTGACAATCTTTTGAAAATGTAACGCCGGATTGTAATGCTGTGGGCAAGGTACTCCCAGTGCCACCAGTGCCTCGAGTGATAGGATGTAACAGTAATTTTTAGGATCACACAAAGATGCATTTGCTGCTGCAATAATTGTTGTATCGAGAAAATCCAGTGATGTCCACCCACCCTCCCGGGCAGGCGCCAAAGTCTCAGCCTTTTCATCCGATATTGACAACGGTGGCGTTTCTCACCTCATAAAAGATTCATTCCTCTTTAACAACCTCTGCGTCGCACCACGCCAGCACAGACAAGGAGATATCCCCCTCCTTATTGGGCCTTGTTGCTGCAGAGTCAACGAAGTGTGTTAAGAAATGCATTATCCTGCCTTGCCAGCAAGATCAGGAAATTCATGGGGGGTCGCATTTACAGCTAAGACACTTATAACTGCACACACAAGCATGCAAACACATATTTGACCCACCTTACCCTCATCAGTGCTCTCAATGCATCGGCAGCTTTCAAGAGCATTCCCTGCTAACATAGCATTGTACTCAGGCTTTTTTGTAGCTTTGTATGTTCTTCAGGGACTCTGCAGTGCTTCTTTGGAGAGAAGGTTTTTATAGCCTGGTCTCTGTCTAGCCCTGCAGGTGAGGGAATGCATAGAGATGGTTGATATTTTTTTTACCCTTCCACTGGGCTGAGTTTCTCTGCAGCAATGCTCGGTTTTTTTTCAGCCCCTCGTAGTGCTCCCTCCCAACTTAGAGTGTTGCTGTGGCAGTATAGCTGAGGAGCTGACACTTCAAAAGTACCTCACTAAGTTCTTAATGGCCTCTTCCTGTAATGTATGACAAATCAGAGTGCTGCGGGTTGATGTTTGATGCAGTAAAAATTGGCCTAGTATAGACTCTGCACCCATGAGGTGAGATGTCTGTTTTTCAGCATCACAGCCTCTCTTTTTTCCCACCTGCTTTTTTTCATGACGTTTCTCAGGGTGATATGTCCTCTAAAGTTGGCAATTGTCTCTTTCTTTCCTCCTATCTGCCTCTTCCTTTCTGTGATCCTTTTCCCTGAGTCTCAGCTGTGCTTTAGTTTTGACACTGCAACCCTTCACCTGGGCATCATCACCAGTCCCTGAACAAATAGAGTTTGACACAGTGGTGTCTCAGCTGTTCAGTCTCTGCTCTCTCTTCTGTGCCGGGGGCCCGGCACAGGTATACTCACAAGCATGTGGATCTGTGCTCTGAAGAATTTTAGTCAGGTCAGGCCTTTAAGGACAATGAATATTTTTATCCCAGAGAAGCTGACACTGCGATCACTGATATTGCATGTAAAGGGTATAAGTGTAATACACTGTCCAGGTCTTTGAAGAACAGAGCAAAAGAACATGATTCGTAATATTTATTTCTCCAATCTGTGAACAGATAATCTACTTACAATATAAGACTGTGTCTTTCTTGGCAAAAGCCAAGCATGGAGGGCAATGAAGACATTTGAGATTGATGGCTATATGATGATGGTTACATCTATCTTACATTTAGTTTTTTGTAAACACTTAGCTTTGCAGAGTAAAACAGCTAACCTGTGCATGCAATCCCCTGTATAATAATTCAGTGTCAAATGTGTCTTAAACAAATGACATGTAATCCCCCTACAGCTAGCCACCGGTTATCTTAATTTAGCAGAAAGTCTTGAAGCAGGAAGAAATCTTCAACCAGCACTTCAGCCTAGCTGAAGCTAGCTAACGTGCTCTAGCTTGGTTGTTCAATTTGTACAAAAATTGAGGTGTGGTCACTACGCCTGGTCAAGAAATAGTTAGCACAGACTATATATATATATATATACTTTGTTTTTTGTACAAATCAAACAAGGCTAGTTGTGTCCTTTTTTCCAGTTTATGCTAAGGTAAGCTAACCAGCTGCTACATCGTTTCTTTATAAGCCACATGCTGTGGCACCTGAAAAAAGGTACAATCACTGCCCCCTTTGATATTCTAGGTCACTTTGACTACGATACTTTCTTGATCTTAAGGCAGCGCATCCATCCCTACGCCTCTTGGCCACATCGCATCATTGAAATAGGTAGTCAACATTCATGCTTCACTTCCTGGATGCAGGATGCTTACAAATGAACCTGTTAATGCTGCTCTCTCTTTGGACCTCTGAGGTGGCTCTTGCCCTGAAAAAATGCAGCACATTGCTTGTCAGAGAGCAGTCGAAGCAGCCTATTTTCTCTTCCCTGTGTTCTGCCACAAAAAGTCTCAATTCCCTCGGTAAATGAGCCTACTTTGCAGAGAGGAAACAACGGGAGAGGGAAGTAGTTTGTTCCCTTTGTTCCTTGGTGCGAGTCCCAGCTATAGTGCTGCCACACTGCCCCTGAGCGTTCTCACTGCCATCATGCAATTAGGTGAAATATTACAATACCACCCCAATCTTCTCCCTCAATCGTATTTTCTCATCTCAAAGCAGTTAGAAGCATTACAGAGATGCTCTATTCCTGTGTTTTCCTTTTCTTTGTTCAATAGCCTGGGCAGTGGGAGCCTAAAGCAAGGAAGGGATGAAAGTGCTTACTTAGCCTTTCACATTAAAGCCACCGCTGGGGAGGCAAAGCAGTGCTGCAAGGTGCAATGAAACACTTTACAGCCTCCCTCCTCTGCCCCTGTGGTACTGAGGAGTTTGATCTGCCTGCAGGGCTCAGTTAGTAACACTTACTTTTTAAACATCCTCCTCAGATGACCTGTAGCAGCCTTCATTCTTTACGGACTTTGACCTTGTCGTAACATCTATGCTCTGATATCCTCCTATATTGCAAAGCTTATAGCAGCTACAAACATTCTGTGCCATTTAAGATGTAGCCGTCTTTCAACCCGAGCTATTTGGCTCACAGTGATTGTCATACCTGTCTAGTTTTTCAGATATTGCCTCGGTCTATATGGCTGCTGCTATTAACAACTCTATAGTGTGAGTGTATGGTGATTGGATACATTGATTTGATAATCTGTATCTAAATCTCAATATGTGTCAGATGGCTTTTACACACATACACAACCTGAGAGGATCATAGATGAATGGGACTATTCCACGGATTAGATTATACTCTGGTGCTTCGATGATTATTTTTCTGGTATTTAGTTATTCTTGAAAGAGAAAAGGAACAACATTTTTGTTACGCTATGAGTGCAAAATTGATACCAAGAGTTGCTATAGATGGGGCCATCTGATCTGCAACATTATGCATTATATTATGATATGTACAAATAATTTCTCTGACCCACTATTTCAAGATTTTATGTTTACATCTACAGCACACAGTGTGCAAATGATTGATTTCTATAAACCTAGTGCATTCACGGCCAAGCATGCAGCTGCACAGACTGGCCACAGACACTGTTGGGCAACAAGCCGTAAAGCTGTCATCCTCGGCAGCCTTAGCAAAGCCTTTAAGGGAGGCTGAAATTTTAGCGGATGCTGAGATTAATTTATGGTGCCACTCTGACCTGGGGGTTTTAATGATGTGTATGTGTGAGTTCCTTGAGCTCTCGATAGCTCTGTTTGCCCATGCTTTCTATCTCTCTCTGTTCTATCACTGCTCCGGGGCAGCATGTTCAGCAGTTTGCCCTCAAGATGAGCATTAGCGCTCCCATTTACACAGCAACACTGAGTCATGAGAACAAAGCACTCGCTCCTCTGGTCCAGCTTCTTCTTTTTTCTCCCTCCCATCTTTTCCCATCGCTGCTGGTGTTATACCACCGTGTGAGAGAGCATTAAGCTACAAGTCTATGAATCACTGCAACAGTAAGAGAAAGGCCATGTGTAATCTCCACTAGAATGTCCTGGAACAATCAATTCTGGACTTACACTGCTTCCTTTGATACTAGAAATCCATTATAGGAAAAGATGGCACATGTTTTACAATTACTGTCATAGTAAATAGTCTCATCCTTGACATTAATGAGGTCACCTTAATTTGAGCTCCATTAACAAATGCAGGATGAGGGAATGTCTTTTCATAAATTGATTACTTAGTTTGTGCGTAAAGTTGTTTTTTTTTAAGTGACTTGACAAAGAGTCAATAGGTGACAACTATGTTAACTTATTGTACCACCCTGTTGTGTGGTTTCATGTTTTAGGGTGGTCTTAGTGCAAATGATGATTCACATAAAAAGCTGAATGAATTTGGACGTCCTCAAGCTCATTCAGGATGTAAAATTGACGATGGCCCTTCTCTGCAGGAGTCATAAACGGATGATTCCGACACAAATTCCCCAATATTTTGAAAGTGCATCATGTTAGACTCCTGGGAAACACCTGGTCTTTCTCCACACCTACACTGTGTGAGTGGGTGTGAGAGGAGAAAGACAAGGTGGGAGAACGTGTTTGTATGGGGGGGCAACTGCTGCCCAGCTGTATTTAGTTCTGCAGTGCGCGACCTCGCTGTATCAATCAGTCAAACACAAAGTCTCGTGTGCGAGCCTTGCCTCTGTGCAGAGTGGCAGCAGGCCCCTGGTGATGATGTGGAGTTATTATCCAGCTACGCTGTAGAACGGCGTCACATGGGGACAGAGGCAAGTGAAGGCAAGTGCTGCTGTGTGCGCTGCATTTGCCTTTCCTTTCCTGAGCTCTCCTCTCCTCTCCCCTCTCTTGTGGTGTTCTACCTCAGCCTCCTCCCAGAAGGCCGCTCGGTGCCACCCTCGGATCAATGTGATTTTGATTCCCCAGGTTCTTTGGCACTGGGTCAAGCTGGAGAAGACAGAGCAAATCTGGCCACAGGGAGCGAGGTGGGGAACAGGGAGCTGCTGCAGCTGCAGGAGTGTAGTCTGGATTTTATCACCTCCTTGATGGGATATATTTAGCAATGGCAGTTTCTTTTTATCGGGAGGTGTAATTTTCTTTTCTTTATGAACTCCTTTAGATATTTACACACCCTCATTTTTGTAGGTACATGCACAGAAAGTTGGCAGTTTGGGCGAAGGCAATTTTTTGCAATTTGGCTGCAAGCTTCATTTACCACATTTTAAGGATGTTGACAGAATCTGTTGTTGCCATGGATGCATTTCTTTGGTCTGTGTCCTTTGGCAAACCATATTTGAAGCAAAATCCATTTCCTGGGTTTAAACAGGAGACACATTAATGACAACACCGCTTGTCACGTTGTTCTCATCCTTTGGGAGGCGTAATGCTGTACTGAGTTTATCACGTGATGTTTGTTATTTTCTCTGCAGCACTGATGCTTTAAAGTTGAGGTAGAGTATCACAGAGGAAAGAAGAAGAGCCTTGCTAATGTCGTGAGTATAGAGTGCAGGGTGCAAGCAGTGGCAATACAAGCCTCACGGGAGGCATTGGAGCAACACATGAAATACTGGAGCAATTCAGTTGCCATCACACCCAGGCTCATGGTGCTCGAAAACAGGAAACATTCTGTTTTACTGCAGAGAGGTTACTGTGCTCTTCTCCTCTCTTGCTCTGGCTTGTTTGTGTCTCTGAGATATTTTGTGACTCCAGCTTTACAGTAGTAATTGCAGCGCCTCCAGGATGTACTTGAGAATACATTGCCAAAGCTCTGCAGCCCTGCGCATGGCACGATAACATGGTAAGAGTCTGTTTCCGAGAGCTGATGGCGTGCACTGCAGTGCACTACCTGCTGAAATGCTGGAGACGTCTCTTCAAAGCAAAGACTTAGATACTCCAGACTCCTCCTGAGAGCGTTTTGGTTTGGATTGCTTCGACTTATTTCACTGCTTGAGAGGAACAGAGTAACATCGCATTACACTCCACAAACCCTTGGCTTCATGTCTGGAGGGCTGGATTCAAAGCTCAGTGTACATAAAAAAGATAAAACACTAATTCCAGGATTATTGTTTCACAAGCTATAACAATGTGCCTCTAAAGCCTGTAATCACTCTTTACTATCATCAATAACGATTCATTATTTAGAAGCTTGTGTGAATAAGTGCAGTCCCTTGTAGTGCCAGCAAAAAGCCACAAGGATCTGGCCTGTGGGGCCGTACTGCCGGCGTTAACACACTCAAGACTCTTTTGTTTAACTGGAAAAATTGTCTCTCATCTCAGCATGAAATCACGTGCAGTTCAAATCAGTAACTGGCTCACTGCAGCCCTGTCAAGGAGACCTTTGGCATGCCTACCTGTCGCTATGCAAAAATCTCCTCCATCGTCATCAGTGCCCTGTGCATCAGGAGCGCATGATTGGCTGAAACCGAGAAAATAAGCAGAGCTGTCGTCAGAGCCCGCTCATTGATATGCTGTAGTGTTACTCACACAAGTCTCAAAGGAGCAAGGTGGAGTTTTACGCTACCGCTGTAGTGCAAACACACACATGTACGTACACAGTGTGGAGGACAAATGCATGGATTTACACAGAACAGTGAGAGCAGTGAGAGTGAGAGCGAGGGAGAGAGGGAGTATTATGATACAATCACATTCAATCTCAAGGTGCCTTTGGAGACTCAGTTTACTTCACACTGTTTGAAAGCAGTTTAATGAATTATGTTTTCTTTACTGACATCTGCAGACAGCTGACGGCAGGTTTGGGCTTTTTTCCACAAGCTTCTGTATTTCACTCAGTCTCACTGAGGTTTTTTTAGCCTTGGTAGTGGATGTGGCTTTAGGGATGGCAAAGCTGATAGATGTGTGGCGCTCAGGCCCCCACTGCCTGCATTGTTAGGTCAAAAATGTAATGTTTAATGCTTTTTTTGTATATCAAATACATATCAACACATCAAAAATAAATGACAAGGGGCCTGTAAGAAATAAAGAAATAAAGAAAAGAAATATTTGTTGGCTGAATCATAGATATTAAATAATGATATAACATAATGATGCATGCTATCCACAGCACTGCACTGCTTGAATGTATGAATTGGCTTTAGAAACACAATGCAGAGATCTTGCTATAGACATCTGAAAGCATCAGCAAGTCTGACGTTCTCATCAGATTTTGTAAACTGACCCATCCAAAATCGAGCATCTTTCCTTCCGTCCTCACTGACATCACTTAGCGCTTCACTTTATGAATGATTGATAGCAGTGAGGTACACTGGAGGAGGAGTGGGAAAGAGAGGTTGGTGACAGAGAAGAGAGAGAGAGACAATGCCAGATATTTAATTGTGCTTAAGTGCAGAGGTGAGACAAGGGGGAGAAGAGCCGGCTGTTGGCCAGAGAAAGGCAGAGATATGAGAGTTAGCCACTCTGATAAAAGAGATGCTTGTTATTGTGTGTGTGCGTGTGTGTGTGTATGTGTGTGTGTCTTGGCACTGAGACAGGCAGGAATGTGATGCATAGATCAATAGTGTCCTTATATGGCCCAGATCAACCCTATGCCTGCTCTCTGACATTGGCTGCATGATCCAACCCAGTGAAGTGTTGATTTGCCATAGACGGCTATTCATTTCAATCTGCCTCTGCGTTGAATAGCGTTTTTATATCGATCCAAGATGGCTCGCATTATCCAAAGGCTTTCCCATAGCCGTCCCATGATCTCATTATTATCTGCCACCTACTATACGGTACACATGTATACCACACATTGTACATTGTAATAATAAACTGTATTTATCAATGTTAATATACACAAGGGGAGGGCGATTGCCTGAAACATTATGCTGCTGCAGGCTATTTTTAATAAATGATATTCATGCAGACATGATTAAATACTGAGAAATACTGTATGACTGATTGTATTATTTGTTTAATGATTCTGCGATACTGCACTGCACTAGCATTGTTAGACAAAAGAATTTATATATGTATATTATATATATATGCCCATTTATTGAAAATTTCAACCACATTTTCATCAGCTCAGTATGTACAGTTGCAACTGAATGAACTGTTTCTAAAAGGTAGTATGGCACCCTTATACCATTATACATCCTACACATCTGCAGACTTAAGTGCCATGGTATGACAAAATTTCCTTTTAAGCATGAGCGTCAACACAAAATAAAAGTGTCTTGTGTGCATTTCGAGAGCCCCGAGGCTTTTCATACTGATTTACATGTATTCCCTCTAACAGTCACCCCCAAAATTGAAAATCCATACACGCAGATGCTACTCTACTAGATCTGTACGTCTCTCTTGCATTGTGCCGCACAGTAATGGAGCGCTTTACTGTCACTACTACTGCTGCACTCTGCTCTCAGCACAATCCCTCTCACATTAAATAATGCAGCTGGCTATTGTGCCGAAGACAACCCCCCCCCCTTCCTCTACCTTGTCCCATAGCGGCCCATATCAGCAGATTTCCGCTCGCTCTGCTATCGCGAAGGGTAACTCTGTCCAATTCAGCATTTACAGGGCCAACACCATAAACACAATATCAGACCGTTTACACAACAGCAGCATCACATCTTTGTTTTCAGCCACTGTGCCCCCCCCACCACCACCACCACCACCCAAAAGAAAGAGTTGCTAGTTTCTACACCAGCCTTTGCTGACCTTCACAGTAGGCTTAATGCCCATGGCTCATTGGCATTTAATATTTAAACTATTTATTTATTTATGCTGCCTAAAATGACTTAAAAAAAATACACATAAACACAGTGTAGAAAATCTGTGGAAACTGCTGACGTTAATCACTGATCAAACGCTTCCCATGCCTGATGCTAATCTTACACTAAACAAGCTTGTCTAATAGCCACTTAGTGAATTTCTTACATAAATACATCCAGAAATATACTAAACATACATGCTCAGATACATTTGAATACAATCTCACACATATTTACAAATGTAATTCCTCTCTGTTTGCGTAAATGCATTTATTTACTCGACGATTATTTCCTTGTAAAACATGGAACACTCCCGTCAATTGCCTCAACCTCATTCGTGCCATACAAACAGAGTAAACAGCCTAAAGATGATTGGGTGGGCTCTAAGGGATCGGCCATGGAAAGTCTGTTTGATCATCCCAACCCCCCACCCTCACTCCCATTAGCTGTGCAGAGGCAGAGAAAAAAAGCTAACTTGTGTAGGAATGAAGATATATGTAAGTTGTTAGAATTAACTATTTGTAGTGTACTTTACTTTTCAGTTTTATACTTTTAGTACAGCATGGTATGTTACTTTAATATTGCATGTGACAATTTACAGAGTTTCATATAAAAATTTTAACAGGAGAGATATTCTCAGGATTCAGTGTCTTGCTCAAGGACGGTTAAAATCACTAGTCAAAACTAGATTTTTATAAGAATGCACATGTTTCAAAAGAAAGAAGTTCAACATCACTCTAGCTATACAAAAGATTTAATGATTTAAAACATGTACAGCTTGTGTACCACTGAAGTTTGTGAATGTTATTTTGTTATTTTTGAAGTAGTCCTCTGATGGGCGTGTGTGTGAGAGTGAATTGGGGTTCTCTCATTATGACGCACGACACTTGCACTGCACCGAAGCAAAGACTGAAGTCCGTTTTGTCTTGACAGGATGATGAAGTGGTGCTCCAGTGTGTGGCCTGTATCCAGAAGGAGAATCGCAAGTTCTGCCTGGCTGCTGAAGGGCTGGGCAACCGGTTGTGTTACCTGGAGCCCACATCTGAGGCAAAGGTAGGCACCACCGAGTCTGTCAGTGCAACACAGAGATGCACGTCATTGGCGTGGGATGTTTCTGCTCATCAAAAATCATTTTTCTCCTTTGGTGGAGTTTGTTTTTGCTGCGGTTATATAATCAACTTTGCTTTCATGCACAAGCACATACAGACACTAATATACCCAACAAATGTCACATGAAGCAGTTCGCAGAAAACCGAACTGGATGAAAAGAAGCATTCACCCAGGGGAGATCTCCCTGGAAACCAAACATCCATTTAGTTCCTGCTTGTTTAGGTCCGGCAAACCATCAGTGAAGCCAAGCAGAGATGCACAGAACAGGCAGCTCAGCACTTCATAAAAGCAGGAACAACAGCTCAACATCCACCGCAGTCTCCTTGATGAGCTTTTCTTGGTTCAGGGACAACTCTGTGGGCCCGCCGTCAGATGATAATTCCCTGAAATTACGCCCCTACACGCGTTTGATGGATTGTTTCATAAACATTGCCGTCGTTGGATGTAATTGCCTACAGCTTTATTGCAGCTGAGCAGCACCGTTGTGGCTGTGGACACATTTGGTGTTTTTTGCAACTAAGTGCAAAGTTTTAATGACTTAAATGTAATTGTTTGCCATTGTAATCAGTGGGCTGCCACTTTAATGCACTTTTGAGTAACGAATCCAGATTCCAAAGCACATAATGAACCTCTTCTCTTCAGCAAGTGATCAAGCTATTAGGCAGAATCATCTGAATGACGACTGGCTGTTGGAGAGAATCGTAACAATCCTGAGAGGCTCTCACCTTTCCCTGGCCCCTGTTGCTCTGCAGCCATTGTCCTACAGCACCACCTCTTGAAAGCAGGTCTAATAGGCTTCTTCTGCATTGATTGTCCTATAAGCATGATCTATTACGATTACCTAAGAGTCATTTTTCTCAAGCTCGTACACCAGACAGATGCAGTATGTATAGAAAGACAGAAAGATGAGGAGGCTCAAAGAGTATGACTGAATGATGTACATCACAATTTGTTTGTGCATATGAGCAAAGATCCATATAGTCCTGGCATTCTCCCATTTCAACAAACCCCACCTGCCCCCCAACGGGTGTCACAAAGAGTACTGTGGGGGAGGGTGGTGGTTGTGCACAGAGGGAGGTGAGGCTTTCACCCCATATTGGATGGTAATTATACCAGACAGGTGTGATGGATGTTCTCCCCATCTGGCAGTTTGTCTTCATTGGTTGCTGTTTTATGAAAAGGCATCGTCCCACCTTTGGGATCAGTGACAGAGAGGTGGAGAAAACACCCAAGATGGCAATTTAAAAGTGGGACCAGACAACTGAATAGGATGCCTCCTTGCCTTGGTGAAGTGGTCTAGTAAGGGGGCACAGAACCAGGGCGACAGGATGAGGTTGATTTAAAGTGTGCAGAGTTTAAATGGCAACATCAATCAGCCTGTGAGAAGCTGGTTGATTGTGATATACGACCAGCAACTCTCGCCTGTCAGTGACTCAATATTATGACCACTGGAGGGAAGATGCCCACATTGTGATGATCAGTACAGGAACCAGGCACAAGACAGTGTGTGCTGGCAATGATCTTTATTATACACAATCCAAGAGTCGCAAATCTAAAAAATCTGTGTCTCAAGTCAATAATCAGGGTCAGAAAACCAGGACAGCAAAACCAGAGGCGTGGTCAAACAGTCCAAGTCAAAAACCAGAAAAACAGGGAACAAATCAAATGGGCTAGGGCAAGAAACGGTGGTCGGGCAAAAATGTGCCTACAGAAACAGATCAGGCTAGCGTACAGGGTTTTCGGCTCAGGCACGAAATGGTAATGTTTCAAAACCAGGGCAATGTGAGGCAGGGGTTTAAGTACACCGGGGAATGACGAGCAAACAAGACACAGGTGCAGGGAATTAGCCAGGTGATTAACCGAAAAGAGAAGAACACCAGGGGGAGCCCTAACAGATAGCAACACCAGGAACCACCCAAAACATGTGAGGAAGCAACCAGGGGAAAATACAGACAGAAACCCAAAAGGACACGGATCATAATGCACATACAATAATGGTAATTTTTTTGTGCACAGTATGAGAATCAAGAAACTAGCAGTGGTGAATTGAAAAAAATTAAGCTGAAAAGTAACGTCACCTCCTTGGGGCAGTCAGCTTAACCCCTTCTGACCCTGTCTCTGGAGACAGAAATAAAGACATGATCTATCCTCGCCTGTCATCCTGCTACACTCTTTCCCTCAACACATGTGATTGGTCATAAACTGAATGCCAGGACATGGCCAAGCTGCTGTAAAGCTGTCTCCCTGCTCTGCTTTGTGTGAGGACATCCCGACAGGGCTGGAGACTCATTATCCCCTCCAGCTCTTCCAGACCTTCATTTCGCTTCCCTCCTCTCTCAAGGCAGCTCCCTCCTCCTCACCCCCCAGTCCTGTGCCTGGAGAGAGCAAAGGTCAGCTGTTAGTCACCCAGAGAGATGAGGACAAGCGGGGGTGGATTGCTTCCCACCAGACCCTTCATTATGATTTCTCTACGATGACACTGCTGGAGAGGAAGCTCTCTTTTCCTCAGCATTTTGCAACATGGTTATACTGCATACATACTGAGAGAAAAGGGTGTACTAGTGTGAATAGTTTGACATTTTGGGAAATAATTTGATTCTTCCCTAGACTTAGACTAGAAGGTCAATACCACCCTCATATGTGGCCATTAATGAGAAGCTAGCTGGAACATTGTTGGCTTTGCACAAAACAGGTGGCATTATGAATGAATATTAATGAAGAAGAGAAGTGAGAATGAGAAGACCAAAACTATGAGCTTGAAGTGTGATTTTTTTCTGCATGTTAAGACAAGAAGAGCATCAATTTGGGAGATGTTTGGGAATAAATAAATTTATAGCATCTCTCAAAATAAAACAAGTCATTTGAGTTGATGTCTAAATTTAACCATTCTGGCATCTGGGAGTGTGTCTGTAGTCTGCAGTGCCAATCTGGAGACAGGACTGTCTAGATTCCAACACACTGTCATGTGTTGTTATGAATCCACAGATTTTACACAATAGTGGCCATTTTAATCCAAGTCATTATGTATTAAATTTGAATCTATTGTTCCTTCAGTCTTCAAAAATGTGCGGTGTGAAATTGTAATGAGGTTAGAGGTACCTGTGTGAATGATCCAGTTAAGAAGAAGTTGAGATATGAGGCCAGGGAGGGTGTTCAGGTTGGTATCATTTATCTTTAAGCCATACCCCACAACATCGCCACCTTTCTTCCCTCATTCTGTCAGTGACCCCCCCCCTATCTTCTTTTGTCCTCTCTGGCACTGCCCTGGTTTGGGATGCAGTTTTGGCATCTTCTTCTTTTTTTTCTAATTGTGCTCTGTCCAAGACCTGAGTTGTCTGAGCAAAGACTGACCTGAGAGCACTTTATCTGTTTATAAAGTACCTTTTTAATGAATATCGCCCACTCGATTAAGACTAACTTGGTTGAAGTGCAGTAAAAAATGCAACAGTCAGCACAGAGTTTATGAGTGGGCATCTAATCAGCATATCCCTGTAGGTTCAGGGAGCAGTTTAATTTTTCTGCCTAAATGTGGATCTTTTGCTCATGTAGCAAAAAATTCTGAACCCATTAAATTAAAAGTGGAGTTGATGGACGATGGGAGAAGTTACTGCGGGGATATTTACACTGATGGTGCTTTGGTTAGGGAAGGGACACAGTGGGTCAATGTTAAACGTAATGCTTTACAACATATACTGCACTGTAGATTATGCTTCACTTGCCCTCTCTTTATTGCACAGCAATACCATATAACAGATCCACTCAGACAAGCACTAAACTTTAAAAGAAGATTCTCAAAACAGGTGACTCAGACATTGCACTTCGATTTTGACAATTTTCTTCCGGTTTAGTTACCCATGGTCTCCAAGTTGAAAAGTGATGCTAAGCAATTTTTCTTCCAAAGTGATGCTAAACGGTCTTGGTCAAATGTTGGTAAGTGACAAGTTGGGAGTGAGACTGTGTAGGGTACCATTAAGGTTTCATAGCTTTTCTAAGACTTTCATACAGCAACACTTAGCTTTTGAAAGTGAGAAAACCTGAGTAAAGTTGCTAAAGATCAGAATATGAGCGCACTCCAAATTTAGGGGCGGCTGGTTTGACCGCCGTGTGCTGGGGCGAGAGGTTGGTCTACTGTGCCGACTCTCTGAATAAGTGCACATATTTTTTGCGCACGACTCAATCACAAAGTGGTAATAAAATATATTAAAAAAAAGAACAGCACTTCTAGCGCGCAAGTTAGACAAACCTGTTGTCGTAAGTACTCTGTACTATGACCGCTCCGCACCACCGCGCCCGTCTTCGAAGGTGTCGCTCTCAAACAGTGTGGTAAATAAGAGGCTAACAAAAACAGTCGGTTAGCTTATCGTAGCCACTGAAACGAAGGTTTAACAGTCTGGTTATGTGCACCCAGGTATGTTTTGCTCTGTAAAACAGAAAATTGTTGTTTTTGCTCTTCATGCAGACAAAAACCCCAATGACATAATGCCTCATTCTAGCTGCCTGCTTCCAATTTCAATGCTAAGCTAAGATGAAAGGCTAGCTGTAGCTTCTTATTTACCATACAGGTAACAGATCTGGCAGTTACAACCATTTAAAGCTACACTCGAACATTTTCCACTTTAGTGGCTTCAAGGCCAGCATGAGATAAAAGTTTAAAATACTGAATGATAATAATGTAACTGCACGTCTTGAACTTAAAAGCCCTTTTCTTTAATGTAATGGTTAAATATGGTGGAAGCGATATAATGAATCCTTTGTAAGTTTGTGAACTTTCTGTGGAACTGAGACCTCAATGGAGAAAGGATATGTGCTTTGCTCTTATTTTCTGCCAAAGTTTCTGATTTAGCCTAAGACAAAGATTTTTTATAAGCTTTAAAAATGTGCCTCATGCAGCCTGAAACTTTCAAACAAAATCACAAAGGAGTGTGGTACATAAAGTCAGTTAAAGTAGCCCAACAAACTCCTTTTGTGAGAACGTCCAGCTGTGTTAAATTTTAATCCAAGACCCACTTTTTTCTGCTGTTGCAGTATGTTCCTCCAGACCTGTGCATCTGTACCTTTGTTCTGGAGCAGTCGCTGTCGGTGCGGGCCCTGCAGGAGATGCTGGCTAAGAGCGGACAGAACAGCGAAGGGGTGAGTGATGGTACATGCAAATGCAAAGGAAACACAATCCATACTTCAGCTCTTCATAAGCCACCCCAGAGCCATGTACTGTATGTTGTTACTGTTTTATATATTCAAAAGAAGAGGTTGTAAAAGACTAAAAAGCATATTACAGTGGCCTTGGGACCCTGACTGCAGAGATATTAGTGGAATTAATGCAGCTGTTGTGGGGGTGATTGCTCATTTGAGTAGAAAGAAAACAACATTATTTAGCCACATATTTTCCTGTCTAAAATAAGCATCTGAAAAGTTCACAAGCAACGAGAACAGCTAACAGCTGATGTGACTTTCAAGGATTTCCAATATAATAAAATTAGAGAGGAGTGTCAATACTACGTGGCTGAATTTGTAATCAGCACCCATTCATTCACTGTATTCTCTTCTCCTGATGTTGTTTATACTGTCTTCTTGTCTTGCTAGTGTGTTTCCTTCTCTTTCTCATTGCTGTGACAGATGTGTAATTCTCCCGTCTTTATCTTCTATTTTCTGTGTAAAATCCTCATCTTCCGCATGATAGACACGCGGCCCGGATCGATGGGTATGTTCATCACTCATCCCATTCCCCATTCACCCCAAATACATGACACAGCAGATTACTCACAATCCATCCAATAGTTTTCTCTCCTTCATAGCCTTCTGTGGCTCGTACACTGTATTATCACGTCACCACGCAGCATTTATCTTTACATCGGAAATTGTCAGACATCAGGGGTTATGCACGCAGCCCATGCTTTGAATTAACAGATGATCATATGGATTCTTTTGTGAACATTGGTTGTGTCAATTGTGTCTGCCAAACCAACAGAGACAAATAGAGTTTAGTACACAGACTTCCCAATAAGGTTTCCCACAAACATTGGTTCTCTCACATCTCACCTCACCTTCCTTCTGCAATAAATTGAATGTTGCAGTCTGAGAGCTTTGTGGCTACAGCAGACTATCTGTGCAGCAGAATGTCTGTCATTTTTTTCCACTGCCGTTGCAGGCAATGTGAGCTAGCTAGCCACACCAAGAAAAAAGGTGCTCAAAATATTCAACGCTAAATTAAAGCTCAAATGGACATATTTAACTGTTAATCTGGCCTCATCCCTCTTGTATCAACATCTTTCTACGGTCATAACATCACACTTGTCCAATGTCCAACAGAAATGAAATGGTACCGTTTGCCATCTCTGCTGCCACCTTCTTTTTGTAGAGACCACGATCTCTCTTTAAATTTAACCAAGCACTTTGGTTGCCTAAACATGATGATAAAGACATTGTAGTAACTGCAAGTCAATATTATTCTGCAAGACTGGATATTTTGGTAGGAAATAAACTAAATATTTTCTTTGCCAAAGCTCAGCCTACCTGCTGTTGTCAATCAAACGCAGACACACCTATCCAGCAGCTGAGAGGAAAAGGACCACTTCTTATATTTCCCCAAAGACCCCTTTTTTCATTTAATACTCAAAACAGTACATTTGGATTTGCACTTAAATGTTCATCTGCCACCTCTTTTGTAGCAAATACCCCAGGCACTTTTAAGTGGTTTGGATTGGGCATTTTAATTGTGTTACTTCAGTGCATTCTCACCACTCGTGTTTAACTGTTTTCAATATTGTGCACCTATTCATCATTTGTTGCCGACGCTGAAATGTCACTGGAGGAAGCACCATTAGAGGGGAAATGGAGGTTGAATATGTCTCAGCCGAGTGTCTGAGATCGATACGTCTTTGAACAGATGGGCTTATCAATAAGCAGCGGCTGGAGCAAATCGGTAGTCCAGGCTGTTTCAGTCAGAAGTCACAGATACACTGAGAGGACCTGTAAAGACAACACACTAACAGCTAGTGTAAATGCCATCCCCCATTTAGCTTGGTATCCACCAGAGACCGCTCTGAGCAGATTTGCCGTTGTCTCGTTGGAAATGCGCTGACCTGTTTGATTTGGGGGTCGTTGGTCAAAAGGGCAAATGAAGAGATCAGTCAGTCAAAGAGGCACAGCCACTCTGACGACCTCTGGTGTGTCACTGCCGCCTCTTTTTCTCTTAGCTCCGTGTTAGCTTGTGGCTCTTCCCGCACACACAGCGTCTGCTGCAGGACTCACAATCCAGGAGGGTGCGTCCTGCTAAATGTCACGTCTTTAAATTGCTATAAGGACGTCGCTTGTGGTCAACAGCTGGACCAGAGACACAGCTGATAGCCCTTTTCTTTTCTTATACCTCTTTGATCCAATAGTCATTTCCTTTTTGCTTCAGTGAGCCAAGGGTAATACTGTTTACAGTATAGCTCAAGGTGTATTGAATTTTTGCTGCAATGTGTCCCCACATGTAGAGGATTCTTTTTCTCACTGGTATGAGCCGCAGTTACTCTCACTGCGCTCTGTCTGTATAATGCACTTCCCGGCCAGTGGATAAGGAAGTGAGCGGGAGACTCGGGTTTATTGGTTGTGGTGATGATTGCAGCTTCATGTGCCTCGCCGCATTAAGCTCGGTACCTCAGCCAGCATACAGCAGCAGCCAGCAGCACAGAAGGAGCCTGGAAGCCGATGCTGCAGTCTGCACGACACAACTGCATCAAATCACAAGCCGGCTATTGTCCCAGTAGCCAATTGAGGGGGATGGGGTGGGGGGTGGGGGTTGGAGAGAAAGGGAAAAAAGACACAGACTGAAAGAGAGGCTTAGGATTTCTTTCTTGACACTCTGCCATGATTCATGTATCTCCCAGATGATACATGGCAGTAATTTTGTAAAAATCTACAGGATGGACAGAGCTTTGTTAGATACATATCATTAGTGTCCTACCGTGCTTGTAGTTTCACTTCAGTGTGACATTTTTATGGTTGAACCTGGCTGTTTGGAATAGTTTCAGAATTTATTTCTGCATCTTGTGCCAGTGGCATTCCTTTTGTAAAATGCGCCCCCCCAAAAAAAACAAAAAAACAAAAACAGTTAACTTGTTTTCCTTTGTCCCTGATTGTCAAATGACTTTTTGACAATCACATGTGCCCCTTAGAGTTTAATAATTCGTTCCAGTGACTAAAATAAGGCAGAGGCAGCCGGAAAGGCTCAGCAGAAACAATAATTCTTCCTGAATAATGACACTCTTTCTTACCTTAATGCTTCCTAGAGGCTCATAAGGAAGGTGAGTAACATGGGAGTTGCTTGCCGAGGAAAAACAACAAAACTCCTCTTTATCCCCTTTTGCATCTCTAACAGTAGAGATATCATTTTATCTCCTCTCCTCCCTTGCATTTTAACCCAACCCCATAAGCGGCGGAGTCATTATTCCCTGCTAACGTTGGCATTGCATCGGAGACTGACCTTAGTTGTGCATCCTTCCCACATTCCTGTAGTGGGAGTGCTGGAAAGATGACCCCGTATCCTGTTTTGCTCAGGGATACAGGTGCCAGAAACACCATCTCCTGTGACAAGTCTGATTGCATGTCTTCATTGATGAGATGGGGTCGCAACCCCCCCCAGGAGTTATGCTACCAGGCTTGAGGTCATCGGCGCAAGCGAGGCGGCCCTCGCTGAGGTCAACGTTTGGTGCCAGAGTGCGGGTGTTAGATTGAAGCAGTTGAAGGGAGACCGCTGGAGCTGTTTTGCTGGCAGCCTGAGCTGACTTGTAACTATGTATTTGTGTGTGTATCTGTGTGTGTTTCTGTGCGTGCGTATGATTCCCCTAGGCAGCGCAGAGCGGCGGACACAAGACTCTCCTGTATGGACATGCCATCCTCCTGCGGCATTCCTTCAGCTCTATGGTAAGAGAACGCACACATCAATGCCACCGTCATAAAAAACTAATCAAACAGGAACGTCACTGTAGCTGGATTTAAACATCATTAGTGATATAAGTATATGACAGTCACACAAGCAGCACACGCAGAGGAGCGCTCTGTCTCACGAGGTTTGATGTTTGTGTTGACCGCAGTACCTGGCCTGTTTGAAGACATCAAGGTCACAGACAGATAAGCTGTCGTTTGATGTCGGCCTGCAGGAGGACTCAACAGGTAAAAGAAAAGCTCTGGTACAGTTTGCTTTCATCCTCCTCTTTTCCCTCTTCTTTCTCCCCCCGCCTCTGTCTCTCTTTGTCCGTCTCCGTCTTTGTTCCTCTGGTTCTTTCCCTCTGTCTGTCTCTCTTTATCTCTGTCCCCATGCACCTTATTTGTTCATGATAGAATTTCACTGTGTCTTTTCAGCTCCTCAGTTAATATTCCCTGTGGATCACTGGATACATACAGTGTGGTTCTATTGTCAGTGCTGATTACATCTCTGCAGCTCATTTGATAGTCTTGTTGGGTATCCGGACACCTGGATCCACTTCTTTTTTTAAATTATTTTTTATTTCATGGCTTGCAGCAGATGAGCAGTCAACACAATATGACTTGAAAACATGGTTGCCATGGTGCATCTGCATGGGTCCAAGTGCTCATTTCAGCCCACTCTGGCCTTATTGTGTTATAACAAAAGACGTTTGGAAAGAGACAGTGAACTGTTCCCACAATCACTTTGTTTAAAAGAAAAATGTTTATTTTTGTGTAACAATAGGTGAGGCCTGTTGGTGGACGATCCATCCTGCCTCCAAACAGCGATCAGAAGGAGAGAAAGTGCGCATCGGCGATGACCTCATCCTCGTCAGCGTGTCCTCAGAGCGATACCTTGTAAGTTTATTGCTTGCCATTTGATCCCTGACGCATAATGTAC
Organism: Psettodes erumei; assembly: GCA_016785225.1. Lineage (NCBI taxonomy): Eukaryota > Metazoa > Chordata > Actinopteri > Pleuronectiformes > Psettodidae > Psettodes > Psettodes erumei. Next base: position 391,783 of record JAFBJZ010000383.1, read on the forward strand.
AGGTCTTAGTAGAAGAGCATTAACCCTGCTTCCCCTGATGTGACAAGCTTTCAGATTATCCCAATCCTGTTACCACACACTGCTCTGCCCATGACCTCTCTCCTGAATGAGTCTTTAACCTCACAACCGACAGCTTTTTCCCTCTGGATGATTCCAAGGATGCTAAACGATAACTTTAAGCAAAATTCGATCTGCAATAGAAATGTTTGTTTTGGATTATGATTTCTTCGGCCAGTGTCATTTTGAATCAGCCTCTCCTGTTATCATGCTCGTCACATTCCCACATCCAGCTGCCATTAATCATAATTATGTATCCATTACACTTCTGAGTTGACCTATTCAGCAGCTGTTTTTTTTAAACTATTAGACCATTTTGCCCTCTGAGCTTAGCATCCTAGCATTGTAATATATAAACACCAGGAGACTTGTTCCCTGTGAACCATGAAGTTGGTGACAGCAGCCAGGCGCTGTTTACTTCCCACCCGTGGCAGGGGGGCACGGCCAGATGACCACTATCGCCTTACAGTCACCAGTGTGAGTCTGGCACTCTGTCCCTGCTGTCGCCCAAACAGTGGTATGTGGGGACAAGCAGAGGGCTGCAGAAGGACTCCTGGGAGGGAGAAGATCATAGATGATCCAGACACAGCTGCCATAAAATTAGTTGGGGGTTTTTTGGACAGATGCGGACACACAAACACTGTGGAAGACACACGTGTGCACAAACACGCACAGCTTTACAGCCTCCCAGATGGTATAAACCCCTAAACACTCAAGGCATCTGTCAGTCAGGTTTATGGTTCTGTCAACACTCAGTGATAAACTGGAGATTTCTTCTGGGTCAGTGATCAAAGAGCGTTTCGCTCTTCAGCTGAGCCCTGCCCGAAGAGCCATGCTGAATCAGCTGATCTGTCCACAGAGCCCACATTCCAATGTTGTCACATTATGTCAAGAGATTCAAACTGTTTAATACAATCTTTTCTCTTAATTATCGACTTTAAAAAATCAAATATAAAACAATTTATTTCTCAAGAAATCAATTTTAATTCCCTTACGTGATTACCACTTGTGTGGATGTACAGAAATAAGTAAATGGTGTATGTATCTTTTCTTCTGTCCTGCAGCACTTATCCATCTCCAATGGCAATATCCAGGTTGATGCTTCCTTCATGCAAACCCTGTGGAACGTCCATCCCATCTGCTCCGGTAGCAACATAGAAGAAGGTAGAGACATCACACATAACAGCCACAACGATTTCTCCACAAATTTCTCTGCAAATCTCCACATTTTTTGTTTTCAAGTTCAAATCAAATTCCAAATCAAATGAAAAAGGCAGTCAGATGTATATGAGTTTCTGAAGATGGATTCAAAGATTCAAAACACTCACAACATTCACAGCCCCTTTCTCCATTTTCTGATAGGCTACCTGCTTGGTGGTCATGTGATGCGGCTGTTCCACGGACACGACGAGGTAGTGACCATCCCGGGATCAGACCAGAGTGAAGAGCAGCAGAGGTGTGAGGCTCGGCAAGCGCTGTACAAACGTCATCACGTGCATCACGCTGCAGCTTCAGGGGTCACACTTGGTGAAAGCCAAAGCCGTCACGTAGTTCGTGAGAAGCTAACTTACCTGGAGTTACCCACCGTGCCTCAGCTCTCCTCTCGCTTCATAAAAATGCCTGTGACCAGCACAACGCTCTGCCCTCCAGGGAGGCAAAACGACGAGTGTGTTATTTTTATCAACAGTATCTCCACTTAGTGCCAACACAGATGAGGTAGGCCGCAGAAAAAGGGCACACTGAGCCCGAAGTGGGTCAAATCAGTGGCCAAGACCCATACACACTCAGCCATGTACATGTATAACATGAACACACATACACACTCGGTCTATTTTTAGAACAGAGCATGGCAAATACAGGGGCGGGGGCAGATATTAATTTTCAGCTTTGGCTTTTCTCCTAGAGTTGCCCTTGAAAGTCACAGCATGGTTTTTAGAGATCTTACATTTTTCTGGGGCAGATCAAACACACTTCAAGCTGTCAGCAGGGGGGATGATGAGGGACCTCTTTTATCTTTGGACCCAGTCACCCATATCACTGATAGACAGTGTAGCTGTGAGTTATCAGGGTCCACATGTCTCAGCTTGAATGATGTTGCGCTGTAGTCTGCAGAGTAAATACAGCCCATGCTTCAGTCTGTGTTCGTGTGTGTGCGTGTGTGTCTGAGTTGAACATCCTCCCAGTGAATATCAGTGTGACAAATGAGAGTAAACAAGTGGTGTTCTTCTAAGCCAGGATGAATGACCTTGACAGTATCACTGGTGGCTTGACGTTTAAAGCATTCACAGACAGACCACCCACTCATGCTCTTCTGGCATCCCCAGGATAGTCAACTATGAGACGGGTAAAGCCGGTGCCAAGGCTAGGTCCTTGTGGAGGCTGGAGCCGCTCAGAATCAGGTGGGTTCTGTTTCACGTGACCTCTTATCTATTCCCTTCTTTACTGCCTCTCACTTCATATTTTATTATTTTATTTATTTTCCATCATTCTTTTTTTTCCATGTCCCATTTTTGTCTCCGCGTTCTATTTTCTCCTCTTTATAGCCATTTGTCCTTTTCTCTCTCTTTGATTTAATGCTGCACTGTGGCCTCTCTGTCTCTTTCCTCCCTCACCCTGTCTCAAGTCTTCAGTCCTGGCACTTCTTGTGTCAACTATGATATTTGTCACATTTTAAATTTCCCTAACAGAAACAAAGAGAAATCATTAATTAGAGAAATGTTTTCAGCTATTTGCTAATTATTTTACCACATGGTAAGATAGATAATTAACAGCTGGCAGCGATGTTTTGTTCAACTAATTAGCTGCTATTAGGCTTTCAGGGCTTACAACATTTCTCCTTGTATGTATGGTTGCATGAGTGCTGCATTTTAATGTGTGACCTTGGCAGCTGGAGCGGGAGCCACATCCGCTGGGGCCAGCCTTTCCGACTGCGGCACCTGACCACTGGTCACTACCTGGCCCTGACCGAGGACAGGGGGTTGGTGCTGCAGGACCGGGAGAAGTCCGACACGGTCGCCACAGCCTTCTGCTTCAGAGTGTCTAAGGCAAGGACAAAGAGATACAAGGGTGCAAACACATAATGATATACATGCTCGACTCCCCTGCTGTTCCTCAAGGTGACCCTTGTCACACAGGATCAACCACACGCTCGTTCATTAAACAGCGCTGAGAAGGCGTTACCAGGGATCTCCTCCAAAACCTTTACAAATGCACCGCCCACTATCCTTAGACTGGAAATGGCCATTTTTTCCAAGGACAATGAAGATTACAAGAATTATTGGACCAATGAAAGCTACACCAGAGAGGTTAATTTAGCTGATCTTGCCGACTCCAACTGAACCGGCCGTTTAGCTGTACTCTGTGTAATGGAGTTTCTAGATATGGCCGGTGATTGTGAGCCAATTAGTGATCCTTCCCATGTGGATTTAAAGCATGTATTATAGAATGTAAGTGATGTAATTTATCATTGGAGTATTCATGTCGATTTTGGGTTGCAGCGGTCCTAGTAGCAGAACAAATACAATCACTGTGACGGATAGAGCCGTAAACCAGCAGGTGCAGTTGACATTTGGTCGGTGGTTTCATTCAGAACAAATCTGCACACAGTGTCTGTGTGCACATGTTTGTGTTGCACCAGTGTGCTCATGCATTTTACACTGATAGCTCTGACATGTTCATTCCCCCGCCTTGTGCAGGAGAAGCTGGAGCAGAGCCCCAAGCGGGACATCGAAGGCATGGGGGTGGCGGAGATTAAATACGGGGACTCACTCTGCTTCATCACGCACTTGGCCACAGGACTGTGGCTCTCCTATCAGGCACCTGATGTCAAATCTGCCCGTCTGGGTCCCCTCAAGAGACGAGTGAGTGGAGACAAGCACACGCCGTTCTGTCTTCAACTTAGAACGCAAAGCGTGTACGAAGACAAACAACATGATTAAATAAATGAGATTCCTTGGAGTAGATAATTATTTTCAGTGTAATGAGTTGATAGAGTTAAGGTGATTGTCTGTGAGATCTCTACCTTGACTAAATATAAACCTTGTCCCTCGGCTACTGTGGTAGTAACGATAGAGGTGTGCGCGCGATAATGTGTGTGACATTGTGTCTTCCATGTAGACACAGCCGGATAGCCTGTAGTGTCAGCACCTGTGTTCCAAACACTGTGACTCAGTGCTGACTGACGACGACAGCACACTTTCTTTTCATTAAATAGCTTTTTTTAAATCTTCCCCCCTCCTATTCCCAGCATCATCGATGTCACATGCTCTCTTTCTCTGCGTCGCTCCCTCTCTAGGCGTGCCTACATTCTGAAGGTCACATGGACGACGGTTTGACCCTGCAGCGATGTCAGCATGAAGAGTCCCGGGCCGCACGCATCATCCGCAACACCACACTACTCTTTAATCGATTCATCAGGTAGGTTAACGCCCCCCCACAAAAGAACACTGTCCAATTCCTCACTGGTCCTCTCAGTGATTCCACAAATTGCCCATTTAAACCACATTACAGTTAACATTTGTCTTGAGCCACTTTATTAGAGTAATCTGCAAAATGTCCTGTCACGGGTTACGTAAGCGCCACGCCAATGATGGCAGAGCATAATCAGTACAGATGATACAAGGAAAAGTAGCCAGCGTCACCACCTCACCAAATTATAGCTGAAGCCGAAAAAAAACGACAACTCAAAGCCCCACAGACTCTCACCCAGTCCACACAATCGTGATGTAACGTCCCTCCAGACTGTGAACGCACACACCGGTGCTGTAAGCTCTGGGCATGTGAGTTTTGACTGAGTGGGGTGCCAAAGCTCCAGACAGCTCACTCAGTGGTCCAGCCATGCGTTTCCAGATGGCAAACACTGCAGCGGCGTCACGGCTATGCACGGCCAGCTATGAAAAAAGGGAGCTGTGGAGCACGTAAGTGGATGCTTCCATTTCCCTTATTTGTTTTCTAATGGCCTCGCTGTCCCATGGGTAGGTGCTCGAGGGCACTCATGGCAGGAGCATGTGAGAGTCTGTCTGCCCACTCCCCCGCGGCAGTGACACATCCCCCCAAACCCCTCCCACGTAGACGACAGGAGCTATTTTTAGAAGGCCAGTGGAAATCGGCATTTCAGTACAGATGAACCTGTGGGCTAAACGTTGTGTTAGTCATCACAGCTTCTCCTCCAACCTGCTCAGTCTCCCAATTAGAGTGTATTCACCAGAAATCAAATATATTTGTGATGAATGAGAGTATTATGAAATCTATACATGATCCATGAGGGCTTTTGTTCTGAATACTAATTTTTTTCTTCTGTGCTCTCTCCGTCTCCCCCCGCCCAGAGATCTGGACTGTCTGGGTCTGAAGAACAGGGCACTGGTCACTCTGCCCGTCGAGGAGGTGCTCCAAACTCTCAACGACCTCATCACCTACTTCCAGCTACCGGATGCGGAGCTGGAGCACGAAGAGAGGCAGATCAAGCTGCGCTCACTCAAGAACCGACAGAACCTGTTCAAACAGGAAGTGAGTCATTGAAGAAGGCGTAGCAAGCTGACAGTTCACGAAACATCAATTAATAACACCACGAGCTGTTCTGCAGTGCAGCAAAATATGAAAAACCCCGGACGCAAGGACTGTAATTTAGGCAAATTTAGAAAGCGAGTGTGAGAGTGTGAGAGTGCAGTGGCGAAGCTGCAAAAGGCAAAGTATGCGAACGGTTCAAGCTTGAATCTGAATTGATTCTTTGTGGTGTGTTTCAATGCCATCTGGTATTTGGAAGCATTGTATTCGGAGGTGTCAGCAGTTCTGGTGTTATAAGTTTTCCTGAGGTTGGCACCAGTGCACTGAAGCTTTCCGCTAAGCTTCTAGGACCTAAATTGCTTTCATCAATTACAAAATGTCAGCTGCCTCACTGAAGGGGGCCCTGTGATGTCAACTATCCTCTTAACTCCAGCAGGCCACAACAACATCCCACCATAGCCTCAAGCCAATACATATATGAATGTGAATTATCATAAAATGGAGTGGTCTAATATCTCCAAATTATGAATATGTCTGCAGTTCATCTTTTATCTTATTTACCTGTCTTCCTACATGAATACACCATAATAGCACATCCCTGTTCCACCCCTAATACATTACATCTAGAAGGTCAATTTGTCACTGCAGATAGCTGACTCCTGATTTTTCCTGACATTATAAATCATCTGCAATTTCCATTTTGTCTTTTAACGCCCTCTATTTAGCATATCTGATCACTATAGCTATTCCTCTGTCATATAAATCACCATGACGTGGCCACTAAATGGGACAGGAGAGAGCCATAGGGCTGCTTTCAGGATGGTCAGCTAATTTAATACTGCAGGAGAGGACTTCCCCAAAGTGCGCTCTCATATTAATGCCGGCTTGTCAAAAAAATGCATATATTCCACATTTGTTTTTGATGCACTTATCATCATAAGTTGGATCGTTGTGTACTTCCAAGGGCATGCTGACTCTGGTGTCCAACTGCATCGACCGTCTCAACGTGTACAACAGTGCGGCCCACTTCGGGGAGTGTGCCGGGTCTGAGGCGGGAGCGGCCTGGAAAGATATTCTGAATCTGCTGTACGAGCTGCTGGGTAAGAAGCCTGTCTGCACACGCACACACACACGTCTGTGGAAACACACACACACTTAAACCGATGCCTTACTGTAATCAATCACAGAGACGAGAGTTGTCGTTTGAGGATAAAGTAGCTGCAAGTCCGGTGGTTCACTGGTGATGAAGAGCTGTGCTGACCTGGTATTTAACCAGCCGTTTACAGACCAGAGGATTGAATTCTGAGGTCGAGCCTAACAAATACACCAAGACACACAACATACATAGACACACAAAATACTCACACACACATTGTCTCATCGCTTGCATACAGAAGAACTCCCCAGTTTATGTGATGCATTTCCAGGGTATCGGTCCAATAAGATCAGTCGTTACACACACCCCTACACACACGCATGAAAATTTGCTCGTACCCAGTTGGCCAGACGGCTTTTTGGCCATCGAATGCCAGTTCTCATCAGTGTGTATGTTGTTTATGCTGCGCTCTTTATGTTACTTTGGCCCAGTGTCGACGGTCCTGCTTTTCCAACCTCACTTTATCCTCTCGCACAGCCAGCATATACTCTGCCAAATATAGAAGCATCTCACTAAAATGACCTGGCAGGGAAAATATAGATATTTTTTGCTCTCCTTTTCTGTCTGAAAATTCTGCTCTCTTGTATCTGATGAATACAGTGTTTGGCTTCAATGTTTCCTTAACTTGTTATGGCATAAAAGACGCATCTGTGAGCCGATAAATGGCAAGCAGGCGTAATTGTCTCCCTGTTGTTGTATGCTATGTCTTTATGTTGAGTTTGTCTTTCATCTCGCCACATTGAAGCGCCTCCGCCCTCCAAGTGTGTCCTTCACACTCTTATTTACACTGATTTCACCTCCTGGCTCATATTAGAGTTCCAGCCACGTTTCCCTCTTTCCCCGTCCCCTCGTCCTCCTCACACCTGCTCCGAATCACAGCTAAGTGGATTTGGGCTGCCTCCTTCACTTCTTCCCTGTCCGTCTGGGTTATTTGACCCTGTCTTATTTATTTATTTATTTATTGTTGCTGGGATATTTGGGTGTCTTTGTCTACATGTGTTTGTCTTTTCTCTCCTTGTGTTGTCCCCCCTCTTTATCTCTCTATCACCCTTATCGGTGTATAACGGTGTCATACAACTTCTCCCTTTCCTGTTTACCTGTTGGTGCTTTTGCTATTGTGTATGTCATGAGATTTGAAAGGAAACCATCAAACCACCACTTTGAACAGAAACACTGACATCTCATGTCATGCACACTTTTTTTTTTTGCCCTGCAGCAGCGTTAATCCGAGGGAACAGGAACAACTGCACACAGTTCTCCAACAACTTGGACTGGTTGGTGAGCAAGTTGGAGAGACTGGAGTCTTCTTCAGGTACGTTCATTATCAGTGTCCCCTTGCAGAGCCTCCAGTGAGACAGCTTTATACGCCTTTATAAGCCCTGCATTTTCTCTGACATCACAAAATGATTCAAGTTCCTTTGTTGGCAAGCCATCTCTCCTCAACCCGGACATGAGTCTTAGAGGACGTAAAAAGATGACACTGCTTCCTTATGAGAATTATATAAGGGCCTCTACTTTTTAGATGTATAGAGAGGAATGAACCGGCAGCACCGCGCGTTTCCTGCTGAGCTACGTGGATGTCTCTTTGACGAGTGTCCTCTGTTGGATTTCTCCTCCGCGGGTGTTAACTAATTGATGAATTTGCGGCCGTGCAGGCATCCTGGAAGTTCTGCACTGCATTCTAATCGAGAGCCCCGAGGCCCTCAACATCATCCAGAGAGGACACATCAAGTCCATCATATCACTTCTCTACAAGCACGGACGCAACCACAAGGTGAGCAGCAAGTATTGGTGCAACTGTCAAGCGTTTATATGGGGTACTGTATCTGCTGTCATATAAGATAATGGCACATCTCTGCACTCTTTTGTGTATAATGTGATCGAGCTGCAAAGGGAGCGTTGCACAATGAAGTTGTAATTCATGGTAACGCTGTCTGCCAACCAGCACACAAATGTTACTCAGCTTTAGAGTTGGAGGATTTTATAACCTAACTACAATAGAGCCAGGCCAGCCATTTTCCCATGTTGCCAGTCTTTATGCTCAGCTAAGATAGCCCGCTGCTAGCTCCATCTTCATTTTTACCTGAAGGGGAGGACGCTATGTAACTTCTCATCTAACTCTCAGCAAGATCGCAAATAAGTGTATTTCCCCGTTAAGGAGCAGTTTGACTGCTCCTTAACGATGCATAGTAAAATATGTAATATATGCTTGGATGATGTCAGACTTTTTTAGTCAAGCACGAAAGCACACAATAAGCACTGAAAGTGCATTCTGCCTGTTTATCTTGCATCCAGTCATCTCCAGTTCCTTCCTCATTAGGCTCACAAAAGCGGTTCACTGGATGCACATTCATTTCCATAACAGTTCCCTTTGGGCCTTTTTGTCACTGCCTCTTCTCTTTAGCTACTAATTCATTGTGCTTACCTTCTACCGGCACAAAAAACTTCCACCGCTGACAGAAGCTTCCCGGGGGTTTGGTTGCAGTGCGACCCCATCGTGAATCAATCTGCTTAACGGTGAAATGAGATCAGGAGCAGGCATTCGGCTGGCCTGGGTCATAAATCAGTATGACTGTATTATTTTGCCATGGAAGCAGAAGAAAAGGGCCTCTGATACAGCAAAGGTCCTCTGGCCTATCGCCCTTTCGCTAAGCTTCCCAGCCCATTTATTATTATGGCTTTGTTAACCTAACATCAAAGGGATATTATTGGACATGTTTCTGCCCCCAGTAAGCATATCAGAGTAATTATGCAGTGGTTGCATGAAAAGAGGGTGTCCCTAGAGCAGCAACCTGGACAGTGATTATGGACAAAGATAATTAGTCATTTACAGAAAGGTATGGATTCATATGGAGGGTGTAATAGGGGAAATCAGGTCAGTGTGTAATCAGTTATTGGGGTGGATGTCGTGCTCTTCCTCTTGACATCGCCGCTCATTTTCCTCCCTGGTGCCTCCACTTGCTTTTTCAGATTCTGGATGTGCTCTGCTCGCTGTGCGTGTGTAACGGCGTAGCTGTGCGGACCAATCAGAACCTTATCTGCGATCACTTGCTGCCCAAGAGAGATCTGCTGCTGCAAACCCAACTGGTCAACGATGTCCAGAGGTGAGAGAGCCATCCACACACCATGTCTGTCTCAGCATTGTGCTCCTCTCATGTTCAGTTTGTCAGTTGACATTTTAAAACAACACTTGCAAAAGCAGTTGTTCAAGTGAAGCATTAACCATGTTATTAACATGCATACAAATACTGTATGTGTTTTTCGGATTTAGTAGTATTCATTAAGTTTTGAATTAATAGGAAGTGTCTGATTACACTAGCCTACTGTAGCTGTAGTTATGGGGATTAGCAATGGGATTTTGAATAGATTAGACAGACTCTTTCATCTAAATGTACTGTGTATTAGTAAGTAACCTCAACAGTCACCAGGGGGAAAACATTTAGTAACAACTAATTTCTTTGGAAGAACTAGTTTGTGTGGTGCTTACCATTTAAATTTTAATGACGTGTAAATCTGTCACGTTACAGTTAGGTTAAATTGGAATTTACAAGCAGCTGTTATAACCAGCTCCAGAGCACCAACCGTTTTACTCTCGCTAAGTGTACAGTATTGTCTTTGGACTGTTTAATTGAGTGTGAAAGGTGCACAAGGTACAAATATAAAACTATAAGTTGTGTGGACTGCCTACACCGAACAACATTGTCTGCAAATTGGAATGGGGGCAGTGTCCGCTCAACCATGACACGATGGTTCAGAAAATGAAGCATTGTACACTGCGAATGTCATATTTTCTCCTGATCTGTACAATGAAAATAACCATTTTAGTTAGGGTGGGTTAATTTTAACTCAGAATTGATCTCAAATCTCATTAAATTGATTTCTTGACACTAATGAAGTGATGTGCGTTGCTCTGCCTTATTTCAAAATATCACCGCTTTTTAGGAACCTCCCGAACATCACAAGCAAATTGAATGAACCTATATATGAGAATAGTTTATGTTGCTCTTAGACACGTGTAATGATTTTTGTGTTTCCCTCCATCACCAGTATGAGACCAAACATCTTCCTGGGGGTGAGCGAGGGCTCAGCTCAGTATAAGAAGTGGTACTACGAGCTGATGATCGATCAGGTCGACCACTTTGTGACCAGCGAGCCCTCCCATCTGAGAGTGGGCTGGGCCAACACGAAAGGATATGCTCCGTACCCTGGAGGAGGAGAGGGCTGGGGGGGCAATGGGGTCGGAGATGACCTGTACTCATATGGTTTTGATGGACTCCACCTCTGGTCAGGTTGGTGCGAGGAAGATGCCGTGTTTTTGTGCGTGTAGCTGAGATCATAGTAAGCTAATGTATTAAAGATGAGCGCCAGGTTGTGTCTAGACGGAATCGGTTCCCTGCAGGGACCATCTCCTTGCCCAGAGTGTGTGTAACCGTGTGTACAAATACGTGTTCTGTGTGTGTCTGTCTGCGTGAGAGAGATGTGATTGGTGCCAGCCTCACTCCCTGGGTCATATTTCACAGGAGCCTCTGTGTGTGTGTGTGTCCCTACCAGGTCGTATCCCGCGGGCGGTTGCGTCCATGAACCAGCACATCCTGACCTCAGAGGATGTGGTGAGCTGTTGTCTGGACCTGGGAGCACCCAGCATCTCTTTCAGGATCAACGGACAGCCTGTACAGGGCATGTTTGAAAATTTCAACACGGACGGCCTCTTCTTCCCTGTTGTCAGCTTCTCTGCAGGAGTCAAGTGAGTGTTTGTGTGGAACTCCTTTTTGCGTGTGTGTGTGTGTGTGACTGAGATGAGCAGACTGAAATTCCTCAACGAGGACTGAGCCTCATACATAAGTATAGGAGGAGTGTGCGTGTCTGTGTGCACGCGCCTTGAAATCAATGTAATCCACCTACACATTCTGGTCTAAAAGCATTAATCCTCAAGGCCTTGAGATTGGATACAGGTAAACGAGGCCAGCTTCATATTCCTCCCTGTTGCCATGGTGACGGGTCAAGTGATTGACAAGACTTTAAAATGGAATTTCAGGCTTCAGGAGTTTGCCCATGATTCCATGATTGACTCCGACTCCGTAGCACAGCAGCAGCGTGTTGCATTAGCAGCTTTGACTCTTTGAAGCCCGGAGAAACCAGTCTGGTTTCATTTGGTCGTGTAAGCTATCAGAGAGCAAATTCATTTCTTACTGCCTTACTTTTCAAAAAGTAATACAATAGCTGATGGAGAACGTCGAGTAGAAAGAAAAGTTTCCTCAGAGGTGTTGAAGTAATTTTTTTTTACCCTCATACGTTCTGGAAAATGCCCTGAGTTAGTCCATCTTCTTTGCCTGTCTGTGCTTTGTTTTCAGTTAAATGGGGATGGGCGAGAAAAAAGGATTACAGCTGTGCATTACTATCTTCTCTTCTACAATCTGTGTCACGTTTAATAGCCTCATTGTTCTCCAACAGTATGATTTACACAATAGATTTTTACGCAGTGTGCATTATTCATCCACTGTGGGCAAAGCTTCAGACTCTCTCCCAGGGTAGGTTTTTCCATTTGTAGTCACAGGTCCAGAGGTGATAGATGGTGCTCAGCTGTCACTCTGCTCTACCTTTTTCCTCCCACTATGGTGTTTTCCAATTTCCCTGCAATGAAGCTGTTGTGGCTGTTCACCCAACTGTTGGTTGAAAGTATGAGGACAACCACAGCCCTTCAGTACCCGTGCAGTCACTGGACCCTTGTTTTCCCAACACCCTGCGTTTCAGTTATCTCTCGGGATTTAGGGTTGTCAGAGTTAACCCTTAGCGTTTCACATTAACAGTGCCAACGTTTTTGTGTGGGTTGTGACACCTCCCATCTCGTACTCAAAACTGACCCAGTGAACAGGGCAGAACATTTCTGCAGAGATAAATGTGCCGCACGTCTTCACTGCTCAATAATTGAGGGCTGCAGTCGGGAGTGGGCCCTGGTTGCGTCACCACTACTACAGGAGTAGCTGTTTTAGGCGGCCTCAGGAGAGTCTCTTCACGGTGATGGGCTGAGACGTTTTTTCAGCCTCTGAGCTGAACTTGTCCCTGTCAGAGCAGAGGCTGGAACTGATTGAAGTGGATTGAGAGGAGGAAAAGTAGTTACGTTGAGCTGCATGGTTGGCTTTCTTTTTACTGGCTGCTCCCTTCATTAATAGCTGTCTGATTATCGCTTATAATTAAATATATAATTTATATTTAAACGCAACCCCCCCATTCAATAACTTTTCTTTACCTCCTGTATTTCTGCATGTAGAATAACAGACAAACAACATTTTATCCTGCCAGGGTGCGTTTCCTGTTGGGCGGTAGACACGGCGACTTTAAGTTCCTGCCGCCGTCAAGTTACGCTCCGTGTTATGAGGCTCTGCTGCCGAAAGAGAAGATGAAGGTGGAGCCGGTAAAAGAGTACAAGAGGGATGCGGACGGAGTCAGAGATCTGCTGGGCACCACCCAGTTCCTGTCACAGGCCTCCTTCATCCCCACGCCTGTGGAAACCAGCCAGGTAAGCTGACAGGAAAGCAGGGTGACGATCACTGAGGCAAACTTTTGCATTCAGATTCACACTTCACCCGTTTCCTCAGATCGTGATGCCTCCTCATTTGGAGAAGGTTCGGGACAAGCTGGCTGAGAACATTCATGAGCTGTGGGGGATGAACAAGATCGAGCTGGGTTGGTCATACGGCAAGGTGAGAAATCCACAGATCGATCCTTTACTTCTACGATTCTCTTACAACAAGACCATCTCTCTGGATCAGAATATAAAAAGCATAATCCATAACATTTTTGCCTCGTTTGCGGAGAAATGAACATCACAATTATACATTTTCTGAACAGATTTAAGTTTAAAGCCAGCTTGATATGCATTAGTTGTTAGTTGTGTTAGAATTTAACCATCGCAAAAGCCTGTACGTCATCTTGCTTTCTCTTTTATAATTTGCGGTTCACACCAAAAAGAGGGTAAGTGCAAAGAACAGTCATTTTCCATGTTCGATGCTTTTCATGCCACTCATTTAGATGCTTCATTCCAGTTTGTTTGTAGGTAGCGGAGTCATTGTGTTTGTGTTTTAGTACACAGTAAAGTCATGAATTACGGTCATGAATTAAAGTATTGTTTCACCCAAGGGCAGAACAGGATGCTTTGGCAGTTTCCGAGCAGCAATAAACCAAGAGGAAAGCCTGGGTTTTAATTGTGTGCATTTAGCTTTTCCTCAGTTTTTACAGTGGACGGGGTGTCTAATTGAATCTTTAAGACAAAATCTGTCATCCACATGTAAACCCAAAGGTCATCCCAACATCAATATTTATAATACAGGGGGAGAACCTGCTATTGCTCTGGAACAGATTAAAGGTGTTTTTATGCTAAAACCTTGATTGAACCTTGATCTCTTTTTGGATGAGATTCAGAGTGCAAAATTAAATGTGTTTTTAACAGGGGGTCATATGCAGGGCTTTTTCTTGGCTTGTCACAGTACCTATCAGTCTGGGTGCTAACTATGGAGGAGACCTTTAAAGACCAGAAGCAGACCCCAGGAAGCTTCAGTTTGTGTACAGAAACCACGTACACTATACATTATTGAGCTTTGGTGCTTTAGTGCTTTAGTGCTTTTGGTGCAATAGGTGCTATTGATTATTACATTGAACTCTCAGGAAAGAAACTTAAGTCATATATTTCCCATTACATTCAGTTTAAGAACACATACCTGCGAAAATATAAATATGTTTTTCTTTTTTTACTTTCTTGGTTTATTGAACGTTAGATGAAGGTTAATGCCAAAGTGACCTGTTTTGCCCACAAAGGAACAGATGATAGCACAGACAGTAATATGGAACACAGCTCTTATGTCTATAATACAAACATACGTATGTGAATCCTCCGCCAGCTTTTATATAGGCCTCCACTTTGTCAAACACATCAGCAGAATCTTTGTGTGACCTGTTTTAATAAATTAAACAATCTGAGATTTTACCATCAGGAAGTTTTCTTTACTTAGGCTGAGGGGTTCAGAGGATTAACACACAGAGCATTAAATTTAATGTGGTTCCACTGCAGTTCTTTCTGTGCTTTGTAGTTGTCATTCACTGTGTTTAATTACAGCAGCATTCACAGGAGATGTCCCACGGCAGAGGGAATAAACAAAGTATTGTCTGTTATTTAGTCCTGGTTGCATATAAGTACCTTTTTCATTTGCTGTTCGTTCCACAAATATAATTCTCTAAGAGGAAGAACTGCCAGGGAACAGACTTCCCATAGAGTTTCTGTACCATTCACAAAAGAGCTGGCTGGTGTTTATTGGACACACACACACACACACACACGCACACACACACACACACACACAGAGCTGCATATCTGTACATAGCCCTGCATGTTTTCTTGGTAAACATTCAGCGCTGCCGTGCCGCCTCCTCTGAGCAGCATTGCCAAGGGATTATTTGGCATAAAGTGCAGCCTCGAGAGAGGCGTTAACACTCCTCACTTGGTATTCCAGTTGTACACCTTTCTGACTCCTCCAAGAAAACATGCTCCTCTGTTCCTCTTTCATAACATGTTCACTTATCACTGCAACCAGTAGCACCCTGTCCTTAGACCACATCCCCATGCCCTTGTTAGTTCACAATGACATTGACTTACAAGGCTGTGAACTTCATATGCATACTGTATATTTAGTAAACCTTCCCACATGCTGTATGTACATATTATGGAGCTGTTCAAGAGCGATGTAGAAGGCTGCAGAGGAAAGTTGAAATATATCAGTGACTCTTCTTTCTTTCACAGATAAGGGATGATAATAAACGACAGCATCCATGCCTGGTGGATTTCTCAAAGCTGCCAGAGACGGAAAAGAACTACAATTTGCAGATGTCAACAGAAACTTTGAAGTATGTTGAGCCCTGTGGATCAATTTTCTCCACGGTTCAAAGTTGTGTGTTTGAAGCAATGAAGAAGAAGAGTGTATGGGAGTCAAATACAGAAGTAGACAGATTAATTACAGAGACAGAGAAACTATTTTGTTTGCTTTTAATGGTTGTTTATGAGCTGTACTTGGGAGAATACATGACCAGAGGGAGATGTATATCTTTTAATGTGACAGAGTATTTGCTTGTGTATTTGAAATACATCAGAGAGATGACTAATGGACAGCTGATATTGTTGCTAAGAAAATGAAGTCCAAAATTAATCTTTATTACATTTTTATACACAATTCTGTGAAGACCCACTTGTAGATGTACAGAACAATGTAGATCATCCTTTTCAGTCTGCTCCACTGGAAGAGTCAAGGAAAAATGGACACTTTTAGAAGGGTTACATCATCTGATATTATATAAATGCTGTGGTGATTTTGTTTTCCTCACTCAAACTTATTAAATTTCCATTTTAAATGCAGCCCCACCAAACAAATCTTACTCATGCTCCGTGATCCTTTTCTACTTGTCAGTGCTTGACACCACATTCGGTTCTGCTCATAACAGTCCCAGTGAGACCTATTACAAGTGCTTTTCATGAATGCTCTTTAAATGATAAAGGAGAACGTTGAGGTGTGCCATGATTAATCTTGAACCGCTGCAGTGGAGGACACATCTGCGTGACACTGATGGGTTTCTCAGTGACATCACACTCATTTTTACTGCCACTTTGTCCCCCTCACAAGGTGTGAAGAAAATTTGTCAAAAGCACTTTCCACCCACTACATTCCTCTGGGTATTCTGTGGCCGTGGTATTCTTTCTTTCTTCTGACAGATTGAGACGTGCATGTTTTAACCCAGTGCTGCTCCATTTGAACACTCCTAACACCTCTGTAGCCACTGTTGAATCCGCATGTCCTGTCAAATCAAATGTAATGTCAAGCGGTGGATTAAGCACACTCTGAACTGTATGTTGTTCTTTTCCCCACAGGACCCTGCTAGCGTTGGGCTGTCGTGTAGTTCAGGTGAATCCAAATGCTGAGGACTCCCTCAAAAAGATAAAACTCCCTAAGAAGTAAGAGCGTGGGATTAAATTTACCGTATTCATATATCAGCAGAATTCACATTCTTATTTAATTGTAGCTAAGTTCAGATGAGTTTGCCAGACAGCTGTCTGCAGTTAAAGATTGTGCTAAAAATTAAAAAGAGACAGTCGTTGAGAAAAGAGAGTTATGTTTTAACCATCAGCTGAGACATATAATACACCAGCCTTATCTACAGTAAGAGCTAAGGGGGCATAACGTGTAAAGATTCATATCAGGCTGTAAATTGGGGTAAACCCTTTATTATAGCTGTAACTGAGGGAAAATGGTTTTTTCATTATCTTTTACTTCTTGTAGCTACATGATGTCAAATGGATATAAGCCGTCTCCTCTGGACCTATCTGACATAAAACTGACACCAGGTCAGGAGCTGCTGGTGGACAAACTGGCAGAGAATGCACACAACGTATGGGCCAAGGACCGAATCAAGCAGGGATGGACCTACGGCATTCAGCAGGTACACTGGTGTATTCATGCACAGTGTGCTAGGACCAAACAAAAGGTCACCCTCAAATCTCTCTCAGATTCAAGCTGTTCTTACAATAAAGGAAACACGCCTGTTTTCTTAATATGTAAAGAAAAAGAGGTCGAGTTTTTAATCTTTTTTTGGTCTCCAGCTTTGCTGCTGTCTTTTTAATGTACTCGTTTCTCCTTCATGGGTCATTAATGGACCTCCCACCCAGTCTATACCTTTCCAGTGCACAGCACAGGCAGTCTGTTGACTCTGATATATCCTAGCTAGAAGTCCTGATTTAATACACAGCAATATATTTTGCAATAAAGGGCAACAAGCCAAAGAACATACTGTACAAAACATATTTGATTTAGCACGTCCCTTCTCATCTGACTGAACAATACTGTATAGACTAGTTACTCAGGCTTGTGCTGTTACTGCTACTCATGCTACATGGAATTAGATATGATGCATTCTCCTGAAATGATCCATTCTCCACTGCTGCACCTGCATCATAACAGTATATTTCAGTTCAGTATAAAATTAAGCTAAAAACCCAACAAGTTCATCACCAAGTTCCATCATTCTTACCTCATTAGGTGAGTTGGGGGAAATAGCAGGCTTTCTATTTCAATGCTGGGTCCTCAAAGGAAGAGAAATCACAGAGTAAACACAGTGTTACAGTTTGTAGATCAGAGGTTACATCGTTGCATTTGACGACACAAGACACTAGGTTATGGGAAAGTTGTAATGCAGACTAAACAACAGCCTGTAATCTTCATAATCAAAAAAGCAGGATTTCACATTAACTGCTAGTAGTATTAATATGCCACCTTCATGTTTTCACCTTGGCCCCCAGTGGGAGTAGTTTGAAATGGGAAGTGACACAGGAAAGATGAGCGGCAGTAGCCCAGTGGCAATAAATGGGCAATTAACATCTCAATTACTGGGACTGACAGCACAGTTGTGGTGCCACCAAGCTGGCTCCCTTGAGCTGGCCTACACCTGATGAAATAAGCAAGGATATTGGGGGTGGTGTTGAGGGGGTTAGGTTGGCGGCTCCATAAATTTTCTCTGACTGCCTCCTCTCCCTGCAGGATGTGAAGAGTAAGCGAAACCCTCGCCTGGTTCCCTATGTTCTGCTGGATGAGCGCACCAAGAAGTCGAACAGGGACAGCCTGCGGGAGGCTATCCGCACTCTGATTGGCTACGGATACAACATTGATCCCTCGGACCAGGAAGGCGGTGAGTTTCATTCATGGGTGTATGCCTATTAAAATGCGCAGACGTTCAAATTATACACTACATAAAATTAGATGAAATTTGTGTTAGAAAGATAGGAGAGGAATATTACGTCCTGACAAGTGTGACTTAATTTTCCAGGCCAGATAGAGGATTCTGCCTCCCACCCACTTTCAGGCACCAGTAAAAGAGAATATCAAACAGTTGCCTTAAACTACATGCAGTCGTTGCACGCAGTACTTCCATTACTGGGCTCTTTATTGGCTGGAGGGAACGAAGCAGCAATCTATGATCTTACCCCATGGCTGTTCTTTCCGCCCTGCAGGACAAGTGGCTGAGCGGCTCAGCATCGACAAGATCCGCTTCTTCAGAGTGGAGAGGACGTACGCGGTGAAAACTGGGAAGTGGTACTATGAGTTTGAGGCTGTGACGGGAGGAGACATGAGAGTGGGCTGGGCCAGACCTGGATGTAAGCCAGATGTAGAACTTGGCACAGACGAGCTTGCTTTCGTCTTTGATGGATACAGGGTAAGCTGCGTCCAACCTAACCTAAAATATATGTAATTATTCACTCGCATTGCATCGCACTGCATGACACGACAGTCAAAAATTTCTCAGAACTCTAAGAGGTTGCAGTGCAGTTAAATCAAGTAGTTGTCTCATTTATACTTCTTGATCAGACGAGACTTGAGTGGAACCTCGTGGGTTTCAAGAAAAGTAACTGGTGTTAAGATTTAAAACGTAGATTTAATGACATATTATGTCGGCTCATTTTTGTTGCCTGAACACTATAACTTGCTGAGTGTCTTGTGTGTGCTCTTCTGTACGCAGGGCCATTGTTTGAACATGGGCAGCCGTTTGTTTGGGCGGTGCTGGCATGCTGGGGATGTGGTGGGCTGCATGATCAACATGGAGGACAAGTCCATGATCTTCACCCTCAATGGAGAGATCCTGATCACTACCAAGGGCTCTGAACTCTGCTTCACTGACTTTGAAACTGAGGATGGTGAGAAAGTGTGCGTGTGTGTGTGTAAACGTGGATACAGTGTGTGGTGTGTGCGGTTACTGAGACAGTGATAGGAGCTGAAGGTCAGGGAGTGTCTTGACTGATAAGGTGAATGGAGAAAGAGTTGTTGGTCGTGTGTCCTCGCCCTCGTCCACTCATCTCTTAATAAAGCCTTCACATGCAGAGCAGGGAGCATTAACCTGAAATGACCAAGCTGGGGATGTAAGTGAAAAATAAGTGGCTCCCTGTAACGAAATCACCCTTATTTAATGTGACACTTGTAAATTGCCTTTTTGCAAAAGCTGGATTGATTTTTCCCTCCCCCTCCTGCTGTCTGTGATCTCAGAGGCTTTTTCTTCTCCCTCGCTGTCTCCTCTTCCCTCTCCCCGCTTGACTTCCTCCTCAGGGTTCATCCCGGTGTGTAGTCTCGGGCTGGCTCAGGTGGGTCGCATGAATCTGGGGAAAGATGCCAGCACCTTCAAGTACTACACCATGTGCGGCCTGCAGGAAGGCTTTGAACCCTTCGCTGTCAACATGAACAGAGAGCTCACCATGTGGTTCAGCAAGCGCCTGCCCACTTTCGTCAATGTGCCGAAAGTCCACAACCACATCCTAGTGAGCACAAAAGCAGACATTTTACAACAAATTTGATGGCGGGATGAATACAAAGATTTTCTCATTTCATCTCTCATCTCTCTTTTCAGGTAACCAGGATTGATGGCACCATCGACAGCCCCCCTTGTCTTAAAGTGACCCACAAGACATTCGGAACCCAGAACAGCAATGCGGACATGGTGTTTTGTCGCCTCAGCATGCCTGTCGAGTTCCACTCTTTCTTCAAGTCCAGTCCGGTTGTAGACATGAACGGAGTGCACGAGGAAGATACCCTTAAAGTCAAACACAGGTGCCCAACCCCCCAAAACTCAGCCAAACAAATGAGAAGACCAAAACTCTTAACCTCACTGGATGCAAAATGGGCCACACCCTCAACACCTCATAGTCTACATTTATACAGGATACACAATGTGTATTTATTAATTTCTATCAGTTAGTTGCACTTGAACTGTATTGTTTTCTATTGTTTCCACTCACTTATTGTGGTTTCTGATGCCATTTCTAATAATGTTGTTGACAGGTATCCATTGAGATCTGTGAGGCACAGTGATGAAAGCAGACGAGTGGACTACAGCAGCATCACTACGGTACTGAATCATTTTTTGTTGGTAGGTTACTTTTTGGTTGCAGCGCTTACAGTGTTGGCTTACTCTTGATACGTGTCATTGCAGTACTACTATTCAGTTAGGGTCTTCGCTGGTCAGGACCCTGCCAGTGTGTGGGTTGGATGGGTCACCCCCGACTACCATTACTATAGCAACAATTTCCACCTCGGCAAAAACAGATCAGTGACAGTAACCCTGGGTGACGAGCGGGGACGAGTCCACGAGAGGTAATTCGTTTCCGGGAAACCTTTGCGTCATGGTTTATCATTTATTTGAATGAAACGCAGAATTCTGTGTTCATCTAACGTCTCGACGATGCTAATAACTTGTTTATGCACACGATAGCGTGAAGAGGAGTAACTGCTACATGGTGTGGGGCGGTGATGTGACCAGTGCGGCCCACACCTCCAGTCGCAGCAACGTGGACTTGGAGATTGGCTGTCTCATTGACTTGGCCACTGGTCTGGTGACATTCACCGTCAGTGGCAAAGAAATGTCCACGTCCTATCAGGTACTGAACGCATAAGTTTAAGAAGACAACAGCAAGTTAAAGTAATGGGCCCTGAAAATGCAACAGAATGATATGTCAATAGGTTTTAATCTTGAAGAGTAATATTCACTTTGTAAGGACTTGAAGGATATGCACTTCCACCCATAAGTACCACAGTTGTATCATCTGCGGTTCGTTCTGTTGAACGTAGTGCAACTTCTGTCTTTGCATATTTTCCAGACCGAGCTGTGACGTCTGTATTGTTGAATTTCAGGACTTAGAATTTGCCTGTTCAGATGTGCTCTGCGAAAATAAATCTTAAAGATCCTTTCTGAGGGTATAATCTTCTTACGTACCCCATCACTGAAATTGTGTGAGGCTTCACCCAGTGCTGAGTCATCCCGCCAGCCAACACTCTCCAGAGATCATGCATGCACACACACACACACACACTCTAAGTAGTGGGGTTTCATGATGCACCATTAAGCTGATTTCAGCAAGTCATGCTCTCCCGCTCCCGCTCCAGCTTTTGATGTGTGCTTCCTGTTTGGACCTTTTATTAACTTGCCGCTCATTTTTCTGCTCCAGGTGGAACCAAACACCAAGCTGTTTCCCGCTGTTTTTGTGCGACCCACCAGCCCGAACCTCTTCCAGTTTGAGCTGGCTAAAATAAAGGTGAATTCCCTGAACTGTTCCATCATGATAAATAAGTCGTCGACAAGATTGTCTTCACACAGCTCAAAATGACTTTTGACAGATTAGAAATTCGTGTCTTTTTTAAACTGCAGCAAAAAGTGACAGGGTGGATGTGAGGATAGTGAACGTGCATCCAGAGCTTTTTGAATAACGGTGATGATCACTCATCAGTCCGTCCTTCCTTGTTTGTTTGCCCGCTCCAGAACGCCATGCCTCTGTCCTCAGCCGTCTTTAAGAGTGAACACAAGAACCCGGTGCCGCAGTGCCCGCCCCGTCTCGACGTCCAGACCATCAACGCCGTGCTGTGGAGCCGCATGCCCAACACCTTTCTGAAGGTGGAAACGTTCAGGGTGAATGAGAGACACGGCTGGGTGGTCCAGTGTGTGGAGCCCCTGCAGATGTTGGCTGTGCACATACCTGAGGAGAACAGGTGCAAACAAGAACACACGTACAGCTGAAGTGATTTGTCTGTCATTTGCTTTTGTGTTGACAATGTAAGACACATTATCAAACACAAAGGTTAATGGGACTTAAAGTGATTCTATGTGGTTGTTGGAAAAGAAAATTGACAGTGCTTGTTGCAGCACATGCCTTACTAGCTTATGTGGATAGCAAATAACACTGTCGGTTTCCCTCCCACAGGTGTGTCGACATCATGGAGCTGTCTGAGCAGGAGGACCTGAGGAAGTTTCACTACCACACTCTGAAGCTCTACTGTGCCCTCTGCGCTCTGGGCAACACCCGTGTGGCCCACGCCCTCTGCAGCCACCTCGACCAGTCCCAGCTTTTATACACCATCGATAATCAGTACCTGTCGGGCATGCTGCGCGAGGGCTTCTACAACGTCCTGATCAGCATCCACCTGGAGACCGCCAAGGGGGCGCGACTCATGATGAAAGATGAGTTCATCATTCCCGTCACAGCGGAAACTCGCTCCATCCGTCTGTTCTCTGATGCTTCCAAAAAGCACCTCCCGCCAGGGGGTGGGCCTTAGCACCTCGCTCAAACCTCGCCTCAACTTTGCCCCGCCCTGTTTCATCAACACCAAACGGGAGCATCTATACAGTCCCCAGATCCCACTGGACGCGTTGAAGGAGAAAGCCATTTTGATGTTGACGGAAGCCGTCCAAGGTGGAGGGCCCCACATCCGAGATCCCGTGGGAGGAGGTGTGGAGTACCAGTTCGTGCCGATCCTGAAGCTTATCAGCACCCTGCTGACTATGGGCGTATTGGGGAGCGAGGATGTTCATAAGATCCTACTGCTCATTGACCCGAATGTGTTCAGGGAGACGCACGAGGAGGGAGCCGTAGACAAAGAAGGACTTACGGGGGCGGAGGAGAAGGCAGTGGAGGCTGGGGAAGAGGAGGCAGCCAAAGAGGCTAAACAGCCGATGAAGGGACTGCTGGAGAAGAGGCTGCCTGAGCCCGTCAAACGACAGGTAATGATGAACACACGTGATCCTGTGTCACACCTTAATATAAACCAGTGAAGGTAAATCACAGAAACATGGAACATTCTTCATCTACAAGTGCCAATTCACTCGCTAAAAACTAAAAACTGTGTTCTCAGTCACATGCTCCATAACTGCTCCACTGTAATAGACCCATTCAGAAGTCAGTCAAACATGAAACAGCTTGTCTCCGTATTGAACAAATGATCTCTCGGGTAAAAAGTCTCTTTAATAAATGTGATAATGTGAAGCCAAAAGGCTGTTTGCATGTGTTCCTGACAGACTTGCTCGTAGCAGCTGCGTGTAGGTGTGTAACAGTGATGCAAGCGCATTTGTTGTCTGTCTCCTCCCCTCGCCTGCTCCCCAGATGTGCGAGCTGCTTCACTACTTCTGCGACTGTGAGCTAAAGCACCGCATCGAGGCCATCGTGTCGTTCTCCGACAACTTTGTCTCGAAGCTGCAGTACAACCAGAAGTTCCGCTACAACGAGCTGATGCTGGCCCTCAACATGTCTGCCGCCGTGACGGCGAAGAAGACCAAAGAGTTCAGGTCGCCTCCTCAAGAGCAGGTGAGATGAGGAGGCGACGGCGGCTGTTTTTAAGGGAAGCAGAAAAATGGTTGGAAACAAACCTCGCTGTTCATGTCATTCTGACAGCTCTCACCTTGTTGAGACTCATGTGACGTTAAAGTGCAAATCAGCCAAAGAAGGTAAATGCTGGTAATACAATACTGATGAATCTTACAGTAAAGTACAGATGATAGTAAGATGAACTAACCGACAGAGACAGTCCGCAGGCTTGCTGCTTCAAATGACGCATGTAACGAGATAACTCATTACATAACTTCTGTAATTTACCACACGTGGCCGATTTCAGAGTCCATTGCAGTTTTTGCAAGTTGAATTCCCTAATTTTGCCTGGAGAAAGAAAGCTGGTCCTCGCTCCAACTGTTCCTGGGAGAACTCGCTGTTGTGTGTGTGTGTGTGTAAAGGCTCAAGGCAAATTCGTCATTGTTGTGTGTGGTGTCATTGCACCAGTGAGCGCATGACACGCACACACATACAGTATCCCTTCAGGGTCACAGCTGGGGATGAAGTTGTGCGCTCCATAGCAACTTTAATGACTTGTCACAGTGTCCTTTGGTCTGTGAGTGCTGAGGGGGAATCAGCCACTTAAGCTGTTTTGTCTCTCTGTGAATCTTTCCAAACCTCAGGTTCAGAATTCTTTTGATACTAAAGAAGGGAAGTCAAGAGGATGCGACAAAAAAAGTGTTAATGCATATTTTCCATATTTTAGATGAACATGCTGCTGACCTTCAGTATGGGTGAGGACTGTCCGTGTCCAACAGACATCCAGGAGGAACTCTACGATTTTCATAACCAGCTGCAGCTGCACTGCGGTGAGATGTGCATCTTGTGGAGCCTTCATGAGCTTCTTTGTTGGTTATGTTTGTCATAAAACATGCATTATTATTATTATTATTATTGTTTCAAAATTTATTGCAGCCATTTAAAGATTAAGTGGTTCAAATGAAAACAAATGTGGCACATGTGCAGTAATTTTACATTTTTGCTGCTTTAGCTGGATTTGCCATTGTCAGCATCAGCTGAATTGTACCAGCACTCAGAAATGGTTCCTTTCCCCTCTCTGCATCTCTCCCTGTCTCCTGGCAGAGGAGTTATAGTTCAGTGCCTCTGGATGTTTTGATAAATAATTGAACCGCCCAACCCTCCGTGGCACTACCGATCTAATGGCAGTTTCTGCTGTGCCGCATAGCGCCGACCTCTCATTGCACCCGCCACACACAGAACCACAACAACAACAAAAAAAAAACAACATGAAATTGCAGATTCCATACGATGCATCACACACATGACATGACCAACCCCACAGGAAGCCACGCTCGGCAGAGATATTGCTTTAATATGCTGCGCGTATACAGTGTGTCGGTCTGTGTTGTGTAGGAATCCCTATGGAGGAGGACGAAGACGAGCAGGACACGTCTATTAGAGGTCGCCTCCTGATGCTGGTGAACAAGATCAAAGGCCAGTCTCACAAAGCGGAGGAGCCCACGGAGAAGGAGCAAGCCGCACCATGTGAGAAACTCCCTGTCTGTATCACAAAGCTTAAAGTACTGCGGATTCTGTGGCGCTCTCTTTATCGCTTAACCGGTTCAAAAAATATTTTGCGATTGGCCTGAAGATAATTAAATGGCTAAAATTTCATTTCCATTCTAAGTTCATGTTGTCGTCAGTGGCCTGACCATAGCAACATACAGAAACAGGAGCGAACTGTAAATCTCTGGGAATGCCATGCTCTCTTTATAGGACTGTACTTCACAGTCCAAACCTGCGAAAATTTGCCAAGAAAAATTGTGTCTTTGAGCACTGAAGACGTGCTCGTCTGCTGTAACTGCTCTTACAACATTTGTTTCTCTCTGTGTAAAAAGCACAAGCTTTGAACTCGCGTTACGTGTTTGCAGCCCAGTACATTGTGCCTGTTTACAATTCTTTCACCTCTGTGCGTGCAAGCTCCCTGCCTCTCTTCCCCACTCAAAGCGCAGGGAGAATTAAAAGTAGCTTGAGCAACCCTCGGTCCTGCCTCAGTCTGTCTGCCGGTGTCATGTGGACTGAGTCACCGGGTGGCAGTCATTTCCATTTCCATTTCTTTTCAATTTCATTATGGTAATATGGAGCCGGGCTGGAAAGGGAGGCTCCAACGTGAAGATCTCCCGTCAGCCGCTCGGGGAGAGGGGAGAGGAGAGAAAAACCCATTGGCAATAAAACCAACCTTCACCGTATTAAGTGCGTAGACACGTATGTACTTGCACAGGAAAAAAACACAGTTGTGAGTACACACACGCACACACACAGAGGAACACAAAATAATAAATTGAGCAGGTTGTCAAAACAGTATGAATGTGGAACAAGTTGCATGTAATTTTTTTATCTGAAGCACCACTCAGTGTAAGAGACTACCAATCAGTTTGCTGATTGTAAATTGCCACTGGTAAAAAACAAACAAACAAAAAAAACCACACTCCACCTCGGTCTTTTCAAGTGTAGAAACGGTGTGTTATTTGAACCTTCTGCTCACGGTCAGATGTATGAGTTTTATTTATTAGCGTACAGCTCTGGCAGCAATTTTTCTCTTGCATATGACCTTTCCCGAGAAGTACGCTGCTCGGCCAATAAAGCGAGACGTTTGTGTGTCCGCCTCCTACTGCTGGAACAGAGACTGACTAATGTGAACCAGTGTATTTCATTACTTCTGAGAGACCTTGCCCGCCACCGTACCATCCCCGCATATTCTTGAAAGTGACGAGAGGAACGAGAAGAGGCCAAATTTCAGATGGATTCATTTAGGCCGAAATATCAATCCCTCCGGTGGGATTTGGTGCGACCCTGACGCGGAGGCGGGATGAAAATAGAGGAGTGTGTGTTTTATACCGTAAGGAGCGCTTTGGATGGTGGTCGTCTCTGCGGGCTTCTGTGCTGGGGCTGATTGATTAGAGAACCCACTTGCAGTGGCAGCTGCAGTTCAGCAGCATCACTTCTACTTCTGTAACAGCTGGAGGCGTCAGAAAGGGGAGGGAGAGGAAGAGTCGAGCAAGAATAAAATCTCTGCAGGCAAATTCCCTCATCTGTTCAAGATATTCTTTGACTAATTTTCTCATTATATATCTTAGGAAGTGGGTTTTTTTTTTTTTTTTTTACATTTTGTATTTATTTGATAGCATGTGGCACCATCCGTGTCATTGCTGTTCTCCTGATTGGTGCTGCCAAAAAACAAAAAAGGAAGTGAAGAAGAAGAGTGCCAGCAGGCAGACAGACTGAATGTAAATAATGCCCGAGACATGTGACAATCGGTATATATTTTGAAGACCAAAATAAAACCTTACATAAGGTGGAGGATTTGCCGGGAGCCGGGAGGATGGCTTGTGCGATGGGGACATGATATATTCTGAGCAGTTGCTCCGGCTATAACTCCTCTTCCTCCTGTCACATCGTCTTGCTCAGCGAGACTCTGAAGATACAGAAGGCGCCATCGTCTTCGCCCATTATTTCACAGGAATGAAGTAAAAGTGGGGGGAGCCATTTTCCTCATCTGATGAATGGTTTATTCACCAGAAGCATTTCAAGCTCAGACGTAATGACTTGGCTTGAGGAAATCTGTGTGTGTGTGTGTGTGTGTGTATGTGTGGCTCCTCTCTGTGTAACTCCAGACAGGTCAGATTTATTTGTTGGGCTGCAGTGAGGGCAAATTGCTGGAGGGGTGTATTCAAGAGCGAAACAGACAGACCGGGCCCTGGGACCGAGCGGGCGCGTTTGATAGTGTGACAGAACGAGAGTCAGGTGTTGCGAGGCGTGTTTGGCTGAGGGGAAGAAATGTCGCATCTCATTTCGGAGCAGGCTGTTGCTTCTGCCCTTTCTCTGACACCCACGCAACTCTCGGCGGCGGGATCGGTTACCGCTGACTGAGATGTTCTGCACGCCTCCCCCCCACCCGCCATTCAAACACAACACATGCGCATGCCCTTACATTGATTGACAGCCTTGTAGTCAAATGGTCTTTGGAAAAACCAACAGATCCAATCAGCCAAATAGACACAGAGGCCTTAAAAAACACAATCACCTAATTGCAATACTTTTAAGGAAATCAATTGTGTGTAAATTGCTCCATCGTTTACGGTTTGGGGTTGTTTCATTGACGTCTTTCTGTCCTTTCTGTATTTGTACCCCTTGAACAGAGGGGGCTCGCTCACCCACACGCGTGCACACACACACCCTATTGATTTGGTTTTAATGAAGCCTTAAGGGTAACCCACATATGAGCGGTGTAAACAAATGTCTCCGTTTAACCACAGAGGCAGAAAGTCGCACTGTACAAAACTATTAATACACAGTCCACTTCCCCCTCCCTTTTCCTTTATGTAACAGGGCTGCCTTTCCGCTCCACTGAAAACGTTGTGAATGAACTCGCAAACATTGCTTTTTTTCCAGAGAATAGGCGAAAATGACTCTGTCACTGTTGGAACACAGCTGATTACCTCTCCTTCAGAAGCAGAGGTCCCGTTTGCTCGACTGATGCCACGAGAAACAATTTGATGAACTCTGTGTCTTTTTTGTGGTTCTGTGCTCAAGGTTTTATTGCATCACTGAGCAGGTTTGAGAAAATGCAGCATTCCAATTACATCTTTTTTTTTAATGCGCATTGTTTGTATAAAAATGGGAGTACCAAGTCAAGTGTTGGTGCCTTTTAACGTCAGTCTAACAGAACTTTGTGTTCGCGTGTGTGTAAGGAAGTATTGCCTTAAGGTGGATTGCTGTGTCTTGGTGTGGCCCCAATCAATGGAGGGAAGGTTTCAATATTTTTTTTTGCCTAAGGCCAATATTATGCGTATTATGTGAGTATTACAAGACAATGCAATGAGCACTTCACTGTCTTTCTCTGCCATTTGAAAGCAAATCTTGTTTAAAATGAAAAATGTCTACATAGTGTTAACCAGTCTCCTCCATAATGAAAAACTGTTTATCTGCACACAGCTGTGCTTTCTTTATTTTGATCTGCATTATAAGTTTTGGATAATAATGTAGTTTTGATGATCTTTGAATGTACCCCTCAACAGACACGCTGAAATCTTGAAAATAATGTAGCCAATGGAAAAAGTTTACGTACATTTTTTGGCATAAATCAGCATCTAAGGACATACAATAGAAATGTATGTGTGGTAAACACTTTGGAGCCAGAGCCACAAGTTTAAACCAATTCTGCGTTAACAGTGTTGAATTCATAACAACAGTGCAGTGATATGGAAATCCTGAAGCAAAATATCAAGTATGGTTCAATTTAAAAAGGAAAGGAAAATATGTATCGCCTTCTCCCAACTTTCTCTCCAGCCAACCTGAAGGAGCTGATCTCTCAGACGATGGTCAGCTGGGCCCAGGAGTGTCACATCCAGGACTCGGAGCTCGTCCGTAAGATGTTCAGCCTGCTGAGGAGGCAGTACGACAGCATCGGAGAGCTGCTCCGCGCCATGAGGAAGACTTACACCATCAGCGCCGCCTCTGTGCAGGACACCATCAACCTCCTGGCCTCCCTGGGTCAGATCAGATCTCTGCTGTCTGTGCGCATGGGGAAAGAGGAGGAGAAGCTCATGATTGATGGACTCGGGTAGGTCACGAGACCAACTTTTCTTGATTACCTTAAAATCCATCTTTTAAATTAGAAGATAAATGGTTCAAAGAAAAGAAACAATGCGTATGCTCTGTATTGCTTTTCATATTCTATATTTCTGTTTCTGTTTCTTTTTCTCCCCAGCGACATCATGAACAACAAGGTGTTCTACCAGCACCCGAACCTAATGAGAATACTGGGCATGCACGAGACTGTCATGGAGGTCATGGTCAATGTGCTTGGAGGAGACAAATCCCAGGTTTAACAACATCCCTCTCTGTATATTTATCTTCTGCTTCCAGTGGCGTTCACTGCACCACCTCGCCAGAAATGATGTCATTCGCTAATAGAAAGTTGTGCTTTAGTCCAGTTTTTTTCCTGTGTCATCTGAGTGCGGTGACCCTGCCTTAATGAAGACGTGGTCCCAGTAGGTGGGCTTCCTCCCCGGGCTGAGTCTTGGAGTGAGGACAGGAAAGGCAGGTCGTGGCTCGCTGGCTGGCAGCCTGTGAAGGTGTCAGGCCTTTCAGACGTCAATTAGGAACGAAGACGTGCGGAGAAATTTATGATAACAAGCCTGGAGGAAGTCATTACAGTAAATTCAGTACTCCAGAAGAAATCAACAACCTCTCCGAAACTGCTTTGTGTCAAATTTGTGTTGTTGTTCTTTACATTTTTTTTTTAATAATCTGTTTCTGACTTTGTCTCATTCTGTGGCTTGGCTGTGATTGTACTACATTTACTGACTGCTTACTACAATTTCAAAACACAACCAGGTCAGATGTTTGACTGTACTTAGTCTGTGTGTGCCACCCCACAGGAAATCGCCTTCCCCAAGATGGTGGCCAGCTGTTGTCGCTTCCTGTGCTACTTCTGCCGGATCAGCCGTCAGAACCAGAAAGCCATGTTCGACCACCTCAGTTACCTGCTGGAGAACAGCAGCGTGGGTCTAGGTGGGTACAGCCCTCTTTGTCCCGGTATCAATCATGGTTCCGATACTGATACTGCATCATTTTACCACAGGCCACACAGCCTGATCAGGAAGTAAGCAAAAACAACAGAAGTATAGGTACAGGTCCTTGAAAATAAGGTTGTGGTATGGTTGTTGCAACACTGTGTGAAATTGTGTAAGGAGGGCTGGGCGTCAGTCATCAAAACCACCTCCAGCGTGCGTGGAAAACAAATTCTGAAACTGACAGCATTCTCATTAAAACGGGTGACACACTTTTGCCATCATAAGACCTGCTCTGCACCTCCGAGCTCACGTACATTAGGCTCGCGCCTTTAGAAGACGCGTGCGTAATTGTGAGTCAGCGCGCCGAGGATCCGTCGGCAAAGAGAGCGACTCATCTGCCATGCTGTTAGAAGTCGGCAATGCCACAGTCACAGCGAGCACCCTGCTGGGGCGAGAGAGCGTCTCCCACGGACGCACCCAGTCGCACTTCACAGACGCCTCATTAAACAGATGTCACAAAGTAGGTATGCAAAATAAAAGTGAAATCTGAGAATAAAATCTTTTAGGCTCGTTAAAAAAACATATATAACCACAACATTATAGATAATGTGTTGGCAAACACAGTGCTACGTGAGCTGGTTCCCATAAGCCCTGTGGCACCAAATCTGATTAAAGTCTAGAGGAAACTTTTGCCTTAACACAACAACCCATCGGTATCAACCAGCTGTTGGCAGATTAGCTGCTTGTGACATTTGGGAGGGAGAGGAAACACCACCCCCTGCTGTTGGTACAGCACTTTGTCGAAACATCAACACAGACACATGCTGGTTGTCTAGCGATATTAGATAAGTTAGAATAGACAGTAAGTAATTGACCCTGTGTGTGTGTGTGTTTTGCGTTACAGCTTCACCAGCTATGAGGGGCTCCACTCCCTTAGACGTGGCTGCTTCCTCTGTGATGGACAACAACGGCCTGGCGCTGGCACTGGAAGAACCCGACCTGGACAAGGTATGGTGTTTTTGTAGCGAGTTTCAGGAACTGTATTCAGAGATAATGTCAGTTGATATTGTGAGATTTCAGAGCTGTTATATGTTTTATATGTGCTGTATCTGTAGGTGGTCACCTACCTGGCAGGATGCGGTCTCCAGAGTTGTCCAATGCTTTTGGCTAAATGTTATCCAGACATCGGCTGGAACCCCATTGAAGGCGAACGCTACCTTTCCTTCCTGCGGTTCGCCGTCTTCGTCAACGGTAGGACTGCAGTTACCATCCCGTCTTTTTATATCTCTCTCGCCCTTTGCTTATTCTTTCCCTCTAAATATGTAGAAAAACCCAGCAGTCTCTGAGATAAGGCCTTCATTCAGTTGCCTAAGGCAAAAGTCCACCTGGAGTTTTGCCTGCGGCTGTATTTTTAGAGCGTGTATGTGTTATATTCTTCTGCTGGCATTAATTATTTATTTCCTCGCTGGTCCGTATTTACTCACAGCTGCTCATATTATTTGTGTTGTAGGTGAGAGTGTTGAGGAGAACTCCAGCGTCGTGGTCAAGCTGCTCATCCGTCGTCCGGAGTGCTTCGGACCTGCCCTGAGGGGAGAGGGAGGTAACGGCCTGCTGGCGGCCATGAAGGAGGCCATCAAGATCTCTGAGACGCCTGCTCTGGACCTGCCGGGCTCCGTCCAGGGAGTCTGCTCTGACATGTAAGCCACGAAGATCAGGCGAAGCTTATCAAATCAATGTCAGGGACTTACTCTTAAGATTAGCTGATCATCCCTCTTTGCTGTGACGCCCTTCAAAAATGTTCATCCTCTTGTTCCTCACGCATTTTTTCCACCATTAGTTCCGCTGACGGCGATGACGAGGAGGAGGTGGTTCACATGGGCAATGCTATCATGTCCTTCTACTCTGCCCTCATTGACCTTTTGGGACGCTGTGCCCCAGAGATGCACGTACGTGTGTTTTGTTTTGTTTTTTAAAGATTTTTTTTAAAAATTACTTTTCTTGGACAGATTTTCCCCATGTCCACTTTTTTTTCTCTTCTTTAGCTCATCAACAAGGGGAAAGGTGAAGCTCTGCGTATTCGTGCCATCCTGCGCTCTCTGGTGCCGACTGAAGACCTTGTGGGGATTATCAGCATATCGCTCAAAATGCCTATCATCAACAAAGGTAGCAGAAAGGACTGCAGCTAACTGTACAGCACAGCTTCACACTTCCATCAGAGGAGCCATTTGCATGTCGCAGCAGAATCTGTAGCTCCTGTGCAGATACACTGGCTGTGAAACTCTGCACATTCCCTGCAAGTGGAAGCGTATTGATTTCATTTCACCGCTCATGCCCTTTTAATCAGCACAACGCTTTACCGCACACTCCCATAGCTCTGAGTAAGCCAGATCATTTCTATAGCTGGCTGTCTTGCTCTATTGATTGATCTGCATAAGCATGGAAAGACTCGCCTCTTAAATTTGCTGCTGTGAGCACCGCCACACAAGCTCTGTCAGCAGGCCAAGAGCGAGGATGGCGAGTCGTGGCTCCAGCACCAGAAAACTCTCATGCACCCGCCACTGTGTGCTGCCTAATGAATACACACAGCCCCCCTAATCAGAGAAGACTTGCCATTATGTACTATAGGCTGTCCTGTGGGTCTTTAACCATTTCACACCTGCATCAATTAATCGCTTGAAAAAATGTGTGGCTCTTTTCTATCTCTGTCTCGATCTCTCTTAGATGGATCAGTGACAGAGCCAGACATGTCAGCCAGCTTTTGTCCAGACCACAAGGCCCCCATGGTCCTGTTTTTAGACAGGGTGTATGGTATCGAGGACCAGAGCTTTCTGCTTCACCTGCTCGAGGTGGGCTTTCTCCCTGACCTCAAGGCTGCTACCTCTCTGGATACGGTAGGTGAAGCTGACAACAACACTGGGGGGGGCTAATAAATGGCCAGCCTCTGTAACATGAACTTTATCAAGGCATTTCAGGATCAATAAGATTGGGCAATCTTTTATACTAATGAGGAGCTCCTCATTACGCTGTGGTTTGAGTTTATTTTCAGGTGATTAATGTAATTGTTCCACCCTCTTATTTATCAATGAAAAGTGCTTTGCGTAGGTGAACAAAATCAACAAACAAAAAGCTGGACTTCTCAACTCTAAACATTTAAATGCATTTGCTGCAGACTTTTGTTAAAATAAATCCTTCATCATGTTTTGTCTTAAAATATTCGTTTAGATCGAGAGCTCTGCAAGGGGGACCCATCACAAAGACACGCTGTGATACTAAAGTAACCTCACACCTGATGTTGACCATTCCTCTTGCAGGAGGGTCTGTGCACGACAGAAACAGCCCTGGCCATGAACCGCTACATCGGCTCGGCCATGCTGCCCCTCCTGACCCGCTGCGCCCCTCTGTTCGCCGGCACCGAGCACTACGCCAGCCTCATCGACTCCACTCTTCACACCATCTACCGCCTTTCCAAGGGCCGGTCGCTCACCAAGGCCCAGAGAGACGCCATAGAGGAGTGCCTGCTGGCCGTCTGCAAGTGAGGAGCACAATAAGTTTACGCTCCATTATTAAGAGTTAAATGTTTCTCTCACCAGTGATAATACAGCAAACACAGTATCTTCGCAGTATCTCAGCTGGCAGATGAGCGCAATGATCAACAGTATATCTTATGAAGGTTTTTTTTGCAGGATTCTACTGTATATCCCTTTAAGACACTGTGACAAAAGTGGTCAGGGCCTTAGGATGTTGCAGTTAAAGGCAGCCTCGGGTTGCAGTGCTCTTATCTCTCTCTCACCTTATTCTGCAGACACCTCCGTCCCTCTATGCTGCAGCAGCTCCTGCGCCGCCTCGTCTTTGATGTGCCCTTGCTGACAGATTACTGCAAAATGCCTCTCCGGGTGGGCAACAGTTTCTTTGGCTCTTTTTTTACCCTCTTTAAATCCCTTTGCCATCAGTTATCTTACCTTTAATTTTCTCTCTCCTGTCTGCATGTATTTCCTTCCGGCCTCATTAAAAGTTGGTTAATGTTAATCTCAAACTTTTTATTCTTTTTCCTTTCTACCGAACTCGACCTTTGATTTGTTTTTGTGGTTACTGCAAGGTCAAGCTGTAATGCCTCATCTTATTTGATTGTCAGATTGGTGGCTGAGCTACCAACAGTTTATTCCCATCACCTCTAGTGCAGGTGTACCTCTAATGTAATAATGTAACATTACTGGTGTTCGCCTCTCCACCTCTAGAGGCACACACAAACATGTGTGCACTTGCAGGTGCACGGTTCTACCTGCGGTGTTAATCATGTGGCGTGGATGAAGTGGGCAGCTAGAGGAGGGAAAACAAGGGGATGAAGTATTGGACTGTGTGATTACAAGCTTGTTGGCTCCACTGTGCCGCTCCATCTGTCTGGCCACAGGAGAGAAATACTGGAGATGTAATAGATTGTGACTGGCCTGTGAAACGGTGGAC
Organism: Psettodes erumei; assembly: GCA_016785225.1. Taxonomy (NCBI): domain Eukaryota; kingdom Metazoa; phylum Chordata; class Actinopteri; order Pleuronectiformes; family Psettodidae; genus Psettodes; species Psettodes erumei. The sequence continues at coordinate 426,668 of JAFBJZ010000383.1, forward strand.
ACGCTTGTTCTTTACTTCCATGTACACATTTGGATTTAATTTGTGCTGAGTGTGGGAGAACTGCCGTCCTTTGTGGTGCGGTTTACGCTGCATCCATGGTCAGTGTTTTCTACATACAGGCTGCATGCTTAGTCTTGTCACTGAAAACATGGTTAACTGTCCTGTCCACTAAATTCTGTGCATTTATCATTATGTATTATTCGTTTGTCTTGCCCTTTGTGTGTCCTGCAGCTTCTAACCAACCACTATGAGCAGAACTGGAAGTACTACTGCCTCCCATCAGGCTGGGGCAGCTACGGCACAGCATCTGAAGATGAACTGCTGCTCACCAAGAAAATCTTCTGGGGCGTGTTTGATTCTCTATCCCAGAGGGTGAGCAGACTCAACTCATATGTTGCACAGTGTGTTTTTCTTTTTGATCAAGGCCTTTTGCAATTTTGTTGACATCAACATGTATCTACTTCTTGTTAGAAACATCCATTCCTAAGACAATGTGATACAACAACTGCTCCATCAAACTGATAAACATGGCACGAATACCTTCAAGTCTGTTCGTGATGCAGTTGGCTAAAATCAGCACATAAATGCACGCTCAAGAGAGCAGGCTGTGCGAAGGTCCGGCCTGAAAACATCAATATGTGGACAGCCAACCATTGATCCTAAGCCTCTAGCACACTGATTCTTCAGCTCTTTGAATAATTCTTTATTAACGTCTCTTTCACCGGCCTCTCTCTCAGGCCACAGTGGCTGTATAGCTTTATTTAACTTAAAAGAACAGCTAAACTGTAATATAACACAATTGTAATAGATAATTTTTGCATCTAACTTTCTTCCTTTCCCCATTCAGAAATATGACCCAGAGCTATTCAAGATGGCCATGCCTTGCCTCAGTGCTATCGCTGGAGCTTTGCCACCAGACTATGTGGATGCCTCCATTAGTACCACCATGGAAAAGCCTGTTTCTGTGGACGCCCAGGGCAACTTTGACCCCAAACCCATCAATACTGCTAAGTAAGCCTTGTTGGAGCCAGATGTCAATGAGATATATGTGTACAGCCTCATTTTTGTGTCATCCTTAGGATGAAATACTTAGTACATGACTGCATGTGACTTCATTAACTGAAAAATTGTCATACTCCTTTTTTTTTCCAGCATTGCCCTCCCGGAGAAGCTTGAGCACTTTGCCAACAAATATGCAGAGCATTCCCACGAGAAATGGTCTGCAGAGAAGGTAAGGCCAAAGATAAGAGTGTCCACCTGGGGAAATGAGCATTAAATGGTTCAGTGTTAGACTTGGAACAAGACAGGAAACTAAAAATGTCTTGATGCCTTGAAGAAATACAGCACACAACGACCACCAGCAGAAAAGCATTTCCGCTTTTTCTGCTAAAGTGAAAAAAAAAATCAGTTGAATCATTGTTCTATTTGCCAGTATCACAGCACTATTCCCTTTGGTGATGCCTCCTTTTTGTCGTAGTTGAAAGGGATAGTCTGGGCATGCTGACAGTACTTGTGCTTGCTCCATGTGGAGGTCCCCTGCTCTTCTTTGTGCCACCTGCTTTATCCTGCTTTGTTGCATCTGTCAAAAAAAAAATCACAGGAGCTGAGAACAGCAAGAACTGAATGTACCATGACTCTTTAATGCGTTATGCATGCTTAATCTCTTACCTAGTCTTTAAAATAATAAATCATGTCCTCAGGGGACTCTGAAGGCAGTGAGGATTGCTTTCAGTCTCCAACATTACTCTGTGCTCTCGCTCAGGTGCTGCTGGGATGGAAATACGGAGACTGTGTGGATGAAAAGGCCAAAACTCACCCTCAGCTCAGGACCTACAAAGGCCTTACAGAGAAGGTGCAGCGTGTTGCGTGTCAGATTTGTGAGGAAGATGAACTCAAAGCTTCTGGGCTTAGTCCTTGCGTTTCTGTCTCTGTGCTTCAGGAGAAGGATATTTACAGATGGCCAATTAGAGAGTCCCTGAAGAGCATGTTGGCAATGGGCTGGAGCATCGACAGGACCAAGGATGGAGAGAGCATGTCTCAACAGAGGGAGAATGAGAAAATGAGAAAGATATCTCAGGCCTCACAGGTACAGTACAAAGCACATACACTCGCATCTAATGTCTGGGTTGTGTCGGGAACAGACATTTTAGTTGCTTCACCCTATTATTAATAATGCGTTGTAAAAGCTTCAAAACACACCATTCTGAGGTATAGTAGGCCTTTGCAATGAGTAGAATGGTCATAAAATCTGTTCTATTTCTCCACAAAACTGTCCAGTGTGAAAAATGATCATAAACTGACATTCCAATATTTTTGTCTTTAATGAGACAACATTCAGTGTTTTAGTTGTTTATTTTGTCTATTCTGCAAGTCTTTTAAACAGGAATGATCAGAATAATCATTATTAAGCACATTATTTTTATAAACTGGATTGTACTGTATTTGATGCTATTGATCATCACAGCGTATCATCATTCTAAATCTGCCATATTTTTAAACATTTCCAGGCGAATGGTTTCAATCCCAGCCCCATAGACACAAGTAATGTGGCTCTGTCCAGGGAGCTGCAGGTGAGTGACCCCTTGCTTGTTCTGGTGGCTACTTTTGTTTTTCCTTTTTAACATCAAACGGCCTCTCAGTCTGAACATGAGATGAAGGATGTGTTGTCTGAATGATGATGAGTAACGTGGGCGGGACGTGCTGCTGGCCGAGGTGTCATGTCTGTCTCTTTTGTCTGTGGTCCAAGGGGATGGTGGAGGTAGTGGCTGAAAATTACCATAACATCTGGGCGAAGAAGAAAAAAAGTGACCTTGGAAGCAGAGGTGATTTACTAATGAAGTCGATCGAAGAGACGTGTGTGGGTGTGTGGTCTATCTGTTACTCATCTTGCGGGGACCTAAATTTGACCCGTGACTGATCCTGAACACTGGGCTGTCTGTGATTGCAGGAGGGGGAACACACCCTCTGCTGGTGCCCTATGACACGCTGACCGCCAAGGAGAAGGCCCGTGACCGAGAGAAGGCCCAGGACCTTTTTCGCTTCCTGCAAATCAATGGCTACAGCATCACGAGGTCAGCACACACAGGGTGTCACTCACGATGTGTCATCATGTTTATGTCTTGCAGAAACTTAAACAACCTCCTAACTTTGCCATTTAAAAGACAGTAGCATTGAGCCCTTTAACTTAATGCTAATAAAGAGAATTAAATGTCATTTGTAGCTAATATGTTATTATGCTGCAGAGGTTTGAAAGACCTGGAGCAGGATTCTTCTTCATTGGAGAAGAGGTTTGCCTATAAGTTCCTCAAGAAACTGCTCAAGTATGTTGACTCGGCTCAGGAGTTCATCACCCATCTGGGTATGATAACACTACATAAGACATGACTGCAAAACACATATATGTAGTTGCCTTGCTACTCACTATTAAACATGCATTTTCATCCTTTCAATCCAGAGGCCATGGCTGCCAGTGGGAAAACAGACAGGTCCCCTCACGAACAAGAAATCAAGTTTTTTGCCAAAGTAAGGATGTGATACAATTCAGCCACTATACATGTAAATATAAAAGATTTATTTAGAAGTTGTTGCGATTAACCTGATTTGGTCTTGTTGCCTTCACCATCCTCCCTCAGGTTCTTCTGCCTCTCATCGACCAGTACTTCAAGAACCACTCTCTCTACTTCCTCTCCTCCCCCAGTAAGAACCTAAGCAGTAGTGGTTACGCCTCCAACAAGGAGAAGGAGATGGTCACCAGGTACCCCACTCACAAACCTATGTGCAAGCAGCACAGCATGATCATAAATCTTGACCATTCATTACTCAGAATCTTAATCTCTAACAATCTTAATCCCTAATCTTCTCTTCGAAAATTTACTCATTGTGGTTTTCTGATTTCCTCCCTTTTTCTAACCTTCACACCTCCAGCCTGTTTTGTAAACTGGCAGCTCTTGTCAGACATAGGATTTCACTCTTTGGTAAGCTGATTACTACTGACTGGTCAGGAATGTATGTGTGTGAATGACTCATGTCTGAAGTTGTTATTCATATGGTTTAAGCACACAGCAAACTTCTTGGGTGATAATTGATTATATGTTATTTTTGTAACCGAACCCTGAAGATGCAGATTTGACTGGGGGTCATACATGATGGGGCACTCAGTGCTGCCGTAAGAGGCTCAATTCACATCAAAAGCACACGTATCATACTGATCGCTTTTGTGTTTCGTGTTGTCTCGTAGGGAGCGACTCCACCACCATGGTGAGCTGTCTGCATATCCTGGCACACACTCTGGACACCAGGTGGGTACAAATTTGGCAGAGCTCAAAACTCACAAGGTACCTGGCCCAAAATGAATTCTGAAAAAATGTGAAATGAAAAAAAAACCCAGTTTTGCGAGTGTCAGTGAAGCCAGTTACGTTTTGTCCATTCTCGTCTCAAGGGACACATATTTGTTGGAAACAGGGGGCACTAGCATTATCAAAGAGCATCCTCTGGCATTTAAATAAGCAAAAAAACTTCATGTGGCACATGCTGCCCGTAGTGTTCTTGGAGACGATGCACTGTTTGTTAATGCAGCTCACGTCCAGCGAGGCTGAATCAGCTATGTATTATTGTGTGTTGTTTGTGCTGAGGAGTCTACAGCTGATGCCCACAGTCTCTTGTCTTTCATTTCTCCTTCTTACTGGGACACATCAAGGCTTAAACACTGGGCAATTCATTCAGCAACGTTATGAACTGTGAAATGCTGAAATTGGACAGACTAATCATATTAATGCATTGAGCTATTTCCGCGTGTCATACAGTGTGTCTAGGCTCCACTGTTGCTCCAGTGTATTTTGATAAATCATTTATGTTTCAGAGTAAGGACGGCCCAGGTTGATATTCACATCTCATATTTTATGACTAAAACCTTCACAGACTGTGAGAGTGAAGTAATTGCATATGTGAACAGTGTTGTCCTTTTCACACTGACGGGTATCCGGTGGTTTATTATAGCCCTGCCCTTGCGTATATCTCCTCATGTGGTTGTGCTCGTTTATCACGCTCTCGTTCACTCCAACAGGACGGTGATGAAGTCGGGCTCAGAGATGGTGCGGGTGGGGCTGAGGACGTTCTTCGAGAATGCCGCAGAGGACCTGGAGAAGACGTTCGAGAACCTGAAGCTGGGGAAGTTCACTCACTCGCGCTCGCAGATGAAAGGCGTGTCGCAGAACATCAACTACACCACCGCGGCTCTGCTCCCCATCTTAACCGCTTTGTTTGAACACATCACTCAGCACCACTTTGGAGTCGACCTGCTGCGTGAGTCCCGACAGCGAGGAGATGATCAAACGTGTTGTTTGAGAGGCTGACAACAAACTGGAGTCAAATCTCAGTGTTTAGTTTGTTATAGCACAGCGATTACATGCTTCACATCCTGACAAAATGTGGAACATCGTGGCATCGTGTTCCAAGTTATTAAATAAGTGTGTGACATTTAATAATATATCATGGCAGGTGTGGTAGTATGAGGCAAAGCTTAAGTCTTTTTGGGTTTTTTCTCCAGTGGATGATGTCCAAGTGTCCTGCTATCGGATCCTAACCAGCCTCTACGCCCTGGGCACAGGAAAAAACATCTACGTAGAAAGGTATCCCAGCTTAAACATTCATGTGGTGATTATAATGTTATATATATATTTTTAAAATTTTATTCAGTGCAGCTTCCACCGACTCTCACCCTCTCTGTGCCCCCCAGACAGCTGCCAGCTCTCGGCCAGTGTCTGGCCACCCTGGCTGGGGCCTTGCCCGTGGCTTTCCTGGAGCCGCTGCTCAACACGTACAACCCGTGTTCAGTTTTTAATACCAAGAGTGCCCGAGATCGAGCCAGTAAGTCATGTGTAATTATTCTAAGATAAATAGTTCATAATAAGAAATGTTCCAAGTTCTTAACACACCTCTCTCTGCTTCCACTTACTGTGCTTCAACATGAGTCATCCTCTTCTTGAAATCATAAAATGAAAATACATACATAAACTTTGATGAGGTAAAAACATACAACTCCTCCATGGTGTTTTTAGTCCTTGGCATACCAGACTCTGTGGAGGAGATGTGTCCCGGGATGCCTCGGCTAGATGGCCTGATGAAGGACATCAATGACATGGCTGAGTCTGGAGCACGGTACACGGAGATGCCTCATGTAATCGAGGTGGTGCTGCCCATGCTGTGCAACTACCTGTCCTACTGGTGGGAGAGGGGGCCTGAGAACCAGCCGGCCAGCGGGGGCAGCGTCTGCTGCACCACCGTCACCTCGGAGCACCTCAGCCTCATTCTCGGCAACATCCTCAAGATCCTCAACAACAACCTAGGCATCGACGAGGCCTCCTGGATGAAGAGGATTGCAGGTGGGTGTGGGTCATGATAATAAGGAAGAAAGAATGCGGTTGGGAGACATTTCTTGTTGCCAGATTTCCTGTGAAAATATTACGAAAATACTGGCAACTATAAAATATACATACTCATTTTAAACAGTTTTTTCTTTGTCTTTCCCTGTTCAGTGTACGTGCAACCCATCATCAGCAAGGCACGTGTGGACCTGCTGAAGAGCCACTTCCTGCCCACACTGGAGAAACTAAAGAAGAAGACGGTGAAGGTGGTGGCTGAGGAGGAGCTGTTGAAGGCGGACAGTAAGGGAGACACCCAGGAGGCCGAGCTGCTCATCCTGGACGAGTTTGCTGTACTCTGCAGGGACCTGTACGCCTTTTACCCCATGCTTATCCGCTACGTGGACAACAACAGGTTGGCTCACTGAGCAGTGCACCCTTGGATTCTGTTAAATGTGCATTTAGGGGAAGACGGGATGGATGTAAGCGTTTGCAGAAAAAAGCGCAAAGCATGTATTCATCTCTGTCTGCCACCGCAGGTCCAGGTGGCTGAAAGAACCAGATGCCGACTCCAGTGAACTCTTCAGAATGGTCGCTGAGATTTTTATCCTCTGGTGCAAGTCACATGTAAGTCCTTTCAGCTCCAGCTCATGCATATTAAACGATACAAAACAGAAGCCTTTATTAGTTTGTTATTATTACAGCAGAGTCACTGTGTGTTTCCTTTGTCTTGCTTCAGAATTTCAAAAGGGAGGAGCAGAACTTTGTGGTTCAAAATGAAATTAACAACCTTTCCTTCTTGACTGGAGATAACAAAACCAAAATGTCAAAGGTAGGATTCATTTTATCTTCATGTTACGTCTCAGCCCAATCGACTTTATGTCTTTATTATGGATCTTTACCGAGCCGCATTGGGCAGCAGATTATCACCTTTGTAGACTTTTGTGATGGTAAGATGCAGTAACAAACAGCGATGAGTCAACGAGCATATTTTATTGCAGATTACCTGCATCAATCCTGTGAATAGGAAAAAAAGACAAACTTCTTTTTTTTTTCAAATAACAGATATATTAAATGGATTTTGATTGTGTGTGTGTGTGTGTGTGTGTGTGCGTGTGCGTTGGTGAACCTGGCATGCATGCTCGGTACAAATATACACCTTCCACCCTTGTCAGCATGGCTGGGGTTACGACTTTTTAAACTTGAACTGTTTAAAAGGCAAACAAATGGTTTTCATTGCAGTGCATGACCACGTGAGGACGTTGAGCCTCCATTAACTGCCCTCTCATCCTTCTCTTCTATCTGCCTCTCTCTCTCTGTCTCTCACTATCTCTCTATCTCAAACAGTCCTTTAAGGAAGAGGTAGAGTGATGCAGTGCATGAGCTGTTTACCTGCCAGCTTATTGGCTTATGTGTTCCAGTCACCAAGCAGAAGAGCCAATAGCGTGTGCCGCTTTGCTGTATCATAGTCTGTAGTGTAGTTACGTATGATGTCGCCAGAGTATTTGTATTCATCGCCGTGTTTTGCATGATAACTATGGTCACTTGTCATTTCAATGTGGAGTAATGAAACCCTTCTGTCACAAATCATGTGATCACATTTGTGTTTGACTAATAGTTACCTCAAGCTATTTATGTTGTGTTGTATGTTGTGTGATAAAGCTGTGTGTGTGTGGTTATGTGCGTCAGTGTATTCGTATATGTGTGTGTAAATATATATATAATCATAGAAACTTGTGATTTCAAGGAGCCAGCTGCTTCAATTCGGCTCAAAACTGGTAACGTCTGGTGTTCTAAGAGAAGCAACTCACAAGTTCTGCTGAGGTGTGAGACTTCCTTCTTAATGTTGCAATAGCACAGATTGAGTCTGGCCTGAAAAATAAATGCCTCAGTCACCTCTGGCTCTTGTTCAAATACAGCATGAGTGTCACTGTCAGATAAAACACTCTTAAGGTATCAGGCTTAAATGTCGAAATGACGTGTTTCAGCACAACATTAATCCAAGCAAAAGGTGAAAAAAGAACGTATAGCCTCAAAACACCAGCTTATTAAACCCTAATAGGTTTTTCATTCATCATTGTGAGTTTGTCTGATGTTGGTAGTAATGACCTCTTTTCAGTCTGGAGGACAAGACCAGGAGAGGAAACACAAGAAGAGGCGCGGTGAGTTCTACTCCATCCAGACCTCGCTGATCGTGGCTGCTTTGAAGAAGATGCTGCCAATCGGCCTCAACATGTGCACCCCAGGGGATCAGGAGCTCATATCTCTCGCCAAGACCCGCTACCTCCTGGTGAGACAGCTTTTACGTGACCTTGCAGTGGCGACACATTTGAAAGGGATGTCATCTCGCTCAAACAACAACACTTATTTTTAAAGAGCTGTGTAACCAACTGCTTTTCAAAATTAAACAGATATCTCAATATCATATTTGTTGATTATAGCAAATACTTTTATCATTATCCAACAGAAAGACACAGACGATGAGGTCAAAGATCACATTCGGCAGAATCTGCATCTTCGAGAAAAGGTGAGTAAGTTGACATCAGAAAGTTGGTGAGCTATCATGAGTGTCAATGTACTGTAGGCTGTTCTTTGATATCCTTATTTGTAACACACCCCCAGTCAGAGGACCCTGCAGTGAGGTGGCAGCTAAACCTGTACAGGGACATTGCGATGAGGAGCGAGGGGCCTCCGGACCCCGACAGGGTGGTGGATCGTATCCAGAGGATCTCGGCTGCTGTCTTCAACCTGGAGCAGGTCTGGCTTAAACATACACAGATCCCTAAGCTCTTCATGAGCTGCAAATGAAACTTGGGGTGCTATTTCAATTAAAACTGTGCACTGCAATGTGAAGGTACAGATTTACCAAATGAAAAGATGAAAATGCCCAATTTAAGTTTTCAGCAGTGATTTTTTTTCTCTGGAAGAGAATGACAACCGGTGCATTGATTGATCATCTTAACACAGATTTTGTCTACTCCCATCAGGTTGAGCAGCCACTGAGATCCAAAAAATGTGTTTGGCAGAAGTTGCTGTCTAAGCAGAGGAAGAGGGCAGTTGTCGCCTGCTTCCGCATGGCTCCGCTTTACAATCTACCAAGGTACGACTGTATACTGTCACATCTACGGCGTTTACACCTCGCCTCTTCTTTTTAAGGTTGGAGATAACACCAAAGAGCCTTATAAAGATGAATCAAGAATGACAGTCCATATTTGACAGTAGCAGAGAGGTCCCTGCAGTGTTTCCAGCAGATGTGAGAGTGTGTAGCAAAGTGCTGTAGCATCACCTCAGTGTTTGCTGGCCAAACACCAAAAGCATTTCTTCTCCCTGTCTCTGACTCACGACTCTCATTTCTCTCTCCCTTGGTTCTGACCCTGCATTAATGCACAGCCCCCCACCCCCTCCCTGCGCGTGTAGGACAAATGTCTGGCCCGCAGCTGTTATCAAGGACTAGAAAAAACAGGGACACTGGCAATTTCATGCCCTGCTGCTCTGTAACTCAATCACCAGAAGTCAGGCAGAGAGCTACAGTGGGGAGGAAAACAATTATGAGGCTCAACCTGGGGGTGGTCATCTTCAATATGTGCTCAGATGATGCCGCCCGCCTGCCTGACAGCACGACTCATTTATTCAGAGTTGTTGACAGTGAAATATGACACAGCATAGCGAATAATTATTGGGCAGTATTTACAATGCAGACACACGTTGATTGTGGAAGTTTTTTCTTGGAGTAATAGATTTGTGTTGGGGAGGGATGGATGTCATGCTCCTGGATGATGTCGACTCTTCCTGAGTTTCCCACATTCAGATGTCATTTTTCTCTTTGTCTCTCTATTCAGCCTTTGTTTTCTTCTCAGTGTCACGCTCTGTTGTACTTCAACCCTCAGGCACAAAAATAATAATTACTTCCTGAATGCCTACCGATATATTTGGCTGGAGATAATGCATGAGAACGCAGACTATGACAGTCTGCTCTCCATGTTGACGGTAACGTAGCGCTGATCCGGTGTTGCTACTGTTTGTCCCCCGCATACCTTGCCTACTTACCCCCTCGCTTTCCTTCAGGCACGGTTTATGCAACGAAATGTAATTCCCATTCAGATATTTCCGCTGGTATTTCCACTGGTCCGTATCTGTACCGTAACGCATCAAGCCAAATCTACAACAGTGGCTTTAAAGGAATAATTTGCCAGTTTGCGAATCTGTTCTCCTGCTCAGAGGTAGAGGAACTTAGCTTAGCATAAAGACTAGAAACAGGGAGACAGCTAGCCTGGCTCTGTCCCAAAGGTTAAAAAAGTCCAGGACCTCACAGCAGACAATTTTTGCACATCTTAGAAGCAAAAGCACAGGTGTTACTAATAACTTTAATGATCACTGTGTTCAGATCAAGTGTCCCAGTAGACCATGACCGTGTGACAGTGAGCCTGCACGCACCCAGACCCTGCAAATGAAGCTGCTAAATGGGATTCAGCCATCGTTTATTTGATTACTGACACCTGTGCTGTCAAAATGTCTGCTGTTCATCACATACACCCCACAAAACTTATTTAGCTGGGGGTTATGTGTAAAAGGGCCTGTAACACAAAGCACTATTTCTATATGTGCATAAAAAGGTCTATTACTTCATCATGCGACATGAGACATTCTGCATGAGAGCGGTATTGATCTCCTCACTCTCAACAAGAACATGAATAGACATGTTCATTAAAATATACTGTACGTGAGAGATTTCTCTAAGGTGACCAGTTGGACGTACCAGTACCCTGAACTAACCAGTATTAACCTCTCCTTAAGTGACTTCTCCCGTCTTTTGCTATCTAACCCTGGCTAATCTCCTCTCACCCCTCCTTAGGCATCGCTCTATTAACCTCTTCCTCCTGGCCTATCAGAGAATATGGATAGAAACAGAGGAGTACTCCTTTGAGGAGAAGCTAGTGCAGGATCTTGCAGTAAGTACTTGTGTTATCGCCCGGCGCCACCTTGTTGGGTGGGGGAGCCGAGCGTCGTCCCTTCCGCTCTCCTTTACTTGTGTCATTGTCCAAAGTGCCAATCCCATCGCGTGCCTCTGAGTCGTACTCCGTCGCCCGTACGCCGTCTCTCACGCGTCAGTCAGATGCACCATATTTGGCAAGCATGACATCACTGCTGATGTCAGAGCCAGCCGTCATGAAGTGCTCTGTAGTCTGTCCCATCCCATGGAGGTAAGAGAGCAGCCAGTCGCGATGCTTCTACTTACTGATGAAATCAAAATGTCACAATGCATTGAATTTGTTGAAGCAAAAGCACACCATGTACCGTAGCCGCTTCATTTATGACGTTATTTTGGACTTTGCAGCCTATTAGAATCTATGATTTACATAGATATTTTTTAACAATGCTTACAGACTTTAGGAGATAGAGTTTAATAAATTTTGCTAATTCACTTATCTGATTTAAAATAAGAGGCTGTCATGAAGGCACGTTGGAACTTGATAAACATCTCTGTGCCAGTGGGTATGTTTTATTTCTTTTCTTCTATTTCTTACTACGGCGATAATGAAATGAGGATAAGATTTAAATTAATGCAACTTTTGTAAATCTAATCTTTTAATTGATACATCTTTTCCACACAATTTGAAATAAAAGCCACGTGGCATCACAGAGGAAGTCAGTGGTGTAGTTGATGATCCAGCCAACTGAACACACATACATATCCTCTTAGAAAATGGCTTCCAGTGTGTCGGGGATGAAATTACGAGGAAACTCTGATAGGGACTTAACCCAGTGAGTCACCCTCTGTATGCATGTGAGTGCACCTGCCTGTGACTGTCTGTGCTCGTGCATGCTGTTGTTTTTTTTCTGATGTTACCTGATTCTCTCAAGGTGAGCAGTGTATAGTGAAGTGACAGTTAAATTTACTATTCATACAAAGCATTATATTACAGATCTCCCACTTTAGTAGCTAATATCACTGGTATTAAGAGTCCATGGCTAAGCTCCTGTGTTGTGACTTCGTCCAGAAAACGCAGCCCAAAGTGGAGGAAGAGGAGGAGGAGGAGGTCAGAAAGCAACCAGACCCTCTTCACCAGCTCATTCTGCATTTCAGCCACAATGCTCTGACTGAGTGCAGGTAAATACACATTCGCTGTCACACACCATGGCACCGGTCTGCCTCACCCCACCTGTGCTACATCATAGTTTTGGCCTGCCTCTTAGCTAATGAAGAGCTGCATTAAGCTAATTCATTGCAATATATTTTATGCTAGAGAGAAACGCAAGCATTTTTTTGTATTTCTTTTGCTGCTTAATGTACATACATTGCAGCGGCCATAAATAGAATCACTCCAACTTGCATATTATTTAAAGATGAGATGTGATTGTGAGCTACACAGGGTTTAACTACCAGATATTTATCTTCCCTTTTTTTGACAGTTCTTTGGAAGAGGATCCCCTGTACATTGCATATGCAGATATGATGGCAAAGGTATTTCATTCTCTAAATTGCTCTTACTGACATGTGTGCTGTTCAGCGAAATTTTTCTGTTTTGACATTCAGCATTGTCTTTCAGAGTTGTGCTGAAGGTGAAGAAGAGGAGGACGAGGAGGAAAAAGAGAAAACATTTGAGGTGCTGCTGATTTCTCAGGTTTGTTTTGGAATCATGTTAAGGAGTGTTGCTTACTATCTTACCATTTCCTTCAGGAAAAGGAAATGGAGAAGCAAAAGATGCTGTATCAGCAGGCTAGACTTCATGACCGCGGAGCTGCAGAGATGGTGCTCCAGATGATCAGCGCCAGCAAAGGCAGGAAAAAACATGCTCACCTGTCTGCCTTTCTACAGCTGCCTGCCTCTGTCTAACTGTGGTGTCTGATCTGTGATCATCAGGTCGACTTGGCGCCATCGTGACGTTCACCCTCAAACTGGGCATCTCCATTCTGAACGGGGGAAACACTCTTGTCCAGCAGGTACGCAGCCCTCTTCATGCAGAAATTGTGCAGTTAACAGCATCAGCCCTTCACTAATCATCCTTTTGTTTAAATGCAGAAAATGCTGGACTATCTGAAGGAAAAACGAGATGTCGGCTTTTTCAAAAGTTTATCCGGACTGATGATGTCCTGCAGGTAATAGAGCTATTAACACGTTATCATACTCAAGACATGATTTATTTTACATTTAGTTTCTCAAATACAGTTTAAAAGGGGCCTGTAAGTTCAGTTGAGTGTCTTTCCTCTCCATCAGTGTCCTGGACTTGAATGCTTTTGAAAGGCAAAACAAAGCTGAAGGTTTGGGGATGGTTACTGAAGAAGGATCAAGTAAGTGAGGATAATAAACACCAGTGACGGATTTGTCTCCACCAGGAGACTTTTAATAATGCTGAAAACACAATACACAGTATATTTGTGACCTTAATAATACAGACAACTGTGACATTGAGACAGAGCTTATGGAGTTTATAGTTTTATTATAGCAGCAAACAGATTTTTTCCAGTCTTACAGTTTGTGGCCCAGATCACATTGGAAACTCACCTTAACTATGATGTCTATGCTGAAAAAACCCTCTAGAAATCGTATCACTATGTGATGTGTCTCATTCAGGATCATGGCGTTACTTTTTTTCCTTTTTGTCAGGTTTGTAATTGGCCTCAAGACAAATGGCGCAGCATTAGCTCAATGAAACATTTGCTCTTTACTTTGGTGACATACGAGCCCATCCCCATGTCATGTTTGTCTCTCGCATGTCATGTTGTGCGTCATCGTCATGCAGGTAAACCTGTGCTACTGTATGTTTAAGTCCTGTCTGGGCCTTGTCTGCCACGTGAAAGCTCACACTCTCAACTGCATCCACATAAAAGCTCACTTTTAATCAGAGGTCTCTGTTTAAGATGATGGGTTGCATACAGTACATATGTATATTTTTTCCTCATGCATATTCCAACTCATTTTCACCCCATAAACTCAGGCATAAGTGATGGTTACTGTTAGTCTGGTTTAATCTGTAGTCTAAACGCCTGCCTAATGAGCAGCCTTTACTTTAACACCTTGTTTAATTGTAACCGCATGTCAGTGTCGCAAATCAGTGTACGTATGTAAAGATATATCTATAGCACTATCCTTCTCTCCTGTTCCTACTTCTTCTGATTGAATCTCAATGTCTTCTCCTTTGCTTATGTCTGCTTCTGTTTTGTTTTGTTGTTTGTTTTCTTCTGATCATGTTTTTTATCTCATCGGTCGCAGTCAACGTGAGTGAGCGGGGTAAATACATGGTTTAGATTCTACTCATTCTATGCAATGCTGACATCTTGATTGCTCTCTGTTCAACTCCCTCTCCTCATTCCCTCCCAATCCTCCCCTCCTTCCTCCTCCCCCTCCCTTGTCCTGAATGCAAAACAACCACCTTCTTTGTACCCTGGGCTGAAGGAACGCATGCATGCTCCTATGACATCTGAATAGATTGTTCAGTCCATGGACAGGTGCCTCAAACTGACTCCAATCGCTCCACTTCTTCTTTGATAAGAAGTCAGTGCTTGTCATTTGAGTGGGACCTTTATTTTTCCCTTAATTTTAATAATACTAACCAGTGTGTATTAACAAATAAGCATCCCAAAGCTTTGTTTGTAGAGCAACAACAAAGCTTTGCTGGTGTTAAACAATAAAACTCAATGTCATTCCTGTTATAAACCTTATTCTCATTTGTGAAATGGTGCACTATACCTTGTTTGCGTGAAACTCTCTGTATAGTGCACATAATTTGATGCTGTTTGACAACTCGACAGCAGCTTTATGAGGAGGTGAAAGCTATGCAAGCTCTGATGCCCGCACTGACACTAAAATTATGGGTGTCTGACCTTCTTATCGTTGGAAGAGACTGTTAATCTCATTTCCTGTCCTCAGGTTCCAAGGTACTGCAGAATGATGAGTTCACTACGGATCTCTTTAGGTTTCTGCAGCTCCTCTGTGAGGGCCACAACAACGGTAGGTGAAGGCTTTTTCATACAGCCAAATCAGAAAGAAGTTACCCGAAGCAGCATGTCCCCTAACACAGGTGTGAATGTGCTCCACTGCAACCAATTATTGTTGTAGATTTTCAGAACTTCCTGAGGACACAGACGGGGAACACAACTACAGTCAACATCATCATTAGTACGGTGGACTACCTTTTAAGACTCCAGGTATGTTTAGGATTCCTACAGATATATGTTAGTTCATCTTTTTTAAGGTGTTCAATATGTTGATTTGTCCTGTCCACCAGGAATCCATCAGCGATTTCTACTGGTACTATTCTGGTAAGGATGTCATTGATGAAGCTGGTCAAAGGAACTTCTCCAAAGCCCTGGCAGTGGCCAAGCAGGTCTTCAACTCTTTAACTGAGTATATACAGGTATAATATCCCCATGCGCAAGTACTAATAACAGTCTTAATTACAGTGTGTGAATAAACTGAACTTAAATTTGCTAATGGGATATTTCTCATTGTATGGTCTGCTGTTTGCTCCAGGGCCCGTGCATTGGGAACCAGCAGAGTCTTGCTCACAGCAGGCTGTGGGACGCTGTGGTGGGCTTCCTGCATGTTTTCGCCAACATGCAGATGAAGTTGTCCCAGGTATCTACTGTTTGTCTGCATTAAAGCAATGGTGTTGCCATGTATTTGATGGCCATAGTTAATATTTAATGAGTAAGATTTTCCATGCGTTATTACAGGCTTACGTTTCCAACAGTATATAAAGTGGTTAAATCACCACTTGATCAAGTGCAAGATAGAATTTTATCTGGGAGACGTCTGTCGCTGAGTGGTTTAGATATATTCTATATAAGCAGTTTTATGGTGTGTGTCCAAGTCACTTGGTTTAAATACGTTCTTATAAATTAATGCATCAGCTACGATAATCCAGTCATAAAACATGTATAATAGTGAACACTATGTCATTTTGATTTTTCCTGACAATACTTCTGTACTTTCAGTGAAGTCAAATTTTTAACATGGGGCTTGTGATGGAGTATGTTCATATGACACTGTTGCTACTTTTGCTAAAAGCAAGAACTGAATATTTCTTCCACCACCGGTATTTGTCTTTGCCAGCCAGAGGCTCCTTTAAAATATCTGTCACCACTAGAGGTCTCTACAGGCCTAAGAATAACTCAAGGCTACTGCAGTACTATTACATATGTAATTCCACTCAGGTGTATGATATACGACTTCATCTATGATATTTCCTCCATGCCCAATAATGCAGCAGTGAGATGAAATCCAACCACCTAACCTTATCTAGGACTGACATTAGAAGCCAGGATGAAGGAGAGCACAGGTGGAGGGGGTTGAATTGAGCACATCAAGTATACCTCAGATTTATGGCTTGCTAAAAACAGGCTCCACAGAGACCCTAAATGAGTCAGACTGACCCAGCCATCTGCTCCTAGACAGTAAAATAACATTAACCCTGGTGCTGATGGATGGGTGTTTCCTGTAAGGGCCTTCTGGGCCCCAGCAGGGCCACCGTGGGTTCCCACAATCCGATGCAGCCTTGAGCTCTCACAATGCAACTATTTGATATTTAACAGGGTGTCGGTGCCCATACGGGGAGGCCATCAGTACTCTGTGTGATGTGGTGTGGCATGACTCACGAGATTTCACTTTTTCTGTCTTCTTCCACCAGGATTCCAGTCAGATCGAATTATTGAAGGAGCTGCTGGACCTACAGAAGGACATGATTGTTATGATGCTCTCTCTTCTCGAAGGTTTACTTTCATGATTCACTGACACCATTTGAGCTGTGCCGGCAGCGTTCTTTACATTAGCTACTCTTCTTTTTACACTTTCTCCATCACTTCACAGGTAATGTCGTCAATGGTACCATTGGAAAACAAATGGTGGACACTTTAGTGGAGTCTTCCAGCAACGTGGAGATGATCCTAAAATTCTTTGACATGTTCCTCAAATTGAAGGATTTAACCACCTCCGACAGCTTCAGGGATTACGACCCTGAGAGCAAAGGGATCATCTCAAAGAAGGATTTCCAGAAGTCCATGGAGAACCAGAAACAGTACTCCCAGTCTGAGATTGAGTTTCTCCTCTCTTGTGCTGAAGCTGATGAGAACGACATGTTCAACTACGAGCAGTTTGTGGAGAGATTTCACGAACCTGCCAAGGACATTGGCTTTAATGTAGCTGTGTTGCTAACCAATCTCTCTGAGCATATGCCTCACGACGCTCGCCTCTCAACGTTCCTCGACCTGGCTGAGAGCGTTCTCAGCTACTTTGAGCCCTATTTGGGTCGTATTGAGATCATGGGCGGTGCCAAGCGCATCGAGAGGGTCTACTTCGAGATCAGCGAGTCCAGTCGTACCCAGTGGGAAAAGCCTCAGGTCAAGGAGTCGAAGCGGCAGTTTATCTTCGACGTTGTCAATGAAGGAGGAGAGAGTGAGAAGATGGAACTGTTTGTCAACTTCTGTGAGGACACCATCTTTGAAATGCAGCTTGCCTCTCAAATTTCAGAGCCAGACCCGGTGGAGCGCCCGGAGGAAGATGAAGAAGACAAGCAGAGCATGGTGGAGAACGAGGAGGAGGGAGAGGAGGAGAGCATGATGTTGGAGTCTTCCTCTGCATTCACAATCGCCTGCGTCTCCCTGAGAAAAAGCCTCTGCCAATTCCGCCAAATGTTAACGCTGAAGAGCATGAGGCGGCAGTACAGGAAATTCAGGAAGATGAGTGTGAAGGAGATGGTGCGAGGCTTCTTCTCTTTCTTCTGGATGATCATCACTGGACTCTTCCACTTCGTCTACAGCCTGATCTGGGGTTTCTTCCATATCTTGTGGACCACCATGTTCGGCGGCGGCCTTGTCGAGGGGGCCAAGAATATGAAGGTGACAGATATTTTGGGAAACATGCCAGACCCCACGCAGTTCGGCATCCACGGAGATGTTTTGGAGACGGAGAAGATGGAGGCGAGCGAAGCGTCTGCGTTGGCAGAGATGGGTCAGATGGCACAGGGGGGCGCCGCGGAGGCAGACCTGATGGCTGAGTTGCTGAACATTCAGCCCAAGAAGGAGGGAAAGCACGGCGCTGAGCCAGGGTTGGGGGATGTGTCTGAGGTGGTGGTGGGAGACGCTCCATCTATTGCCAGTGCCGTCAAGCAGAAGAAGGCACAGGTCGGTAATGATCAAACTGGAGTGATGATAGCCCAATTTACATCAAGCACATTTGTTATCACACCAGCACAACATGTTTAAGCTATTGATCCTCAAAGTGTTTGTTACAGATGGCTGCAAAGAAGAGGGCTTCAAATGGGGACTACAAATCTGACTCAGAGAAAGGAGAGTGAGTGCTCTTCATTCGTTCCTCATTCATCCTCAGTGGAAGTGCAAATGATGTTATTCTTTTGACATATTTTTTACGGGAACATTGTATCTTTAAATGTGTTGTGATGGCATAGAGCCTGCTCTCGTTTTTAAAAATAGCTAATGTCAGAAAATTCTCACAAAGGAGCTTCACGTGTCAAGACTTTCAGATATTTAGCATCATTTAATGTAAGTCCTGATTGCATTTGATCTGAGATTCAAGAGATATATTTGCAAGTGTGCGCCTTCATTTGTGTACTATACTAGTACATCAAATAATTATTCATATCTCTAAGTGTGTAGTCGTCTTTGAAATGTTTCAGTATATGCCTCTAAAAAAGAGAATTTCTTGTTGCAGTTCAGAAGACGGTGAGAAGAAGGACCAAGACAAAGCCAGAGACGAAGTCCCTCCCGAGCGCTCGGCAGAGGGAAAAAAAGCCCTGAAGAAGAGGCTCGGCCAGAAGAAAGAACCACCTGAGGCCATCATGGCAAGCTTCTTCGCTGGGTTGGAAATCTACCAGACTAAGATGCTGGTCAGATATTTCCCTCAGAGCTATCTTAAAAAATAAATGTGATGTGTTATCTTAAATGTGTGAAAGTATGACAAATAAGTTGCATATGTTCAACTTGGATCCAAAATTATTATTTTAACAGAACTACCTTGCCAGAAACTTCTACAACCTCCGCTTTCTGGCACTTTTCGTCGCCTTTGCCATCAACTTCATTCTGCTCTTCTACAAAGTAAGATCACACTTAAGCCATAATGTTGTAAAACAGAGTCTAAAGATTGCATCTTGTTGTAGGTGCCTTGGTAAAGACTTAGAAATGTCTCCCTGTCTTTCAGGTGACCGGCGATTACTCAGATGACGAAGACCCCTGGAATGGTCGAGGCAGAGCTGGGGAGGAGGAAGATGAGGGGGCGCTCGAGTACTTTGTCCTGCAGGAGAGCACGGGCTACATGGCGCCAACCCTTCGCTGTCTGGCAGTACTACACACTATCATATCTTTCCTGTGTGTAGTGGGATACTACTACCTGAAAGTACGCTAACACCATTTTGTGTTCTTGTTTGGGACGGCGTTTATGAATGGATTAATCACTTTTGCCGAAGCAGTTTTCCCAACATCAATTTATCATAAATGCATATTTAAGCAAAATAAGTACATGTAAACGTACTGTAATTGGCATATTTTAAGATTTCTTTTCAATTTATTTAATAAACATCTCAGGAAAGCTTTTTAGTCCTGGCTGAATATGCATCATATTGTGATCTACTGTATGTTATATCCTTTACCGGGCCAATGATACGACCTAGTTCTCTGTGTCAAAGGTTCCTCTGGTGGTGTTCAAACGGGAGAAGGAGATAGCGAGGAAGTTGGAGTTTGCTGGCCTCTACATCACTGAGCAGCCGTCTGATGATGATATTAAAGGGCAGTGGGACAGACTGGTCATCAATACTCCGTGAGTCAACTGCAGCATTATTAATGTCTTAGTCATAATCTTTTATAAACAAAGGTTTAAATCTCATGTGTTTTTTTTATCAGTTCCTTCCCAAACAACTACTGGGATAAATTTGTCAAACGCAAAGTAAGTGGCTTTTATCATTTTTTTGTAATCTGTTATGCATACGAAATTGAAATGCACCAAAAAACCAAATCCGGTGACATTTACTTCACGTCAGTCACAGCCTCGTCCTCTCGTCCGCCTCTGTTTTGCTGCTGTTTGTAGGTAATCAAGAAGTACGGAGACCTGTACGGAGCAGAGAGGATAGCAGAGCTGCTGGGATTGGATAAAAGTGCCCTGGATTTCAATCCTACAGAGGAAACTGTTGCCAAGGAGGCGTCACTGGTGTCATGGTGAGAGATTGGACTGATAAAGCACAAGCAGGGTACAAGCTTGAGGCAAAAATAGAGGTCAGATAGAAAACATCAACCTTTCTCTCTGTTGTCAGGTTGAGCTCAATCGATACAAAGTACCACATCTGGAAAATGGGAGTGGTGTTTACAGACAATGTGAGTTTCAACACAAGTTGGGATGATTAATAGCATTTTTTTGGTTTGATGGATTTGATGGATGTGTGTTTGCATGAGCTGATTGATGATACTATGACTGGCCAGATGGATTCTGATAAACTTGTCACTTTTTTTTCCTTTACCAGTCTTTCCTCTACCTAGTATGGTACACCACCATGTCCATTCTGGGCCACTACAACAACTTCTTCTTCGCCGCCCATCTGCTGGACATCGCCATGGGCTTCAAGACCCTCCGCACCATCCTCTCCTCTGTCACTCACAATGGCAAACAGGTGAGGAGGAGGAGGATGCAGGTCTTCCTCTAAGCAGCAGGGGCCACTGCCGAGTTAGTAGTTGAGGTCGGGTTGTAACCGCCGACTCCTTATTCCCTGATGTGCAGCCACAAGCCAGTTTTAACACAGTTTCCATGTTCCTACCCCACTGGGAATACTAGCAACAAGCCTGCGCCAACCAAGCCTCAATATGCTCTTGACTTTTTTGGTTAAAGCTGGCACACTGTGACCTATTTACACACTCTGCACATACAGAGCAACGTCCACATCCTATTGGATTTGTGTGTCTGGTTACCTGACCAATCCAAACAACTTTTGACTCTGATACGGTTCCACCAACTCCTGGGAAAACAAGCTGTGTGTCTTTACTTTTGTGCAAATTTTTCTAATGGATTATGGATGTTAAAATGATGCTCGGTTGTCATTGAGTTAATCATGTACGCGCTGTGTCCGTCCCCGCAGCTGAGCGTCTCTGCATTGTGTGGTAATTGGAAGAACTAAAGCAAAAGGGATTGCCTCCCACATTCCCTCACTCAGCCGCCTTTGGGCAGATCAATCGAGCTGTCAATCCAAATGCAGTTTACCGCTGCTTTCACTGGTCTTTCTGCTGAGCTCCTCATGCAAATCAGTGTGGTGGCAGCTGTTCCAGAATGGAGCTTTGTGCGAGGTGTACAATAAAGGCTGCAGTTTACGTTTATTTACTATAAGTAACTGGTCTGTCATCACTTCCACCCTTTCAAACCTGTCCCTTCTCACAACAACAGACAGTCCCACAGTGTTCACCCTCAAAGTTTTGCTGCTTTTTTTCGCTCTGCTCCTGCTGTGTTTCTGTGTTAACCTGAAATCAACCAAACTCACTGGTTCCTGTGTTTTTCTCCATAGCTGGTGCTGACGGTGGGCCTGCTGGCGGTCGTGGTCTATCTCTACACTGTGGTGGCCTTCAACTTCTTCAGGAAGTTCTACAACAAGAGCGAGGATGACGATGAGCCGGACATGAAGTGCGATGACATGATGACGGTAAATATAAGTTGCGTATTTTTGAAGGGCGGCCCTACCGTCCTCAGACTAAGGAGCCGCCTCACACCTGCTGACCCCTCCCTCTGTGTTTGCGCAGTGCTACCTGTTCCACATGTACGTCGGGGTGAGAGCAGGAGGGGGCATCGGGGATGAGATCGAGGACCCGGCTGGTGATCCTTATGAGCTGTACCGAATCCTTTTTGACATCACCTTCTTCTTCTTCGTCATCGTCATCCTACTGGCCATCATCCAGGGTGAGCTCCAGCACTGTGCTCACACTTTTCAGAGCTCTTTTCCACCAGACAAAACTCCTTCTCTGCAATGAAGTAAATCTTATTTCTTTGTGATACTCAATATCACAGTAGTACACTCTATATAGTATATTTACTAAGGAAGTGAGAGGGTGTGAGATTGTGGCTGCATTGATTACACGGATGTGCGGTGTATATGATACGCTCACAGTGGTTCCGTTGTGGTCGCAGGTTTGATCATTGATGCCTTTGGAGAGCTGAGAGACCAGCAGGAACAAGTCAAAGAGGACATGGAGGTGAGAGGAGATTTCATTCTCACCCATAACAGCCACCCTACAGAGCGCTGAAGGAGGGTCAAAGGGACGCAGGGATGGAGTGTGGACAGGGGGGATACTAAAATAACACAGCACATAGAATCCTGTGTCGAAAAATATTTACCAAAAATGCCATCACATACCCAGTTTATATTATTATATATATATATATATATATAGTATACTGTATATGTTTATTAGATTCATAGACCTACATAACAAAAGCCAGGGGAGGATTTCATCGTGCATACTTTGTCTCAAACATTAGTAATATCATACTCAGTCTGGCATATTTTACAGAAACCACATCCCTCAACTTCGACATTTGCTGTTAGAAGAGATGGTTCTTTCCAGACATCTTGAGTTCAGACATGTGGTCTGCTTCTGTTGTTTGAGCTCTCCATCCCTCCTCAGAGTCTTTTAAGCAACAGTCTGTCAGACCTGGTCAAGGTCACACTGGGCCAGATTGCAATGATGTAAAATAAATATTTAGTTTAAAACTTGGGTCGCTCCTGGGGAAAAAAACAGGAGAATAGGTAAATGTCCTTCTCTCCTTGAGCCCAGATAACCCTGATGATATCATGATGGTTATTATACAACTGTTCAGACTGAGTAGAGCTTACAATGTTGGGGAAACTGACTTTGATGTGTAAAATCAATGCAGTGCCCGTTTGAAAATAACGCAAAAGGGTTGTGTTGATTACTTTGAATGCGTAACAATCATCTCTTCATTTTCTGTCCTCAGACCAAATGTTTCATTTGTGGGATCGGCAACGATTACTTCGACACGACGCCGCACGGCTTCGAGACTCACACCTTACAAGAGCACAATTTGGCCAACTACCTGTGAGTATCTCTAATTTTACGTCAGCTGTTTATCAGCTGGACAAATCGTTACCCTCACCTTTCCCAAACACACAGTGCTGCTCGTCTGTAATTTAACCACATGATTGATAGCTTCAGCACATTTACCACGGCATTAGGACCCAAGTCATTAATAGCTGCACTGATCCAGAACACTACATCCCTTCAGGTACTCTTTCCATCTGTCTGCGTGTTTCCCCTGCACTCTCTGCTTATCCCATGGTTCTTTATAATCCCTGTGACAATAGAAGGTCTCAGTCCATTTGTGCTCACAGTCAGCTGGCCAGAGGATATGAGAGCGACCTCATTATGTTGCTTCATTACTATTTAATACCATGAACTTTATTGGAAAATGGGTTTGTGATAGCGTGCCCTCATACAGTATTCATCATGATTTGGCATGCTGTGATGCCCGCAGAGATGCAGCGACCCGTTGCCATTTACACTTGATTTCGGAAACAACAGGTGATTGTGTGATGGCGATGGGATTGTGTTACTTTGTTTAGACACTTGCGTCAGAAATTGCGACGCCTCCCAGTAACCCAGAATTTAACACAAAATCCAATGTTAAACTTCTGTGTTTTAACCATGAAAAGATGTTTTGTTTTGTCTCATTGGCCTGGCTTTTCTCTCTAAAGGTTTTTCCTGATGTACCTTATCAACAAGGATGAGACAGAGCACACTGGCCAGGTACAGTATAATGCTACACAAATGACCTTTCTCTGAGGAATCTTCAACCGATCGAAAACAATGAAACAGTTATTATCCTGTCAGTGTTGGAGATACTGACAGATATTGTGTTTGAATTTAAATTCCCATTGTTTATTTAGCTGAGCTACAGGCCTGTATTTGTGGTCTGCATAGTGTTAAATAGGATACGATTGTACCATTGACGTTATGATGAACCTATATGTCTTCACAAATAGAATTATGTTGTGAATGCCGCAGTACTTTTCTCTTTTAGGCCTCTCAGATTATTTTTACAGAAGTGGAAACCTTGGCAGTAGAAGTGCAGATTGGGTTTCTTCTTTCATAAAACTATATCTGACCAACCATCTTTTTTGTGTTGTTTCCCCCCCTCCCAAACTCCCCAAATTAGCATTAATTAATCGCAGCTGAATAAATTTGATATAAGCTTTTTAATACTGTGTTAATTATAATGAAAATTGCGACTCTTGCAATTTGAATATTACACTCTCAAACTGCAATTTTAATAAAATTATTAGTCGTTCAGGCCTAGTCTGTGCATGTTTGCATGCATGAGTTAATATCCAAAAGTCAAATTACCTTTTTTTGAGTAACACTTGTGTGTGTGTGTGTGTGTGTGTGTGTGTTTGTGCGTGCGCATGCATGCAGGAGTCATATGTGTGGAAGATGTACCAGGAGCGATGCTGGGATTTCTTCCCAGCTGGAGATTGCTTCCGCAAACAATATGAAGATCAGCTTGGATAGATCAAATACATCCTCTTTACCTCTGTCCACGTTAAGTGGCCTGCTGGAATATGTGGTCTGAGATGCAGCTGCTACAACACCACACAGTCATCCCACCGATGTTTTTGGACAAGGCAAAACTACTTTTTATCTAAAATATGAGAAACGTCTCCAACCCTTGTCAGATGTACCTTTGTCACTGTTGGTACAGTGCCAGTCTGGGAGGAAATGACCTGTTACTTGCCCAGACATTTTTTGACAGCGTGTTGCCTTTCACTCCACATAACCCCAAATCATTGCACAATTTTTTTTTTGTCTTTTTGAGAAACACTGGGTTGTGTGGGGTTATGGGACAATGTGTTGGTCACATTATGCACAAGAACCCAACTTCAATATTTTGAGAATGTTGAACTTGAGACTTAATGCCAAAAGAGAAGCAGAGAAGTAAAGTAGATTTATGTCGTGTGCAAAAATGTGATATGGAACCTTTTTTTTCAGATGTAACCTAGTATATTGAGATGAAGTTTTAGAATGAAGTGGCAAAGGGTTTATCATGTAGGATTAAAAAATGCCTAATTTTCTCATGAAGTGCCTTACTGTACTGTATCTACATTACAATGAAGCTATGCAAAACTTTTGTTTTTTCTTTATTGTATGTTAGTACAGTAAATTTCCTGGAGCAGTAACAAGTAGCTGTCCAGATATGTAGTTTGTGGCTGAGATTTTTCATTTGAACATGGGAGAACAGCATTGGTTTGATTTATTTTTTGCTGAATGCAGAATAACTGCAAACATTTAAGGTACGA
The DNA here is from genome assembly GCA_016785225.1 of Psettodes erumei. Taxonomy (NCBI): domain Eukaryota; kingdom Metazoa; phylum Chordata; class Actinopteri; order Pleuronectiformes; family Psettodidae; genus Psettodes; species Psettodes erumei. The sequence continues at coordinate 452,322 of JAFBJZ010000383.1, forward strand.
AGTGTATAAAAGACACATCAGAATTTACTGAACACCTTCAAACGAGAACAAAAATTAAATTGCTATTGTATGGCCATTTGTATGTAGTAGCTTTGCTGATCTGTGCATTTCTTTTGATGGAAAAAATAAAGAAATCAATGCAAGAAATGTTAATACTTAATGCTGGTCCTGTGGATCTGTGAGCGCACATTTGATATTGCAGATACACTTATCAAAAAAACATTTTATTTGCTCCCCAAACTGTTCACGTTAAATATACTGTATATCTATATATAATAAGTTCTGCGATAGTGAATCATTTTGGACCCTAAATCAGTAGGATGCAGCATCTGTCTCTGTTGCTAACCCAGATCTTTTCAAAATAAGATTCCTACTGTGTGCAAATAGCCTTTTGTTCTAAATTAATTTGACTTGTCCAGAACCTCAAAGCTATATCACAACTGTGACCTTCCTGCAGCTTTTAATTACAGTGTGTTAACAAGCAGTGGCTGAGTAGATTTGCAATTTTAGTTGGTCAGAGAGGTAGGACAGGGCCTCAGCAGGCTGCATGAGGGGAGTTTTAGCCCTATTACCCATGGTGCCACCTGTCAGCTCGCATCATGTCACCACACCTCAGGCACCACACAGTGCTGCAGCCTGCTGCTGAGAGCAACTCAGCCTCCTCGGCTCCTGGCATGTTGACTGGCTTTTATGGTCGTAGTGCATTGTGTACTATTGTGATTTTTTTTTTTAATCAAAAACTGACACATTGCTATTATTGAGTAGTAACTGCCAATTTCAAGAGCCACATGTATCAGTAATTGTTTTAAACAGCTGAGACTGTCATAGTTTAGTAAATATTTCGTACTGTTTTGCATGCACCGGGTAAAGCAAGGGCAATATCACAGAAACTCAATTTAAAGTTTCAGATATTATATTATATGGTCTAACAAGCAAAGCGGCTCCTGCATTATTTAGCATATTATGAGGCCATTATGGCAACAGGAGGAAACAGTAATGTGTGTAATTTGACATAATGAAAACTGTCGGAAGCCGTTCTCAACATATAACAATTAAGCCATCAAATAACTGGAGACATACAGTTATTTTAATAATAAGACTTATTATTATTATTATTATACCTATTAAGTTCTTTTTCTATTAAGTTTGGTGACTGCAAAATTAGGTTAGGGCTAATTTAAATAGAATATTAAAAGGCTTTTCTAGGCTTTATAATATTATGATTACATTATGTTTCTAACAAACCAAACAACCCTGAGATATATTAATGTAATACACCAATTGCTAACACATAATCTGGTTTTACATAATTTACCCACTGTGGGCACAAGAGATCTCTGAAGCTTAAGTTTAACCCATTTAGTTCATGCATCTTTTATCTTGTATTACAAATACAAATAAACATTTTTTTGTCTTTTCCTTTAAAGGAATAGCATGACATTTTAAATAATGGTTATGTGCTTTTCTTGCAGAGAATTAGAAGAGAAGATTGATCCCACTATCAATGGGTTTCTGCTAAGTAGGCAATTACAGCCAGGAGGTTGAGGTTGAGATAAACATTTAGCCTAGCTCTGTCCAAAGGTAAAAAATTTAAAAAGAAAAATGCCTCACAGCACCTAAAATTTACTAATTAACATGTTACTTTAAATGTCATTTGTTTACAAGTTTCTGAAGGCATCTATTTTTCACCTTTGAACAGACCAGCCGTGTCACGCTGTTGCTAACGTCGGAGCAAGCTGTCCGTTACTGTTAGCTTTGTATTTAACATACAGCAGTGTTGATTTTCTCATCTAACTTGGCAAGAGATGAAAGAAGCATATTCAGCAAACTGTCAAATTCTATTTTTCATTTTCCATATCAACTTTTATTTTATCAGGGAAAAAAAGTATTCAAATCGATCAAAACCTGAGCTGAGAAAAGACAACAAACTCCCTGGAGAAGATCTGGTTTACACAGTTACTCCATTATGTTACCTGTTCATGGAAAAAAAAAATGGCATGAGGAGAAGGGTCTTTTAGTTTGCAGGCATCTTGTTGTCAACACATCCATTGTGCACCAGTGGCTTGATCTCCAACATGTAGTGCCATGATAAAAAAGGACGGATGGCCAGAGAATGTAACCACCCAGGGGACATTTCTCACGTCAGTCCACCACTGTCCTCTTCAGGGGGAAGGCCTGTGTGGTTTCTTTACCTCAGTAAACTTGGGGGAGAGCTAATTTAGAGTTACTGGCCGCCTCGCCCCGTCACAGTTAACAGCCAACATTTGATGTGTAATCTCAAAACAAATGCCAAATGACCTGCTGTCTGATTCCCGCAAATAACCCATTCCTGATGTTATAATAACTAATTGTCCACAAGGTAACACTACAGCTGATGTAATGCTGCTGAAAGTTGTATCCAGTCTGTCATCCTGGCCTTCACATGGTGCACAGTGCTGTGGAGAGACAGATAGGTCGGGAGAAAAAAAGAGAGCAGCTTGAGTCATGATCCGTGCCGTCACCTGCAGCTGGCGACCTGCTAAGAAAGCTCCAGCTGGTGACAAGACCCTGCATATGGTCCCGTTGATGCATCCTGTCAGCGTTTGAGTCTTTTAATGCAACATCACGCCACAAACAGCACCTGAACCACTGAAAGAGGTACGTCGAGAAAAGAGAAAGGGACTATTTAGATCATTTCTGTCTTTATTAAATGACCTTACTTCTGGTTAGGACAGCATGCCACTTACATTCAAATGACAGTTAAATTGTCATCAAAAGTAATCACCTGCCCTGGTGTCATTTGAAAAAAAATGCATTAAGCGATTTCATAGTGCTTTCAATTATCTCTTGACATTTTAAGACTCTTTAAGACTTGCTCTTTTTATTACATCATTAAAATTTATGTGCAATTTTCTGTATGTGTGTGTGCGACAGACGGAGTAAGAATGATGGAGATTGAGAACAAAGCTGAAAAGCAAACTAGCATCAAGCAAATTTAAAAAGTCAACCAGGAGCAGGAATAAGGGAGTTACTAAAAGGTTAAACCCTTTTATCATTCTTGCAGAGTGCAAATCTTGACTTCTGCCAGTGAACTTGTGCAAGACCTACCTGAACTGCATCGCAAACTCAACATAGCTTTGATAAAATGTCAGTGTGACTGGGGTAAATCGTTACACTGCATCTATTGGTGTCGCTGACCCTCATCGGCAAGTTTGATTCCAGGTGGATTGTTGCCTTTAGTATGCAAGGACTGCAGTTCTTTTCCCAGCCTGTTTGAATGACACATAAAGCAAAACTTTTCTTATCCTCAGCATCTAGGGCTTTTCATCTTGCTATACAACTACTGGATTGATAGATCTGGGTTTTTTAAACTGACAAAGTCTGTGGTTTCTTCTGTTGTTTTTCTGGGGCATGCATGCTGGACTGAGGCACTTTCCTGAGTGTTTTGATTTAGAAATTATGGGTAGGCATCCCTTCACTCACTGTTGTTTCAGAGACAAAAAAGCTGCTTCTGTCGACTCTTATATAACTCATCTTCCTAAGACACATTCAGACAGACACCCTACAAGAACTAATATGTGTCTTACGTGCTTGCACATCATGTAATGGGTCTACTGCCAAAACTGTGTTGTGCGTGAAAATGAAACTACAAATCTTGTTGTACTTAAATACTGATTGTACCTCACAAGTACCGGAACGTCTTCTCTGCTTTAATGCACTGTCTTGTCCTTGGATTTCTGCTTAGAACCAGGTCTTAGGTTCTTGTCCTGAGGATCTGTTACATGTCCAAGGTCAGAGAGGTTCGGACTGTTGAGTAACTGAATGCTGCTGGGCCAGCAGTGCAGATGGACAGTGATGCCAGGTACTTCGTACTCCACCGGTGTTTTATTGCGCTGATGCAGCAAGGGACAAGTCAAGTGCAGGTCCAGCTCTGACACCAGGCCAAACATACCTGGAGAGGACAAATGTCAAATGAGAGGAGTGTGCAAAAGTGTCTTTTCATAGTTTATAGTAAATTATGTCTACCGCTCAACTTTTGATTTAAGTAGAAGCCTGGCATAGAGTCAAAAGCATGGCTCCAATCAATGTAATGGTGAGGTGTGGGATGTTGTAGTAAGTGTAAACATGTACAGTAATTAGCCATTTGTTTTTGATCACCGGGTTGTCATTCAAAATGCTGGAGGCTTACTGAATATAGATTTTCAAGGCAGGATGCAACAGAGATGAACATAATTAGAGTTTGATCACAAGTCCCACTCAGTAAATAGTAATGAAATGTCAGGCCCCTGTCAAGTTACCTCATTTATGTTTCCCGTCTTTCAAGACTTCTTGGGTGTTTACCCATTTTATTTTGGTAAGATTTGTCTGGTTTCTGATCTCACATCCTGTCAAGTTTCCCACTTGGTTGATTACTTGCCCAGCTCTTATGTGCTGCACCTGTGTCTTGTTGTATTCCAGTGTATTTAAACTCAGTTTCCCCTCCCTTCTGCTAGATCTTCTTTACATCCATTTGATAGTTCTGGTGTTATTTGTTGTGGTCCTTGTGAGTTTATTGTGACCCGCTTGTGTTTTTTGATCAGTCATTGGATACCTGTACCTGTGTAATGACCATTGCCTGATAAAGACTATTGAACCTGAGGGGAAACTTTACAATATCATTCAACATTAGCAAAAGCAGATAATGTTGATGAAGACAGTGATTGTGGAATTTAATCTTGAATTTCTCCTCCTAACTACGAATAATACATATTATTACCAATGAGTATGAATGGGGTTGACATCGATGCTGACTAATGCGAGTCAAGGGAGGACACAGAAGCAGTTCAAGATCTCCCTCCACTCTTCTGAGTAATTTTGGATTTCTACTTCACAGCCCATTAATTCTTCCCCGGATGTTCCCGAGAATCAGTGTGTGTCATTTGGAATGTCGGAGCAGGGTGTATTGAAAATGGAAATGGGAGTCCCAGTGGAGCCTCTGTCACAAGATGTAGGCCTGTGCATAGCAGTGGATAAAAGTGTCTGCTCTTTCACTGCTTGTTCTTAAAATGGTGACACGGGTCACAGAGAGAGCAGAGAAAATTTGGTCGTTAAAACTAGACTACCCACAAGTCAAAGAGTCACTGTAGCTGGTGTATGAGGCTGTAGGCACAGCACGACCAAAGTGGTTGGTCATCTGACATTGCTGTCCCCAGAGCCACAGCGCTAACGTAGCTGATTAAACCACAGGCACCTCCACAGTAACGGTCACCCGCTGTACCACCAGCTCACCGCATCTTATTCACAATCACCCATGTTGCCTTAGTCCAAGCAGTTTCATATATTTCAAACATGTTTGTGTACAAAAATGATTTTGTAAGGGAGTCTGAGTTGTTGGACCACCTGGGGCATGGCTGGTGAGTGATGTTTGAAGAGAGGCCGTTATAGAAGAAACTGGCAACCTGGACATGGAGTGGAGCAGCTCTGGCACACAGCACATGGCAGGCCTCTATATCTCTCTGCTGCCCTGAGGTTAATAAAGAGGCGTGCAATTATGTAATTTTGCTCCAGACAGCACTGAAAAGGGAAAACAGATACAATAATGTCATTTGATCCTGTGTGGAATCCTCAAGTGCGTTCCACAGGTAATTTCAACATGACATGAGCTTATAAAGGCAATTTACTGTTGTTTTTCACTCAGCTTTATTAAATTTTGTGCCCCAGGACTTGGATGTTATCTCAGACAGCTTTAGGTTATTGTGCACATAAAAACAACGCAGGCAATTGTCACCAGAGTCCAAAGCCAGTATTATCTGTTATGGGTTTTATGTTGCCACAGTTATCCTGCTGCGAGATAAATGGAACAATAAGTTACTGATTAAAGATACTATCGTGGCTGTATGATCCACTTTGTTAAATTTCTTTTATTTCGGTTATTTTTGACTGCAGGTGAAACACTGGGATTGTAATATGACAGCGACCATGAGGCTACAATCACTGTTACAGATGGGACTCGTGATGGACTACATCTCTTCGGTTGATAAATTACCAGCAGTGATTCAGCTTGTAATAACTGCTATTCTGGGTGTGCTGCTTCTGATTTTGACCTTGACCTGTACATGACGAGACAGAGTGACAGGGGAGACAGGGGTGGACATGAGTGTCCTTTCATCCACGAGCTTTACAAAACACACTGGAGCTCCATTTCTGACCTCTATAACTCAGTTAATGCTATTCATTTTTTTTGCTCACACATCCAACTGTAACTGCCGCATGAAATACCACCTGGAATACAACTTATATACACTTATTGTGAGTGTGTGTAATTGTGGACATTTAACTTTCAACTACTTCTTATAACCATGTAGGACCTTCGTAACACAACTTGTGTCGTTGGTGTTATTCTCCTATCACTCAGCTTAGTGCATCTTCAACCAATTAGCACACAGCACCACAGGAAAGTGAAGCTTATAAATAAACCATGGCACATTATTTAGGATGGAAATGAAAGATTCATGGTTGAGAATCCTAAAAGGATGAGTATGGCACTTCAAACCATCAAAGTGCACTTTACGAATGAGCCTTGGTTCATCCTCAAACTTTTGAAGAGATGTCACTTTTAATATTTACTCAATGGCCCAGCTGTATGAGGCCGTGCTTCTGACAGTCGATGCATCAGGAGTTCTCAGCAGTTGGGGAGGCCATCTGTGTTTATTTTTCATTAAGAGAGGCTCTCATCTCACTGTTCAGCAAGGATACACTTTACATTATATGTATTAATTATTCAGGGACATTCAAAAGAGCTGATCTCACTGATGAAAAGCAAGGAAACCCACACACTGCACTTACTGATTTAATGTGTATTTTCTGGCATGCCATTACACACATTCAACAACAGTGTCTCGGGCTCAGATTTCATGGAAAGACTAGCTTGAGGTGAAATGCAGCGTGGTTCACCGTAACAGGGAATTCAGCAGGGGCTTCTGTGATTAAATGCCAAATTCATGAGATAGGTTGTTGTGTATGCCAGTGCAAGTAATTTGCTGGTGTATGGTGGGATGCTAAATTGTCTGTATAGAGGATAAGGCGCCATGTGATGGGCACTGGCTGCTTGCCCAAAATAAACACCTTATCAGAGGTTTGGCACTGGGTAAATGGCCTACAGGCATCAGCCCGCTGAGAACTCCTGACAGACATCTCACTCAATTAGCATTCGGCACCTTGCCTACTGCTTTGGGCAACAAACACTATTTTAATGTAGTGCAATTTCCATCAAAAACAAGCAGGGTGACTATTGCCTCAGCCAAGTATAGAAAGAAGTTCAGCAAGTCCAGGCATGCCCTCAACACATACACACACAGACCCTCAGTTTGGAGATACTGTATTTCAGGTAACTCTTATTAAAAGTCTGTAGACTGAATAAAATCAAAAGCAGCCAAAGGCTCATTCAGGACCATCTGAAAGGGTTTTTACTGCTTTTCACTGGTTTTCTCTGGTCTCTGCCACAGTGTGCCACATATGATGAAAAATGCTTCTGTCACTCCAAACATTCAAAGGACACCGTCACAGCCCCTCCCGTGTCACTCACACTCTACTACACTACACTACACTATTTTTCTTGAAGACTTTCCTGTGGCCTTTATTAGCTGTTTTATTTTGTACTTCATCTAGTGTGTTTCCTGGTTTTCACTTTTACTTCCCGTCTTCATTCCTTTGCCTCTTTTGTGATTGTCTGCCCTGCCCTGATGTGTTTCACCTGTGCCTCATTATCCCTGTCTAGCTTTTGTGTGTAAGTCTTGGTCTATGCTTTTGTTGTCGTTGGTTCATTTGGTTTAGCTTCCTGTGTTCTTCAGCATTTTTCATCATTCTTTTCCTCCCCCCCGTTATGGATTTTCCTGAGTCTCTGGAGTTCCTGTTTTATTGCAGGTTTGGATTTCCTCTGTTTTTTTTCTTCTTTTTTGAGTTGAGTTGAGTGAATTTTGGTTTTCTCCTTTTGCACCTGCCCTTTGGTCTTTCACATTTTGGACTGAGAAAGGACTGTTCTGGAACCTCAGATGAGCTTAGTTGTGTTTTTAAAGCTTCACTACGCCATAACTCTATGTGTAATGTGTTAGGTGTCTCTAATGACTAACCCAACTAATTCTAAAATGCAGTTTCGTACAATAAACATATGCTGCCATGCAGGGGAGTCTGATGATAGTATCATAAAGGCTTCAGTAAGGGTTCATCCTACCTGCACTATAGTACTACCGGATGATAACAGAGTTTTAACAAAAATAAAGCGATCTTTTAGATCTCTATGATGAATTACAGATCTACGTGTTTTATGTCCCAAGTCAATCTAATAACATATGCTCTGGAAAATGCCAGTCATGGGTAAATGGATAAAATATGCAAAACCACTGGTATAGTCTGAAGGACAAAATCCAAGGTCAAGCTACTGTGTGTTAGTGGTTGGATCACATGGAAATTCTTCAGATGTCTGTGCGGTGAAGTGGGCAGGAGAGACTAGAAATATGTACCGACAGCTTCTCCCATAGTGAAAACTATAGCATACACACATACAAACACAAACACTACAGCCCCATTTATATTGTTCAAAAATATCCTCACCCATTAACTTAATCTTTTATTCTCAATTCATTAAGTAGCATAAGAAAAAGTAACAAATGTGTGTTCATATGAAAATAAAAAAGCACTCATGGGAGAAGGGCAATGAATTGCAACAAATACATTACTTTCATTATCAGCTTCTGTTAAAAAAAAATCTATTTCTATGTGAATTCATTCTTAACAAAATAATAGCAGGGTTAATTAAGGTATTGGTGTGAAAAGCTCTGGAAAATAATCAGCTTTTAAAGAACAAACTGGTATTTACATTTTAAAGTTCATTGAAATTCAAAAAAGGTCAATTAAAGCAGCTGAAGGAAATCAGTGGAACAGGTAATGAAATATTGTTAATTTGACTTGAGCAGACCGTGAGGCATATTAAGACTCTGCTGATGTTTCCATCCCTGCGGGGCTCTGCTGTTTTTAAGCTGTCCCCAGGTGACATTAAAATTCGGCCACGGTCTTGGCATGACTGGGAAAACCTTTATTGTCAGCTAAATGTGCTGGCAGATTACTGCCAAACAAAATAAGAGAAAAGTCACAACAAAGGCTGTGCTTAAAGTAGAAACTGCTGCCTTTTGTGAGACAACTCACTGAATATTTCCACTCAGTCAGACCAACATCCCAAAGTCATGCCTCACTCCTCAAACATTCACTCTTATGGGACTGACAAAGAAATCGCCTACTAAGCTAGTTTTGGCCAAACGTATCCGTGTGTCCAATTTTGTGTCCCTCGGGTGCCATTAGAAAGGGCGACGAGGTTGGCCTCTAGTCCCAGTGAGGGGCTAAGCTGCTGTAATTTGTAGCTTCAGAACAGTGAGTTGAGGCAGTCCCACCATGTGGCTGTGTCGGGGCCTCGCACAGCTCCGATAATGAGGCAGGTTGCCTCATTAAAAGCCATGAGGTTTGCACACAAAAGGACCTGACATCAAAAAGCTTCCACGGTGCCGTTCATAGTCTGCACACATGCTTTTGACCGCAGTAGTAACGCCACAACATTAAAGTCACACAAAAGACCTCTCTGCTGCTGCACCCACACTCTTGCTGTTGTCTGCCACCTGAAGGCAGCTGTGTGCGTTTTGCTTCTGGAAATAATTAATCATTCTTTCATACTTTCATACATATAAACACAAGAAGGCTCATTACATCTACAATACACATCTTTACAAGTACTTTATAACACAAGTTTCTATGAATAGATGAGCCATTTGAAAGCATGAAATGTGCTGTATCTGGTAGTTTGGAGTCAGAGTTGTTGTATCAAATGAATTATACAGTGTTACATTGCTGGATTTCCACACTGGTCATTTAAAACACACTGTCACGGACTGAGCCATTAAATAATTACCCCTCTTGTCCCTCCACTGCAGGCACGTTGCCATTGAGCTGTATGGAGTCACAGGGGGATTGACGTGTGTGAGTGTGACAGCAATCAGATGAGATGTGCTCTGACAGCTTTGCACTGCCGCTGCTGGACAGCAAATGTCAGGAGCCAGACATCGTGAGTACAGATAAGAGTGGGAGACAGGAGTCGTGGCCGCATGTTGGGGCTTCACAGTGTATACGTCACTGTGCCTACGACAGATGTGTGCACGTTTAACTGAACAGTTGGGATTTCCAGCAAGGCTTCAGGGGTTGTAGTTTCACTGTAATTCACTGCACATTTAAATGTGTAACCATCAACACATGGGTCCCTAGGTGCATTGGCGTGAACTGAGGTAAGCCTCAGTGTGGCTGACACCGGAACAATTGAAGGCATGCGGACCTCAGGCCGTTAGGGTATGGACGAGGGTAAGCAGATGCTCAGGAAATGAAATGCTTTTCAAGGAGTGTGTACAGAGATACAGAGGGAAGGAGAGAGATAGAAAATGAAAGTGACAGACCAGAGGAGGCGGAAAAGAGTGAATGAGTCACCCCACAGAAAACAAAGCAAATTCTTTTGTTCTCATGGATGAGTCACAATGGATTACTCTATAATGCTGTTTTTGATGTTTTCTTTTGTTTTTTCTGTCATATATTTGTGTGATCTGTGGCAATTTGGCCTGAAACCGGTTAAAGTGTCCTGTAAAGCCACTTTGGGTGACATGTTTCTGGATTTGCCCAGATTAATCTCAGCTTTGACCGTATCTTTATCTCATTGCAAACTTATAATGATCTGCGAAGCCCAAGCAGTGACGGGTTACAGCCCTCAGGACAGCAGTATAATGATAAAATCTCCTTATTACTTGTGATTTGGGTTTTCAGCACAAGCATTTCACTGACTGCGTCTGTGACTTAATATCCCTAATCAATATTAGATCAGCATCACAGCTGTGTGCTCTCAGGACCTTTCTGGCCCACTGACATTGTTACGAGCTATATTGGTGCGTGAAGAAAATCACCCCTAAAGCATCATGACCATTGCATTCAGATCCCAAATAATGCACAGGCTTTGAGTCTTTAAAATAAGAAGTCATAGTTGTTCATACCATTTTCTTCAGCTGCTGAGCTGAGTGGCTTTGTTATTTTTTCTCATAAAGAAAAAGATATTGTGCATTGCTACATCATTTCAGTGTCGTACTTACTACTTGAAATACTTGGATTTATGACACATATTTTTTCACCTCCAGCTGCTGGCCTTGAGTGCTTTTGATATTTGCTTCTGTTTTTTTTTCTCTGCTGCCCCTCAGTCTCTGTGTTTCCCTGTGCCTCTAGTATCTCCTCCCTCCAGTGGTATGTGTGTGTGTGTGTGTGTGTGTGTCGTGGGCGTGGTTGGAAACTCACCTGATTCGTTGGCAGCCTCCGCACCTGTGTTCAATCATCTCATCTGCTTCTGTGCAAAAAGCCTGGAAATCCAGTCATTTGCTGTCTAGAGAATGCCAGCCGTTACTATCTAGTGTGCTCTAGTATTTTGGGATATTCACCATATGGGGTTAGGAGACCAGAAACAGTGACTGGAATTGAATTAGAAGAATAGAATAACTTGACAGAAGAAAAATAAGAAGAATCACAATGAGACGGATGATAAAATAGAGTAGAGCTGATAAGAGCCGGCAGGCTTTTTCTGAAGGTAGCTTTGGATCTAGCACAAAATAAGAATCTCAATAAGGTTTGAAGTAAATACACCATCTGGCAATGTATGGCTTCAACACACGATTTGAAACAAATGGACATTCTTCTCCAGTGATGCATTTGCTTAGACTGAAACTATAATGTGGAATGACTTCCTATTAAAATTATTTGGCAGTCCATATGAAACAATGGGAACTTCCCGAAAACAGTCCTGGCTTAGACCCACTGCTGTTAATTGATATAAAACATTTTACAGGGATGCAGTCACTGAGAAAACAAACATCTGATGCACTTTAATGTCTTGTATTATTATTGTCATGTTGATATTTGCTATGAGATGATGGATGTGCTGCAAAACTGCCAGAGGGGACCAACTCTGAAAGGATCTTTCTGCATTAAATATGAGAATGTCCTCCGCTTCCAAGAAAATGTTGCACTGTTTTCACCACATGGCTGCATACAGACAATATTCATTATCAGTGACTGAAACTGAGACATCATGAACAAAGGATCACATCAACTTTTGCAGTACAGATCAGTACTGGCTGATTCTTTCATCAATAATCACTCCCCAGTCACATCAAAGTCCCGCTAACAAGATTGTTCAAGCTGACAAGCTCTCACTGTAATTCTGGTTGTTACGTTTCTGCGGTGTGTTGCTTTAGCTGCCATACTCCACTGTTGGTGGCTGTGTCGTTTATTACTCCGTCTGCCACCCTGATCACCATATTATCACCATACCTCAGTTTGTGCATGATGTGTAATCTATAGCTCAATAATATGTGTCTGCTGGGTTCTGCTCTGAATATTCCTATAGGGGTTTGACACATATAGGCCCGATATATTATACGTTCACAGTGCACTGGAGAAAAAGCAATCCTCCAAATAAATGTGTGCAGCCATTCATTGCATTATATTCTCTTATCTACTTTCACCACCTTTATTCACACATGGATTATTCTCTTGGAAATTCATTGTCTTTATTTTTGCTTTATGCATGCAGACAATTTAACAATATATTGCTATCTTTCAAGAGCAAAAAGTGGCTAATTGAAAATTCGACCCCAATTGTTTTCAAGCAAAAGTCTGATATTCAGAGAAATTACCTTCATGAGAGTCCAGTCACATGTCTGAAGCCTAAATATGAAGCCAGAAGCCAGTTAGCTGAGTACAAACACTGGAAAAAAAAAACTAAGAAAATGAATTAATTGCATGCTCAGTCTCAGTGGATTCAAGGGATACTTAATGATGTCGTTTTACAATTCAAAGATGTTTATGTTTATATTCAATGTATATTTGATATCACCTGCATTCTCTTTACATTGTATGCTTCATGTTCATGTTCAGCCAGTGTGTTCCGTAAAGAAGTCAGTCCCAGTGAGTTGCCAGTAGGTGGTGATGAGGAGGACACCAGTGATGGCGTCTTAGAAAATGTCAAAGTTGTGAAAACTAAACATACAGAAAGATCAATCCCTCATTCAAATGAGAGAGCAGCATGAGGTGAATGTGGGTGGCGTGCTAATTAAATATATATATTTTAATGTGGGTAGACATAACCTTTTAAACGTACTTGCACATTCTGCCTAACACGTCCTGCTTGCCCTTCATCTGAGTCACCATTGTGAATGCACCTGGTGAAGCAGCACACCAGTTCTGATGAACAGGTAGAAGGACTGCCCTCCGAGCATTGCTGTTTTATATTAAAGCTGTGCTGTTGAAACATGAATCATCACACGTTAATGGAGCAATGTCAATCATTCCTGAAGCCAAATCATCTCCCTTTTTACTGTTATTGTCTGACTCTCACCCAAATGTAACACGAGGTGACAGGTTTCGTTCACATGTCCCGGATGGTTAAACAAGCAGATTTTTTCCCCTGTGATTTACTGTGTAGCCCCTGTCTCTTCATACTGCATTAGGCCTGTGGGTCAGCAGGTTTTCTCATTGAGGCAGAAGACTTGGTGTCAGTTGTTCAAACCCACATACCAAAATGGGTCGTGCTGTTTTTGGTAGCAGGATCTAATAGTGTCTTTTGTGCTACATACACACTTTAAAGGGCGAATGTTAATGTCAAATTAAAAAAAAATGTTTTCTCTATGGGAGAGCAGACAGTTGTGTGACAAGTCTTTGATTTACAGTAAGAAGTAGAGGCGCTCTGATGTGATGTGTGTCCTCTTACTTCAGAGCCAGGATGTGTTTCATCTTTGAAGCATTAATTTATATGGTTTTCAACAAAGATGTTTTTGGACCATTTGTGTTTGTTTTGAGTGCATGTTCTTTTTGAAGTAGACATGCGACGTTTTGATCCTGCTGCTGTGGAGTAAAAACTCAGGAGGGTAAAATTGACTTCAACAAGCTTGGATCTCCAAAACAGGAGCTAAAAGTTGTACTTGAAACTGCGTTTGAATATAAATAAACATATAATATTGTTGATGTAACTGAGAGCAGAGATGGTGTTGAATTGTATGATGAGATGTGTATGGTGAGAAAACAGCAGTTTGGGTGTAATGCAGTGTAAATGACGGAGATACGATAAGGTCCTAACAGGTCATGTAGAAAAAAACCCATGAAAAACATCACATTAAATTTCAGATCACACCACAATTATTTCTTCATAGCTGTTCTTGTCATTATCTGCTTCTTAGTGAAGGTGATGGTCACAGGGATAGAAAAGCAGTTGGACCATATAACAAAGGTGTATGCTCCTGCTGGCAATTACAGTATGCTTTTTGCTGGAGCATCTTTAAGCAACTATCAGCTCTTGGAGTATGTACACTTGTAAACACTTCTTGGAGAGGATTGATACCGCACTTTTATTTATCCATCAACTACAAATCTACAGCCAGGAGATGCTTAGCCTTGCTTAGCATTAAGTAATTAACTAGGAAACATCCTCCACCATAGTGTGTTTCATAGACTATATTATATACACCATATTTTGGGATATTGCATGATAATTCTGCCCCCTAACATTGCCTGTGAATATAGCAGATTGGAAAAGTGTCCGGGGGGTGGACAGATAAACTCATCTCACTGGAGGTGATAGTAACAGGCTTGGTAATCTTAGAGTTACTGGGGTGAATTGCAAATATGAGTACAAATATTTTTCAAAAGAATGATCTGTTTTTCATCTGGAATGAAAGAATTTTTGAAGATATAATAGTAATAGTAACAGAAATCTCTCTGTCGACAGAAGAATCCTATCACAGTGATGGATCTGTTTCACTGCTGTTTGGAAGGTTGGATGATGTGCCCTCTCTGTTTGAGGATTTTTCCATCTCTCACCTCAGAGAGAGGCAGATGGAAGCGTTCAGCGGGTGGTCCTGAATTAAAGTAATCAAAAAGACACCGACAGTCCTGCAAAGCCAGCCCAACATTAGAGCAAGGCACTGCCCAGTGAGCCAAGCAGAGTCAGAAACACAGAGTTCAGATATTGAACACCCTTTTATCAATTATTTTCATTCTCTTTTCCCCCTAGTTTTTCTCTCTGGGGACAGGCGGGAGCTAGTCATGTTGAAAACAGTGTTAATTCTTTTTTCTCTTCGTACTGGAAATTTGGCTGCCGCTGATAAGTTTCATTTGTCGAGCCCATTTGAAGCCTTGACACCCTCCTCAGTGACCAATAATTCGGTATGAATGATGACTAGATGACCTGATAGCGAGGGAGTCTGGACATCTTGTACACGCTGTCCACAGCAGGGTCAATATGCATCAGTATGCTGATGAGCGCATATCACAAACCTGCATAAACAAGGACAGTGTCGACTCAGTGATGTCTGCGTTGGGAGAAATACCCTGATGCAGCTGTTATTACTTGTTTTTTTGCAAATATGCCACTGTGAAAATGTGTGTTTACCTGGGCTGCAAAAAGTTGATAAGAAACATAAACATAAGCATATAAGCATTGTGTTTTTATGATTTTTGATTAATGGCTCCCAATGCTATTCTATGTTGCTGTTTCTTCCCAATAGTTTGTCTCTTAGTGTTTATGTATTTGGTTCTGATGACCTGATGGTATGACAGGGCATGCACTACATTATGTAATGAATAATTACAATGTAATTTACTGTAATGTAAAAAAAAATTACCAGCATGGTTTACATAGGTAGTGCTTATTCCTTTCACAACACACTCACCAAGGTTTGAGCAGGGGTTAGCCTGGGTCTCGCCCAGACAAGGTCACTGTTGTTGACGCAGGAGTGTCTGAAGAGTCGGTGTTGGATGTCCTTAAAGGAGAGCAAAACACTGGTCCACAATAACAGCTCAATCAGGGCTGCCTACCACCTAATCTCCTCTGTCGAGGCAACATTAAAGTTGCATTGTAGAGAGCGAGAGCTCATGTGCCACCCAGCCCTGGCTGATTGGTACGTGGTGCACAAAGCTGGTGGTTCACTCATTTACTGTTTGTTAGTGACATGGATACTGCCCCCTAGATTCTAATTTCAGCAAGCGCTTACGTATTCATGAGTCTAAACATAGCTTTCATTCAGCAGCTTTGATCAAATATTGATAACTTTATTTTAAAAAATCACACTATTATCAAAAGGTTTTAACACAAGGTGTTTGTGCGGGCGTCTTTGTGTATCACGTCATCTAAGAGCTCCAAACAAACCAGTCTTTTCTGCTCAGGGATAAAAGCGAGCAGTACAGCAGGGGGACTTGTAAATCCACTGAAACAGCTACAAGGTATTGGCAAATCATTATGTCAAAAAAGGAGTTGTTGCTCAGGGACTGTGGGAGACAACCAGGCAGACACAATGGCAGATAAACATTTGTTGCACATCAAAGCCTTGAAGAGAGAAGGACAGCAGAGGAGTCGATTCTTTCAGCCAGAGTGGAGAGACACACATACGCCAGGGATCAGCTAGATTAAAGGGGGCCCCAAAGTGAACCATTGATTGCTCCAGCGAGGTTATTCTCCTGGATTTTTATCGTTTAGTAATGGGAGTTAATCTCTAATTTGGCTAATAAGAAAATCAACAACAAGGTGTAAGACCATCTAAATAAAGCTCATTTAGTTTAAGTTCAGGAACAATTCTTGCTTCCAAACAAAGAATAATTTCAGACTGAACATGGAATGAAAAAAGGGAAAAAAGACATTAGAATTGCAGCATGAAGATCTTTTTTTTCTGTTTTTCCTTTTTTTTAAACAACATATGGGTGCACAATTGGGTCAGGAGATAAGCAAGCCCCTGTGGACTGTGGACAGATGCAATCCATCTCCGACTGCGTTGACGTCCTCCCCCATCGTGTCTCTCTCACAGGCACACGGTCATCAGACACTGATCGGTGGAAAAACAGCCATGCCTTTAGGATGCAGATGAGCAGAGAGGTGGATGCCTGAATGACAGTGGACTTTTCCTGACATCTGTTATCATTAGCCATCATTAGTTCGCTCTGTGAATACTGTTTTCCAGCGAGGATGAGGCAGAGATGAATTAAAATCAAAAAAGATATCTGGAGGAAAAAAAAATGTGGCACTGGTGTTAAAGGTCATCTTTCAGTTTGGGTACTGATCTTTTATCAATTTTCAACTGCACACTTAATTAGAAAGTTAATAATGCATCAGCTTGTCATTATTTCTAATCGCCTTTTATGATTTAATCAATAGGCACATTGCCAAATAGTAATCAATATGAATGAGCTTGGAAGACAACATGCTTGAGGGTATGCATACCTGTGTTTGTGTGTTAATGTGTGGACGTATCACACAAAAAATATGTCTACCGTATAAACTTTGTGCAGGTCAGCGATTCAATGGTAATGATGAGCCAGGTGTAAGTCCTTTGGCCAGACGCCTGGAAATGGCATTAGATTAGACCGTCAGGCAGGGTGGAAAGTGGACGGTCGGTTGGGCGGGTGATGTACGGCGCTCTATGGGACAGACGTGGCAGTATTCTCATGAAATGCATCAATCATGTCATCTGCACACAGTATAGCTCTGACCTAGTAGCAAAATCATTTCATTGTGAGGGCTGCATTATGACAAATGTCAATATGAAGTATAGGGGTGTGTGTCGTCTTTCTATTATCCGCTAACCAGCTTCTGCTGCACAGGGCAAAGTACAGGTCTTCAGTTTGCAAACGCAGAGGTCATCACTGCAAGGCTACTAACCCCCAGATTATTATTATTATTATCTGCTTTTATTTTCATATCAATTTTGTTTTTATGTCTATATTTTGTCTTTAAATGATCTCATAACCCCTCAGATTTATCCTTCATTTTATAGTAATTTGATAATTCTCTGCATGAATAAGTACCAGATCAACAGTTTTGTCCTGTGACCTGTGAATATGAACCTGCGCCATAAATTAAATGGAGGGAAAATAACAGTATATCCTCATCCACAATACAAAGTACGATATTGGCAGCAACTGGATTTATTAGTGTATCTCTCTGGTGATTTGATGGGGGCTCGTGGCACAGATCAGCCCCATCATCCGGATTAAAACATATAAGGACTTTACGCTCATCCAGGACAGTCGCCTAATGCCAAGTGAATAATTCCCCAATCAGCACAATGACGTGCACGTTGTGTATATACACATGCACATGCACAAACACACACACGCAAAGGTCCTAGTGAAAAACATCTGTCACTTCACTTGTCTGCTTATCTGGCCCAGCCATGTCAGTGCTCTCACATGTGAGCACAAAGGCAGCAGTGGTAGTTTTATGCTGTGCAGATGAGTTTTTCTGATACAGGCACACTGCTTTAGCGTCAGTGTTGTTCAAACACTGTGAGTGGCGATAACAAGGGTCACTGTCTCTTCTTGCTTTTCTCTAAAAGACAGACAAACCACATGCCAGTGGACGTAATTAATTATTCGTGTGATGTAACCACACAAAGACAGGGTTTGGTTTGGACTGTCTGAACACACCCTCTGCACTACCTCCACACACGCTCCCTCCCATTCTTGCCCCCCTCCAAAACAAACCCCTTGAAGCCACCCGGCCACCTTTTTTTCTCCCCCCTCTCCACCCTCCCTCCCTCTCTCACACTCTGTGATCTGAGCTGCATGCTCACTGTCCCGAAACATGATGAACCATCCAGCCCTATGGGAATTTCTCCTCCCAGCTAGCGTCAGCTACATCTGTGTTTGTCAGCCAGAGTAGATGCAACGGCAGCAGCGGCGGCAGCAGCAGTGTGGCAGTAGCAGTGTCTTGGCTCAGGCGTCAGGCAGCTTCTATGTGACATTCTGCTTCAACTTGAAGGAGGGGCGGCACAGTTTATCCAGCCCAGCTCAGACTGGGAGGAAAAGTTCTTTCACTCCTCTTGCTTTGGCTCCTGAGCAGATTCTACAAATTTATCGAGTGACTGAGAAAGGATGCTCTGCAACTTGAGGATACTTTTCTCATCTGGACCACACCGTGGCCATTCTGGGTGGGTGATGGGAAAGTGATGCCGTACTCCTTGCCTCTTACGCGGGGATGACCGAAGGCTCCTGGTGTCCACCCTCCTCCTCCTCCTCTGCCTCTGTGCTCGCCCGAACCCCTCTGGCATGCGAGGTCAAGTCAGTGGGATATCTCAGCCACCTCAATCCTCTCTCCAGCTGTGTTGTGATCCTGTTCTTCAGCACCACACTTGACCTGAAGGCTTCCCAGGCAAAACAAAGGGATTAACCATGAACTTTGCTCTCACCAGGGGACACAGTCTGCCCTTAAACAGCGGACTGTGAGATCTGATGAAAGTCACTTGTGAGTATATGTCTTCTCTTTTTCTTTACATCAGTGGCAACAACATTTTGTAGAGCATCATGCCTGATAGAATATGCACTTTTTGATTAATGGGCATGACCTGGATTTAAGGGGAAATAACGTCATGTGTGCACAAGTGCATGTCTGAGAGGTCTGAACATGTATTTTTAATGTAGCCTTTTACCTTAATGAAAGCAACAGAGGATGTGCTCCCGGAAAGGTGTGTGCGCATCACTTCTTCTGGAGGACTTGGTATATAGAAAAGTGGTAATTAGATCGACAATGTGTTAGTTTTGTCATGTATCAGGTACATTTCAAAGCTTACTATTTATACTATACTATTATTGAATAACTTAAGAAATGTATGCTTCCTTAGGCTGTAAATCAGTTATTTCCTCAAAGCTCAATATTTCTTACAAACCCCGTCTCCCTGCTACATCTGTGATCTCCTTTTAGACTTGTCAATTTCAGCTACATGGCTCTAAAATTTGGAATTCATATTTTTTCTTTTAAAATGTAATTTTATTCCTCAACCAATAATAATAAAAAAAAATCAATATTTTTCTTCAAAGGCAAAAGCACAAGACTCTCACCTCCTTTCCACATCTTTCTCTGATTAAATGGAAAGGACAAAACATGGATGGATTAAGCAGTGAAGCGTGATTTTAACGAGTCCAACCAGTCCCCACAGATCTTGTGAGGTGTTCTAATCAATGGAGAAAGGTACTGGTGCTTTTCAAGAAAAATCCTGGAAGCACTTGCCACAAAAGCGTTATGGTTTGGTAGATTTTTGGACAAATCGTGACTGGATTGTAGACCAGTTCAGCGCTTTTTTTTAAATTCTGCAGCAGTTTTACTTTAAATTGCATTTGATGGAGGGAGCTGTCCGGCAGGCATCAGACCTGTTCTCATTTTGCTTTAATTTTAGATATACCAGCAAGCTAAACTCTGAGCTTATTACCAGACTGAGATAGTAGCTTGAAAGGCAGATGCTCAGATATGTTTTTATTGTCCATATGTTTTTCTCCATCCCCTTAACTATGCATATACCTCCACCATTAATGGAAAATTACAATCTGAACAAACACCTTTTTGATTTTCTGACAAATGTTACATCAGCCTAAAGAAATTGGTGTTTTATGAGTAAGGAGGAAATGGCAGAAGGTCTACACACAAGCAGTAAGAGAAACTGACTCATATTTAGAAAACTCTTCACACATGAGTTAAAAGCCGGATCATTATCCAAATGATGGGGCATTAACGAAATGTTGTAAAACAGAACTTTTAGAAGCTCAAAGTGTAATCATTTTATTCCCTTCAGCAGCTGCCAAAACCACTGTGGTGTCCATAAGCAGATCATAATATTCATCTAATGATCATATTCATCATGATCCCAACAGAGTGGAGATGTTAAGTGTGACTGAAAGTCACACAGGAGAACCAAAAGACAGTAGTGTGCATTAGAAAATATACTCTTACACCTGAATTTCTATATGTTAGTTTTGGTAATGGGTGGCATTCTATCTTTGGCCATGAACACTAACACACTGATGAATATTTCAGATTGCATGTTTTGGAGCAGCTCTTAATGTGAACATTTATAATCCTCCTCCAATGCCCAATACACAGAATAAGCATAAGCATTTTGTTCGGGTCCTCTTCCAGAACACCACATATGCAGGAGTCTTAACCATGGGTCAGTGGGCTCACTACAGCATGCACGATCCGTTGTGCCAAAGAGCTCTGGGCTGACTTGCACATCATACATGCTCACCATGCAGACACACTTGGTGTCCTTCAACTCCTTTGCTGACTCACTGCTCTTTTGCTCTTTGATTCTTCCTTTTCTTCTTCTTCTTTTCTTCTGTTGTTGTTCTCTCTCATCTTCTTTCCCTTTCATTCACATGACACACACACACACACTGTTCCCTTTCTTTTTTTGCTGTGCAGAACAGTTGTGCTGTGACCATAGGAGAGTCTAGAAAAAAAGGTTACATATGACTGGGAGGCCTGGTGGGGGCCAGCGTATGGAGCTACAGCACAGGAGCAGTGGTGGCCTGGTGCCAGCCGGACCAGGAGGAAGCAACTGTTCAACATGTCCGCCTCTGCAATCAGTATGGAGACTCATGGATGGATTTGTGCTACCTAGTCTGTCCTCACTTACATACTGGGCACTGTTAATCACTGGATCAATTTCCATTACTTATGCATACTTATGCACACAATATTTCAGAGAGCAGTCGGATACTCTTAGGATGCATCTGTTAGGGCAAGAGAAAGATTTCTCTATATAACTACTTGGTTCATATATGTAGAACAAAGTCACAAATACAGATAGTATTGTGCCAGGAATTCTGCAGCAGTCTTTGTTTTTACAAAGACACTGCTGCGTTCTTTCCCTCCTGACCAGACAGCGTCACAAAGCCGCAAAGCTCTTGTACTCTGTGAGTCACACTTGATACCCGACCATATCCATAAGAAGTCCAAAAACAGGCCAAAATAGACCATATTCACTATTTATAGCGATGCAGAGTCCATCCCACACTCTGAGCTCTGAGTGTACCATTAAAATGCTTCCTGCTTCAATTTAGAAGCTATTAGCAAGCTTGACTTGTTCTATCTCTTGAGGTCAAGTCTATTGTTTGTGTGTGTCATCGATGAGTCAGAAATATCCTTTATCAAACACTGTACCTGTCATCATTAATTATTTCTTTTTGGTGCGTCATACGTAATCACCGACATCCACTTTTTGTTCTCAAGAACAAAAAAATTAAACCTTGAATGACTGTTTTTATATCAACTGATGTCTTATGTCTCAGTTTATACTAGACTGACTGTGAAGTAAATGTGCCTACAGAGTACGTTTAGCCATATAATAGGAATTACACTGTAAAAAAGCCTAAGAGTTTACTATGCCGTTTAATGTAGTGGGTCTGTTCTAATGTCAGCAAGCCAACATGGTCACAATGGTATTGGCATCATGCTGATATTAAGTTGAAGAAATGTTTACCAAGTTCAAACATCTTAAACATTTTAATGGCTTTAGCCCCATTTAATTTGTTGTGCCATATTTGAGTTACTGTAATTACCAGTTTCCCACATGTAACATCATCATCCAAGTGGTAATTAGGAATGAGAGAGTCTCATTTTTCTGAAAGCTTCGATATTTTTGGCTTAGCATTAAAAAGCATGCAAGTGCCAGAAAAGTCAGACATTCAACTTAATTAGATGCTTAAATTGAACAGATATAGGGTGATACTGAACAATCAAAGTAACTTTAACCCTCACTCATCCCACTCTACAGGAAAATAATTGCCACTCAGCCTTATTGCACTTACTACAAATTGCACTCCTGTATAGTAGCCACTGATAGCGGTGTGCTTGCTAGGCAGTATGATGCTCTTTGAAGAAACAGTTTGTAGCAAATGAGTCTTGCTTTTCTTTTATTAATGTTTATGAAGCTTTGACTTAGTAACAATATTCTTTCCCTTTGTATGGAAAAAGGAAAGACTTAGTTTTGGAAACCAATATGTAAGTTTGCCTTGTACCAAGAGTTTCTGCAAAGGTGAAATAGTCCAATAAGAAAACCACAACAGTGGCTAAGTTTTTGCATACCAAGAAATAGCAGAGAATTCTGTGGACAGATTCATGGCACCCCTTACTGTAAACAGTGTGGATATGAGTGATTTGATAGGAAATGCCATTCTATAACAAAATAGGGGACAATCCAAGTCCTGCAGGAGGACCCCTGCAGTGAATGGAATTTTATTTGTGTGGGCCTCGGGCTGCCACCGGCACTCCTGCTAATCTGGCAATGTCAAAAGAATGGCAATGAGTGAGGAAGTTATCGCTCAAGCCCAAAACGTTGTATTATGGGTATGAATTATGATACATCTCCAGCTGAGGGAGAAGTTAAGAGAGATTTCCTTTTGAGTTCATAATACAATAACTTTCTGGAGGTTGGATTGTTTGGGTTAATAAAACATGTATTGATACTTACTAGCACTGCGGGCCTTGGGAAAATAAAATGACTAAAAATGAACTGTGAATACTTTCTCTCTTGCTCAGTGTGTTATGGGAAGAGCAGACCTGTATGAGAGTAAAAGTTGCATTCAGTAACCTCAAGTTCTCTTTTTGGTGTCTCAGTCTCACAGATTTTTTCGCATTCAGTTTTCTGAAGTTGACTGTGTTTTCCTGATATTCCTACTATAGGAGATCTGACTTGCAGTACCTTTGAGATCTAATGCACCCCTGAAAATGGTGCTATGGTAATACATTAATTTACTCTTTCCCTGCTGTTCTCTGACCATGTTCTGAGGTTGAAAAGACTGACTACAGCTGGAATGTGTAAAGCAGTCTCTCCCATGTGTGTGCCAGGGCGTCCACAACCATTTGCCAGCTCTGGCTGACGGCCTGCAGGTTCACATGGAGGATTTTCTCTTGGGAGGTGATATGCCCCCGAGTTCACTGCTGCTCCACACTGAGAGCCTCAGGGAGTCTGTGCCTCCCTGATGGAGGATTTATGCTTCGCGGGTGTACTGATCATTTTCAATATGAAGTAATGATTGTTGAGAATCTGACCATTTATGGTCAAACACAGGACACTGATGCTTGGTTGTAAAATGCTACTGAAATTCAGAGCAAGTGGCATTGCTGAAAATGCAGATACCATGGTTCCCAGTTGGCTGAAGTATTTCCTGACAAGGAGGAGTGTCCTCTCTGGAAAGCTGGAACAAGGGGGCGAGAACTTATTAGCTAAACTGGAAAACAGTGTGGAAAAGTATGACCCACCATGACCTCACACTCACATACTGCACAGTCTGAATGGGTACAAATCTGTGTTTCTGAGTAATCAGCAGCATATGCAAATATACTTAAACTGAGGGGATTTAGTGCTGCTTTGATACATTTAATAAAAGCCTTCAAGGCAAGAGCAGGACCACATGGAAAAGTCATGCATTTGTAGATCATGAATAAGTAAATAGAAGGCATCAAGAAAAGAAATTTCACAGAAATTTCTGATGGGCTTACTTTGAAAACACAGGTCCAGACTGGCATGATATCTCCTCATCCACTATTAACTGTAGTGTCCGGCACCCAGGGATGAAATGTGCATGCATGCCACCACAGTAAGACGAGAGTGTTGGGTGCTTACTGCCCTCTACTGGTACAGGGATGGACTATGTGAGTCCTCCATTATTTTTTCCACTTTTTTAAAGTGCTTAGAAAACATGTTGGGTGAACAAAACCATAGGTCAGAACCTTATTTAGAAAATTATCTGCAATTATGTCCTGATGTACAGCTGTTTTATGCATGTACATTCTTAGCAGTATTTATTAGAAAGAAGAAATACTGTACTGTACTGCTACCTACAGTAGCAACAAACAATTAAATGGCCTTTAAGGACTAAAATCATCATTATCCTTTATCGTGTAGATTTGCCACAATCTAGAATAATCTGTCATGTTTTCTGTGAATTTATGCACTATTAATATAACAGCACAGATTTAGAGCTGGGAACAAAATTATGTATTGACCTGGATTTTTGAAATGTGCCACAGATGTTTGTAGAGATTGCCTAAACTGCTCCATATGGGTATCCTCACATCAGCTCTTATTCTGTGAAGTGTGCAAAGATAGTAACTTCATGATTTTGTTTCATTTAATACAAAAGGAAAACAGCAGAAAAACACAGTAGCTCAGAACAAATCTCAACAGCTCTTCAGCATAAGGCTGGATGTGACTATTTGATATTCATCATGTTCTAATGGTGCCATCTAGTGGCTGTAAATGAAACTTTTTGCAAAGATAAAGTATGCCTTTTCTTATTTTTCATTGCAGAGGATCTTCGTGAAGATGACAAATCGAGACACGCTTGTCATGGTTGGATGCCAGTAAACACCATGGAGGGAGAAAACATAGTGAACTCCACTATAAATAACAGCACAATGGATATCCACCTAGTTACACACAGTCTCTGGGAGGTTATCACCATTGCGACTGTATCAGCTATAGTCAGCCTCATCACCATTGTGGGGAACGTTCTGGTCATGCTTTCCTTCAAAGTCAACAGCCAGCTAAAGACAGTTAACAATTATTACCTGCTGAGTCTGGCAGCTGCGGACCTCATCATAGGCGTTTTCTCCATGAATCTGTATACCTCGTATATATTAATGGGCTACTGGGCCTTGGGAAACCTCGCCTGTGACCTGTGGTTGGCGCTAGACTATGTAGCCAGCAATGCATCAGTCATGAACCTGCTGGTGATCAGTTTCGACAGATATTTCTCCATCACCAGGCCTCTGACGTACAGGGCCAAACGGACTCCCAGACGAGCTGGGATCATGATTGGTTTAGCCTGGCTGGTGTCGCTTATTCTGTGGGCTCCACCGATACTCTGCTGGCAATACTTTGTAGGAAAAAGGACTGTCCCTGAGAGGCAATGCCAGATCCAGTTTTTCTCTGAGCCTGTGATAACCTTTGGGACAGCAATCGCAGCCTTTTATATTCCCGTGTCAGTCATGACAATCCTCTACTGTCGAATCTACAAAGAAACTGAGAAGAGGACAAAAGATCTGGCTGAGCTTCAGGGGATTAACTATGCCACAGACTCTGGGGTCGCTCAGCCTCAGAAGACCATTATCAGATCCTTTTTTAGCTGTAAACTAAGATCGGCTTCGCATGACCTGAACCAAGCCTCCTGGTCATCCTCCAGCAGAAGCAATGCTGCAAAATCAGCAGCCACCACCAATGACGAGTGGTCAAAAGCTGGTCAGCTGGCCACCTTTAATAGCTATGCCTCCTCAGAGGATGAGGAAAGGCCTGCATCTCCAGGAGGCTTCCAGCCCTCGTTCAGGAACCAGGCTTGCGAGACCAACAAGATTGGAGTGGGCAGCCAGAGTGAGCAGCTCAGCAGCTTTGACGAG
The DNA here is from genome assembly GCA_016785225.1 of Psettodes erumei. Lineage (NCBI taxonomy): Eukaryota > Metazoa > Chordata > Actinopteri > Pleuronectiformes > Psettodidae > Psettodes > Psettodes erumei. The sequence goes on from JAFBJZ010000383.1 coordinate 478,564, forward strand.
GAAAGCTTCTTCCAGACGCCACTCAAAAGCAACTCTCAGAGGAGCGGCAAGTGTGTGTCCTACAAGTTCAAACCTATGGCCAAAGAAACTCACGTGGAGCACCAGAGCAACAATGGAGACACCAAAATGGCATCATCCATGTTTTCCTCTGCCGAGTCCATGACTGTCCCATCCACCTCCTCAACATCTAAGCCCAATGACGCCACGCTGAAAAACCAGATCACCAAGAGGAAGAGGATGGTGTTGATCAAGGAGAGGAAGGCAGCTCAGACTCTCAGCGCCATCTTGCTGGCCTTCATCCTAACTTGGACGCCTTATAACATCATGGTGCTGATTTCCACCTTCTGCTCAGACTGCATCCCCCTCTCCCTCTGGCATCTGGGCTACTGGCTGTGCTACGTCAACAGCACTGTCAACCCCATGTGCTATGCCCTGTGTAACAAGACTTTTCAAAAGACCTTCCGCATGCTCTTACTCTGTCAGTGGAAGAAGAAAAGGATTGAAGAGAAACTGTACTGGTATGGGCAAAACCCTGTAGTCAGCTCCAAACTGACTTGAACCTTTTTTAAAGATGGTGTGTGATGACTGCTGTAAATCATGTTTATACTGATAACCTTGGCTGTATGGACTTGAATTCTACACATTAGATGATATAAAGAAAAAAAGTATATCAAGAAGCTGGTACAATTTTATAGAGTTGCTCATCAAGTAGTAGGTCTGCTATAGAGTATGTTAATTACTGATCAAACTAATGGATATAGAATAACATTATAAAACTGTCCCATTATTCTATAACACTGACACTGTACATAATTTCTAAAATATGAAAGAAATACCAGTATTTTACCCCCAAAATAATGTTCTTATGCACAAAATTGCCATTGATTAACATGCAGATTATTCCATATTGTACTGCATTTGTATTCAAGGTGCACTGTTGGATTTCTGGAGGCCATAATAAATTCATACCAGTCTACACTTTATATAGGTTTGAAATTGTCCAAATAGTCAGTTTCCCCTTTCTACTTAATCTCTGATCTGTTTAATGTTGTATGTATTGTGTTTGTATTGAGGATGCACATCTTGGAGTTGCTATTTTATGTTAAAGGGCTAATACATGTTGTCCTGTTGTCAGAATCTGCTTGCTGAGTCAAGATTGTAACTTGATGAAACTAAAAGCCTTTCCACATGTGCCATTGTCATTAGTATGAGTAGAGTAAATGTAGATTCAGATTCATGGTTTTCACATGACACACATGTTCTGCATTTTCTGTCCTGCAAAATCATGTCCTGTGGAAATAAAGAGTAATTATTCAATAAATTCAGTTCCTAAAAATATTAATAAATTACACCAAACTGAATCTTACTGGTTTACCCTATCAACCCCATTAAATAAATGACTGGTCATTTTGCTAAACTACATGACAAACTTGTTAAACAAAATCTCTGTTGTGTTTGTTTACACAGTGAATAGTATAAGCACACATATTGTTTATTATAATCTGTTTATTACTCTTCATCCTCAGGATAATTTCCTTTCCTTTGAGCATTCAAATACAGTACTTGTTTTTTTCTAAATTACTGTAGCTAAATTAATATGTCATCCTATCTCCATTGTATTTCTGGCAAACTTGTGATGTACTGTGGCAAAAAAGAGGGGGGAAAAAAGCTGGCAAAAGCTGTTTGTGAAATGTTCCTGTAAGCATTGGTTGAACGATGACATGCAAAATATATTTTATGTGTGTCATAAATACTTTTTTGTAACATTCACAAACAGAAATCTACACTTGTAATGTGGGGATGAAACAGAATGCTTTGCTTTATGTATTAACATGCATATGTTGGAAAAAAGTTAGAGCTGAATTTGAAATGTATTTTTATTCTGTGTTTCCAGTTTGTGAATTTTTTCAGTATTTGTGATTATGTCCATGCATTTCTGAATAAAATGTGATGAAGTCAATGTTGCATAATGACTATTAGTGTTTGTAGTCTCTTAACAAAGCTAGTACTCCAAATGCTGAAAAACTGTCCTTATAGCTCATCCTTTTTGCAGTCTCTGCTGTGAATCAGTTTAAGTGTGTCTGAAGGTCTCACCATCATCCACGCATATTTGCACAGTCGTTCCTTGTTGCAGTCTTTTTGCCAGTAAATGACATTCCTGCGATTCAGATTGGCACCAGCACATGCATCATACCACCAGCCTCCTCCAGGCACCCCCTGAAACTCCAGCTTGGCACAGTTTTGGAAGTAATTGTCATTGTCTCTGTCTTTGGTGGTGAATTTTTGGTTATCATGCAGGTAGTTCTCTGTGTCCAGGGTTAGAGCATCTACAGTTGTACCCTGGAACAACCCCAGCCTCAGCCTGTATGCTGACGATTCGTCCTCTATTAGAAAGGGGTCATACTCCCCCATCTTGGTGATGGCATCTGGGTCCACTAGTTTTACTCCTAGTTTATAGAGCCCAGGGCCGCGGGTGAGCTGATGAAGGTATTCATTCCCAAGCCAATGATCCCCAGTGACATACCCAAAGCCATGCTTGTACTCAGCCCAAGTACGATCAAAATCCACACTGCTGTTGACAGTGATGTGCTGCACAACAGTCCATCCGCCCTCATGCATGGCGCAGTATGCCACTATGGGGGAGTCACCTGGTTGGATCAGGTATACCCCGTCTCTGGCCTGTCCTGAGGCCATCATCAACATTTCGTGACAGTCTCTGGGCAGCGCTGTTGGGGCAAATAAACATAATAGTCATAACAGTGAATTATTAAAGGATAATTACAAATATATTTCTCAGCCTGTGTCTTCAATCTACAATGTCTACAGTCTTCATTTTTAGGACACTGCGTTACATTACAATAAGAACTTTTGTACAAACTTATACATGTTTCTGTGTTGATATGAAAACATAGGCACACACATTTCCAAAAATGCTATACTATATTTTGCTTAGTAAATGTGCTAGATTAGATGACAAGATCTAAACCACTCAGAACCATAAGAAAATGAATAATATTTGCTAAAATGTCAATCTATTCTTTCAAAATCATGCTACCAAAAGCTACATAGTGGTAAACAGTAACAATGCACATTGCCAGAAATTTGATTTGACATTGATTGTAGCAGCACACCAACACTGTTTCTCAATGTCTTCCAGGAAAACATGGTAATTTGCCTGGATCATTCACCAAACTATTACATCTGTCTGACAATCTATCTTACTTAAGTACACAAATTACCTCACTGGATATGATTAGTCACAAAGCTGTTTGTATCTACAGCCTGGAATTTGACCCAAACCCACGAGAGAATCCAAACAGATAATCTGAGATAAAGGTAATTCAGCATTTAAAAGTAACCACAGGGTTGTTTTGCACAAAATACACACAGCAAGAGTTTGGAAAATTCTCCCCAAGTTATGAGCATTTTATTCCCCCACAACAGCAAAGCACATCAAGTCAAACTGAAAGTAAAAGTCTATGCAAACAAACATACCTCTCATTCCTCGGTTCAGGACAAAGTTATGCTCATCTGGGTCAAGCAGATTCAGGTTTTCAGCTTGGAGATGCTCCGTTTTAACTCCAGCCACGCTAAGCAGCAGCAGCAGTGCAACTGCTGGCAGCCAGCATTTAAAACACTTCATCCTTCACTTCCTGTGCTATGAAATCAACAAGGATTTAATAAATGATACAGTGCTGTAAGCTTCCTAATGAAGAAAACACAACAAAACTAAGGTGTCTCAAAAAATAAATATATAAAATAAATAAATATATTTATATATATATATATAAAATATATAAAATCTGTGCGCTTACCTCCAGTAAACCCCTGGTATGAGGTGACAAAAATATGATGTTCCCTGTACCTGAATCTTCACGCACACACCTACTGTATTACAAGTATGCAAACAAGGCTGTTAACGGCTGTGCTCAGATTCAGAGTTCACTAAATTGCCTCTCCTGCCCAGTCACAGCTGGACTTCAGCCTCAGGATCACATCACAAACATGGACACCAACCCTCCACTTATCTGTGTCAAGGTAGATAAACCTGCATGTAAATTGAGAGATATGGGCTTTGTCAACCCATATCTTTGCCTTACTTAAATCACTTCAAAACTGAGCATGGCTGAAGTCCAGTGCAGTCCAGAAGTACAGTATGCACAATTGAACAGAGGGTGTGTTTTCAGTTTTACTGATTAACAGAAACAGTGCTGTCTCTTCCCATGAAAGAAGTTGAATACAGCAAAAGATGAAGCAAAATATCAACAATAAGTTTTATTAAAATTTAAATTACAAACTTTATTCATTATTGATGATGCAGTGACTCCAAATTTCTGTGACATAATTTAAAATGGATAATAATACATCTTACATTGGAGTTAAATGCATATTGCACAGTCTCATGATTTTAATTGTGCATGATGTTCTGTAAGCCTACAAGCACAGTACAGTCTTACAGCACAGCAGCTCTGGTCTTAGGTTTCTTTCCAGTAAGGATTCTCTTTTTAAATATTTGGGATGCTGTTGCCAGAGAAAGGGAAGATCTGTTATCTGGCTCTTCATTGCTGTCTGGTAAGTTGAGACAGAAAAGAATCAATGGCCTAAGGGGAAAATATTATGCACGTTACATAAGAACATTCAAAGTCAACAGTGACAGTGGTAATCCTGTATTGATCCATACAGTATACCGCACTGACCTTTGCCGCATTTCCTGCAGCTCCTGGTACAGATTTCAGTGAAGGTTCCTGATGCCACAACTCCAATAACTGCTGATTAAAGATTTGAAAATTCCTGTAACAAAATAAAAATTACAATGGTTTGATGTACACACTGCTCTAAATATTGAAAACAGTAGCAAATATGTCTGAAGTATTAGACATCTTGTAAATCACTTACTTATCTGACAGAGGTTTAGATGATCCACCATAGCCACATGCTCTTAGTTCCTCCGACCAGTTTTTCAAAACCGAATGTATCCAATTTAAACCTACTCTGAGATACCTGTGAGCATAAAACAACCTTAATTTATCTCCATTTCTCTAATTATCCTGTTAATTTGCTGATACTGATATATCCTAAATCTCCTTCTATGTGCATCATGTGTCTCATTTCTGTTAAACTGCAGTAATAAGACAATTCACTCCAGCAGGAATACTCACTCTTCATATGGATTGGAGAGGACTTTGTTAACTAAAGGAAAGAGGTCAACACAACAGCCAATGGTAATCCTTGATGAATCCTCGTCGATACTGCAGGGAAAATTAGACCTGAACAACATCCGCATCATTTGTAAGCTGTGTTACACAAGCTCTTGCAAAAATCCAATGCCTACCTCGTGCTTATCAGGGGGAGAAAATCGACAAACACACTGGTGTCTTGGATTCTGTACAAAGACAGACAGTGACATAACAACACATTTTTTTTTATTTATGGTGAACAGACATGTTTGAAACCAGCTGCACACGACGTACCTCAGGAAGTACGTCAACAGCTCTCCAACGTTTCTCTGCCACAATGTTAGAGCGATTTTCAGTCTCAGATTTCTTGCAAAGAGCACCTCAGTCATTGCGTGATGATCCCTTGTGAGCTGAAAAATATGGATTGGTTCAGATAGACTATGAATATCAGAAAAATACATTCATATGTGATGCATATAAATACATGCAAATAATTAATAAATGAATCACAACATGTGGTGATAGTATTTCAGACCTCAGTGAGTGTAGAGTAGTCATTTTGTTCAAAACCAGTTCTACCAGCCTTGTGGTTATTGACATTTATTGGGAACTCCCAAGGGTCCATCTCAAATATCTCCTGTTGCATGTCCTGCAAGCAGTTCATTTCATTCTCCTTGTTTGCAGCATCATAATTCTTCCCAGACCCGAGCTGCTTCCTCCGAGCCACCGTCAGATGATATGTCTTTCTCTTACATGACACTACCCGCTTCACTCTGCCTGGGTTATTACCAGTGCGACTTACTGGATACCTGTGTAGGGGAAAAAGCTTAGAGTCTTTGGGGTAGAGAAAGAACAACACAATTGCTGTAGTACACACAAAACATGCATGCCTGACCTTTTTTTGTTAACCTCATCATTTTTATCATAATCCACCTGCATTGAAAAATACAATTTACATGGTGAAAACACTATTACATACAGGAGAACGTTATCACACAAAACAGATTTATGTTTTACAATGTAAAGTGACCCAGCTAACCTCCTTTGTGTTTCTCCCATGAGGATAGGTCACTCGGTAACGGGCTGTATCATGATCGAAGACATGCTCAAGATTTTGATAGTCTCCGTCCTCACCAGTGGAGTCCATTTTTAGATATATATCTGAAAGAAAGAAATATATATTTAAAAGAAAGAAAGGCAGTTTTGATCAGTTACATCAAAAAGCTAGACCCAATTTAACACACACAGACACACACACAAACCTGTCACCATTGCCTCTATCTCTATTATACTATACAGCATTAATGCTGCATTGTTATGACTTGGTGGCAGAAAATTATGTGAATCCGGTACAGTAAGAAAAGTGGTATTTTATGAACTTCATACAACTTCAGAGTTAGAATAAACTCTTCATTTTTGAGCCTTACGGGCTCAACAGGCTACACACAATAAAACACAATTTCCCATAATCCACGTGGGCATTGTTACGCTTCTCCGTAGTCAGGAACTGCGCCCGGGCCAAACAGCTGAGACGTTTTCGATCGTTTGAAGTTGATAATTGAACACTGAGCGAACATATTGGTGGCACAAAGGGAATGCGCTTTTGGAGAGCCGTGTTTCCATGTCATTAAACTGTAAGTGTCGTTCGAAGACGAAACAAACAGCTTTCCGTTGTGCGTAAAGTTAACTGACTGTAACTTAGCTGTTAATTACACGTTATTGAGTCAGCTACCTAACGGCTAATAGATAATAGATAACTAGTATTAGTTAACAGCTCGGGTTAAACGTTACAACCAGCTGTCGAAGAAGAAGCCGATGTCAGTATTTTATCCATCAACTGCGTTATAACACTTAAGGTGAAATAACTAACTGTCCAACGCGATGTTTCTGTTTTACTCACCTTGTTTCCCCTTTTTAAACAGAGATAATAGAGCCGAACTTTCTTTTCAATCTTTGAGGCGACTGGCCTTGCTAACAGACACCAACCGATTACTTGCTAATACCGCCCCTCATCACAGAATAAAGCATCTTATTCATAACGCGCGTTGTGCAGTGTGCACCATCTAGTGACTGTTGGGGTGCAGATGGTGCAGATTACTTTGTTAGGGAAGTGGTGTAGACCAGTGGCTTTAAGTTTTGCTTCCAATCAGCTGATCTCACTGAGTCAGTAGTTTTGGCTCAAATTAAAACTTGCACACAGCATGCTTTTGCCTTCGCGGGCCATGGCGCTGACAGTGTATTTATCCTGATCAGTGAGGCATATCAGCTGTTTGCCCGAGCACGTTATTGATTTGAGGCAAGCTGCGGCTTGTGGGCTAACCTCTACTGTACTTGAGCTCGCTTCGACAGAAGCACTTTCTCTGTGCTGAATAAAAACAACATCAGCTGCTTTTTATTGACACATCATCTCTTTCCGGGTATTTCTCGCTGACTCTGCTTTTTTGATTCCGTAGTTTAATCATTCAGGTGGACCGATGTTGAGTTTCTCATCAAAGACTAAAACACGAGCTGTGCGTGCCACTACCAGGGAGCGCTGTGTCAACTCACTACGTGTGGTAAGGCTTAAAAGAGAGACAGGATTTATCAACTTTGTTTATGTCAATGTGAGTTCTAAAGGTCATGTGAATGCAGTGAAAAAACAGTTTTGCTTTCTGTGTGTGTTGCTGTTTTAACCGGCCTTGTGTTTCTGCATTGCAGTGTTGAAATGGTGCCGGTCCATGCTGCCTGCGCCTTGTTAAGCCTTGTGCCCCTGTTGGTGCTTGGTGTTCCTCCCATTTGGACTCAGCCGGAGCAGGTGCACCTCTCCTACCCAGGTAAGTGCTTCAGCTGTTTCTGTCAGCTCCATGTGTTTTCATTTACCGTTACTATTTTCCCCTCATGAACATGAGCCAGTATCCAGGTCATATGGATTGCAGACTTGCAGATGTTTTGTACAAATCATTCAACTAATGACTAAAAGCATTGGTATTTTTCGAAAGCTTGACTTTTTGTTACTGTTCTGTAGCTCTGCAGCAGGTTCAAAAAAAAAAAAGATCAGTTTCACTTTCAGTTCTTCTTGATATTGAAAAGCCTTTGTGTTGAATATTATTTAGCTAAATTACTGGCAGACGTCCTCAGTAAAACTCCCATCAACAACAGCAGTAGTTCTGCTGAAGCACCCTGGTGCTTCTGCAAATCATTTACTGTAGGTTAAAAGCACCAGGTAACTGCTCAAACTACCACATAAAAAGCTGATGTTACTCAGAATTGTTCTTTTTTGTTCTTTCCATATGATAGTGAAACATGTGGTAGTCATTACATGAGTTGATTCCTTGATGAATTGAGTACCTGTCCAGTGGTCAGCTTAACTCGGCTTTCTGATGGTCATATCTTGCCAACAGCAAGATCTGAAGTGCTGCTCTTGTGCAATGTCTGCCAAATCATAAGCCTCTCTTGGCTTTTGTAAATGCATCAGTAAGTGAAACCAGTTGCTCTGTCTGGTCAGTCTACATCACATTTGCAATAACTTGGAACTTTTCTTCGTAGGAGAATCAGGTTCCATGGTAGTGACCTGGACCACCTTCAATAAGACAGAGAGCAAGGTGGAGTATGGCCTTCTGGGGGGTCAGCTCTTTGAGATGGCAACGCAAGGTGATGCTACTCTGTTTGTGGACTCAGGAGAGGAGAAGAGGAAGATGTACATCCACAGAGTCACTCTTACAGGCCTCAAGCCTGCTGCTGTTTATGGTGGGTAGGGTTTCACTATTACTGACTAGGCTCGGGCTTGGCAGACTGTCTCACCATACATAACAAGTTTAATATCTCTCCTCTGTTATTTCAGTGTACCACTGTGGCAGCGATGAGGGCTGGAGCGACGTGTTCTCCTTCACTGCTCTGAATGACGCCACTAGATTCAGTCCCAGGTTTGCTCTGTATGGTGACCTGGGCAATGAGAACCCTCAGTCTCTGGCTCGACTACAAAAGGAGACGCAGCTTGGCATGTACGACGTGATCCTGCACATAGGTAAGCTCAGTGGAATATTTTGACCTTGATCACTTTCTTGCTGAGTGTTATATGAGAAGATTGATGCCACACTCATGTCTGCATGCTAAACATGAAACCAGAACCAGCTGATGCTTACCTAAGCTTGGCACGAGGACTTTTAGCAAGGGGAATCAAAAATTTCCTTATTAGCGCCTCTAAAGCTCAGTAATGAATTAATTCCATCAGCTTAGATAGAGCCAGAGTAGCTGTTTCCATGCTAAAATAATCTAACCGCCTGCTGAACAGAGCTGTATGTTAACTGTACCAGCTAACCAACAAATTGCTCCTTTAAGTCTCAGGATTCACATAAATTCAAAGCGATTAATGAGATACAACTTTATGAGAAACTCTTTGGCACAGTTCGCCAAAGATATACAGTGATGTCATCCTGTACCATGGTAGTGAATAGTCACAATCATAACAAACACTTAAGTTAACATATTCTTATCTGTATATTTTGTTTGTTTGTTTTACAGGGGACTTTGCCTATGACATGCATGAGGTATGTTTCTCTCCTGTCTTTTTAATATCACAAACTCTGTTGATACCTGAGCTCAGTTAAAATCACTGACAGCAAATTTCTTTCATCAACAGCTTATATACTATTAAAGCCTCTATGATATTCCACTAATTCCACAGTGACAGATGAGATAAGCCATTTTACCTTTCCCCACTGCCCCCCCCCTTCCCAACTCTCACCACTGTTTATTATCAGTGCATATAAAGGCACTCAGCTGTGGTTGGGACACATAGCTTATGATTAGCATTACTGTGAAATGCCTCAAGCCTGCGGTGAAAGATGAGAGTTCAGGTCATGTCGCCCCAGTATTCCAGGAATAAAAAATAGTGCCATTCAGAGCCTCAAATCCTAATTCCCAATAACATATTTTCTCATAAAAAACCCTTGCTGTCATCTTTGATATTTAGTGGACATTACCTTGTCTTGAATGCTAATATTGTTTTTTTCTGAAATGCCTGTATTATTAATGCATTTTTTAAAATGAAGAGAATGCTAAATGCAATCAGCAGACTCTTGCAAAAATTAAAAACCATAATCATCCAAGCTGTGTTTTCAGATGGAATGTACAAGTACGTCCTGTGGCTTCACTAATAATATAAATAGAAAAACAGAGAAAGGGAAATTTATCTGAAAGGTCATTAATGGCTGTGGAAGGTAAAAGCCACCAAAAGAGCCATGAACCGCAGTGTTTTGTTGAGTTTTTTTAAGCGCTGTGTAGTCAGTATTAAGATATATAAAAAGGACTTCTTAAAACTAATCTGGCTGAATATCAGTAAATGGAGAAAAATTACACTAACGGGAAAATCTTTGGGATCGAGTTTAACGGCTGAGTGATGCTGTTCCAGGACAATGGCAGGATTGGGGATGAGTTCATGAGGCAGATCCAGTCTATAGCTGCCTACGTGCCCTACATGACCTGTCCAGGCAACCACGAAGCTGCATAGTAAGTGGAACTCAAGGCTATTTTCTATTTTCCTACTCTGACATTTATATTCTTTGGGCGTAACACAGACACATATTGAGCAAAGTATTTCTTTAAAGTGTTGTGGTGCATTCAGAGGTCAGTGAGTTAACTTGTTGTCTGACTGTCTTTCTAGTGGTCAATGTTTCCCATTTTGTTTAATGTAAAGTGTGTATCCACATGTTTATTGGTGATTGTGAACTTGTAAAAGCTTGCAGAAGGAAAAAAAAAAAAGAAAACCCAAAAGCCTCAGTTTTTCCGCTATAGAAAACACTTCGGTCTGCCGAAATCTCCTCACTGTACCATTTCAGCAGATGGGAGCTATTTTGGTCTCTGAAGGCATGAGCAGCATCAGTAACCACCATCTAAACAAGGCGATGATCTTCAACACAAACATTTATCTGGCTGGGAATCATCAGCTCCCTATCTTGTTTTATAGTTCCCAGAGCCAGTATGTGGTGGTGGGAACTGTCTGCGTTTTGACTCATCATCACTGAATGTGTTGTTCACTTTTAAGTCTGGGAAATTTTCTGGATGAAGAGACAGAACAGTGCGAAGGGAGAATGATGCAGGGTCTTCACTGAAAAATTAGAACCACAAGTTGATTTATCAATTTGTCCATCATCCTAATATTTATGTGATAACTGAATAAGCGTTAGAGGCTTTTTTCAGGCCAAATCCTGAACATTTGCTGGTTTCAGCATCTTGAATTTGCTGTTTGTCTTGTATGATAATCATAATGATTTTCACCTTTTTAGACAAAAAAGATTACTTTGATAATTGATAAATGACACATTAATTAATGGTGCTACCCATACTTTTTCTCATTTTTATTTGCTTGACATTATGACCCTTCCGTGCTGCCTCTAGAGACAATTAATTGAGTGAATGGGAGTCTATTTGCAGGTTTTGTAAAGAAAATAATAAGGTGTACATTAACAACCTGATAAAGATAAAAATGTGCCAATGCCTATGAAAAGTAGCCTGTTATCTTTTCATTAAACCAATAGATAAAGCAGCCTTTGTTTGCTTTTCATCTTGAGGATCAGCAGCAAATGTGTGTTGTGTTCCGAGCACATGTGCTAGAGTCAGCTGTGTGTGTTCATGCATTTAAAAAGATTTCAATGTGCCTGATCCTGTACCATAATATTTACTTGCCGCTGCTGTACTGAGGCAGTCCTCGCATGGCCATGCCATGTGTAACGTGACCACTGCCTGGTCTTTATTAAGGAGCTGCTAACAGTAGTCTCTTTTTCTTGGCGCTGCATCGTGACATAAGAAACTGATAATCAAGAACCAGCGAGCTGCATTACATAACTGTCCCTCTCCTATACCTAAATGTGTGTTTTGTTCTGCGGTGTTGTTACGAGTCCAAATATTCCCAGCTGCTGGCCCCCGCCTCTCTTCCTCAGTCCACAGCAGTGTTCCCTCTCACTGCACTTCTCTGTTCCTGTCTCTCTTTCCAACCTCAAAGCCTAATGGGTAAAAGGCAATTCAACTGTGTGGACCGCAAAAGTTTTCAGTCAGCATTCCAGCAGGATGAGAACAGTGGACAGAAGATGCTAAGGCCCCAATCAAGACTGTCTTTGTTCTCCAAGCACAATGCACGTTCTGCCAGGCCCCCGGGGTGACCTGGGAAGTCACCGTCACCGTTCAAAACAATGTCCCGCGATGAGACTTAGTCACAGGCTTCCTGACTGGCTCCTTTAATTTCTCCAACTGGCCAGATTAAAGCTCATCAGATGATGAGGAGGGAAAATCTTGTTGGGTCCGTTTAAGAGTCAGGCCTCTCACATTGAATTTGACGTCAACCAGATTTCTATCTCGAATTTACTTTTAAGTGGAAAAGCAACACACGTGGAAACGAGCATGCTTTGAGTTACACAGGATGACTCACATGTTACACTGGACTCTCGCAGCAGCGTAGATTAATGATACAAATATAAGCTTATCATATTTGTACTCAATCAGACTTTCCACAGCTGAGCCACAGAGCAGAATACTTGCCTGTGGTTGACTTTATGTCGACAGGGTAATCCTTTCCCTTCGGGCAGGCCTTCCCTAAATCAGTGTGTTTGGATTTGGGGATTTTAGGTGTATTATTCCACCAAATGATAATTGATTGTTTATTACTACTAACCAGAAATGCCTGTCTAGATGTCTCCAAATGTTTGCTGGTTCCCTTCTTAGTCACAAGGTGGGAGTATAAACCCATCTGACAGTTCCTGGTCCGGTGCCATGTCTGAGAACTCCAGACGTTAATTGATTTTCACAGGAGCAGATCTCACCCTTTTGGCTCTGCAGTAAATTAAATGATTTGTGTGCAGGACTTAAATAAGACACTTGGCAGCTTCAGCTATGTCCTGTTGAGGATTAAGTTGATTTGGGGTAACACAAGTTAAGACAAGCACCAAGACAAAATTGTCAAAATGGACATAAAGAGATGCTGAGACAAACAGTTTTCTCCTTTATGTTGACTTATCACAGCTCACACATTTTTTACAATCACAAAGTCTTTCAATCATACTGGTCCCAACCCTTTAAACCTGCCATCTGCATCCAAAGAAACTTCAGGTATCATTAGATTTAGAGTTATTTAGCATTGTTCAACTTTTATGTGATCCTCCTTTTGGGTTCCTGTTCCTGGCCTTTGACCTCTGACCCTGCTGTTCTCTAGTTACCTGTAACCAAACATTTACCTAATCAGTGGGGGATCTTTCCCTCTTTCTTTCTTTCCTAAGATAAAAAAATGGTGATTCCCATCACCTTGCTTAGCTAATGGCCCGTTGAGAAGACTGGCTCCTGCCTCCATGCTGAAATTAAAAACCAATAAAAGAGACTGGCAGATTGGCATTGGACAGAGCTTTCCTTTAAAGGCTTTTTCCCTTTTTGAGTGGTGCACCCATTGTAATTTTTGGACATGTCTGATTTAGTGTGGATGATGGTGCTCCTTCAGCTGCTCCTGAGTTTGTGAAGGACGTGTACAGTATGTCGTCTGGTGCAGTATAAAAAGTCTTGAAATTAGTGGTGAAGATTGCGGTAGCGATGATACATACAGTAAGTGTAGTGGTGGATTGATCGCTGTAAGCGCCCTACTATATCTGGACCGAGTAGGAACCACCACGACTCGATGCTAAAACCGCTGTGTAAGTGCCTTAAGATGCGTTTCCTCTAATGGCTGTTAGATCTAAAATTACAGTCTTCTCTTAACAAGATGTCATGGTTTTAAGAAGGGTATATTTAGAGGCCTGTTTCCTTGATTGACAAGTGTAGTACACTCAGCCACAGCGGCTCCTATTCGCTCATCCCATCTCAGCTCCACCCACACACCCCCCACGTTGCCTGAATTCTGATTATCTGGCCTCAGAAACTGACCATGATGCTTAGCTTTAAAAGATCCCCTCAAAAACCTATAGGGTGATGTCACGAAGGCTACCTCCATGTTTTTCTAAAGCCTTTAATTTGGAGGGGCAGCCATTGATAGCCTGGCTACAGCAAAGTGTATGGTTTCTCAGAATAATTAAAGATGGCTGACTTTTTTTTGAAAGCCCGAAGCAGATGTCACCACCACAGTTTGATGGTCATTTTTATCCAAAGATATACCACCCTGCATTTTCTGTCAAGCTGAAGTGAAAACTGAAAATGGACGTAAAAACCCAGTTATTTTAAGAATTGCAGTCACATTGTATAGCGAAGTTTGGAATTATCTTGAGTGCATTCTGAATGGATTGCAGTTTTTTATGCTGTGGTGCAGGCACCACAAAATAAGCGACAGCGGCACTTTGTGGCGTTGATTGCTGTCTGTTGGATATTCAAGGAACGTAGATTGTATGATCAGTCAATATAATTACATTTCTCACTCTCTTGTTTGTTCACAGCAACTTCTCCAACTACAGGAATCGCTTCAGTATGCCAGGCCAGACTGAGAGCCTATGGTACAGGTAAGGGAAAAAGAACATGATAAAACATGTTGACGGGCTTAAGCAGGTGAAAGAACCCCAAGCAGTTGCGGCCAATAGAAGGGAAATTCACATAAAAAAGGTGCATGCTAGCTGCACACACGAAGCAAGGAGAGATAAATCATGTACTTTCCAACAGAGGCCCCAAGTGCAGTATCATGTGAAAGCGTGCCAAACCTCCTGCTGTGTTTCAGTAAGCAGTAATGAGCTGTAAGAGGCAGCGTGGAGAAACTGGATGAAGAGGACAGCAGCGTTTCCTTCTCTAAGCTTAGTTTGCCTCTCCTATCTCAGGAACATGGGAAACTACACAAAGGAGCCATACAACTGACCGGGTGACTCATAGACCACTTCAGACCCCTTTCTCTCAGACAGTAAGATAATACCCCGCTAGTCCACAGGCTGGATGCCCACTCTTCAGGCCCTAGTCCTACACGCAGGCAGGCCGGCTGGCCGAGAGCCCTTCGCTCATGTGCACAGTTAGGAACAAGGGGAGGCAGAGAAAAACTGCTGCTGGAAACACACGTATAGAACACATGCATTTCTACTAATGCTCCATGTCTCCTCACATCAAGTTAATAATACACCCCTAAATCCCATGCGGCTTAAAATGATTGAGAGACACAAATGCATGTTTCCTTGGTGAAGTGAATCATCTTGTGCTCAACACCGACATGCCGGTGACACACGAACTGGAGGTGAAAGTGAGGCCTGCTCTTGCTGTCCTTGCCTCCTCTGCCGGGTTGAGGCAGTGTGTGATTTTAATGATGTGTTTTCCACAGCTGGAACCTGGGGTCGGCGCACATCATCTCCCTCTCCACTGAGGTTTACTTCTACCTTGAATACGGCCTGGAGCTCCTCTTCCAGCAGTATGAGTGGCTGAAGAAAGACCTGGAGGTTAATGACCACACCAGTTACACTTTGATGATGGCTAAGTGCTGTCCTTTCTTCCCATGCCTGTTCGCTGCCTCTCTCTCTTCCTTCTTAACACAATATTATCTTTCAAAGTGGCTCCATTGTGTTTTCTCCATTATAAATCTACTGCATTACCTCCTTTGCCCTTTGACATATGTGGGTCCTCACTTCTTCCTCCTCCATATCTAGGAGGCCAATAAGCCAGAAAACAGAGCAGTGCGTCCGTGGATCATCACCATGGGTCACAGACCCATGTACTGCTCAGATGATGACCAGGATGACTGTACCAGTTTTGACTCCTATGTGAGTGTTAACCACAAAATCCCATCTATTAATACACACTGCACAGACTAACCAAAACAGCTGGTTTTAGATCGGTCAAACTGGTACTGTCAGGTAATCTTCATGCAGATGGAGACTAGCTTTACAGTCTGTTTGAGTAAATGAGGACGTTGCCGCTCAACCTCCTGCTTGGTCTCAAGTGCAAAAATTCTTGATGGCAGACATTTTATTAGCAAACCATAATTATTACCATTATGGTAATACGTCTATGTACCTGACATGATTTTATTTAATTTGGCTTAACTAGAGGGATTATATCATTTCCTTAACAGATTATATAAATTACCTACAATGGATTCATTGTTTATTTTGCACTGTGTCCTTAGTTATGCAAAGAACAGCATGTCTGTATTGTTAAAGGCTTTATTTTATCACATAAAGGTATTTGTAAGCTATTTTCTGCTGCTTAGCAGACACTTTAACTGCCCCTGGTAGCAGACGTGTCAAGCGTATTGCGAGCTGGCCAGTCTGCATCACAGCTCATAAGCACCTTGAGTACGGTATGCACTCATAATCACTGTAATTTGGACCAAATAGTTTCCAGTTAGAATAACTCCTCTCAGCACTTGGCAGCATTTGGAGAGAGGCTGGCATGGGCATATGGGGCTCTACCAGGTAATGTTTCAGGTAGCAGGTAGTGTTTCGGACACTGATGCCAACTCACGCCGTTCTCGCCGCTCTCTGTTATATCTCAGGTTCGACTGGGACGGAATGACACCAAACCGCCAGCTCCTGGTCTAGAGGATCTATTTTACCGCTATGGTATGCTTCCTATTTGACAACCAGCTGTGTGCTGCTAAGAT
This sequence comes from Psettodes erumei, assembly GCA_016785225.1. Classification (NCBI taxonomy): domain Eukaryota; kingdom Metazoa; phylum Chordata; class Actinopteri; order Pleuronectiformes; family Psettodidae; genus Psettodes; species Psettodes erumei. The sequence goes on from JAFBJZ010000383.1 coordinate 495,262, forward strand.
CACAAATTTGCACACTCAGGCAGACTAATGTCCTACCAGTTGCAGAGAGCGGAGCAATCCAAACATCCTTTATTAAAAAAGCAGCCCTTTGGTCTGGCCAATATCCCAGCAGTCCATTTCCAAATGTTTTTCCTGTATTACATGTCTTGACATTCATGACTTTTGTTTGTTGAATTTAATTATTCAACTTGTGGTGGAAATTTAAAAGTTTTGGTTGCTCTGATGTTGAGTGTTTGTTCATTGCTGAGAAAAGTCAGAATAATACAGTGTTTAATTGATGTTGATGTTTGGGCAGTTTTTGTTCTATACAAAGTTGTTGACTTTCATCCCATTGACAGGAGTGGACCTGGAGCTGTGGGCACATGAGCACACATATGAGAGGCTGTGGCCTGTTTATGGTGACAAGGTCGGCTATTACATTATCTATGTCTTTAAGTCTTTTTAGCCTCTGTTTTGGATCAGACTCGTTATGCTTTTCTCTTAAGGTGTACAATGGCAGCACAGAGCAGCCTTATGTGAACCCCAAAGCTCCAGTTCACATCATCACAGGCTCTGCTGTGAGTACTTTTACGTCTCAGGATCACTGTTTTATGGTATTTCATGTTGATGATGAATGCACAGGTTGACAACAAAACAATTTTCTGTATTGTATACAGTCCCGTCTGTGCAGCAGCTGATCTGCCTCAGGAGTTTAATACCAGCCATTCCTCTGGTTAAGAGTTTTCTGATGTAGGGAACAGTGCAGGGCATGCTTTGCCATCCAACCACAGAGGGATTAGTCATCGGCATATTGAAATACAGCCAGACTCACACCAAGGCACAACCGCAGTTGTAAATGTCAAACAGGGCTTTGTGGACAGAGAAAGGCACGAGGCTCATCGCACAGATTCAGTTTAATCACTGCTGATTCCTCTGCAGGGCTGCAGAGAGAAGACCGACAGGTTCAATCCAAACCCCAAAGAGTGGAGCGCTTTCCGCAGCACAGATTATGGCTACACCCGCATGCAAGTGGTCAACACTACCCATGTTTACTTGGAGCAGGTCTCTGATGACCAGGTAGGCATGCACACATGAGAACAGGCACACAAATGCAAAGGTGAGAGGATATAAAGAGTATTGCAGTATTAAAGTATTAACAAAGCATTTTCTATCTTCCAGTATGGTAAGGTGATTGACAGCATATGGGTGGTGAAGGAAAAACATGGCTTCTTTGCCTGGTTCTGAAGAATGCAATCCTTAAAACAAACTGCTCCATGAATGCACTTTGAACTTTGAACAAGCACTTTTTCGCTGCATCACATCAATTATGCACTGATTATAAAAAATACATAAATTGTCCTTCCCATGAATCGTTTCATCTCAGGCAGGTTCGAGTGTGTTTTTATCCAGCTGAATGAAAATTACTGTGTATGATGATCGTCTGCTTCGAATGTCCACAATGTAACTGCAGATTACTGAAAGTGAATCTACTAAACAGTGTTTTATAAACAGGGAATCAAAAAAATATTTTACTCTGAATAAATTGTACTTTTCTTGGGCATGTCTGGATTTGGTCACTGCAATTAATTACTGTAGCATCACTCTAGTTTTGATGTAGCTCCCTTCCACACTGCCTGAACAGTTCATTGACAACAGACATAAGACAGCATGAGTCTGGCAAACACCAGGCCCTGTTCCCTTTTAGAGCATATTTTTTTATATTTCCAGAATCCTGGAAATACACTTAGACAGATCAGGTCTTGCCTCTATCACTCTATCAAGATGACAGATGCTCCCTTGGCTAATCCTATCAGGATATTGGAATCTCATTTCATTGTCTCTCTCTGTGGCCATCAGGAGACAAAAAGACACATGGAAGTCTACACCCACACACAAGAAAAGGACTCTTATGTAACTCAGGGATGCTTGTGGCTTGGGCACATGCAGAGCAAGAGAAGGCGAGTTCCCCCAGAGGAGTGTTGCTCATGCCATTACTCTCACCACCGCAGCGGTATAAATTCCTAATAACAACATGCTGCCTCTGATGAGTATTGGCGGACAACCAGCACGGATCTGCATGTGTCTGTGTTTTCAGTTCTCCTGCTGTCTCTTAGCGCCACAGTGTAATCATCTCTCTGCATAATTTTGTTGACACAACATTGTCTGCTTATGCAAAGTCAATGATTCCTTAATGCTACACACAAATTAACATACAGCACAGTATTTGGCAGATGCAGATGCAGATGCAAAACACATGGAATACAAGCAGACATGTTAATCACTTTAAAGGCTACAGTGAAAGTGCCTTTTTTTACCTGGATGCAGGCCCCCAAAATAACCCAAACACACAAAATTTAGGCAGGTTTTACATTGTTAACATCCGTCACAACATGTCGCCATAAGGAGCTTACAGTCGCGAAGAAGTCAGGTGGCAGTAGTGTGCCAGTAAATCAAACCATTTTGCACTTCTCTCTGATGTTGGAGCCCCACGGCGCAGTCGTGTCTGGGAGAGGAAAGAGACACAAGCGTACAGTGATCACACCTTGCCCTCGCATGCTCTTAGTGTGCCTACCCACTGTTAGCTGCCACTCACAGCCAACCTCATGATTGTAAAAGTATCCTTGTGGAGAAGGCCCCGCAGCACTGCGTTCCTGACCTCCGACCCGCTCAGGCAGTACTCAGTATATTGTTGTCTCCCACCGAGTGAGAGACAGGAGAAAGAAGCAGTGCTGAGGGCATACGGCACAAACCAGCAGGGGGGCTGCGAGGCTGTAGCCTAGACTGAATCACTGTATTTGCTCGCAGTCGTTAGCAACCACATTTATAGTCCTATAAACGTTGGTTGTTTTCCAGTTAGACAATGTATAATGCAAAAAGTTGTTGCCTGTTAATAATGAGTGCGTCACGTGGCACCATCCTTTAGTTCATGTGATTTCTGAAAAAAACAAAACATTGATCGCATTCCAGGAAAAAAAGAGTGTCACCTCAGATCACATTCCCGTTGCTGAAATATGATGTGCTTATTACGGCCTACGATAGAAGCACAGCAGGTCTGCGGTATTGTGGTTAAAGGCCGTTGTTGACAGAAATTGATTCTTGCCCTTTAACAAGGCAACACATTTTCCAGCACCTCCTCGTCCACTCTAAGTTAGCCAACTTGCCTCTTTCAACCAAGAGACATTGCTTGTCAGAAGTCAGATATGTTGTTTCAACAAACATCACTATGAGGAATTGAGTCTTCATGTTTTCAGACATAATGCAGACTCTTAACCATTTGTAATATCCAGCTCCTCTCTCTTTGGTGCCTTCTTCTGCACATAGATGCTCCTCAGAGTTTGATGCGCTACGCTTGACTGGCATATGTCATTATCGGGCTAATTTCATTTCCAGTTATTAAAACAGGACCTGCTGTCTGGTTAGACGACTTAAGAGACCTGAGATCTAGACATGACCACATAGCCGTCCCACTTCAGTGAACTTAATGTAGCAGGCTAATTTCTAATGACACATCAACAGCTATTTCTCCTTCCCCAAGCTTATGACCCTGTAAACCCAAACAGTAATGAACTCTCTCAAGACCACATGCAAGATCGGGAAGCAGATGTCTCTTTCTCTTCACCAAACAACCGTAAGATCTCTCTGAATTCACTTCAGTTAAACTCTGCGGCTTACCAACATTTTTTTATCTGTTTTCAAGAGTCTCTCATGGCTCTCACCCTTGACAACAAACTCCCTCAAGAGTCAGGAGAGTGCTTCTGTGTGGTATTTCTCTCCATGGGTGATCAAGGGGAGGCACTTGATCACGGGGTTAAACTGGAGGAACTGGGGACATGTGTAATGAATTCAAGGCCTTCAGATGCCGGATTTCAGGGATATTTCATCAATCCAGAAGCTCAGTGTTCTTCCATAACCAAAGCGCCACTATTAAGCAGCCTCAGACCACCACCAAGACAAACAGCCAAGTACAGTCTGCCCGGGCACATCACAACACCGCAGCGACTTACAGGGCTTCAGACTGTGGCATCAACAGGAACACAGTGTTTTCACTGAGAACACATTATATTGTCTCAGTAAATCTAAGGTAAACATGGGAGCGCCCACCCTGAAACAAGGTTTTGTTCTTATGGCAAGTGTATGAGGTAAATTCAAAATGCATTTTCTCTTTGGAAAAAAAAAGATAAACTGAAAAAATCAGACTGGGCGTTTGATAAAAGCAGTTTATTATTTCTGAAGATATGGGAGGCAAGCCGCCTGAGTCGAAACAATATTGAGAGTGAAGGCAAAGAATTCTCACTGATAAACCACCACAGGGAGTTAAACAGCACGAATCCTGTCTTCTCACAGCACAGGGGCTGTAAATCACTCTGATACAAGAGACACATGTCTGCTTTCAGAATGTTCAAAGTTTTGATTGATTACTTTAAACACATGTATTGTAAGTTGGTGCCATTACTAAGACCCAGTATAGCTGTTCAGGGATAGGGAAGTTACCATGTGTGTGTCACTATGCTACATTGAATCCGCAGTTAGCCTTCCCTGTTAGCATTAGCTAAAAGAATGATGTAAAGTAGTGATTGCCAACACTTCATTTCTCACACGAGTACTTGGAGAACTTGTAGAGTAGCTCAACTAATTTGAAAAAAATGTCATGTTGATTTTATTATGGCATCAGCTGTAACGCTTGAACAGTATACAGTCTATACTTTGTGATCGAGAATCTGTGAACCAATCAGAGAAGCCTAAACTGTTAGCTAAAAGTGGAAAAATGGTTAAATAATTGATAAGCTGTGAAAACATTTAGCTCAAAGTAGTGGATGAGTGTTATGAGATAAATTGATAAGCAGTGGATAAATGAAATGACAAAAAATAGTTGGCTAAAAACAATGGATCTGAAATAACTAAACAGCACTGGATAAATTGTTAAAATAGCTAGTTAAATGTAGTGGATACATTTTTGAATAAATGTTGGTTGAAGCAGTCAGCTTCACTCATGGCAGAAGATTGCAAACTTAAGCAGTTAACTGAATATAGCTGAATGTAATTAATTAAAATGAATGGCTGCATTTGTAACATTACGGTATGTTTTGATGAAGCGGCACCTGGGCTACATCAGACAAAGAGGACTTGAAACCACTGATATAAATGAATGGTCTGTATACTACGACTCAACCTTCACCCTCTGAATATAATTTAGTGTGTATGATTATTTACAGATGGAAAAGTTTCCATGCAGATCTGACCACAAGCACATAAACAGGCAAGTCAAAAATGAAGCTTGCAAGCATCAATGGCACTGCTTCTGCAGTTATCCATCCAGATTAGTAATGCTGTAATTTATCAGGAAGACATTAGGTTAACTACGCTTTTTAGCCAAGCACGACGAATTCTAGTTAGCAAGGGGCTCATCATCATCATCATCCTGCAATTTAACGGTGAAAAGGTTTGGCCCCTGATTTTGGTCTGCTTCTATCCTTTCATTTTCAAGTAATTGATCTTCCACACGGGGCAGAAGAACGTCGGGATTCATGGGTCACGTTGTTCTGCATACAGACTACGTTGTTTTGGAAAGCAGTGGCAGGCCAACCTCTCAGTCTGTAGGAAGCGTTTACTTTGTGCCAGAGGGAATAGGTTCAAACAATTAACTTTGAGCCTCAACACTTGGGGAGCTGAATGACAACAGGGTTATGCTACTGGCTACTGTTGGCAGGCAGAACTGTGGCATTTCACTCTGTTCAGTTTATTAAGTTATTTATTTATTAAGTTTATTTATTGTGGTATTCAAAAAGGATCAGTTTTTGTCAAGGTCTTCTTATGGGCTTCATGACCTGCTCCAGCATCAAACTGTTTGATGGTCACACCTAAGCTGTTGCTGTTGTGGATAGTCATAGAAACCAAGGCTGTAGACATTTACCACATCCTCTAAGTCGTGACACAAGGATTAAACTCTTTAACCACTGCACAGGCTCTCTGGGCTCTGTCATGCCTGCTTGGTTAATACAAATTGCACGGCAGAGATGTATTTTCTCACAGGCTGGCACTGCTGACGCTCACAGAAAGCAACATGCTGTTGAGAACAATGCCAGGTTCATTACGCATATCCTCTGTCCTCCTGTCTTCTCTACATTCAGTTATGCTTACATTCTCGTACTTGCCTCCAAATATCAGTGAAGCCATTTCATTGTTGGAACTTTTGCTGACAAAGTAATGTTCTCGTTGATCTTTGTACACCGTCATGTCAGCATTGCTGCAGAGCAAAGACTGTGTTGAATTAAAGAGCCTACCTTTATCATTTTCGGTACAAAGCCATCACTCTTTCAGCACCTGAGATCTGAGCTCCAGCAAAGGAAAGGTCAATGGGTGGCTTACATGTCCAGAGAGTTTTACAGCAATGGTAATACAAGAACTCCTTTAAAGCTCTGGTTTTAAAACCATTTAGATAGGAATGAGGTGATTAACAGTCATAATGGATTTTGGGCTCAAAACCCTCAACTCTTGCCCCTGTAAAATGTCACAAAGGGAGCCGGAGGACCCTCTTGAGTGTTCTCAACTTCCTCAGCACGTGTAGAGGCCATACTTCACACTCCTCACATTGGGAAATGAACAGGGGGGTGGAAACCACAAGTGCTTTTGAGCATTTTAAGCACATGCCCGCTGCTTCTATTTGACACAACAATCACCCAGTTGTAAGCAATCCCAGCAGTGCCCAAAGGAAATCATTTAGCTCTGTAAGAGTGTTATGACAAGGGCATAACCTGACTCTAGACATAAGACGATATTTCAACACTTCATTTCCCGTGGGGAGTTTATGCAGGACCTTCTGTAGGAACTTCAGTTATATCCACAATGCTACTGGTGGGATTGTTTGCACTGATGGATCTTTCAGCGCTCAGCGAGCAGAGAGCAATGTCAAGGAAAGCAGTCAAAACTGCTTTTTTTCTTATCCACCTGAGGAAAGTCTGGCATATAACAATGTTTTCTCACTTCAGGTTCATGGTGAGGCTCCCCATGGTTTGGAGGGCAGCATGTGAACACTCAGATGGCCTCTATGGGCCTATGTGGCCCCTGGTTTTGGCTGACACACTGGCCAAAAAGGGGTCAGGAAGGTGTGTGTTGTTAATGAGCAAAGGGTAAACTAAAAAGAGATGAAGGGCAGGACTGAAAGCTGTCTCTGTCCTCAAAGCCATATTTCAGGCTGTAAAGGTAATCATGTTGCGGAGGCGGTATCCAGTGTTGTTTTTGAAGGAGTGCAATCATACTAGACAGTCTCACTGACAGTAACGTGGTTTTCAGTGTTTATGGAGAGTTCAGAGGTCCAACTGAACGGGCTGTGTAGATCTCCAGTGTACCTTGAAAAAAAAACAAAAATCTCCTCTTCTCCTCACCAGCTTGTTGGATGTGGATAAACTGACTGGCTTGCTACAAAAACACAGATGTCTCACATCATGGAATACGAAGTATTCAGAGAATCTGTCCAGGAATAGCAGACGGTTTTGTCATTAGCGGACATTGATGTCCTTGGCCTGATGACATGCTACAGTTGCACTCAGACAGACAAATATGTCCCTTGTCTAGACCCGTGAAGATACTTTACGTCTCTGTATCTAGAACATTTGGATCAAACTGGCATTTAGAAATTAAACATGATGTCCTTTGGCATGGTTGACAAGATTAAACCAACCAAAAAAACACCAAGCCACTGCACTCTTCTTTGGTGCAAAAACAAGCTGCTCTGTTTCAGTGTTAAGTTTAACAATATGCAACAATTTGTTTATAAAATGTTTATAGTCATGGTTTTCACTGAATTGTAGTGTTGGCTCTTGATGTGCCCTCTAGTGTGACTGAGGTTGACATTTGTGACATTTGGGTGACAGACATTCATGCCTCTCTTAGGATGAATTGCTGCCATCAGAACAGAGTTTCAGTTAGTCCAGATACCTACAACAATAATTACATTACCACCTGCCCTAGCTTTTTTTGTGTTTGATTGTTACCATGCTTACAATGACACTAAGGTGGCATACATGGTAAACACTATACCTGCTAATCATCAGCATTTTAGCGTTGTCACTCTGTGTTAGCATGCTGATGTTGACATTTGAAGTGCCCCCTCAGAGAGCTGCCAGGGATTTGAATTTCTGAGTGGATTCACAAAAACAAATTGAAACCACACATTGACTAGACTACATTCTTCCTAGATGATAACAGAAGCAAGTGGATGCAGTTTTTGTACCATCGCAAGCAGCCAAGGAAGCTAACAAAAACACAACTTGGAGTGTTTGTTCTCCCTTACAACGAGTGTTTGACCACCCATTAAATGGACCAAGGCATGAATTTGGGCAGAGAGCAGCAAATCATCCCGTGGCCAGGAACTGGTTTTGTGTGGCCACTGGCCGCCAGAGGAGCTTGTTTAAACAGACCCAGACTGAAAGACTTAATGACCATGCTGACAGCAGTCATACGAGATGTCTAGTGAGGCTGGTGTTCTGTGGCTGAAGGAGAAAGAGTCCTACAGCTGCAAAGAAAAAGGGAGGGATGTTGTGGTCACCATCTCTTTATGTAAACTCCAGAGAAAAGAGGCGCACAAGACTCATTTTTGAATCTGACTTCAATATTTGCTCTCCCACCAAACCTAAACCAACATGAATGTAGGATATACAGTCCCATGGCAGCCTGCTGTGTTTTTCCTGCCACCTCAAACGTGTTCTACCGTCTGCTCCAATGTCATCTCAATTAAACATTAGCATGTGGACAGAGAACAGCTCAGACTTAAAAGTAGGTTTGTATTTTTGTAAGGTAATGGTAAGTTTGGGATAGCATCCTGAATATAATGACACATATTTTGGAGTCAATTTTGCTGATTTAAACTATTCTCCAAAACCCATGGGCTATTTACATGTGCTAAATTCATGCAGACCAGCAGTAGATGTGCATAAGTCAAGAAAACAGTAGCGGGAAAGAGGTTATGGTTACAAAGAAGCAATATGATTTGTTTAAGTTATTGTAAGAACTGAAAGAGCTGTAAATTTTCTAAAAATGTGACACTTCAAATCAAAAAGTGACACTTTTATAATACTCACGATTCCCAAAGAATACTTGGAATAGTTCAATTACAGGCACTGTAGCTCATACATTCTGACACGTGATCCTATGGGTAATTCTTATCTTCAACCCCTTAATGCCCCAGGGTTTAACCCTGCAGAGGAGAACACATGTGCATGAAATATCCTCAGGTCTTTTTGGGCCTCTTTATCTGATAAAGTCTGGGTCTGCTACTGTGTTTCAATCTCTCTAACTTGGACCAGGCCGAAGCAAAGAAGAGGCTCTTGGTATCAAAAACTATGAAGATCCTCATCATCTCAAGTTTTTCCTTTTTTACAAAATAAAAGCAGCACACAGAGTGGACTTCATGGATTTACAAAATTAAAGTTCCACAGTAATCAAATGATAAACATCACAATTACATAAAAAGTTGACATTTGAATGGATTTTGATGTTAAAAAATGTTAAAAGAAGTTAAAATTTCAGACAATTACCACATGTAAAAAAGTAACTGGTGCGGATCATGAAATCTTCCTGTGGACATACTGCAGAGACACAATCACTTAGACCTGAAGTACGTGACTTTTTGTGCCCAAGATAAGCATATTTAACTACAACTTACATGTCGCATTTTAAGTTTGTCAGTCATTTTATGTTAGGCAGGTAATTTATTGATTTGTTATTTGTTTTTTGCTTAAAAACAGCTGTCTATGGCATCTGATCATCTATGAAAGTGATGAGAATAAACCAAAACAGTAGAGTTGCAGACCCTAAAACCAAAACATTGTGTCACGTTAAAATGTCTGCCATGAAAATGGCTTTTAGAAGCAAACTTCTGTTGGTGATTTAAGACTTCCCAGTCTGCATAACCATGGCTATCGTCCACATTCCAGCCTATAAGAGCGCAAGATTAAATACTTTTGGAGAGGGATGCTGGCTGTCCTTCCTGCTGTGGTTAGTGCATTCACCTTCAAAAGAGAATTCACAAAGGTTATTGGGAATTAACTGTTTCCCTATGCTTTTGAAAATCTGTTTCACTTTATCTCTGGGTCATTGAACGATTGTCCCACACCCAGTACCCTGCGCCACTGTCAGTAAGAAGTCTCTTATATGAGAAATTGCACAATATCATGTCTGTTCTCACTTCTGTGCATATGGTGATTGCGAAAAAAAGAAACAGGTTGATTCTTCAGCTGCCTGCATGCAACAAAGATATATCATGTCGAATACTTGATGGATGTGACATGAAGAAGAGCAGTGAGCAAAAAAGTAACTGCTTCAGACAGCATTACATATAGTTTGTCCTAAAGATCTGACCTTCCCCAGCCTAAAGGGAGTCATGGGGGAAATAAACAGTGTCAGCAGCTCATCTTTTTTCATCTGACAGCCTACTCATGTCCCTCTCTAATTTTGTCTGCGACTGGCTAACATTAAGGTGAGATATTCCGCTCGTGTTTGGTTTAGCGCATCCTGTCTTTGCGCTGTGTCCACATAATCTGTCTCTGTGGTATGTAAACTACTATAGAATGATCTTAATTTTGCTATTTTCTCCTCTACAAATGCACTTTCTTTCAAATGAGGCTCATAAAAGTCTCTACATTTAAATAAGAATAACTTGAAATAGCCCTTACCTAACCGAAGGCACACATGTTCATCTTTAATTATTCTGACAGTGACTAAGTGCTGTAATAATGATTCCCTGATTGGAGATGTCAGTACCACTTGCACGATTTTTACATTTCTATAAGCTCATCAATCAGAAAATGACCTTTCTGCTGTGCGTGTGTGTCTGCTACATTGTTGTTAATTTGCATATGTGACTTTTGACTCAACAAGTGTGTGGGCTCATCAACACCTGATCCTGTCAAGTATACACATGTGGATAGTCTTTCCAATCACTGCTTAGATTCCAGCATTTTTCCAAGACTGCTACGGAGCCAAACACCAGTCGAACAGTCACCCGGCTCTGCAGAGAGGCGTGATTCACTCGTTTGTGCTGCATGACTCAAAGCTCTCTTCCCTGTCTCCTCATGTCCTGTTCCCACTCCCACTATCCTCCGTGGGATTAGGCTTGCCATTTGAGCCGCTGCCAGTTTGCATGTGCTCCCCTTCTGGTCAGCCATGGAATCGCATACAGCCTTTCTACATAGCAACACTTTATGGGCACACTCCAAAACACACACACACAAAAACGACAAACAGATGGCTGAGGAAGCAAAGCGATTGGAATTTTTCCAAATGATATGATTGGTTGCCCTTTTCTACATATTGATACCATATACTCTTCATCAATATTGAACCAAGATGGATCTTAAATCACTTTGATACAGCAACAACAATGTCAGCTTGAATGACTGAATCAACACGTGCAGCTTGTTGCCTTTGGAAAGTGAAGAATTGACTCCTTCATGAAGTGGCAGTCAAAAAAGGACTGAGTGAAATTCCTTCAAATTGGTCCAACACTAAACACTAGTTGCCAGGTCCAGCTAAAGTATTGCACTAAGACTGAGCCCAAGCGGGTGGGTGTTAAAGAGGACCAGATGATCGGGTGAAGGTATGGGGTTTCCGATAGCCATATTTTCTGAGAAGATGGGAAGAAAAGAGGTGAGCTGCAGATGTTGAGGCTTGTTCTGCTGCCCGAGGTCTTATTTGTGTTCGTCGCAATTCAGATTGAGCACTAACTGAAGCCGATTGCGCAAGCACGGCCTTTGTGGGTTTGATCTCTTTTGGACTTGCCACTGCAGCATATTCAGAAATGGGGTGTGAAAACATTCCCTGCACAGAAGAGACCCAGGGAGAGACAAAGTTGAAGCAAAATGACCTCAGAATGCAGAGACCAAAAGTTTGCATTGAGAGTTTCCAGTGAGACACATTTTCTCCCACGTATACTGTTAAAAAAAACAACTTTCCTTTTCCTCTCCTTGTGAACTAATTTCTTCAATTTCTCGTCAGAGCTGTGCAGTCGAATGTAAGAGTATAATAAAAGCAGTCACTGAAGTTAAATGAGAGGGAAAGTTCGCCTGGCCGGTGCACAGAGGCATGGTGTCATGTAGGACTGGAAGCCAAACAACACAAAGCAGCTCTCACACAGGGAGGGGTGTCTAGTCCTGAAAAGTCCCCTTAACCATTTGTAATAGCCCAAATCAGGCTAATCTGTGTAACACGAGTCAGCATCCAACAATAACATCTTGATTATCAGTAACTGCTGTTAATGGAGATCTCAACACAATTTACTATTCGGAGTCATATATTACTCAAGTGATAATTTGTGTTAATGGATGACCAATTACAATTGAGAGTATTCACTCAGCATGGCGGAGCTTTGGTGTTTCATTTCAAATCAATCCAGACATCTTTATTAAAGCCATGCGGACATGAGGAATGCTGTTATCTACACTGATAAGTAACGCTCAGCAGTTTCTCCTCGCTATTGAATTTTTGCTGTGCGCTTGAATCGTCTTTCTGGTGATTATTGGACAGTGGTACAAAATGGAAATGCACTGAATGGCTAATTGTGGAAAAGAGTGAGAAGAGGAGAATGCGTCTGTTTGATTTAATGATTTTTTATATATTTATTGTCATTCACTTGCTACTGGTTGATTCTGAATAGCTGAATAGTCACCAGAGACTACATGCCCTGAGGAACGGAGGGGCCTGTGGAACAAAATTGGGCACTGTCGTCATCACGATATTTTGGATCAATGAGTGTCTTTGCTTCAGGCAACATCACTCTCTGTTGAGCTGAAAAAGTGCCCTGTGTTTGAATGTTAAAACATCTTCAGCTTGCCAAAGTCAATACAGGTTGATTTTTTTTTTAAAAAGCAAACAAGGATCCAAGCTCCAATTAATGCATAATGTACAGATTTTATCTCCCTTTCTCCAGAGGGGAAAACACATTTGGTTCTTTCCACTGGCTTTACGTTTTCATAAGAAAAAAACAACAGATGAGGTGAAGCGATAAACTGCACAAGAAAGAAATGAGGAAAGGGCTTCGGGTAGGTCCCGACAGTACTCCACCTGGAAAACAAAACAGGTGAAAGGATGGCAAAAGATCTGCCTGTGTCCAGGAATTGAGGCTGTATTTTCCACAAAGCCCCGTGGATAAACATCAAGCAGAATGGGCTGTCTGAGAGCGAGTCATCAGTGGGCAGTGACAGATCCAGCTTTCGTCTCCACCGCCATTCCTGCATGGTCAAAACAGAAGGGACAGCAGATTCCACAGCGACTCCTCAAATAAGCAGCACACGGCACGACACCTCCCTTCACAGGAAAATGGGAAGGAAGATGAGATGGAGCGAGACAGAGGCCTGACTGATCCTTTCAGACAGTCGGAGAAAACTAAACACCTCAGTTTAAACATTCAATAATGGAGTGCACTCATCCGTAATCAACAGCCCTGGAAATGGATACCTCCGTTTTGTTTTTATGGTTCATCTTTGTTCTATGAAGTAAAAAAAAAAGTACAAGAATTTGCTCGAGCAAGAGTTCAAACTCTTCGGATTAAATGCCAAACAAAGTTGACCATCGCAGATTGTCCCCATACTCCATTCCAAAACACAGTGCAGCTGCGTTGTGAAGGTTTGTTTGGTATCCTTGCTACCACCATGGCTCAAGGGATGGAAATCCCTCGAAAATCAGTCCACGGCTTTTGTCCATACTGAAATATGTCAGAAACTATTGGGTGGATTAGCATTGTCGACTTGCTTTGTTGATCTCCTGTCTTTCCCTCTAACACTACTGGCAGGTTGACATTTTTAGTTTTTAGTCACACATCTTGACGACTGTTGGATGAATTGTCTTTAATTTCGAAATAACAAGAATATTTCACTCATGTAGATGTTTTCATTGGCTTTCATATGTCACCCAAGATATATAAGTGGGACCCTTAATTTAACACATAGCAGTCTCCAAGAAGCCAAGTCACTGTAATGGTAATGTACGGCTGTCCTCAGTCACTAAGGCCTTTGTCTCTCAAGAGTGAGTGTTATTGTAAACCCCTGCCATGCTGTCAGGGCCTGTTTCCTGCTAATGTAGGTGGCCTCTGAGAGAAAAATACCACTAATGTCTATGATGTACACCTTCAGTGGCTTCTATAGGCAGAACAAACTAGTTGAGAGGAGGCCATAAAATTAATTTGCAGTGATGCTCTCCAAGCTCGACCCGGCAGGGTTTGTTTAAAGAAAAGGCCATTAAACCAAACATGTAAATTACAGATTGACTTACTTGAACAAAAATATAATCATCGTAGATCTTATTATTACAGGCCTTGGTGGCAGTGGTGAATATGTCTATAAAAGGGTAAAGGGGAAGTGATGTTGTCAGAGAGTAACGATTCGGCAGCTGGTCTCCTGTGGAATCCTGGGCGATATTGGAGATGACGGAGACCAGCTGCTGCTGCTGACTCAGTGACTCATTTTTACCTCAACAGGGAGAAGGAGGGAAGGAGAGAGGGAAATGGCAGAGCAGCAGCTCTCGCTCAGACAAAGAACAGATGCAGCCAGCTCCGGCAGGGAGAGTAGCCAACATAACACTTCACCAAACAATTTTAAATCTGCTATATCAGTTTGTACTGTCCTTTTCCTCCGCTACCGGACTTGGATCATGATGCAATGCAATCATTTGGTTTTTAAACGAGATATGATCGGGAAAACTCATCGTAAAAGAATTCATCCTTGGTAATTTCAGTCATTAGTGTGGGATAAATGAAAGGTGAAACTTTGGAGAGAGAGTTTTGCGTGTAGCCTTGATCCTTGTGGCTAAATGACAGCGACCCAAATATTTGTTCCTCTTTCTTCCATTTGTCTGTCGCTGTTGTGTTCTGCAAATTATGTGTGCAAGCTTGTATTATGTCTGGATATTTGGCATGAGAAATGATTTTATGTTCTTGGTCAGGCTTCAGATATGGTATTGGAAAAAGAAGCGGTACAGACTACAGAGAAGTGAGATTACTTGGATGGAAGTAGAGACAAAAATTGCTTAAAATATATTATTATTCTAATATATAATATATTATATAATGTAATAGCAATAATAATGTGAAATGAGTATCTTGTAGTGATGAATCACCTCCCAATTCTTCACTTTTCCACAGCCCAACACAAATTTTACTGTCTTTCCAGCTAATTGTTTCAGTTTTACTTCCTGCACCTTTACTGTTTTGGTTCACTGTCTTGGTTCTCATCAAATCCATTTCCAGCTGCAGCAGAAAGATTTTCAGAGTGGAAGTTCTCTTAAGGTAACTGTAGTCTACCTGCTCAGCATTGAGTCTGACAGACATTAGTAGCTCGCTGTTGAACATAGTGCATTATGCTTTCATCATCTGAAGGGCCAGAGGTTTCCCTCAGGAGTTTGTGGAAACCAACACAGAGTGGCAGGATCACTAGACTGACATTCATTTGGTTGCCTGAAACACGGCTCCATGAATGTTCTGTATATGCTGCATGTGTAAAAAGGTGACTGTCTTCTTTTGTCGGAAAGTTTTCTACCAAAATTCCTTAACAGTGAAAAGTGTCAACATAATAGTTACAAAGAACAGACAGTTCAGACTGTCTGACTTGTCATAGGGGGGAAAACACTGTTGCACCTTATAACTTTAATGACGGCTTTGTTGCACAGCGTCCCAGTAAGCCTTTCCAGTTATGTGGCACGTACAATACCAGGAACATGGAAACGGCTCATCTAAATGGAATGCAGCCGCTGTCAGTGTTATTATTTACACCTGTGTTTTTATCCTGCCATGTCAAGGGTTTCTGTTTTCCTGACTGGTTGAAACACAGTCATCCTAGGTTTCTAGTACTTTAGTACACGATATAAAATAAGTAATTCATAAGTATTCATAAGTTCAACAAGTACAGTAAAAAACACTCAATAACAGCAACAAATGTACTTTTAATTTGCCAGTAATGCTTCTTCCCAGAAGTAACTGAGTCTGTAATGTGAATGAAATCCACTGGCGGGTAAGCCCTGTTGACAGCAGCTGAACGCAATCAAATACATGAACTCTGAGACACCTCAGATAGCCCGCACACACACACACACACACACACACACACACACGCAAAAAATCTCCTGCAAATGTATTACAGATCTTAGAATTATTGATGTGTCAAGTGACTTTTAAATCTGATTACTCTGATGTCCCAGATGTTTTATTTCACACCTCTAAAGTAGCAAATCCTCACCACAGAAAGAATCTGGGAGGTGTGTGAATGTGTGTGTTGGTCTGTTTGAAGATGAATCCAAATGATAATAGTCTTGACTTTGTGGCCTCTGCATGGTTGCCAGCCATAAATAATGTGAGGCTGTGATTACAGACACATCGTCCTTGTTTAGACTCTTCCCGCAACTGGGGAGGAGATCATTCTGAGACACCGTCTTAATCATCATTAGATAATACAATGAAATGTGGAGATGTGGCTCAGTAGCACATCTCCATCTACCACACTGATATGACTCTGCTTGAGCAACAATCAATCGATGCATTTGGAGAGCAAAAATCTCCTGACGTCAGCTGTGACTGCATTGGAAAGAACCTCTTAAGATAAACAAATTGCAAGCTCATGGCTCTCAGAGTCTCCCAGACATAAACTTTTCCCTGAGAAAACTAACATAAAAGAACAAATGCAGAATGAACAAACAGCATATGGTGGAACACATGCCAGCCCAGATAAAAGACAACGGAAAAGTGGAAATCATAATTTTTTTTAGTGTACATACCATTCCAGACCGGGAGATTATGGGAAATTTTGCGATGACACGGTAGCTTTGCCCTTATATGGCAGCCGCTGTCCTTGTATTGTGTCCTGCTGAGAAGGACAGCCACAGCAACAGTCTCAGGGACAGCAGACATTAATTACATAACAGACTTGGCAGTGAGTCAGTGCGTATGCTAAGGGCTTAAACCTTGAGCCATGCAGGATTTGTCAATGGATGTGGTTGGAATGTCTGGTATGGGTGTTGGTACCACCAGCACACAAAGCAGAACAATCTGCTGTTTGTTAATCCTGCAAAGGACAAACAAAGTGAGTTACTGTTTCCCAAAGTGAATTATTTAGGTTGTGTAACCAAATCAAACAAAAGAGAAACATATAGTATAAATGAGAATCTCCAAGATTGTGGGTTCGAGTAATGGTTACGAGTAATGGTTTTGTAGACATGACATCTGCAGCCCAGAGTCAGTGGACTGACTTCTAAGTCAAATCGAGTTTTTTCCGCTCTTCCCATAATGACTGGAAGTCCTTTTGATTCTTGATTATCTGATCATGGTTTTGCCAAATCGCCATGAGTCAGAGTTTTTTTCAAAAATAATAAAAAAAACACTTTCTGGATGATATCTCATTGTTTGTGCGCTCATCATTGCTCTGCACCTCATTGATACACAACACCTGGAACACCATGTACGGACAGTGAGATGCGTCATTTATGATAAATGGTACAAGAACAACATTGACGTTGATTCACAAAATCGGAGCTGATGAAACTACATATTTGTTAGTTTATTGCAAGTTTTATTGTGTAGTATCAGAGCGAAGAATGTGTGAAAAGAGTTTTTTTCAACCCATATTAGATTTCTTATCACACATGTGCAACAAGTTAGCCATGTAAGTACAAGCCAAGAGGAGTTGTCCAGATTCCTTGTAGCAGTGTGGAGTGGCCTTTGTGAGTCTTTGTTGGGAGGCCTGAGTAAACATTGTTGCTACGCAATGAAAGCAACTGAGGAAAATCCTCATCTACTTTTCCAGCTATTCAGGTGAACGTACACTATATTTATATACCAGATTCCACTTGTTAACGTCAGACTGATAATACTGATAAAACTGTGAAATCGTCAGTGTATTAGCATGAAACGTGATTACATGAACAAAATCCTACCTTAATAGTTCATATACAAAGTAATTAATCATACTGGTTAAAAAACACAGTGTTATTAAGGACAACAAAAACTTAAATTACTGGCAGACAACTTTCAGTGAACCTACTGAATATTTTGCAATCTTTTGACATTTACATGGCTGGAGGACTTGATCCTGCAACCCCCCAGCAGCGGGTTGCACTAAGAACTGGTTTCATCTTTTATTGAACACGTCGCTCTTTTGGAATTGGCTAGAGGAAGTGCAAATGTTGGATGAAACAGATCAGCTACGTTTTTATCATTAGTTTACAGATTACTGGAACTGTTTCCATTTTTGGTCCAGTCACTTTCTAAAACTTATGTGTGATGGATCACCAACAGTTCAATTTGTTCCACACCAGGAGTGTTAAAGCAATTGTTATAGTTGTGTGACTGATGAGTTTTAAAAGTAGTAAAAAGAGTTTAGGAAAACTTGGGGAAAAAAGTTATTTGCATACTTGATCTAATTACAGAACAACAGCAGATCTTACATCACTTTGTGTGATATTATGTAGTTACAACGCCCCAAGGAAGAAATATTTATATCACTTTTTATTCGTTGTTGAGAAACAGTCAATTCTTTTACATTACAAAGTACAACGATTTGTTGGTGAAGAGTGAAGCAACAAGTAGGGATAGTAGTAGTCGGTAGTAATATTAGTAGAATCCTCACCTGACTCCGCAGTGCCCCTCGGTTCTATGGAGCATTATAGTGTCTTTCATCTCATTGATTTGGTTTGCTGACCCACATTTTTGGTTCCCTATTTTTTCACCCGCTGCAAAAAGCTGTTTTCAGCTTCTAAAAGTGTTCTATGCACTGCCTGCCAGCAAACACAGAGTTAGTGGCTAGCCAGAAATAAAAATAGAGCAGCATCTAGCAGCTAAAGAGCCAGATATTTCTCTAAGGAAATGGTGGAGACCAAAAACAAAGCTAAAGGGAATGAACTTACATATATCAGGTGGACCTGAATGATGAATGTGTCAGCTTGAGGTGTTATTTACACATTCAAGTGTTTTCCAGCTTTTTCCGCATATCACCTTAATACAGTAAGAATCTGTCAATTTTGTGTATACATTGTTTTGTACTTGCTCCAAGCAGCCAAAAATATCAGTTAATGCTGGTTGAAGTTAGTTGTAGCAAGTTGTACAGTAATTTGGTTTAATATGCAGTTTATTATGTGGATCTTTGTACAGTATACTGGATATACAATGTACATCAGTCTAAAGAGAGAACTGCTGAACTAGCTGCCCATTTTAGAAATAAACGCAGCAAAATGTTACACCAAGTCAATGCAGCAAATTTCATGTTGAAGAAAGAGGCTTTATTTTCCTCTCCAGCTGTGGCTGGTCTTGTTGGCAGCACGTTTCTTCTTGAGAAGAATCCTGGCCGCGATCTGCACAGTCTCTCCAGCTGAAGTTTGAACCCTGGGCTGTGATAAATGAGCAAGAAGTGCTGTAATTCACTCCTACTCTCTAGTGGGTCCTTAAAGACTGGTGGTACTTTTTTCACCCAGACAATTTGCCCTGGTAGCTGATGTTGTCAGAAACCGTACTCAACATAGTGTTCATCTATGGATGATTGAGTCATGAGTCATGAAATCATTCTGAAAATCAGAATAAAATCCAAAGAAATTAATTGTATCTATGTTTTTTCAGGATGCAAAGACTGACAGGTTTCTGTTTGTGAATCAGTCGCGGCGTCTGCCTGTAACTTTTGGAAAGGCAAACGGTTGACTCAAAGCCCAGTGAGAAACCTGACATGATATATGCAGTATTAAAGCTGTCTTGTTTAAATTATATGAAGCTGGATTAAAACAAGGCAACTGTGTTTATGTGAAGCTTTTCTCCATTCATAGCTGTGGTTAGCCACAGCATTCCTGCTACAGATACCGTTTTAGTCATACCTGCTTCCATGCACAAGCCGCAAGAGCAGACAGACACCCAAGTAATCATTCCATTTGTCCAGATGACTATACCATTCAGCCACCCAAGAAATGGTACAAAGTTGAAAAGTGCTTATATTCGAGTGAAGGATAGTCACCATATTTCAATCCCAGTGAGCAACACAAAAGCCAATGAAGTATAAGTAATAATTCTAGCACTGCTTCATCACAGTAGAGATCAGACTACCAAGCTTTTGTTCCACATGGAAGGTTAGGTGGATTTCACGACAGATTGATGGAAATGAGTATTCTGTCATTACAGTTCCATAAATGGAGCATTTAGGGAAAAATAAATCCTGGTGGTGTGATACGCCTTGAGTTTAAAAATGGTGCGGTTTTTAATTCCTGGTGTGTGTCACACTAATAAATGTCAAGCAGGATGTGCTATCTGAAACCAAAATATGGTTCACTTCATATAAACTGGTTGCACTTTTTTTTTTTTTTTTATAAATTTGAGTCACATGAGTGTACAGTATCAGCTAAGACTAGCCCTTCATTACTGAATGTTGTGGCCCTGCTACCATGGAGGGGCAGAGGGGCATTTTATTTATTAGTAAGATATTTGCTGTTCTTTTTGATTGTATATGACCGGTGTGTTTTATCTCAAGTTGATTCACAGTAATCAATACACTATACAATACACACATTTTTTGTTATGATAGAACTTAAATTAAAAACATAAATTGTGAATTTTTGCCCCTCAAATTCAAACTCAAAATTGCCAATCTGTCCATTAATCAATCCATTACTGCCAACAAAGTACTGAGTTAATCAACTAATCATTTCAGTTTTGAAGTACTGTTGCTTTGAGCAGGTTAATCCGGCCCTGTCTAGATGAAGTGGTGCTGGATGAAACATCAGTGGATCACCAAAGTCCTTCATCCTTTGGGCATTACAGTACCTCTCTACCGCAGGACATGGCAACCCATCCAGTGATTGTGGAGCTCCTTCAGTGTGTGCCAGTGGACGCAGAGCACATACCACTAAGAACTTACATCTGTAATATCTTTACTGCAATGTACAGTATGTTATGATGCAGATCAGCTTTGCATGAGTTATTTGTCCTTTTGGGATTGCAGTATTCACCTGTACAGCTCCTTTTCTTAGAATACATGTTATTCTGAATATCATACAATTAGATAATGACCAAATAATTTTCAATGTTTTTAAAAATGTGGACATTTTTTTTTAATCAATGGCCATGATTAGTATCAAAATTCACATTCTGGCCCTTTGAGATCACATCTTTTGCTACTGAATAGACTCTTATTCCAAAAGGTATTATAACAGAAGTTTTTCTGGCTTTGAAATAGTAATATTTCATGAGGAGTATTGACTAGCACATGCCTCAGAGACATTTTTATTTCTGTAATACACAAATTTATTTTATGTGCAAGGAAAAAAAATTCAAGGAAAACCACTTTGACAGGTTACAAATTCTGAATTGAATAGAATATTTTCATTTGTTCCTTCTACAGTGTTACATAAGAGCACTTATTGCATGAGTTCATTATTGCAACATTAGCTTTTGCATAGTGACCAATTATTAGTATTTATTTCATTCACTCACCATGTGACTGATGTGTATATTAAAATAAAATATACTTGTTTTCATAGGCATACAACACTGAGATGGCAATAACAGTATAATAAAAAATGTGAAAAAACATTATATGTGTGGAAATGTATATATTTCTTCAACTAGCAGTCATCTAATGATGAGCTACCATATAAATCCTATGAGCAAAAATCCATGCAGAAAATAATCCCTTTAATTTCAACAAAATTATTTTACAAAGTACTGTGTTCCTCTGTGTTAAGATTAAGTTTTAATACTGCATAATAATTCTAAATCTGAAACACAAAAGCATATTTGCATAAGAGGGTAAAAGTGCAAGAAAATGTGCTATTCGCCACCATATCAACCATCCATCATCGACCAGTAGTCTTTGCCAGTTCCTTACACCTAAAACAGCTACAGAAAATACCATAATTCTTATTTAACATGTTGCTCCAGACATTTAATTAGATCCATTTTAGAAGCCATTCATTATGAGTCCTCCCTCTAGAAGCAAGGGTCTGTGCCAGGGGCATTTACATGATAAAACAGGGTAAAGTTTCATGGTAAAAAGCCACGGAAAGTCTCCTCGTTAAGGAGGATAATTGAGCTTCTGCGGTTGTCTCATATTTACTTCCCCTGTTGTGTCTGTTTACAATGAAGCCTTCTTAGTAGACAGCAAATAATGTGAGTGTTGATGACTGGAACATTTGATCATATTCTGCATATTCTGATGTGTTTATGGCTGTCCTCTCTTCCTCTCATTGTTAACATAATGAATGCAGTCATCCTCTGGGGGAGAAGACCAAACCACAGGCCTGTTCATGCACACGCTTAAACCTCACCCGTTCTACTCAAGAAAAACTCAGGCCTTCACGTCTTCACTGACTGGATATTTTGAATGATTAATTCATTGATATAGGTTTATAACGAGGATGGAGAGAATTTTTTTCTGTTATGCTGTCAAACCTAAATATTTTCTATATTGTCTATGAGGAGCTGTGAGGATTAGGAAGGGATTATTTCATTTATTTTAATAGCAGCAATAGCAATCTGTTTTTTTGGGCCACAGGAGGCTCAAGAGTTCCCATTATTGATGTCTGTTACAGGTTAGTTTAAGATGTGTCTGCTAAACATAGAATCAGGCAAAACAGCTACATGTGGTCCTCTGTGAATGAGTGGATCAGTAAAGCATATGTTGTTTTCGTAGTAAGAAATGTGAGAAGCCATCTCTCTGTGATCTGGATCCGCATATGTATCACGATGTGTTTCCCTTTTGTCTGGCGATATTATTGAGACAACAGATGGGGAACAATCCATTGTTTTTCTCCTGGTTTGGTTGCAGGGCACAGCTATTCCAAGAGCGGTGTCTTTTATCAAGGTCCTTTTTGTGGGAACCACAAAATGAAAAAAACAGCAGGCCAGCATTGGTTTGAGTGAGGCTGAATGGTGACTTCAAGCAAACACACAAACAGCCACTGTGAAGTAATCTTTAAACCTCAGACATGACGTGTTGGAGACAACCTGGTCGTTGAGAATGCTTCAAATGTTTATTAATGAGCCCTTCAGACTCACCGCAGTTATGTTGCTGGATGCTTACAAAGACATGATCTAATTTGGTAACCTTCTCAAGCCCATCACGTTACAGCTTTACTGCGTGCAGCCTGCAGAACACTTTGTAATGTCATCTAAGAAGGTATTGTCACAGATGTTAGTCATCATAATAGGCCAGGAGTATTTGAGAATGAGGCAGAGGTCCCATTCTGAGCTGAGCTTTTCTGCCCTGCTGAGGAAGTTGTGTTGGAAATATTAACATGATGGCGAGGCCAAACGCAAGTCAAAATCATTAACGGCCCAATACCAAGCATTTGTGGTATGGATATCTCTTTCTCTGTGTCTCAGGAGCGAGATCAACACAAAGGCAGTGGGGCTATCGGAGCACTAAGTGGTTTAGCAGAAGGAAATTGGTTGTCTGATGTCTACAGAGAGGTTTGTGCAGAGGTATGCTCACAAGTTTTCCATGATTGCATGTTGAAATCACAATAAAGATCCCTCTCTGCTGAGCTCCTGTGAGCCTGAGGTAAAATGTTCTGTTGAACGCCCATATGCAATTGTCATTTACAGGGCCTGGCAAGGTGCTTACGGTGTACGATACCTGCAGTGGTGTGTGTGCTGCTTGCACCACTTGAGGGGAGGAAATAGGATCTGGCTGCAGAGTAGGGAGCTTTGAATCATACTGAACCTGAATTTTTAAGAGCAGTCGACTTAATAGAAGCACACCTAAGTGTTTGTTGATATACATGTCCACCACATGTTTTATATCCAGTTTGCAGGAAAGTGCAGCAAACAGTGCAGGTGTGTTTCCTCAAACTTTTTGGCCTCTTGTAGAAGATGAATTTGTTTGTCTCTGGCATACATTTCTAGTTATTACCCTTGTTGACTCAATTTTGTCGTATCAAAAAGCAAAAGAAATTTCCTCACCATATAAGACCTGCGCCATAAACTCAGTCGGTCAGTGATATCATCAGAATAAGGACAGAAATGGGGATCGAGAACTGCTCATGGCGGTCCTGAAATTCTTTTCGCTTTAGATAATTTACAGCGCAGACAGACACCACATGGAAATGGGTTTGTGAGGCCGTAATCGCAAAACAACTGTGGCAGAAAAGGCGACAGTAAATTCTTGCTGTTTCATGATCTGACTGTGCGAGACAAGAGGAGATCAGAAAAAACCCAGCTTTGACTCAATTTGAAATATCACGCTCAGAGGAGCCGCGAGGTCATCAAAACCACAGAAAACAGCTCTGTGCCGGAGTCTGCTCCCAGCGTGTTAATCCCACAACTTTCCAGAAGGTTTTTTTTTTCAGCTCCATTGAGTAGACTTTTGGCTGTTAGGTCCCTATTACAGTGGAGGTATAGGCACAATCAGGTTTTCCATGTGGTGGACATTCCAGGTCACATCTGCTTTCAATATATCCACATGTCCAGCTGTTTCAGACCTATAGGCTACCAGTCTTTTCCCAGTCAGTCCAGTGAAGCTATGAATGTGACTAGCATCATCATTGCATAAATACATGCGCTGCTGTATTGTAACTTTAAAACTAGTACGGAAGATAATTTCATTCATACACAGTTAAACCTGGTCAAATGAATGTGAGCACAGGAGGCTAATTATTAATATATTAATTAATGATACAGTTTTGTGCTTCTGAACCAGCTTGGTCATAACTCTGACATATGACTGCAGACAGCACAGTCTCCAGTGGGGTGCATCTATTTGCTGCTGTTTATACCTTTTTAGTATGTCATAACCATG
Source organism: Psettodes erumei (assembly GCA_016785225.1). Lineage (NCBI taxonomy): Eukaryota > Metazoa > Chordata > Actinopteri > Pleuronectiformes > Psettodidae > Psettodes > Psettodes erumei. The sequence continues at coordinate 519,987 of JAFBJZ010000383.1, forward strand.
TTTATAATTGAGGCAGCATCCAGAGGATTTTCACTTTCTTGGGTGGCACGCGATGAGGAAATTACAGCTCTCTATGGAAGGAAAGGGGGAAAGTACATCCGACAGAAACATCTGCCAGTGACGTTTTAAATCAGAAGAAACAACCATGTCTTTGCTTGTCTAGACTCAATCCCCTGATTAGCCTGGGGTGAGTTGCGAGGAAGTGACAGAATCTGCATCAGAGTGGCTACTCTCTGGCCTCTGTTCAGAGTCAAAGTAGATGGAGACATGACAAGAGCATTTGAAGCACTGTATATGCTCCCAGGGGTACTACAGGGGAATTTATGTTTTTGCCTTAATCTCAGTAGAAGAGTAAAGATTTATTTAAAGTCATCTCCACCCAGAAATGTGTTTTCTTATTGTTACTTTCCTTCATTGAGACGTTTGACTTTGCTTTGTGTGATGTATGTGCAGTTCATATGATTTATGTGAGTTTCATGCAACATGACTGTTTTCACATTAATCTCATCTCCTGCGTAGGAGACAGTCCTGGATGGTTGCCATAGAGATACTTAGGGAAGCAGCTGTATGCTATGCTGGAATGGTATGGATACCCCTTGTGGCTGCTGGGGTAAAAGAAAAAACACCCACCACTATCATTAAGCACTAGTAGGTGTTCCCCACCCTCCAGCCTCAGGGGGCAGTAATAAAACCATTACAGTTTGGTGCACCACAATGAGGTGAAGAAGACATGCATACAAGCAACACAAAAGTGAGATTTATGTTTTATTGAAAGTTTAGAAAGAAACTGTATTTTTTTAGATTTGAAGGACTTACCGTGGGTCTCTGGAGTAGGCCATTTTTCAATACATGTAAAAACATGCATCATAAATTTTAAGAAAAGCTGCCATGACATCAAGCATTTTAGGCTGTAACAGTCCCAACAAAAGCATCAGAAATGGAGAAACTAGTTTAGGGGGCCATGGAGTATACTGGAATTATGACACTAAACTTCCCAAATATGAACAGGGGCTTCCTGGGTGGCCCTGACATGGCCTATATTTTCAAAATAGTAACAGGACCTGATTTATTGAGTGATGAGTGAAATAAAATTCCTAAATTCCTTTGAGTTTGAGTTTATATCTTTCCTATAACTTTAATTTCTCTATTGTTGGTTTGGCAAATGCACATCTTGTAACACTTGTATCATTATGCAAACTATAGTTGATTCATTGGTGTTATTAAAATATGGATCATAACAACTTTAATCTTTGAAAAAGAAAAATTATATCATAGATTCTTACTTTGTCATCAATTATAATGTTTCTGATTAAGTTTTTTCCAAAAAAGTCTATACAATGATTTGATGCACAGCCTGTCAATTTAAAGTATAAAGATGTTCCGAGCGACAGCATCAGTGCAGCAGATCCTTGTTTCAGTCTCTCCTCAGGAGCCTTCTGCCAGACCCCAGAGGAGCTTCTCTTTTGATTTCTCACACACTGAGTTTCCCAGCTGTTGCTGAAAATAAACACCATGAATATAAAAGTACCAAAGCACAGGAAATGTCCTGTCCATTCACTTAGAGCACACATTGCATTAAAAAATAAAATGAAATGGGCCATTTTGATCTTTTATCCAACACTTCACGTTTCTGTGTTATGCAGCAAACCTTTCCCATGTGGCTGGTCAATGATGACCTTCATGTAATGTGTGTTTCACCCTGTCCATTACCACCTTTATCTTTGTACTGGCTGCCAAGCAACTATTCCCTCCCCACATCAACCCAAAATAGCTTTTTCACCATCAACTTGCCATCACTGGCTTTAGAGTCCATGTGGTGATAGAGTCTGGACTCATGTGACCCTGGTTCTCATCTGGACTTTGGAACTGTGTCAAGCTGCCCTGAAGGGGAGCTGGTCAGACTGGATAGAACCTTCCTGGGGTGCTGCAGAGGGACTGCAGCCAATTGTTGCTTAGCTGATTATTTGTCTTTTCCCAGGAAACCTTTTACACATTCCCTCAATTTTCCCATGTTTGTCACATTTGGTTGTTCAAGATAAGAGTAATTATTACATTTTTTCCCTGCCTAGTGGACAAATTGCTCATTTTAATCATCTGGAGTTCAAACTAAATCATACAAGTCTTGGTCCAGGAAATCGAGCCCTGATTTACAGTAGTAGACAAGCTGGGCAAGTATACATCCAACAGCTTAAGTCAATAATGCCTTGATCTGCTTCCAGCGCAGCCTCACTATGTTAAACTGTTTTGCAGATGAGAAGCACAATGCTATTTCTCAGCAGCTATACTCGCCCCCCAGAGCAGTGTCAGCATTTTTGAGTTGACAAGTGATGCTCACGTGTCAAGTTCTCCTATGTGTTTAGACCTTCCCCTTCAATCGAAGGGGTCAGTCTCCTCGATGATCCCTCAGGCCAGAAACATGCTGCAGCTTCTACTAGTCAATGCAGATGGCAAGGAGTCATGCAGTGGAATTTTAACCCAAGAGGGTTGATCTGCTGCAGACATCCTCTTCTCATATGTAGATGCAATTCAAGTGAATTTAAAACCACACTGCTGGGATGAAACAACATACAGAAAACATATTTTATTGCTTTTTTAAAATCTATTTTGACCATACTTGAGCTTAAATGTTTTGTTTTTTTTAATCGTCAGGTGGACAATAGATTTAAATAGTTTTGCACCGGAGAGATTTTTCAAAATAAAGCAGAAGACCTGTAAAACTGCTGCTGTGTCAGCACTTTCAAATTTGAATTCCAGATAAAGACAGCTCCCACAAGGGTGGGAATTTCCAGCTTGGAAAGTACTTGTTTTTGACTAGTGAAATTGCTTTCAAATGTAGAAGGATGTACAGCATCACTGCATTCATATCCCTCAGTTCTTGCAGTGCAAAAATATGAACTGTTCCCACATTGTAACATCTTAAAGCCAGGGGCAAGCTTACATAACAAACAGAGACGTGTTGAGTAAAATGATATAAAAAGCTATACAGTGGTGCTTGACAATAATAACGGAAAATGTCTAAATGTGGTTAAGACTTCCCTATGTCTTGACCGAAATATTTACTAAATTATAGGTTTTCAGACATTCAGTTCATGCCCCACATATGCCATCCAGGCGCTTGCCATTTATCTTAACAAGAGATGTTCTTTTCTTTTTATCCATTCCTGTCTTCCAAATATTGTCATAAGTATCTTTCCACTAGGCCACGACAACAAAGAGTAGAGCAAAGGCATTCATTTGTTTTGGTCCTTTAATGATGGTTATCATGCTCTTTGTACTGCATTCAGTGGTGTGTTGAAAGTTGTATGAAGGTTAATTAAAACAGTTAACGCCTTAAATTAACCAAGAATGTGTTAATTGGTCTCTGACTACTAACTTCCACACCCTGCCTGTAGCTCTTAGTCCAAAGCCCATTCATTCCTTCTGACAACGTAAATCTTTAAAAACGGCTTTTCCTGTTCTCAAACAGCTGGCTCTGCTGCTAGCTCTTAGCAAACATTACACACAGGGACATTATGCATTGTTCGGGGGCTATTTCAGCTGTGAATTAATACACACTTGGTTAAAACTAGTGAGTATTTATTTGCAGCAGGACAGTTTACTGTATGTGGGACTAGTGTAAAATATAATACTGCATCTCTGTTTGTAGTCATTAAAGAACATGACTCCCAGACAACCTGGGATCATGACTCTGCACAAATAACAGGATTTTGCATCGACACATTGTGTGCAGTGCATACACCTTCCCCTGTTAGGTTAAATGGTTTGGCACAAAAACTGTCTCAGTCCTCCCATAGAGCATAGAATCTTATTATCTAGTTATTTCTGCTTTATTTGGGTAGTTTTTCGAAGTATGTTCCAGTTCCAAGTTACTTCCTGTTTCTGTATGTTTTCCCTCCACTGTGATTGTCCGTCCCACCCTGATGTATTTCACCTGTGTCCTATTACACAGTGTATATATCTTGGTCTATGCCTTTGTCCTCATCAGTTCATTTGTTGTTGCTGCATCTTTTTTGCTTTTGTCAGTTCTGTGGATTTGTTCAGTTCCCACTTGATCCTGCGCCTTCCTTGTGCTGGCTGTAAGTTTTGATTCTGCTTGTTTTTCTATTAAACTTTTGTTAAAGTTATTAAGTTATTAAAAGACCTTGCTGCACCACCTGCCTCGCTCTGCATTTAATGTCCTATTATCTCTGAAGCACATGACAAAAACCAATTGGTTAGAGTCAGGGAAGGTCTGTTCTTGAGTACAGTAAATGTACACAGATTAAAGAGAATGGGCTCCACCCACAGCAACAGAATGGTTCATGGATGTGTTTTAAATACCTTTTTGGACACAAATGGGCATTTAGTCAACAGAGAAACAAGCTAAATCAGGCCATACTTGTTCTCATGATGGATCCATTTTTGGTTTTGTTCTTTTCAGCCTATTTGTAGGCTGTAAGAAAAATACTAAATATCACCAGTCTTATGCTGTACCCAAAGGCTGAAGTCATCACAATCTGCCCTGTCTTTTCTATTAGCACAATATAATGTTTCCATGACTGTTTGTAATTCATCATTTTATGATCGCTTTCCTGAGTGGCACTTAAGCAGGAGCTTGTCCAGCAGTCATTTACCGTCATCCAAACTGGAATGTCCAGAACGCCAATAATTCCCACTTTGGAAAACTAAAGGGCTGAAGCCACATAAAATCACATCCCCATATTTCTGGAATTGCATAAAAATATCACTCTCTTTACCACAATCCCTCAATGGACTTAAAACAATATTATGATGGAAACTGAGCAACACTGCCCTGTCAAAACTTGAGACTTCAAAGCAATGAATTTTAAGACGACATTTTCCACTTATACTCACTCCAGAGTCATTTTGTCGCAGATTACAACACTGCTCCAAGTCTTTGTAGATAGTCATACTTTTTTAACCACATTCTCATAGCAGTTGCGTTGATACTATTTAATTTTGGCAGATACTGCAGATAACTTGTCAAATTGCTCCTCTGCCGGACATGTTGCTGTGTGTTGAAAGGCAGCTGGTCAGAAAATGGAGTTTGGGCCGGGTAAAAGAGCAGTTATTGTCTGAGAGGTCATAGCAACAGATGTTAAAGTGATACATGTGCCGATCGGGGAAGTGAAGGACACTTAACAGTATTTGTCCTTTGTAACTGTCTGCAGTGTGATGCCTTCATCAGACCTCTGTCCTGCTGGATAGCTGACATTCCTGTCTGCCTCTTAGATCCAGGATCAGTCAGACAGGGTCTGGACACACACAGCACACACACAATGGTACTCCCCTTAGGAAGACCAAAAAGCCTTTTGTTTTAAGGTCCCTTTTATTTTCATGAAGTGCATAGTCATGGAAGGTTTAATCTCGTCTAAAGCTTCTCAGTGACACAAAGTCCCCTTGTGAAGTAAGGAAAACCTAGACTTTTTGTGTGAAGAGTGAAGTCAAAAGAACCAAAAGCAACAGCTACAGTACTTGAGTGCTGCTTGAGCATTTTTTAGACATTCTTGACACTGTTTATTTTGAGATACACTCAAGTTAACAAAGTCTAACGAGGGTCCACCTGCATGCTTTCATGTGAACATATCTTTCTAATGAACCATTTTAGATGTCAGAGATATCAAATAGTTAATGTGTAGACAAAAGAAACCCTTGATTCTGAGAATATTTTTGTTTGTTCATCAGTGGGACATGAAACTGATCAGTGCAGCCTCAGTGGTGGGCCGCACTTGGAGACGTCGCTGCTCCCATCAGGCACCTATTCACCCTGAGGGTCTGTCAAGCGTGCATTTTTCTGCAACACAACCCGAGACAGACAGCATGCTGTATGACCAGTCGACAAAGAAGCGAGACAGATAAGTGTACCTTTAAACAAACTCCCTCTTAAAATCAGTGAAACCACATTACTCATGACTTAGTGGGGTTTGCTACAAACAAGGTGCTCGGGTCTGCTAGAACAGTTACTGTCTTAGACCACAGCTGCCAAGATTAGACTTCACTGTCCAACTGTTTGAAAAATATGAGTGTCAATTTAGAGATAAAAACAATATTATAACATAATTAATTACCAATTATTGCACATTATTAGAGATTTAAAGATAAAGTTACAGATCAAATTCTAAACGTAACAGTTTAACAGACGTTTTACCAGGACAGGGCATGGCTGTTGTGAATCCTTACCTACCTCCCAGCTTAAGTACTGCAACTACAAGAAAACACTGCAGACACACCACATACATTACACACACGTCTTGAGGTTGTGGCTGTTTGTGTTGCTGAGATGTACAGTAGCGGTGGTCCTGCGCAGGCAACAGAGGCTGCAGCGCAGGCTGGGAAACATGAGAGCCCCTCAGGAGGAAAATGGGATTCTAATAAATCTTTCAGCCGGGGGAGACGGAGCTCTATAAAAACTGGCCTCCATTGAAAACACTCAGCTGTCGTGGCTCGTCTTTGTACTTGACACTGTGAATGATTTCAGTGTCAACCTCTTTACTGCTGGTGCTTTTCTAAGAGCAAAAGAGAATGGGGCAATTTACATGCCTATTTGTTTAGGCACTGCTAATGCACATTTTTGCTAAAGAGGGTATTTATATAACTCCATGTGATAAACCAACGGAAATTAGCTCTTTAGTCAGTTCTGTTTTTATCATAAGCAGTATTTGTATGTTAGGGGGGTTGTGTTGCACTTACAGACATACAGAATTCATTTCCTTTGAAGAGTTAAAAAATGGATGGTTACACACAGCTACAGTACATATCATAGCTTCCTCCATTTAAGGTCACCTTGCTGCCAGATTTTTTTTCCACGCTAAATTAAAATTGCTCCTTAATTAATGATATCACTCAGTTGTTCATCTTTTGCATAAGACTTTAATGTCAATTGAAGCATTGCAAGTGCTTCAACTGTGAGTAACATAATATTGTCTATGGAAATAATGAATGGGCAATTTACTTACCAGGGGCAAACCAAAACAATGTGTTTCAAAGTGGACCAAATTTTAACTCTGCATAAAAAAACTGCATGCTGCTGCTGGTTTACTTCCCACAATGGGCAAATGTAGTAATTTAATTTAAAGACCATTAAATGCTTCCTTTTAAGAAACAACATTTTAAATATTGGTGTTACTGTGGGGTCTTCCCTCTTTCTCTAGACTTGACTGCAAATGTGCAAAACGTCCTGTGAGTGATATGATCTTGGTTTGTTTGGAAAAAGAACAGTTCCAACAGAGTGGAACATGTATACACCATTAAGCATCTTCCTTCCAACTTGACATAGGCATGGCAGAGACAACGTTTTAGATGCTGCTCACAAAGTTCCAAGTAATCCTTCTTGAAGTTTCGTGAACTAGAAGCTAGATTTTTTTGTCTTTTGTCTGGCAGCCAGAGCAGGATTTAGAGTTTTAGATGTTTTGAGTTTTCCAACACGTCAAATGTCAGTTACCTTTTGAAGTGCCAAATTCAAATTACAATTTAACAACCCTTAATCCCACAGAAGGAAGATGTCCTCTTCCTCTCTCAGTTGGAGTACTGCTTCCTGAGAAGACATAGCTGCTCTTATGTTGATTGTCATCTTTTTGTTTGCTGTTGTTGTTTTTTTGAAGTGCTGTGTCAGTAGTTTAAGCCACCAGATAAATGAGCTTCTGTGGCTGAAAAGTAACCACAGGGTTCTGTCAAAAGTCTCAAAAGCTTCTTTGATGGACATTTTGAAAATTTCACATTATTTTTACAACACAGGTTACTTATTTGCTGTAGCTGTGGTGACCCATTCATTGATCAATTTCTCATTCCCCAAATGCACTTACATGGATGGTTTTAATTATACACTTCCTGGAATTCAACAGCTGAGGCCGCAAAATTTACTAAAATATTATGGGAAATTATAATGAGATTAAAAGTATTTGTGGAAACTAATTGGGCTCTGTTGTCATAATTGGGATCACTATTAGCACAGGTTCATTCTTCATGACACATTGACTTGTTGCCGTCCATGTAAGTTGGACATGGACATGGACGTGTGCTCATGTGTCAGGACCTAGAGGTGAGGATGGAGCTCATGAGTCTGCACCGGCTACAAGGACTTTCTGCTCAGGGGTCAATGAAAAAGCAGATTTATTATCATTAGTGTTTGCACTGTTTGATCTGCAGCATCTGGCCTGTTTCTACTCAGTGTGTTTACACCATATCAAGTGGCTGTCCAGTATTGTTCTAGTTGTGTGAATGCCATTATCAGTTGAGGAAATGCCCTAATGAGCTTAATTACAACCTTTAAAGAATCATGCTATTCTCATCCCAAGATACAGTCAATTTGAAGACAGCTTCATGAATATAATATGAGGCTGTTTGAATTTTTCTGCAGGGCATCCAGGCCATGCCAGCAGCTTTTCTTGGCTGTGTTTCTGCCTCCGGATGGGGTCTGGAAAACATATATATCTGCAAGGGGCTCCGCTAGATGCTGCTGCTCATTGCTGTGGCCCAGCAGGCAGCGCACCCCTGTATTATGCCTCCCAATGGGAGCACCACCGGAAGGTGTCATTCACAAGACTTTGGCATCTGTGGACTGAGAAAAGCAAAACACTCAAGCTTCTGTTTCTCCACTTTCCCTGACACAGCACATTGCCAAGGGCACAGGCCCACTGTGCAAGACCTCCAATGAAGTATCACACATACTGCAGTGTACGGATGTAGTGGTGGTGATAGTTGTGGTTGAGCTGGATGTGATTCAGTTGGTAAGGTTGAGGTTTTCTCCATTGAGGTCCTAGAAGTGCAGTGTTAGTGCCTTATGCCATGTCTGCCATTAGCAAATGACAAAATGGCCTCGCAGGGCCAGTACTCACAAGCCCAGCTGTCTGTAAACACAACATTGCACGTATGAGTGTCAGCCTCAGTGTTTCCTTGAGCCACAAAGATATCTGTGACTTAACCTGGACCTGTGATGTTGGCTCTGGTGCTCAGCGCAGAAAGCCTCTTAATCCTTTGATATGAATATCACAATTAAACTGACATTTTGGAGGAAATACGCTGAATAAGTGATGGGGGGGTTGAGATGTTTCCTGGCGCACTTCTTGCCCAATCAGTGCCGTCTGAGTGAAGTTGTCGGCGAAACAAAAGGGCTTCAGTTCAGGAGTGCAGCCCTGCGCAATCTATGATTGATTCACCAGTTCGTCATCATCAGCATTGAGAGAGGTTTGATGAAAGACGCTTTGACCTTCCTGCTGATTTGGAACATTTCTCAACTCTTGCTGTTTCTTAAAGCTCTGTATGGAGTGATTTCTTCTTCTATTCTTCCCTCTTGAATCATCTGGTAAAGAAATCTCACTTTAGATTTTTGGAAATGGATGTGGTCCATCAGGCTGCACCAAGGACATGCACGAGAGAATAAAACTCACCAGTAGAGAGAGCTTATACTGGGTCAAAAAATATTATATTCACTCATGGTGATCTGACATGGGCCATAAACTGAGGAGGTACAATAACTATACAATAGCTAATGCTATGCTATGCTAAAAATCTAGCCTAATGAGCCAAAAATAATCATGAGGAATCAGCCTTTAAAACCAGCAGAAAGCCATGGGGCAAGTGCCAGAATGGGCAAGAGCATGTGTTTTTGGTTAGCAGGTCTATCTGTTACCTTTCACTAAAATAAAGACAGTTATTACACTGATTCCCGTACTGCTCCACAGCTCCATCCAATGTCAACCTGCATCAACGTCTACTTAGAATAAACGCACATGCAACTCTCACATTTGTTCATTGACTTTAAAAAGGAGTCATGTTTATATTGTCCACACAGCCAAAGTTCGGCTTTGGAAAATGTTGCACGCAGCTGTCTGGTGACTGTTCGTCATGTTCCCCACGTGTCGAACAAATCACGCAGCTAAATATGGTTCCTAACATTTGTTCTTGGCACTTCTTCAGAGATAATCTATAGGAACTGCAGTGCTCCATGTGGAGATAAATTATGTTTACATTTCCACTTAACGTTTAAAAAACGTTGCTTGAACACTGCATGTTATTTATGCTATAGTTTAGACAGTAATCGTATGCAGCTATGACAGCACTGCAGAGACACAGAACATCCGCGTCTCGTTTTTTTTCTTTTAATCGGGGAAAGCCTTTTTGTCCAGAGACATCCAGAACACTTCAAAACAGCCAGGCACACGTGGAGTTTCCATTTGATCCCAAGGGACGTAGCATGTGCATGCTTCAGCTTTACCGTAAATGCTCCGACATGACAGCAAGAGTTATAACTCCACCAGTGGAGGGAACCTCCAATTTGTGGGTGGAGGGTGTCGGGGGTGGAAGGGATTCCCGGCACTCTCAAAGGGTGATGACCCAATATTTCACCCTCTTTTCTCAGAAATCACAATTTTTTTGTCGGCCAGAGAGGAGAAAAGCCCCTCAAAAAGTGGAGGAAATGCTTCAAATTCTTGCTTGTTCTAGTAAATCTGGGGTTCACCATGTTCCTCGTCTCTCTTTTTATAGCACACATTTGTTTGCTTCCAAACTCCCTCCTACCCACACACAGTAATGATCCAAGAGCTTGAGAAATCTTTTGAAGGCATTTATGAGCTGATTATTGAGGAAATTTACCAAACATGTGGCAAAAACATGGAATGAGAATGAATCAAACCTGTACACAGGTGAAATAAATCTTGATCCTTTTTTATTAATACTCTTGAAAAACTAAATCTGCATTAGTTAGAAAGAAGATTTTGGATTTGTTTTTATTTTCCTTAAGCAATCAGCCTCTCTGTGTATTGTGTGACATATTTAAACTGATCAGTTCAGCGTTTTTTAAATAGAAAGGTACAGTGATATTCAGTACATGATGTACAGAAATAACAGCTGAGAGCCCTCCAGTGAACATCTGCATGTTCTGGTGTGTCCCACATTATGAATGACTGGAAGTGATGCAGTCTCTCTGAGACCTGCAAAAGCTTTGTTGTACTTTGAAAATAATTGTTTTTTCACTAAATGCATGTTGCCCAGATTGCAGCCGATACATGAGTTCGTCTGGTCCAAATGGAGAACATTGAGAGCCTATGGGTCATCCTCATTATGTACTTTTATGGACACAGAGTTAAGCTTGGTCAGAGAACAAAAATCCTACAAGATGGATCTCTGGGTAATGTCATGGTCACAGGTCGCACCTGATGTTAGTGCCTGGAATCCTGGAAAATATTCACCCTGCTAAATGGATTTATTGTATCCCAGGGATTTTGAATAAAAGCCAAAATAAATATTTTAGCAAAGTTGAAATGAAGGAAATAAAAAAAAAAACCCTACACAACTACATAAAATAAAAATTATATATTTTTTACATATCTGAAGATTTGCATAAAGTGAAACTGAAGATGCTGCACATGCTACACCTTATTTTTCATTTTAGCATGACTGATTACCCAACAGTCATGCTTAGCTCGATATTTATTGCACTTCTGCATTTCTACAGTGTGGAGGTTCACTAAGGTTGAACTGCAAGAAAAATAATCATACATGCTCTGTTTTAGTGCCCTCCTGAGCAACCAAGACAACACAGGGTCAAGCTGGGACTCAGGGCTGTTGCCGGATGGGACCCATGTTTGGATGAGTTACTTTGTGTGAACTGTTCAACTCTTGTTCCTGGTATTACAGTAAATCATGCACATATTGGCTTCAGCTTTTATAACAATGCTGTAATGTTGACTGGATCAATATGAGCTGTATTAGGGGTCATCATTTAAAGCATTTGGATCCATTTGACTAATCAGTCTGTGAAAAGTCATGTTAAACTGCCTGAAAAGTATTTCTGTCTCGTCAGTGTTGTAGGCTTACAGTACCATACTAACGAGACACCTTAACAGGAGCTGTAATGACTCACTTAATGCATACAGCTCTCAAAATCACCCTGCAGCAGCTGCAGGACCATCACCAAGGGGAAAAGCAGTGATCGATTTTCAAGATGTAGGTACAACAAACAGTAGTCAGCATTTCCTTTAAGTGCTCTCCAAGCTGTTAGAGGCCTTCACAGGCCCAACTGTAACATATTCAATTGGAGTTAAATTAAAAAGGCCAACACAATATCTGTGTTTGGGTACATTCTTAGGCAGCATTCCCAGACACTAACAGTGGCTTCAGTGAAGCTCAGAGATTGTGCTGGCTTTAACAAGTTTATCCAAAACACAGAAATGTTTGAAAAATTGTCCAAGTAGGTGATTGATGGAAAGAATGAAAGGTCATTGGATCAGATGAGAAATGGTAATAACATACCATGCACACCCCTGGTGAGGTTACTGTCTGCAAATAATCCATTTGTATATGTTGTGTGAATTCATGCCACATGGCAGAAGAAGAGTTTTTGAGTTAAAGTTGGTGTCTTTGATACTGCCTTTGAGACTTGGCAGACATCTTGCCACTGACTGGAAAAGACAGCACAAATGGCAGTAAATTAAAAAGGGCTCTTGTCTTTATTAAGCACACAAGAAGATTATAAAGGAACTACTGTCATTAATTTGCTTTTTCATTGTGACCCTGACAGTCTCTGTTGATTAGTCTCCAGGAGAAGAGCAGTGGAATGGTTCAGGATGGCACACTTCCTAGAACACGGTGGCCACTTGCTTTACACGGCCAACTGTTTTGAATCAGCAGTAAATACTGCATGGTACATTTGCAGGCAGTAAAAGTGAAGCCAAATAGGAAAAAACCTCTAAGTAAATACCACAGAATTGCAAGAGAGCATGCAATCAATTCTCACATTAAAATGTCTGGGCAGGGACTACATGTACACAAACAATTTCATGCCTATGATGATGAAAAAACAAAAACAAAACATCATTTTTGTATGGTTTTAAATTTTTTATATGTCTCCAGTCAGGTTGCGCAGTGGGAGAAAAACTCCTAATTCCTGGACAGCTCATGCAGGAGTGTATAACATATAGCTGAAGGCAATTCTGTGCAATAAAGCTATAGGAAAATATGAAAACCCCACCTGGTTCTACTGAGCAAAAACATCTGCAAGAATGTAAGGAATTCAGAGATAGCACAGCTTTTGCCTGAAAACCTAGGGTTCTGTCACATAAAAAAGATTTTAATCGGCAGCTAGTGTACACAAATAATGTTTATGTGCAGAGTGATTCATGCGGAGCACCCCAGAAATTGGTGGGTATGATAGCACTGCACTTTTGGAGTTTTATTTAGGCCAAAGATGAAAATATATGCTTTCAAGCAGTACTGTAAGGCCAGTTCCTTTTTTTAAATGACACATTTATCTCCAAAAATCCCCCAAGGCATCAAAGGGTGAAGTGGAGGGCATCACGTCCCAAACATGCGCCTGCAGGGGTTCATCTCTGATCTCACCCATATACCAAAGAATATTCATCTTATCCATAATCGATTAAGTTTTCCAAGCAAGGTCTCAACTTGATTTTCACACCCTGTTATCACCAAGCACGTGTGAGCAAAGCCTTACTTTAGGGATGAATGGTGTTTTAGCATCTTTCAGCTTGTTGTTTCACTTTCAGCACTGCAGCACTGAATGCCATAGCCCCAGCAAGAAATCGCAGACAGACAGAGTTAGCTGATGAAGAAATTAAAGCATTTACCCACTAAGGAACTAGATATTTTGAAAACCAAAATAGAGTGAAAAGAAGAGTGGATGCATTGATTATTATTATTATTTGCCAGGTGGTCGAAACACGTCTACATGAAAACCAGTGTTGTTCTGTGTTTGCTCGATAAGCACGTAACCATTTGCCACCAAGTTTGCTACAGCCACTGCTTGCTCAGATGCTGATGTTACAAAGTGGTAACTCAGTTTTAGCAAATTTAAGCCAATTTCATTTGTTGAGAAATCCTCTTATTTGGCACTCCTAGATCTGCTTGTCCCAACTCTTAATATCTTTACTCATATTTAAGATGTAACTCGGTCAAAGGTCTCTAAGTTCAGAGAGGGTAAGCTCTGTGTTCCTGTAAAGAGCCAAATAAAAAGCACTGGAAGTGTTTAAAGTTACATCGCAGCAGCAGCAGCAGCAGCACTGAGCAGCAGGACTCCCTGTGGGCTCATTTCCAACTCCATTAAGTTATTTGGACAGAATTAGACCCTGTGCATCATCATAGACTTATGATGTCATGGGAAAGATGCAAAGTGGCAAACTGTTCAGCGCTGTAAATGACTGTTTAACATCTGAGGAGGTGGCAGCATTAGAGGCCTCACCTGGCTGGCCTCACCGAAGGTTGGTTTCACTCTGAATTTAATATCCTTCAGTGTCGACATGGTGAGAACACACTTCCTAAAACCAGTGGAAGAAGAGGAGGCCAAGAAAAGCAAGGTTGCATTGCAAACTGATTTGGAAGTGTGTGTGGGAGGATGAAGTAGCGCTGGTAACTTTTAGTTTGCTCTGTGCAGCCCAATGCACAATACCATCAGTGAGGTATTTTCTGTATAAAGCCACTACTTCCAACTGTGGAACTGTGGGAGAGACAGGCTTCAGTGGTGCCTGGGATCTCTTCACAGTGCACTCAAACCAATTTCCATACAGGAGGCGTGTTAAACTTACAGTAAGCTGATATGAACTGAAACCTCATCCACAATTCTCAAGTGCCCCCCCCCCCCCAAAAAAAAGGAGCTGGAGTGCCTGGAAACACTTTGTTTTCTTGCTGAAAATGTAATAATAAATAAACTCTACAATATAGCAGACAAAGTTCATTACTAACATTAACTAGTGAAAGGTGGTAACTAGCCAGTGGAAGTAAGCTGTGGCTAACTAATTAGCTACTCCATGTAGTCAAGCATTTTGCCATTTAAGAGCGAGCTATCTTTCCTGGGAGTTTGGAGACCAAAACAGAGCATAAAGGAGACTGAATCTTGGATTTAGACTTTTTTGGTTTTCAGAAACATGAAAGTAAAAAGGCCACCGTTTGCTCATACATTAGCCCTAAAAGGTTTGAACAGATAATCACCCTTTGTTCCATGACTGTAGCCTCAGTGCTTCTTTAATCATTTCTGACAATACAGCTGTTGCATGTTTTCACTGTTTTTACATTTTTCAACCCTGTTTTTTAAGATATTCTCTAATTCCAGCTGTCTCCAAGCAATACTGCCTCAGTGTGGACTTATGAATATCAAGTCATCAGAGTAGGCTATTTGTCGAACCATTTACATACGCTTTCTTAAAGTCGTTATCCACTTGTGTGGTCATGAGGAACTCCAGCGTGATGAACGTCAGTTCTTTCACAAACCAAACACTCTTTCAGAGGACCTTTAACATTCCTGGGTAGGCCTACAGTTCTTACAGTTGAGTGGCGTGTGGTCTGCCAGCTCATTAGTCAAAGGTGTGCATTTGGCAGCAGAAAAGTCACAGCACAGCAGCTAGCATTTACCGCAGTCACTCAACAAAACTAAAGCACTCCATGCTTGTACAACTGGCATGCGAGGAGCACCATGGATGACTTGGTGTCTGTCTGAAAACAGTAAGAGAATACAGGCTTTCAGAGCATACGTCCAACATAATCAGACTCTGACATCATTTGCCGGAATCGAGCAGACTCACTGCAACCAATTAATCATTTTCTTCCATGCATACATCCAAAGATGAGCTAGCTAAATGCCACCACAAGATCTAATCCCTCTCGGTTTCTTTGCAGTGGCAGTGTTTAGCCTAAGACTGAAATCTAATTAATTTTTCCATATGCAGCTAAAAATATCTACTGCATATATCAAACATGACTGATTTATGGTGCATGAGAATAAGAGCAAAAATTGGAAAAAGCTTACATGCAGAATATTTTAACGACTGTATTTTACCAGAGACAGAAAACGTTCTAATGCTGTTTCACAGAATGTAACTTCGCCAAGCTGCACCATCTCCCAAGCCACCGGTAATATCCATGTTTTCCTCTTTTATCCCTCTAAGGCAGAGCAGGGATTATAATCAGTGATTTGCAACGGCCATGGGGTCCAAGTCATATTAGAGTTCTGGCATGTGCCAGAGACAAAACAGCTGAAAGAATAAAAAAAATAGTTTAGTCTGTCTACACACTGTCTTTAGTTCCTTTCATAAATTACATCTTTTGATTCCCAAATGTCATTAGAAGACCACTCAGCCACTCCATTACAAAGGCATGCTCCCCCCAATATTTAGTATTTCTATGATTAGTAGAAAAATGTAGTAATAATAACAATAATAATACTACTCATAATAGCATCACCCATTGTGAAAACATCAACATGAATACTGAACAGGCTTTTCTGTCTGTTGAACATGAATCAACAACTGTTCCCAAAATTTTTCGGACAAACGACTGACCACCTTGCTGGTAACTGCATTGCCTAACTCTTTATCATTGACTCATAATGCTCTGTGTGTGACTAATACACATAGGACTCATTCTCTTTCCACTTTCATTCTCAAGCTGTTGAAATTTTGTTTCCCTAAAGCATAATCTACACAAGCTTGCTCCCCTGGGGCATGCTGTTTGACTGATGACATGACAAATGATGTAAGGCCTGTTTGCCACAAAAAAGTTGTAAATAGACAATTGTCTTTACACCTCCTCCCTTTTGAAATAAACAGATTATTTTGCAGTTGAAAAAAAATTACAGCCTAAAGGGGCAGGTGAAACCATGCTCTGATGACTAGTCTTAGCAGCAAGTTTCAACCTGTCATTACAACATTATAGATTTGTGGCATCATACGTTGCCTAACATCAGTCCTATAAAATGTTCTGTTCTGGGTCAGCGTGCTTTTCCATGCAGTCATAAATATATTGACAGAAAGTTTAAAAGATGGAAAAAACCGAGACTGGCTTCATTTGCTGGTAAAGCTTTTACTGGACCACAAAGTAGCTAAGGTTTATCTTCTGGGTTTTTTGATCTTGAAGACAGTATAATCCTCGTATTTTCTGTTATTTCAGCTTTTTAAATGGGATTTGCACTTGACCCAATGCACGTTACTATGGCACTATGCTTGTACATTAACAAAAGCTACAGTTGTCATGATTAACTAATTTTTTTAAATTCCTTAAGCACTTAATTGTTCAAGCACTGGATGAACTCTATCTGACACACACACGCACACAGCAAGTGTTACAAAAGAGAGTTTATATCAACATAAAAAATGCAGTAAATCCTCTCCACAGGTTGTAGATCTTCATTCTGATTATAACACCTCTGGATTGTCTCTTGTGTTTCTGGAATAACCAGCTTAACCATGAGGCAATGTAAAATAGCAATACAGTAAATTTGTGAAACAGTTATAACACCTGCTTGTAGAAACGTGAACAAAATTTTTATCTCCAAAAGTCCTCCAAGGTATGCATGCTATTATTCATCAGTTGTCCAGTGTATATACAGTATAAGGTGGAGTTCTACTGTTGATTTTGAGATTGTATTTGTTGCCATAGTGTTGCTCCTTCTTTGGTTTCCTGACTGTCTGCGTCATTCCTTTGGATTTTTTTACCTGTTTAGACAGCCCACCTGCTGCCAGTTTCATCCGTCATTATAGTGAGTAAATTCTTTTTTATTATCATTTCAGTCCTGCCTCATGAGTCTTTATCCCTGAATGCTTTATACTTACCAAACGACCACCAGGTTTCTCTGTAACTTCAAAGTTACTCTTTATTTTGTCTGCTTGTGAGGTTTATTCATTTGTCTGCATGGCCATGGTGGCTGCTGTACTCATGCTAACTATATTAACCACAGTGGCTTATTTCAAGCGGTTTTCTTAGTATATAAATAAATAAATATTTGGAAAGACTTTCCAGATAAAGACCTGGGCATGGTATGGACACTGAATATTAGTATAGGATGGCTTATGAAGCTATGTACAGGAACAGCATCACCTATATGAGTTAATTATTTTCCATTAGAGTGTCATGTGTACCATGTGGAACAGAGCAGAAGAATTCAAATCAACTCCCACATCCACTGACATGTCTGTGTAAGCTCCCAACAGTTTGACAGAAATTCGAGGAGTACACCCAGAGTAAACACTTGCTATCTGGGGCTTGCTTCCGCTGCAGTTTTGGCTTTGTTTAGCAGATGTTCATCAGAGTTTGGCAAGTCTCTTCACCTCCAACACAGTCTTGTCAGTTACACCACCCACACTGTGAGCTCACAGTCACACCCACAGAAATGTGCCCAGTCACACCTGCCTATGATATCGTCACAAATCTTTCCCATGAAACCAGTGACTCCTTTTCCAACGTAACCTCATTTCACAGATTTGAAGATATTTTCCCATATGAAGGTCAGTTTGACCAGTGTAGCATCATTGCCGCCTTCCTAAATAAATCCTATATATCACAAAAACACCAGAGGCCATAAAAATCCAGAGTTCCTGTGGTATGTATACACTGACTTAAGAACAATTCAAATCCATATGTCCATATGTCTAACCTATTTTTAGACACCCCTCTTATACTTGTGCTTTCATCACAGCCACACACACAGCTCACCCCTTGCCTCTCCGGCAAGGGGTGAGCTGAAACAAATCTTTGTCAAGAAGCTTTCCTTCTTTACTTTACTTGGCTGTGGTCTGGGAAAGAAGAGAGAGGAAAGAGGTCATAAGGTTAAATGTTCCACAGTAAACCTCAACCTGCATCTCAGTGGTGATGTCATGATGTCGAGGAAATCTATGCACAAATCTGAGTTCATCAACTCACATCTTCATATTCTTTACACTCTTCAGCATCACCTGGTGTGGACAATGGTGGAAAATAACCAGTTGTCTTACTCAAGCATTTTATCATTTTATGCTATTTTACACTTGTTATCCACTACTCCATTATATCTTATGACATTGTCATGGCATTTTATGCCCTACTAGACTATGACAACTTTTATGACTTTATTTTGCCTTGCTATACTATGACTTTTTCTGGATTTTTAAAAAATGTCTTACTATATTATCACATTTGTCATCATATTTTGAAGCCTGTTATGTCCACTGACTTTTGGCCTCTTCTGCAATAGGGCTCATTCTCTCCCTGTCTTGTTACAGGTGCTTGATAATCAACACCTGAAGCTCATCAGTTGTCAGTGGAGCTGCATAAAACTTGGCATTTTAGTGGGCAACTTAGTAATACTGAGACAGCAAAGAAATTACCTTGTATTTAGGTGTAGTATTTGTGACTTAAATGAATTTCAAGTTTGATAGCATACTTAAAATGAACTTTGATCCAGCACTTCAAATGCTTTTCGTTGTTTGTTTTTATACTTTACAAGTACAGAGAAACCCAGAGACAAGTTTCCTCACTCTCAGTCTCCCAGACCAGGACACACGTCCATTCGTTACTCACTGAGTCCCCTAGCGGCCAGAGTAGTAACAGCAATATGACAAGTAAACCACAGATCCAGTTAGTCGCCTGTTGACTGTCATAAATATAAATTGGAATTAATACCTGACTGTAGATTATGGAATAAAATATAATATTTTATATGGCTTTTTAAATCCGCTCATAACTGGTTTTGCATTACCAGTCTACTGAATTAATTGGCCGAGGCTTATTTATTTTGGATCACATTAAAAGAAATCTATCTCTCTATATATGTATTTCTTGAAAATGAACGTCACGTGTAATTAAGACTATTATGAAGAATACTTAAACTTTTATTTGACCGGAAACGTCCAAGTCTTGGCTCTCGTGCGTGTATGAAATAGTTGTCCGGTGATGGAAATTCAGCTCAGGAATGCATTTTTCCCCCTCTGCGTGTGTGCATGCGTCTCGGATGTTACTGTGACTGGCTGTGAGGTAAGAAAACAAGTCCGTCCCTCTCTCATCCCATTGGTCCAGACAGGTCCTCAGGAATGTCCTTCAACTGTTTAAATAGCTCCTGTATTCGTGAGATAAGTCAGTAGAATAAGTGAAAGCATCGGAATAAATCCTGGACAGAAGCCTCACAGAGACTTTGCAACGACTTCTTTCAAATCGAATGAGCTTTCTACTCAAGAGCTAAAGGAAGAGAAACGGGATAAATATTCCGACAAGCAAGGACTTTCGTCTTCTTTTTTAAACATCTATTTTTGCAGGAAATTTTCACTACAAAGGTTTGTAGTTTTTTATTATTATTTTTTTTATTGTACTGTTATTTAATGATTATTAGATGCAGTCCGCGTGTTTAACTCTATTATTCTGGATGCATTAGGGGTCGTTTGAGATTTCAACATGATGCTGTGTGGCATCTTTTTGCTGTTGATGCTTTGGAGTTGCGAAGGCGCAAGACTGGCAGGTGAGACTGGAAAATGACTTTATTTCCCCCTGTTAAAATTGTCTTATACTGAAAGTAATCATTTCTGTAAGCGCTTGATATATATATATGTGTGTGTGTGTATATATATAGTTATAGTTCTGGTAGATGAGTTTCTTTTTTTGTTGCATTTTCATGGACACTGTCATTATGAGAGAGATAAAATGACCGGTGTCTTTTCTTTTCTTTGACCGCAGAGAGTCGAGATGATAACAGTGTGTATGACTTATTCGATCTGGCCCGAGTAAACAAAAGACACAACGGAGTGACTCTGGTTAAAGGCGAAGATCCCTACAGCCCCGCATACAAAATCCTGAACCCGGAGCTGATCCCCCCCGTCCCCGACAGCTCCTTCAGGGACCTCCTCGACTCCATCCAGGCCGAGAGGGGCTTCCTCCTCCTGGTCAACCTGAAGCAGTTCAGGAGGACCAGAGGCAGCCTTCTGACCGTGGAGAAGAATGACAAATCCGGACCCATTTTAGAGATCGTCTCGAACGGCAAGGCAAACACGCTGGACGTGGTCTACTCCACCATGAACCAGCAGCAGGTCGTGTCCATCGAGGATGCGGACCTGGCCACCGGACATTGGAAGAACATCACGCTGTTCGTCCAGGATGACCGGGTACAGCTGTTTGTCGGCTGTGAGGATGTCAATGGGGCGGAGCTGGACGTGCCCATCAGTAAAGTGCTGTCCCAGGATGTGGCAGACATTGCCAGGCTCAGAATTGGAAAGGGAGCTGTGAAGGACAGATTCATGGTAAGATATTTGTGCTCACATAATAATTCATGCAAAAAATATGTTTTGATATTTTGAAGGATCTCTAACTTTATTTTATCTTTCTTCAGGGAGTCCTACAGAATGTTCGCTTTGTCTTTGGGACCACTCTTGATGCCATACTACGAAATAAGGGATGCCACAGTGGAGGTATGTTTAGAAAAATAGGTCAAATCTAGCTCTCTATTGCACTTAACTAGATCTTATTCAGATGCAAAATCCAGATGTGTTGATAAGGATGTGACCACACTACAAACCTGTGTTCCAGTGGATAAAAATTAATTCGTGCTCTCTCCTCTTTTCTCCCTGAAGCTACCTTAACTGATGTCATGACCTTGGACAACCCAGTTAACGGCTCCAGCCCTGCCATTAGGACTGATTACAACAGCCACAAAGCCAAAGGTGAGATGCCCTCTCCCCCAAAGACACAAGTCTGTGTCTCTGTTCCATTGCTCAGTTGTGAACTATAAGAGTTGAGGTGATTTATCTGATTCTTCTCTCCTGTATTCAGACCTGCAGTCTGTCTGCGGCTTCTCCTGTGAGGACATCACCAGCATGTTTAAGGAACTCAGGGGACTCGGTGTGGTCGTTAAGAAGCTGACGAACGATCTCCGCAAAGTGGTGAGCTCCCAGGCCGTTTGGGGTCTGCTCTTCGTCATCGCTCACTCCTTCTTTTCCTCTCCTCTCCATCTTTCCCCCTTGCTTCACGTTTATGCATTCCCGGTGTGTAGCAACTTGTCGCTGTAATGGCAGTCCCCAGGCCAAGTCCTTAATGAGACCCATGTGAATACACAAATATGTTTGGCGGCCGGCTGCATTTGCACTGCTTCACTAGAGTCAAGCAATGTCTTAATCACAGTGCCGGTTGGTGATTCATTTGTACTGGAACTTTGGCAAAGTGAAAGTTTTCCATCCTCCATCCTGAACAACCCTCCCCTCTCGCCCTCTTTTCCCCCAGTCTGAAGACAACACACTGCTGAAAAATCAAATGAACATCGAGAGTGGAGTTTGCTTCCACAACGGCATCGTATACAAGAACAAAGATGAATGGACCGTGGACGGCTGCACTGAGTGCACCTGCCAGGTATGTGTCATCAACCTGCTGCAGCCTTAAGACAAGCCATGAGTCAGCCGAGGATAGATATCATTGTGTTTCCTGTATCCCTGCTGTAATGAAGTGATAACACTGTTAATGTTCACAACTTCCTCTTATAGTCATACTGCTTCTGTCTGAGAGCCATCATCACTTCTCTCCTATTATCAACAAAGCAGCATGGGGCCTTTTCTCCACTTGTAACCTCTTGTGAAGGGTGCTCATTTATTGTATAATTAGTCAGGTGTTAGTTGGACACTGTAAGTGAGGATCATGTTTTCTATCAACATAGCAGGAGTGTCATGTCCCTGATCAAGATCACTCCTTTGTGAAATACAGCAATTAGGCTTGGAACAGTACCAGCAAAGCCTGTTTTTTTCTGTATAGCCAGTCAACCATTCATGTAATTTATTATGCTTGTGTTAATTCCTTTATCCAGAACTCTGCTACTGTGTGTCGCAAAATCTCCTGCCCTCTGATCCCATGTGCTAATGCCACTGTGCCCGATGGAGAGTGCTGCCCTCGCTGTGGAAAATGTAAGCCTGATTTTCTTTTTCTGATTTTATTCATTACTTTCTTGATATCTTCCCTCAAAGTAACAATCCTCCAATTTCACCTCTTCCCCCCTACAGTGAGTGACTATGCAGAGGATGGATGGTCCCCCTGGTCTGAATGGACCCATTGTTCGGTGACTTGCGGCCGTGGCATCCAGCAGCGTGGACGCTCCTGCGACCGCATCAACAGCATCTGTGAGGGCACCTCTGTCCAGACCCGTGACTGCTACCCCCAGGAATGTGACAAACGCTGTAAGTTCTTAACACAACTATTGTGGAAATAAATATTCTCAGTTTGATAGCATGATGAATTAAATGGGGATTTGTTGCTCACAGTCAAACAAGATGGTGGTTGGAGTCACTGGTCTCCCTGGTCATCATGCTCTGTGACCTGTGGTGAGGGGGTCATCACCCGGATCCGCCTGTGCAACTCCCCCACACCCCAGATGGGTGGCATGGACTGCCAGGGAGAAGGACGTCAAACTGAAATCTGCCAGAAATCACCTTGCCCTAGTAAGATAAATTTCAGCAGCAAAGTGTATGTGATACACTGTATGATATCAAGGCAAAATAATGAATATTGAATAAACTTACCTTTTAGTCAATGGAGGTTGGGGACCTTGGTCACCATGGGACACCTGCACTGTTACCTGTGGTGGAGGAATCCAGACACGCAAACGTCTATGCTCTGACCCAGTCCCGAAATATGGTGGAAAGGACTGTGTTGGCGATGCCAGTATGTCTCAGGTGTGCAACAAACAGGACTGTCCTATTGGTAAGCATTTAAGATTTTTAAAAATGTACAAAGAAAAGAAAGAAATAAGACATATTTCACAGCAGATTGCCCAAGTTAAGTATGATTTTTTTTTTCTCTTCACAGATGGTTGTCTGTCCAACCCATGCTTCCCTGGTACAAAGTGCATCAGTTTCCCTGATGGCTCTTATAGGTGTGGCAAGTGTCCACTTGGCTACCGTGGAAATGGTGTCATCTGCAAGGATATTGATGAGTGTAAAGAGGTCCCTGATGCTTGCCACACTCATAACGGAGTCCATCGCTGTGAGAACACTCAGCCTGGTTACAATTGTCTGCCTTGCCCTGCACGCTTCTCAGGGCCTCAGCCCTTTGGTAGGGGAGTGGAACAGGCAACTGCTAAAAAACAGGTTTGTGTTATTACGTACCCACCACGTTTGTGGCCAGTAGGCTTAGCTGCTTGCATTTTTTAACCCTCTGTAATTTTCTTTAGGTTTGCACACCCCGTAACCCTTGCCAAGATGGTAGCCACAACTGCAATAAAAATGCAAACTGCATCTACTTGGGTGTCTTCTCCGAGTCCATGTTCCGCTGTGAGTGCAAGCCAGGATATGCTGGGAATGGCCGTATTTGTGGAGAGGACAGCGATCTGGATGGATGGCCCAACACCAACTTGCTGTGTGTGGAAAATGCTACGTACCACTGCAAAAAGGTAGCCAGACCCCACATGGACAGAATTACAAAAGGCCATTATTACCCATCTGCACTCTATTATTGTGATGATTGTCTCCTTAACCAATCTTTTGTTCTTTCACAGGATAACTGTCCCAACCTTCCCAACTCCGGTCAGGAAGACCATGACAAAGATGGCCTGGGTGATGAATGTGACCATGATGATGACAATGATGGGATCCCCGATGATAGGGTGAGTCATTACAGCAGTTTTATTTAGCCTATGCTTGCCTCAGAGTCCAGACATAGCAATCAGCTGTAGCCATCCTTCCTCTGGTCAGTAGGAATGTTAAGTCTCCATGTTGTGCTTCAACAGAGAGCTAAAGTAGAAAGCCAGTAGAAGAGGAATAGTGTAATATAATTTCAGCATGGAGCTTGAACTGAGGATGAGGTGGCTGGTTGCCCATAATTCTTAGTGTGGATTTGGAAAGTTGGGCAAGAAAAATGCTGTGGTATAATTTACCAGCTCTCATGCAGTGGAATATCACATTCCAGCAAAAGTAGGGAAAAAACAAGCCTTTGAAAGCAAGGCTCTGTTCCTATACATTTCATTTCTTTGAGTCATGACCCATTTTAGTAATTCAATTTTTTATTTTTTATTCATTTATTTAGGACAACTGCCCAAGAGTGTACAATCCTGCCCAGTATGACGCAGACAGGGATGATGTTGGCGACCGTTGTGACAACTGTGTGTTTGAGGCTAACACCGACCAAACTGACACTGACAACAATGGAGAGGGTGATGCCTGTGCTGTTGATATTGATGGTGATGGTAAGATATGTCTCCAAATACTGTTCAAGAAATTGTGCCCTTTCATAGCTGTAAAAAACATTTACACAATCCCTAAAGGCTAAGATGAGTATGCTTTGACTCAACAGGCATTCTGAATGAGCACGACAATTGCCCTTATGTTTACAATGTGGACCAGAAAGATACTGATAGAGATGGAGTGGGAGACCAATGTGACAACTGTCCTCTGGAGCACAACCCTGATCAGGTAACCTCAGATCTCACCTTTCGCTTCTCCATTACAGCTACCCTGACTGGCATTATAGTTTAATCTGTCATATTACTATAAAGAAGTTCCCTCCTAAAACAGTATCAACAATACATATTGAAATAGATTATTGTAACAGCTTTAAGTAAAAACAAACCTCATCCACCTTTGGAAATAATATGTAGTAAGTAAATATGAAGTATGAAGTAAATAATATGAGTAATTCTGCTGAGTTGTAAAGACACTGGGCACTTGTATGAAGGAACATTGTTTGCATACCTGAACACAAGGGGCTACATTTAAATCCCGTCCACAGTAGTACCTCATATCTAGGCTGGTGAAAAACAATGTGGGGAGTTGTTTGAAGTGAAAAGTCTCTCACAGTGTCAGAGTCAGTATTTGGGAAAAACTCATCATAAAGGAATTCTATTCTCCTGCAGATCGACTCAGACTCAGATCTCATAGGAGACAAGTGTGACAACAACCAGGACATTGATGAGGACGGTCATCAAAACAACTTGGACAACTGCCCCTACATCCCCAATGCCAACCAGGCAGATCATGACAAGGATGGCAAAGGTGACGCCTGTGACCATGACGATGACAATGATGGCATTCCCGATGATAAAGACAATTGTCGACTGGTCTTTAACCCTGATCAGCTGGACTCTGATGGTGAGTCAGTCTTTCGGCATGTCAATGTCAAATGTTTCTAAAACATCAAACATCCTCCCAAACATTTCTTATTTCATCTTTTCGAGGGTAGCTCTATTTCTTAATTATAATGCCATAATACCTATATTTTGCTTTCAGGTAATGGCCGTGGTGATGCATGCAAAGACGATTTCGACAAAGACAATGTTCTGGACATCTACGATGTGTGTCCGGAGAACTTTGCCATCAGTGAAACAGATTTCCGCAGATTCCAGATGGTTCCTCTGGACCCCAAGGGTACCTCACAGATCGACCCCAACTGGGTGGTCCGGCATCAGGGCAAGGAGTTGGTGCAGACTGTCAACTGTGATCCTGGCATCGCTGTTGGTACGTAATATGCAAACATAGCTTTCCACAATTACAAATACACATAGTGGTTGCCAACTGGCTGTGAACCATCTACTTTCCTGCTTCAGGTTATGATGAGTTCAGCGCAGTGGATTTCGATGGAACATTCTTCATCAACACGGACAGAGATGACGATTACGCTGGGTTTGTGTTTGGCTACCAGTCCAGCTCACGCTTCTACACAGTTATGTGGAAACAGATCACACAGACCTACTGGTCCCACACACCCACAAGAGCTCAAGGCTACTCTGGTCTTTCAATCAAAGTGGTCAACTCCACCACCGGTCCTGGGGAGCATCTGAGGAATGCCCTGTGGCACACAGGAGACACCCCAGGACAGGTAATTTCAGATGATTCAGACTTTGAGATGTAAGATAGCTTGATATGATGCTTGACTGTTTCTCATGTTAACCTTTCATAATTCCTCCTTTCCAGGTGCGCACTCTGTGGCATGACCCCAAGAACATTGGCTGGAAGGATTTCACTGCCTACAGGTGGCACCTGACCCACAGACCCAAGACTGGACTCATTAGGTGAGCTGAAATCCTAAGACGCATGCCCCTTCACTCAATTACAATCCTGCACACTTAATTTTAAGATGGCAATGAACTCATGTTTTCCTGTTTCTTCTTTTAGGGTGGTCATGTATGAAGGCAAGAGAGTCATGGCCGATTCTGGAAACATCTTTGACAAGACATACGCTGGTGGGCGTCTAGGCTTGTACGTCTTCTCTCAAGAGATGGTTTACTTCTCAGACCTCAAATATGAATGCAAAGGTGAGCACATAAGTGATATTTGTTGTTTTGAAAAGCAAAATTTAATCACCTTGGACTTTGTGTAACTTGCTTTCTCCACTTATTTTCTTCAGATACATAAATGGACCACAGAGCCTTCCAGAAGAATATATAAGTCTGTCAGTATGAGACTGTAAATGAGACATGGATCGATATCTCTTTGACTTTTTCCTTTGAGAAATGCACATTGGAGGAATGACGGGCAAGTGAGGGAACGTGAGGTAAACTGACCTCAGGACTTACAGCCAGATGAAAGTTAAATGATGATTCTGCACCACTGCACCAAAATCAAATTGTGAGCGCAGCTCTGCTCATAAGACATTGGCCCTCTCACTTTGTTGCTCTGATCTGCATTTAAAGAGAGCCACATTTTATTGCTTTGCACACCTGAACTGTTGTTGGTTGGCGGTTTTCCTCTGTGGATGAGGGACCAAAGAGTGGTTCATGTTTTTAATTTTTTTTTTTTTTGAGCATTAATATACATCTGCTGTGGACTCAAAGATGCTTGTTTCAGTATGAAGAAAGCAGTAGGAGACCTTTCTTAGGCCAGGGTAAATATACCCCTTGAAGGAACTGATGAGGGACCATGGACAGTATGGACCGACTGTTGCTATCAAAGAGAGTGAATGTTGTTTGTGTGTTTGTGCATGTATGCCACCCATTGAGCATAGTTATGAAGGCAACAGAGTCAAAAATTGTTAGAAATTCTTTGGATGACCCATCACCCCACATTCATACAGACCTACAATGTCCTGTATTTAGCATAGGCTTAGGGGTGGCCCAACGTATTTGTCTTCTCAGGAAAGAGCACTAGAAAAATGAGGAGAGCACAAAATTCAGGACAGCACAGGGCCCCAAAGCAGGCACACTGCACACTGCTTTGTAACAGCAATTATCAGCAAATAATGTGTTAATATCTTTACTGGAAGTGTCAAGGGACGTGAACAGCAAGGGCCAGTCTATTTCCTGTTGTGAGTTAACCATTGTAAGTATGGCTGTTTGTATTTACTTATTCATCATAGAGGCTTTGATACTTGCTCATCTTTGCATCTTGCCATCCTAAAATGTTGACAGAAACCTATTCCAATTAACTTAAATCAATATCTGCTAATGGCAAGATATAGCATTGCATTTGACCAAAACAGGAAAAAAGGTAAAAAGATAGGCATCACTTCTGGTATCTCCAAATATCCTGCTTCTGCACAGTGTGCATGACTGGTGTGCCTGAGCTTGTGTGTACATTTCTGATAAGGGAAAATCAAAGGAAACCCTTTATGTACAAATATTACCTCATTAATTCTTTTTGTATTGAGGCCAGCTTGATACACGAGAATAATTTTTCTTCGCAACAGAGTATAAATTGGTTGGTTTCTTTCTTTCTTTTTTAAAGCAAGACTTTTAGTATCATTTATATGCTGTATATAAGATATTTTTGTAGCAAAAGAAGCCCAAACAGGAACGTAAAGGATTAAAGAAATGTTGTCTTGACTATGTTGTGCTATATGTATTTCCTGTGCATTTTTGGATAAATTATTATGTTATTTCATTTGTGTAGATATATGCTATTTAAATAATTTATCTAGAAGCGTAGCCTCATATGGAAGCGTTTCTGTCTGTATAAACTTATTTGCACACTGACATGAGGATGTCTTTGTTATTTTGGTTTTTTGTATGTGTCTTTTTTAATTAGTGAAGCTTTTCTATAAACCTTGTACTATAGTTTCTACCCAAAGTGCTGTTTATACTCCTACCTGTTATTTTGTAATGTCAAGTGAACAATAAACACTTAAGGAAAAAAGTATCTTGGTGGATCAGAGTCTTTTTGAGCAGGCAAACAGTTAAATAGTCAGTAGGATAGTCAGTTAGTCACATCTACTTTGATTGAGGTTTTCTCCGTTGAAAAGAGAAGGGAGCCGAGCCATCCTTTGTCAAGCAACTGGAATCCATTAGTTGAGTTTCGTGAAGCCTTGGAGAAAGGGAGTATCCTCGGGAGTCAACAGCAGGAAAACTCAACATGAAGTATAACCCACTTTAACAGCACATCCATACAGATCTGATTACACATTACACAGGCATCTCCTTACACCTTCAAAAGACAACACTCCATTTGTGAGGGAGACATAAGGAATGTCACACATGTCTTTAAGGCAGTGAGCTTTTAAGTTATGCCTGTGGTCCACTTTTGCCAGCAAGAACGTGCATTGGAATTCCAGTTTTCATAAAAGTGTCTGAATAAAACTTGTCAAAACAGATGAGGTAGCCTGGGTCTGCTGCTGGCTGACTCTTCCCCTATAAGACCCCGCACCAACATATCATCTGCAAACAGAATTTAGGCTACAAAATTAGATCTTTCCCAGGGCCAGGAAGAGCTGTAATCTATGGCACCAGTGAGGTTCGTGCCAGAAAACCCAGACAGTCTCAATATGCTGCTGGTCTCTTTACATTAGAAGTGACCTCATTCTTACCATACTGAGCTCACTGTGTTTCCATTATTACAAATGAGCAGTGAATGAGTCTTTCTGAAAATAAATTGCATCGATTACATAGCTGATATTTGATAAATGGACAGTAAAGTACATTAATAGAAAACTGTAGTAAAACCCAGCGCAGTCACTCTGAAAAGTGATTGCGTCTGCTCTTTCAGACATGTGCTGAGGCGTCTGTTTAGATTCCTGGATAGATAGTGATAGCAGGCCTTTCACTGGGGTTTGACCTTGGAGGGCTCACCTGGCTGACGTGTTTTCAGTCTAGAGGAATGTGAAATAATTTTTGTCGGTCAGACGGGGTCAGAATGTGTGGGGGAGGTGAAGAGTGAAACGAATAGGCCCGTAGGTGTCCAGTGCCAGGAGAGAGGAAAGGCAGGACCTCTGGGCTGAGGTCAGCCAGGTGCAGACAAGCTACTCACACTGTGCAAGTAGGAGCTAAGAGGAACTGTGTCAACAGCTCCCACAAATCTCCAAAACAAACCAAGAGGATCATTTGCAAAGATGGTCATCTTTTGTCATCTTTTTTAATGAAAATAAAGCTTGAATGAGGTCAAACAGGCTCCAATTTCAGAAGATCCTACTAATCTGGCCCACTCTGAAGCAGATCACCTATAGAGGCTGGAATGGCAGGAATGTTTGGAGCTGAACTGGATCTGACGATCATCCCTGCAGAGCACACATCATCCCTCTGTCCTAATTAACAGCCACGCTGGATGTCTGACCGCACATTACTAACACAGACATACTATATTTCATCAGTGAGGGCTTTAATACATGATAGTGTTCAGACTTCACCCCACAGACACTTTTACTGGCTAATGTTTATGTGTGCAGTAGAACATTCTGCGGCCACTCTACCTAGTTGTTAGATTTAATGACAGCAATTTTCTGTTCTCATCTATGATACTTAGATTAATATAAAGGGTGGCCCTGCTGCTCTTTTTCCTCATGCTGAGACAGAAACACAAATAAACACAATGGGAAGTAATCCAGCTACATATTGAAAACATGGAGATCAATTAGGGTCAAGAATAACAGTTTGCACCCTTGCATTGTCGATTATCAGAAGTTAGAACTATTCTTTCTTCTAATATAGCGTATTCACAATGTGAATCATGTTAATAATCATTTTATGTTATTGTATATAAAAAAGGTGAGTTATATCTACATTAATCTAAAAAGTAAATATTCTGGTGAAATATGTTTACATCCAATAATAAATAAAACCCCTAATGTCCTGACATTAACATCCCAGCAATGATGTATTGTTTGGATAGCAGGGCTTCAGATAGATGGGTCAATGCATCCTTTTTTTACCATCTCATGGTGCTGTGTCAGTCCTTGCTGCAGCTCTCAGCCAGCTCACATTCATCCAGCAGGTTAAGCAATTGCTCCTCCGTAAGGTCTGGAGACTCATTCTGCAGAAAGACATAAATAATTATGTATATATGTTTTTAAAAACATGCAGATGCACGTGTGTGCATACAAAAAAAGAAGTAATACATTTATATTTTTCAACTTAACCGCTGGTAGCTTCCTAACATCCTCCCTAAATGTCTTCCTATTACAAATAACCAGTTCTGACAAATCCAGGCAACATGTCCCATTAATTCATGACCTGCGATAACAGTGGAAGTTCATAATAAGGAGCTTAACAGCATTTGTCCCATGTGCCTAGTTGGAAGCTGCCCTGGAAAAAAAACACCTCCTGTAGGATATTACTATTGTTTTTCTACTGATAAGTGACTCCTCACAGGCAGCCTTTTGGGACTTCATGTGAGTGAAAGGATGAATGCTGGCCTTCTTAAACTAGGTTGTGAGATTAGCTGACGGTTTCAGAATTTGAATAAATTAAAAACATCTATTCGTAGGAGTGATGTGTTATTTGGCACCCGCAAATGTAATTTCTGATTTAAAATTATTTGGCTGTGTTACCGTTGAATGCTCACAGACAGTTGCCATCAGTTGGTGGGAGAATCCTGTACTTTGTTTAGACAGCTGAAATTCAAGAGTCATTTTGTTCCAATAATATCAACTCAATACCTTGACAGACCGTGACACAAGCAATAAGCCCAAAAAGTGTCCAGGAAAACCAGACCTTAAATCTTTGAGTTGAATAGTAACCATTGTCTTCATTCTCTCAGCGTGTGTTCGAGCTATGATCCTGCACTGAACTGAATGGGCCTGGCATTAAAGCAGTGTATGCACATCATTATAATCTTATTAAAGGTGACATAGACAATGGTTTTCTATTTACACAGACAATGCTGGAAACCTAATTAATCTCCAGCAACTCTTAAGGGAACTATCTGAGCATTTAGCTGCTAAATGTTCACCAGATAAAGGCTACTTCATGTGCTAGCTGGTTGGTGCTGGGCAGTTTGGGTACAGAATGTTTATCGGAGCCTTTTAGCTAGAAACAGCTGCATGCATGTGGCCAAGCTAATCTAACTGTCTTTGCTAGCTTGCTTCTTACATGGTATAATTTTTTATGTATTAAACAGACAACATATGGGGTATTTTAAAGTGAGCTTTAGAGTTACTGGTAGTCTGATGTTGTTACCTTTGGATGGAGCTAGCTGTTTCCTGCTGTTTACAGTCTTAGTAGTAGAGACCTGAGAGTAGTATTAATCTAATTTTCAGCATGAAACTAGATAAGCATTTTCAAAAATGTTGAACTAATAATTTGATATAAGAGTAGTGATTAGTGCAGGTAAATCTGATTTAAATTGAATGTAGTTTTTAAAAAAATCACATAGTTTTCCTATATATATGCAGTAAAATAAAAATGCTAAAATAAAATAATAAAGAAAAAGAAATTTAAAAAATTGGGAGTCAGGGAAATACAGCTTTCACCACCGTGTGACCCATCTCAAGCACTCTATTCCGAGACAGAGAGAATATTATACCCATGCAGTTGTTTTCACCTCCTCTTCACTTCCTTTCCCACTGAGTCACTCAAAACAAAATCACATTCCTATGCCTCATCTACCCCACGAGCTGAAGCTAATACTCTTCATCGATCATCTGTATCCCTCCTCTGACTCGACCACCCTCTGAAACTCTCCAGTCTCACACCAGATCCCAGTTGCTGATAGACATCTCTAGCAGACAACCTTGTCCATGTTCAAAGTCCTCACGAACATATAGACACCCTTCAGGCCATGGCGGGTGGGCTGTGTTACATTTATGACCCTTGCAATTACCCAGACACTGCATATCATCTTCTACCACAGGCTAAAGGCACCATGAACACATTCCAGCCATCATGCCCCCTGCAACACGCAAAGTTTTTTTACTTTGACGTGCATGTAGCAACACATGGCCTTTTGCCTGTGCACTTGACCTTCACCTCTAAATGGCAAAGGGGGGTAACAATATCCTTGGTATGCGTCTTCTTGCATACACATAATGGTATGTATACAATACTAATGACGCGCTTAGCTTCTAGGCCTTTTGAATTTACTTAACTTCCTTTGCATGCTCTCTTTTAATAGGTATAGTTGACATGCCGCTCACAGAAAAAAAAATGATTTGCTTGGAATGGTAACTGTAACATAAATTTGCACAAACATAAGTGAGCCATTACTGCAACCTGAAACGTATGGCTCAAAAAAAAATCATTGGTCAGTTACAGGCATGTGAGTGTTTTGAGTGCTCATGAATGGGGCAATAAAAAAGTGCCCCAGTAGATGGAGTATTAATGACCAGAAAGGCTTCTAACCAGCACCAGCCGTCTTGAAGATGGAAACTACAAGTTAGACAAACCAAGGAGAGGAGAGAAAAAGATGGAGGAAAGAAAGAGTGTTTTTTACTGCTGTGGCAAAAGGCTGCAACTCTTTAAATGTGGATGACCCCAGGTGCCCTTAATACTAGGAGGGCCAAGGGTGTCTGTGGGTGACTGATATGTGTTTTCCTGTCTGACCGTCTGTCAACTCTCTGCAGAAAAAGTTAAACTCAAGCGTTACAACTACTTCATCTCAGTCAATCATCTGCAGCTGCCGGCAGACACCGCGTTCATTTCAGTAAACAGCAGAGAAGAATGCTGCAATTGCAAGAAAGCTGTTCCAAAGCAAATACATGATAAATTTGATGGAGACAGTTCTGCTGAGCAGCCCTCTTCCGTTTGGTTATCAGTGAGACAGGAATAACAATGTTGAGCCCAGTTGGAAGTGTGTAAACACTATTACTATCAGACCGATTTAAGGAAAAAGGATGCACAGAGAAGAAGATAACACTTTTGTCAGAATTAGACAAAGTTTTTTTAAAGTTACCATTACCATTACCATTAATGGTTTTGACAAAAGCAGCTGCCCACAAAAAGTAAATACATGCATTTTCCTTTTTCAAAATAAAAAAGGAAAAGGAAAAAGGACAACAGTCACTCCCCAGTCAAAGCATGTGTGCAGCTGTGTCAGCCACTATGCCTGAGGCGGATTTCGGAGTTACTCCCAGCCATACGTTCTCACAT
The DNA here is from genome assembly GCA_016785225.1 of Psettodes erumei. Taxonomy (NCBI): domain Eukaryota; kingdom Metazoa; phylum Chordata; class Actinopteri; order Pleuronectiformes; family Psettodidae; genus Psettodes; species Psettodes erumei. The sequence goes on from JAFBJZ010000383.1 coordinate 553,927, forward strand.
AAACATGTGAAATACAAGCTGGAGGTGGAGAATCTATAGATGCATTTAACACTGACGACTCCTATTGGGGAAAGTTAGGGGCCCTTTGACAGCTTTATGGAAAGATAGTATTCTATGACCTATGATGATATTCTATTGTGTACATTACACTGAACACTGAAGAAATGTCAATGGAAGAATGACACTGGGATACTATGTTTTGTTTTATATTAGAAAGCATCCAAATACTGTCAAAGTTCACTATTTTTTTCTGCCTAAATGTCTGGCTGCTACCCTGACAGCAATGATGATTTAAACCAAAACAGCAATACATCAGTGAGGAAATGGCTTTGAAGTGGCCGTTCATCATCCCAACACATTATTAGATAATTATCTATTTTGTCAAACTGCCACCATTACTGATCCAGCCATCTCATACGGCTCCCTGTAGTCTAGCTCTCCCCACCTGATATCTGGACCCAGCGGGTTTTTTGCAGCCTGCCTGCTCTGGAGCCACACACAGCCAATGTGAAGAGAAAGTGGGTGTAAGGGTTTGCCTTTAGTCCTTACTATTAAGTCATTTGTGGCTGCCTTGACTCTTCTTCCTTGAGCATTTGAATAACACCAAAATGGTGATGACTTAAATGTGTTGTTTGCCCCAAAGACACCAGAGTCCAGTTCCTCTCCCAGTAAACAATGACGGGCTGGGCAAACCCCTAACCTCTGGTGAAAGATGAAGGTTCTCTGCCACTGTCCGGTATCAGTTTGCAGCAGGAGTTGACTCTGACAAAGCCAGAGCTGTTCATAGCCCTGCAGCTCTCTGCCCTGGAATGGACCACCACCTCTGTACAGCTCACTATTGGCTCCTGTACACACAGGGTGCAGGTCTGGTTTACCACAAGCGTGGGCTGCTCAGCTTTCAAGGTCACTGACTTCAGTCACATACCTCAGCTTTACCAGCCACAGACCCAGGGGCCAGTTCTCCACTAATATAGAGAGGTATTCTATTCATTACACCCTATTGTTTCCCATTCAGATACTGAGACTAAATTGATAGGCAAGTCAGCAATACTTTCTTCTGTAACATATCTATGAATGCATCACAGTTAGAAGTAAATTAAATCTGTCAAATGTCAGATTATGTAGATAATATAGATACACAGTATAATTCACCTCGGGGACTTTAAGTCAGTCTAATGTAGTAACTGTTGGCTAAATCCCAGTATCCTCATTTCAACCCATTATTTCACACATGGCAGCCTGCACCAAATGCACATGGACACACACCCACTGTGTTTCTGTACATCTGACTTACATTTTTGCTTGGTTTGTTGTGACAGAGTGAGAGAAATAACATTGTCTATTCTCAGGGGATTTACAGCTTAAACTCAGTACTGTTATTGACACAGTGGAAGTTTATTTGAAATTTCTTTAAAATGCTGTTCATGTGGAAATAACGCTGTTCATAGGTGCAAATCTCCTTCATGTTTATTTTGACTTGCATTGTCATTGGTCTCACCAAAAAGAAGAAATTCAATATTAAATATTAGACATGCAAAGTTTCTGTCTGAATTTGAGGGTCACAAAATGAATACATACTGGTAATAATGTTTTTGAAAAGGTGCAACTTCAAATTGACTATTTAGATTAATATCACTTCAAATCCAGCAGCCACACAGGCTGAATGGCTGACTTGCCATCTGTGACTTCACACTTTTCATGTGGAATACAACATACATACATACATACATACATACAACACAAAACATCCACCTAAATATTGTTAAGGGACAGATGTCTTAATGTCAACAATACACAAGTTATGAATGAGTGTTTCCCCAAATATGTCCAATATACTCTGTTTTGAAGAATGGAAATAAAATACTGTATGTTATCAATGGCTGTATTATCATCCTAATTTATATTTTCTTTCAAAGACTTAAAATTTCACGTCAGCCTTAAATCTTTCAAACTGATAGGTGGTTTCATAACAGCAGTTTTGAGTGCAACAGTAAAGAAACAAGAAGAGAATAACATGCTGAGAGTGAGAGAATTCTTTTTTTCTCCACAGCTCCTCTTTTCTGGCAAACCTGACTTGTGTTTTGTGGAAAAAGAGTTGTGAAACAGCTGAGTGGCCAGAAAAATTGGGAGCTCAAAGGCGCCTGAAAAAGTTCAGATGAGCTTTGATCTGCCATGGTTGGGTACATTCTTTACATTGAAAGAGTTGTTGGTGTGTGTGTGTGTGTTCACTTAATTCCCTGCACTGCTGCAACCACTGGCTGAATTCTGTTTACATTTATGTATATTCCATGATGCTACTTGCTAACTACTTGCTGTGGTTTTAGTGTAACCTTTATTATCTGATCATCACCTGATTAATGGGATGCAAAGAAATGAATATGGAGAATATAAAAAAGTGTGGATATACAGTGATGTGATTGCCTGAAATCTAACCCTTAAAATCAGACCGGAACATCACATAAAATATAATGTGCAAAAAAAACAACATAAGAGAGAAAGTACATAATGTTGGCCTGATTTGCCTTGCTGGAACTATCCTGCTTTACTGTAAATGTTGCGATTGTCCTTCGCTTTGGAGTTGATCAAGGAATGTGAAGTTAAAGGAAAACTTGCACCAGATATGCTTCATTATCACAGATTAGTCATGTGTTTTTGTTACTGTATTTCTAAAGAAATACATTATCAACAGAACAATGACATTGAAACTACCAGTACATTTCTTTGTAAGACCAAACCATCATTGCAAAAGAAGATATCATCAAGTAACAGCAAAAAACAGAAAACAGTCATTGTGAAAGGGGAGATTTTGGGAGACTTTGGCGGAGAGGTGAAGTTCAGTGGAAGGGTTCTTGTTTGGACTGACAGAACGGAGAAACACTGATGACGCACAAAATTACTGTTCTCAGCTCTCAAGCCAGCTCAGCGTATTTTTTGTTTGAATTAATCACTCAAAAGGGTACATCATGTTACTCTCTCGACAAACACATGAGTTCTCAAAACACACACTGGAACTGATCAAACTAAAGCAGGGCAGGGAATCTGTAGTCACTGCTACAATGTAAGAGACATTTTCCACCATTACAGTGATGTTACGCAGCAGCAGCAGGCCAGACTAAACACAGTAGCGTATTTCCCATTTAATATCTAATCCATCTTGGTAGTTTGCAGATATATGGCCCTTCAGTAAGATATTTTTACTTCAAACACAGTCCTGCCACAAATTCAAAATAAGTCAACCTCTTATGGAAGCTTCCTTCTCTGAAAATCAGGATTCAAAATAATGGCTCCTGTATTGGTAGCAGGGCTAATTGTTTCACCTAAAAGGATGTTCACTTTTCCTGTATTGCTCTGACTTCAACTTAATTGCTCAGAATCAGCACAATGAAAAAACTACTGAAAATCAAAAGGATCCACTCCTGATGCTCTTAATCCTTTGCACAAACCCTGTGTGGTTGGTCAGGTGCGAAAAAGACTGTGAGAGGACATTTGAGTTATGGATGTTATACAAATCAACTTCATGAGTACACTGGAGCTGTGTGAAACTGTTTAAAGAGCGCTCTCCCAGACAAGTCTCATACAAATAAATCTTTTCTAAACTAAAAAACAAGCTCAGTCGAAGTCAGATGGGTTCAGTCATTTGGTCACAGTGTGTAAAGTGCAGTGACATGCAGCTGAATGCAAAGAGCTGGGTAAAGACCAGTGGCTTTGATCTTATGTGATCATACTGAAGCTTGGCTTTATTAGCAAAAGAAAATCCTATTTGTTTCTCAATAATTAGGCCGGGACTAAGCTTTGGTTGCATGGCATGGTGCCCTGTTTGATGTAAGGGGAGTGGCTCCCACTTTGTGCATTTATTATATTGCTGTTTGAGTAAAAAGGGCATCTTTCATGTTTAAATTAGGCATATACATCACACTCTGGTTCATGTTTTAGAATTCATGTGTGTGATAATACATTTTTATTTGTTTTCCATCAACAGCTCCACTCTGAAGAAACAAACAAGTAGTTTGTTGAGCAAGACAGAGAGAAGCTACCCATTGGAACAATGATAAAGTCCAACCAATGCATTTATTGCTAATGTTTTCCTTTCCTTGCACACATAATTTAAAGTCATAAATGTCAGAGGAAACAGAAATCAGTCCTATTGACCTTTGTTCTTGGAACATTCTTGTGTGCCTTTAGCTACAGGGTTTTGGGAAAGACTGGCAGTTCTGTGGTTGTAACTCCACAGCGGCTCCTAAAACCAGACAGAGCTCAATGGTTTCCAGGGAACACCGTGGTGTGTCGGCATCGAATCTCAGCAAAGAATGCTAGAAAGCAATGAAACTCCATGGGGGACAAAAATCTATCGGCAGAGTAAACGACCATCCTCACCTTCAGATTAGCACTGTATACAAATAAAGTCAGAGCAAGAAACTTAACTCTCCATGTAGAGTCTAAAAACCAACCTATGTTTTACCTAAAGCTGTAATATTAGACTGTAAAGTGAATGTTTTAGTGAAACAGAGAGGTAATAAAATACGGAAAGCAGGAGAAAATATGGGCCTGCAAAGACACGAATATTGCATGTGATTTCATCGTCCCCCTGTGAGAATGACTGCGAATCAGCTGTGTGACTGTAATAATTTGTCACACACATGTCTACAGATAGAAGCTCTGAGAAGCATTATGAAGCTCAACTCAGACAGTGTGTGGATGTAAGTGCTTGTGTGAATTTGAACATGTGTTTTTGTTGTGTGTGTGTGTGTGTGTGTAAATGAACATAACTGCTTTGAACTCACAGTCATCTCCTGGCTCTGACCCAGGATCTCCAGCTGCCGTTGGATCTCGCGGAGCCGCCTCTCCTGCCCTCTCCTCTCCTTTATATCCTGTAGGACCTTCTCTCCTGGCTGAGGGTCCCCATCGCACTCCCAGCCAACCTCTGATCCTTTACCCTGATATGCAACAGACACGACTGGTTCTCACAGGGGGCAAACAACGCATTTCACAAGTGGACGGGCTTTGGTGCTCTCCTAGAGCTTTGCTCACAGTGCATGGCTGTCACTTGAAAACATTTTAATAGGGATCAAAAGCATATAACAGTTCATCACCATTAAACTGTGTGCAAGTTTTCCAATCATCCAAGACTCTTGAGTTATAAAATTGTTATCTCTATAAAAATGTAATCTTTGTGGTATGACTTGAAGAAGTAGTGACCAGTATACACTATAGCAAAGTTCTTTCCTTCGTTTCACAGATGGCACAGAGTAATATCAGGTATTCATTATAAGACCTGAGAAAGTCTCAGCTTGAGCTGAAGTCTACATGGGGTCCAACATAAATCACACATTTATGGCATCCATGTGCACTGGGTTTTACACGATAAACTGCAAGCTGCATCCAAAGCAAACTCTGAAAATGGGTCAGGAGGAAATAGGAGAGTCATGCCTGGAGAAGCATCAATGGACAGCTGATAAGTGAGAGACTTGTCGTTCTAACCACAAGGGGTCTTTTTCACTGATGTTCGGTCAGACAGAGAGACAGAGGGAGAGAGCGAGAAATTGATGCAAAGTGAAGTCATCAGATCCAAATGAGACATATTTAGATATCAGGTTCATCTAAAATATTTTAGCATTTGACTGATACTGAGATGCTCCACTGCAATGAAGAAATAGCTTCTGTAGATGCAGCATGAGTGGTTGGAGCTGAAAAGCTAGTGTGATTGTGGTGAATTTCAAAGGTTAGTGAAAACTAGTAAAAAAAATAATCCCCCCCCACCACACCCTCCATTTATTTCTTTAGGATTTATGCAAAATTTATAGCAAGAATGAACAATACCATAGAGACCAGTGAATGACCTGTGGTCTGGTCATACTTTGACCTCTAAAAATACTCACTTACTCTATAAAAGGAACAGCTAGGTCAAAAAAATGTTGGGTCTGAGAGGATGTTGCCAACCGCAGGGCTGTTTTGGAGTGTTAGTCCAGCGCCATGTGGTTGAAATCTCCATCTCTCTTGGTTAGTCTGGATGCCAGGCAGGCGTATGTATGATCTAATAATGTTGAAATTGATGGATATTTCATGAAAAGTTGACATCTCAAAGTGGGGACTTGCATACAGCGAAATGGTAGGTTACAGGAGATGGTGCATGGGACCCAGCAAAATTTATGAACTTGAACACTGAGTCACTAAATCTGCTGTGACACATTTATGATTAAGGATGTAATCTTAGTTAAAGCCAGGGTAGGAGAGGAGTTCAGTGAAGCCAGTATGGTGAGAATAAGAGTGAATGCTTCTGCCCTTGTTATTAAGTAAAGCAGGCATGTCTACCCAAATAATGTCACATATTAAATGCACACTATTTTCAGAAAGCAGAAGTGTGACTTTAATATTTGAATCTTGGCAAAAAAAGAACCTCCTGAGTGTGTGTGGCCTCACCTAGCAGTGCCCCCTGTCTCCCCATAGGGAAATAATGACAGCGTCCATCCGAAGCCTCTTTTAAGTGGTCGTCACTAGAGCCCTTCTGTTAAGACTCACTCATCCAGACTACAAAAGCCAGGACCAAGACGGGATAAGACTCCTGTCATGCACTAGAGTGAGAAACACAACATTCCAACCAGGGAAAATAAAAATTAAAGTCTAGCTTTACCACCATCCTTACACCACTAAATGCATGTTTCCAAAAAAGCCCAAATCTTTGGGAGAAACAGTTTATTTAATTTGGAAACGACAGCTGCCCTACTTTTCAAGAACCATAAACTCCAAACTTTAAAATTGTCTGCAAGGTTTAGCAATGATAAAGCTATCACTGGCCACAGTTTGAATGAATTCAGCATTAATGTCACATATTTTCTTACTAGAACAATTCTCTTTGGATAAATTAACGCCCTATAAATTTTGATGAGTGTAAGTGGAAAGTCTACAGTTTCTTTGTATAAACCTTACTAATCTGACCCTAATTATGATGATAATGACTTGCCATTTTTCTTAGTTTTGTACTCATTGTTTCTGCATTGGCCCTGGACGTTCCTCTCTCACAGCGACGGCTGACTTACATGAAGAGACAACCAAGGTAATCTGAGTAGTATATATTTTTAAATCTATGATTAAGAGGTCACACCGGTCTCACACAAAATTCCATTTTTGTTTCTTTCACTGAAACTCTAAATAAAATGTAAAGCTATTGCAGAGAGTTTATGCAGACATGCTAACCTTCGCTAATTAGCACTAAACACAAAAGACAGCTGAGGTTTATGGGAATGCTGTTAGCTTTGTTGGTATTTTGTCAGAAACCACCGGATATTTTGACTTGATGATTTGCTGGAGAGGAAGTCAAGTGATCATGAAAGCCAGTGGGCTTCACTGTCAAGAAACTATAAATACATCTCTAACCTGTTGGTGGTGCTATAGCAAAAGACATGAGATCACCAAAGTAATTACGATCTATGTGTGGGGCACCATGAATGTCTGTACCAAATGTCATGCCGATCCACCAAATAGTCATTGAAAAATTTCAGTCTGGATCCAAGTTGAGAACATCTCCAACTCTGTGGAGTCAAAGTGCTAGCATAGGTGGAAAAACTCACCTAAAGTCTATTATGATTAATCTGTGTAACTAGAGGTTTTTCTGCACATATCAGTTCTGATGCTTGAAATACAATTTCATAAATGCCCAGAAGAAAACAATTTAAACAATTTAAAATAATTTAGCTGGAAACCTTATGATAGGTGTTACTTTTACAAGTAACAACTGAAAACTATGTGAGATATAAGGTGCTGACTTTACATTGAGTTAATTTTCTGCTTCCGAAAAGACTCCATGGTCAATAACTTCTTCTAAAGTATATAATTGATTAAGCAGTAACAATCAATGCAGAAAGTTTAGATCCATTTCCAAGGCACCGGCAAAGTTTCACTTTACTTTACTCTGATGCCAGTAAAATTGTAGTAATGATTCAGAGAGGATTTGGAGAGGACTGAGACTGACCTCAAAAGACTCCAGTGATTGTTCTAATACATGATGGTATTTGTGCTTCTCCTTCTGGAATGTGTGATAGCTTTAACACAATAGGAGGTCAGACTGAGTGACTTCCAAAGAGAGCGGGGGAGAGAGACTGGGGTTCTGCTTATCTGAACATCACCAAAATGCTGGTAATTGGCTCCCCTCAGAGGAGCCACTTGACATACTGTTGAAGATCTCCAATAATCACATCACCTTTGTAGGTCATGAGACTGCTTGGACGCCATGAAGATTATTTATTCTTAAAGAATGAAGAACATGTCAGGTATGATTAAGAGAAAATGTGTGTCAGGTTCTTGATCGATTTTAAATCAGTGCCATGGGGTTTTATTTTACATTAGTGATATGAATGGATATAAGGTACAGCATTGTAAATGCAGAGTATTCCACTGACAAACTGCCAAGAGCACCTTAAATTCAAAATACATTTTATTAAACAGAGAAAAGGTCATTCACGCATGATATGATGACTCCAGACAAGCTGTCCCTGTTTCACCTTATGGTTCAGATTTAGCGTTCCCACAGTGTGCAAAAAAAAAGTGAATGACCTGCCAATTGCGTGAGCAAAACGATCAGTAGTATATTATTTGTATCACTTGCAGATAACTTCACTCACGCATGCCTTTCACATTCATTACGGGGTCATTGATATTCTGTGATCAATTTTATGATCTCAAATAGAAACAGTACATTCCATTCAGCAGATGTCACGGCATTTGAGTGTGAAACAGCTGCACTACTTGATGAATGATTCGTTATTGTCCAAAGTGACGAAATAGGAAAAAGAGTTGGGCCTATTTTATTCAAAACATTTCACTTAAAATTAATTCAAAACATATCTTGCTTGCTTAACACTCAGCAATACTGGGTGTGCTATAGCTTGATGTTCTCATTAAAGGAACATATACTCTAATTATATCATATCAATCCAATTACTTTTTTCAGAGATTGGAGGGAGCCATTGAGATTGGAAGCCTGGAGCTTCTTCTCAGTTCCAATGTGGGTTGCATCTGTGGTGTGTTTCGCCAAATAAAACAGCTGAATCCTGTCATGCAGACCTTGTCAGATATATCTCATAAACAGCAAAGGAAAAACAAGATTAGTTGGTCACAATCATGTATCGGTATTTCTTGGGTGTGCCAGCCCAGCCGCTTGCTTCAGGCATTGGGTATTTAGGAGGACTGCTTGAAGCCAGAACAAGAACTACTGACAAAGTGTGATGACCTTGTTCTCACACTCAAGAGAAGCAAAACAAGGCCACTTTGTTCTTAGGCAGCTAGTCCAAAGAAGTATCAACTGAAATTTCGTAAAAGCGACCACACACTCTAAACAAACTAATTCGTACAACATGTGATCTTTACCACAAAGTTCTTCTTACCTTTTGTGAACTAGTGACTAGTTGGTCGGCTACGTGCCATAGAAAGGAAAATCAAGATATTTTGCAATTTGTGGATGTGGACACTAGCCAACATTTCAAGCAGCTGTTTTTTTTTTTTTAGCATGCAGTAGCCACAAAATGGCTCCTTGGCCTTAACTCTGGGGGCCTTTCTTATATGAAAAATATCTGTTGGTCACCATTTCCATCACACAGTCATCTTGTGATACACGAGTTACTTTCTGAGTCCAGTACAAAAGCCCTGCAATAATTCCTCTTGTTTTGATATTGCTGCTAGTCGTTGTGTAGAGCTAGATTGGACATTACTTTGAAAAAGGCCACTTTGCCATACAATTAAATATCATTTAAATTTTAATAATATATAAATATTTCAGCCTAAAGGATATTGTATATATATTATAAAGTTGCATTGGTTTGCATTAGATGATAAGGATGCACCTGTAAATCAGTGTAACTACTTGAAAGAGCTCAGGGCAATAGTCTTCCTGGAAACCCTGGGCCGTGGCATTCATGCTGATGTTACTTCAGCACATACCACCTACCTAAACACAGACCAAGTATAGTAAACATGACAAAGAGTTCAATGTGGAGGCAGGGCTTGGTGCCTGATACCACTAGACACCTTCAAATGTCCTGTGAAGTCCGTGCCTTGATGGGTTGAAGCTGTTTTGGCAGCATGAGGTGGACCTACACCATATTAGGCAGGTGATTTTAATTCTATGGCTGGTCGGTGCATTGTCGCCAGTGTTTGCTGACCATGCGTCTTGTTAAGAACAGCACAATCTCTCTTTTTTCTCTCTCTCTGTCTCCCTCTGAAGTATAGTAGTAGCTCTGGCTGTGCCACGTGGATCCAGGCTACCTGCCAAGGCCTGTCCACATGCCTCGCCACAAGCACTCTCTGTGAACACTCGGTAGTAAGCTGTTCGGAAGCTATGGCTGACAGTCTCTTGACATCCCTCACTCTCCCTCTTTCTTATATCTACTTTCTCCAGCTCTCAAACTGACATTGTGCCCAGCTATAACCCATAGTCATATGCCAAGTTCTGAGGCAAAGGTGCTGCATAACAGATGTTCTCCATACAAATAATATACTTAAATACAGACCACAGGACTGTCTGTATGTACTGCTTCATAACATCTGCATCTTACAAATGTCCCAGATACAATTTTTGTTTGCATCCAAGTTGTCTTTTTCCACTCCAGAAGTTATCTTTTTACATTTGTATTTTGGATCTGTTGTATATGACCTGATGATTGCTGAACATTGTTGAAGTATTAGAAGGTTCACTTGTGAGTCATCTTGACTTTGCTTTTTTTTTTTTTAGAACTGAGGGTGGTCTGGATCAATCACTATTGAACAAATCAAAACCTCCTGGTGCATCCTACAATCAAATAATCATGTTGAATGTGATTTGGGGTTAAAATATCAACACCACCTGTGTGTATTCTCAGTATCTAAGCAAAATCCAAAGGGCAACCAGAAGTCAAAAAAATGTGTGATCTGGTTGAAGTTTTCCTGGTTGTGTGAGAAAATCTTGCATTTGTGATCCGAGAAAACCATTGTAAACACTTCAGTGTATTGATGTGACTCGTAGGAACATCTCCACCCAGCAACACTTCTTATTCTCATCGCTAATATTAGGTGATTTAAGTGTTTGCCAAATAATGACGCAGACAAAATAAATGTGAACAAAGAGCTCAAGACCAGACCATGCTTAATGTTTATCAAAAGCATCTGGAGGGAAAAATGTCCAAGCATCTTTTTGCACTTCTCTTCCCCCCAGTGACAAAGGCTGTGTGTTGTCAAATACAATATCTGACCTACATTCAGCATTTAAAAGACTTGTGCAATTGGCAATAGTTTTTTGGCCATCACAGGGAAAGTGTAGAACTGTGAGAAGTGTCGGTGTGATATGTGGCATGCTGATATGCCCTAAACAGTCAGTGTTAGCTGTAAGATTCTAAAAACTACCACCTGCCACTCTTTCCTGTTTCCAGCATTTGTGCTAAACTAAGATATTAAGCTAACTATGGTTAGCTTAATATTTACCTCTACAAAGCACCAATCTTCCATTCTTAATTGTTGCAAGAAAGTGAATTTCCTAAATGCTGAATTATTCCTTTAAAATATGGTGAGCTCTGCCCAGGCATTAAAATACATTTAAAAAATAGCGTGTTGTGATAATACTCTGAAATGCTTTAATGTTATTTAATGTTGGTCTTGGAGACAAGAGATTAGCGAAAATTTTAAGGTTGGTTTTATTGTTAACAGATGACTTTGTGACTAAATTATCCACCACGGAGAGTCATAATGAGTGGAACAAGTCAAGAGTTAGAGCTTAACCAAGACAAGGAAAAACCTCTTGAAACCACTTAACACAACTGCTGCTGTGGATAACACCAGTGGGAGAGGCGTTTATAAGAAAACAATAAACTAGATCTCATGGGAATTACAGGGTGGGGAAAGGGTGTGGAGTCAGTTCAGTTTTGCCAAGTTAATCTTCTGAAAAACACCACACGCGCCACATGACAAATCTGACATCTATATTCTCACCATGCAGCTGTCCAGCCATCAGAAGAAAAATATAAATATAGAAGTTGCATGAAATGATATAGAACTTTTTCATATTAGTATACACTTAATTAAAATGGTTCAATTCTAATGTTTTCATGCAATACACTATGAAAACACATCCATTCACTGGAAAGCTGGCTACCAATGTAATAACTGATGAATGCTGAACTAGGCCAAACTTTCTCATCTCTCTCATCTGTCATTTCAGAGGAACAAAACATAGTCACACCACTTTTTGTTGTGAATGATAAAATATTTTCATTATTTCCGTAGAAATATGGAAATGATATTCCAGAGAGGACATTTTCTTCCTTAGCAAAGAGGATATAAATTTCCTTTTTTGTCCTCCTGCTGTCATCACTATTAAAGAGAAACACATTGTTCTACTAAAAATTACAATACCTCCTTTTTTTGATTTCTTGTTCTGGTTATATTTTAAAGTCAATGCGTATACATGTACACTATCTCTATAGTACATGTAAACCATCACATATCTAAACATTATGAACTGTAATGCACTTGGCGATATAAAATAAGAACTAACCTACATTTTAGATTATTATAACATGACCAAAGCTGCTCCACACATGTTTAATTATATGACCGAACTGCATAAAATAAATTTTCAAACTGCCTGCTGACCGCGTTGAGTTGGTCAAAAGGGCGTTTCTGCCCAAACCTCTGCTCTCTCACTTAACATTCACTGTAGTTAAAATCATGGGTGCTCATCAGCAACCATGCAGTGTGACTAATTGACCTCATGGTCTTCCATCAAAATATAGCCAACCAATGCACAACAAAAACACAGCTGGAGTTACTATGCAAACACACAAGAAACAGAAACCCTGATGATTCAGGGAGGGGTGTGATGCAATCAAATACAACAGGACAGAGACTTAAAACTGTAATATCATTCATTAATTTTCATTGTAGCCACACTTTTAAAATAAAGCCACATTTGAGAGAATGGTATATGTAATTGTGATCTGTGAAACACACACCCATGTCACCAAACACCCAACATTAGCTAATTCTCATGACAGAGTCCCCTCTACTGGCTTCAAACTGTGGGTGGTGCAGGCATTACCACACAGTGCTACAGTAGGAGGGGTGTACTATACATTACTCCTTTGTGCCAACAGATGTTTTTAATGACAGGAAGGCTATTTCAGCTGAAGCCTGAGAAAATGGGGAGAAGAATAAAAGAATGCACTAGGAGCAATTCTGTCATAAGCACAACATAAGAGTTTTCCAAGTAAAACAGTGTTCAAAGTTTTGTTTTGATTCCATCCACTGCAATTTAGTAAGGTATGGTCCTTTTTATTATCAACAGAACTCATAAAAAGGTGCCAGAGGCAAACAAAGCAGCGTTTTTTTTCCATCAAGACTTTCACCATGACTCACGAGTGATAACGTGCTTCGACAAACACTGATGCTGTGGTTAATAGCACTATGAAATGGATTTTTCAATGCCTTATCATTCAGTCTGTCCAGTATAATACACACCTGCCACTGCATTGCTCTGCATAGATGGAAAGAGAAAAACCCTCAGTAAGAAATAGGTGATCATGGTGTACTGATACGTGCTTTATCACTAACCATGCAAGACTAAAGTCCAGAATCCACAAATGAACACCTCTGTCCAAGACATGTTTCCCCTGAAAAAAAGTAGACTTTTGTATATTTCTGTACAAAAATATCCACTACAACTAGATGATTGGCTGCAATATATGGGCTATTGGGCTTCCAAGTACTGGTATACAGTAGCCTTCATATGGAAGTAACCCATTCTGTTTAATCTCTCAAATGAAAGGGGAAGCCTTGTTCTTTTTCTGGACCTGGCACTCATTTACCTCCCTAAACTCTGTAATTAGGTTCTGATGCAGGGCTGACTCTCCTCCGTGGCAGTATACCGGCCGGTGCCAGGCCTCACAAGCTGCGTCCACCCTCACGGGCGCAACTGACGAACTTTTTTAGCAAGAGAGAGAGAAACTACTACTACTAAGGTGACTGCACAGGAATGCAGAGGCTGTTTTTTATTTAATTTATTTTTTTATTTGGGATATCAATCACAATTTATTGGGAAAGGATGCCGCCAAGTTCTTAAGTCACAGATTCAAGCCCTAACTGATCCTTTATGATTAAGTGCTCACTGGGGAGAATGTAAAACGTGACAATGGTGAACGTGGAAGTTCAGACGATGATTTAATACTGCTGGGAAAAACAGTTTCAGTGGTGCTGAAACAGAGATATGATGATGTCTTTTGTGTACATTAGAGGCTGTTCTGGAATGAGCAGGCAAACAAGCACGTTCCTGAGCTGCTGTCCAAATGGTTTCTGTTAGGAACTCTGACCAGTGCAAGCTACTCCTGAGAAGAAAGGCAACCGCAAAACAAAAGCATATTTACTTTTATGACCACCTTTAGGATTTATGGCCATTGATGTGGAATGAATGACTATGAGCTCTGAAAGAGACTTACTGTGCGCCCATTTTATCTTTTAATATATGCCACAACAGTTTGGAGGGATTAAGGAAGTCAAAGAAAATGACTATTTTTTAAGTCGTACCAAAGGTTTCCCCCAACTGCTCTGCTTTTACTATATGTGAAAACATCAGAATACTGTGATTTTTTTTCTGTCATTCACAGTCTCAAGGTGAATCATCTACAATCAGCTACTTGCGAGACAAAGTTTTTGTCATTGTTCATATCATTCATTGTTCATGTCATTCATATTTGACATCGTTTGAAAAGGCATGCCCCCATTAGCCATTTTAAGTACTAATGAAGAGCAGATGATGGATGGATGATAGGGAATTTTACTTTCTCAAAAACTCTTTTAACCAGACAGGATGATTAAAGGCTGGGAGGGGAGGGAAAGTAGGTTACACAAAGTAACACATGCAGCTGTCCAGTACTATCACAATTTTTTACGATTGGCCAAAACTGTGCTCTACATCATGTGCAGAGAGTCATGCACAAGGGAGTATTGTGTTGTTTTGAAAAAGAACATTACTTAAGGCAACAGTCACAGTTAATGATCAGTGACAGTATTGTTCTCATTCAACTGTAGCATCAGTTCAGGCATTAGAAAAACTTTGAATATTTGTTTATTAAAGTTTGGAATTTCAAGAAGCAGCGAGCCGTGTCTTCATCTAATAACTCCCTACAGTACATATATTGATCATGTACACATCTGGTTGTGCTCAATCAATTCTCAGTGGAACTGATCATGACTGAATTTTGTACTGAAAACTGCACTTTTGTGATTTAGTCTGTCTTCGTCAGACAGTGGATTCAATCATAGTTTCTCATATAGCCAAATGATTTTCTGACCTTTGAGATGTTGGAACAGAGTATTTTTTCTTATTTGAAAAAAACATATATGATTCATTGACAAAAATAGTGACTGATGATTAATTTCCTGTTAGCTGACGCATTGATTAATTGACTGATCACTACTGCTCCACATGCTGCTATAATTTTTGCGTATCACTTTGATCATACACTTATTCTGAGGCTACATCCTACTCAAGACTATAGCCTGACCAATCCTGGGTTTTTGAGGACTGCTGATATTGATATTTGTGAGTTATAACATGTTTTAATCAGTTTACTGATATACTGTACTGCAATTTTTAGTTATTTATCAAATGTACCAGAGTATTTGATATGAGCTAATGTCCGCGGATATTTCTGTCTGGCCGACTCATCAGCCCAGCTCCACTGAAGTAGTGAGAATCACCTGACAGATACCGTGAGGACACAACAAAAATGACCTCAGCAACTCAACTTGAAATACTAAGCTTTGTTTTACTGCCATTTCCATTTATCACATGAATGGCATTGTAAATTTACAGTTTAAAGTGAAATAATTGGGCCAGTATCATAAATATTCTGGACTTTATGACATAGATTATTTCCTATTTGAGCTCTGGGTTTCAAGCACTACAATTTTTCCTTGCCTTACATCCAGTAGTGATAGTAGAAAATGGCACCATGGGTTAGGAAAACTGCATTATAAAAATTTTACAACTTCAGAAACATCATTTTCCACTGACAGGCAAATGATGAGCATGCCATCTGGCATTAAAATGCAATGAGATAAAGTCCTGAGATAGCTCACTGAGCTCACGTCTAGGAGCAGGCCCAAACCCAGGACCATAGTCTGGAAAATCTTTAAAGTTATAAATATATGTGAAGCTGGTTCTCCACTGTCTGATGTGGTAGTGATGTCCAGATCACTTGGACAATGTGCTGTACATGAAGGGTGAGCATTATGGGTTGTGGTTGTGGTACAAACTACTGCAAAATGTATTAAATACATACAATACATGAAACTCAAGTCCATGACAAAATATTTTTAAAAAACTGTCTAAATAGGCAACTCAACGTGTTACAGTAAAAAATGATGAATGAATCAATGTATCTAAGTTACCACTGCTCAAATAGGAAGAACGTAATCCCTTTAATAATGAAACAACAGCCTAAAATTTTTTACACTACGTTCACCAGGAGGAAAGGCTTTACAATATGGCCTTCCTATGGAATCGTGGAAAACCTGATGGAAGAATGAGGCAGCCCTCAGTTCCAAATTACATCAGCTTGGACAATTCTATTTTCCCCCGCTTACAAGTAGGGGTGTAGCTCCCTGAGGGTCGGTAACAAAAGTTTTTACAGGACGTTACCAGCGATGTCCTACTGAGCTGAACTTGTATTAAGAGTTAATGACCTCATCTCAGGATGGTGTCTGATGGCACTCTATGAGTAAACACGCATACCTGGAATGCACTGACGTTCGTGTGGGAGCTTTGCGTTGAAAGATATTCTTCAACTGGGACGAGAAGGCGTATTTTGGAGTCAATGTCAATCAGCTGCTCCAGGTCAGATGGCTCTGGGGTGTAACCTCGGCCTGTCAAGACTGACACAGCCCACATGTCCTCCTGGAAGAAAAGCATCACTGAAATAAGTCATGGCCCATGGGTATAACCCTGCTTTGTTTTGTGGTAACCTCAATAGGGGGCTGATACACACTATCTACAATATTTATTGCTTATTCAACAACCTTATGACAGTGATGACTGAAAAAGGGAAGGGTTGAAAGTCTGACTCGAGCACTTGGTTTTAACGTCTGGTAGGTGAACAGAGTGGTGATCACTCACCTCCACACCGCAACTATAGAGTCAAATGCCAAAACTTTGAAAACTGCCTGTCCCTGTGAGATTCCATTATCTCCTACAGGAAACAGTGGGTGGGTATTGACCTCATCAAGGCCCAGTGGTGAGACAAGCTCTTGTAGCAAGGCTATCATGCCAAAGAAGTCTCAACTCCAACCTTACAACTCCAAAAAGAACACAGCTGTAACCTCTGAACGCTTTCGGGGGGGAAGAAAGCTAGCATGAGAAAAGAGCAAACGCGAGTGTCTATTTACTAGGTGGAGCACAACATAAAGACATTGTTTTGTTCATTGGCATGTCTTCAGACCATTTCACGAAAATGTAAGTTTGTTAAACAGACAAAAATATAAGAAAATGAAATGAACATCAGAGTCACTTACGATGGGACACAGGACCTCATTTTAACATTTTTCAGTTTATTTTTATTTATTTATTTATTTTATATTTTATTTTCAACAGTATCAACCTGAGTCCAAAGGTAAGACATGAATGTCAGTGCTCTGCCACTGCAGCCCAAAAATGTTCTATGATTACTGACTGCAACTGATTTATTGCCTCAGGCTACCAGAACTACACACAAATGTGAGGATTGTTTGTCGAGTCAGTCACTCAAAAAAAAATTTAAAGTGTGCGAGGCAAACAGTAAGTAGCAGCTTGTGGTTGCTTTCTCCTGGGGGATTCTGCCAGAAACTGGGTGAAGTCCTCAGAACTGAGGATGCATCACTGCCAAAGTCCTGGTGACATAAATAATGTGCTTGCACCATTATGGCCATTCTTAATAGCATGCCTCGCAATAACAGGAAGACTTCCGCCTGCCAATAAAAAAGCCAGGAGCATCTGCACTCCCTTCAGTTTGGTATCTGCCACCACAATTACTTCAGTATTGTTCTAAAAGTCAAGGCAAACATCATAAATAGAGCAGCAAGACATAAAAAAAGAAAACGCTGGCAAGCTGTCCCACGGATGCAGAGCTGTCGGGGTCAAGCTAAATGGAACCGTATGTGCAAGGTAAGTGTGTTCCCTTTCACTCCCCCAACAGGCTTCGTCCCATCTGACTTCAAACTGGCCTCACAGCTGCCAAAAGGGCTATTAAAGCAAATTAAAAGTGAGAGTAAAAACATTTGATGTTAGGATGGTGTAGGTGGGTTCACAGTGAAGCTGCCTGCAGCTCCAGGTGGCACAGGGTCTCAGATGAAGACCCATCAAAGGAAAACAAGAGGCCTTACTCTCTGTAGCTTAATGCTCTGTCAGCACAGTCCTCACTATGGGAGCAACTGTAGCTTATAACAGGGCTATATGAGAGACCCTGGCTTATGAATTTTGTAAAAACACCACAGGGAAATTTGTTATAAAAACACAGTTGTAAAAATGAATCCTTAAAATGTGGTATTCCATATGAACTGCATATGGCACTTCACATCTGGCTCATAATCTAAACTACTTTGAGGAGTCAGAATCTTCAGCCCAGAGGCTGTCTCAGCTGCCAAGCACTCGTCAAATCATGGATATATGACCAATGTTGTGTGTGCTACTCTATGGTACAAAGTGTGGCTGTGTTATTTAAAAATGTCTACAGTAGATGCAAATGCAGAGATTGTATTAATCAGCTGTGGCTAAACACTGACAACAATATTTCTATACAACAGTTAAAATACTATGTCTTACATGTAGTAAATATAGGCTCAAAATGCCAGTAGCACAAGCAGGGAAGGGGTTCATCTGCTGCAGTGCTGCTCACCATAAGACCTCGAGACATGAGGGGGAAGTATTTAGGAACTTGAAAAAGAGACACTACAGCATGTGTTGTCTGTTAGGGCTCCATGTCAGCCTACCTCGCTGTCTGAGCCTCTGGCACTGTCCTCTTCCTCTTCGGCTATTTCTCGGAGGAGCTCGGCCAGACGCTCTTTCTCTGTCTGGGTTAAAAGCACTTGGCCCCCATCACCACTTACTAGCTATTGCATTACACAACAGTTGGAGAAAAAAAGACAATGAAAATAATTATTTGCAAAACATGTTTATTCTTCACAGTGGTGCCCTAATAGGCTTAAAATAGTATGTTTGTCTCCTAAACTACGGACAAACATTTCCCTCACTAGAAAAACAAACAGTTGAGAGACTTGCTCCAAGTCATGCGATACACCCCAGCACTGCATTTGGCCCAACGTGAACTTTGACATACCTCAATGTTTCTTTTGACAAAGTCTTTCTGTTTTTTCTTGCCTATGGAAGCTCCACAGTGGTTCTCTTGAAGTTGCTCTTCCCCACTCTCAAATGATTCTGTTGTTCTGCCTAGTGTCTTTTCATCTGTCAGCCAAGACACGGTTAAAGATTCCAGAAGTTAAATATTGCAAAAGTAAGTCAAAGCTTTAAAATTAACCATTAGCCAAATCTGAAAAAACAATCAGAATTTCTGCAGAACCTGCTAACCTCCCCAACAGTCTGAAAAATTCTTGCGCTGCTGTTCTGGGAGATTTTTTTTCTCCTTGGAGGATCAATACCCTTAAAGGCCAAAAGCTCTTGATCAGGGAACTCTTCATGAGTCATAGAGTGAGTATGTTGTTATGCATTCACCTATGGAAAACTGCTGTAATATCTGAATTGGTGCACTACTGTCCTCACCAGCCTACAGTGGAAAAAACAACAGCCTTTGCTTCCCTGAGCAGGTGGCGCCATCAAGCGCAAAATCTAGGCAGTACAACTGAGAACATGTTTTGTTTGCACCTGAAACATTGAAATATGCATGCTGCATTTTACTTTTTCATCATGTTCAATATTCAGTACTCACTTGGCTCTGAATGTTGGCTGTGTCTGTCATGGTCACGGTCAGGAACCTGAGTTTCAAAAACAGGCTCAACGTCGTCCTCCCTTTCTTCTCTCCCTTTAAGATTAAAAACCCAACCATATTTTGGATGTCTTGTGGTGACTGCATTTACAGTACTACACTTTTCAACACTGTTGCTGATCTGATGTTTATGCTTACCACTGGGTGATTCCAGAGCTAAAAACAGCCTTGTGTTCAAAGCTTCATGAGCACATTCAGAGTGACCTCGGGGCTTATTCTGCTGCAAAAAAAAACCCCAACATGAACACTACATCATAAAGGATATGAGCAATCACCTTCTTCAGTCAAAAATGGCACTTATTTAGTGAATTTATCAAGAGGAGTGAATGCAGATTTTATCTACCAGTAGTTCTTGCCAGAGTTTTGTTTGAAGTTCTTTTCTTTGTCGCTTGACTTCTTGTTCTTTGCAAATTTTCATAGACAGTATTTCATCGAGTCGTCTCATTTCCTCAATAGCTCTCTGTAGTTCATCGTCATACTTCTCATGTGTAACATCACTGTGACACTGACCTAAAAGAGGCGCAACTATTGTATTAGTGTGGTGTAACTTAATTCTAAACCTGGACCATTTCATAATTAAATGTACTTCTCCATTGCATATTATACACTACACCTACCTTGGTCATAACCACTGGCTGAGGAGCTGCTTAAAGTTTCTTCAGAGCTGCTCTGGATCTGGAGAGAATGGTTTTCTGAAGTTAGTGAGAGATCACGAGTTCTGTTCTGCCAATGTATCAACTCACCCAATTACCTGAATATCAGCAGCGTCGTTGGACAAAACAACAAGGGAAAATGGAGTTGTATAACATATTCTCTCACCATGAGGTAATGACACGCTGGACAGACGGCTACCTGTTTGCTCGCTCGATGCAGGACGGGAAATGTCATCCAGACTACCTCTGATAATTTCCATAGTTTGTATTTCAAGAGGGTAAACGAAAGCAAGATAATCTGCAATGAATAAATAAATATTAACTAAATAAAAACAGTTGTCATCGAAAACTTTCCAATGTTTTCCGCCCAATGTTTGGTAACTATGGACGCAAACAGTCCCGGATGTTGTAGCTATGGAAATCTATGTATATTTGTCACTATGGCTACCGAAGGAAATCGAGGCTACGGAGGTGATACCTCAATTGTTGCAGCTAGCTAGCGTAGCGGTTAACAGCTTAGCCATTAGGGAGCTAGCTAGCTAGCGGTTAGCTGTAGTAGAACCGCTCAGCTCGCTAAATCATATATTTGCTGTTTCCATAGAAATTTTAAACGTCTTCGTTGTTGCTGTTGATAAAAAAAACTGACGTGTGAGAGACCGAGGGTGGAGGTTTAGAGGCCGTGTTTTTGTGGTAGGTTCACGTTAAGAAACGTTAATGTTTAGCTAGCGTTAGCAAGCTAAGAAGGCTAATATCGATTATATTAGGAAGCCAACCTCACGATGAAGATGAGCTATGATATGTTTTTTGCATACTGATTATCCGTAGGTGGTATCACAGTTTCTAGCTTGTTATTACCAACGCCATGTAACCGATATGTAAATGTTGCCAGGGAGATTTTGTTTAGGCCTTATTCTATTCTATTCTATCAAACTCAGCTATCATAGCTAATAAGTAAGAAGTGAAAATGGGTGTGTAGCCGCAGAGACTAAACCATTCAGAATCAATGTTTGCGATATTTTATATGTTGGAGAGATAATTAACTAAAGGGAATGCTTTTGTTGACATTGATTATTAACGGCACATACGAGAGGAATTTGCGTCCGTTTACAATGAACGGTACCTTGCTAAGGGCTCGTCGTATCACTACTGTTATTATTCCTCTGTTCTCTCATTGTATTATCGTTGCACACTCACACCCTTTCGCTGGCAGCTTCCCAAGCTCTGCGCCAGGCAGGTGTCAGCAAACAGTGAATGCGGCCTTTTCATCTTGATGTCTTAAAACCTTTGTAATAACCTAATTTTTGGGTCATTCTAGGGTGGGTTGACTCTGCAGGAGAAGATGTGCAATGGAATGATACAGTCAATGTCAAAAGCCTTTTGGGCCCACACCTCAGCCACTAAACAGTCCTTCCTGTTGCTGCTGGGACTCACTGTAGTGTCCACAGGGCAAGGGTCAGGTAAGAGGCAAGCTTTGTGGGTTATGTGTGTATTAACCTGTACTGACTTTGCTGAACAAGCAATATCCAATCAGCTTTGTTGTGGCATGGACCAAGTGGGTCAGGGTGTGCTGACACTGAGGTGATGTATAGCTTGTTATGCTGCATAGTCAAGACCTTGTTGTTTGTGTTTTGTGAGTGGTGTCTAAAAGGTTAAACATATTTTAGTGAGCCTTTGACCTATCCACTTTCACCAGTCATATACCAAAGATATAAAAAAGATGTTGATCCTATGACCCATTCTGTACTGCTATTATTGCTGCGCTGTTCAATGTACATGCATAAAAATTCAAAACCTTTTACTGGGTAACCCATCTCAAACCTGACTCAGAATATTTCTTGCTCCAATTCTACTTGGAAAAAATAAAGGGGTTTCACAGAATCTCATCTTCTCTGGTCTTCTCTTCCCAGGATGTGTGAGGCCGTACATGGTCCAGAACAGCTGGGTAAACCTTACCGAAAACAACAGGGGTTCATTCCCTGTAGGCACAGTGCTGCAGTACAGCTGTGACCCTGGTTACCTGCCAGACGGACCCAGCATTCTCATCTGCACCACACTGGGACGCTGGTCCTCTGAACCTCCTCACTGTATACGCAGTGGTGGTAAGATATTTAACTCAGCTCTCTCTTTTTTTTACCTTTAAAGTAATTTAGCATACCGTTCTCACAAATAAAAATCTTGACTTGTTCTTCACACATTTTTTCCATTAGCATGTCTGCCCCTCACCAAACCCGAGAATGGGGGCTACATTTGCCACCCATCTCCCTGCCGAATGTTTTCCCACGGCACTGTGATCGAATTCTTCTGTGATGAGGGCTTTGTTGTCAGTGGAGACTATAACTACCTGACCTGTCAGGATGGGCAATGGGACAGCCCCATGCAGATCAGCTGTGTAAGCCAAGGTTGGTCAGACCTCGATTTCATGTACTGGACTTAACAATCCTAACGTTAACAAGAATGCCTAAAAAACTATTTTTTCCATGTTAAGCTCTTTCCTTTGTTATTTGAATTTTTTTTTGTTCTATTTTATCTCTCCTGTCATTGTGTTGAACTCTTTTACTTATGAAATTATTTATGGCAATGTTTTAACATGCTATATGTTACAAAAGCTATATTTATTATTATTATTATTGTTATTGTTATTATATATCTATATATTAACTGTGCTTTTGAATGTTGTCCCTTTTTTAAGGTTGTATAAGACCTTCAGTAGTGCAGCATGGCTCAACGAATCTAACAGACACCAACAGGAGCCTGTTCCCTGTTGGCACAGTACTACAGTACAGTTGTGACCCTGGATACTCGCCAGCCGGACCCAGCACCCTTACCTGCACCACACTGGGATACTGGTCATCTGAACCTCCTCGTTGTGTACGCAGTGACGGTAAAGTCAAATCTCTGAATGAAATGATTCACATGCATAACATAAACCCTCTCTCCACCTGTACATCTACATGTACTGCAACCTGATTAGATGATATCTTTAAATGTATTATAGTTGTTTTATATTTTATATGAAACTAAACTATGACATAACATATTTTATATATTTATACTCAGACTAGCAATAGGTGGAGATAAAAGTAATTTTTAATTACAAGCAGATGCTCCAGGATGTTGACATTTTAATTAAACAATAGCACTGGGGGTTATATACAGTATATTTATTGTTTTTCCTTTCTTTCCTTGGACAGTATGCCAGCCTCCATATCAGCTAGAGAATGGGGGCTACACCTGCCACCCCTCCCCATGTGGGAGACTTTCTCATGGCACCACAATTCAGTATTTCTGTGATGAAGGTTATGTTTTGAAGGGAGACTATAAATTCCGTACATGTCAGTATGGGAAGTGGGACAACCTAATGCCAATGAGCTGCCTCATGGAGCAAGGTACTTGTAAATGAGATGACACATTAGACTTATTAGATGAATAAATTCAAAGTTAGGTACAGATAACAGTGTCAACTGTTCATCTGTAAAAGCTGTAACCTTTTTATGTTAGTCTTTTCTTATTTGCTTTAACCATTGTTTAATTTTTATTCTTTTTAACTTTTGTATAACACACTTTTAAATACTTTTTGCTATATAAAAAAAGCCTATATTTGTTGTTCAAGATTATAGAATACAGATATTAACACTTTTTTAATGTTGTCCCTCTTGTCAGGTTGTATAAGACCCTCCATGGTGCAGCATGGCTCAACAAATCTGACAGAAACTAACAGGAGTATGTTCCCTGTGGGCACAGTGCTACAGTACAGCTGTGACCCTGGATACCTGCTCGACGGGCCCAAAACTCTCACTTGCACCAAACTGGGACACTGGTCCTCTGAACCTCCTCGCTGTATACATAGTAATGGTAAAGAAAAACCCCTGCTAATTTGTAATGGAAATTTTTATGTTTTTTTAGTAAGTAAGTTTTTTTTTCTTAATGAGTCCCTGAATACACCAATATCTCTGGCTTGGTTTGTTGTCTTTATCGATTGAAGCTTGGGCTCCAAAAAGCTGTTCTATAAATCTGTGAGTTGTTCAGTTGCCCACTTAATTTCTGGTAATTTTAGGTTGAATTGAAGAGCCAAGAATGGAGCCTTGAGGAATTCCACATTCCATGTCATTAGTAACAATACAAAGTAGTCACTGTCCTTCATAAAGATTCAGACCAGGCCATAATCATTGATAGCTTAGTGAAACATCTCACATTACTGATATATTTATTGCATTTCTTTCTTTCCATGGACAGTATGCCAGTCTCCATATGAGCCAGAGAACGGGGGCTACACCTGCCACCCCTCCCCATGCCAAAGACTCTCTCATGGCACTGTGATTGAATATTTCTGTGATGAAGGCTATGTTCTGAAGGGAGACTATAAGTACCTCACCTGTGAATATGGGGAATGGGACAGCCAAGTGAAGCTCAGCTGCCTCATGGAGCAAGGTAATGATTAGCTTAAACATTTCAACTGCTAGATAGATAATTACAAAGTTGTGTACAGATAACCAAGGCAGTTGTTTATGTCACACAGATCGTGATCCAACTTTACCATTGGGGATGCCCGCCTTGTCCATAGTGGCATCCACAGCCAGCTCAGTGGCCCTCATCCTGCTCCTCGTGGTACTGTTTGTACTTCTGCAGCCAAAACTCAAGTCCCTACATCGGTGAGTTTTCCCTCAAAGCCATGTTTGTTTACTACCAACATCTTATAATTGAAACCAGTAACTAAAATGAGCATTTTACATTGAGGTATCTTATCTTGGATGTAAGAGATGTTGACAGATTTAATCTCTCTTCTGGTCCTCCACACTAAGACGAGATCAGGGCGTGTCCGGCCAGCCTGTGTCCATCATGGTGGAAGGAGTCCAGGTGACTCTGCCCTCGTACGAGGAGGCTGTGAATGGTGATGGAGCCTCAGCTTCAGCTCTCAGCTCTGAGTCTCGGGTCCAGATAGTGCTTTCTGAGGGTCAGCATGCCATGGCGCCAGAGGCTGGCCCCTCTCGGCCTTCATCCCACAAACAACAGCATTCAGAGATGGCTGAGGTCCACCCAGTACCACTGTCCTCATCTTCCTCCTCACCCTCACCCTCATCCTCTGCCTGGGTTCTGGAGCATGCAGGTGCTACAGCTCCTTCATCCTCACAAAGAAGGCCATCTGAAGGTAGCATCCAAAACAGCCTGTCTCTGGACTCTGAGATGGACTACTCTGATGGTAAAACCCTCCTCGTATACACTTTTTACTGTTTTAAAGTTCCCATTGTGGAGCAATGCAGACTTTTTTTTAATCTGTTTTCTACAGATATGCCATTACTGAAGGAGGCCTAAAACATGCAGCAGTCTTTAGACTTACCAGAGAAAACCAGAGTTGCCACTGACCTGTGCTGGTGACTGGAACGCACGTTGAGAGTTTGTCAACACAGCTGTCAACACAGACCAGCCCGACTGAAGAAGCTCTGAGTGAATCTGTGGGTTACTCAGAACAGTTCCTCTGGCCACTCCAATGGAGAACAGAAGATATTCACATGTACATACATGCTTACATTTTTTTACAGGAATTCCTACACTACATGTGTATGTCTAATGTCTGAAGCTCAGTTTGAAAATGTAGAGTAAAAACAGAAAGCAACAAGCACTTCTGAAGGAATCTGTCTTTTAAAGGCTGTTGAAAGAAATGACTGATGTTCTTCAGATGAATTGGCAAAGCTGCAAACTCATTTTGGGAGCTAATAATCTCATCAGTCTTGTTCACTATTGCTTCCCTTCAACCACATATCACATCACACCATTTAAGATGCGTCAGAAAAGATGCATGATGAACAGGTGATCTTGATTGTTGTCATGTACACCCACAGCATTGTCTTTAGTGATTGTATATTATTATTTAAGGTATTGCTAATCATGATTCACAACATTCCATGAGTCACTGTACAGAATAAGGCTGCTTGTCCACCTAAGAGATCACTGCTGAATATTTTTTTGGTTTTGTTTTGTTTTTGGGGGGGGGATAAAGGTTTTTAGGATTTTTTCAGGGCCTGCATTCATTCCTGCAAAGAGTTGCATCTCCAAATGCATTATCTTCTTCATACCTTTCCCCCCCGATGGCCTTAGCTTTCCACTTCTATGCACAGGTATCTCAAATATGTACAGTAAGAAATTTTAAAAATGAATGTCAGTTAAATGCCTCCACTGCTTAGTGATATTATGTGTGGCTTTGTCAGACACATCACTTGTACACCGGGAAATATTATCCTCTTAATTTATTCAGGCTGCTTGGAAACTCCTGTTCTTAAATCAGGAAATTAAAATGTATACTTTATTTATTTGTGTCCAGAGGGCTGTTGATCAGCCATGGCTTCTTTTGATGCTTCCACAGCTCTTGGAAACTCTTCACTTTACAGTTTCAGTTTGAATTCTGCTGCAGGCACGTTATATGTGACACTGTATAAGTGACTGGAAAGATCCAACAGAAAATGAGCACGCGTATAGCTTAGTGTAATGTCACTGTTCACTTTGTTTGACTGTCCAATGAGTTCCCTTTTGGACTGAGCAATGAGGTTATTTTTTTCTTTTTGTGAAAATGGTATTTTAATACACTGTATGTGAAAAGATTTAAGTTAAGTTTGCTCTGTATATACCATATGATCATTTTAATTAAATATTATTTGAGATGTTCAAATTGCATGTATCCTTTTTTCCTTTGACTACTTTTCACATCTGAGATTGATATTTTTATGGACACATTCTAATCAAATGTATTGTATAATAGAAAATAACACATCAACAATTCATTTTCAAGATGAAATCAAAAAAGGGCTCAAATTTATTGAGTCATAAAATTAGGTAGTTTCAATATATACCAGATACTTTCAATATAAAAATATAAATACAAAATCAATTTTTTAATCAGTGTTCTACTTCAGTGTGGTTTACATTGTATAGGTAAACTATAATTAATGTATTAGTCATTGCATGTTCTTCCACAAAATTTTTGTCAGTATCACAGGCCTGAACGAATAAGCAGGTGGCAGTGAAACAGTGAGGGCATTGGATACATCCTGAGTATGTAGCCTTAAGCTCCTCTTCTGGGTTCTCATCTGCAATGCTGGCCTAGTTCTTTCAGGTCCTCGTGTTTAATGTCAATGCGGGTACATTCTCGTATCTCTGTAAGAGAAGGGTGACATTAGACTTTTGCTTGGTTTGACTTGAATTCAAAAGATCCAACAGCTGGCAAATGTGTGGAAAGACTGCACAAGCTTGTGTAACCCCCCTCCACCCCTCTTCCCAGCCTCACTCTACACAAACACACACACACAGGCAGCTGTGACATTTACCCTCAGCCGGTGCCCTGAATGTTTGGTAACATCTGAAGCACAGGGCCAGGAGAAGGGCCTCGGCACACTGGAATGTGATGTATATCAGGGGGAAGAGAAACATGGGCCCAATGACGTCCAGGGGAAAAGCCACCTTTAGGATGGCAAAGCACAGCTGGATGTTTTGACATCCTGTCTCCATGGAGATGGTCCTGCTACATCTAAAAAGAGGTGAGTCATTTGTATTTTCATATAACATGTTATTTGAATGTGATGCTAAAATGCATAATTTTATTGCACCCTGGGTGAAATAAGTTAAAATAACAGGGTCTCTTTACAGGTTTCAGAGTGTCTCTTTGAAAAGGGGTCCCTACTACACATTACTTCATTTTGTAGAATCACAAGCCAAAAAGACTGAGAATCAGTAATGCATTGCTAATCAAAAAGAAGTGGGATTTACACACACCTGCAAAAAGTTGAAATAATTACGACAGTGTTGAGATGTTCCAAAATAAGAAAAAATGGCTTTTGCTATGCATGAAGTGTGTGTTCACTTACTGAGCATTGAGTCTGCATGTGACAGACAAGATATATCCCAGCATATAGCCAATCAGCGGCATCAGTGCAGCCACTGCCATGGTATCTGTTGTGAGGGCTATCCAGAGAGTGTCTTTGATGACAGTGATGGACAGGCTAAGAGCTACGATGCCAGAGATTATCAGGATACTGAGACCAACCTGTGAATACAGACAGTTTGTGCGAAAGTGTGTTACAAGAGTCTGTTTGTGAATATGGACATGAAAATATGAGACTTCTCCCTTCCTCCCTATTTCCACACATCCTCTGGAGGCACTGAGGTCTGTTTTTAGTTGGAATTAAATGATGCTTATGGCTTCCTGTTGCGCATATCTTCCCGCTTATTTGGAGCCCAGATTAAACCTACACCATGTGATGAATCCTTTTGGTACACACATTTTGTGTGCAATAGTCCTTTTTCCCTGAAGTCATTTAGGTGTGTCACAGTGGGAAAAGAACAAGAGCAAATATTAGTCAGTGACAGCTGAATTCCTTTAAACTGCCTCAGCTTCAGCGTCTTAGTATTAAATTAATTTATCTGCTCTTGTGATGAATATGTTAATGCAAGGCCGATTTCAGGAGTCTCACTTTTTTGACCACTATTGAGTAGTTTGGCTTGTAGTGATTAATGGCGATGCCAATGGCACAAGGCACCAGGGTGAGCACGAGAGCCACGATGATACCATTGTATGGGACAACATTTTTCAGACCGGGGAAGCCTTGGCAGAAGATGTAGAGCAACAATGGCATCAAACCAAGGGCTGCGAAGCTGGAGCAAGTGGTCAATACGATGCTGGGAGAGTATCAGAGAAAAGGAGAAGCATTATTAGAGTGATACTGTATGTCTGAAATATAATGTCTCAAATTGTACACGCAGAATATGGCACTTGTTTATTGGGTTCTGTTTATCAACAGAAACATCAATGATGGCAAATTGTGCTGATGCAGCTCAAGCAGGAAATTATTGTAGCCATTTTTAATCTTCCCAAAAGAATCATTATGGGAATTACCTGAGGTTCATGTCCCCCTTCATGGCTAGGGAAAAAACATTTGATAAGCTTCCTCCTGGACAGCAGCCACATATGAGCACAGTCACAGCCTTGATGTCATCCATCTGCAGGACTTTGGCTAGACAGAAAGCAGTGAGGGGCATGATGCCAAACTGGGCAAACATTGCGATGGCTACTCCTTTCGGCTTGAGGAGATGGGCTTTAATCTTTAAAATCTCCATTGTGCAGCCGAGGGACATCATGGTGATGAAGAGGATGATGACGGTGATGACGTTGATGACTTTGTTTATGGGGGAGGAGAAGTCAAGGGTGCCCGTGCTTCCATTGCCAGGAGCAATTCCTTCACTATAGATGTTTGCTATTCTGTTGTAGACTTCTGTCACATTCATTGTGGCACTCCTGCAAACACTTTGTGACTATTGTTCTGTGGCTTTCACCTGTCACACAAAGCAAATGAAATACATACAGAGAGTGTGGTAAGCTAAATGAAAGACATCTACTAACAGTTAAGACTTGCACATGTAAGAGAGTAAATGTCACTTCCTACATGCAAAGACAAACAGCTGCTGCAGTTTTAGCATTGGCACCCCCTGCAGGCAAAGAATGTTATATCCACCCTTTGTGGTAATTTCATAGTCCTCCCAGTGCTTAAGAAAAGACTTAAGATAAGACTGGCAATATACTGTAATTTTGTTATCATTGAAGCCCGTGAAAAGACCAGAACCATCATTACGTTAGCCCACCTCCATGTGCTTTCCAACTTTGCCAACCTGCTTATGGCATTTGACCCAAAGCCTATAAGTTTCTTCTGTGGGTCATAAAAATATTTCTTCATTCTTAATAATTTCACATTAAATCAGATTCAGATTAAATGACAACATTTATAAATATTATATTTATATTGTAGAGCAACTCTTCTTGGATGTTCAAGTGATAATAAATAAAATCTAGCAATAGAGCAGCACAAAAATTACCACTTAACTGAACACAAATAAAAGAGCCATAGCGTCATATATAAATTGCTTTCTTTAAATAACTGACCAGTATAGATACACTTTCTATCGCCATATGATGAAGGATTTATTTACACAATGCAACAACATGGTGCTTTTATATGTTTTTAAATAGTTTCTGGATGGAATGCTACAGCTCAGTTTTTTGTGTCTTTTTAAAGTGGAAATTACCGATAACCATATGCGGCCAAAGTAGTGCCAGTCTTCTACTATTTGAAAACAAAGATATTGTAATAAAAGTGATAAAGTTCTTACCTTCATTTCAGTTGAGCTTCTGCAGCTTCAAACTGTGCTCCCTCACACACTTACATGTGTCTCTCCTAACATTTTTGGCACCTCACTTCTTTTCTCTGTGTTGGAACCCTTGCCCTCCCCTCTCTGTCACATGGGCTCACAACAACATTGTAGCTGTGATCACTGCAACTCACTCCACAATTAATAAAATAAAATGAAAAGTAATTACATTTTCAAAATTTCATTAGAACCCCCAACCCAGCTTTTTTCATTCCCTCATGTTAAATAGACTTCCATTAAGGCCAGCTTTTAAGACAGTTACTAGAAGTCATCTGGTGGCAATGTTCCTGTAGTCCCTTCTTTTCTGGGTTCCATGGGAAAGCATCGGTGGGCTCAACTATGTGGAAAGAATGTTATTTTCTGTACATCTAAAGAGGCTCTGTATTCACTTGGCCTCACTTGCATGTGTGAAAAGACCTACAATTAATATTATGCAACCAGGCGGAGGATTGAGTTTGCCTGGCAGAGTTATCAGTCTATTCAAAAAGGGGCCCTCTGCTTTTTGTGAGACTGGGCTGCTTTGTACACCAAGACCTTTTATTTAATCACACAACAGATCAGATATGTTAGGCAAGGCTCAAATGTGGTTGCCGTAATGTTTAAGGTATGGTAGTGATTAGGTGAAAGTTAAAGAGACCATGTCCTAATGTCTCTAAGCTCCTCACATTCTTACATTGAGTGGAATCTCGTTAGTCTGTGTGATGTTAATTTCCTTCTTTTATGCACATAGAAGTCTTGCTTAAACTTATTTGTTCAACAAAGAATGGAATGACAAAAACAACTGTGTGGGAGAGGGCAAAAGGTTTAAGAAAAAAAATCAAATACAAAATATGAAGAGAGTGGTAATGGCAAAGAGAAGAGGAGAGGGTGGACAGGTGGGATGACAGGAAACATTTTGGTCTACTGAGTGTACCATATCTTGGGAGGATTTAATTGCAGATCAGAAGTTGTTCAATAACTAAACTCTTCATTTGTCATTTAAAAAACAGCAGTAAGAGAAGTGGAATAAACAGTGTTGAATATCATTTACAAATCTTTTGCTATATGAATAAATCAGAGAATGATTATAAAACAAAGTCCTGATGATAAAGTACATCTTTGTGCTGCAGTAGGTTTATAGGCAGTGACAGCTTGCTGCAGAAGCTGTTTAAAGGTCCTATGGAGGCAAGTGTGCAGCCATGGATGGTGAGTGGGGGAGGGCAGTTAAGTGAGCTCGGCCACCATCTGGCCTCATAATCATATGCTGGAAGACCAGCCCAGTTATGGTAGCTCTCTACCCTGTAACATAAACAGTTAAACACCAGACTTCAGCACACTGCAGTTTGGTCCTTGATATCACAGAATCATGTTTGCACAAAAAGGTATGTTGTGCTAATACGAATTAAATAACATTTTAATAGATTTTTATAACCCTATTAAGTCTGTGTTTGAAACTTTGTTGAAATAACAGTTAGTATGGTGTTGATAGCAAGCAACTGGTTTGGTTGATGAACTGAACTAAATCACTTCCTGGAACAATCCGTTCTCAGTTCAGTTAACTAATCAGTCAGTTGGGTGCAAAGATACAGGGATATGCTCACTCTCTGAGTGGATGATTCCAGTCATTAAATAATAATAAAGTCTGATTCTAGTGAGTCAGGACCTGCTGCAACAACTGCTTTACACATTACTAATAACGGTTCCGTGAGGTGGGCGCGTCCAAATCCGCGAGCTTGTGGGAGTTGTAGGTCAATTTTCAGATTGCGCCAGTGAGAACCGGGCTGCTTGTCAGCGAATGACTTCATTACCCACAAGGACTTGTCTCGTCGCGCTTGCGCCGTGTATGTTTTCCCGTCCATGTGTAGGCGAATCACGTGTAGCGAGACCGTTGATCGTCATGTCTCTGCCGTAGCAGAGTTCAGTGCTACATGTTATTATTTGACTCTAGCTGTCGCTGAACTTTCTTTTAACAGCTTCTTGTTTTCTTTTCTCTTACATTTTTTTGTACCGAAGAATGAGCGAAAACGATGACATCGAAGTCGACAGCGATGTATGTGGTTTAGTTTCCTTTAGAAGTAGCTAGGCAGCTTGTTAGCCAACTTTAACATTTCTGTCAACCTACGCTATCTGACTGAGCTAAGGAGCTAGCCGTGGTTCTCGGCTAGCACTACATTTCAAGACAAACAGGGAGGCAGCTGTTAGTGGGGGGAAGTGTTTTACGGAGAGCTAGTCGGCTGGCTTGTAAGTGAAAGTCGAGAAGGTGACAAGTTGCGTCGTTTCATTTCGTTAAAGCTGTTTAACGTTGGGTGTTCCTGTTGAGGCAGCTCGGCATAAGACAACTCTAACTTGTCTAAATACATTGACAGCACTCCTTCTGGTCGTCCATGTTGCCACGGTCAGCTGGAGTCAAGCACACTTGTTAGTAAAACGCTGTGTTGAAGCTGCAGACTATTAAAACATGATGCGACGGTCATAAACTGCAGTTAAACTGTTGCTTCAGACAAGGTCAGTTCATCTGAGAGGTGAACAGTGCTGTCCCATCATAAAATTAAACTCGCTATTTGGGCATAATGAGGTTTCCTTGACCGTGCTTAGCATTCATTTTACCCCAATCATGTGGCTCTTATGTCTTTTTTTTTTACGGATAAAGGGGTAATCCCTTCACGTCAACCTAGCTATATTTAGCGGACTTGTCGTATAGCTAGCACGTAAACATGTCATATCCCCTCCATGTTTGTTTAATCTCCAGTTTTGTGGATTTAATTTTAATAAGTATATAATGTCCTTTCGCCCACATAGCTAATGTAGCAAACTAGGACCATATATACATAAAGTATTCGGCGTTTCTCCCGTAACGTAATCCCTGTACTGTCAAAGCTCCATCCACATTAGCATTACAGTGCCGTGCTGACGCCTGTAACGCTAACAGGACACCAGAGACGAGGGAAGCTGTGGTCACGTTGTTTTGTCGATTGAGGACCTGCCAGTTTCGTCTGTTATGTCTCCACACTTCACTGGACCTATGTTAAAATACGTTTTATGGCTCACAAATATGTTGTGATTTGAAATTCTGGGCATATATTTCATAGAGCCGTGCATTGATTAAGATGGGATCTCCTGCTTTGGATCGTCATAGATCCACAGTACCCATACATTATATCATTTAGCCTTTAAAGTCTACATTGTTGTTTATAGCCTATATAATGTTGCAGGGTAATTCATTTTGGTAGCTCCTCTTACAGTAATGAAAAGGTTTAAGATTTATTCTGTTTAATATTAATCTGTGTAATTTGCATCATTTCACCTTTTGGCAAAAAGGGTGTTGTTAACCTCTCTAAAGCAGACCATGAATGAAGACACTTTGTCCTCAGTGATACACAGCATGTGTATGTTTGTTTTTAATCAAGGAGACAATGTTTGTGTTGCCACAGTGTTGCCTTCTTGCGAGTTTAACTCGGACCAGATAGGTGCATGTTTTTTCAGAGAGAGGGGCGACATTGGAGTCGATATTTAGCTCCTTTCAAGGACAATGATTGGACAAAGTGCTGAGCTCACGATATGCTGGTCCAACCCTTGCAGCAACTCAAAGCAAACAGCACATGTTCAGTGGAGATTCTGTAAACAGAGATCACATCCTTGTCAACATCATACACACACACACACACCACAGGTTCCTGCTGTGTGATGTCAGGACAAGGAGATTCCCACATGAGAACATAAGCCGCTGTGAAAGATAAGACTGCCACTCATTTGCTATTTAAAGCTGTAGCATTTGCATATTGCAGCTGTAGATTGTCTGCTGTTTTTTACCTTATTAAAAGAATGACACAGAAATCAAATAAACTTCTTGTGATTCTCATCTTATGTGCTTTTGGTATAAATGGCCTGTGTCTTAAGAATTATCAGCGTAAACTCTGTCCTTTTGCAGGCAGACAAGCGAGCACATCACAATGCGCTGGAGCGCAAACGCAGGGACCACATTAAAGACAGCTTTCACAGTTTGCGAGATTCTGTGCCTGCATTACAAGGGGAGAAGGTGAGAGGCAAATCTATGCAATTTATGCTTCCCGTAACTACTAGAAAAGAAAATATTCAAGGGGATAACGTTAGCCACGAGTACCCTGCAGCTTTTTTCATGTAAAGTGCAAGTTTTAAAGTCATTGTGGCACATCATCAAATTCTACATTAAAAATCTGTCCTCTTGCCAACCATTGATAAAGGACAGAAACCCTGAATGGGACACTTCCTAGTTAGCCTGACCTGTATGTCTTCAGGAAAGGGAAAGCAAACAGATGCCACGCAGTCAATATAAAACCTTTGCCCTTATTTCCTTCTCTGACGTTTTTTTTGTCGGGGGGTTGTATTTAGTTTTGCACATGCAAAGCACCATTGCGTAAGTTGAGCTGGCAGCAGCATTCACTGCTAAACATGACTGGAAGGTGGAAATGCAGGTTCTATCATTTTGCACTGCTGCACTTTCTGTTTTAATAGCTTTGTAAACTTCACCACTAGTGTCAAAGTCTCTGTTTGATTAAATATGTTAATATTGGAAAATCTTACTTTCACAGTTCTCAATTATGGAAGTTAAATCATGTGATGGGAATTCGCTCTTTGGTGGAAGTGCTCGTGTTGAACTTGTGACAAGCGGCTTTAACTAGACACTGTTTTTCTTTTTACATGCTGTGTTTTGTAAGCTTATCATGTGTTTATTTGTAAAATATGCAAAGAGGAAAGTAACTAGTAAGTAAGTAACTAGAGTAACCACTGTACAAGACTAAAAACTTACATTTATGTATAAGAATGTGAACTATGTGTAGTCAGTTAAATCAGAATAACATGTTCCAGCTGAACACTGCATCGTTGCCCCATGGCTCTCTGAAATTTCTGCTGACAGAACTCTGTTAAACAGGCTTCCCGAGCACAGATTCTAGACAAAGCCACCGAGTACATCCAGTACATGAGGCGGAAAAACCACACCCACCAGCAAGACATTGATGACTTAAAGAAGCAGAATGCTCTGCTGGAGCAGCAGGGTAAGTTGTTGTTTTTTTGTTGTTGATCTCTTAAAGACAAAGTCTAATGTCATTTTTTATGTTGCAACCTGCAGTACGTGACAAGCGTGGCGTTTGCCGCTCAGTTGTTTGTCTTGTTGTCTTCGTCAACTGCTTGCAGTTCGTGCACTGGAGAAGGCCAAGGGGAACACTCAGCTCCAGACAAACTACTCCTCTGACAGCAGCTTGTACACAAACCGTAAAGGCAGCGCAGTGTCCGCCTTCGACGGCGGGTCTGACTCCAGCTCCGAATCAGAACCAGAAGAGCCGCCCAACAGAAAGAAGCTGCGTGCGGAGCCCAGTTAGGCTTGTGTCACCCCACTTCCGGCTCTCCAAACAGACTCTCGTTATCCACCAGCCCCGACTCCTATTACCTGTCCGCACTCAGTCCTGCCTTCTTACGCCAGTCCAGGAGACAAGATTGGGGACTGTGTGAGAGGTGCTATTATATATAAAACGCTTCTGCCTTCCTTTTTCCACCTGGCAAGCATCCTGTCACTCCTCCTGTGGCCATGAAAAAAAACTTTTAAAACCCCCCAAAGTGAGGCAGCTCTGCAGTTTTGAAGGACTGATGTTTTTGGAACCTCGTGATAACCATTCATAATCAAATGTGGAGAAGACAAGGTATGAGGCTTTAGTAAAGCTACAAAAAGTAATCTATTTTTTTTTGGTTGTTTGGAGCAACCTCTGCAATCTGGCAGAGGAGTTGTCAAAATTACAACCTTTGACAAAATGGTAATTAGGTAATTTACCTTTTTAATATTCATACTTTTCCAGAAAAAGAATGTGAAGTTGCTTTTGAAAATTATACATGTATGTTATGCAAGATGCAACCCTTCTCCTTCAGTGTAGGCGGCTGAAGTTTTTGTCTTTGAAAATGTTTGTGTAATCAAATGAATCCCTTTATTTATAGTGATGCACCAAAATTGATTTCTTACCCTTATATATTCTTTTGTCTGATCTCCCTTATATTTGGCTTGAGATTTTCCAGAGAAGGCAGGAAGATGAACAAGTTGACCTGTTGTTTTAGTGGATTTTTCACAGGTTCAACAATTTATTTCCCTCTATTTTTATTATTTTTAAGTAAAATGTGGGTATATTAAAAAAAATCCCCTAATGGATACTGAATGTTACACAATGCAGTTAAAGGGCAGTGATCTTTATTTTTATTAATGGAAGTCCATGTCAGTGTGTAGTATAAAACACTGTATACTCTTAAATGGTGTCAGTTCTGCAAAAGAAAAGCCTTCCCTTGAAATATTTGCCTGTGCTGGGAATGTTTATCTTTCTTTCTTTTCCTTTTTGCAGAGGTAAATTAGTGTGTACGTTTTCGATATTTTTTGTTTGTTCCGTTCTTTGGAAATTACAGGTATGTTGTACATACTGCCAATGGTTGTCTTGCAAGTTAAGGCATACCTTTACTATGAGACTATAAATAAAGCTATTTTATCCTTTTGGGATATAGTTGTGATTCGGTGGTTCTGTTATAAGATCTTGTGATTGCTTCTGTACAACAGGCTTCCCAAGTGACTAGATATTCAAGTATGCTCTGTATGTGTGTGTGTTAGGTTGGAGGGAAACAGCTGAGTGATGAAATTAACTCATCCCCATCCCAGTTAACGTGCAACGTGTAATAAAATTTAAGAAACAGTGGAGTGAAAACAATCAGGAATAGTTTACATTATCCCCTTAAACGTTTCCAGATAACATCACTATATTTGAACTGTAGTGTCAATGGATCAAATGGAGGATTCAGATTTCTCTGTTCTATTTAGTGTCAGTGTGTAAAAAGACAGGTGCTGCCACTGAGGACACAGGTCATATCCTTTGTGATTCATGCCATTTGAAAAAGGTTCTGTTTGTTTTTAAAAAAAATAATGACGTGTCCACCAAACATACACGGGAAGGTAAATTAATAAAGCAAGAAATAAAAAAGATGTAACTGTATAAGGAAAAGAGGTCTAATTTTGCCAGTCCAAATGTTCTTTAGTGTAGTCGAGTTGGGACAGTTTTGCTCTGTGATCCCTGTATTTTTAATACCTGACCACACCCCTGCCTGTATTGTTTAAATATTTAATTTCGGTTCAGCCATACACAATATATGGGCTCGGCAGAATGTGATGGCCCATGACAGACTGACACTCCCACTGCAGGAGGCAGCCTCTTCAAGGATGCGGGCTGCAGGTATGCTGCCTTCGAGGGCCGCATGAAAATTGTAAACTTCTGATATGATGAACTGAAATGATCAAGATGACGAAGTGGTGATAATTGTAAAGTAGAAAGTATATTAGCCAAACAGGAGGTAAACGTGACGCGTGTATTATATTTAATACATAATCGTGGGTTAGAAAGTTAGTAAATGTGTGTACATACCCTATGACTGTCTATACTGTAATACTCAATTCTGCTACTAACCCATGAAATAACTTGCTATATTTCTAGAAAATGCTATGTTTGGATGTTTGGCTAGCATAATTTTTAAAAATTAAAACTCGGTGTACACCTTCCGAGTTTAGAAACACGCGTTTCCAAAGGGACGTGAAGGCAGCACACGGCAACACACTGAATGAAGACAGCCAGCCGGGAGCTTTCATGGAGGAGTCATGCTTTCACTTGTGTTGTAGTTTTTGGTCATGGCTAAACAGTACGACATTTTGTTCAGGCTGCTCATGCTCGGAGACTCGGGGGTCGGGAAGACGTGCATGTTGAACAGGTTCACGGAAAGTGAATTTGATCCTTCACATATTTCCACCATCGGTAAGCCATCCAACAAGTTTCCTGCGACGCCGGTCTGAAAACTCATGTTGTGGGTGTGCGTTGGCCACAAGTTGAACCGGATAAACATCAGTGAACATATTTTACTGAATTATTTTTTCCTTACTGAATTTTCAGAAGAATTTTCTGCAATTTACCCTTTTGTTCAAAGTGTTTAAGAAGGCCTGCTTGGGTTGTAGGATTAGTACAAACTGCCTCAGGTGACAACAGCCCTGAAACAGAATGGGAAAAAAACATGTCCTCACCGAGAAAGTCAGATTGCTAATGACCTTTTCTAATCGAGGTCTGACCCTATGGTAGATCTTAAATGATGCAGACGAGGTTTGAGTAAGCAGCCATCTGAAATGAGTCACAAACACAATGGAAAGGAAGTTCATTATCTCTGTCCTCGGAATGTCTGCTTTTCATCCTGTAGTTTTTGTTATTCACAGACTGTAACTTGTGGACTGATGAGCACCACAGTGTTTCATATCACAGCTGCCTCTTTTTCCTGGCTGCTTGGTAAACTTTGGATGAAACCGTTGGGGTTGTTTAACATAAAAGATGAAACTACTTCCCCACAAACAAAGACAATAATCAGCACACACTTCAATGGCAGAGTATACCCTGTATTTTTTTGTGACTTTAATAAAAAGCTGCTGTAGTGTTTGTACAGTGGAGCGTGCTTTGGAGTAAAAAGGTTCACCAGCTTCCAGGGTAGAAAAGGCTTTGTGGGGGATTAAGCCAAGATATTTGAGAAAGTGCATGGTGCATAAAATCTCCTTGCTTTTTGATCGCAGATATTGTGATTATTTGTAAACTTGAGTCCGATTCAGTCATCCCTTTGGATCTGCATCCCATTTACGGTGTGTTTGTGAGGGGTGTGGGGACAAGAAGGCCTTGGCATGTGAGCTGAACAGCAGGATCTGTTGACTGCACTGCTTTGCATATATTACATGGCACACAGTGGCTCTGTGTCTCATAAGAATCGCTGCAAGTAAGATATACTGTAAATTAGAGAGGCTTGGAGCATCAACTGTGTTTTGTTTTAAAGGAGAAATAACACCATACTTTCAAATCACAATAATTTGAATTTAACAAGCTTCTGCTCGTCAACATTCACTGATGGGTTCATGGTCTGAGGCCATGGACACTAAAATGTGTCACCTGACCAAAAAAGTGTTGGTGCTTGATAGCAAAAGGTGTAACAGCACATTGTTTAAGATAGGATAAGATAAAGTTTATTGATCCCACATAGGAAGTTGTTACAGCAATAAAGGGAACAGGTGTATAGCGTACTATATTACAGCAGGGTGCAGCAGAGCTTCAACAATTCATGTATAAGAATACAAAATATTACATTAATCGATTGACAGGAAATACACCTGCAACTGTTGTGATAAGAGGGCTTATTGTCACTCTGTGTAATAACTCAGTGGGATACTTGAATAGAACAGAGCTGTAATTAATATTATCAGTTACACCAGTGCTTTTTCTATTATAATAAGTTAAACTGTCTGCTGTGAAATAGACCTTTAAATTAACTATTTAATTCATTTAATTTTTTTAAGCCAGCAACTGCAAAGAGGTATTTTTCACTATGTTCTCACAGTTGTCGAAGTGAAACCAGTTTGACCTTTTTTCTGTTCGTAGGAGTTGATTTTAAAATGAAAACAATAGAAATAGATGGCACCAAGGTGCGAGTACAAATATGGTAAGTTGAATGACTTTTTCTTTTTCAAATTGCATTTACAGTATTGCTAGCTTACACATTGCATGTTGGTCCATCGTTTATGTGCGTTTGTCTTCTGTGCAGGGACACGGCTGGGCAGGAGCGTTATCAAACCATCACCAAACAGTACTACAGGCGGGCACAGGTGAGCCCTCGCTTGCCAGAGTTGAGTCAACCTCCATGAGACCACTGTAGCATTTGTTCTTAAATCCTTTCTGTGGATTCTTGTCCAGGGGATCATCTTTGTGTACGACATCACAAATAAGCCATCCTTTCAGCACATCGCGAAGTGGGCCAGCGACGTGGATGATGTAAGGCAGTGAGCGCGCTCATTTCACCCCCTTTCACTCGTTGCCCTTTACAGTGACCCAGTATTTGTGTAACTCTCACTGGAGTGTTGATGCCTGCTGCACTCGCAGTAGCTTAGTGTGAGTGACAAGATGATGAAGTCCCTTGTTCCCCATCCTGTCTGTCTTGTCTTATTGTTATTGTGCTTTTGCAGTATGCCCCAGACAAGGTGCAGAGGATCCTGGTAGGAAACAAGTCTGATGAGGAGCTAATGAGGCAGGTGACAAAAGCCCAAGGAAGCAAGGTTTGATCTTGCCTTATTTTTTGTGTGAATTGCTTTTTTTTGTAGAAATTTGATTTTTTAGGGTGATTGATTGGTGAATGCATCAAAGTTTATTGTTTCACCTGTCAATAACTATTAGCAGATGTTACACTTACTGAAATGTTCAGCACAGTGTTTAACGTGGGAGCAAATTGTGTGCTTTTTATCATTTGACCAGTCAGTATCTTTAACTCTATGTTTCTTACCTTATGGATAAAAACTGAGAAAAGCTTTAAAAACACCTTTGTTGTACATGTTTCCCAACCATATCCAACTAAATCATGCAGCTGGCAGAAACCTATGAGATGGAGTTCTTTGAAACCAGTGCATCTACCAGCAGTAACATCAATGAGGTGGGTAGGAAACACAGTGCATCTGATCTGTTGGAGAAGAAATACTGTATGTTCAAATACTGTGGGGAAGTCCTTGCAACTTATTTTGTATTCTGTTTGTGCGTTCACTGTTTTTCCTTCCTCCTTCTTCCAGTCATTCATGCGTGTAACAGAACTGGTGCTGCAGGCTCACAAAAGAGACGTGGACAACTTGTTGGGATCCCTGGATGATTATCTAGAAAAGGCCGCTTTGGAGGAGGAGAAGGGGAGCTTGGAAGACAACGCTCAGAGTTGTGCCTGCTAAAAAGTGCCATGGCTGATACCTCAAGGTAGCTGTGGCTTGACTCAGCCCTCTTCAGCCTTCCCCCTCGGTACTGTGACCTGTCGGACAGGAGGGCCATCAATCACGTTTTTGTAAGTCAGAGGTACATGGTGGTAAATGCGGTTAGCAGGGGCTACCAGCAGAGGGCCATCTTTGCTGCACGATCTTCAAAGCCTGTAGCCAGTGAAGAGTCCTCAGTTCACGGAGGTAGATGTGTCCATTTGTACCAGCAAATCTGTCAACACACACACTGTCTTCATTATCCTTGAGTAAATGTAGTTATTTTCACAAAACATCTGCTTTATCACTAGTGTCTTCTATCACATTTCCTATATTGTTGCTTTTTGTTTGATTGCTAGGCTACATATCAACAAATTTTGATTGTTAACACATGATTTCATATCAAAGAAATCTGTTTATTATGGCCAGTATACACACTACAGCAAGGTAGACAGAAAAAGGACAGAGATTAATTATTTACACCTTGAAACTCAAACCACACAGACATGGATTCATTTACACGACATACTTATTTGTCCAAGGGAGACTTTGTTGTGCCATGTTCAGTGACCTCTCTGAATGCAGTACATGATTGTTTACCACTCTGAGTGTTTATGTACTGCGTGTTTTCTGAATGTGACTGGTATTGCCTATTGTAATTTATGCATTAAGCATTGTTATAGAAGCTAAAAAATTATGTTTACAGGGTCAGTGGATGTGCCACAGCCATTGTAATATTTGGAACTGAAACGTGATTGAGGAAATTAAGTAATGTACAGTGTGTTGGGGGTAAATTAATCCAAATATCATGTTTAGGTCCAATTGGTTGGGTATCTGAGCTTTGCTGAGTCACTAAATTTGGTTTGAGAGTGAAGATAGGTCCAAGGAGAGTTCAAACAGTAGATTCATTCATTTTTCATTACATGCTGTGAAAGGCAGGGGCATTTTAAATATTTGATGACTGCGAAAAGTGATACATGTCATAAAGATACCATGAAGCCAAATATATGTTGTAATACTGTACATGCACTTTTCCCCATTTAAAACCTAGATTTTCACATTTGATATTGTCAAATAAATGGTTGTGACAATTATAGAAGTTTAGAGAATTCCACTTATCGAAACTAAATGATGTTTGGTTTCAAAGATATGAATGCTGATCCTGTTCTGAATAGGTAAGACATGTATTGCTGTGAATCATTAAAAAAAACTGCATGTACAATAAGATCAGTCCATCTGAAATGTGAAAAAAGTATTGTGTATCCGATGTAGATAAGTTTCCTGCAGAGATATTTGACACCCATGAAAGATGGCTTTCTGCCCTGAGTGAGTCAGGTGACCAAGGGGCTCGGATACTTTCGCACAACAAGATCCCATCTGCCTCCAGTGTGGAAGCACCAGCTCCAAGATGACATTCATCGCCAAGACGTTCTATGACTTGAAGGCCACCACGCTGGAGGGAGACCCGGTGGACTTCAACGTGTTCAGGGGGCGGGTGGTCCTCATAGAGAATGTGGCCTCTCTCTGAGGCACCACCACCCGGGACTACAGCGAGCTCAACCAACTTCAGAGAAAGTATCCCCATCGGCTGGTGGTCCTGGGTTTCCCCTGTAACCAGTTTGGGTATCAGGTCTGTTGAACAGTGATTTTAGCTCAGGCAATTTAGTGTGACCCTGCTATGTCTTGTCGGTAATCTCATAAAACTGCTTTATGTGCCCACTGTGTTTTACTGTTCATGCTTAACCCTGGTGTACAATATCACTTTACCACTAGTTTAGATATTTCTATGAATATAAAATAACATTTTCTAAATCTAAACATATGTCAGGGTCATTTGGATTTGGCACCAAGCTTTATTGATACCTTTAGTGTGTGTGTTTGAGCATATCAATTACACATGAATTGAACCAGTTTGTTCAATGCCAGTTCAGAACCATTATTTGAACAGGATTATGACCACTGAACACTCCCCATATCCTGCCCAGTCTGAGTTTCACCTCTAAAAAAAATGAATATCCTCCCATGTTTGCCCAGTGACAATGATTACTATCATAAAATATGTAACAGCATGGTTGTGTATTGTAGTGTGCAAACTGTAGCTGGTAGTTTAGCTTTGACACTTTAATTATATTATAAAAGCATCTGGCTGAAACTCTTATAGCAACTGGTTTTGATTGCAACAGTATAATCATCTTAATTGCAATCACCACCAAAATTAGAGGTATTTTTTTCTCTTCATTCTTCATAATGTTACTCTGCAGTATATATACAGCTGGACCCTAACTGTCAGTCTA
The DNA here is from genome assembly GCA_016785225.1 of Psettodes erumei. NCBI lineage: Eukaryota > Metazoa > Chordata > Actinopteri > Pleuronectiformes > Psettodidae > Psettodes > Psettodes erumei. Next base: position 597,830 of record JAFBJZ010000383.1, read on the forward strand.
TAAATTAACAATTGTGCTTTGCAGGAGAACTGCTCCAATGGTGAGATCCTGAGTTCACTGCAGCATGTGCGTCCAGGCAGTGGTTTCCAGCCCAACTTCACCATCTTTGAGAAGTGCGATGTCAATGGAACAAGCACACATCCAGTCTTTGCCTACCTGAAGGACAAGCTCCCCTATCCCGATGATGACCCCAACTCCCTCATGCAGGACCCCAGATTTCTGGTTTGGAGTCCCATTAGCAGGTCGGACGTGTCTTGGAACTTTGAGAAATTCCTCATTGGGCCAGAAGGAGAGCCCTTTAAAAGATACAGCAAAAATTTCCCCACCATTAGCATCGAGCCTGACATTCAAAGACTGTTAAGATTAACCAAGAACTAAGAATAGCCCTCACCTCTTAATGGCTTCTTATCCATCAATGTCAAGGCTGATATCCTGTCCTCCACTCTTTTAAGCCTTATTAAATGATGGTAATATTCTGAAAACCTAAGGGAATACTATCTGAGGCCTTATAAGTGCTTAACAGTAGTGGATGAATTAATTCTCTATATATTTTGAAGCTTTGTGTAACATATTGTCTTCAAAAATGAACAGAAATGTTATTATCTCATTCCAGGGGGATACTAAAAAACAGCTGAAGAGCAGAGCAGTATTTCCTTTTGCATGTGACCTTTTTTTCTTGTCCTTTGTTGGCCTGACCAGCAGATGGTGCTACTGATTTAGTCAGAAAAACAGACAACTTATGTCATTTATGGATTAACATTCACCACACATACACTCTCACAATATGTTTGCACTGGAATAAAACATTAAAAACACACTTTCGCTTTCTCACTGGTATCTTTTTTTAAAAATCAACCACAGACATACTTGGAGGCATCTGCTATAAAGATGTTTGCAGCTCTGAAGCAGGTTGACATAAACAGATGCCATTTCTGAACCAGTTCGTTGTAGACAAAATAATATGAATAACAATGAGGCCTTAAATACAGTAAGGAGGATGTGCACATTATGGTTCATATAGTCACTGCACACTAAAATTCTCTCAAAGATAACTTACAGGCCATTCCTCTGCATTATGCATCCTCCTGTCTGCTGATTCATTCTTTATTTGCTGAGATCTTGTTTCTACACCAATTCACTATATCTTTCTTAGTAAGAATTGCTGATACCAGTAGTCTGTACAGCTATAGGAATGCTTTAGTACCACAGTGATGCCTGAAGACGAGTCTTAAATCATGTGTTCAGGGGAGCTGTGTAATAAATTACTTTTTTGTACACAGTATGCATTGTTTGCAAGATCTGCAGATTTGCTTTGGATTTTCTGCACGTCTTCTCACATCCCAATCAGCTGATGATGTCAGGGCCACAGGCTACACGGGCTGGGCACTGCACTAATGTCTTTGGCAGGTTGCTCCAGGGACATTTGTAGGCAATGAAACTCAGTCACTTGACACAGGACAGGGTTTCATTTCACTTGTAGTGGCTGTGGTGGTTGTAACTCACTACTCACTACTATTTGCATTTCAAATTTAAACATTTGTGGTATATTATACACAGAAGCATTTGGTTAATATGTTTCTAACAGGCCAACTGGTCAATGCGAGACTGCCAGATAACTAATGTAGCCTATGCACAGAGCAAATACTGGAGATGGTATGAAAGGGGCCTCTCGACCCTCTCTGCTCTATTACCTACCTATCTATCCACATGCACACAACTTGCAGAGAAATACCACCAAAGATTGTTTATTTTGAGATGAACCACTCTATATCAATTCTCTTTATATCAATTTAGGTTTATAATAGATTAAAACAATCTATATCTGAATTCTTCATCTTCAGATGACTCCACAGTCTGGTCCAGATTCTGAATATGAATGAATATTATCTAAAATTAAGCACAATGCTTTCATGATTAACATTGAGACACATCGTAAAGGTTTATTGATTTGACACATAAGAAAAAAATCATGAATTTTACTTCATTTTGTCTGGAGATATTGTCTATTTTAAATCTGTAATCTGTAATTATTGTTTGTTTTTTTGTTTTTCGGTATAGGATAGGTCCTGCTCCAGACAAATTGCAAGCGAACCAAAGCAGAAACAAAACATAAACCTGTGAGTGCGCCTACACAGAAAATTTTGAAAAACAAATAGGAAACTAGCGCTTCCATGCCAGTTAGCATTCAACCTATGTTTTTAAAAGCCGAGTAAGCGCTCTTCCGTTTCCCCCCACTACAGGTGAGCACTGTTGCCACGGTAACGTTTGATTTTTTTTTCCTCCCCTACGAAGCCTTCTCGCGAGACTCGCGGTGAGAGAGGGGAGGCTGCCTGAATGATCTCATCCCTCCAGCAGCTGCATAGCGCAGCGAGGCGAACCCGTAACTTTGTATCAAACTTCCAAGTTGCTCTCGGAGGAGGACACACGCCGGGGCGTTTTCGGCTCGAACCCCGAAAGAGAGCACCTTCCCCGCGTAGGGGGTTAAGGAAGAGCCGCGCGGCAGTTTGTGCCTCGGATCTTGTGTTACGTTGTTACGAGTTGAAACAAAAAGAAGAGGACGAAAAAACCCCCGCTTCGTGTTGTGTGACATCCACAAGCTTGAGGCGGACAGGAAGAAAAGGTGAGTCGGGAGCGTGGTGCTGCTTCATGGTACAAGGTGCTCACAGACAACATGTGTCGGCTGTGTGAGGACAAAGCATATCTTTGTGCTGTGTGAAGGTGCAGTGTGGAGCCAGTGCGCAGTCGGTGCCAGTGGCTTTTTTTTTTTAACTAATAGGGGTTGGTGGGTATGAAGCGTTTGTACCCGACAATCACTGGGGCAGCTAATACATATGTATCCGCTGCGTCGTTGTAGTGTATGTGTCAAGGGCATTGCTCCCAGAGACGATTTACAGGTGGCACCGTGCATGCACGAACGTATGCCTCCGAAAACCTGTTATTTTTTCAGCACGCTGTGCCCCGTGTTGTTGCCACACGAGGAGGGTTTTCAGACGCCAGGTGATTTCCTTGTGTCACATCTGCCTGTTCTGAGCGCTTGATTTGTTTTCAGCCAGCCTGGTTCAGCATATGCTTGAACAGATTAGGCCAAGCTGATTGCATGTTGATATAATGAGCCACATTATGTGCTGAATTCTGCACATCTTAGTAGCCCTGGTTCCCACTGACTGATCAGAACGCTGGCACTGTGAACAGATAATACCCGTTCAGACCCCTTTTTTGCTGATTAATCTTGTGTGCACAATCTACACAAAACCACCCTCACTGTCCAACATGAGCATGGGGAGACTTTGGTTTTGGTGGGGGCGGCGGGGGGAGAATAGGAAATATCTGGCAATGCAGGGGCTAGAAGAAAGCAGAGGTCTGTTTGGATATTAAAAGCATCCAGTCTGCAGTGCCAACCTTTGGAAGTTCAAACACATGTGGTATTGTATCCAGTATTAACAAAATATCTGATGCAACAAAGCAGTCACAACTGTGCAGGTGGAAAATTAAAAATCGCTGGGCTCCCCTCTACCTGAATCACTCTGTGCCTGCTCCAGTAGCCGTGTTTGGCATGAGTCAGGTGAAAGAAAGGGAAGCTTTGGGGTTTAGCTTGGACAAGGATCAAGGATTTTTGGCATTCTTGATAGGCTTAGCTGACCTGCAGTGAGCATGACCAATCACACAGATCCCCTGCCTTTTTTTTAATCGTGAGACTAATCTTGGTTTTTGCTTATTCTGAACAGTTTCTCACTGGGCTGCTCCTTGCCTTTTCTGATGTGGTTTCTTGGAGAGAGTTAATTTAATGCCAACGAAGCAGCTCTGTATCACTACTGGAGTAAAAAGTATATTTGCTCTGTGTAAGTCTGGCCAGCCTTGTTGTTTACAAAAATACCATCCAAGGTTAAGAGAAGACGGACCTGAGACCGGGCCTTGAAGCGGGTCATTTAGGGAGACTGGTTTGCAACCATGGCAGCCTGAGACTCGCACTGTATGAGAAGCAGGAGGTCGACAAGATCAGTCCAACGATTTTTCTTTTTCCCCCCGACTTCTTACCCAAACACATCCACAGCCAAATATGTCTGTGTCTTGCTTTCACTTTTTCTGAAGCCTCCGCTTCTCACGTTTCTCACCAGCATAAATAGTCCTCCCCCTGTTGTGTTACTGAAGGACGGTGTTTCTATTTTTCCACTCTTTGCATCATACTTCTCACACAACAATAACAATTGTTAGTGTGCTTCATTTGTAGTAGTGTCTATTCACATTTGCGGAGGGATGCTTCCTGTTGCTAAGTTGAGCTTGTGTTTCTATTGTCTCTTGTGCATCGGCTCGGGGGGAATAGCCTGAGCAAAGATAAAAGACAACAACAAGAAGAGCATTGTACTGCTTTATAATTTACCGCTCTGGAATTTGTAGGCTGCAATTATGCTGAGCAGCCATCATGAAAAGCTTAATTTAACTGTTTATGTTATATAATGAAGAATGAGATAATTGTTGTGATTAATTCTCAAATTCGCTGTGCATTATGTTGTTTTAATGATTTCAATGCCCAACAGTAGTTTTATCCACCCTCTTTTTACAGTGGCGCGTCGTCCTTGACAAACTTTTTTTAGGTTGCATAATTTCTCAAACTTCTTGACCTCACCTTTTGGGAATGCACAGCATTGCCACCTGACTAGCTGCTCTGAGGTCTGCGCTTCTGTCAGCTCTCGCTGCCTGTTACTGATGACAGACCAGACGACAAACGAAACAGACCTTGAGATACAGCCCTGCCTCGTCTGCCGCACTGACCCGGCCAGTGTCAGCTACAAGGCTGATTTCAGGGTTCTGTGACAAATGAGTCATGTCGCCCTGAGATTTGACGTGACCTTCGGTGACATGGATCAGATGTATTTTGGGTTCTTTTTTTTAGAAAAATTGGGAAGTGTGTTGGGTGTTACCAGTGTGTGTCAGCCCATAGTCAGAAGTCAAATGACTTGATGACTATATTTCCTCTGGTTTTTTTTTTTACAATGTGAGTGTCTCTTTGCTGGCGACCGGGGGTTGATGAGTTTGACTGTAACGAGGTGCGACTGGGATTCTGCGTTTCCTGCTTGCTAAACTGTTGGAATGCTCTGTCTTTGTCCGGATCGGACGGTCCGCCGTATATCAACAAATGGGGGAAAGCAGAGGGCTCGGAAGCTACAATGGTGATGATGTAATCCCCTTTTCAGCCTGCTGTCAGAGAGCAAATGCGAGCAGACAAAGGAAAATTCCCCATTCACCCCACCTGCCACAAAGTTTGGGGGAATTTCGACCTCGCAAAAATGCACGGCAGTTCGGGGCACTGTGATTATCTGCGATGCCCGTAGGCCTCACCGACACTGGGATTTCATGGAAACAGGTGCAGAGCGTTGCTGCCGGCTCGGACCTGTACCTGTTTGACAGCTGGGTCTGAATTTGGTGGTCTGTTGCTTATATGACCATGAACTACAGTAACCTCGCCTTGGCTGGTTTCTGTCATCCTGTTTCCAGCCCTCAACCCTAAACCAAAACCCACAGTCATGCAGAGATCAGATGCTGTGTAATTCCCCTTTTCTGCTCCCATCAAAAGTCATACGTGCTGAAAATAGTATGACATTGGACAGAGATCGGAAGATGGAGAAGAAAAGAAAAAAAAAACAGTTTGACAAACAACCACTTCATAAAAAACAAAACAAAACTGGAAGTGGGTAGGAAAAAGAAAACTTTCCACAATAAAATGTGTAATTGTGATTATAATGATGATGTGTTGGTGCAGTCTATCTCCGCTGCCACACGGCGATGACGTCCCTGGGGTTGTCTCGACATGTCTGCCGGTTGCTACACCGACTCTCTGCTTGGCCTTGCACGCTCTCTCTGGAACGGATTACAGAGCTCTGCTCAGAGAGGAATCAAAACATCAAGCAGAGTCGCAGGCCCGTGCCCCATGCAGAGCCCATGTGGGCAGCGGTGGAAAATCATTCTGCGTGCAAAAAAAAAAAACCCAACAGAGGTTTTGCTGTTGTCCCTCCTGTGGACAGAAATCTGAGGAGCAGGAATGTGTGAGGGCACGGTTAAAGCTGAGCTAGAAACACATCTCAGCGCGTAGACAGGTCTGTTCAGCCTTTCCTCATTCCTCCTCACGCTTCTAACTATTTCTGTTACTTTCAGGAGACGCTCTTGCCACGTGATGTGTAGTAAAACAGGAATGCTGGCACAACCGCATGCTGTGGGGTTTTCTCCCGAACACTGCATTAAAAAAACACAACAGTAACTGAGCAAAAACAACATGAATAGTGAAAGCATTGTTGCTGGGGTTTGTGTTGTGCGTTGTTTCCTGTACTCAAACACACTGAGAGAAGTCATCCAACCTCATGTTGCTCCAGAATTCCACATCCTTTGCTTTTGGAACCAGGGAATCCATTTCCACCCTGTGAGTTCCTGCTTTGCTCTTGGTAAAGCTGAGGGAAGAATGAGACCACTGTCAGCTAAAGGCTTCTTTTTTCTTCTTTTTTTTTTTGCTCGATTACGATCTTAACAAAAAGAAGTTTCAGGTGCACAGAGTGGAAAGTGACCTGTTCACTTTACATGTAGCTTATAGACAGAGTGATGACCTCAGCCTTGTTAATATAGTTTTATTAACAGTCCACAGTCTGATGAATCAGGCCCACAGTCTTTTTCCATGTTGCTCCAGGTGCAAAGGGCAGATAGGGCCGGCCAATAACAAACATGGCTGCTTTCCCAGCCTTTCCTCTCTCACTGCCTGTTTCCTGTGTGTTTCATTGATGTATTCCTGGATACCCTGCCGACAGCTTCTACACAAGACCCACAGATGAGATGGAGAGTGGAGTTATGGATATGCAGTTTGGCCTTTGCTTGTATTAGACACATTTCTAACTGCTTTTCCAGTGTTGGGGAGTGTGTTGCAATGTTTCTGCATTGTGTCTGCACAGAACTAATGTCCAGCTCAGCATGGTTATCTGTTGTGTTGTTGTGGTTATATGGTACTCGTATGTTTACTGACCGCTGGTTAGGAGGAAGTCACCAGTGGCAGTCTGTCTGGCGGCCTGCTGTAAGGCCCTGAATCATCACCCTTTGCCTCATTTTCAACAGAAAATTCAAACTGGCCTTGAAATCAGGTGTTAAAAAAGCCGCAGACGTTAGGAAAACACACTGGACGATGCAAATGAGCAGCACACAGGGAGCTCCAGTCAAAACTTGCATGTTTTCCTCCTCTGTGGCTTGTGGGAATTCAAAGTCCTGATTATTGCCAGCCGGGGGGGAAAAGTGTGTGTGTGTGTGTGTGTGTGTGTGTGAGCACGCTTGGAGGGGGTTGGCGTGTTAATCGCATTTTGCCTCACTCTGCATTCATGAACCAAGACTAGAACAGAGGAGTTATCGGGTCAACTGTGCGATGCTGCGTGATTAATAAATTGCATGTTAATCTCCTGGCATCTTACTGCTGTTTTGTGGACCACGGTGTCACACGTATTGAAAACCCTGCAGCCTGGGCTGCTGCTCGAAATGAGATGTGGTTTGCGTGGAGCTGGTTGGAGGAGCTGGATAAACCACAGTGGCGGTGCAGTGCAGGCCAGTAGCAGCAGCAGCAGCACACGCTGCAGGTTTGCACTGCGTTTTTCTGGCACAAACTGTGATTTAGCAGGGCAACAATGTTATGCAACACTAGCTGACTTATCACAGTCCAAACGACTCTATGAATTGATTAACTTTGTGGCCTGACTGTTTATAATTGGACTGGAAGTGCACTGGGCTATGCACTGGACACGTGCCAGAATCAATGCCTGGAAATGGTTTACGTGTATAACTTTGCCACGCCGTCATTTTGGATTTTCATGCCCTCATCAAACCCTTCCACATGCAGAGGAGCGCACTTGGAAACTACTTTCCATTTCTGAGAAATAACGCTGATTACTGAGGCACACCTGAGCTTTCCACTGAGTCCTCAGTTGGGGAATTAGGCTGCTGTAGCCTCCAAGCTGTAGGGGACAGCCAGGCTTCTCCAGAGACATGGCAAAGAATCCCCCCTGAGGTTTTCTGGGAGTATAATGAGCCCCCCCCCCATCCACCCCGGCACTTCTACTGTTCGTCCTCATGTAATCTTGTACTGAAGCTTTCCCCGTGGCGCTCCCTTCTTAAAATGCTTACCTAGCAAGAACCTGTCCTTTATTTTTAACATCCTTGCAAACTTGAAAGGGTTAATTACAAAACTGTACAGTACGTCTTGCACACCAGGCACACTATTAATATAAGGTGGCAGCGGAGCAGTGATTTGGCCAGTGTGAGGGGATATTAATCAAGCTTTCACCTTGACTCTGGCCTTCCAGGGCCGTCCGCCGACGTTTCCCTTTTGACTGCTGCTCTTTCAGCTGACGATCCTCTTGTTTCCAGGAGGCACTCTCATGTTCCCCTGTCACTGACATCAGTCTGTGGGGAATCCTTGTATATTTGAAATGCAACACACTATGGCTGCCTTTATTCATCTGTGTAATCGAATTAGTCTTTGGGCTGAATCCTGATGGCGGCAGAGGTGTATTTGTTTCCCAAGCAGCTGTTGATCGATTGAAACTCCAGAGGATGTGTACAGCATCTTACGATGGATCTGATTACGTTCTCTGGGGGGGCTTTTACATATCCTGTGGTCAGTGCTGTTGCTGCAGTGGAGCTGATATGCAATGTATTTGCTCAACAGGGTCCTGACCAAATTCCCCAGACGGCCCGAGGAAGCCATCGCAATTGCTCCTCTTCCATAACATCGCCTTGCCACAACTTGTTCAGACAGCCCTGTGAAAATACAGAACACACCTCAGTGTCACTCTTTAAGTATTCCATTCTTAAAATGCAATTTCAACAACACAGTGAGTTACTGTTGTGGGTTTCAAGTTCCCAGAGAGCTACTTTTTTTTTTTGTTACCTCTGCCAAGGAGGTTTTGTTTTTTGTTTGTTGGCAGGATTATACATGCAAAGTTAACCAATCAACCATCACATAAATCCCTCAAGGCTAAAAGACAGGTTTGAAATGAGAAATCCTCAAAGCTCTCAAGAAAATATCACAAATTGATCCAGATCCGGATAGTCTTCTGGTTTTGGGGAAATGTTCAGTCACTCTCCGAGTGCTTTGACACGTTTTCGTTCTTTGTTCCCATCAGGCTTTTATGTGATTTGAGGGTTCAGTTAATGTGTCTGGGTTTTAGCAAAGGATAAAATGTGGCTTTTGCACGTAGGCTGCGATTTTCTCTCCAGATATGACTGAGTTTTCTCTTGATTAAAAAAAAAGCCCTTTATTGTGGTCTAATCAGGATTCCCTCCTCCTCTGTGTCCTCTGGCGTGTTTGCTACCTGTGTAATCAGCAGAGGATGTGAGAGGACAGGGCGGTGGATGGCTTCCAAACATCGCAGGCATCTGTCATATTGGCACCTCCGCTGCGAGAATCTGTCAGGCTGCTGTCTGTTGACCTTGCCGCTCACACACGGTTGTACGTGAAGTGCCGATTGCTCTCACTCTGACCCCGTCCTCGTCCCAAAACACACACCTCCGCACTACACACACATACACACGCTAATAAATACAATACTCATTTTGAAGTTTAGATTGCGCTGCTCCTTCCACCTGATGTGACCGAAAGGTTTATTAGAAGTGAGTGGCAAACCTTATCATCCTCTGAGTCCCAATCTCCCCTCTCTCACTTTTTTGGGAATATTTGTTATATCTTTATTTGATAGGGACATATACACATATAGGGACACATGCACGGGCTGTGTGCCATAGCTGTTACCCTGTTACTGTTAGCTGTTACCCCAGGCCGAAAACATTAACATTGATTTGTTTGTTTCCAGTAGGAACTATTTGGGCCTTGTATGATCCATGTATCCCACTAAAGATTTGAACATGCCATGCATGCCTGTTGTTTTTAAGGGTGATGATTTTCAAGAATGTTATTGACTGCCTCCATTTTATTTCCACTGCCAGGAGGCACGGGCCGTAGGAGTAAATGGCTCTATTGGCTGGGGCCCAGCTACGAATGGCGACTGGTGCAGGGCGAGTGACTGGTATTTACTGATGCCTGTCACAGCGTGACACTATGACAGGCATGTGGATGCCACCAGCCTGGAGCAGCCTGGAGCAGCCAGTGGCACACGCCAAACATCAACATCTGGCATTGCACAATCAAAATACCGTCATCTCAACGACATCGTGATTGACGTCTGGTGACCTGCTCCGTTAATTCCTGTGCACACGTTCCCTCAGCTCCGGCGGTGACATGGTCGAAGTGAACATGCATGCGCCAGACGGATAAGATGCGCTGAGCGGCGGCGCGGCGGCGCTCTGATTTGTTTTGCTCGTGAGTGCCTGTGATCCCAGAATGAAGTAATAGCAGGCCTCGGAAGTGTTTGGCGGACCCCCCGGCTGAGCCCCATCCCCGTCTTCTGGCACGTGGTGAAGCTGAATTACAGACGGCAAACACACAAACTATTCACTCAGCCCCTCCTCCTCGCATCAACACTGTTAATTATGCCGCCGCTACTCTCGCATCCCTGCTATTTAAATCCTCAACTGATGGAAACGGCTTCATCCCAGCGCGCACACTTGAGCCCATGCAGAGGTGTGTCGCCAGCCACATGCTGAGCTGGGACTGTTTGTGTCATAACAAATAGGTTCACTGCTTTTCCCATATTAAGTGGAGGATATTTACCTTTTTGTAGGAAGAACAGAGGAAGCGGCGTACCCTCGTTAAAACACCTCTCTGCCCCCGCCCACACCGCCCTGTTTAACAAGGCACTCTCCTGGGAAATGCTCTCATTGCGTCGGTGGCCTGGTTGCTCAGGTCAGTGAGGCAAAAAGTTTGCCAAAGACAAACAGTGCCTCCTTTTTTTTCTACCACAGCGTAACAAGTGGAAATATTTATATATAGCAGCAATAAAAGTACCGTAACTTTAATTAAAATGTCACCTAACAGGCTCTTACAGGAGCTGCCAATAGAAACAGTAGCTGTGACTTTCCAAGAGTGAGGGGTTTAGTTTTGAAATGGAAAGCTTTGTCTCTCAGCGTGTCACAGGGAGACATTCTCATATAAATCATAAACCTTTTTACCTAGAGGAAATGGTGCAGTAGGTTGCTAGGAAAAGGTTCTCTGGCGAGATGCCTGTGTGGAAATAGTTGTCGTTATGTTTCCTGTGTGGCGAGATATTTTTTTTTATGAAACTTCTGATGAGGATATCCGATGGTTTTAGTTTGGCCTTCTGATATCGAAGTACGTTTGCCTTTTCAGAGGGGTGACTTTCCTGATAATGTGTAAACGCTGTGTGGCCAAGGACACTGATTATTCTGTATTCAACAACCAAGTAGAAAAGGACTTTTTTTAGATGAATATGATCTTAGTTGGGGCCTTACAGGTCTCGTAAGTGGATACATAGTAGCAATAGCCCAAACGCAAAAGATTAGTGTGAATGTGCACAATGTGCATATGAATGTGTTGGTCGAAGTGGCAGCTTACAGGGTGATTTATGGGTGTCATCTTCAGCTTTTGGCAACAAGCCACTAATAGTGCCAAAGTTTCCTGCAATCATCGAATTCATGGCGCTCCCTTCATCTAGCGCCGCTTTACACCCATGAACCCTCTGTTCGTTGCTGACCCTTGAAACTGCTAATGCTCAACCTGTGTCTACTGTTGGGAAACATGATCATGATCCCTCACTGGCTTCCCATCTGCAAATGCTGCCAGTGGAGTGCAGTGTGGCACTGAGTCTCTGCAGTCTTACATTTTGTGGGAGGCAGCCCAGATTGGACTTCACACAGAGACCACACCTTGCTTTTCAAACATGATTTCTGAGAACAAGTATCATTTGTTTAGTGGGGGGCAGAGAAGGGCCGTCTCTGATGTGTGCAGAAAAAAAACCAATTTGGTGAGTCTTATTAAAAACAGCTATCGTACCATGAGTGGCCCGAATTTATTACTATGTGGCAAATCAACAGACATGCTGTTTATTTGCAGTTTCTGCAGAATTGGGTGTTTTTGGTATTTTTCCCATTTTTTTTCTTCGTCACACATGTATTTTTGTGTGTGCCCCAGCCTTTGTCTGTGCGTGTACCTGTCCATGTGCATCAGCAACACCCCCTCCGTCTAATGGAGTCCGAGAGGGCACGGAGAGGGAAAGTGCAGCCTAGAGCAGACTTCCACTTTTAAACCTCAGCTCCCAACTGTTGCAGTTCAGCAGCCAGGCAGCCACCTCATTAGAATTTTTTACATTCCTCGTCGGGCAGCAGCACACTGCTTCCTCTCCATTGCTCTTTACAACGGCACGACTTTTAAAAGCTGACAAGCTCGAATCGGAGCCTTCTCCATAAAGACAAATCATCTATAAACCCATCGTCAAACGTGAAGGCTTTAAACCAACTCAGGCTCAGCCTCTGTATATTAATGTATACATGGACCATAAAGTTGTGAAATTACTGTGCAGAATATTGGTGTTGGCTTTACATACTTTAAATGGATCGAATATGAGCCTGCTAAAGACAGTTGACTTGTTCTTGTTTTGAGGGGCCAGCTGTTAGATTAAAGTATAAGTAGTAATTCTTCTTTACTCTGGACAAGCAGACCACCTAAGCTGTTAGCAGTGCAATTAACTTTTTTTTTAGAGGTAAATGGCCCTCTAGGAGTTGGACAAAGGCTTTCATTGTTAAACTCCTGGCCCACCCAGATGATGACATTGGAAATAGGAATGGGTTTACCATAGCTAACTATGAACTATGTCAAGTGTTTCAAGTGTCTGTTTATCCTGCTGTCTCTCCCACGTAAAAATGCGAAGCCCCAGTCGAGTGCTCTCTGGATAAGGAGGGAGGAAGGCTCGAGGAGAACCCGCTGGAGATAATTGCAGTGAATATATTCTCGTGCTCCCCTGGAACTGTCCGCTTCTGTAAAGCTGTGAGGGAAATTCACTTTGCCAGTGGTTAACTATGCCCATTACTCACTGAACTGTGCTGCAGTGATGGGAAGAGGCCCGGAGTTGAGGCACACATCACCGAACAGTGGCGATGATGATGCACGTTGAGACGCTGCCGCCGCTTCTCGAGGCGCTCCAATGACATGCAGTCGCACCCCACGTGCGGCCGGCCGATCGGGCGATATGTCGGACCAGTTCCCATCGTGTTTTTGGAGAGGCGCTTCATCCAGGAGCTGATATCATAGATCAAAGTTCTCAGATTAAGTTGATTGTAAAGATAAAAGACAAGCTTGTAGTTGTAAAGTCACGGGAGACTTAATAGGCGCCATATAAAAGAGTTTTATAACTGACTATTATTTGGACAGTCAGTGTTGCACTTCTCTCTAAGAATCTGCCTGAACATGCCCTATTGCCCCCCCCCCACACACACACACACACACACATGCTCATCACTTCCTCCACTGAAATTGGTGGAATTCCAGGATGGCGGCTCGCGGTCGGATAATGCTCGTATCGCTTGTCTGCCAGCGGGCCTGCCTGTTTTTCTCTGAAGGTGTCAGGTTTTAAGGTTTGCTCAATCAGACGGGCAGGTTGGTGCCTGGTTCTCAGCCAGATGCTCCTCTCCAGGAAGGAGGAATCACGCAGACAGAAAAAGGCTTAGCACGGCATATGGAAAGAGGGGAGTGGCTTCCAGCGCATCTGTTGTGCTCGCAGGCGGCCGTGTTTAGGCTACATCTCAGTGGATGCGTAGAGACCTCAGTTTACCCCTCGCTCTTCAGCGCTCCCCCTTGACAGGAAATGATGTTGCGTAGGGCTCTGAGGATTTTCTACTATTACGTTTTTTTTTTCTGCTCTGAAGACATAATTCTCTGTCTGACCTTTGCACGACCTTCCAGGCAAGCTCTCTCATGTTGGAAGGTTTCGAGGTTAAACTGCAGTTCTGCTCCAGTCTTTAGTCATTTCTACAAACCCCTGCTCCAAAGCTCTGACACTCTTCTGCTTTTTGTCTTGAGCTCACTTTCCTTCTGTCCAGGTGGGCCTTTCGTCTGCTTTCCTGTGCTCATCCTCCCGCTTTTTTCTTTTGCTCTTTGTTTGTTTGTGACTTCTGGTTCAGTGTGTGTGCTTCGTCCCTATCTCTCCGGCCCCATTTGCATTTGATTTGTCTGGTTTTCCTGGCAGGCCTCGTGCACGCCCATGGTGAGGTCTCCCTGCCAGGCGATTTTCAAAGACTTCACCGTGTTGTAGTGGGGCCCCAGTCTTGCCCAAACCAGCACAGAGGGACCTTTGTGCCTGCTGCCCAACAGGGGAAGATTAGGAGACGGGGAGAGCCGATGGGCTAAATCGTAGGGTGCCTGCTTGAAAGCCAACAGTGTCAGCCAAACAGCCCCTTAGTCCCTTTCAAGCACGCAGTAATTACAAGCTTGTAGGGCAATCCTTCGGCTCCTTTGTCTCAGCTTTGGAAACACTTGCCCAGTCTACTGGGAAACTTCATTCCCCCTCTGTGTTTGCAGACCCGGGACGAAGAGTCTTTCATTTCCAGCACATTGCCCTGTCTCACTGTGACACCAGTTGGCTAAGCCAGCTCAGCAAAGGGGATTCTTCTCCCGGAGACCCCAGCTTGAAGAACGTCTTTCACCCCGAGCTGTGTCTTAAAACGATGACTCAGGTTTTTGGGGGGTTTTCTGCTTAGTTGCTCTGAGTCAGATTTGAAAGAGTCAGACACTCAGTACATGTGCGTGATTCATCGCACTATTCATCTGTCCTGATGACTGACTGTTGTCTGTCTTCCACCTTTAATGCTATGTAGTGCGTGTGAGTGTGTGTGTGTTTAGTCAGAAGCTTCATGTAAGCCTGCTTTCTGAGTTACCTGTAGCACACAGACAGGTTAAAGCCCCGTAGAGGATACGTTCCTCCATCAGTCTGTGTCTAGACTCGCCCCTACACCTAGAAGAACAAATTGTAGCTCTACAGAGGTGTGCCAGGATGTCACCAGTCTGTGCCATGACTTTGCTCATCTCTCAGCAGGCTTTACAAGCCACCTGGGAGGTCAGTGCCCCGATTACAGGAAGTTAACCTCGTTTAGTCAACAGGCTCAGACTGTTTGGACATGTCCCACCAACCTGGGAAAAAACTTCTTGCTTTAATTCCACGGGTGATGGATAGAATATGGCAGGATGGTTGGAAAAGAGACTCTTAAGATGGTTTTATTTTCCTTTCTCCCAGTTTCTCCCTGACTGCCTCGCTCGACGTTCCCAGCCCGTCTTTCTCGGTCACACAAAAGTACACGAGACGCGCTGTCTCAGTTTCAATGCCACACTCTTGCTTTTAATCTGACAGGGCCGTGAAGCCCGTCATCTGTCTGCATGTCCGTCAGCGAGGAGATTAGAGGCCTGCTTTCTGGGACGTGTGTGTGTGTGTGTGTTGCCTCTGTTCATCTGTCCGTCCCTGTGGACGTACGGCAGCTTGAGGGGAATGAGGCCCAACACTCTGGGACTGGACCTGCAGCTTAACTTACATTCCCCGACTATTTTCATGTCAGAGAAATAGGGTGTTAGTAGGACATGAATTATTTTTTAAAATTAATTAGCCAGTTTTTATTAATCTGCTGTTGACACTTAATTTTCTGCCTTGCCCCAAAGAAAAACTCTGAGTGTATAGTGGGATATTTTCCTCGTGTGACAGATGGCTGAACACAGTGGAGATATGTGCTTTCATTTTATTTGAATCTTCTGGCTAAAGAGTTTGAAAGATGCGTGATGCGCTGCAGGTACATCTCTGTGGTGTCGTCGTGTTAAGGCGCTTGTCATGTAACCGTAAAGCTGTGACGTTCTGGGTTTGCCTTTTATGATTTGAGGCTCTTTTGTGAAGCTTGGCTCACGATCAGACTGTGAGGAGACTGGGCTCCATGTGCAACATTTTTCACAGTTCATGTCTGGTCTGAAGATCCTGACCACTGCTGCTGTTTGTGGTTTTAGGAGATAAGAGCAATGGTGTGATCGCAAACCAAAAGACAGTTTCGACACACTGTTAGAGCAGGAGTCCACGCACTGCTTGTTTTTGCACAATATTGCACTCAAAGAAGGTTTAGAGATTTGTTGTCAGAAAACACTCCTCCGGGTTTTTGAAGTAAGGCAGATGGGGAAAGCTTTGCCTCGGGCACTTCGAAAACTGAGTCATCTCCAAAGCCTTGAGATTTTACGCTCGCATTCCTTGTCTGTCTTGTAAATTGCTGTTGGTATTATCAAACAAACTGAATCGTCGAGGGAACGTTTGACCCATCTCTCTGCTGACTGCCACTGTGCTCATGTTGCAGGCTGCATGGGGAGGTT
This sequence comes from Psettodes erumei, assembly GCA_016785225.1. Lineage (NCBI taxonomy): Eukaryota > Metazoa > Chordata > Actinopteri > Pleuronectiformes > Psettodidae > Psettodes > Psettodes erumei. Next base: position 614,097 of record JAFBJZ010000383.1, read on the forward strand.
GCTCTGCATAAAATCCCTCCCTCCCTCCCATCTCTGTGACTAAGAAACATCCACTTCTTTAATGACTTTAATTGTCTAAAACAAAGCTGACTGTCCTCTTCCTGCTGAGGGGAGTTGATATGAAGCCAGTCCTGATGTTGGGATGCAGTGTGAAGGTGGCGGTGCTGTAGGCCCGTCACAGTGTACTGATTGCTTGCGGCTAATGTGATCACAGCCGCAGCCAGGCAGGGTCGACGGAGAGCGGAGCCGTAATCTCTCCTAGTGTCTCACTGCCAAATTGGCCCGATTTGTCAGGCAGAGGATCATCATCCACTTCTCAGATGACTTTCAAAGGGCCCCTTTGCTTTTTGATGTGCTGCTTGGGATATTTGATCCCAAAAACTGCAACTCTGCATTGCAATTCACTAATGCCGGCTACTGGAGAGGCGTCTGATGCACTGCACACACAGCCAAGAGAGCCGCTCATATGTAATCTTGGTTATTATGACATGCGACCTGAACCAGTTTATTCAATTTGCCAAATAAGTCATCTTTACTGTCCCCGTTGGATAAATAACCTGATTAGGGGAAAGGCATCACTTTACTCAAACTTCAAGGGGGAAAAAAAGACACACATTGTTGAACTCATTTTTGAATTTTGGCTGAGCTTTCATGTTCCCCCTCGATGCTTATGCTGAAATTGGTTTGAAAAGTAGGCCCCCTTATCTGAAATTGAACATGTCGGGGACTTTTCATTGGCTCGTAAAAAGCCAGCAGAGAAAAAAAATGACATTCACATTTTGTTCTGCAAGCAGGTTTATGTTTATATAATGTGTGTGTGTGTGTGTGTGTGTGTGTGTGTATATATATAGTTTACTTAGTTTAGTTTAATTTAGTTTCCACAGAGAGGAAGTGCTTTCCTGTCTGTAGATGTCCACATTTCCAAGGAATGGTTACATGAAAAGATGCGTCGTGCATCTTTGACAAGATGGTCTTAAAACCAAACTCCTATTAAGCTGTTTAAATTTTAGCTCAGATGTTGTGACAATAAGTATTAAATGTTGGTAATGCTTGCTTAGTTTGTATGTACTGATTCATTTTTACTTTTCTCTCCAGGGCTGTGTAAGAAAAATGCCAGGTGTCGACGCAGTTGGGGAAGCAGAATGCAAGCGTGAGTGCTGAAGACGTGGGTCTGCGCCGTCACCTTTTTCTACGCCTTCACTCATCTACGCAGACAATCTGCTCATGACGTCAGGGAGCAGCATCCCATCCCAGAGGCAGCCATGTCTACCTGCTAGGTGCCTTTAGCCTTTGGCACTGGTGTAATGACCAGTCTGAAGCGCCCACCCATGGAGCGCACTGTTGGGGGTTCCATCCCAGCCACTGATGAGTTTTACACCCGCCACCTCCGTATGGTCAACGGAGGGGCTGTGCCAACCCGCACAGACAATGCCCATGCCACTGTGAGCACAGGAGTGCCTAAAATGGGTGTCCGGGCTCGGGTGGCGGACTGGCCCCCGAGGAAAGACATTGCAGGGGCTCTGTGGCATGCAGCTACAGAGCCAGAGAACCCTGGTGTACCCCCTGCTGGAAAAAGTCACATTAAGTTAGGCTCGATTTTGAGCCCTCAGGACTCATCGATGCTGCGCAACATTCACAATACTTTGAAGAATCGCACCCAGGCCCAGGCTAACAATTACAGCCCTGACACCCGTTACCTGGCCCCCGGAGACTACAGAGGCCCTGCACATAGAAACCCGCGGCAGAGGCGCGTCCGTCAGCGCAGCAACAGTGACATGACTATCAGTGAGATGGAAGGCAGTGGGGACAGTGGAGAGGACTGGGGTCCATCAGTGGGAGCTAAATGGTCCCCTCTTCACCGCGAATATGGCAGCACCTCCTCAATAGATCAGCATGGAGCATCTGGAGAAAGCTTCTTTGAAATGCTCAAGGGCTATCAAGGGGATAAAGTTGACCAACGTAGCCCTGCTCCAGAGAAGCTGGAGGACATGCTGACTGTTGGGCCGATGCAGGCCATCATTGATCTTCAGGAGGACACAGACAGCCCGCCTCCTAAAGCCAAGGACAGAGATAAACCCCCCAAAAGACGCACTAAATCAGAGACTGGGGGTGAGTCTATATTTCGCAAACTTCGGAATGTGCGGGGTGAGTCGGACTCCCCCAGAGCGGGGTCCGATGTAGAGGACAGCCGGGCAGAGGACATGGGCCCCCCTCTTAAGCCCTGGGTGTGTCAGAAAGGGTTTGCCCACTACGACGTTCAGAGCATGTTGTTCGACCTCAACGAAGTTATTCAGTTGCGGCAGACTGCCGTCAAGAGGAAGAACACCACAACCGGGGCTTCTGCTGCCGCCGTGGCCTCGGCTACCTCCACCCTCTCATCCACCCACAGTCTGCCTTACAGCTCTCCCAGTGGCAGCCAGGAAGAGCTCAGTTCCCGAGACAGTCCTGGTCCGGAAGCAGGAGATGAGCAGAGCAATGAAATGCTGCTGAGCTGCCCTTGCTTCCGCAACGAGATAGGTTCTGATGGCAACGGAAGGCGCAGGTTGGGAGCCGGCGCAGCGGGGTATCCTGGGCTCGTGGGTGGTGGGGCCAGTAACAGTGGCTCAGGGACCCTGAGTGGGGAAGGAAACTTGTATGAAACATCTGTGAGCACGCACTGCACAAATGCTGGAGTAGCAGTTCTGGAGGGACCAAAAGAGGGCCCCAGCACACTCAGTGAAAAAGGCAAACAGTACATCGTGGAACATGTGGACCAAGGAGCCTACTACTACAGGAAGTTCTTCTATCTTAGGGGTAAGATGCATTTAGCTACTTTTATTACATGTACTCATTGGCACATGAATGTGTTGTTAAATTAAAAACATGTTTTTAATCTCCGCCACTTCCCCCTACCTCAGAGCACTGGAACTACTTCGGGGTCGACGAGGCCCTTGGACCAGTGGCGGTGAGCTTGCGCAGGGAGAAGCTGGAGGAGGACAAGGAGCACGGCCAGCAGTACAACTACCGCCTCATCTTCAGAACCAGCGAGGTCAGCCATAGTGTCCCAACCTGCCTACACCCTACAGCCTCGACCTCAGCATCGCATCACATCAGTCCATCCTGCACTTCTTTTTACAATCATGAATTTGGGATATTATTTTGGTTGGCAATATTTCTCTTGTTTATCCATGCAGAAGGTGTGTATTGTTCAATTGATATGTTGCCTGCGACATACTAGCAAGGCCAGCTCGTGGTATAAACCCACTCTCAGTCCTTTTTATTTATTATGCAAGCCACCCCCTGGGCTTTTCAGCTGTCTCCCAATATCAGCAATGTGTGAAGTATATGCAGGAAGTGCACTCATCTTCCAGCCTCCAAGGCCTGTCAGTGCCCAACAACCTCAAACCACTGTGTGGAGAGCTTTGCTCTTCTTTTCGGTTTTAGTAGAAATAGACCTGTCATGTTTAGTTGCAATGTTGTCTCCACGTCTTCTATGTTTGGCTTGGGATTTGGGGTTTTAAGTGTTGGGATAAGGGTCATATAGACTGAAATCCCTGTCAGAGGGGTAAAGTCACTTGCCTGAAGCTGTTTGTCGTGGCTCGAAGTTGGACAGGTGCATGTGATTAAACCCCCCACACTTAAGACTGAAGTACCTTCAGGACCCCACGCCCCCTATCTTACCTTCCAAGCAGAGGGAACACAGATCCATTGTAAACACAGGCCCGGCACAGCCTCCAGCTCGCAGGAGGGACGGTCTCCGTCCCTTCCAGCTGCTTGCGATAGCCGAGTGATTGAGTTCACCCAGAGCCCGGCACAATGCAGACTCTGTGTACACACAGAACGCTGGGACGAGCCCTCCCACCTCTTCTTCCTCTGTTCTACTTTCTGTTTACCCTAGGCTTCTAGTCATAATTGTTTTGTTGTTTCATGTCTGGTTCTTAAAGTGTAAAATAAAAGTTTGCTATCGCTTAAAAAAAAAAAACCACACAGCCCATTGCTTTGCTATCAGCAGTTCCCATCTGCAAGAGAATGTTCAAAGCTTAGCAAGGAGTCCTGAGGTGCATTCTTCGTTCCCTCACCCTCCTTACTGTAATCTCCTCGTCCTCCCTTTCTCCGTTCCTTTCAGCTCACAACTCTGCGAGGTTCTATCCTGGAGGATGCGGTGCCTTCCACCTCTAAGCACAACACCACCCGGGGGCTGCCTGTCAAAGAGGTACTGGAGTACCTTCTCCCCGAGCTGGACCTGTCCTGCCTCAGACTGGCCCTCAACACACCCAAAGTCACTGAGCAGCTCATGAAACTGGATGAACAAGGGGTACGAGGAAGCGCATGATTTCCCAAAAGATTAAAAACCATGTGTTGGACCAGAATCAGAGCATTATGCAATGGCCAGTCTGTTAGTTGTCTGTACGATAAAGGAATTAATGTTCCTGTGAGTTTCAGTCCCAAGTAAGTCTGTTTAAAAGCAAAGTATTGTTTCTGTCTTTTCATGTGTGTGTTCGCTGCTCCGCAGCTGAGTTTTCAGGTGAAGGTGGGGGTGATGTACTGCCGAGCTGGCCAGAGCACCGAGGAGGAGATGTACAACAATGAGATGGCTGGTCCCGGCCTGGAAGAGTTTCTTCAACTGCTGGGGGAGAAGGTTCGCCTCAAGGGCTTCACCAAGTACAGAGCCCAGCTGGACACCAAAAGTAATGACGCCCAAACACTCATCTTATGATGGCTTTCTGTTGCAGTTGATTCAGTGCTTTTAATTTGGTTTTTGCTGCCTAGCCATCTCCCTCAAATGTTATTGGTAATTGCTCTGCTGTGAGATAATTCAACTTTTCAGTTTTTTTTTAACACTTAGACTTTCTGTTTATTGTTCTCGGAAATATAAGGTCACAAAATCTCAGAAAGTACTCTTCACAGATGACAAGCTGATTGAGCATTGTTTTTGACAGTCATCGATGACATTGATTCACAGTTTTATGGCCTATGAAGAAATCCCGCCTTGCGGTGCAAACATGGAGCACATAGAACATGTATGTGAGAGAGATGGGTGGGAGGAATTGTACTGAGGGTCTCAACAATGTATTGCTGTTTTTCCTGCAGCGGATTCTACAGGCACTCACTCCCTGTACACTTCATACAAGGACTACGAGATCATGTTCCATGTTTCAACTCTGCTGCCATACACGCCCAACAACAAACAACAGGTAAAGATGGTAGAGCCCGGCCTTTTGTGGTATACCATTAGTTGCGTATAAGGAAGTGGAAAACTCCTTTGTTTGGAAACAGTCATGCCAAAAGAAACCTTAAAGGGAGGGTGTATCATTTAGATCAATGTTTTTGACCAATGAACGAAATGACTGGTATGCCTCCGCTTTTAGTTTTAGGTCCCACACTTCTCTAATTAAGACTCTGTTGTTTTTCGATGACCAGCTGCTAAGGAAGCGCCACATTGGGAACGACATCGTGACCATCGTTTTCCAAGAGCCCGGTGCTCACCCTTTCACCCCAAAGGCCATTCGCTCTCACTTTCAACATGTCTTCATCATCGTCCGGGTGCACAACCCCTGCTCTGACAGCACGTGCTACAGGTGGGTGTTTGCATCACAGCGGAGGAAGACAACAAAGCAGAGTAATAACTGGCGTGGACATAATGAGCAATCCACTGAGCTCAGAGGTGTACAGTAAATGTGTTACCATCACAGTGTAAGCAGTTTGTTTTCTTCCTCTACACATGTATACATGCTTTGTACTTTGCATTTGTCCACACTGGCCCGGTAGCAATGTTGAGTAAAATTCTGGTTTTAACTTCCTATCTCAGTGCTTCTTTAAAAGCTCCACACAATTGTGGAGTTCTAACAGTGTTGTTTTCATGCGGGCGGGTCGCATTAAGACAAGAGCACTGACTTGAAGGCATGGGTCAAACATAAAAGCCTCCTGCATGACCACCGTCCAGTGTTTTTCTGGCCCGTGTACATCCGTGTCGACTGTACTTCTGCATAAGTGCACATTTGTTTGATCACGATCAAATAGAAGAGAAGGGCCCTGCAGTAGCTGTTGGACTGAGGGGAGTTCTCCTCCTCTTCTTCCTGATGACTGATTCTTGGCCTTGTAATGATCCGACTGCAACTCTGTGGTGTTCACACTTATGCGTTGCTACCCTACTGCGCACACACCGTCAGTACTAAGCACACATAGATATTATGCTCCATCGCATGCTCGTGCTCCTGTTTTCCCTTTTACCGCTTTCTCATGCTCACTTGGACACACACACACACACACACATGCACACAGTTTTCCTCCCTCGTACACCATCCCAGTCAAAGACTCACTCTTCACACACTCGCATAATATAAGCCCCCCCCCCCATCCTCCTCCTCCTCCCTGCCTGCCACTTTGCCTTTGGGCAGCGTGAGCCAGAGTGGTCTGAAGGAGTTAGCACCATGCACTCAAAGTGCTCTCTTCACCCGGACATGCATGGGAGAGGGGAGGATTGTTGAGAGCTGAATCCCTCAGAGCTCATACAGTCCACCTCAGGAGCAGACTGGTCGGGCCAGGCCTCCTGCTCTCAGCTCACACCAGCATCAAATTTGGGCTAATTTTTTTCAAGTACTTCTACTTTTCTTCTTTCTGGCGAGTTCCTTTTTTTTCTGACCTGCTACCCCATCCCAGCGACTAGTGGATGGCTTCATACAGCTTGTTTTTTTTCTCCTAAAGGAAGGTCTTCTGGTTTATACTGTAGGAAAAGAGAAAGGGTGAAATGCTGGTTTTCCTGGTTTACCTGATGGATGAAACGGAGAGGCGCGAGACACAGAAACCTTGAGGACAATCCTAGCTACCCCACCCAGAGTCACTCTCACAGTCCCAACCTGTGGCCTCATCTCATGTTCTGTGGATCGAGGTAGCTTATGTCGTCCTCACTCCTGACTGTCACAAGTCTTGCCCTGGATGCTTTTCCCTGGTGGTTTGGAAATAATTCCAGCTCTGGGACAAGAGAAGTGGAGCAGCTACACGGATTTGCCACTCAATACTGAGTGCTCTAGCTTGAGTTTTGGATTTTAGCTACACAACATAATCGAGTTATCATTGACCTAGCAAATCCTTTGGTCGTCTCACATTGATTGCAATATCAATTCAGGATATTTTGCTGCAGTATAAAGGGTATGGTTCATTTTTGGTGAGAGCAGGAGGTAAGTCACAGGCTTATTGATGTCAGTACTGTATGTTGCAGTTTGTTGGCTTTACTAAATCAGTGCAGAATAGCTGACACAGTGATTTGACCAAACTCTGCGGATCTCAGATGAACACTAGTGACAGATTTGCAAACTTAAACAAGCATCACATGCACACATCCTAGTTTGTAAGAGGTTATTGTTTTTCATTTTTGACATCATGCCATATGACTTTATATATTTCATGAGACTGTGTGAGTAGTGCCCTGTCTTTGCTTCACTTATCTCTATTAATACAGTCTATAGGTATGATTTGTTGAGTCATCTAGTTATTAATAGCCTGTTGTTGCCTGCTGTTGAGATTTGGATAATGCTCAGGTCATATTGAGCCAGGCCGGAGCATTAGAGGAGTAAGTGGCCGGGGGCCAGCGGGGTGCTAATCTGCTGCTTCCAACCCACTGCCTTGGAGTCACACAGGGCCAACAAGGCAGATTGCATAACTAGATCTTTGTTTGGGAAACGGAGGCAGGGTTTTGTGCTCGCTAGCTCTAGCCGCAGCGCTGCTTCTTCATGCCGTGATGTAGCAGAGAGTGGCAGGGTGTCAGCACTGGGAGCTGGCTTGTCAGCTGTGATTGGATGTATAGTATTTATATGCTGGGTGTAGTCAGGCATGGTTTGCAACTTTCTACTACAGGCAATGCCTGCATTATCTGTTTAATGGCCTGGATGGAGACTTGTCAGGACTATCACGTCAGCTCATCTAAGGCCATGTCTTGGCTTTCACATTAGTCATGGGCTTTTAGTGTATATATTCCTGACTGTATGTATGCACGTATATCCCCTATATAAATATATATAACCATCAAAGTTAAAAGTGGGAATTATGTAGCATGAGTCTAAACATGCTCCCAACTGCTTTGACAAACCTAACATCTCTTCCCAACTGTTAAATGAATCCTGTTATGTTTTTAAAGCACACAGAATTTGTTAACCACCCACTGTCTTCTGAACAACAAGTATGAGACAGCATCACCTACACCTGTTCACTTATTTATAGTAATGCAACACTAGGACAGTCATTGTGTGCAAATGGAATAGGAGTAGCAGCGGGTAACAGGAGGAGAGCCTTGCCCGTAGGAATTTTAACGCCCTCCTTTATGCTCACAAGTGAAACGGGTCAAAAGCAACAATACCCCAGGGAAGCCATGTAAAGACGCCTCCACTTTGTGTTTTTACGAGCCCATGTGCTGTTTGTCCTTGCAACATTCACACCAGACTTCCCTTGTTATGGGCCTGTGAATATCTATCTTTTTTGTGTTTCATGATGTTTTTGCCAGTAGGTATAATGTATCTCAATTTATAGCAGAATAAATCAACCAAAAGGCTTAATTACGACTTTTAAAGTACTTTGATGCCAAGATAGATTAAAACTTGTTATATATAGATTCCTCCAGCAGGGACCTCAAACCTGTCCTGTCTTAATCTCTTTGTGTAGTGTGGCTGTTACCCGTTCCCAGGACGTTCCCTCCTTCGGCCCCCCAATCCCCAAGGGTGTGACCTTCCCCAAGTCCACTGTCTTCAGGGATTTCCTCTTGGCCAAAGTGATCAACGCCGAAAACGCCGCCCATAAGTCAGACAAGTTTGGTGCCATGGCAACGCGCACACGGCAGGAGTACCTGCGGGATCTGGCAGAGCGTCATGTCACCAGCACACCAGTAGAACCCACAGGGAAGTTCCCCTTCATCTCTCTGGCGCACAAACGGCGAGAAAAGGTGCGTCCGTACAGCGGGGCGGAGCTTCGGAGTCTGGGGGCAGTGACCTGGCAGGTGCACGCTGAAGATCAGGTAGCTGGTGCTGAACGGCAGTGCCTGTTGGCCATTTCAAATGACTTCATCATCCTACTGGATCAGGAGGCCAAAGCGGTTGTGTTCAACTGTGCCACGCGGGATGTCATTGGCTGGTCGACGGGGAGCCCCGCCTCCATGAAGATCTACTACGAGCGCGGTGAGAGCGTGTCTCTGCGCTCCATCAATAACAACACAGAAGACTTTGGAGAGGTGGTCAAAAGGTTGGAGGTCAGTGGGGCTCCACTTCTGTCTTATGACAGTACATCTCATTAGTGCACGCACCATCTGCTGGAGCTGTCAGAGGTCATAGTCACACTGAGCCAAACACCCTGTGTCTGACAGACAGCTTTAATCAACACACATAAGTCATTTTACCTTGGTCTACCTGGAATCTAATACTATTTTTATCATCAAACTTAGATTTAGCCAGTCTCCTGGAAAACTGAACCGAAACAGATTACAACGACTAAAGCAGTAGGGTAGACATACATTTCTAAATAAAAGCCGCCATTATCAATGAGTACAAAGTTCAGGGCATGGCCCTGTAACCAACAAACCGGTTTGAAGGCAAAAAAAAGCTTACTGACTTTTTTCATTCTTATCACCACCCTCATATCCCACGACCTGGACGATGAGGGCACGCTATGCCCCCTGTCCACTCCCCTGACAACAGCAGTACGACAAAAGTATTGTTGATGTTATTATAGCAACATAAGGGCGTAGCCTTAAATTATACAGTCATCAGAAAGCCACAGCTGTTTTGTTGACTCAATGATTACAAGTCATGCTAAGCATAATACATAGTCATTTGGTGATATGATATCATTACTTAGGTTTTCGATGTGGTGTAGGTAAGGCTGAACTTTTTGGTGTGGCATTTAAATCACTCCTCTGACAAAGAGAGCAAGTCTAGTTGATGGTAAACAAAGTGAGAAATTACTGTTGCTTGCTACCAGCACCAGCAGTGCATGCTTTTCTTTGAAAAGCAGGAATGTGTTGGAATGGGAAGGAATTTGTTGTTGTTAGCATCATGACATGCGCCAGAGCTGTAGCTAACTGGAGCCCAGCTCCTGTCGTGATTTGCTCCTGGGCCTCACAAACCAATTTATTTACTCCTCTGCTAACTTCCCACTGCTAGAGAAAGCGCTGCAGAGTGTGACGAAAGATAGTTATCAAGAGTGTCGCAAATATTTTAAATCAAAGTGCTTGTATTCACGGAATGTGACTAAATTATGTGCCTCAGCCTGTGTGGGATTAGAGCTGCTGCTGTGTGAGATGCATGGATACATGGAAGACAGATTCTGAATGTTTTATTTCTTGTAAAAGTTTTGAATTGTGCATTTCTTCTGCTCCTTTCGATCCCACCCCTGCACCTCCACTCCTTGGCTCTCTCTGTTCTGTAGCTGTTAACGAAGGGCAGTCAGACCACAGAGATGACCCTGCGCCGTAACGCTCTGGGCCAGCTGGGCTTTCATGTCAACTTTGAGGGAATTGTTGCGGAGGTGGAGCCCTATGGTTATGCCTGGCAGGCTGGGCTCAGGCAGGGCAGCCGCCTGGTCGAGATTTGCAAGGTGGCAGTGGCCTCGCTGTCTCACGAGCAGATGATCGACCTGCTCCGGACCTCCGTCACTGTGAAGGTGGTCATCATTCCTCCACACGAGGACTCCACACCACGCAGGTAGGGTGAACACAGAAGATCTTTAGATGCAAGAGGCGCTGCATTGTTTGTAACCTAAAGTGTGTCAGAGTGGTATTCTGACTGTGAATGCTCCATGTGCCAACAGAGGCTGCTCAGAGATCTACCACATGCCACTAGTGGACTACAAAAACCACAAGGAGGGCATGCCCTACGAGTTAAAGTTCCCCTTCCGCCCCACCAACAACAACACCAAGTGGCCGCGCACCTCATCCAGCCCTCAAACACGTGCTGCTGGCACAGGGGGAACGCTGATCAAGGCCCCTCCCTCAGACTTCAGTGACCGTAACTCTGCCGTGATTCCCCGAAGTGTGTCCAGCGATGGCCGTCCCCTCAACCCCAAAAGGTCACAAAAATAATCCCAGTTAAGATACTTGCAAAGACACACTGAACCCAAAGCTGTCTGTCTCAAATGACACCCGTTTGTGTCCCCACAGATATTCCCCGGGGAACGACAACTACGCTCTGGCCTGTTCCATCGTAATGGGTCGCACCATGCACAACACAAACTCCCCTTCCAGCCTCTCCTACACAGACACCATGAGCTCCAGCCACTGGAGGCAGAAGTCTACGCCTGATGGGTACATCTCACTGTTCCTCACCCCACTTGGGTCACATACTGTAGACGAAATTGGCCTGCTGCAACACACCTGCTTCATCTCCCTTACAGGTTTAATAACAACAACAGCCAGTCCCCAGTGTCATCTGTGCGGCAGGTAGCAGGTGACGGGGTCAATGGGATCAAAGTGGGCTCCAGCACTGGTGTGGGATGGTCCCGAACTGGGGAGGGTGACACAGCCAGCAGACTGGGGGACAAAATCAGTGCAGGTAAGAAGAATTCTAACTTTGTTTTTATTAGTGATAGTATAGAATAAAATGTGTTTTGTTTTTTGGGTTTTGTTTTGTTTGTTTTTTTTTTTATCATTTTTCTATAGACCTTATTGCCCATATGTCTTTGCTTGCTACAGACACAGTGGTTTCCAAGATGGTGATTCCTCGACTGCAGGTGGCAGAGCAGAGCAGCAACATGTCTCCTAACAAAAGCACTAAGGTAAACTGCATCAAGAAGCAAAAGATGTAATTTCCTTGCTTCGTAAGTTTGAGTTCCAGTATATGCATACCAACCCGCACTAAAGACAGTCATTAAAGTTCTTTTAACATCTGCTTTAAGCACTACAGTGGCTTGAGCCATGTTCTCAAAGTCATTGAAGTGGAGAAACAGCAGAAAAGCCATGCTAGCTCTGCCAAGGAGGTTATGTGTTTGGTTTGTTGTTTGTTTGATTGTTAGCAGGATTACATGAAAAGTGATGGAAGGATTTTTACCAAATGGTATTTATTCTGACAACCTCCAATAGTTACAGAGAAAGATCCAGATGAAGATGGCAGTCAGTAAAGAACTTTTGATTACCTTGTTTGTTTGTTTTTTTTGTTTTAAACTGACAGTTTGACTTCTGATCTCTCAATAGGTTGATGCTCCATATTCATCCAGTCAGTCAAGCAGCAACACGCTCTCAAGCAACGCCTCCAGCTCTGCCCACAGCGACGAGAAGTGGTACGAAGTCGGCTCACGCTCGGGAGTGCGGAGCGATCTCGAGCTGAATGGCTACCTTCAGGGCGCTTCCACCGACAGCGGCATCGATGCCACCTCCTTCACTGCCACCCAAAGTAGCACTGCTTCCTCCACCGGTGCCTTCAGGGCCAAAGACAAAATCCCATGGCAGGACGACCCGGCGGGCAGCCAGAGGGCCAGCGACGCTTCGCCCCCAACGCCAGACTCTCTTGTTGCCGCCGGTGGCAGTGACGTCCCAGCGAAGAGCCCGACAGCCTTTCCACTAGTTCCTGATGGTGGCTCCCACAGCCTGAGTGATGGCACCTCCCAGTCCAGGTTTGCCACTGTTCTGTTAGTGTCGGCTGCACAGACAGCTGAGGAATTTTTGCCCTTGCATTTATGTTTCATTAGACAGACAGTGTTTCATTGTGGTCCCGAAATATCCCGTACCGTACCAGATGGAAAACTCCAAAGCTCTGTGGTTTGGCATTAACAAAGGGAGAGGGGAGAATGGAATAACTGCATGTGTGTGTGTGTGTGTGTGTGTGTGTGTGTGTGTGTTTTGCGTTTGCATGTGTCTCCATCTCTCAGTATTCATGATAGAAGACAAGTGCTTGAAGTTGCTAGAAATGCAGACTGAGCTCTGCACTGCCCCCCCAAAGTCCCACTTCCTTTGAATCAACCGAAGCTTTCCTCTGTCTCTTCTTCACTGAGCCAGGAATAACTCCGCTGCACCAGACCTGTACATTGGCAGCTGTATTTTATTGTATGTGCACACAACTGTGCACATGCACACAGACACAAAACTCACTGTTTGAAAATTTTAGCTTTAATGTCAGCCTATGGAGAAATGTTATTTCAACACACTGGAAATGAAAGTGCAAGGACATTGTGTCCTATTATTACCTCCGCCAAGGCAGGTATGTTTTGGGGTGTCTGTCTGTTTGTTAGTAGGATTGCTCAAAACTGAATGGAAGGATTTTCAGGAAACCTTTACTGCAGGTGGCTCCTTGACTTAGAAACCATTTAATTTTGTAAGTGATCCGGACCAGTATCCGGATCCAGGAAATTTTTGAATCATATTTACATACATGCATAAAGATGAGGTCATATCATTTTCATTTAAAGATAATGATAAAGATCAATATTGTTGTGTTGCATTATTTGAATATAAATTGTGTGATTTATATCTCCTCCACCTCCAGCACACTAAGTTCTGGCCACTCAGGGAGTCCGATGGGTCAGGGCTCCAGCCCCATGCCACCACAGGATGAGGCGGCTGCAGGGGCCATCTCAGCCATGTCCCACAACTCCCAGTCTCCAGGGACCAAGAGCTTCTATCCCCGTCAGGGAGCAACGTCGAAGTACCTGATTGGCTGGAGGAAACCCGGGGGAACTGTCAACTCTGTGGACTTTGGCAGCACACGCAAGTAAGATAAGAATCAGTTTTTACTAAACATCTGTGAATGTTTGAAACTGTGTCTCATGCAGTGTTGTATGTTGTGAAAAGATTATCATTCATTGTACAAAATGCATCCTGCTGTCAGTGGTGTTGATGCTGAAGACACTGGGAAAAGGAGTCAATACTTTGTCCAAATTACTAACATTGATGCTGGTTTTATTTTCGTCAGTGCTGCCACCATGTGGTGTAGCTGGGTTGTGAGGCTTTCTTTTTTTTAATCAATAGTATTTGGTTACCAAGGGATGGTGACTAAACATCCTCGCCTGTTTTCATTAATTCACTGCATTAATTTGAGGAATATGAATCAACGTGGTCAGTGACAGCCACTGTTTTCACAGCCTGCAGTTGCTCAACAAATCAGTTTTTCTCAGTCAAGCTATTAAGTGACTAGTCTTGTGTCAAGTGCACATCAACAACTGGTTACTGTTACCCAACTGATTTCCCCAACTTGTGACCTCTTATCACAGGAATAGATGATTAAATTCTTGGCCACCATTACCTCATTAACTTTGCTTCCTGATTTTTTGCTACATATAATGTGTGTTATCTGGACATGGCAGACGGCACCAGAGTGACGGTCTTCTGGGTGGCCAGCCACAGCTCAGGGCCAACCTCCGCGGATCCCAGTCGCCCCAGCGGCACACTGCCAAGTCCAGCCTGGAGGAAGACTTGAAGAAGCTCATCACCCTTGACAGCCCTCCACCGACTACGAGTGAAGAGAAGGTACCGATCAAGAAAGGCTGCGGCCCAATTGTTTGTGCTGCTGCTTTTAACACAGTAACATACAGTGAGCACGGACCACGGGTATTTATACCCCTAGAGGAACTTCTGCAGTTGCCAGGGGCTTTGTAGAAAACTTCACGTAGTAACTCATCCAAAGTTAAATAAAAATATGAATTGAAATTTTATTAAAAAACAAAAATGTATCACATTTATGTGATATATACCATACCACATATATGTGTTAAGGAAGAAATTAAATCACCAAATAAAATTCCAAAGTGGTGAAAGTCTAATCTGTACTCAGGGTACTTCCTGTTTGGCAAAAGTAATGGATAAGTAATTTTTAAATATTTAAGAATAGTTAAAGATATATTTGCATCATAATTGGTGGGGCTAATGATGGGATACTTGATGTCATCTTGTGACTGCAGGGTTACATCTGGCAAAAAAAAAGTTGGGAACCATTGACATTTACTTTTTGTTAATTTGAAAGTGTTTCATTCATATTCCTCACTTACAGCCTTACCTTAACCTTACCTTCTTCTTCCTGTCTGTTTTCATCCCAATCTGAAGCCATTGTTTCCGGGCCCGCCGCCTGGACGTCGCTCCCTCCAGAGAACTCTCTCAGATGAGAGCATCTACAGCGGGCAGAGGGAACCGTCCTCCACCGGGCAGCGCGACACGCCGACCGACCTGCTGTTCAGCTGCTCCACCATGCCACGCTCACCCACAACCCGCCATGGACCCAGCCGGCGGGCGTCACACAAATCCCTGGGTGAAGCTTTTTCTTTGTCTTATGGCTCTTATTCTTACTTTGCTCTTGCTCTTATTTACTGTTGATCATGGAGGAAGTCGGAGCATAATAACAAATATAATGAAGTAGGATGATGTGATAAGTTGGTCTAAAAATTATGAGTTTTGTAGTCGCAACAAAGCCTGGAAAAAGCAGAAACCGACACTTTTTCATGTAGCATTGCCATTGGTTGCAACATTTCTTCCATTTGTCGGTGACTGGAGAACAGATACAAGTGCTGTCCAGTGCACTTTACTTTCCGGTGTCTCCCTTCCAGGAGACCTGTCAGCCCCAGAGAGCTCAGAGCTGGAGCAGGAGAGGAAGAGGCAGCAGCTGCAGGAGCCTGTCCTCATGCCCCTTCCTGACACTGGGGCAGATGGCCCACTGGATTGGGCCCACCTGGTAGATGCTGCCAAGGCCTTTGAGGGTAGGCACATGCTGATTTCATTTCCTCCTAGAAAACCATTCGAAGTGAAGGTTAATTACTGATATTACTTTTCAGTAAGCATTTCGGGTCGTGAAACCCCTTACTGAAGAAACAGTTTGTTCTCACCAGAAGATGGCACTGTTACTCAAGCTAGGTCTAATAATGTACCTTTTAACTGTTTTCTATTCAGAGCAGAGGTTGGTCTTCCTAGCAGCCCAAGAGGAGAGTTCGATGGCTGAAAGTGCAGCTGCCACCAGCCCCCAGCAGGCTGAGCCTCAGGCAGCACCGCTGAGACAACCCTCGCCTGGGTAAGAGGCCTCAGGTCATGGCCTGGGACCAGTGTTTTAATCCACTGGCGCCCAGCTCTGTGCCATGGAAGACCCTCCACATTTCCCTCTGATCAGACACTACTGCGGTTCATATAACTAATTAGTCCCTCTCTCTGGTTGACCAAATATTAGTGAAAATCTGTTGAATATTAGCAGTTTTTGTCTTGTTTTGATTCATAACCTGCATTTAACATCCTTTGCACAGGACAGAGCACCACTCCTTCTACCTCTGCTTTACTCTGAGGTTTCAGTGTTTTGCCCTAGCTCATGTCCTGGTTGACCTTTTCACAGGGAGACTCCAGTCTGTCTGATGGGGAAGGTCAGCCAGTTGGAGTCAATGGTGAAGAACCTACAGGAAGACCTGAAGAAGGTTTGTTAAGCTTTTCTTTTTCTTCTTATGCTACGATTGATTATATTTAATAACCACAAAGCCATTTACCATCCACAAAATCTACAAATAGTGTACAATCAATAAAACCACTTCCATAATTAACAAAGATGATCAGATTTAGAGTGACAATGAATGATACATTTGATTTATTCGTTATTCTTTACTGATTTAGTCATGGTTTTCACCTGTAGACTTGGATCACTCTGTGTTTGCTACCTTCTGGTTACATCAGTCGTAATGAGGTGCTTATCAAATAAACACTTAAAATTACAATTACTTTATAAAAGCTAAATGTGTGTCACCATCAGGAGAAGGATGCCAAGGCATCACTGCAGGTTCAAATCCAGAGCCTGAGAGAGGACAACCAGCGCCTCCTGGAGGAATCCTACAGCGCCTCAGCCAAACTCAAGAAGTTCACTGAATGGGTCTTCAACACTATTGACATGAACTGACGCATACAGCCACTGACTGCTCTTTATTAGGAATTTGACCACTACTCAAGCTGATCTGAAACTTGGTTGTTCAGTACTGTGCACATTTTATGGTCCTTCATGGATCATCTGAAAATGTTGATAAAAACTTGTAACATTACCTTTTTTCTCTTGGGCTTTTACGAACCAGTGCCAACATCGACTTACATGCCATCCCTCTTCAGCCTTGTGGATCTCTGGTTTATAATCACCATGTAAGACAAAGAATTATGACAAGCAAAGACAGGAATGCAGAAAAAAGAGCAATGGTGTAAATCTGACACTTTTGAGCAGCATGCATTCCCTTTCTTAAGATTTCACAAAAAAATTATGTGACGCTTTATAACCAAACTAACGGATTGTTGGTATCCCTGCATGCCAGAGAGAGAGAGAGAGAGAGAGAGAGAGAGAGAGCAGGTTGTTGAAACTAACCTAAAGGGATTCGACATTACTGTCCCCATTCAGCTCCCCAGCTAACCTAATTAAACGTGAACAGATTTCCTATTTAAAAACACAATTTAAAATTTGTACATCCCATGCAAGAGTTGGTGAAAATAGCTCCATATTCCCCTGATAAAGGTTGACACTTTCAAAGAAATAAGTGACAGTGTGTTGTAAATGAATTGCTGTTTAGATGTTTCCAATTTTCACATGTCAGTGATAACAGCACCGATTATATTTTTTTATTACTAACCAAAAGAAGAGAGGCTGTGTGAGATAAAACACTATGTTTCTACAGTAGCAGTGTAGGTAGACACAGACAGGCACTTTGCATAGCACATACTGTAAACACTGTAAGGTCAAGTGCCTGTCTGTATTGCCTATGTAAGAAGATTGTACAAGTGTATCAAATGTATCATTACTAGAGGGTTAAAAGCAAGTAAAGCTTGTACAGGACTACTGGACACGAGCTGATGGAGAGAATATATATTGTACACAGAATAATATGGGTTCCATAAATCTAGAAATTTACAGTTCGGTGTCACTTATTCAGATTATTGTACATATGGCGTGAACAGTTATTTTCTCACTCCTACCCTTGGTACAATGCTATATGTAAATAGTATTTATGACCAAGATGATGGGCAATTAAAGAAAACTATATGCAGTTACAGATCTGCATTTACATATAATGGTCAGCCTCCTTTTATGAGAAAATATATATATATATATCCTCTAACTCAAAACAACAACAACAAAAATTTTTAAAATCCTTAGTTTATTTCCAGCCTTGCCTGTTGCAGTGTCACCTAGAGTTGACAACATGTAAAATGCTACATGAAATTGACCCAATCCTCGATCCACAGCATGACAAAAGGCCTCAGTCTGATCCTGAACTCTCTCAGTAGACTAAATCGGTACTGCTCAAGATGACATAGTAAGATATTATGTGAATCCTGAAATTGTAGCTACAGGTTTCTGTAGTGTGCAAATCTGCTTGTAAGCCGAACCTGAATTTGGTCTGTACGGGACCAGTCAAAGCCCTTATTTAAGCCGTATACTGTAACTTTCCTTTTGTACCCAGATACTGTGCAACTGTAAACAGAATTTGATATTCATCAAAATTTGCACCTTCATTCCTATTTTTTAAGATTATTTTTGATGTATTTTTGCTTTACTTGCTTGGATATAGTGGGGAGTGACAGGAGCAATACAGAAGACAAACAGGGGCTAAGACGAGGACAAAGACAATGAGCTGGACTCAGACAAAAAGAGTCCTAGCACAGCAGATCGTTCCCTGCACCTTCATTCTTAACATGTATGACAGCATGTGATTCTGTTTCCATTGAGCTGTGATGTGTACAAATGTTTATATCTATTAAAGATATTTTGTTGAATTACAGTTTGCTTTGCTGAGTGGCCTTCTGGTGTGGCATTTTGTGGCAGATATGATGTGTCTTTAGGTCCCCCATTAATATCATCAGCAATACAGTGAGAAAACAAGTTAAAAAAAACCAAACAAACATGAGGTAGCTGCTGAGGCTAACAGACATAGCTGTGGGAGTAAATGGATACCTGTCTTGCCTGACAAGAGGTGGCTGCCTGTTGTTGCATTGAGATTAACAGAGAAGTGCTGTTTTTCCAATAAGACAGGATGACACAAGGCATTCTCCCTGACAGAGACAAGTCTGGATGGGAAAGGATGATGGATGATGATAACGTGAGAGACACCAAGGTGAAGATGTAGATGAGAAATACCGGCAGTGTGCAAAAAATGTAGTCCGTTTCTGCAAAGATATGCTCTATAGTTTGTCAATTAGATTAATATTTTTGCATTTTCATAAAAAAAATAATGGTACGACCACAGATTCATTACGATATTATAGTAGTTGTAACTGTAAGACCGGACATTAAGAGATCCCACTGTGATGTAATTATTCCTTTAAATAATTTTAAATCCATTCTGTCTCCACCACATATCCACATGCGCCGCTGCAATCAGCCTTGCTGCATTTCTGCATCTTGTTGACACACAGTCACTTTACATGCAAGCAGGATCTCTGCGGTGTCCTGTGTGGCCGGTAGTGTTGCTCTCTGGCAAGTGGTGTGGCTGTAAGCAGGCTGTTCAATAATTTAGCATTAACGCAGATTAGAGCTGGGCTGGCCCCCTTAAAGCAGATTAGAAAAGTTCCTGTCTGTCTGTCTGTCACCTTGTTAATGATGTCACTCCTTAATGCCAGAGCAGCTCATGTGACAGCTCATGTGTGCTGATTGCAGTTCAGTGTGGGTCGTGTGTGGTTTCTTATAATCAGGAGGGAAGGGTGGTTATGTCATAGCGCTATATAAATGGGGGATGGGGCAGCATATAATGTACAGTTGCATTTTTTTTCCTGCTGATAAGTGTGTAAGCATCGTGGACCGACGAATGGTTTCACACACTAACAAGCACGCCACTCACGCAGCCGTGTGACCTCAGTTTCCCTTGGTTACCACATTTACAGAGAGCAGCAGTTTTGAGTTGTTCAAATTTTAATCTGCCTTTGCCTAAAGAAAAATACTGAACAAATTGTACTTTTATTAATGAGAATTGGGCTTTCATGTCTTTAGCTTGATAAAAAAAAAGAAAGAGATTTTCTGTCTTTGAAGCATATTTGAATTGCCTGATCTATTTTCAAAAAGCAATGAAGAGAGGGCTTTACAGATCCAGGACCTCCGCTTGGATAATGGCGCACTGCTGGTAGACAGAAGAAGACATTGTAAGTAAAAAGCAGCAAGATAGTTCTTTAGTGGTGAACTGGTTCTGTCAACACAAACATCTGTATGTGTGTAGCTGTGTGTCCATGTGTACAGTATGTTCACTCTGCATGCATGCATTCACAAATTGGCCATGCCATGTATTTCTGGAGTATTTTCCTTGCAGGCCTAAGGGGGGGGGGGGTATTTCACTTACTGCACGGGAAAAAGGTTCATTTGTTCATTCGGGTTGCCATTTAGGCTTGAATGATTCCAGAGTTTCCTTGAAGAGAGAGGAAGGAGGAGAACATAGGCATACAATAGCAGACTAACTCGAGACAGAAAGATGGGTACATTTTTGCCATCCTCAAGCACAACCATGGAATATGTAAGTACTGGGTGGAAAAAAGATATAAGTCCCAGTAATACAAATATAAGTTGTGGGAAAATGTCGAACTTTGGATCACAGCCTGCTGAAGAAACACAAGCTTTGAATGGAAATTGAAAATTATTATCTCTGAGGTTGTTTGTTCAGAGGGTCGAGAGTATGTACTGCATTTATAGTCTACATTTGCATGTGCTCAGTAACTTGTTTTCAAATTAGCATTTCAATATCCCTCTAATGAAATGTTTCTTATTTTCAGCATCAGTGGGCGCTGCTGCAATGTGCATCTCCCTCTGTCCTCCATTCCTCTTCACTGTACATCCACTGCTCTCCTGCTCTCTCTCTCTCTTTCTCACACACACAGACACACACACATACTCTCTCTCTGCCTTTCTCCTCCCTCTATTTTCCTCTTTATAGTCTCTCTAATTCCTTCATCCCTCCCCCTTTCCCAACTTGATCTGCCACTCTCTGCTGCACAGCATCGCCCTCCCTCCCTGTCCCTCTCCCCCTCTCTCTCTCTCCCTCTCTCTCTCTCTCTCTCTCTCTCTCTCTCACACACACACACACACACACACATACTCTCTCTCCACTCTTTTGCTCTCACTCAGACTCCAGTACATGCAGTCAGAGGGAGAGGGGGGATGAACGAGGTGCTCACATGTGAGGATCTCCTGAACTGCCGGGGCAAGGCAGGACTGGTGAAGAGAGAAGAAGAGGAGCAGGAGGAGGAGGAGGAATAGAGGAATACTGCAGTGACCAGCCCGCTTCTCTCTCTCTCTCTCTCTCTCTCTCTCTCACTCTCGCTGCTTCACTGCTTTCAGCCCCGTCTTCTTCATCCCCTTCTCTCCCCTCCTGCCAATTATACCATGAACCTGCCTGCTGCTTGTTGCTAAGGGGGAGCCAACCAGGGGAGCAGAGTGGACCAGGCATTATTTTGTTTCTAAGGTAATGAATGCTTCAGTAATGGCAACTGTCAGGTGTCACAGATGTTGCATTGCACTAGGTTTGCTCGCCTGCTGAGAGTGAATAGGGCTTTGAGATTCACAATCACATTATGGTTCTGTTCTGGGTGTAACTGGAGCACAGCTTATTTTGTGCATGTTTGTGTGAACTCTTTGCCAGTTTGTGCCAGTTTATTCAGTTTGTTTCAGTTGACTGGGGGGAGGGTGTCTGTAGGCTTGTTTATTTGGGCCTTTGCAGGGGGTTCTGTCCTGTGAATATGTGTGAGTGTGTGTGCTGTCTCTCTTTTGTGTTTGTGTCCTCATTAATTGATATTTGCATTGTGCTTGGATTCTGGGGTGTGTGTGCAAAGACACACAAATGCATTGTACATGATGGCATGCTGGTGCTCTGTGTCTGTCTTTGATCAGCTGTCAGTGTCCTTATTCTATCTATTTCACTTTGACACAAGCTTTCAATTAGCATCCTGGATGGGCCTTTTGTGGACTTTGATTAACATGCTTGAGTAGCTCAATTGAGAGGAAGTTGTTTTCTTGAATTATAACTTCCTGTCCACAGGGGATATACTGACATATTGACATGCTATTGTTTTCCTTAAGCAGGTGCTATGCAATCCATACTGTATGCCTTTCTCTACAGCCGCTGATGTGGATGCAAAGATTTGTCTAATGTGCTCAGACTGTAAAAAGAGCAACGATGTGTTAGCCAATGGGGAGTGCTGGACGCACTTCTGGTGGCAATAACAAACAGCAAGGCGAGAGCTGATGATTACTTATTCACTCATGCGCATCACCATCCTCTGTGCTGTAATAGATTTAAGTGTTCAACTGTGGTGACAGAGCCACCTTGCATGTCTGTTGTGCAAGCTGGAGGCTGAATTTCAACAATTTAAAGTTTCCCCTCCCGTCACCAGAGCCATTATTTGCAGTTGTTCAGACCCACCAGTGGCTGCATATTACAAGATTCAGTGTTATTAATTCAGTTAATACATGAAGGTTTCATATTTTGCCCACTCATGTGTTGCCTGCCATGAAATGCTGTTTGTATTCTGCCCTCATGGGCTCATCACAGTCCTTTTTCAAACACAAATAGCTGTTATAGTGAATAGTGAGGCCCAGTGAGCCATGTGATTATTTTTTCCTGGCAGATTTATCCCCTTGCACTTTCTCTTTCATAAGTACCAAAAATTATGAATGTGTCAAACTGTGTAATCCACCTCCTCACCCTTACTTTCCTCTGCACGATTAGGAGGAAGGACTAACAAATGGTTTAACCCATTTGTTACATACAGGAGCCCTCAGTGGCAGAGAGTAGACAGGGTTAAGGGGGCTTGTTGAAGCCCAGTCGCCAGGGCAGGTTATGGAAATCCTTTGTTAAACAGAATTAATTCTCCTGAGAGGGTGTGAGAGGGAGGAAGGGAGGGAGGGTGAGGGGACATGGGCCCAGAGAAGGCGGTGGGGACTGTGTGGAGGTTGTAAATAAATCCCTTAACAGCAGCTCTTTAAGTATGAAGCCTGGCAGGTTTTAATGTTGGGAGTGCAGGCAGATCAGAGGTTGCTATCATATGATTGCAGTTAATGGAGTCAACACTTACTAATGCCTAGCATAAAAAAATAAAAAGCAAACAAACTGGCCAGCATTGACAACAGTTTAAATGTTAGGTGTTATCTCAGTGAGGGGTCATTCCTGATCAACATAGTTTTAAAGTTATTTGACACTACTACCAATATCCATTAGTTTTCCCTACTAAATTCTTAGTTGTTTATTTATTGCTTTTAGCTACCAGTTTCCACCATTTATCCTTTTACTAACTGTTTAAGCCCTCCTAACTGGTTTTAACTAGTTTTCACATTTAATCATCATTTTAAAAATCAAAACAGTTAAAAAGTTTTTTGCTTTAGCTGACCTACTCCACAAGCTTTCATGTAACCCTTGGCAAATGCAGAAGTGCTCCTTGAGGTACAAGCACTGATGGAGAATCACTGCTGTATGGTCATGATTTGACTTTGTAGCTTAGTTAATATTCATCTTACATCAGTCTACCTGAGATTTCTTATCTGTCCCTCCTGTGACGGGTACCTCCTCTCTGAGACTGCAGCATACATTTTGGCACTTGAATGTCATGATGATAAAGGCTGGAGGAATTTTGGAGGGGGAAATACATGATGCTGACTGATGTTTATCAAATTGTCATTTTGTGTTCATGTGGTGCATTTGTTTCTTCTCGACAGGACCGAGTGAAAATGGCGGAGGGGTCCAGAGACCAGGCAGGCGCAGGCACAAACGATCCCGAGGAGGACTCCCCCAATATGATCGTCTACAGGAAGGCAAGGCTGACTCCATGTGTGTGCTACAGTGTCTGAGCTATCTGAAGGGCGAAACATTTGCTGAGGAGCAATGACCCA
This sequence comes from Psettodes erumei, assembly GCA_016785225.1. NCBI lineage: Eukaryota > Metazoa > Chordata > Actinopteri > Pleuronectiformes > Psettodidae > Psettodes > Psettodes erumei. Next base: position 637,850 of record JAFBJZ010000383.1, read on the forward strand.
TGGACAGGCTCCTGACAGCTTGCTGGTCTGCGTCAGTGTGTATCTTCTACACACATGGTTTCACTGTCAAACTTAGGTGTCAGTAAGCCTCTCTTTCAACCAGCTTGAAATACACACAACGATATACACACAACGATACATCCTTCCCTCCCTTCAGGACCCTCTTCCTAAAACTGTATCTGTCGTTAGCCTGGCAAACTTCATCCCTCCAGGGTTTTAATAAGCTCTCAGGGCCAGTGAGGGTTTGGGCCGTGAGAGGTCCTTTTAGTGTCAAGGGTAATTACCTCGTCCCCATGGCTCCTCAGTTTCAATAGCTGCCATTTGATTGGAGAGGGTGAGCAGTATTGGTGGCTAATTACGTGGATGTTCGGCAGGGCGGAAGTGGCTGAATCTCCAAGGCTAGGATTGGGAGTAGCCAATAAGGGGGTGGTTATTACTCCTAAACCGACGAATATCTTGTTATTTCTCTGCCAGCAATGTGACAGCCCACTCAAAAGGGAAAAAAAGCATCTTTTGATCAGATTTAGACCATGGCATCCACTGGTAGCACTGAGACTGCACGTGAGCTATAAGCAGCCTGCAGTTGACAGATTCTTTCCCACTCTACCAAAATCTGTTGTTTCATGCTTCTCATTATTGTTTCTTCCTATAGCAAGGTAAACAGATTAATGGGGGGGTGAAACAGGATGTGAAATAATTGCTCACAGCTGGAATGTCAGCTAATAAAATTTACCTTTTAGACTTGTTAACTATATGTCATTTTGCTTGGGGTGACACACTGAAGAAGTTATTGTAAGACTGCACCTTTGCAATAAACAACCCAGGTTTGCTGTTCACCTGTAAGAACTATCAGGACGTCCTTATGTACTCAGAGACTTGATGAATTTCTGACTCTACTTGATGATGCTACCAGGATTGTGCACTGGTAGCACAAAGGGAAGTGGAAATGCATTGCCAGCAACAATCCACTGCTGGGGTAGTGGTGGGCCTTTCCAATCTCTTACAGTCTCTGCCAGTAATCTGGGAATGATAATCAATGATCAAATCAGAGCTAAGGCTGTCTTGAGACAAATGGCTTCTCTCCCCAAAGCCTGGATTTCATGACAGGGGTAGCTTAGCTGTCAGTAACATTTGTATGATGTATCTGGGCCTGTTTTGTGTCCCTATTCTGCATGGTAATGCATTCATTTTTAATGCAGTATTTTCATTATCCTCCATGTATTCCACAAAACTGTCACACCAAGAGCATGATGTAGTGCTGTAATACTGGGTTTCTTCATGGATTTCTTCATGGATTTCACAGTGCAGCTTCATTATGTAACGCTACACATGCCTGGAGGCAATGCATTTAAGAGGCTAGTTTGTGCTTGTCAAAATGCTGCCTGAGAGAATATTCATCATTTCATGTTTTAGTCATACATAGTGACAACAGACAGATGATTCTGAGAGTGACAGGATATTTCTGCCCTTCCTGCATTGAAAATGTTTTTTTTACTTGAAGCTTTTCAGGAAGAAAGCTGAGAATAGAAGGCATCTAGATAAGCAAAATTATTTCTCGCTTTGATAGGAGTAATAATTTGAACTTTTAATTTCAATTAGTTTGAATTTGAGTTGTACTTGAACTTTAACATAATTGATGTGTTTTCTTTTATTTCACTTCAGTGCCAGTCACTACCTAAAGATGTCAAAGAGGCCAAATGATAGAGAGGTGCTGGGTCTTTGAGGGCAGAGCGCCCATGGCCTCTGGACCCAGTGGGTGGGCGGCCTGGCACAGTGTGAAGGCACTGCTCACAGAGAGGCAGATGGCCACCAATATGCTCAGCCGCCTGGGAGAACACTGGGAGCTCCATCCCAAAGGCCTGAGCTGCTGTCAACTGGACGACAACAGCGTTTGACAAGTGTAGCCACATTCAGGAAAAAAGAATATGTAGTGTGGGCAGCAGCTTTCAAAGACAAGGGCTAAAATACCTTTACTTCCATTGCCATATCTGTTTCAAAACTATTAAGTTAATGGTGTGGGCCATTAGATAACGGTGAATGTGATGTATTTTAGCCATTAGACAGGCTGAGCATGCTCCGGAGGAGAGGAGGTTGTCTCTGTCCATGCGGTGTAGGTGCTGCAGTACTATATTGCTCTGTCTCCGTCCTCCCACGAAAAAAGAGGAAGTCAAGCAAAACAATCCGATAACTGCAAGACTTCTTGCCTCAAGAACTTGTAGAGATGATTTGGTCCAGCAGAAGCAGGTTGCACAGATACTGCATTAAAAATGAATGCATTACCATGCAGAAGAGGGACAAAAAACAGGCCCAGATACATCATACAAATATTACTGACAGCTAAGCGAAACCTGTCATGAAATCCAGGCTTAGGGGAGAGAAGCCATTTGTCTCAAGACAGCCTTAGCTCTGATTTGATCATTGATTATCATTCCTGGATTACTGGCAGAGAGTGGATTGTTGCTGGCAATGCATTTCCACTTCCCTTTGTGCTGCCAACTGCTGATGTGTGACACTCCAGTGCACAATCCTGGTAGCATCATTGTCAGAAGTAGCGTCAGAACTTCATCAAGTCTCTGCGCACATCCTTACTGGCTGCTCCCAATCATAGCCTTGGACATTCAGCCACTTCACACGCATGCAGGACCTCATACACACACTTCATGCTGGCTTATCGGTGCAATGTTTAGCATGCTTAGCAGACAGAAAGTGGTGGGTAGGTGAATAGCCCTGGCACCAAGAGACACACAAAAAAGAAACTCAAACTATGATAGGACAGGATGGTAAATGCAATTAAGCTGAGGACACAGGCCACTTTACTGTCTTAATGGGGTCCCCTTTGTGACTTAGGGGTCAAGACTTATCTGAGCTGTGAAGGCTGCCTGCCTTTTGACACACACAAATGGTTGCTGAGGGATGAAAAGCACTCCCGTCCTTCTTCCCGGGGAGAGTTAAGCATTTGTGCTGCATCCCCTCTTCCTTTTATTCAGACCATTAATTGCTTGATTGGATAACTCATACCTAAAGGCAGGTATTATAACCACAGCTTGTGTGTTGCATTCACACACTACTTTCATCCAGATGGGTTTTAGGAGCTATTAGCAGGTAAATATAAGTGATGAGCCATGCCTGTAAGTTCAAAGGCACTACTTGGTGCCAGTTGCCTCTGGGTGTGTAGGTTTTAGCACACTATTAGAAATGAGTATAGTGTGGTTGACAATTGCAATTGTGTTATTTTCTAGCTCAGTACACTCTGAGATGTTCAGCTGAATCCTCCTTTCTCCTCACATTTGAGGTGATGTGTCCCCTTTGGGTTGGCTTAAGGCAAGTTTTGTTTTTGGACTGAGTCGTAGCATGGGTGAAAAATAAAAGAGTTGTATCTGCTGGATATGCTACTCTGTCACTATATCGTGTATATTGTTTTTTTTCATTAAATCTTCCTGGTTTAGCAAACCCAAGACTATTTGATATGTTGGTGATAGCAGTTAAAATATTTTTCCTGCCTACTGATGGTAGTATCTTTCAACTATGCTTTGTTGTTATCAGTGCTTTTAACTACCTTCTTACCCTTCTTCTTCTTCCTCTCCCCCTTTACTCTTTTTCTCAGCCTCTCTTCTGTTTCTTGCTTATTAATAATTGAGGCTCATTTCAAGCATTCCATCTTCGAAAAAATATCTGGTCCTCTGGGACATCATACCCCCCCCCATTCATTTATTCATATCCAGCACATTTTTCATCATCACTTGGTATATTTATCTGTATATGTGCTTCTAAACATGAAGAGGGCAGCACTAATGGGGAAAAAAACAAAGGATACAAATAATAAATGGTTAAATTCTCTAACAAAATGTAATATTTCTACTCTGTCATTTGGACAGATGTTTGAATTTGCATTTGCATGGACATTGCAGCTTGGTGATAAATGATAGTGGAGGTTTGGTCCTGTTGCAGGAATTATTGGGTGACTAACTCAGGTTTTCACACCTGTGTCACTCCTTCAGATTGGATAGCTGTTGACTCTACTCTGAATGACAGGAGAAGAAGAAATTACTGTCAGTGCCAACCTTAAACTCCCACACCATCCACATCAGTTACTGTCAGCTGGCTGGGTTTAGGATGGTTTGGAGACAGGACACAGTGGGAGTTCACTCCACTCCTACAGAGCAGATAATATGGAAATGCTGGAAATATGTATAAAATTACAGCAATCACTCCAACGGTTAAACACTGATTCTTCCTGAAGTGTTAGGAGAAGATGAAATTACTGTAAATGGCAAATGGCAGCAGGGACTGATAGCTGACTGGGTTTGAGGGGCCAAGAGGACTGAGGCGCTGCAGTTGTACTGGTCAGAAGGAAGCTCAGCCTGCATGTCTCCTTGCTGCTGTCCATGAGTCACACTCTCTTCTCTCTCTGAAGTGCCTCCGGGGCCCATGGAGGGTATATCTCTCCTCTTTTACGACTAACCTCCATCCGAGGTGTCTATGGACCACTATTCTCTGTTCCCTCTGTGCACTTAAGATAGCACAGTCCAGCCGAATGCTCTGGATATCACCTCTGCAGCTGTAAGGGACGAGTTCTCCCAGTGCTTTATCATGTCTGATCGTTTTAACACCGTCTCCCCTTGCACCACAGTAGCCTTTATCTGAGGCGCTGGTATGGGCTGCGCTGTGAGGGGCACGCTGAAGCCTGTGTGCCTGTATGCTAAGTGCCAGTGTGGGTTGCTTTCCTAGTTGGGTCAATAAGATAATACAACACTAACAGTGCAAAGCTCCATCTCTTATATAACCAACTCCTGTCTGTTTAATATGTCAGCCTGTCTCTTCTTTGCAAAGGACGTTCAATGACACATAAATCATAATTGGAAAATAACTCACAGTGTTTTGGCAGCCTGAGCTCACCGTGTTGACAGGATTATTCAACTCATCCACAGAGAATCACTGTGACTAAAATAAAAGCCTTGTCTCCAGCGAGGAAAGTCCTTCCTGTGCCAGTGCCTCTCATGGTCTCCCTCCCTGTTTCCAAATTGCTGACAATATGCTAAAGGCAGACATTCAATAATGCAGCCAGTGTTTTTATTCCTTCTTATTGGGACTATGCATGCATAGGGTGTTAATGGGGGGATCAGCTGGCACCAATGTGTCCTACTTCTAAATACCCTCCAAAGCCCCTGAGTCTCCCACTTATCGCAAGCTGAAAAGATTGCTTGGAATCGCACTAGAGATGGAGCATGCCTTAAATACCTCCTACTGTACTCTGAATAACCTCAGCATCTCTGCAGGACACTGAGAGTGCACATTTCACTCCTACAGAGCTGATGATATGAAAATACTGGAAATATGTGTGAAATTATGGCAATTAGAGAGGATAAAAATGTCATTAACTATCTTTGGGTTTATGTGGGGAAAGCATTGCCGTATAAGATGCTGATTTAGGATAAACTCTTGTGGGGTTATGTATGGTAACTACTTGGGTTATTGGAACTGGCTCTGACATTAGTGTGTTAAAAGCTGCTGGTGCTTGGTGTCTTGGGGCCACACTCTGACATGTTTGACAGCAATGACTTGCTGGGTAAACTGTAGTCCTGTGGTGTTGCTGACACACTGAGTTAGTAAAAAAAATAAAGGGATGTAAAAAGAGGACAAGCTATTACAGTCCCACATGGTTTTGTCACATTTTTCAAAGCAAATGCATTCATAACTAAAGTGATAATAATTAAATGCCTGCACATACAGTACAGTACATACTGCACTGATTGTCCTCTAAGTGTACAGATAAAATGTTGGGAGTCCAAAGACACCTCATGCCATATCAGTCTTAATGTAGGATCTCCAGTTGGATTCCTATAAAACTGAAAAGTCAGCATTGTGTTGAGTTGGCCAGATTGAGCCATGCTTTGTCAAGAACGATGTTCCCAGGAGTGATCATGTACACATGCTGGACCCAGACAGGTGACATATGCTAAGTTGTGTGGTTTCACAGCAGATTCTATTTATTATAAGTACAGCACATTATCTATTTATTGACATAAAAATATGGAGTATAGTCACTTTAAGAACCACAGTCTGTGTAGTATTAATTAGTTCTAATAATTTAGCTCTAAGGTAAAATTTGTCAAATTTAGAGGCCAGTATATCAAACAGCTAAAAGAGGTTCAGGAAAGTAAAGGAAGTAAAAGAAGGCCAGGAAAATAAACCTATACCTGTCTTTCACAATATCAAAAAATATTTGCAGGAGGTTAAGTTTCTAATTGTATTGAGCTTTTGTGTTTCTCTTTTTGCAACCAGTGTCGTGCCATTAAGCTGCAGAGATGGATTAACTTTATGAACTGATCTAGTTTTCAAGGGTGCAGTAGCATCCAACGCTGATGAGCATAGGTCATTAAAGTGGCTAACCAAATCATTTGTGCATGCAGTATATGTGCAGAATGAGCCCAAGTCTGCTTTTGCTCAATTCAGCTAATGAAAATCTAATAGTTGATTGCACATGAAGGATGCAGGAGCAGGGGGTTTATTTGTGCTGCAAAATAACAACTTTAGAGGAACATCAAAATCAGTGCTCTTATGATCAGAGACAAAGATCATCAGTGCAGAGTTTCCACATTTATGGAGTGTGAAGTATAGTAAAAGTTCTGACCACAATGAATCAGACCCAAGATGGATAAATGCAGCACAATCTGTACACTCTACTCTCACTGAAATGTGTTCTGTTGTTGAGATACACAGATACATATGCTGTATTATTTTCAGTTTCTGAAAATGTATATGGTATCTCACTCCTGCTCTGCTCTACCTCTTTTACAATTCTGCCTTTTTAAGATTTAATTTCAGCTGCAACTTTAATTCTTAAACCTTGGGGGATTGTGTTGAGAAATACTCCTCACTTCCTCTTGTCCCATTTTCACATCTGTTAATCAAAGAAAAGGAATATTTTGTCACTGCTGACAGACTTTTTTGTTGTTGGTTGTACATTTTGTCCTTATGTTGGCAGACCAGCTGGTGATGGGAACGTTCTGAATATACTGAATAGACGTGATGAAGTGCAGTTCGCTGACACTATTTGCCTGATTACAAGATATTTCATATTTTATTCTTTGAATGCTTCATTAGACAGCCCTTTCTCTTCTCAGAAACCAGAAGACATTCTGAAATAGGAAAAAATAAGAAGAACCTGTCTCACTCAATGGCATTTAGGATTCAAATGCCTGGTAATTACTTCTGACAAATACAAAGAGTACAATACACTAGAGTATAGCTTGTCACACAGTGAAGACTGTCAGTGAAATATGCTGACCAACAACACTTTGTGAAACCTTACAAATCTACTATAATTGCTGCAGCATCTGTCGTTGTTCCCATCTGTATTGTTTACAGAGACATTTGATAGGTTGATAGATATAAATGAGTTCCACTACAAGAAGAAGCTCTGACTGACAAATGGGAGACAGGCAGAGAGGCATAGAGTGTCATCTGTGCATTGTTTAACCACAGATAATGATGAAGAGTCTACTTCTGGAGTGGTGTGATTCTCTGCAATCATCTCTGGATTGAGGCTGAAACAGGGATGAGTCACCCAAGCCCCAAATGTTAATCACACTGGCAAACTAGCCTGACTTTTCTGCCCTGAAGAGATTGGACCATTTGACTTGACTTCGGAACATGGACCTTCACCCTCCAAAACCACATCCCCAACCTTGGTTCATTTAAGGCCACCCTGACTCTGTAACTTTGCCCCTCGGGATGTCTTAGTTGAGCCACTACACAAGCTATACACCGTTGGGCTGTTACAACTGCCCAACATTTAGAAATTAATTGGGCAAATGACTGAAATGCCCTTGTGTGTTTGTCCAGTTCAGTCACATCCAGAGTCATAAAAGTTTAAACAACCCATTTGACAATGACAGTGCTGTCCTCTGGCATACAGGGAGATTTCAAACCAAATTTGCTACATTAGGTTGGCTGCACTATTTGAAATCATGAGTGAGTTAGATCATCAGTGGCAGATTTTCTTCCCCTTGAGCTTGAAAATAATAGAAATGTACTTGTAGGAAACCTTGCTGTGTCCAACTTCCATTTCCACTCCAATTGTTCTGTCAATAACTCATACGATAGAGGCCAAATCCATAACAAAGCCGTGATTACTTTCATCAAAATGAGTGAGTGAAAAAATACAGAACCTGGACTCTTGTCTTTGGCTGGGTACCAGCTTTTACACTTTTTTATGTTCAGGTTCCCAGTTATCCTACATCCTCTACCAGAGCAAAAAAACTTTAATTTATCCTACCTTCCTCCTCAGCAACTTACATGTCCTGCAACATGAGCTTAATTCTTTTAGACTCTCCAATATATCCAGCTTTGAAATTGACACCACTGCATTTGCTTTAAATGGAAATCGGTCGTCATCAACAAGAAAATGGGAAGGGAGTCCTGAAGCTTTTAAGCTTGTAATAATCATCAGCATTGACTTGGCTAAGGTCAGGGAGACAGAGAGAGAGAGAGAGAAAGAGAGGCAGTCACAATGCTGCAATAAGGTGGTAACATGAGAAGAAGCTAACATGGTTATTCCTTGTTCCCTGACATGACACAGCTGGCAGTAAGAAGTGAATGCACATTCATACGTGTGGGATTTTTTGTTTTCCACAGTAAGGGCTGTGGGTTTGAATATTGCAGTGAAAAGTTAATGAATGAAGTGTTGGTCATTTGCAGTTGGCATGGGTGAGACATTCATGTTTTCCTGGGACCTCATCCTGACTGCCACCCTCATTCTGACTCCACAGGCTACATGGGTGACATAATCAGTCTCTAGTGGGAAGGTGTCACAGCAGGCCTTGGAATCCTCTAAACTAACTCTCTGTCTATCCATGCTTATGTCATATTTATGATCACGTGTGATCGTATCCAATTTATAGAGAAGCAACAGATCAGTTTTGGGTTCATATTGTGATTCTCTATTTGTCAAATTTTGTTGTGAGCTAAACCATTATCTTCTTGAACTAGTGTGACATACAGCTTCAGTTACAAAGGTAGTTATGTTGCATTCCAGATGAAAGACACTTGGTTAAAAAAAACTAAATGACATATTTTATGAAAAGTTTTTTTTCATGTAAGCTTTTTCAATGTCAGGATATATTAATTACTAATGCACTAAAGGCTTTCAAGAATTATAGTAAAAGAGTAATATTTGAATACTGAATTTTAGAATCCAGTATTTTTCCTTTCTGTCGCTTTTGTAGAGTTATTCTTTTAGTTACTCTGTCTGTACAATATTTTATTCATAGGTTGCAATGGACATATCCTAAGCCCTGGTCAGGAAAGCATTTGAAAGAGTTGCTGTTGTGGAGGAAATAACTTGACAATTTGCAGGTGGGGAAAATCGCCTTCACAAACCTCTGCTAAATTACAGTGAGCTGTCACGCACAGATAACATACAACCGGGGGTGAAAACAGAAGAGGACACTCCATTTCATTTTGAAATATGTTGGGAGGATATAAGATCACAAAGCATGGCTAGTCCCTTTCTAAGAAGCCTGTTCAATAATTCAAGGGGGTGTGATGGTTAGGTTGCAAATTCTGGCTTTGCAGTTGTAATAGAAGGTTCATTTTTGGCTCCACTGAGGTGAAAGAATAAAAGATTTATGAGCGAATTCGGTCACTGTCTGCAATGCATTAGCAAGTACTGGAGGTGGTCTGTTGACACTATAGATAATCAATCAGCAGTGAGTAAGGATTTGATGCCATAAAACAACCCTACTGTAGAGCTCAAGCTTTACTTTTCTATTGATTCTATCATTCAGTCAGTAGATCAGCCTTTAAGGTAGCACATCCCTTAAACATATCCTTTTGTTAAACACATTTTCTTTCTTAACCTATGATGCAATTGTCTGTTTCCCCCAGTCACTTTAGGCCTCATTCAGTTTCATTAAAAAACAATTAGTGGATGATAATAGGACGAGTGGTCTATGAGGGAGAGGATGACAGTGTGACGAAGGCCAGCGATGCTCACGTCTCCTCTGCAGGTCTCTATCAGGAAGAGGAATCATCCCTGTGGGGACTGAGGGCGGCAAAGCACATTACAGGTGTTTGCACTGCCTGCTGCCCCGTGGCACTGCGAGATGAGATTTTCCCACCAGCCGCCCAAATTTCATTACCTGTACCTGCAAGTTTGAAGTAACAAGGCTTTATTGCCAGCATTGGAAATCTGTCACCCAGCGAGAACAGGGTTGTTTTCATAGCACCTCGCCAGACTTAAATTGATGCTCTAAGAAAAATATCCTGCTCGGCATTACACACAGAAGTGCCTGCGAGTGTGCTGCTTGCTGTCTGACAGCCGGTTCAGCTTGTGTGAGTTACAGCATGAGGGTCCACAGGCATCCCCCCCCCTTGTACTTTACTACGCCTCCTCTCTCTTTCATAACAGGTCTTTTCACTTAGTCCCTCTGTTGTCACAATAACACTCCTTGCCCCTAAAAGCCTGTCAGCATTCTCACACTCGCAGGGAGAACCAGCACAGGTAATGGGGACGTCAGGTCTGCAGTAAAAGCAGTGTGTGGGTGACAGTCGTACCATGTTGGTGCGAAGGGGTGGAATTTAATGATACACAGTGGAGCTATAAAAATCCTCTCTCACACCAGTAGCCATGGCAGGAAATCCATGCATCTTGAAAGGTCAAGGGTCTCTCTTGCTCACTGATTGCATGTTTGAGCATAGGAGCACGGGAGGAACAGAGCTAGGGACCGGCGCAGTTTTTGTCCCAGGAGGGACAAAGGAGGAACTATAAAAAGAAAAAAACATTCCTTTAAATCAAAAGTTGGCTCAGCTGATTAATATGTGACACATCATTTGGCATCACACACATACATACCCATTCAACAGTTTAATAATGACAGGCTAAAGAGCCATCTGTGTACGTTATAATGGATGGAGCTGAGCACAGATGGGAGAGGCCAGATCTGCATTTCATTGTTATTAGAGAACACATGTTGTCATATCAAATAACTGTCTCAGATGCTGACTCCATGTCTTCGTGGTTGCACCGAACCTCTCAAATATCACAGATCAAAGCTTCAGCAGAAGACAGTGATTAGAGAGCAAGAGGAAATGACTGGCATTGACTGGTGTAAATACCAAAAGGAAAGAGTTATGTTGTCATCTTTTGATGCTCAAATTGTTCATCGTGACACCCATAGTTCTCTCCTCTCCTGTCCTGTCCTGTCCTGTCCTGTCCTCTCCTCGGAGATGAGTAAATTCTGCTATGAGAGAGTAAGTCTCCTGCGTCTCAGGCATCACGAACAGGCTTGTGGGCCCAGTGAGGGCCAAGACAAACCTGGGCTTGACGACGCCTCCCCTCTCCACTCTGTGTAACCCAATTACCAACAGGCCACAAGGAATGGGACAGACAGGAGTGAAGTGTCAGGGGACAATGCCAACATCAAAGATAGACAGATGGTCCTGAGGTTTATTTTTACCAACTCAAACCAGTCTCCTGTAGATATTATAAAATGATTAGCTGGTGCCCCAGATAAGAAGCCATGATGAATATATATTGGTCAAGAAAGTGGGAAAGATTCAAACTGAACATGAGTTCAGTATCACCTCTCTTAGCGTCCATGAGCCGCCAAGCTCCTAAATTGGAAGCAGCGGGATGAATTGTGCCCAGTCTGAGGCTCCCAGAGGGGCTTTAAGTGGTGATGGTAATCCTCAAAATAGACAATGTTATCTAACACCTCTCACCTGACACTGTCACACCTTTGTTGATTGTCTCTTTCACAATTCAGGAGCTTCTCTCTGTCTTTAATAAAAGTGAACATGTTGTAATATATATGTGGGACTAATTTCTGTCATTACTGAGGAACTCAAGGACAGCAGTGGATGGGGGAAGAAATAAAGAGCTGATAAATGATAGAAAACTTTTCTTGGAAATAACCTTGAATCTGAAAAACAGGCAGATGGCAGCAGATGCATTCTGTATGGTGCAGTGTGTTTTGTCATTCACCCATCATTCCCTATCTGTTGTACTTTTGTTACTTTGCATGGAAATACCCTTCCTTTTCCTTTCTTCCCTAATTATAGACTCGTGGTTGTAAGGATACTGAACCTTATTAGAGTCTGAACAGACCCCACAGGTACTCAAAATGCAGGTGCTGTGAAAGAGGTCTTTGCAGTGGAAGTCGCCTCCCTGCATGAAAATTGCTGTGAGTGAAAGCTTTTTAAGGTAAATCTTGCAAAGGAGAGAACTGCAGGTAATGTGATTCTCTACTCTCTGGAAGAAAATTGTCCTTTTGTGGCTTGTTGTTGTGGTTGTGGTTCATTTCTGACAATAATAAAACCAGCAAAGCCACAGACTCACATGCAGCAGGGTAAAAAACAGTCTAAAAAAGCAACTAGTCAAATTTATGTGGCTACTGATGCCCTTCATTTTAGACAGGGTCTCTTTTAAAAGTAGCCCCTGCAGCTGCACAGGGCACTTTGTTTTGGAGTGGGCTATCTTTTCAGAGAAGCAAGCAGACTCTTGCTTTCCCTGCACTCAAGCCCTTAGCAACCTGTGGAGTATCTAACAACAGACATTTACAAGAGAGATGATCTTTTTCTGTCCTCCTTGAGTCTCATCAACAGAAAGGTGGCCTGAGAGTTACTGTGATTTGTGGCTTCTTTCCTGATTGTAGTCCTGCAGTGTTTCCATTTGGATTCTGCTCACAAGACTTTTGCCAAATCTTTGATTTTCAAAGATCTCCTTTTGATTCAGAAGAGAACAAAGATTGTTATATTTTTCACAATAGAAAAGAAAAAAAATGTAAAAAGTGCTGAAAATGCCTGCTGAAAACGATTCGAAAAAATGTGAAAATGTAAAAAAATAAAAAGTGCTGAAAATGCCTCAAAACGTTCAAGAATAGTGTTTAATTCACACGCAACAGCATAAAAGCTGTTAAAAATACAGAAATAGGTCAAAAAAAGGTCAAAGTTCAGGATGTCTCAAAAACACAAAAAACGGCTATGTCGAAAAAATGCGAAAAATGTCAAAAAATAAAAAGTGCTGAAAATGCCTCAAAATGTTCAAGAACAGTGTTTAATGCACACACAACAGCATAAAACGTGTTAAAAATGCAGAAATAGGTCAAAAAGGTCAAAGTTCAGGATGTCCCAAAAACACAAAAAAACGGCATACTAAACTATGTCAAAAAATGCGAAAAATGTCAAAAAATAAAAAGTGCTGAAAATGCCTTAAAACATTCTAGAACAGTGTTTAATGCACACACAACAGCATAAAAGGTGTTTAAATTGCAGAAATAGGTCAAAAAAGGTCAAAGTTCAGGATGTCTCAAAAACACAAAAAAAACGGCATACTATACTATGTCGAAAAAATGCGAAAAATGTCAAAAAATAAAAAGTGCTGAAAATGCCTCAAAATGCTCAAGAACCGTGTTTAATGCACACACAACAGCATAAAAGGTGTTAAAAATGCAGAAATAGGTCAAAAAAGGTCAAAGTTCAGGATGTCCCAAAAAACACAAAAAAACGGCATACTAAACTATGTCAAAAAATGCGAAAAATGTCAAAAAATAAAAAGTGCTGAAAATGCCTCAAAACATTCAAGAACAGTGTTTAATACACACTACATAGCATAAAAGGTGTTAAAAATGCAGAAATAGGTCAAAAAAGGTCAAAGTTCAGGATGTCTCAAAAACACAAAAAAAACGGCTATGTCGAAAAAATGCGAAAAATGTCAGAAAATAAAAAGTGCTGATAATGCCTCAAAACGTTCAAGAACAGTGTTTAATACACACTACATAGCATAAAAGGTGTTAAAAATGCAGAAATAGGTCAAAAAAGGTCAAAGTTCAGGATGTCTCAAAAACACAAAAAAACGGCATACTAAACTATGTCCAAAAAATTCAAAAAATGTGAAAAAAATAAAAAGTGCTGAAAATGCCTCAAAACATTCTAGAATAGCATTTAATACGCACCACATTGCATAAAAGGTGTTTAAATTACAGAAATAGGTCAAAAAAGGTCAAAGTTCAGGATGTCTCAAAAACACAAAAAAACGGCATACTAAACTATGTCGAAAAAAATCAAAAAATGTCAAAAAAAAAAAGTGCTGAAAATGCCTCAAAACGTTCAAGAACAGTGTTTAATACACACTACATAGCATAAAAGGTGTTAAAAATGCAGAAATAGGTCAAAAAAGGTCAAAGTTCAGGATGTCCCAAAAACACAAAAAAACGGCATACTATACTATGTCCAAAAAATGCGAAAAATGTCAAAAAATAAAAAGTGCTGAAAATGCCTTAAAACATTCTAGAACAGTGTTTAATACACACCACATTGCATAAAAGGTGTTTAAATTGCAGAAATAGGTCAAAAAAGGTCAAAGTTCAGGATGTCTCAAAAACACAAAAAAAACGGCATACTATATCGAAAAATGTAAAAAAAAAAAATCAAAAATGTCAAAAAAAAAATAAAAAGTGCTGAAAATGCCTCAAAACATTCAAGAACAGTGTTTAACACACACACACAGCATAAAAGGTGTTAAAAATGCAGAAATAGGTCAAAAAGGTCAAAGTTCAGGATGTTAAAAAAAACAAAAAAAACGGCATACTAAACTATGTCCAAAAAATTCAAAAAATGTCAAAAAATAAAAAGTGCTAAAAATGCCTCAAAACATTCAAGAACAGTGTTTAATACACACCACATTGCATAAAAGGTGTTTAAATTGCAGAAATAGGTCAAAAAAGGTCAAAGTTCAGGATGTCTCAAAAACACAAAAAAAACGGCTATGTCGAAAAAATGCGAAAAATGTCAAAAAATAAAAAGTGCTGAAAATGCCTCAAAACGTTCAAGAACAGTGTTTAATACACACTACATAGCATAAAAGGTGTTAAAAATGCAGAAATAGGTCAAAAAAGGTCAAAGTTCAGGATGTCCCAAAAACACAAAAAAACGGCATACTATACTATGTCCAAAAAATGCGAAAAAATGTCAAAAAATAAAAAGTGCTGAAAATGCCTCAAAACATTCAAGAACAGTGTTTAATACACACACATTAGCATAAAAGGTGTGTTA
Source organism: Psettodes erumei (assembly GCA_016785225.1). Classification (NCBI taxonomy): domain Eukaryota; kingdom Metazoa; phylum Chordata; class Actinopteri; order Pleuronectiformes; family Psettodidae; genus Psettodes; species Psettodes erumei. Next base: position 652,904 of record JAFBJZ010000383.1, read on the forward strand.
AAAATGCAGAAATAGGTCAAAAAGGTCAAAGTTCAGGATGTCTCAAAAAAAACAAAAAAAACGGCATACTATACTATGTCGAAAAAATGCGAAAAATGTCAAAAAATAAAAAGTGCTGAAAATGCCTCAAAACGTTCAAGAACAGTGTTTAATACACACTACATAGCATAAAAGGTGTTAAAAATGCAGAAATAGGTCAAAAAAGGTCAAAGTTCAGGATGTCCCAAAAACACAAAAAAACGGCATACTATACTATGTCGAAAAAATGTCAAAAATCTCAAAAAATAAAAAGTGCTGAAAATGCCTCAAAACATTCAACAACAGTGTTTAATAAACACTCAACAGCATAAAAGATGTTAAAAATACAGAAATAGGTCAAAAAAGGTCAAAGTTCAGGATGTCCCAAAAACACAAAAAAAACACATACTATACTATGTCCAAAAAAATGCAAAAAATGTCAAAAAATAAAAAGTGCTGAAAATGCCTTAAAACATTCTAGAACAGTGTTTAATACACACCACATTGCATAAAAGGTGTTTAAATTGCAGAAATAGGTCAAAAAAGGTCAAAGTTCAGGATGTCTCAAAAACACAAAAAAACGGCATACTATACTATGTCGAAAAAATTCGAAAAATGTCAAAAAATAAAAAGTGCTGAAAATGCCTCAAAACGTTCAAGAACAGTGTTTAATAACACACACACAACAGCATAAAAGGTGTTAAAATGCAGAAATAGGTCAAAAAAGGTCAAAGTTCAGGATGTCTCAAAAACACAAAAAAACGGCATACTATACTATGTCGAAAAAAATGCGAAAAATGTCAAAAAATAAAAAGTGCTGAAAATGCCTCAAAACATTCAAGAACAGTGTTTAATACACACTACATAGCATAAAAGGTGTTAAAAATGCAGAAATAGGTCAAAAAGGTCAAAGTTCAGGATGTCCCAAAAACACAAAAAAACGGCATACTATACTATATGAAAAAAAAAAATCAAAAAAAAAAAATGTCAAAAAATAAAAAGTGCTGAAAATGCCTCAAAACATTCTAGAACAGTGTTTAATACACACCACATTGCATAAAAGGTGTTTAAATTGCAGAAATAGGTCAAAAAAGGTCAAAGTTCAGGATGTCTCAAAAACACAAAAAAACGGCATACTATACTATGTCGAAAAAATGCGAAAAATGTCAAAAAAATAAAAAGTGCTGAAAATGCCTCAAAACGTTCAAGAACAGTGTTTAATACACACTACATAGCATAAAAGGTGTTAAAAATGCAGAAATAGGTCAAAAAAGGTCAAAGTTCAGGATGTCCCAAAAACACAAAAAAACGGCATACTATACTATGTCCAAAAAATGCAAAAAATGTCAAAAAATAAAAAGTGCTGAAAATGCCTCAAAACGTTAGAGAACAGTGTTTAATACACTCTACATAGCATAAAAGGTGTTAAAAATTCAGAAGTGGTCAAAAAAGGTCAAAGTTCAGGACGTCCCAAAAACACAAAAAAACGGCATACTATACTATGTCGAAAAAATGTCAAAAATCTCAAAAAATAAAAAGTGCTGAAAATGCCTCAAAACGTTCAAGAACAGTGTTTAATAAACACTCAACAGCATAAAAGATGTTAAAAATACAGAAATAGGTCAAAAAAGGTCAAAGTTCAGGATGTCCCAAAAAACACAAAAAAAAACGGCATACTATACTATGTCCAAAAAATGCGAAAAATGTCAAAAAATAAAAAGTGCTGAAAATGCCTTAAAACATTCTAGAACAGTGTTTAATACACACCACATTGCATAAAAGGTGTTTAAATTGCAGAAATAGGTCAAAAAAGGTCAAAGTTCAGGATGTCTCAAAAACACAAAAAAAACGGCATACTATACTATGTCGAAAAAATGTCGAAAATCTCAAAAAATAAAAAGTGCTGAAAATGCCTCAAAATGTTCAAGAACAGTGTTTAATGCACACACAACAGCATAAAAGGTGTTAAAAATGCAGAAATAGGTCAAAAAAGGTCAAAGTTCAGGATGTCTCAAAAAAACAAAAAAAAAATGGCTATGTCGAAAAAATGCGAAAAATGTCAGAAAATAAAAAGTGCTGAAAATGCCTCAAAACATTCAAGAACAGTGTTTAATACACACTACATAGCATAAAAGGTGTTAAAAATGCAGAAATAGGTCAAAAAAGGTCAAAGTTCAGGATGTCTCAAAAACACAAAAAAACGGCATGCTATATACTATGTCGAAAAAATGCGAAAAATGTCAAAAAAATAAAAAGTGCTGAAAATGCCTCAAAACGTTCAAGAACAGTGTTTAATACACACTACATACCATAAAAGGTGTTAAAAATGCAGAAATAGGTCAAATAAGGTCAAAGTTCAGGACGTCCCAAAAAACAAAAAAAACGGCATACTATACTATGTCGAAAAAAATGCGAAAAATGTCAAAAAATAAAAAGTGCTGAAAATGCCTCAAAACATTCAAGAACAGTGTTTAATACACACTACATAGCATAAAAGGTGTTAAAAATGCAGAAATAGGTCAAAAAAGGTCAAAGTTCAGGATGTCTCAAAAACACAAAAAAACGGCATACTATACTATGTCGAAAAAATGCGAAAAATGTCAAAAAATAAAAAGTGCTGAAAATGCCTCAAAATGTTCAAGAACAGTGTTTAATACACACTACATTACAGCATAAAAGGTGTTAAAAATGCAGAAATAGGTCAAAAAAGAGTGAACAAGACAGTCTAATTAGTGTTATCGAGAATGCCACTTATGACAACAAACAGGGTGAAAGCATTGAGAAGCCTGCTGTTCAATGAATCATTGGAGGGTCAGTATAGCCACAGCCAAATGATGCTCGAATATCCTGCAGCCATTATAAATCAAAACAATATAAAAAAGGAAAGTGTGTATTTCAGCAGTGCTTTGAAGCAATGAATTCATTAAAAAGCAGTTTATGTGAACTGGGGAAAAGCACAACAGTTCAATTAGGTTTAAGGTAATTGACATAGCAACTGGCTTATAGCCAAAAGGCAAAGCAAAACAAGTGGCACACTGTAAGGCAATGCTGCAACTGAGGATTTTTCTGATGCATAGAAATATGATACAAACACAGCAAGTCAAAGACTCATTGCACAAAGTGCAGAAACCTCAGTCGAGTCAAACTCACCTTCAACTCACCATTGCTGCGCAAAGTAGTTGAGGTTTCCCTCCCTAGTTGTCTGTGAATGAATGAAGAGCTGATTTATGATGTTTCCACACTTACACACACACTAACACATACAGATTGTTTGAGAATAACTTCACAAACTGAAACTTTTCAAAGCCTTTTCACTATTACATCTTCATCCAGCTCCCAGCGACACAAAATAATCATCCCCAGGCCAGAGATGTATCTTTTTGCCTGTCACCTGGACCTTCATCTGTTCCTCAGACTAGAATGTCTTTCAGTGTGTGCCTAGCCAGCTGATGACTGCTGAATCATTAATGCTTCTATTACTGCCCGATCCATCTTCAGCAGTGGCAGTCTCATTTCTGAAGACTGGGCCAGTTTTTAATAGCTTCTTCTCTGACCATTTTTGGGAAAAGGGCATAGCGTTTCAATTAGTAGGAGAAGTAAATGTCTCCATAGTTGTACTACTGTGTACTAGAGTTTAACATGTCGCATTTATTTTATGATTATTTTTGATGCTCCCATTTAGATGGTTTTACTTCATTTCATTACGTCCCAATTACAAAACCACACAGCACACAGGCTTGTACTGACATTAATGTTGAGTAAATGAATAGTGGTGACTTGTACATCTACATAACCTATAGCGGCAGCCTCACATTTGCCCTAAACCTTTACATGTGTTACACAAAGTGCTTGGGCTTGTCCTCAGAGGTCTACAAGATAAGATGGATAGGTGACACACCACATACACAGGCAAATACAGTCATGCATCAGTAGAAATTTGACACACACATGCTGCAAATGCACACGTACATTGGTCAGACATACAAGTGTTCTCCTGATAATCATTTATAGTGAGGGGCAAAGTGCTGTTATCGTGGGCCAGCAGCAATGTTCAGCTCTCAAAAACCCTCCACACCAAACTGCAAACACCATTAGCTTGTACATCCAGGAGATACGAATTGCACTTTCTATAGCTGCACCAAGTGTCTTGCCTGCTGTCATCCTATAGGGAGATAATGACTTATTCTTTCTGTGCTGCTATACCCAGTCCAAGGTCCATTATTACATGAGAACAAAAGAACTTAATCCTTTCCATGTTGTTGTGTCCCCAGGGATTTGGGGAGTCCTTCAGAGCTGCAATGACTGATTTCAAAGCCTTTTTCCCTGTTGTTTTTGCACAGACTGATTGTGATGTTTCAGTGCTAATCTGCTTTACACTTAATTGTGCTCATGTAAAAAGCAGGCCTGAAATACCAAGGCTCTGATCACAACACAGAGGGCAGATGCAGCTCTTTCTCTGTCTCTCTCTCTCTCTCCCTTATACTCCCGTGAGAGATTTATCAACAGAGTTGAAGCAGTAATTCTCCATAGTGGATGTTCAATAATTCATGCTATGACACTCTCTCAAGTTTATGGTGAGGGATTGGTAATTGTCTCACCACGCAGTGCTCTCTCTCTCTCCTCTCTGTTCTACATTATGTGTTATTAAATCCATATACATCTGGGTATTTTGTTGACGATTTATGGGGTGCTGGTATGAATCATCCATTAAATGCTTTGCCAGGGAAAATGATTACGTTTGATTTTAATGGTGGCTGAGTAAATATGCTGTGGCTTGCTGCACCCTCTGATTGTTGTTCTCTCTTCACCCTTCCAGATGTATACAGCACAGAAGTTATCAGATAAAGGATATGGCTGATGGATTATCATTTATATATTCATATTGTTAACAAATCCCATGAAAAGACTAAAACAAACCAAAAATAAACAAGCATTTCCTGCATTGCATATTCCTCTGTGTCACACTCTCTATTGTCTTAGACCCATTGAAAACATCCATTTCACTGGATGCTTACCATGAACATGGGTACTGTTGTTTATTTTTTAATCAATCCCACATACAACATCCTGTTACCATAAATACATTTCATACCATAACTGATTTATACTAATATCCATCTGAAAATAGTCTAGTAGTAGTAGTACGTATTTATTGTTTGTTTTTTATTTCGACGATTTACATCTTCTGTAAGTACCAATGGGATGAATGCCACAGAGAGGGTATGGTAGTATTTATAGAGAAAGCTGGTTTTGGTCTTTTGGTCAAAGGATTGTTTGTCTGTAAGAAAAACATGGAATCACATCAGCCTTATCTATTAAGTACATGTAAACATATTTCTACTGGCATATATAACTTGGTTCACATAACAGATAAGTATCAGATTAAGATGAATCACCAAAAACAACACATAAACACCTGCAAAGTCATAAGCTTACATATAACTTTATTTAGTGTTTCATTGCCATCGTGAAAGGAGTTCACTCTCACACATACATAGACAGACATAGACATAGATAACAAAGATACCATCTTAAATGATGAATGACCAGTGGAGGAAGGAGGAAATAGAGGAGAAGGAAAGCGGGTCCTGAATTGTGCTAGAGTGGCATGAACTCCAGCACAACGTGATGCTGTGTGCCTGTGATCATGACTTGTCGACTGTAAATGGTGGATAAGGAGGCAACATGCTATAACCCACTTTGATGGAGAGAAAACAGAAAAGGCTCCTTTAAATTCAAAGTGCATCAAACTTCAATCAGCACCCTGTAGCAGACTGTGTTTGTGTGCATATGCATGTGAGTATGTATGTGTGCGAGAGTTCAAGTGTTTCCGAGTGTATTTATGTGGATTACTGTATGATTACATGCGTGGTTATACATGTGCATTCATGTCCTTGAATGATCAGATGTTCGCTTGTGTACTGTATGTGTTCTCCCCTGTGCAGGTAGTTGAGTGGCAAGCTCTGCCATGCTTAATTTTAAGCGGCTGATGTGTGATGTGTCTGGGGCTCTTGCTGTGTTGGAGGTGTGATGTTTATCTCTGCCCCTGGGGAATGGCTGTGACAGCCTTTTACAATTTGCCAAAGCTTCTGACCCATGCCCTTGTTACAGTTAGATAACCCCTATGTGTGGCTATTATTACCATGAACGTACTGTATCTATAGGTGTTTCAGTATTCTATTTTATGTTTTCACGGCTAATTTCTATTGAACCTCAATCCATTATGACTTTAAGGTCTGAGCATTGTAGAGTGAAACACCCAATACAGTGTCACCATATATTACCATCAAACCCAAATATGTTTAGATTTAGCTGCCTGGCCTCACCCCTGATCTTGGCAAGCATAGATTTGGTTTGCAACTTCCCTAGGTTAGTTTCGAGCATCTGGCACCAACTGGGTATTATGCTGATTTACAAACCTTTAAAGCTGCTACTTGTAGAATTAAAAAAATTCTGGTATTGCTGCCTCCAGTGGTAGTATCAGAAAAGATGCCAACAGGCAGTGCAGATGAGACAAATGGGCTAAAAGCATTAATACCTGACTCTGTAGCTACCTTCAGCCCCAGGAGTGCTTTAAAACAGCAGATCGACAAAGTTAGTAACCAGCAGGTGAAGACAGTGTAGCAAGAGTTAATGGAGACTATGATCAGAATCAAAAGGTGGGAGTATACTAGACTTAGCCTATATAAAAATGACTTGAAATGAAAGCTAGCATTACTCTGAATCAGCTGGACAAATAAACAGGCAACTGTTGTTTGCTGTTACAACTTGGTAAGGTGATGATAGCCCACTGCCCCAGTGGCCAAACGAATCAGTCAGTGCAGCTTCAAGCTAATCATAGTTCTACTTTTCATGTTGAAATAACTTCTATAATTAATGAAAATTTAAGTGCATGTTTTCTTTCCCTGGCATTAATTCACTTTATCGAAGAAAAAGTTATTGTCATGTTCAAACTACTTTTATTGCTGCTGTAGAAAACATGAGATTGGATTTTAAAGACAACCTCCCTCTTTGACCCCCCCAACAGATTGAAGACATTGTTACACGAATACAGGATGAGAAAGCTGGAGGTGTAGCCATCCGGACCGTCAAAAGCTTCCTCTCCAAGATACCCAGTGTGGTATCAGGTTAGTGTTTGTGTGCGTAGATGTGTGTGCATCTACATGCATGTTTCCTGTCTGTGGGTGATTGCACATTTAGCTATGCTGCCGTATATATTACTTCCTTAGTAAGGGCTTATCTTACCTAATCATCTGATACTATCATTGTGTGAATACATGTTTGCTTTGTGCCCTACCCTGCAAGTCGGACAAGTCAGAATCAGTAAAGCAAATATGACCTTTTGGGCTCATTTGAATTGCTGCTACTATGGTTGTAGGCAGATGATGTCTTTGCCAATAATACTTCAGCTACTGAGGAAACTGCCTCTGGTATGATGCTGCCTTTGTCACACTGCAGAAAAGATACCTCTCTCCCTTTCTTTTCTGTCTTTACCCCCTTCTGTGTGTATGCACTGTACTCATCCATGTGTTTGTGCATGCATGTGCTTGTGTATAAAATGATTCACCATTGCTGGACAAGGGAGTTGCTCCCTCTCTCCCAGAGGCTGTTTCTGAGTCACTCCTTAATATGGCTCCTGCAGGCGCGACTGCCTCACGCTCTCTCTCAGTGGCCTCTCTGCCAAGCTCAAAGGCTGGGTCAAATTCTGTGCTGTACAAGAGCAGAAAGAGATGTTAACATTATGTTATATTAAGACACCTACTCAGCTTTGACCCAAGGCTTTGAATACAATGAAATTTGAATACAATGAAATTTGAATATAATGAAAATAACCTATTGCAGATGTGAGACTGTACCACAACTTCTAACCAATGTCCTTCTGTGAATACCAGGGGCGGACATTGTTCAGTGGCTGATGAAAAACCTCTCCATTGAGGATCCAGGTATGTCTGCTGAGAAATGATTCACTATGTAAAAACAATAGAGCTCAACTGAAGAGACTACCTATCTGTGTGCTTTCTCTCATGTCAACAGCTGAAGCCATCCACCTTGGGAGCCTGATTGCTGCACATGGCTACATCTTCCCTATCTCTGACCACGTCCTGACCCTTAAAGATGATGGAACCCTCTATCGCTTTCAGGTACAGAACCCTCCACCATGAGAGTGACCTTGACATGTTTAAGGAGGCCTTTGAGTATAGAATGCTGACATGAGGGTGGTTTATCATGGGATATGTTTGTTGCATGATGCTAATGAGAGCAATCCTTGCTAAGCCTATTACTCATACAACCAAGGTCGATACTCTACATCCCTGCTGGACAATGTGTTGGAGCAGGAGGTGGGCTGCAGAAACGGGGCTCACGGGCCAGCCAGGCAGCTTGTCAGAGGGGTGTTTTTCTCTTAGCTCCATCTGATCCAGCATGAACTTTGACAGGTCCCTCTGATGGCTATGGGCACTGCGATGACTCATTACTGTGACTGGGCCATTAGCATCTTGATCCGGCCAGCCAGCTACAGTAGGAAGATTCCCCTAGCCGGCTGCACGCTGGCTCTGCAATTCTCACTGTGTCACCAGCCTACCCCTGCCCCTCCCCCCGCAATCTAAATGCATTTATATTCACCTCGATTGCTCGAGATTAAAAGCCATTGTTTTGCCTGCACATGGGAGGGCAGCGTGTGTCATGCTTGCTCATTCAGCAGTGGCTAAAAATACTCCCTCTGATGTTGTCGTGATGCAACAAGCCCACGTCATCAGAACCTCTAAAAAGAGTTCACCATGCATTTGAAATATATTGGCCAGTCTCCATGGTTGTGCTATACGGAATTGTGATGGGGGAAATTTTTGTTTGCTGGTCTAAAAATAGATATTATACTAATATATATAATAAATGACAACGGTCTTCTGTTTGTCACAAATTTTTGTGCTTTGCGTATGCAGTTCTGACGTCGTCCAGATTATCTTCTTTGAGTCGAAATGACAATTACAGTGCTGAATTGAGAGCGTTAACCTTTTTGTTCATTGTACTCAACAGGCACATTCATTAGCATCAGCCTTTTGCTCTTAGGCTAATTACCATTATGAATAATAGTGAAAATGAAATATGTAAGTACCACCAAGTTCTAATTCTGCCCTGTTATTAGGACTGCATGATGGATGTAAAGTGATCCATTATTAATAGACTACGGAATGAACTTTTAATGTGGAATATCAGTTGAAATAGACAATTTAATATGGATAGGGAGAATATAGCTACCATTGCTCCCAAGATAGTTATGTGCAGCACATGGATATCAAGGACCATCAACAAACAAAGAGTCATCTTTTGACATTGCATGGAAGATAAGTGCATTGAAACATTCTTACTGGAGCATATTATTGTTTATTTAGACTCCTACAGTAAGAAAAAGAATGTATTACTGATTGTGTGAGGAAATTAACCAAGTCTGTTTCTGTTTCTTCTCTTTCTGCTTTCATCAGTCTCCATACTTCTGGCCTTCAAACTGCTGGGAGCCAGAGAATACGGACTATGGTGAGTCACACACTCCCTGTCAATTTTTGCCTCTTTCTCCAAACCAGTGAGATCTCGCTTATGCCTTCAGCTGTCTATCTTCCTCCAGAGCTGAAATACAGCTCACACTGTAGCTCTGCTGTTGACACTGAGTGAGTATTGATCTCACAGGGCCATTCCCTGTAATGTATCTGGCCCCCGAGGAAGACCCGCTGGAGAGAATCCTACGGGATAAGATTAGCCTAACAAAATAAAGGGAGAGTTGGTCATATGGCCAAATCTCCCACTCTCTATGTGGCATTTACGTGAGGCTTGTTATTTCAGAAGACAACATGTTGCCCTCCGGCTCCAGTAACATTCATTAGTGTTAATTCACACAGCTGAGACCTGGGTAGAATAAAAAAGTGCACCATCCATTGGAGATATAGTTTTTGTTGTGTGCAAAGAAGATGCCCAATCCCACTAACAGTCTATTGGCCTCACGTGACATCTCACTCTTTCTCTCATCCCCCCTCCAGCCATTTACCTGTGCAAGCGTACCATGCAGAATAAAGCCAGGCTTGAGCTTGCTGACTATGAGGCCGTGAGTACACTGTCCTTTTGGTTTTACTTATTGCCAGGAAGCTCTCAGATGTATGCTATCAATTTGCATGCACCATAATATGATGATGCTCAAAATTTCCTGTTTTAGGCTGGTCCAGTGTCCTCTGGGGCCTTGAAATTCGAAAATTCAATTCTAAGCAAAAGCTATTATCAAATTATAGACTTTTATACAAATCTGTCAAAGGTAATATATTTGTTGCTTGGGAGGACCATTTGGCAGAATGTCATAGAGTCATTTGCTGGCCCCAAAATGTAAAAAATATCTATAAACATACTTTGCATCAGCAGATCAATACAGTCTCAAGAGAAGCATTACTGTAGTGCTGATCTCTTTCTATTATACAATAGTGATACACTGCACTTTAATATTCTTAATTACTCTGCAACTATTGTCTAGTAGACTTCCTTTCTCTTCTATTCAGGTCACTTTATGCCTTCAGGTCTCAACGTTAGATACTGGCTAGTTGGTACTTTCCCTCTTTATAAATGGGGCCATGTACTGTATCTTTGACAGATGCTTGTTTAGGTTCGTTCATTAGATGTGGAGCTTTGATATATGCAGAATATGGAGCTTTAAAGAGCTTTTTTTTTTTTTAAAGAAACGCAGTTTATCATGCAGTGCTGAAATTCACTTAGTGGTGTGAGTCATGACCTCGATATCATTCCTTGCTGGTCCAGCTCACTAATGATATTGCAAAAATGCAACTCTGAAATGAACACTGTTTTAAACATCTATGCTATTTTGTAATGTTAGTAGACGTTAAGTCATGTGAAGAAAAATATTTTAATACTGAAGTAGACTGTTCCACATTTTGAATGCAAATAATTCTTGAACTTGAATGTGAATAATCTTTTCCCTTGATGCTGCGCCCATTTGGGTCCCTCCAGGAGAACCTCGCCCGGCTGCAGAGGGCTTTCGCCAGGAAGTGGGAATTCATTTTCATGCAAGCAGAGGCTCAAGTCAAGTGAGTCACGTGTGTGCATGTGAATCCCAACATATCACCTTTTGACACTGTTACATTACTGTATTAACCTTACAGTCACGGGGCTGTGGGGAGAGTGAGAGGTGTCGATGAAATCAGGTTACAGGTTACAGGTCAACCTTTGGCCATATGTATAACGTGGGTGTTATTTCCCCAAGGAGGAGAAGACGCTTTGATGTGCAGTGTCAGTTGAGCATTGGGTCAATGCCTTCCTCATTCAAAAATGATTTTATGCTCTGCTTTGACTGGAGGGGGGACATGTATTAAATACAAGCATCCCCCCTTGGAATTAAACACACATTTCTCCTTAACCTCTATGTCATGTAAGACTTCCATCTGGTGGCTGATATATGTAAGCACAACACTAATCCTTCCTGTCTGACAGTGAGGAAAGAACTCTCCTCTGTCATATTTGGACAACGTTCAGGGAAATGTCATTGACAAGTAACTGCTGTTTCATACAAGTGGGGGGTGATGTGGAAAGCAATTGGCCTTCTAACATCTCGGAAGTAAACAATGCCTGGCAAGGACCAGATAGTAAATGTCAGTTATGTAAGGGCTCGGCCCCAGGCATGGCTGGGTGAAGTGAGCAGACAGGTTAAGACCCGCAGTCTGGCCTGTCATTGCTGACCTGATATTTTAGAGGTGTGAGCTCCGTATACCAGTGGCCTTTATCCTTTTGTCTGCAGGATCGACAGGAAGAAGGACAAGGCAGAGAGGAAGATCCTGGACAGCCAGGAGAGGGCATTCTGGGACGTCCATCGGCCAGTGGTGAGTTAGGAACAAAGTCATGAAAAAAGAAAAAGAAAAGATGGTCTGATGCCACCACTGTAAACATGGAAATGAACAAAAAGTGTTGGAAAGAAAAGAAACGTCAGGCTTAGCAGTCAAAGCCCGAAATCAGCAGATTCAGCTCCACACACTGTTCAGCTGAGAGACTTATTTTGTTGCTGGTAGCAGAATCTGATTTGGTGCCAGTCACTTTGCATATCAGCCTTTTGTGAGCATGGCGTAGAGAGACAGTGTCGTATTGTGTGAGGAGGACAGGCGACAGACATACTGGAGAAACACTGTTATCTGACCCAGAAACACGCCCTGTCTCCTGCTGCCTCCCACAGCCTGGCTGTGTCAACACCACAGAGATGGACATCCGTAAGTGTCGAAGAGAGAAGAACCCACACAGAGTAAAAAAGGTGAGAGTGTGCATATACTGTATATGCAAATGTGTATGTGGGTGTGTGTGTGTGTGTGTGTGTGTGTGTCTGGGGCGGGGTCTGAAGTGCAAAATTTCTCTCTCTCATTTTTCAAACTACAAAATAATGCCTGCTATGTTAAAACAACAACAGCATCACAATAAAACCAGTGTCTCCCCTCGCTCTCTCCAGTCTGTGTATGGGGTACCAGATGACGGCCAGAGCCAGCCGAGTCCCGTGCACATCAGCTCGCAGCCAACGAGAAAGCCCACCAAAGAGGACGTTCAGAAGGAGGTAACTCGCAGTCCTCTACTTAGGTCATTACCAGCAGCCTGCCTCACCCATCCATCATAATGGCAGTGGGAGACGCAGACTGATGAGCTGCTAACTTATTTAACCTCCTCATTACTCTCTCTCTCTCTCTCTCTCCATCAGATTACCTTCTTGAACACCCAGCTGGACAGACACTGTATGAAAGTTTCCAAAGTTGCCGACAGTCTGATGAGCTACTCTGAGCAGTTCATGGAGTATGACCCCTTTGTGTCAGCCACAGAACCCTCCAACCCCTGGATCAGTGACGATACATCCTTCTGGGACTTGGAGGCAAGGTGAGGCTTGACAGGGCCATGATGGGATGTGGGTTCATTAGGGGCCGATAATGCTTTGAAGTAATACCGAGGTTAGGTGGAGTATATAGGTCTTTATGCTGCTGAACTGTTGTTCTGAATTAGGAGGGATCTGTCTGTTTGTATCTCATCTCAAATGAGATGAAAGGTTGACTGCACTCCTGCATCTGGGCCTTTGCTCTGTCTGGACAGTGAGGGAGAATGAATTGTAACCGATAAACCACTATATTCTATTTAATTTTATTTTTATCTGCTGTATTGTGAGCAGTCGTGACCCCAGTCAGCAGCGTGTGAAGAAATGGGGCTTCTCTCTGGAGGAGGCATTAAAGGACCCGGCAGGACGAGACCAGTTCCTGAGGTTCCTCGAATCAGAATTCAGCTCAGAGAATCTGCGGTGAGTCTGTCATTCAGCTCTCATTTTATTTTATTCTTATTTAACATGAGGGAACCTGCTCAGGTCTTGGGAAGTAACTCAGGACAAGAGGCCTCAAGTGACATATTTGCAAATTTAATTAGTCACATTAAATAATGGCAAAAATGCAGCTTTTCATATAACGTATTGGTATTTTGGGGAAGTTATTACCAACTATAACAACTGACGATAATATAACACTGTTGTAGATTCTGGTTAGCAGTGCAGGATCTGAAGCGGCGACCTCTCCAGGATGTGCCGTCCAGGGCACAGGAGATCTGGCAGGAGTTTCTGGCAGAGGGAGCGCCAAGCTCCATCAACCTGGATTCTCACAGCTATGAGCGCACCAGTCAGAACCTCAAAGACCCCGGACGATACAGCTATGAGGATGCTCAGGTGGACTGTTTTGTTTCTACCTCATGGATGGATTTATTGTATATGGATCCACACGTTCATGCATGCATGAGCACAACACTCAGCATACAACCAGCAACCAGCATACTGCTTCTGCTGCATACTGTGCTCTTTAAATATAAAAGATGTATGTCAGCCTTAAGAACATGTGTAGGCTCAGTTTGGTAAGTAAAAAGGCCCTTTCACTGAGTTCAGATTGGTTTACCCACCACTTCATCCCTGTGGACAACACACACAACCATACAGCCATTTATTTCCTATCTCATGCACTTGTCCAGAGAAACAGTGAACCCCTCCACCCCACTCACGTTACTCAAGTGAATGAATGAAAGGGCATGGAGGAATGGAAAGAGGGAGCAGAGAAGAAGAATGACGGAGTGTGTTTGTGCCAGGGCTTAATGAGGCGAGTAACGCCATGAATGGCTTGTTTGGTCGGTTCTCCATAGATTCCTCTGGTTTTCAGAGTGGGCTGGTGGCGTGTGACGCGCACCGCCTCTCACTGGCAGGACATTACTCAGCTACATCTCACAGGACCCAGTCGCTCATGTCAGCAAGCTCATGCATCGCGCTCTCCACTTTCTTTTTCCTCGCTTGTGTCACAAAGGCCAACACCCACTCAACACTCTTTCTTCTCTTGCAGGAGCACATATTCAAGCTAATGAAAAGTGACAGCTATGCACGCTTCTTGCGATCCAACATCTACCAAGACCTCCTCTTAGCCAGAAAGAAGGTGAGCTGCACTCACTGACCCTGACGACACCTATTCTTTTTAGAAAACTTTTATTGCATTTCTCTTGTTGGATTGGTTGTAACTTCATTTTTATTGTGTGTATGAAGTCAAGAATCAGACATCATATCAATATAACATGCTGCTAAAGTGACAATGGTGAAATTTACTCAGTTGCTGTACTTCAGAACAATTTTGAGGTATTTGTACCTTGAAATACTTGAGCATTTTCATTTTTCAACTTTATACTTATACGTACTTATACTCTATACTTTTGTGGGCAAACATTGTAGTTTTCACTCTATTACATTTATTTGATGGCTTTAGTTCACTCTTGTAGTACTACTTTTACTTGGATAAAAGATCAAAATAACTACACTATCTATCACTAATACACTACCAGTTAGTGATGTTAAATAATATAAATGAACATGGGGAAAGCAAGAGTGATTCAAACAACCCAAGGTTTAGACTTGAACTCTGAGGTAATCTGATCACATTTTTACATGCACACTATTAATATCATTTATTGGCTTTTGCCAGCTCTTAGCAATATGATGCTGTATATGAGCTTACAAAGCATCATGAGAATTAAGTAAAACAGCCCCACAAACGCAAAACCACTGTGGCCAAAATGCTTCAGTATTTCACACATGACAAACTGCAGGAGCTCTGAAAGTGAGTAACAACAGTCATTCTGCAAAAAGAGTAACCAACAGTGACAGTGCAGTAAATGTATGTACTGTATGTGAGTGGTTGGCAGATTCATTGTAAAATGTGGCATTGTAGCAGGTGCTCATTTAGTTAGTTATTTTGTCCACCTCCTGCATCTTATCAATGTCATTTTACCACTTGCACAGCAACACACTCGGTTAGCTCTTAGTGTGTAATATGGAGCTTTTCAGCAAATCACAGCTGCCTCTGCTCATGCTAGCCTCTCTGCCCTCTTCCGTTTGGATGCCGTTCCCTCTGCTGGCCTGTCACTGACACCCCCCCCATTTCCTAAAAAAAAATGCAACTCCCCTGCATTGTTCTTGGCCGTTTTATTTATTTGTGCAATGCCTGGCCCCCCATTTTTGCCTCACTAATGAC
Source organism: Psettodes erumei (assembly GCA_016785225.1). Taxonomy (NCBI): domain Eukaryota; kingdom Metazoa; phylum Chordata; class Actinopteri; order Pleuronectiformes; family Psettodidae; genus Psettodes; species Psettodes erumei. The sequence continues at coordinate 668,482 of JAFBJZ010000383.1, forward strand.
ATCACTCCCCAACTCCCGCCGTCAACACCCGTACCTGACCCAAACACTCACCCTGCTCCCCCCCCTCCCAAAACAGCAGCCAGCAGACACTGAACAGGGCCGCCGCACCTCCTTGGAGAAGTTCACCCGCAGTGTGGTAAGTCATTTGGAGCTGGGGCTGCTCATATCACAAACCACACTGGCTGGCTCACTATCAGTGGCTTTTGCAGTTATAACCATATTACACTCTACTGTGGCTTTAAGACCTGATAAAGGATGTGCACGAGTATGAATAAGATAACACGCTACTCATGTGAATGATTGCAGCTTAACATTTTAGATCAAATCACCTTGTTGATAGAGCTTCTCTTTGATGTATAAATTTCTTCTACTCTCAGCATCTCAGTCCAGTAACGTGCTTTTGTTTTAACTGACTTTCTAGGGTAAATCTTTGACAGGAAAGCGCCTGACAGGCCTGATGCAGTCGTCCTGACACAGCTGGTGCTGGAGGGGCACAGCCAGACCCTGCTGGAGAAGTCACCATCACAAAGGGGGCAGAGCGCAGACAGTGCTGGGCTGGATGGGGCTGCTGTGGAGGCTCTCAGACACTGCTCCAAGGACTGCTGCTGCACTACTGGGCCCGCAGGGGTGAAAAAGCCAAATGAAAACACAGAGGAAAAGACAATGCTGACAAGGGGAACTTCAGCCAACGCACCACATGGCATGCAGTGTACAGTATAAGCACATCCAGACCAGGGCTGCCCTCTTCTCATCAATTAGTTGGCAAACTGGTTGTTAGGCTCTTTGTCGACAATGCTGATTAGTTTCTATTGTTTTAATTTTGTTTTATATACGTGTTTATTGGATATTAAAAGCAACAATATTCTTTGATAAAAGACAAACTAGATTTAAAAGTTATTTGTCACAATACTTGCTATGAATTGACTCTTGCTTTAATTGTCCTAAAACAGCTGGGGGCCAGTCCTAACTCAGATACCTGCAGATCATACCTGCTTATATATAAAAGGTCAAAGAGGCACATCAACACAGACACTAATCTACTTTACATACGTCTCTGTACGCGCAAAGCAGCCAGCAATAATTAAAACGTGACACCACTTTTGCTTTTTTTTTAAGAAATATATCTAACCTCTTTTTATACCCTTGAAATTTCTATTATGTCTGTTTCTTATAAAGCACATGACATCTTTTAAATAGTGAACCTAGTTATGTCAGTAATCAAGAATACAAAGTTGTGTTTTCCCATAACTTGTATTTAAGGACATCTACAAAATTGATTTGTGAAGGTATAATGTTTCATGCTTCATTACATTCCAAAATCTGGCATAAGGGCTTAATGTAGCATCCACACTGCACCGTTGCATGTTTTGTTCAAACTGTCTTTGTTGAGGGCTAATGATTAGTCTCTGCAAAGCTTTGTAATGAGACCTCTGGCAAAGGTGAAGTTATTCCAGTTGGCATTGTGGTCCCCCGCTTTAACAATTTCTAGGCTTCCATTTTTAGGCTGCACAGTCAAACTGACCAATTACAAATGTCTGTTTGGATAATTGAGACACAAAATTATTGCCAATACAGTGATTTGGGGTTTACTTTAGTTGTAGTGTGCCCAGTCACATGTGAAACACACCGATCAGCCAACACTGAAACCACTTGCCTAATATTGTGTGGGTTGCCCTTGTGCTGTCAAAACAGATCTGACCCATCAAGACATAGACTCCACAAGACCTGTGTAGGTGTCCTGTGGTTTCTGACACCAAGATTTTGGCATCATATACTATATATATCAATCTCACAGATCCTGGATCTGTTTGAGATCTGGGGAATTTAGAGGCGGAGTCAACACTTATTGTCATGTTCTGGAGCTGCTCTGACCCAGTCGTTAAGCCACCATAGATGGAACCTCAAAGTCTTTCAGATTCTTACACTTCCAGTTTCTGATACATGAAGTTCAAAAACAGACTGTTCACTTGTTGCCTAATATATACCACCCCCAGACAGGTGCCATTGTAACGAGATAATCATCAACATTATTCACATCACTATCAGTGGTTTTAATGTTGTGGTTGATCAGTGTAGTGTCCACATTAAGTGTAGTCATCAAATTCTCCAGTGCCATGGGTCCATCTAGTGGTGGCTATACCAAAGGACCAGCAACAGAGTGTTACCAGACTGTATTCTGCTGTGTTCACGTCATATTGAAGGACATCATGATGTCAAAACTAGCTGTTCTCCAATCATGGAGATATTACAAGGCCTGCTGCCCAATATGGGATTGTTTATGTTTTGCTGTTTTTGTACAATGCATGATTATCCTAACTTTTGTTTTCTGAAAACAATGAAACCTGCCCAGTTTTGTTTGGCTGTCACTCTCCGTCTAATGGTGTTGCGTGTTTTCATGGCTTTGGGGAAAATGGTGCATGTTATTGGACCACGATGAGGTGTTAACTGAGGGGAAGATGGTTTGACTCCAAAGACAGATGGGGAAAAGCCCTGAACTGCAGCAAAACTTCTCAGTGAATGGACATCAGAGCCCTGGAATGCAACTGGGAATAATATTTGACCCATCAGGGGCGCTGCATGCTCAACATTAGGGCCTCCCTGCTCCGCTGTGGCTGCAACCTTCTTCTGCAGACAGAAAAGTGCTCGGACGAAAGCGATTTCAATCTCACAGCTCCCCCTTGAGGCCAGTGACTGCTGTCGTGACAGAGCACACTGCTGAATGAGTGACTCATCTATTCTTTTCTATTAGAGTTGTTGCAATGCACTGTACAGGTCATATTAACAACTATCATTATCATTAACCAATAACCTCGTGATCATAAGGTAGAGAGAGAGATGCTTAACTCGAGTCGATGTACCAAATGTGACTCTCAGCACAAACACAATGGCACTATGTACAGAGTGCATTGTAGATGTAAATTGGCTAAATTTCATTATTCAAAAGCACACTTTATTATGATGTATGGGCACATTACTATGCATGTATCATATTCAGGGCCTTCTGTGCTTTTAGTTTCTCAATCAATCAGCAAGATAACTACTGGCACTCAAACACTCAAGCACCTACTATCTATTCATGGGTACCAAATAATAAAGCTATGGACCTGTCTGCTCTGTCCCATTGTCTTATTTGTGTTTTGTTCTGCTCCTTTATGAAACATTTGGGTGAGACATTTAGTGGGGGGGTTTAATGAAAAGCTGATTTGGAATTGCTCCAGGGAAATGTAGGATGGTCCATTCTCAGGATCCAAAGTCAGGATATCTTGGCCTCTGTGGCTTCAGTTTTTTGATTTGACAGTTGTGAGAGCCCCTGTGTTATGGAAACAATGCTGAAAAGCCGGAATGCACCTTTACACTTTTTAGAGTCCCAATGCCTCCCAGTGGATCGAGCAATGAAAAAGCTATGTGGGAAGTATTAAACCAAATAAGTGGAGAAATCTCTGACTGAAGTTCCCTTCAAACATCCACTTCATAACTGCAGTTAACATGAGGCTCCCATATGTTGCCAACAGTAAATATCCCTCGCTGCAGACAAATTTCTTACAGCCTTACACTTGAATTCTCCAGCAGCACCTACAAATCAATATGAGCTCCCAGCGGTGGAGCTTCTTTTCTGTTCTCTCGTTCCTATTTTAGAGTCCCGAGCTACCACCGCTCTCACAAACTCAAGTGGTGTTTTTCCTCTGTCCACTGAGTCTGAGGGTCACTCCAACTTATTGATCCGGTCCAGGATTGTTCAGCTTATCAACAGCCTTTTGGAGATGACCCATGGCGTTTTTCAGAACAGCATTGAGCATTCGAATCCATTGTCTATTTTTTTCCTTTATTTTTCCAGAAGAATAAAAATAGTTTAACAAACAAAGACTTCTTAATTCTCTCCATTTTGACCTGTATTTACAGCTGAAGATGAAACAAACGCCCCAGTCATGTACAATTCATCTCCACTTGGCTCCGTTCCTACCCCGATCCTCCCTCACCACGCCCGGCAGGCTTGACAAGAGAGTACCGGGGCCTATTGCTGTGTCTTTGACGAGGTATACAGGCTATTCAATGATTGGTGACACATTATTTTAAGCAGACATCACTGACGTTTGCAATGAGGAGCTTCTCCTTTTGTTCAGAACTGCACCACACTAGGCCTCTTTGTACACGGCAGGTAACATCTAGCAGGTTATGACCAATGACACATGCTTTCACGTACTGGCATGACTTCAGAAGATAAAAGACACAATTTTCCTCTGGAAACACCACATGACCGATACAAGAGAAGAGGACAAGATCATTGACAAGTCTCAGATCCTGTTGTGTCCAGAGGAGATAAACTGTTATGTGGAGGGTCCCTGAGGGAAGTGAAGACAGTTGGTTTGAATGCACAAGCAAGACATACCAGACACATAGGATTAATGGTTAGCTTCAAAAACAGAGCAGATATTATTACATTGCAGCGATACTGAATAATCACATGGAAGGACGCGGAGCTCTTACACATCATGTGAAACCCATGGACCTAACAGGCTGTTTGATACTGTACGTCAAGCACCTTCTAAATGTCATAAAGCAAGTAGGCCCACTAAAGCACTCAACGGAAAGGTCACATATAAGTTGGATTTTACAGTTTTCACTTTATGTCTCTCTAGCAACATTTTTTTTTTCAAATGCATCTGAGATAAATCTCAATTTTGTCAAAAACTACCAAGGCTGTAGATTTTAAACAACAAGTGGATGGCAAGTGTGACACCATGTAAAATCAGCACAGACCAAGACAAAGCTGAAGCTTGTTATTGCGAGGTTTTCCTATAACATAGGACTGCAGTGTCCAGAATCCATCCTAGGAGTATATTATAACAGGATCCTTGTGTGGCGTTATCGTCCTTCCTTGCCAGCTGAATACAATCACATGAATCAGGGCTGAGTGGCTGAACAATCAACAGCAGAGGAAATGAAAGATGCCTGAGTAGTTGTGGCTATTGTGCACCTGATCAGGACAGAGGTATCAATACAGTCTGAACAAACCCAAGAAGTCGTACTAATTAAATTTTAAAGAATTCAAAATGTAGAAATATTATACAACAGAGAAAACATGAGAAAAAAAAGCAAAATTACTGCGACCCGTTGGAGATGAGAGAGGCAAAAGAGATGGGGCAAAAACAGCCAGGACTGAAAACCTTTGGGTCCATGTCAGAGTGTTAATACAGTAATCCAGAGGTCTGCATGTAATAGCGGTGGATTTGAGCACCATCTCTATGGCTGGGGGGTCAGAGGGTCACTGGTCCAATCAGGTTGGAGGGTCATGGCTGTCAGAGCTAGTTTCCAGTGCAGAGCGGCAGGCTGGCACAGTGATGAGGATAATGACGTCTTAGTGTCACATCGGATCACGCAGCAGTCACACAGTCACAGAGCAGGAGTGGGCAGGCTGGGCCGCAGGGGCCCCAAATGCACCCGATGGGCACAAAAAGTCCAAAGGCCTGGCCTTTAGTGTTCCCATAGTTCAGTGGAGCTCCAGCACAGTGCAGAAAGGATGAAATGAAGCCGGATCTACTCACGTGTCAAATGTTCAGAATGGATCAATACGTATCGTCAAGGGAGCAGTTGCTTCAGTTAAGCCGTATGGCCTGCAGAAGTGGTGAATGTCTAGTCATCCGTTTTCATTCAGTTATTTTAGGCCCAAACCAGGAGGGACGTGAAGGCTCATTAGTTTTTGAGGGTGAAATCCTCTTCTTCACTGGTCGCCCCCACCTCTGGGCCAATGTGCTGAGTGCTCCTGTACAACACAGACAACAGGGGTTAGTCTCGCAAACAGTGTGTCTGAACAGCCCCATTGTGAGGCTGTACTCTAGCAGTACTTTAAGATGAACGCTAACACACTGATGTTCAGGTGTTGTACAGATTAGGCTGATGTGAACATGACTGGCTTTGCAGGTATTTGCTCATAAACCAAGTACTGGAAGTGAAATTTTAAACCTGCTGTCAGAGAGAAAAACAGCAGAAGATCAACTAGGTCATTAGGGTTCGTCCTCTAGGGCCCATGAATGTCTGCACTAGACTTCAGTCCAACAACTGTTGAGGCATTTGAGTGTAGCCCAAGGTAGTAGAACGACCAACAAGTCCAACTGTAGAGCTGCTAACGTTGCTAAAAGCCAGAATAATATTTTTGTTACTGTGGTTTGTCAGGTGGATTTGTGCAGCTCCAAAAAGTAAGGCGATGAGTTGTTTTTTAATTTGCAAATCCAAATTACACAAAATCTACATATTTACATTGTTCTGTGCTGACCCACAATCTGCAAAAATGTCTTGAATGAGAGAAGTACATGTTGCTTACCTTTCTCTTCTTGAGTCCACCGCATCTGTAAAGACTACGTTTATAGAATTCCTTCATCCAAACACTTCCAGTCCTTTCATTGGTTCCTTCATTTTCATCCAAGTTTATTCCAAGGTTCGAGCAGAAGAAGAGGCCTTCATAGTAACAGCCACTACTGATTCAAAAACATCCAGTAGCTCAAGTATGGGTCTGCAGTGACATTCAATCAACAACCCAAACGCATCATTCTTGCCTTATATTTTTCAGTTGTTTGATTTTCTAATTTGTCCAGTGTTTTTTGTTCATATTTATGCTCCTTCTGCTCCAGTGAGGGGGGAAAAAAAACTTCAAAAACATCTTCTGTTTTGCATGAAGGCCAAATCACGTGTCAACAAACACTGACAGTCGTTCATTGCCTTAAAAGTTAATATATATATTTATATATAAAAAAAGTGTCCATAAATTATTCAACAATGTTCAGTAGATAAAATACCACTTGCATTTCTGCTCTGAAATTATCACTTTGTGCTTTCCGCAAACAAAAAACATTGAAAAAGAAGCAGCAAATTTTTGCCAGAGGTTAATCCATATAAAAGAAAAAAAACATTGTCCCTTGAAATCTGAAAGGTTCACTCTATCTGTGTCGGCTGGATATCCCGTTGCTGTTCGTAGCAGGCTCTTCCAGCTCATCGTCCTCAAAGCCGTGAAAGGTGGAGGTGTCGCTCTCCGAGGTGGTGCCGAACAGCTCCTCAGCTCCGGTAAAAGTCCCATCTTCCTTCTCTTCTACACGGTCAGCTGGAACAAAAGACAGAGTCAGTGAATAGCTGAAAGGTTAACAAATGATATCTTAAAGAAAGTCAAATCATCTTACATCACATTACAAGGTGAGGTATTATACTCCGGTCTATGTGAACTCACTTGTGCATTGGCAGGCTGAACAGGGAGACCCAGATTTACCCGTTTTCTTGTTTGAGCCCTGGCATTTATTACAGTAGTTGTTGGGAATGCTGGTCCCACCTGGACCCTTTGGACCTGTGCAGAAATTCCAAAGGAGGGAAGTTGTAGGGTAAAAATAACCCTTTTCTGGTACGACAGATTACAGGAACGTCAGTCAGACTTCTTACGCTTGTGTCTGTCAGTCTGTGGTGCAGAAGGAGGCCTGGATGCCACCGTGTTCCTCTCTCCAGCTCTGTTTTCTTCTGCCAGGTGGGAATGGGTGTAGTGGTAGCTTAGTCCCGTACGGTTCCTGTAGCGCTTTGCACAGACTGCCACAAACAGCAGGCAGATGTTAAGGCTCCACATACTTTTCTTGAATCGTTTTCCCCTTTTCTGTCCACATGTGTTTAGGATAAAGGCCTCCATACCCTTTTCTTGTAATGAGACCCAAGTTATAAAGCAACATTGCTAAAACAAATACATGCGGGAGGGCAGAATGATAATCTCATCATAAATGGGAAAAATAAAGAGGCCGCACAGCAGTTAATGGACGCAGCTATTCAACTTCTGGCTCCAAATGGGAAAAACAGTAAGCATTCTGGATCTGATTACAATAGTCACTCAAATAAAACACAACCCCAGACAGCATAATAACCATGTCTCAGTCTTACAGTGCCAAGGGCACTCTTCAGCTTGAGAAAAGTAAGATAATATAGGGGCTGAATCAATAATCAAAGCACTTGCAACCACTCAACAATCTATCAAAACAAGATAAAAAACCCAACTACTGTCCAAAAGAGTCAACAGATTCACGTACCTGAGGTCGAAGATTTTGAGTTCTGCTTTTGTTTGTATCTGTCTGAAACAAAAAAGACAAAGCAAAGAGGAGCAAACAGTGTGAGTATGTGTCACAACAGAAAGAGTAAAACCCAATAACACACCTCACCGAGATTTTCCACGTGTAAACTTGCATGTACAGGAATATTTGAGGCAACATGAAAACTAGTTCTGCTTTCATCTGTGAAATCTGCTTAGACAAAAGTCACCCCTTATAGTTGTTTTGGAACAACTCCTGGATATGTGGATGTTCTAGAGATGTACGGTAGAGAATGAATAAGTATAAAGAGAGATAAACTCCCACTGTGGGCATCATCCACGGTATAACAAGTCCTTAAGCAGAAATGAGGAAAAGAAAATGTTCTGTTGAATCCAGTTAATGGAACCAAACTTTAGCTATGCATGCATAAATGAAACTTGTATGCACACTTATATAATAGTGGTCTGGTACTATATATGGCATAATTAACTTAAGGAATGAAAAAGGCTAAGTATGACAGACAGAAACTGCATCACATTGTAAACTCTTTCTTTCTTCATTGTGCACTCAGCTGTTGAAAGGATATGTCAGTAAAAAGAGGTAAAATGCTTTGGACGCTCCAGAATTCATCTGTACTTACTGTCACAGACATATGGCTTGTCGTCATCCAAGTCTGCCCTCCTGCGGCCTGAGCCCCGACCCTAAAGACAAAATACCTCATTTATGGACATAAAAGCTGCATCTCACACACACACACACACACACACACACACACACAGGTAACAGACGTAATGTCTTAGCCACTCCCTCAGTTAAATGTGATTTAATAAGAAGAAGAAATAAATGTTCTTTTGTTTAGTGTAGATCATCTTGAGTCTCGACCTTTGGTCACTTACTCTTCCTTTGCCCCGATGTCTCCTCTTGGGAGTGTCCACCTCGTAGTCGTCGTCATCGTTGAATGCGTCTTCTGCTGCGTCGGCCTCCAGAACCCTCTGAGAGAGAGAGAGAGAGAGAGAGAGAGAGAGAGAGAGAGAGAGAGAGACCCTCCTGAAACAGCACTGAGCAGCAACAACAGAGGAGAGAAAAAGCTATTCTTTCCCAGCTACAAATGTCTATTGGATGTGAAAATGCTTACAGATCATATTCTTTATTGAATTAGTTTGTTTAGTTGCAGCAGGATAAATTGTGTTATCTGTTTGCCTTGACAGGGCGGATAAACCGTAGCGCTGCGAGCTTTGTTTTCCTCTGTGCTCCCTTTGGTAAATATCCCTGTTTGCACAGGTATATTTGGTGGAATGTGTGACATGGAGATATGACTGTTTTTGACTCTGAACAAGACTGCAGAGATCAGTAATGTTCTAGACCAATAGAGATTTTTTTCTTGTGGACTTCACTCATCATTACCACATCCATAATGGTCAGTTAGCGGGAACTCAAAGTTGAAGCAGGCCGACTTATCCAAACTGCCTCTCGGTGAGACAGCAGTCGGCTAACGAGCCCTGCAGGTCAGCCGGAAAAACTTGGCAAGTTGCCTTGACAACCAGACAGGGCGCACCACTTCCTCCTCAGTGCCAGGGCCCTCAGTCGTTTGAGTGATACCACTGAACATTTACATTTTAAACGTTTGGCTGATGATCTTAACCTGAGCAACACGCACGCACATACGCACACGGAGCGTCGGACCGAACCAAACCTGGATCTCCAGCAGGCTCTCCTCATCGTTCTTAGCGCTGTTCCTCTTGTCTAGACCCTCTCCTCGCAGCAGAGCCTCCAGCGTGGTGCTCTGAGTGGGCAGGGTGTCCTTGGACATGAGGCCGCCGTCTGCACGGACACAAAAACAGGCAAAGCGTGATGAGTCATCGAAACGCCGGCTCAGTGTTTGTACTATCACGGCATGCCAACACACGTCTGCTGCTGGCTTTTGGTAGGAAAGGTATGTAATCGAAGTGGTTGGAACCTGTGTATCGCTTATGATGACAAAGCTGCAGCATATTACAGTCCTCTAGTGTGTGCTGTTTCTCCCAGTGCATCAGCATCAAGTGCTGTAATTGAGGCAAGTGACTTTAACCTTTGAGCAGATTTCCATTATATACACTACACCCTGTAAAAGTATTTGTTTGTTACAGCAGCTGTCATGTGGTTTTTTTGCCTGCAACAGATAATGTGTCATCGAAACTATTTCCACAGCATGACATTACTGAAAAAAAGAAAACATAGGTTTTCACTCTGAAAGAGAATGCATTGTCACTGGTGAATGCTCAATTACACTCCACCATGCAGACATGAGGCCGACCGTGTCTCCAGGAATCTCTGAGGCGCGACGTCGTTAAGTGGCTCGACGCTTTGACCCGCGCGCATCGTGCAGACATCTCCCCCTACACGGAGACGACGACTGAAACGAGCGGCGCAGGAGGGCCAGCAGGTTGAGCAGTCAAAGCAGAACAAATAAAAGCTTTGACGGTCGGTCGGGCGCGCGCGTCTTATTTACAAAAATCTTTTCTCAACATTGAGCTTCCGGGATCATCCGGCTGCACTGTGGGAGTGCACTTCAAAGCCCCCCCTCCCCCCTTCATCTCACCGCTACGCCCACTGGAAAGACTTTTTCAGAATATTGAACATGAAGTGCAGGAGCATCAGAGGACTGCAAAGGTAAGAGGCAGATGTGAGAGGTAGGCGTGACGAGCAGATCCAGTTTGCTTCTCCGAAAATGGGCCCCTCCACCCTGTGGCGGCAGCCCCTCACCATTGTGTCTGCACACGTTGACTTTCAACTCTACGCGACGAGACAGACCCCCCCCCCGCCGCCACCGCCGCTACCCCCACCTCCCTCCCTCCCTCTCTCCCAACCCATGGGAGCTGGGGGGGCTAAAAATAGAGGCAGCAGCAGCCTGCAGCAGGGAGCTGATTCTGCATGCAGCCCCAGTCTCTAGCACACCGTCAGTTAGCCGGCCTGCCGAGGCTGCGAGACAAGACTCCGCCTGCTGCCCTGCGCCGGCCACCTCTGGCCAGCTGCACAACGTGCTGCATATAAGCAGACGCCAGGTCAGATCAGGGTGCGTTTCCCCTGTGCTGGGCACCGGCAGACAGCACATACAATCGGCTGTTGTTGGGAGAGAGGAAGGGACAGCAGGGTGGTGGCGGCGGCGGCGCTGGTGGGAACTCAGCGAGCGCCGGCTCAGTGGAAAACAATAGGCTACAATGGGATGTGTTTGGGAAACAAAGGCCTGGTTCATATGCTATGTCTCCGTCTTGCTCTCTCCTTCCAGGCTCTCTTGCTCCATCTCACTTCCTCAACTTCCCCAACGTTTGTCGCTCCACCATGCAACGCAGAAGCCAACACGTCGCAACAATGGAGACTTCCCTCGAGACACAATAGCGTCGTCACAGCCTTTACAAGAAACGACTTGTATCTAAAAGGCGTTATGTTTCTGTGCGAGATCCTCTCTTTTGTCATGCTCATTCCTTAGCACAGTGTAGCCCTGCAGAGAGTATGCAAGCCTTGGGCACAGAATGGACCAGTTACTTGAGCTCTGTAACACTGGTCACAACAACACACACACACACAGACTGCTCTGCAATTTATAGGGAGAGATGAAAGAGTTGCCAGAGAGAAAGAGACAAAACCAGTCAGCAAGGGAGGTGGTAAGGAGAAAATAAGATACGGGGAGAACGTAGAGGAGAGGGCAAATGGTTTGAGTGAGCCGCATCAAGCGGCAGCAAGAGAAAGCCAAACTCCATTCAATAACATTTATTAAATACTGTCTGCAGTGGCCGAACTCTGGCTCGCTGCTCCCAGCAGTGGTAAATCTAATTACATGTTCTACTTCTCACAAAACAAGTTTACCAGCCGGGGTGAACACAGCCACATTTCATCCGCTGAAAAATGACTGGCAGACCGTTCTGCTCAGTGTGTGGAGACGGAGTGATACGCTTTTAGCGAGATTATTCCAGATCATCACCAGTAATCACATGAGCTGAAGGAGGTGGGTTCAGAGACAAGGGGTGGGTGGGGTGGGGGCGGGGGCGAAGGGGAGGAGAAAGCGGGAGGAGAAGGAAGCCACGGGCAGGTGGCCTGAGGAGAGCGGGCTGCGGGGCCTTACCGAGCTGGAGACCGTAGATGCCCAGGCGGGGATCTGTGGCGTTGTGCAGCCGTCTTTTCTTTCTCCAGCAGCGGGCGGGGTATGTGTACATCTGCCCGGCCGAGACCCCTGCATAACAACAGGGACGCACACGCCAACAACCCACGTTCAGCTCTCAGAACACATGATACTTGTATAATTATCGTGGCAGTTTACAGAAAAAAAACAAATACGCTCCTGTTTATCATGAGACAGATTTTTCACAGTGATTATATTGATTTCTCCTGTTTGCTACAGATTGCTGTGCGGAGATTTATTGAGATTAAGAGTGCTAAATTAATTACTTGATTTTGGTTGACAGAACATCAATCAGCAACAAGGTTGATAATCAATTGGTTTTAATCATTCGCCAAGCATTCGTAATTTCTAAAGTATGAACATTTATTAAGTTTAAATTCTGCAAATAAATTATTAGTTCAACTATCCAACTATTTTTTCAAATCAAACCTATTAATGTTTGGTCTATAAAATGTTAGAAACTAGAGAAAAATGCTCATCAGAGTATATTTTATCCCACCAACAGTCCAAAACCCAAAGATATTCAATTAACAAAGTTTTGAAAACAGGAAATAACTTAATGATCAATTGGTTATCAAACTTGTTATCGACTCTTTTCTGTCCATTGATCAGTCGTGTAATGCTTGGACAAAATAATAAGCTTGAAGATGTCACCTCAGGTTGTAGTACCACTGCAGGGGACATTTTTCACAATATGCTGACATGTTATTAACTAAACAACTGATTGCTTTAGGAAAAACTCCAAAAATTGGAAGATTAATTGTCACCCTTGTTAAATGTCGACACATTTTTTGCAAGCTTAATGGACTAAAGACACTGTTAATTCTCACTTAACATTCTTTATATGCTTGTGTGTGTGTGTGTGTGTGTTGGTGTGTTTGCCCACCGGGGCTACGGTGGTGCCGCTCCATCCAGATGTAGCAGTTGTTCTGGGCCACGCCGGTTTGTGAGTCCAGGAATGGCAGGCGGACGCTGCGCTCAGCACACAGGCGGGCATTGTAGCTGCGGCACTGCTCAATGGCCTCCTTATAGAACTGGTCGCCCAACCTGCGAGGGGTGGGGTTAGCGGCAGGGGTCAGCGACACCGAGCGGTGCGGCCGACACCTGTTCAGGCGCTTGTGCGACAGCTGGTTTGAAGAGCTGGCCGGGAACAGACGCATCGCCAACGAGGAAGGCGACTATTCGCAGAATCTCTGTTATGCAGATCAGTATTTGAGCCGTGCACGGACGCCGCGATAAGGCCCTGACGCGTTTTACTGGCTGCGGCTCATTAAATCAGTTAGCTGAGGAAGCTACAGCGTGATGGGCAGCAGATCAATACGACATGAGGAAAGAGGTACCAGTTGCTTCTGCAGAGGAAGAGCAACTCTGCACACAGGAACATGTCAACCCGCGTAACGCTGTCGGACTGATAGCGAAGCCTCCCTGGCCTCTCCCGAGCTCGCCTTCGGGGGGAGAATTCGTAGGGAGAAGAAAAGCGCAAACCAGTGCAAACCAGTTCCAGCAGTGAAACGACTCCTGAGGTCAAACGCATCACGACCTCTGCGGGCTCTTGGTGTGATGCGAGCTGCCGGTGTGTTGACTGAGTTAGATTATCGCAGCAACACAGAAACCTGCGTCACTCCTCTGACCAGAGCGCAGCAAGAGACTCTGGTGCTTTAGTTCCACTTTTCTCAGTGCCGCTGAGATTTTTGGCAGTCCCTCAGGGTTCCGGAGTTAATATACAGAGTGAAACGGAGGGGGGGGGATTTCGCATTCAAGCCCTCAATCGCTGCCACACGCCTGGTATGGTAATTAGCCTACTTAATTAATCTCAGCAGAGTGCCTAGCACAAGGGCAGGTTCTAATTTGAGAATATCAAAGATGGGGGCAAATGCTGCAACTCTGAAATCAGGCGCAAGGTACTTTGTGTGCGATTTTCCGCGGCGCGCCGTTATATCACGGGGCAAACGGGGGCAAATAATGCTGCAGCAGTACGAGCATCTCCAGGTCCGCATAATGAAGTTCCTCCACATGTTCTCAATTACTACATTAGGAAGACGGCCATTTTGAAGGGAAACTAATGAGCTGCGGGCCGCGAGTCGAGGCTGGAATCTTAAACTATAGGTGGAGGAGGTGGGAGGCTGATTTGTCAGCGTCTTCCAGGCCCCGGCCCCCCTCCTTCATCCTCTCTCTCTCTCTCTCTCTCTCTCTATCTTTACCCCTACCCCTCCATGAGACGGCGTCCAGCGGATGAACAGCCGCGTTAGGAATGCTGTCCCGCACAAAGCCCGTGGCTCTGCCGTTCAGACAAAGCCACAGTGTGCGTGGCTGCCTGGGGAAAGCGAGGCCTCGCGTCGGCGGCGACTGCGAAGAGTAAACAGGTACAGCGCGAGCGCAGGGAGGGGCGGAAAGGTGTTTGAAAGAGAAAGAGGGGGATGGAGATAAATTAAAAACACTAAGACGCGGGGGAGAAAAAAGGGTGAGACGATGAGGGGAGGCGCTAACAAGCAGCCTGCACTTGGCACGATCACACCAAGATGGTGGCCTCATTGGAGTCAACACTCATCTCACCGCTCGTCTCTGCCTTGTAAAAATGTCACGGCGTGTTACAAAGCCAAGGAAACACCGGCTCCTCAGATGTAGCGCCGCTTTCTCAGCGAGGAATTTTTACAAGAGGAATCACGCGGGGGGGTTTTCTCAAAACAGACGGGCCCGATCTGACGTCTTCTCCGGCAGCCTGACCACAGATTGCTTTTCCAACTGTCAACCCCCCATCCAGCTAACCTGCTTGCCTCACAGCCATTCCTTGATATCAACGCACGGCTCCGACGGGACACGCCGCGTCGTATCAGTTTACCAAAAGCCGACCAGCTGACTAACGGCCCGCTACAGGAGCACGCTCAGCGCCGAGTGCCAAGACACTCCTGAGATTACCCGAGTCAAAGTATAGGACGCTGAACTGTGAAAGTGAAATGTGCAGGGCTGGGGGTGGGGCGGGGGTGAAAGTCTTTTGGGTTCGGGGTGCTGGCGGCCTGCACGGCGACACTGCACACTCCCAATCGGAGCGCCCGCCACCTCGAGCAGCAGGTGCGTAGGTGAGAGATTTTTCTGACACTTGTAATGAGTGACAACACCCACACGTCCAACGAAGCAGGAGGGGAGAGGAAGCCCCCCACACACACACACACACACACACACACACACACACACCGCCCCCACCCCCACCCTCCATCTCAGCAGCGACGACTTTCCCCCTCCTGCCTGGACTGTTTTGTCCAGCGTGGTTTGGAGAACAAATCCAGTTTTTTGGGGGGTTTTTATTTCTTTTTACAACTATTCCTATCAAGTATGACAACTCTGTGCTCGCCAAATTACTTCCCGAGATGTGGGAAGCGTGCAGCAGAGACGGGATGAGACACAGACACACAAAGCGGTCCGACACTCGCAGAAACGCATTCAAATGGGAGCACGATGGTGGATTGGGAAACGTATCACTCAGACTGTCTGCTACAAACAACCTTCTACAAACTATGGCTTCCTGGTTCAGCTACCGTACCTACACTGGCTGCGCGCACACACATTTTTCCAGTTCAGCAGAGGCCTGCGACCGACGCTGACAACATTCACTTTCGGTTTCACCGGCAGACGGACCTGAGATCGGTGGTTCCCAAGCTTTCTTAGCTGCTTTCCTCTTAATTATGTGGTTTGTTCACAACCTGTCTGACTGGACTTTCTGCGAGAATTTGCCCGTGTCCTCTTTCTGAGGACACAAAACACACACACACACACACACACACACACACACAAGTCTTAATGAATGTTTAAAATCTAGCTCTGCTTCTTGGTGACAAAAAAAACTGGCGGCTTCACAAAAGGTGCCTCACAGCGAGGTATGTGCTGCACATCCTCGATATCTTCCAGCTGAGTGGAGAAGGTGAGTGTGAGCGCGAGGGCGAGGAACAAAAGCCAATCTTGTGGGTGGCGGGGCCTCCGCTATCAGTGTGTGTCTGTCAACGGCTCGCCGTGTCACATGGCCGTGTCCATAATGGGAGCATGTGTCAACACCTTTTTTGCATATCTAATGGCAAACTGGAGTTTGCAGGAGGAGCAGCTCGCAGAGGCGACGTGATCCGCGGGCTTGAAGAAACTCCCGTGTTTGCTTTCGTGCAGCCAGGCAGATCCGCGCACGAAGCCGTGATCTACAAACACGAGTTCGGCCTCACCAGCTCTGTCGAGAACGCCTCTCAAATTTGCAGGTGCGCTGCTGCTTCACAGGAAGTTTCAGCTACCACATAACAAGAGAGGTGGAAGATGAGGAGGAGGAGGAGGAGGCACCTACAGAGTGACTTCATCCTGACAAAGACCTGCGATTACAGCAACCAGAACAACGCTGTCTGGGTTGAGGGCAGGAGTGAAACCAGACCATACACCTCCACGCTGAGCAGCGGGCCTGACTCACTCACAGCACAGCGTCCACCCGCTAGAAAACTCCAGCTGTGGCTGAAAATTTAATGAGCAGCTTTATGAGCTTCTTTATTAATGAAATATTCTGGACTCCATTTTAATCAGCAGATTCTGGAGATTACTGTCCCCCCGTGCTCGGACGAGGGACCGACCTCACACGGACGTGCGCGGGGCTTGCACGCCGCAGCTTCATCTGCGACCACATCTCCACAACAATGTCAAAATGGCGTTTCATTTCCCATTAAGTGAATCAACTTAATACAAAGGAAAAAAAAGGTCAAACTGGTCCACAGGAGCGACATCCAATTAGTGTCAAGTGTGTATAATTATAATCTGACAAACTTGTGAAATGAAGTCAGAAACCCGAGACAGGGGCTAATTATAGCAGATTGAAACACTTCATTAAGCACAGCTTATAGCAAGGAGACATTCCACATCTGAATGCTAAAACGGCTCTGAGATGAAACAGCAGCTTGACAGCAACGCTCCAGCTTGTTGGGACGCAAGAGAGGGAAACAGTCCAACCAGGCAATAATGAAACGTACTTTCTGATAGTAATGGAAAAGTACATGACACACGGCAAGAGAGAGGAAGGAGCTACGTGAAATGGTTGGTCTTTTTTTAACACTTTAACGTCAGCTGCTCAACTGGACTGTTCAGGTGCCAGAGAAGGAGGGTGGTGACTGTAGCGGGCAGTTCCCCGGTGGGTAAGACTGTGAGGGAGGAGGCCGCACGAAAAACGAATGCAGATTGCAGGAGAAATTTTGCACTGAGCTAAATTTCCTTTCCTGAGCGTCACACGTGCAGGTGGGGGCAAGCCACTGTGACTGTTCAGTCATCTGTAGCCTCTTATAATACCACAGAATGAAAGCGACTGGTAGGACCTACATATTGGTAGGTGAATTATTTAAAAATGATAAGTAGACATTGGCTGGTGCACTCCCAAACTAGCAAAGTGTCAGTGTGTTATGGAGGAAAAAACCCCTGCACAGTCAGAATGAAAAACATCCTTCTGCACCCTTCTCCTCGGTGCAGCAGCGATGCCAGCGGGTGAGGTGCGAGTGTGGTCCACTCCTTGCGCTCCAGTCCACGGAGATGCCAGGGTACCTCTGTGGAGGAGCAGATGGTTCTCTTGCTTGTGCCCAACACTTCCCTCCCTGTCGGAGCATCTCTCTGACAGATGGGCCCAGGATCCTGGACCAAGCTAATCTCCAGCACTCCTCCACTTAAAGGCACAGTGGAGTGCCTGCTCTACCTTACACAGCCCCAAAGAGCCATGATGATCATTACAAACCCATCAATACGGGCTGTGACCGCTGCTGCTGCTGCTGCTGCTGCCACCTCCAACTGAATACATGCATGTTGGTTTCCTTTTTTTAAACATGCAAAATTATGATGTACTTTTAATATGAAAAGAAGCAAGTGAGGCGGGAGGCTAATTGTGTCTAACTTACAGTAACATGTCTACCAGTGGAACTGGTGAAACAATGCAGAAGAACAAAGGAGAAAATGGAGAAAAAGGTGGAGCATTTCTTTGAAGTTGAGGGACAGAAAGCAACACTGCTGGGGCTGACAGCCCGGTTCCGGCGGCGGACACCGAATTGCTGTCACTTTTGTCGATTTCGCCAGCACCAGCATGCAAATACAAAATGCCTCCTCCCTTGCTTTACCGGGTCCTGACCACGTCTGCGCTCGGAGGAGCCAAAGTTGACATGTCGACAATTCACACCAACTACAAACGACTTTCGGAATGTCAGGACGGCGTTCCGCCGCCGTGCTCGGCCGAGCACGAAGGAAAATCGGCTTTTAATTATTCGGTGCGGCGCAAAGGCACGTTGTCGACAGTTTTTCAAATAAAATTTACAGCCCAGGAAAAGACGACACTCTCCCGTGTTCAGTGCATACCCGTCCGACAGAAAAGCTCCCCCGGGGCAGTCAAAATGTCAGGCAGCCTTACGCACATGTTGAGGACTAAATGATAAAATCTTGTGGAATAAAAGAACTATACGGGGCTACTTTGCCATGCAAGAAGTACACAAAATAGATTTGGACAGCTTAATCTGCCCTATGCACACGGCTGGAAATGACATGCACGAGCGGTCGGTTTTAACATACGAGTTGGCAACAAAGTAATTATTCACAATTTCCTCAATGTCTAAATTACTTACGCTTTTAGTGGATTCTGAATGACAGCCGCCATTTTGCTACAATGTAACGCAATATCGGCGTCTTGCAGTTCTGAGGGAAACCTACGGGAATTGACCAATCCGAGCTCGGGGTGAATTCGTGGACCAATACGTCTGCAGCATAGGGGACGGGGCGTGGCTTAAACGGGGTAAACTGTCAAAATTATTTTAAAGGGTTTTCCCTTGTATTTAGATTGTACACAACTGAATTACAGCACTTTTAAAGAGACCCTTACTGTAGCTTGAATACATATCAAGAGAAATTTCCCTCTTTGGTGAGTCACGGCAGCGCAAATGGCACAGAATTTCAACATGGAAGCTACAGTTAAATTATTTATTAAAATAATTATACATTATTTATTATCATCAATAAGCACCAAGCAAATAATTTCCTCTCACTTTATCCGAAGCTGAAGTGTTGGAGAGGAGTGGAAGCACAGGCTCATAATACACAGGCGTGCACAAAATCTATTCCTCCCACATACAGCACAGTTAGTGGTATGACACTGGGAGATTTAAAACACACACACAAACACACTGAAGACATGGAGGCAATTTCAGCTTGTGTTTTCACAGAGCTGATAAAACTTTAATCATATGCAAATCTTCCACCAATTGAGCATGTATCCACACGTCACTGTTTCAAGTTATTTTCCAACAGTTTAAAATGCATCAATCATTCCTGCTTGATTTGTTGTGTTGTCAGTGAGGAGTGTTTGTGGTAGCACCCAATCTAATTGCAAAAAATACAAAAAAATACTGGACATCACAGCAGTTATTTGAAGCAACAGAGTGCACAAATTTGGATGGGAATAAAGTCCAGTACAAGTGATCTGACATGACGTATTTCCTATTCTACCCTGTGCAATATGAGCGTCTCAGAGGAGGGCTTGTGTGATGCAACATTCAGACAGATAAATCTATTTTGAGACAAGGTAGACACAACATCTTCTCATTAGACATCAGAACCAAGAAGTTCCACTTAAGAAGCAAAGGGAGAATCAACTTTATCTACAAAGCCTACAATCGACAAAAATCGACCCCTTTTTTTCTCTTTTTTAACAATAAAATACAAGCGTGTGTGTTAAAGGCATCACCTTGTGCTTTGTATGATATCAACATGTAACAGTCTCAGAACTCAGCGACACAAAAGTACTAATGATGAAAGACAAGTTAAAGCTCTCAGTCACTGACTATGATTCATTATCTCATCATTTCCACATTTGATCCTTTCTATGTAATGCTGAAAGATTAAAAAAAAAAACATTGGGGAGAAACGGTCATTCACTACAAAGTCGATAAATATAAATACAGTAATTAATGTCAAACAAAAAACAGCAAAAAAACCATACAATTTCAATAACAGATGTAAATTAACGGAAAAAGTAGTGACAAAAATGTGTTGAGCTTTGTCAGGAGCCATTAACCTGTCAGACTGCGTCTACAAACTTGGAAGCATGAATATAATATGAATAACTGGTTCGAAGAAGAATTTGGATATTATTCAGTTCCACAAAACAATATCCATACACCCAAGCAAACATATACTGTAAATACTTAAAAAAATATTAAAATCAATGTGTCAAAAAATCTAATTTGAACACGAAATACGACATTTAAAAACATGTATACACTAAAAATGCCGCTCCGTAAAAGAAATAGTGAGTTTTGTTTGGAGAACGTCCTCTGAACAAGTAAAAGGCCATTGATCTCTCAGTCTCATGCATGCCAGAATGCTTATAAGTATCTTTTTTCTTCAATACATAAATAATTTCGAACATTTCAAATATACACTCCTCTAACATAGTTCTATGTCTTCATACAACCACAAATTACATGATGAAATATAAACATTATACCAGCACAGACACAGTGACCTGAATGATTTTTGGCACGCCAGATATCCACACTCCAGACCTTTCATTCCAGCTCAGCTTAGGACACACCACCTGATCATCTGGATATCTGGGTTTTGGCCATGGTAAGCAACAGCCTATAACAGCTGAAAAAGGCTTAGTGCAAAAACTAAAATGTTGCAATACAGCATGCAATGGAGCCTGCAGTTATACCTGCACAGATATTAAAATATCTCCTTGCCATTACACGTACTACATTAGAGAAACAATGCTCAATAATAAGAATTGCTGGAAACTAATCACACCAACCCCATGGGGTTCTCAACTAGCTAATATTCTTTAAATGATACATTTTTTTATATTTTCTGATAGTAGAAAAATAGCTGAACAGCCTTGTTTAACATAAAATTAGGGATTTGTGTCAATAAGAATCAAAATATTCACTCTGAGTGGAATTGCAGGTTTCCAACTCAGTCAAGTAACTCACGTGTTCTGGCTGTTCTACAAAGGCCACAGGAACTCTGAAATCCCAAATTTGCTTAATGTCCTATATGTATGCCTAAAAACTTCCTTGCCACAGATACAGGACAGAACCATTGGAGTAACAGAGGTAAAGCAGTGACAGACTGCGAGCTGAGTGAGTGAGTGGTTCTCTCCGGTGCTCTGAGGAAGGAAGGCCGTCCACGTTAAAGTTCTCCGGGTTTCTGGTTGCAGCTGGTGCATACGCGCACGGGGTGGTCCCAGCCCCGCGAAGGAACCGGCCGACGCTCCGGGGAGCAGTCGTCGCACACCCCTTGGCCACAGGCGCGGCAGTGATGCTTGGACAGTTTGGCAGTGAACTCGCGCTGGCAGTTGTGGCAGGACAAGATGTCCTGGTCAGGCACCCAGTAGGCAGGACGAGCTGCGTCTTTCACTAGGCCTAGAGGGAACACATAACACACATAACACCCTTTATGTCACTTTACCACTTTAAACCTTATCATGTTGATGTTTAAAGGAATCGTCATTCACCTTCTTGTCCAGAGGATCAATAGCACTGTCATGTCTTTTGGCTTAGTTTAGCATAAAGACAGGGAATTTGGGGAAACAGCTAGCCTAGCTCTTCCCAAAGCTAATAAATCCTGCCTACTAGTGCTTCTGAAGCTCACTTATTAGCATGTCATATCTTATTTGTTAAAATTGGTTTAATTCTGGGAGTCTCTGCTGGTTGCCTGGCAACTAAAACTTCAAAAACTTCTTCTCAAAATGCCAAAATAATCTTTTAATTTATAGTGACAAACATTCAATGAGCTTGGCTTTCTGCTGCAGTACCACCCTGTATTTACATTCACATACTGTATTTAAAATACTAGGCCTCTACTCCTCACTAAAATACTTTCAATTGTCAATTCCCATTGCTTTATTTGATCCATGCTGCCTAGTCCTTACCACTGTCTGGAGTGCACTGAAACAACTCAGCTCTGGCTACCATGTAAATATGTAAACAAGATTTGGATGTGGAAATAAGAAGGCTAATTTTGTTGTGTTTGGAGCAGACTGTGCTCTGGGATATTTTTGGGATGGTGTTGGATATGGAGATGTTTTCAGCAGGATATCAGGTTATCAAAAAGATATTCATCTATGCCCTTTAACGGTAAATATAGATCTACTGTAGGCTTACGTGGGCTTGTGTAACTGCTACGCGAAAGACATACATGAAACCTGATGGTAAAATAGGGGCTATGATTTCTGGTGTGTAGTTGAGTACAACATTCTACAAACTCTTCCAGTGATGCAAAGCACATTTTCTAAATTACTGGATTAACTTTACAGACACATATCAAATGAGCTGTTGCAAAAATGTTCTTCTGTTAAGCACAGGACCAGAGTGCATGCTGTGTGTTATTGCACAGACTATAGAAGTGACAGAACGAGAGTACTGGATAGTCACTGATAAACATTTACAGATGCATGTCGTGTAAGCAACTTCTTAACATCAATATCCTTGATGAGCTAACAGCAGAATGTCACAAGAAAATAAATGAACAGAGTTACTGGTGCATTTTTTAGCCTTTAAACATTCAGCTGGAAGAAATAGAAAATTAAAGGCAAATGCTAACTCTGCATTTGAACATCTGCTTGGTGAAACAGACAAAAGTGGATTATTTAAATAATTTCATATGTTTTCTTGTCCTGTGACATGTATATGTATGATCTACAGTGAGTTAAAAGAGACCTCTGACCTCTTTGGTAATGCTACAGGTTCTATTACAACTAGGCCATCGGGACATCCCATGTATACTGATGGCAAGACTCCTTCATAAAATTTCTGAGAGTTCAAACTAAAGACAAGACCGACTGCTGTTTGTTTTTCATTGTAAATGTACAATCTGCCTCTGCCACCAGAGGGCACTGAAACCACAGACTCACATTCATTGGGTCATTTGTTCCTGTTACATAACAATCTGTCTGGGGTTATGTTTCGGTCAACACTCACCAAGTGGGATGTCAATAGCAGTCACCACAACCCCTATGGTGTTGGTGACGGCCTCTCCAACCTTCCTGGCCAGGGTTCCACCTTCTTCCTCGTCGAGCTCTGCTTCAAGCAGCTCTGCATACACAGAATATCATTATGTTGAAGTCACACAAAAGTACAGGCTTCATGCAGATACTGAAAAACAGGGGACATATGACATTATTGAGAGAGTTTGTACCTTCATATGAGGCTCTCTGCTCAAAGCAGACGTCACAGACTCGGACAGGGGCAAGGCCCCAGCCTCTCTCAGGGACGGGTGCAGCTTTGGTAGAGCAGCCATCGCAGAAGCCCTCCCCACAGGCACGGCAGTGATGCTTGGTGTCGTTGTCCTGGAAGACTGCATGACACTTATGGCACACCTTGTACGAGAGAGAAAATAACAACACAAGCTGCTATTGACCAAGAGCTGGAGGGTAGCCTTACGCAATCTGAGTCTATCCAAGTTTTATCTTGTGAACTGCAAATATAGAGTAGACTGTGTAACAGGCGCACAACACCACAGACAGTAAACATCCCACTGGACACTAAAGTGTTGACGAGGCTGTTGGTGGTGGGTGGTGGAGGGTGGGGCTATGTGTCACTCACCAAGATGAGGGAGTTGGGTTTCCAGTAGGCTGGGGCGATCTGATCTGTCAGCCAAGAGGTGACGGCCTTAGCAGGCTTGACACTGAGCTCTGACACAGACTGGGCCACGAGGTTGACTCCATCCAGAAGACGCTGTGCTGCATTGCTATTGTCCTTTAAAAAGCCATCTGACTGCAAATAGAAGAATTGGTTATCTATACAGTATGCATCATTCTAGGCCTGTATGATTATGAATAATTGAAGAAATACAGTCTACGTCAGGTAAATAAATGAAATAGCTTGTTGTGTAGCTTACCCCTGGCCATACATGCTGGATCTCTGTGCGGACAACTGTGTCCACAGGGTCCTGGTTCCCATACCAGTACTGACGGCTCCGATAGATCACTCCGCAGTTGGGACATTCAATAACATACCTGAACATACACACACACACACACACACACACACACACACACACAAATCAGCCCAGTCAGCTCAGTCTCTGTGAAAATATAAATATTAGCATGTGTACATTTGAGGTATTATTTGATGTGGGGAATGTAGGTTAGTGTTAACAGTTAACTTGGATTTTAGGTCAGTGTTTGGAGCACCAGTGCTAAAGTTAGGCCCTGTAGAAAGGTAACACATGCCAAACCCAACCCTGGTTACATGTGACCCTGACATTCTCCTGCTACTCACCCAGACCAAGCGTATTTGGCGAGGCCCATCCACGGAGAGTCTGAGGAAGCTGAGGTCTTAGGGACAACGATCACTTCCTTTCCTCCTTCATAGCAAGCCTAAGTCGATTGCACCACATGATGATGTTAACATTAGTCTCATCAGTCGTAGAACAAGAGTAATTACAAAGTTGCTGGTATAGACAGTATAATAATGGTATGTAAAATAAATGGTCTGACTTAGTGCTAAAGGTGAGTTACTGGTCTTACCTTACAAGTGTAAATGCGATTATCATACTGAGCGGAATAACGACAGCGATGCTTTGCCTCGTGGCAGACTCCTTCTCCTAAGTGGTTCATGCTGTTCTTGCAGCCAGACCTAGGGTCAAAGTGAAAAGTCAGATTGCAAAAATAAGAAAGACAATGAAGGTTAGATGATCATAGATAAAAGTGCTATAAAGGCAACAAGTACTGACCCACAACTGAGGCACAGGCTGGAGCAGGTGAAGTATTCATCAGGAAAGAAGCAGCTGTGGGCCACCAGCTCACCTGCAATTTCCCCGTTGAAGCGCTCACTCAGCGCCTGCAGGAGAGAACCAGCAGATAACATAATGAAAGTCAAAAAATTAAAGTTCAGCTTTGATTTGCCACAACAACAAGCCCGCCTGAAGCAATTTGGAGGCTGGTCGATTTCATACTGCCCAACCTGCAGGGCTTTGAAGATGACCACAGGGGTGCGTGGGGAACGAGTGGCGTTGTTGTCCAGGAGCTGCTCCAGCTTATTCTGCAGACCACGGAAGTCCGTTGGTGGGCTGAGAGTCTGCGTTCCCCAGTACTGTACAGAACTGAAGGCATCGGGAAAACGGGAAAGCTTCCTGAAGCGCTCCAACAGCAGCCGATCTACAGACTCAGATGACCTATCTAAAACAAGACAAAGATGGAGATGGTAATATACAGTAAATGTATTAGCCATCAGTCCACAAAAAAAAACATGTAATTATGAGCAAACGCATGCAGTTCATTCCTGTTACAGTCTATAAGGCTCATACCGGTGTTCCTTTATGTTTTAGTGCATTAACGACAGATCATGTGTACTTCATACAACAAGACCTACCATATGTTGAATAAATATTTTGAAATATTTTTTCTTCCTCATAGGTAGTGATTAGTTTCCATATATTTCTATGTAGCCTGAAAAGCAACATACTTGAGTGAATATCAGGCCCTTTTTTTTATCTCTCAGTTATATTAATATACAGCAATAAGCAAACTGCACATCTCTACAAGATGATTTTAATATCACTGCAAAATGAAAAGAAAGCAGTGGCTGCGTGGAAGTTATAAACACTTGTAGTTTACAATTGTTGTGCACCGCATGCATTGGCTCATGTAAAGTATGACTTGCAGCAGCGAGATTAAACATGCAACAGCTGGTTTTGCCATTCAACTGTGTGACTACGGTTAGAAGTATGTGTTCCTTTATGACCTCACAGGCACAGTTTTCTGTTTAGTCCAAGAAGTAGTGTTTACACATTTCTTAAAAAGCTGGAATGCCAACTGCTACCTCCGGTGATGAAGAAGACAGGGAGAAAAACACCGCAGGCTAATATTTGCTGAGCTCGTAATTAGCTGCTATGTTTAACATTCAGTTTACTTTAAAGCCTCTGCCTCTCATCCCCAACGGTGATGCAGTCCTACACCAAATTCATGGTAATGCAGTAACAATGTGCAAGTCTAATGGAAAAGTTTAAGTAAAACTCTATTTAAAGATTTGACTTGTCCAAAAGATGAAGTAATTGTATTCTATCTATTACTAGTAGGATTACTAGAAGTGTTGAGAGGTTTTACCCGAGCCAAGCAACTTAGTGTGAACTGTTTCATGGAAGATAATGACCGCAGGGCCCAGGGTGGACAGCGGGACATCCAGGCCGCAGCGGGCTGTCGTGGCCTTCAGCTCCTTGGTGAAATGCTTCAAGTAGGCGTCCGAGGCATCCCCGAGGAACTTGAAGAGGTCATCGTGGAGACGGTCGGCGTGGGTACGGTAAATAATGAGGTCGGAGATGGCGAGCACCTTGAGCAAAAGACGGGTTCTCTGGCCCTGTTTGGAACTGTTCCCAAGCAGCCCCTCCGTATCGATGACCACTACTTTGTGGATGGGGTCAAAAGCCGCCCACACGCCCACTGTACAGGACTCTTGTGTGGGAGAGGTCTTGAACACTTCTCTCCCCATGAAAAATGTGTGGTTCAGGGTGTGAGACTTGCCCTCTCCTGTGTTACCAAAGATGGACACCACCTTCAGCAACTGGTCAGGGTCACAGTTCAGGCTCTTCATAAAAGAGGCTTCATCTTTTATCTTGGGGAGAACAAGAGATTTTACAAGTGAAAGTGAGTCACTACAAATTTAAGAGTCTACAAAAATAAATTAGATATTTTGGTATTTGATTCTGTTCCTACTCAACAACTCACCTGCATTTCCTCATTTTCGTCAACTAAGAGAAAACTTGAAACCTTTTCCAGGAGTTTTGCTCTCTGAGATTTGAGCTCATCAGCTATTTGAACAGCACGCTGAGCAGTTGATTGGGCAGAGTTGATCTCTGCAGGTTTCGGTGGTGGAGGATAAGATGTGAGCTGGTGTTTCTTCTTGCTGCCTCCACTGTGGGTGCGCTTTTGACAGTCTTGGCACAAGTTAACTTTGCAGTTCTGACAGCGGACCACAGATCTGTGGCGCTTGCCATTGTCTCCATTGCCTCCCTTACAGTTGTCACAGTAAGGGACATGCCCAGGACCGATCTGAACCCGCTCATGGTTTTTCAAATGCTCCTGACTGTGGAGCTCAAGCTCACATCGAACACACTGCAGGGTTTTGCATTCATCGCACTCAAATGCAGCCTCCTCTGAACCACCACAGGCATAACTTTCTTGACATATTAGACTCGTGTTAACTCCCTTTTCTAAAGATGAGCCATGCCCACTCATCGTTTCCTAAAAGGTTAACTTGAATACAGAGCAATGCTTATTGGAACAGCTTTGACAACAGCACCATCTATTTCCAAAAGCAGTTAATGGAAAATGCACAATATATGCAAATACTGGCAACTGAAATGACCAACTACAATGATTAAATAAACTTAAAACTGATGCATGTTAACAGGCCTGTTGATCCACTGACTTTAACTAAGTCTCAACAATAATATGTACAATTTATCAAATTAGTTTTCAAGTAGGAACAGCCGCCTCCGTGAGTTAAACCGACGCCTTTTTACAACTTACAGTTAGCTTGTTCGTGCTTTTAAGTAAGCAAATAGCTGCATCAGTCCATCAAATATATCTAAGGCTCGCGACTAAAACTATAAAATAACACAGAAGCCCGTGCAGGCAGCCTGTACCGACGAAGACAATGAACTCACCCTGAAGAGATGAATGTGCAAATGTTGATGCTAACAACAGGCTAGCTAGCAGACTCACCGTCAATATCTCGCTAGCGTACTCGGTACACAATTTGGCATCCAAACAGAAACACTTAGCTTACAGAGAGCTGTTTTCAGCGGACGACTTCACCTTTTCCCGATAAAAGCGGTAATTACAGAGAAAACAAGCCCAAACAGTTCATACCCGTCCAAGCCAGCAGCTAGCCTCCGGTCTGTCAACTGAGCTGTAACAACATATCAACAAAAACAACAGCCAGTCAATGTCAAAAGCTCGGGATATCCGAGGACTCTCTTACTTAAAAACGGAAGGAAAATCCGCACGATTCCGTTTAAAAAGTCTTTTTAAAAAACTATTACAGTATTTGAATCCGTCCGAGCAGTGTCATTGTTTTGTTCTTCAGCCCCCTCCCTGGCAGATTTCTTCTCTAGCTACGTTATTTTGTTGCCAGGTCAGATCAGCTGATCAGATTATTTTCAGTCACAGGGTCAGAGGAAGGTAAAGTGCGGTTGCATGACGGGAAACGTAGTTCAACAAGACAGGACGGCACGTTAGAATCCTGTGCAGCTGTCTATATATTATATTATATTATATAAAGTCAGGATTGCTTTACTAATTATGCATGTTATTTCTCATTTACATATTAACTAGGTGTCATAGTATAGATACTGTAAAACAGAGAAAATACCTTAAATCTCTCTCTCATAGTTTGAGTTGGTGGTGAACAAAACTCAACTAATGAAAATATCCGACTCTGAACAGTTGAAATCACCATTTTGGCCAAACCTTAATTTCTGTAATGAAAAATCCATCTTTGACCCTCACTGTAACCTAGAAAACTCCATGTGGGTGGTTATTTTAAAAGTAATTGTTGGAAACTTGCCCCGAGATAAGCTTACATTCAGAGGACAGATTTAAATGGCTTTTGTCTTGCAAACTAGCACTTCAAAGTATCAGCAGGTGACCATTTGTCTCAAATGGCTCTTAGTGTTTTCCCTCCATTTCCTCACCGACAGTATCTTCCACTGCAGAATCTACAGAATTTTTAGATTTATAGATTAAAGCAGTGAGTGAAGAAAACACAGAAACTGGTAATAGTGTACACTGCGGGGCATTTATAACAAAACTAACTTACACAAAAATATGTACAACAACAAAGCATGAACAGTAAAGGGAAAAAGAGCAGAATTTGTAGCCTTCATAACACACTGAACACAACATATCTTACAGGACCTTAAGTATGGATGTCAACACAGGTTTTAAGCCCTGTTCTTTAAGTACAAAATCCATATTTTGCAGAGATGTTTTAATAAAAATGCATCAAATCTGAAAACAACAAAGTGTCCCCTTTTTGCCACTCCAAGTCAGATGTATTTGAAGATTTTTCTCCATCCACAATCATAAAAAGTCTTTAAACGTGTAAGCAAGCTGAGTTTTTTAGTGCCAGTGTGCTTGTGCTTAATGGCAGCAGCTACAGCACAGTCAAACACATCTTTAAGGTTGTGTTGTGTCAGAGCTGAACACTCCATATAATCATGGGCTCTGATCCTTTGTGCCAGCTTTCTGGCCCGACGGAAATGCACTGGTTTGCTCCTCTGCTGATTCAGATGGATAAGGACGTCCACATTGTGTTGAAGGTCTGATTGAGTTCCAACCAGAACGATGGGAGAATTTGGATTGGCAGCACGGATCTGTGGGATCCATGTGGAGCTGATGTTGTCAAAGGAGACAGGGTTGACCAGGCTGAAGCAGAGGATGAAGACATCCACATGGGCATAGCACAGGGAGCGGAGATGGCCAAACACTTTCTGGTTTGATCAAATGATGAGAAATGATGAGCAAAGGATTAAAACAGATCTGTTTAAGACATTTCAGTGTGGTGAAGAATATCTACCTGTCCAGCTGTATCGATCAGTTTGATACGAGTTGGGATGCCGTTCACATGAACCAAACCTGGAAGGTGAGGAGATGTAAACATTAGTTTTCCTGCTGGGTTGAGCAGCCGTTAACCCTTAAACAAACTAACCTTCACTCACCGGTAAAAACATCGAAAGCTGTTTGCCTGTACTCGCTGTTGTATCCATTGAAGATGTAGCTGATAACCATGCTGGTCTTCCCCACGGCTCCATCACCAACCACCATGCAGCTCAGTTCTTCCCTCTGCCTGTTTGGTTTATCAGGTCTCTGACAGGCCTGCGCCATCTTCCCTTATATTAATACTCCATTCTCCCAGCAGTATGAAAGTCCATGCATGAGTCAAGTCTTACTGTAAAAGATGTCTTCTCCCCCCCAGGGGCACATGGTGCCAATAAAGGCTGGAGGACACCTCGATTTGAAAGAACAAAGGCATCCAATCAGATGAGTGATTCCCCCAACACTTTGACTGTTTCCCTTTGATGCAGATTTACATAGTCACTCCCACTAGGATGGGCTGACCACTGGTAAAGGCCTGCTGGTACAGTAGCATATTTCTTTGTGGATAACCAGACCTTACTTTGAAAGTTTCTTGTTTAGAATATTAAAATTTAAATTTACATATTTTAACTTTATATTTAATAACCTCCATAATAACGTGGCTATCGTTCTTCAGAAATGAATTTTAATTCAATAAAAGGATGTAATACCGGAAATGGTCCATAGAGGGAGGTGTTGCTCCAGCATCCTCGTTAGCGTGTTCGTGTCTACAGTGTACTCCATTCATTTCCTGCTTTCAGTTTCTTCTTGTTGCGTTTCTTCTCTGAATTTGATGTTTGAGGAGTGAAAAGGCAGTAGATGGTCGAGTATTCACAGTTTTACAGGTGCAAAATTAAATTATCACATGCACGATGCACAATGGTGTCAGAATGTTTGTTTTTTCCCAGACAGGCATCTGTGTTTTTCCATGTTTCGCAACGCAACACCGTTTTATCATGTCATACTAAATCATCTGTCTGCACAGCTGTCAGGATTCACATGCACATGTAACTTGGTGTCACATAAATGTTTAATTTCCCTTCACCTGTTTGCCAATGAAATAAATTCAGTGTTCCTGAGGGCACTCAAATGCAGCTTCACTCTCTCATGTAAAGGTCAAAGGGCGCAGCTGAGGGGGGGTGGCATTGTTAGACTGTCACCATCTGATGTTTATAACAGAAACTTCACATGCCATCTTTCATCCTGTCTTTATCAGGGTGACCGGGTTCATAAATACACATATAAATAATCTGCTATATTCTTCCCAGGTCTCCTTATTATAAACATTCACTTACAGAGTACACTGATACTGCTGCTACTACCACAAAGAATAATAGCAATCATAAACACAAAAAAAAAAAAAAATTTTGACAAAAATACCATCACCTTTCCATGCACTGCCTCTTTTTTAATGAAGCCCATTTGTTTTACAACTATGGTGGTGATAATGAAGACCATCGTCACACGGCATTTTTGTGCCTGACCTCTACCCTCTTGAAGTAGACCTACATTGTCATAACAGTTATAATAGTACCATTGTCTTACTGCACATATTTTGCTTTTGTAAAACTCACCTGCTTATATTATTTTGGGGCATTAAACAAGAGGGATTTTTTTTCTTCAAATATAAGAACTGACAGTCCACATTCTGCTCCACAATATCACAGCTGTAGTGCAGAAGAATTGTACAAGCATTGTAAGATGTGGTTTTAGAGAGCGGGAAATGTTTGGGGGTGAAAATGCAGCTTTAAACAAAGTGTTGCTCCTTATCTGTCTGAACCTGCAGGAAACTCTGTGAGCATTGTGTTCTAAGGTCTCTGCTTCCTGTTTGCCGTTGTTTCTCATTCACTCGTTCTCTTCTCCCTTTCTACCCCCCCTTTTCCCACCACCTGCAGTGTGAGTGATAGAGTTTATTCCCCATGGTCGGAGGACAACATCTGGTTTCACCCCCCCATCCCCATTTCCAAATACACATCGTGTTGCCAGCTCGGCTCCCATGCTACACCTCTGACAGCTGTGAGTCACAATGCTGTTCCTTAATTCAAGGTAAATGTCAAACACAGGAAACAGTCTTTAAATATCTCTACGTCCAAAGATTATTTTCCTGTAATGGCCTCTTTTATCATTCTAGATAAACAAGTGAGCTTCTCTTCAGTGCTACAAATGCAAATACAGACATTGTGCAACTAAATGCCAACACGTTTGCAAGGTTTGCGTGTACCTTAACTTGTGCAGCAGATGTCAGCAATGCGCTGATGACTTAAACCACGGCTCAGTGCCTAAAGATAGTAAGTAGGGATTCATATCTGTTACTGTAAACATGTTTTGTGTTTGCAGTCTCACGCACTCTCCCTTTGCATGACTAGACATGCAGAAATGTATTCTGACATAGATTTATGGAGGTAATCTGCTTAGTAAGGGTCTCTCTCTCTCTTTGTGCAGCTTAGGAGAGCCCACAGCTCACACACAGCACACTTTAAAAATCTCATGTTGACTGCAAATTTATGCAAAACTATACTATCAGGTGAACTTAAATACCCCTATCGTCTCCCTGAAGTATTGCTCTGGTTGTAAAAAGTACAGGCAGTAACTGAATGAAGTTTCAGTCGCATGTCAAATCTGACAACAATAGGAAAATCTGCCAGATAGGTGTTAAAAGATTATGCTCCTCCCTAAGCCAGAGATCAGCACAGCACACTGCAGACAGGGCACAAAACAAGTGGCTGACACAGAGATGAGGCGATAAACGAGTATTTGCATAACATTTTCTGCATAATGTCCCTTTAAGTAGATACTGCATAGGCTCTTAAGTGGTGAGGATTAGAGCAGGGTGGGTGCTTCCATGACACTGAGACCCCACATAATGGAAACACTTTCCCCTCTCCTTTAGGTCCTAGGTGTTACTTGAGGGTCATGGCCAGGACACACTGGGTCATTTGCTTTACATATATTCATCATAATCTGTTTGACACTGTTTGCAGCTCAGTGTCAAAGGTTCTGACCTGCTTGCTTGATTTTTACACAAAACATGGACTGCGGTGGATTAACTTGACGCCTTGAGTTCACTGATGCTTTGCTGTTATTGCCCATTTTGGATGTTGTGCCACTTAATATTACTCCACATTACAGGAGCAACTCAAACTTCTCAAACTCAAACTCAAACTATTACTTGAATTGGCCAGAACACTGGTTTAGGTTGTGGAGTTTCACCACAAGAGAGTCATAATGTGTACTGTATCTCTCAAGTTTATTAGCAACAGGATACAGCCCCCTTACCAGGTCCACTCGAATTCTAGCACCTTGTGGTCATTACACAAACTGATTCATGGGAATTCGGACCTCTGTGGATCTCCCCCACCCTCCTGCCCTACCTCCTCGCTGACCCCTGTTGTTCACATTCTTGACTTTGAGCCAGCAGTTATTGCAGGAAATCATAAACTCCAAATGTCAGTACATTGTGATCGTGTGACTCGGGATACGCTTCCTCGCCTCTTTTTGTTGGATCAGTGCATTTTGCAGTTAATCTGAATTAATTTTGTAACCAGTATTGTATCATTTGGATCTGAACCAGCTTAGGGTAAATCAGCCTGTCCCAGTTTTTAAGTAAAGCCGGAGTGTTTTTGGGCTTTTGTTGGCCAGCAAGCATCCCTGTCAATTTAGTTACTACTGCTCCATTAAACCCTGGCAGGGGTCCAGGAGCTGTGGACTAATCCCCCTCTACCCTCCAGAGAGCATCACAGGGGGTCAGTCCTCCGTCCCTTGTGGGATATCCAGTAGCCTTGCTCTTAAACTGTCAGACAAGAATCCTTCACTTTGTCTGATTGGTGGTGGTGATTTGATTTAACAAACATTTAAAGGCCCTAAACCAGATTTCAGCTTTTATTTGCATGAAGAATACAACACATGCCAAAAATTGATGGTTTGTTTCCTTTAGGAGTTATACAAGTCCTAATTTCACATACAAATAAAAACATTAGTAACTCAACATCTGAATGTTTGATCCGTTGCGTTACAGGGAACTGATAACAATATCAACAGGGATCTCACCCTTTTTGGCCTTTGAAGCATCTGTGTTTGCTTCTTATTTTGGTTTTAATTGGCTCCACATCAATCAACACAACAGCATATGTTCTTCCAGAGTCATGATTAGAATCTGCTTAACAGGAAACTGTCGCAATTGGCTGATTAACATGAGAACTTGGTCTTTTCAAAGGGATAAAACTTTCCAAACAAACACAGAGCATCATTATTTGCCATTATACACTTGAGTCAAAGATTTGACTCACACTGGAAATTAACCTTTTTTAATGTCGCATAGAGCTTGTTTATGTTGGTCAACATTTTAGAGTAGGAACATCATGAGCTGACCACTTAATCAATGCTAAAGTTGAGGTTATAATGGTACTTCTATAAAAAACAACAAACTGCAGCATTGTTAGTGTATTGCAGCACAGTGACTGTCACAATGACTGTGCAGCTGCTTGATTGTGAGCTGCAGGCTGTAAAATGGCATTGATATCAAACGTCTGTGAGTGTGTGGGAAACATTGCTCCCTTTCCTGCTCTTTGAGAGAAAACACTCCAGAGGAAAAATGGCAGGAAACCTCCAGGGCCTTTTGATTCAAGTGAATCAGAGTACCTGAGAGCTTGGAGTCCTCATAATGCTAGGGCCACCTTTAAAGTCAAAGTCAAAGCAGTGGGTAAGAAAGTGCTGCAAAGATTCATAAATCACAATGTCTTATTGTTAAGTCCCTGCAAGGTCAGATCCATTACACTAAAATGGATTACTTAAAGTAGAGAGAATATCAGCAACATGTACTGTACATTTATCGTAACACATTTTGTCAGTCAGCTAAACTTCCTAGATTGCCAATGTATGTAGTGTCATTACATAGTGTTATTTTGGTTGCACATATCAAAGTTTTACTTCTAAATTGTACTTGCTGTACAAATGCAATTATATCTGCCAGCAGGGGGGGCTGGAGCCCCATCCCACATCTGCATAAGCTCCACTTCTTGCACAAAAATAAAAACCATCAGAGTGAACTTAATCATCTTAACACTAATGTTCTAGTTGGGGTCCCCGGCATGTCGTGCATTCTTAATAACTCAAGAAACATACTTCTTTGTTTAATGTTTACACATTACAACAGTGGGGTCACCAGGAACCCCAACAATGAGGAAGTACATGTTCAGTAAGAAAAAGAGAAAACAAATCCACCCTGCCCTCCATCATGTCCTGGTTGTTTTCCAGGTCACACTGCCTACCTTAAGCAGCTGCCTATGTCTGAGACCAGCTGTGGGGTAGGCCCTGAGGGGAAATATTGTGCAATCGTTTATTGACATCCAGAGAGAAAGGTAACGTCATCAAGTAAGCAAAGCATGTGTTAGACATGTTTGGTGATTCTGTGGTACAGTCTGCTATACAAACACACTATTGTTTTCACTAAAACAAGCACCTGCTCCTCTCTGCCCAGAGTCTGATTACTACACACTGCACTGATCCTACCAGCATCCCTCCCAAGCTTGGCAGTTCAACTGAAATACAGTGTTTTTGGTTTGTCTGCAGATTTTTATGGGTGCCAGATGAAAAAAAAATCAAAACTGATATAAAATGTATTATTTGTGAGCATTTAGACAAAAATATTGTTGTAATTGCTGTTGTGAGCAGTTTTTCATCAAATGTCACTGCACTTAATGCCACCTGATTAACCCATCTGTACTGCCTTCACAGATTTAATCAGA
Source organism: Psettodes erumei (assembly GCA_016785225.1). Classification (NCBI taxonomy): domain Eukaryota; kingdom Metazoa; phylum Chordata; class Actinopteri; order Pleuronectiformes; family Psettodidae; genus Psettodes; species Psettodes erumei. The sequence continues at coordinate 704,056 of JAFBJZ010000383.1, forward strand.
CGGGAGGTTCACTTGGCATCATGATATGTGGTAACTGCAGCAGATGCTGATGTGCATGTTGCCAGAGAGGAGCAGGCCTTCAGTGAACAGCACACTTAGACTTTTGCAACTGTGGAAGTTCACACTGAGCCATCTGCAGAAGTGAAACAAGTTGTTGATGTTTATATTGGCACTCTTGCAAAGCAAACTAGGAAGCAAGTGCACACCCTCTTACCTCTCTTCCCATTAATGTAACTGTCAACTCAAATATGCATTTGGTAAAAAGGCTTGGCTTCACATACTGTAAAGCTGAAACCAAAACCAAACAACACTGGGAAAGTTTTTAAATCTGTCTCCCTGGATGCATCTGTCACAACAGGGGGATCTAGATCATGACGATCCCTCACCAAACAAACAAACAGACAGCATCCACATCACATGCAACTGTGAATGCCTGTCCTGTTAGATATGCCACATGGAACTTTTTTGACTAATAATGTTCATCAGAACAACAAAAACTCTGTTCTGTGACATATGAAATCAAAATCTCATGTATTTGTCTTTCTTTTTTAATCTATTATTAACTGACATTCATCAGAAAAATAATTTAAATAAGTTTTGTTGTATATGTGTATATTGTTTTATTGTTTTTTCAGATACTGCTTGTATACTCAAGGTATACACATATAGAGAAGAAAAAGCTATGTACAAGTAGTGATCTTTCAGGCATAAGGGGTGGGATCTTCTCCATTTTGTAAATGGTCATTGTACTTTCCAGCCATACATTTAAAGTTGGGCTCTCCTGTAAAAATGATTTCCTGGTAAGAGTATTTCTTTTTACCAGCCACCAGCAGTATATTCATTTAACATCTTACCCAAAAAATGTTTTCTAGGGGCGTTGTTTCTCCCTCTTCAACAGTCTTTGTTGACAGGTGATCCCAGAAAATATGGTGGACTTTGGTTTTCACAGTTTCTGCAGCACACAGTGAGGTTACTATCACAGTGGGATTTCCACTAATACCATATAGTTTTCCATTCTTCCTTCTCCCATTTTCATGCATGGAGTCAAAATATGTTTTAAGATTTGACAGACCTCATGTATGAAATGATTCTGCTGCCAGTATATGAATTATAGAGGACTCAAGCGCAGACGACATAGTTGGGGAGGTGCAGGGATTTGTAACACATCGCAAAACGCGATGTGTTACAAAGGGCAGACGTGAAAAGGTGACAACCAAAAACTTATGGAACTTAGGGAAGTCCATCCATGCGTTTGCTGTACTGCATATTGGCTGATGTTTGGGTAGTGATGCTGATGCACCTTCTGCCTAATGGCAGTAAGTACATGGGAGAGATGTGTCGTGTCCTTCATGATGCTTGTGGCTTTGTGCAGGCTTTCGGTTTGCAGCAGTGTAGTTGCCAAACCACACCAATGCCTGCCTTACCTGCATGTTGCAATACATGGAGAAAACCTACGCACACACAGAAAGGCCCCGCCCCGATCCGACCCAGGTTCAAATCAGAACCTTAATGGAGTGAGGCAGCAGTGCTAACTATTACACCACTGTGCTGTCTGGTGCCAGTCCGCTCAAGTATCTTGAGGGGGCAGACTGACATGTACATGCCTCAGTTACATTTTCACCTTCCTCTGCAGATATCAATTAGTCATTCTGTGAAACGTCAGAGCCACGTCACTGAAGAACCACACTCTCCCTTTTAGTAGTTTTCCATACTTTAGGAAAACTTGCAGTATTTTAAGTTGAAAAAGATAAAAAGATGACTCACATATGAGCTCACACCATTCAGGGCCCAACACTCCTTGGCTAGGCATGGGCAGCTGTGGTGGGTTTGAGTGTAAATGAGATTAGGGAAATGAAATTAAGAGCAGCAAAATCCCGTTCCTCAGGGATAGAGCACGATAATGAAGCAGGAGGCGGCTCTCTGGCTGGACCTGTAATTTTGTCAAGCCTGGTTCAGTCTGCGCTCCTGCTCCCAATAGATTGGATTAAAAGATCCAGTGGGTGTGAGTCGGGTTTCTGTTCAGATGAGACGAAAACAATTTTCACATCAACTGCTGGTGATGATTAATGGATTAAAGAATACTGTTCGTTGTGCAATGATGGATGAGTCTGACTGTGTCATTTCTCTTCTGCGTCATGAAACAATATGAGCAGCAGCCCACACTCATGCCAGAAACCAGACTCAGCCTTTTGATCTAACTATTCAGAAACCTGTCCTTTTATTGAAACACAACATCTGGGGCATTAGTTTCAGTTTCAGTCATAAATTTGTTGATTTATTGAGGCCTGAAAGAAGGCATGAGCTTTACTGCCAAATCATTAGCCATTGTTTGTGCCTTATTAATGGACAGTCTTCCTCTTTTGGTGAAGTGGCCTCCATGACCGCACAGCACTCATGTCCACTGGCAGGAGCCCAGAGAGGGGTGAGATGACCCTCAGTGGGACGGAGCTGAACTCTCAATATGAGAGTGCTGGGGCTCTAAAGCGGATGACCTCCATTAGTGGTCCAATCACTTTCTCTTTAACACACTTCCAGGGTGACCTTCAGCCTCACACTGGCCACAACCAAGGTCAAGGGTCAGGGTTCAGGCTGGGTACACATTAGCATGCAGGTGGAGGCTCCAAATGAATTAGTAGGAATAATGTGTTTGGAGTGTGTTGACCACTGTTGTGGGCAGTGATGGTTCAATTGCAGACAAGAGGACAGAGGGCTTGTTTGTCTGCAAACAAGCCCTCTGTCCTCACTTTGTGGTATTGTGTTGTGTTCCCCATAATCATTTTGCATGCTGTTGAGAAGACAATGGCGGCAATCTTTTCCTGGGGAGCAAGTGACCCCAGGAAGGGGTAGTAATATTGATCAAAGTGCATAGAGATCAGAGTCTATTTATGTATATGTATGTTAGTCAACATAGTAAGATTTTTGTGTTGGGATTTTTACTGCACATCTGCTGAAAATACTCAAAGAACAGGCAAAGCCAGATATATGGAGATGTTTGTACATGTCTCTTGGTCCCCTGCGGGTCTCATATTCCCTCTGTGCCTCTGCAAGGAGCCCCCAACAGTGTGGTAAGGAGCATTTATTGATCGACTTGTCTTTATTGTGAGCTTATTGATTTGTTTATTGATAGCTCTAAGGAGAGGTGCCAGAGGGAGTAGTGAATCATGATGGACGAGTGCAGCATAAGTGATCTTTCACACATAGATGAATAAATTACTGCCGATTTCATCCTTCATGAACATACTCAAACAACTTCTAAAGTACTGAGCAGATTTTCTGGAAAGCTGCGGTTTAAGCCAAGGCATTGAATACATTTCTAAATGTACAGCATGTTGACTGCAACCAATAATTATGTGTGGAGAGGATGTGAAGGACAAATACACATAGAAGTGAAGATCACTCATGTTCACAACATAAATTAATCAGAGACAATTTTTGTACAGCAAATCACGAATAAAACATAGCATGTGGACTGAGTGGCAAAAGGTCACTGAGTCATCAAATATTATTGTTGTGGACTTCTTGTGCCAGGACTTGTTGAGTGCACCACATGTTCCCATGACTTGTTGCATTGAAACCACAAACAAATGTTTTGACTAGCTGCTGTCTCTGTCTGTCTGTCTGTCTGTCTGTCTGTCTGTCTGTCTGCATGATCTCACAAAAAACAAAACAAAAAGTGTTTTAATGTTCTGGGTGTTAAAATGATTTTAAATAGTCATTGAACAACAACCAGTTTGGCAATATATATCAGTTCTATACTGTAAAAGAACAAACAGTGCAGTACATATATAAAAACAGGATACACTTCTGCCCATAGCTTTCCACATTACTTGTCCTGTACGTTGTGCTCTTCTGTTGCTTGCGCAGCTCAGACCTAGTTCTGATTTCTAGGAAAGTAGCACAGAACTGTACAGCCTGAAATATGGGCTTGTTTATCTATGAATGAAACTGTGGCATGTGCACATGTTATTGCCACGTGACCAAGGTTCAGACATGGAAAGAAACCCTATCTGCACCCCCACCTCCCAGCTTAGCCTCTGCAGACTGTATATACTGTAAAAGTAGGCAGTCTTCCAGCGGTCTGTGGTTTCCTCTGCAGCTGACTGTGTGCACTCTAATGCACAGACTATTCACATATTTTACACCTAATTTTTCACCTTTGGGTTTCCTCATACTGAGGAAAACTCAAGTAAAACTTAAAATATTTTAAAATGTTTTCATGTGTGGCTTAAGAATAACATTGTAAGTTCAAGTTTATAAATGACTTTATATGCATGTAGCCCACCCTAACATAGTTGTTAGGTTTGGAAACATTGTGTTCCAAACTAGATTTTAGAATGCAAAGAGTTTACGAGTTTGTGAAATGCATGGCTGCACAACAGGAATTTTAAAAGGTGGACCCATGTGCATCGTGAAAGAAAATATTTTAACAGTGAGACAGGAATTCAAGAACCACATACAGCCCTGATGTCCTTTAAACTGTGTAACTGCACAAGCAATGTTCCAGGGCTCAGTCTGCACATTTGACAGCCTTCTGAGAAAAAGTCAGCGTTTCCTCTAAGACAAACGTTACAGCTGGACATTCCAAGGCCACGTGATGTGGGAGCATGAGGAGAGGGGAGGGGATGGTCTGTTTGCGATCCAGCATTCAACCACAAAACATGTATAGGACACTTCTTCAAACCTATGTGAAAGCTATGGAAAATCAGAAAAACATTTTTCTCCTTTAGTTGCAGTTTTTATTAAAACAATTTTTAAAAATCCACAATGTATACAATAGATTTGAGAAAAAAACCCTTTTATAACAAAGGTGTAAAAATATAGGATTCAAAAAGAGAAGTCATCTCTTAGTGAGAATTTTTAAAAGCGTCACATGCTGTATATGGTACATCATGTATAACCTACATATTTTAAAATCTCTGTCAAAGTGACAGCACTGGGTAACATGAAACACTCTGCAAGGTCACGTTACTGCTTAAAAAATTTTAGCCACTGTAAATGTCAAATGAGATAGTTCTCTGTCAAGCACCAAGCACCCTTAAACATGTGGACTTAATTTCCCTTTCACCTGGTGTGAAGAAAAACATGAATGTTTTTATAATGCGGAGTGCCTTGTGGATTCTTTTATGTCGCTCCCAACAGTATGGGTTTTTGGTCCGAGGGTTTGACCCCTCCGCAGTCACTGAAAATGTTTAAAACAGCTGCCTCAATGGAGAAGAGGTGCTCATCCTCCACCTCAGGGCAGTACAGTCTCATGAACTCTGCCAGGCGGACCAGGTATTCGATATTGTGGCCCACGTTGCCGCTGCAAATGGCAATCTGGGCAGCAATCTCTTTATCAGATGCGGGGCCAAGGTAGATGGGGTTGTTAGAAGTGGCGATGTAGACAAGGGCCAACAGTGGACCCTGGCCTTTTTCCTTAGGGATGAACTCCACCATCTGTGTTATATAACCCCCCAGCACTGCCTCTCTCATGTTCAGGTACTGAAGGGATTCTTCGATCTGGGAGTCAGTGACTTCATAGGCCACTCCCCATGTGCAAGCCTGCAAGGAAAACAAGTGAAGGGTAGATAGCTGTAGTTAGCATCATATGATTTAACTCTTTCTGAAGCTGACCCAACCAGTGGTATGATAAATTCCCTACTGCATGGTGTTTACAGAATCAAAATAGACTGTGAGCTTCCAAAACAAGGATACACTTACCTCCTGATCCTCCACAAGCGTGACCACTCTGCCCGGCTGTAGAGAGCAAGGACACACACAAACACAGTGAGACCATGATAGCAAATCACACATCAAGTGTTATACTTCTTAATTATACATATCAGACAAGAAATTCATCTGCTAACATCATCATATAGCCATCAGAAAATGTTTGAACGAACATGAGGGTAAAACAATATAATAAAATACTAATGTTAAAGTGACACATGTCTCCAAATCTCACCTGCTTCTTGTCCCCTCGATAAAAATCATCTCCATGCCAGAAGCGTCTTTTGTATCCTTTAACGTAGCCGATTTTGCTCCTTTTGTAAGCAAAATCAGGTTTCCACACTAAGGAGCCATAACCAAATATCCACACGTTGCTCTTTTCCTTCAATATATCTTGAGGTTTCATTGTAGTCACTTTGGTTGTGTCTTTAAAAACAAGACACAGACGTTTATGTCGCCACTTTTGTCAACAACCAGCAGCTCTCCGGTATCTCTTTTCTTTTTTCTAGCGTACTATACATTCCAGTGCATCAGACTATCGCTGTGGAAAAGTGCTAAAAGGCAGAAATCATCTCTCAAACCTTTTATCGTTGTTATTAGGTTATTATATTCGTCAAAAATTCCGATTGGATGTACAGATGTTGTCGTTCCTCTTCTATATCTTCACCTTCAAACACGTGTATTTGTTGTTCAGATCAACTAAGAGCGAGACGGTCTCGACCAATGAAATCACGCAGGGTGCGGGCTGAGCTGACGGATAAACCAATCAGGGCAATTTTTTGAGTGACGCTTCACATCCAACACAGAGAACTTGGGAAAACACAAGTGTTGCAATTTCAAGGAATGTACAGGGAACAATGGTTCAAATATTTCTTTGTTTGTTTCTTTGTTTGTTTCTTTCTTTCTCTTCCTCTTTCTTTCTTTCTTTCTTTCTCTTTCTCTCTCTCTTTCTCTTTCTCCTTCTCTTTCTCTTTCTTTCTTTCTCTTTCTCATTCTTTCTCTTTTCTTTCTTTCTTTTCTTTCTTCTTTCTTTTTATATCGTGGCCAAACACAAATAAACCTGTACTGTCACTACCACTTGTTTCCGTTTTTAAAATACAGGAGCACCTATTGTATCCTTGTAACCCAGTCAGTGATAGTCCAGGGGGTAATTACTTTACCTACAAATAGCTGGGGCTGTAATAGCTGTTCTCTCGTAAGCTCATTAGATGTCTGTGTTCTGCACTGACGTGTCTAGCACACACACGCAGCCTGATCTCTTATGAATGACTGTTAGAGCTGATGTGTCCTCTGCCTGTCACTTCACTGAGCATGATATGTTATGAGCTAAGACGATGCATTGGGCAAACTCCTTTAATCCAACTTCATACAAAGGTTACCGCCCCCAAGTGGTAGCAAAGAAAATAGCTCCATTCTGTCAGGAATTCAGGTGAATAAAGAGCAAGATGTTCACAGTGACAGGTTTGTTATGCTTCTCTGCTTCATGGGGGCTTGGCTGTGGGCCCTTATTTGCTGAGGCCACCCTCTGGCAGGAAAAGGGCCTATGCAGATTTTCTCCCTCTTTCATCATTTATCACCAAATGTCATATCTGGTCTCCAGTGCTCAAAGACACAATATCTAGAGATACAGTAGCAGTTCAGAGAAGCAGTTAGGTTGAAGACCACAAGGACTCTTTATTTTCACATACAGTTTTTTTCTAAAATATATATCTTTTCGTTTGAGTATGCCCTTACATTGCTGCCAATTACAATACTGTCCACTGAATGATTGCTAGCACATTGATTTCACATCACACTGACACAGATGTCATGGGCACACAGTAGACATGGAACCATTAGAACTGCTACCAGGCCAAATATGACTGTATCTATAGACAATGAAGCCACCGCCACGTATCAACTGACACAAATTAAGTTTCTAGATGATGCCAACACTTAAATTGGGATCACTATCTGACCATGTCTACACTCCACCATCCAAAAGACCAACAAACGAACAGTGTACCAGATATGTATTCATTCTTTCTTTTTATAACAAAAAAATAATAACAATAAAATAAAACACCAACAGCACTTTAAAAAATAAATTCACCTTTCTGGGGCATCAACTTAAAAACAGATGTACAATTCATACTTCTAATCTCCACATATAAATATACACTATATACAAAATAATCTTATAAAACATAGAAAGAGAAAGATCAGTGCTTCATATTCTTAAATTACTGATGAAATACTAATCTTACAAAATAACATTATTGGTTCAGTAATTTCCTTTAAAGGCGTCCTTGGTACGATAGTCACTTCATGTGTCTCTTTGTCTTTCATTTAAGCGTGATCTTCTTGCATAAGGTAAAACAAGGCCCTATCAAGAGTTTCTCTGCATGGAGCTATAGCATATTGTATTGCATCTTTTGATCATTTAATTACCTCCATGTTGCTGTGCAAAGGAAACAAGACAAGGCGGGGGCACAATGTTTTTGTTAAACACATATACAGTATAAGGCTTTCTGATCTAGGCTGCATACATTCTTTATAAAAAATGATTTCATTTACAAAACTGATAACTTTATTATCCTTCAAAAATGAACCGTTTTCAGTAGTTGTTGTCCCTTTTTGATTTAGCACAATGCTACAATGCTGATTTTTTTTCTTTTTGCATAGGGCATTGCAGGCCACAAAAAAAATAGAAAAGGCTGGCTCCTTCTACAGGCTTGTCGGCAGTAAGTTGATTTGTTGATTGCTGATTACTGCAGTAAGGTGGAGAGGAGTACATGAAGATAGTACTCTTCTTCTAATCAACATGAAGGCATAAACATCTCGGCCTGTTGCCCTTGGATGAACTTGGACGGAGCAGACGAGGGTTTGAGTCGAAAACAACAAAGGCATGTCCACGAGTTCAGATTTGCTCATTATTTCCTGTCGTCTTTTGTTGTTTTTTTCAGTCTTTACATTCTCACAAAGTTTAGTAGCTTTAGTTCTATTGCATTTGACGAGCACTCTGGCTCCATCCAGTTATCAAGTTTTCAAGAGCAGCAACTTTCATTTAAATAAATCCCAGTCTCTCCACACTTGTAAACAGTCCAAAACGATTACTGAATGAATAATATCTTTCATGTATTATACCTGAAAGAGAAGGAGGTAGAGAGATTAGGTGAGTATCTGAGCAATAAACCCATTAAATGCATTACAATGCAGGTGCAAGAAATAGAAAATCAAATAATTATTATATAAAACAAAGCTTACCTCAGTTGCAATGATGCATTCATTTTTCTCCTCTGCTATGACAAAGACAGACTGGTACATTGAATCTCTGGAAGAACATATCGTTGATATTCTACACTCTGGTCTTTCACTGTAAAGTAAACATACACATACATCATGTCAGTTGCTGAGCTCAAGAAATGAATCTTATCTTGAATTATATTACTACACAGTGACAAATATGCACATACAAAAAATATAATAAAACAACTACTCCTTTAATCCTTTTATTTCCACTTACCTATACATTCTACTCAAAGGCATTTTGACTACTCTTGTCTTTTCACAGTTTTCATCCTTGTCCAGAAGGGAGAGTTCGTCCTTGTACCCCGTGGAGGTTTTATAGTCCAGGTGGTAATGGTTGATGTGTTTGTGATTAGACTTTTCCCTGGGACAGTCCACCTCCAAGTCCACCTTTTTATTAGTATTCTTAAGCTCCAGAGTAGAGATGAGGTTCTCTTTCTGAAAGTCAACCTTGGAGAGGTTATTCATAGTCTCTGAGTCCTGCTCCTTGTTTCTCTGCTTCTTGACATGACGGATTACCACCACTAACATGCAGAAAAGCACTAGAACAGCAACCAGGCCGACTCCCAAGCTGATGGCTGCCAAGCTCAACTTGTCCTGACCTACGTTGGTCCTCGGGGGTTTGGGTGTAGGCCCATCATCGCTGCACTGGGGTCCGCTGTAACGGGCAGGGCAGATACAGGCAGGCTGGCCTTTGGCTCCGATGGTGCAGGTCCCTCCATTCAGGCAGGGCCGAGAGGCACAACGGTCTATGGGCTTGTCGCAGTGGCGGCCTGTGTACCCCGGTGGGCAGGTGCAGGTGTAGTCGTTTATCCGGTCTATGCAGGTGGAACCGTTTCCACAGGGGTTATTTGCACACTCGTTGATGTTGATCTCACAGCGCAGTCCTTGGAAGCCTGAGCGGCAGACGCACAGTCCGAGGTTACCGTGGCCCACACAGTATCCACCTATGCAAAACAAAACAGCAACACTCGTATTTAACATTATTTTCTAAAACAAACATACAGAAAGGGAAGATTTTTTTCATACAGAGAAAATGATGTATTACCGTTGGTGCATTGCAGTGAAGTACATTTATCCACCTTCCTCTCACAGTTGAGTCCAGTGTATCCTGCTGGACACTCACATATGTAACTATTCCCATTATCCCTCTCTCTGCACTTGCCACTGTGGAAGCAGGGTGTATCTGCACAGGTCAGCATCTTGTTTTCACAGTGTGTCCCTTCAAACCCCTGTGGGCATGCACACCTATAGCCATTCTCAGAGTCCTGCAAGGAGAAAGATATAAAGTTTATCAAAAAGCTCCTGTCAGATGTTTTTTATCGCATCCTGTTCACGACTGCCCCAACGAACCCCATCATCCGTAGTTTGAATTCTATTTACAGTACACAGTCTGTGAACTGGGTCATCTACTGACTTGACAATCAATAGCATCCTCCTGGACTAGCAGATAGACCGAGGCGAAAACAAAAACAGGAAAGCCTGTGTTGTGGGAAAGGAGAGAGAGAGACTTCCGGACTCACCAGGCAGTGGCCTCCGTTGTGACAGGGCTGGCTGTCACACTCCCTGACCTCTGAGTCACAGTTCACCCCAGTGAAGCCTGGCAGGCAGGTGCAGGTATAGCTGCCCTGGCCTGTGTTCATACACGTGGCCCCGTTGGCACAGGGTTTGTGATGGGTGCAGTAGTTCAGATCTGTAAACAAAGGGGTGGAAACATTACTGGAGGAACCACAGAGTAGCGCCATATTGAGGCTTTTATTTACACTACCAACATTTCATTCTGCTTGCTTGATTTTTACTGTTTTTTCTCCCTAGCAGTGCAAAGAAAGAAGTTGTTACACACCTTGGTCACAAAAGATGCCTCCCCAGCCTTCTTTGCAGGTGCATTGCCACGGTTCTTTACAGGTACCATGTTTACAGGATGGATGGAGTTTACACACATCACAAAAGAGTCCCTGCCAGCCCTCTCTGCATCTGTTCACACATAAAACAGCAGAATAACTGTTAGCTCACATGCACAGATTAACACTCGTGTTCTGCTTTCCTAAAGAAAAACCTAAAAAAAATAAATTATAATTTAGATTACATCCACATGATTTAGCTTTAACACCACCAGAAATTATTTAAAACAACTTTACAGTTAGGATACACCTTATATTACCTTAGCCCAACCCATGCCTATGAACATTTAATGAGGTAATAATGCTGAGTAGGCATAAAAAAAGTAAGTGAATACTCACTTGCACTCTCCAGGTAATGTGCAGTTTCCATTCCTTTCATTGCATCCATCAAGACAGATTGCTGTAAAAATAAATAATAGACAAGGCTATTTAAATCTCCTTGTTTCTAATTAAGCATTTGTAACAAGCAGTTGATGAGGCTTTTATCACTTTAAAATGTTCTCATAATAAAACCTGTTAACTGACCTTATCAGTGTAAAATTATAATTAGTTGTGTGTGCTATGTGCCGTGTGTAACTGTGATTTTCTGCATGGTTTTATAGTGTTAAGCGGTTGGTTAGTGTGGAGCAGATGCTTGTTCTCAAAAACAGGACAGCTGCCCCCATTGTTATCGGTGGGCAGCTCGAGCCCCGTTTGCAGCTGCTGCCCTGCACCGCCTCAACAATAGAGCCCGCAATTTAGTGGCGCGTGGCTGCCGATAATGCCGCGATTAACCCCGGCGCGTGCTGCTGGGCAACCGACCACCGCCCTGGATTAAGACAGCTCGCGCGTCCACAGAGTGAAATTGCGCCAAATGGGCAGAATCTGTGCGCGCGTCTTTCAGTTTCACCTAAACAGCTCCTTCTACCGAGAATACACTACACAATTGTGAAATTTGTATATTAACCAAAAATAAAAACATGTTGTTGTTCTTATACAAGCTGCTATAAGATACCTAAACGTTATATTGTACCCTCGAAATTTGGCCTATATTCTTCTGTTTCATAGGGTGAGACCTAACTCACTTCATTCTGGAGCAGTGTGGATCATTTTGCCTAAAAGCTGACTCTTGACCATTTATCACAAACAAAAGACAAAGTGTCCGTATGGTGTCTTTACTCTTGCTTACGTTCTTGGCAGTATTCGCCCTTCCATCCCGGCAGACAGGCTATTTGCCCATCAGGCTTGCAGGTGTAGTGGCCAAAATGGTCGTCTCTCGGAGCGCATATTTTGGAACAAGTGTCCCCGTAGTAATTTTCATTGCAGATGAAGCGGTATGAGTACCTTAGCTCCGTCTGCGTCCCGCTCTGCACATCCTGGGACCACTCATGCCCTATTCCCAAGTGTCTTTGGATGGCAAAAGAGCTAATCAAGAAATCAGGGTTGCTGGTTTCTGTGAAGAAGAGAAAAAGTCAGATGAATGAAATCCGGGTTTCATGAAGCAGGACGTTATATCAATTTATAATGCAAATCCAACAGTTATTATATTAGTGATTCGTGCTGCAATATTCAATCTGTACAATTAAATTTCCTCTTTCCTTCACATTTTTCCCTGTTATGAAGGGCCTGACAAAAAAGGTGTAAAATTCAGGAAAAGGCTGTCATGGGATTTTTTTCTGGCAAGGCTTCATATTCTCACTTAAGCCTGTGCACTTTCCCATGCGTGCCAAAAATAAAACAAGGGAAGTGCAATTGTTGTGTTGGAGATTTGATTGTAAAGAATTGTCGCGTGACTCACAAGGCGTCCTAACAAACACGGATCCGTGACGCTGAAAATGCCAGATGTATTTGCCAGCACTTAATGCGTTAAGTGAGGGGGGCACAGATTAAAATGTGCGATAGGTAAAAAAACAAAAAAACAACAAAAAACATAAAGGCGACACACTACACAGCTCCCCCTAGTGGTGAACACACACACACACACACACACACACACACACACACACACACACACACACACACACACTTGTGTCCAACATCTCCTCACCTCCAGGTGGGTCCGCTGCAGGAGAATACCAGGCTTCAATAACTAATGAGAAAGCACCCTGTGGGGACAAATTAGGGAATAAACTTCATCAAAAACCAGAAATTACACACAAGGCACGTGTAGTCAGTTAATACCTTTAACACCGTTTCCAATGAAAAATACAGGAGAATACGTGCTGGCATGGTTGTACTCTTCTGTTTTTACGTGGACAACAGTGGGATGCAATAAATCACTTTACATTTGATCTACAATGGTTGGCATTAATGGCAGGAAAACGTCAATCACAAAACGGATATGGTTATTAGAACATAATTATGACGTGAATGAATTCCACTCAGTTGTTTTGTGTTAATTTAGTGTATAGAGATATTCGATATGTTTTAACAAAAATGTTTAAAATGCACTTTTATGTACCTGGGAAGAAGTCTTTTTAATCTATTCAGTTTATCCCTTTATCATGTGAAAACTTTATTGAAATTTGGTACATATATACAGTATAATTGTTGTCTTCAGCACACAGGCGAGTGAAGCCATTAGTCCGCACTGCGGGACAGGTGCTCTTACCGGCCAGGTGAAGTTGAGTGGCAGACGCAGCCGGGCTTCCTGCTGGATGCTGAAAGAGTCGGTCCCCAGAACAGGTGTGGTGACTTTGCCAAACACGTAGTCTCCAGGAGACCCCTTATTCTGGAAGTTCTTCAAATAAACCCTGAAATAAGTCCTGCAGCCAGTCATGCTGCAACCCTGTCCATTCGCTAGCAAACCTTTAGTGTTGTGAAAGTGATGGAGATCGAGCTCGAACACACCTGATCCCAGAACCTAAAAAGATACAAATAGTGAGGGAAAAGAACAAATAAAGCAACATGTTTTCCCCAGAATATTTTTGTCTGAAATTGCAAAGGCAGAAAAAAATACCTGAGTAAATAATGATATAAATATTGCGAGGATAGAGGTGAACCAAACGGCCATCCTTTAGAGTTTGATGTGCGTATCCTTAAAAAATCAGTTCGTCCTCCCACAAAACGTTCCTATTCCAAGTGGCGACAGCGGGAAAAGGAGTGAAGACAAACAAAGTGAACAGAATAAATATAATCCTCCCCAAAGCCCGAGGGACAAGATCCAGCGCCACAATCCGTATCCAGAAGAAGTTGGAAAAAAGACCGAGTTATCCAGTACTTGAGGTTAGACAAATATCAGTAACGTCAATATCCACAAGTGAGTCATTCTGCGGTCTTTATGTTGTCCATCCATTGTGCCGGTCAGATGTTGTCTGAGTTTGCTGTATTGATGCGAGGCTTGTGTTGCCAACAGTGATGCAGGCGTGTGGCGGAGCATCAGCGCATAGTGAATCCCAGTGAAGGATGTTAGACGTCCTTCTCACTTTATATACCGCAGTGTGGAGTCATTACGGACACGGTCAGTGAGGAAACACCGCCCACTCTCCTCTCCACCTTCTTTTTTGCTTCCACCAGCATCAGCATTCGTTGTAATTTTGGACGAGAATGTCTTCTGCTTCACCTGGTCCAGAAAAAACACCGCAATTTTCTGCGTTTTATGGTGATTGTTCATTCCTAAATAAAAAAAAAAACTTGTAGTGTACTGGGAAACAAGATTGCATAAATTTATTGTAATATTACAGATTAAAACCTGCAGGTTGACGCTTTTTGGATATTCGTTGTTGCCTCAGCACAAACTGCAAGATAAAGGGAAATCAGTGGCTGCTGCTTATTTACTTGCCTTGGACGCTTGTGACTTTGCAGCCCTCTTGCTTCTTATGTTTATTTTAGATAGAGAAGATGGAGAGGGAGATAATTCCACAGCTGTATGATAATGGATTCACATTGCAAACACACTGTGTCACTCATAAATCAGCAGTGGAGCGCGCGTTTTACAAAAAGCCGGCGCGTAACTGGACGCTGTCCTAGACTTACTGTAAAGGTTTGAAATAAATATTAATATTTATAGATCAGCTCCGTATGGTCTTGACTGACTTATTTTAAATTTTCAACTATTTGATAGCTGTCATTGGTAAGGCTCGTGAGGTATAGACACAGAGAACCCGCACACATACGTTCAGTGAAGCACAAGTTAGGAAAGAGGCTATATATTTTGCTTTAAGTGCCTGTTTGTTATTCTTGAGAAACATACTATAACAAGTGCAAGCACCCAGCTGTTCGGGCACTTCATTTCAAATCACAACTCATAATATCCTCAATTGAAAGCACATTTGTACATATTAAAGTCCAGATTGTATCCTCCGTGTAAAGCCTAGCAGTGTTTGTTGAACTAACGTCGATAGAACCGGTTGAAAAAAACTTTCATCTCCTTTCAAGTGCATGCAGAATTGTTCCAAGGGGGAAGAGAAAAATGAACTCAAAGCAGTATATGAAAGCTGCTGTGCAAATAAATCCAAATGCCATATACATTTTTATCACATGTAAACTCATGCTGGGCACAGGCATTGTTACATTTATCACCCCTGCAGCAGGCCAACTTGTCTGGGAGGATTTACAGTGAGGGAACAGGATTTAGGAACTGTTCCCTGGCCACGAAGGTGTCTGGCTGAACAGCTCTCCTGCCGAGATGACTTCATCTCTCGCCCCCACCTTTGACTTATAGGTTTGAGGTTCCATGGTAGCACAGAGACAATAGACTATTGAGTCTGGAGCAGTGTGAGTAAGAGGCCCGGACATCTCATAGCTCTGCTGCATTGAAGCATTTGTAGTTCCCACCATTGAATTGCACAGATATTGTGGAGGATCAGTGCAGCCCTGTACTGTGGTTTAACCCTGTATTCCTGTTTTGTTTAGAGAAAAAAATTACTTGAATTCACTTATCGATGAGGTATCTCAGTGGTTTATATGGACTCTGGCGCCCCATCTATCTCTTTTGTAGAGATGGAGTAATGGTGCCCCTGCCTTCCCTTTATACACATCAAAACATCCATACACTTTAATATTTGATGGGCCATGGTTAAGGTTTCTCAACTGCAGCTCAGGTTCCATTTCCTTGTAAAGCTTTGGACTGTGCTAAACAAGCAGCGATGCTTGGATTACAACTTCTTGGTGCACCGTGAAGGAAGACATCGGCTTGGATTGAGTGGAGAAGTGCCTTTCTGGTGATGCACTCACCAGGCTTTCTCAATATTTACATATTAATCTCCTGGTTTGATCGCTCCTTTTATCTAATTTTTGCACACATAAATACACGAAAATCTGGCCTGAATTAACATGATTTTAGTCCTTAGCCATATGGGTTATTTATTCTCAGCCAACGCAAACAATAACGTAACTGGCTCTTTTCTGCTGAGTTGCACTAGAATAAACACAGCCTTGGAAACAGACGTGGGCCCACCGCAGTTCCATCTGCAGGCTTGTATAGGACATCATTTT
This sequence comes from Psettodes erumei, assembly GCA_016785225.1. Classification (NCBI taxonomy): domain Eukaryota; kingdom Metazoa; phylum Chordata; class Actinopteri; order Pleuronectiformes; family Psettodidae; genus Psettodes; species Psettodes erumei. The sequence continues at coordinate 720,369 of JAFBJZ010000383.1, forward strand.
TCTTTGTGACAGTGGTTTGTAAAGCTGACTTCTGATTGTTCGATGGCTTTTCAGATGGCATCAAAGCCCCAAAAATAACATTTTGATTGGGAAATGAAGAGGTATGAAAGTGCCTTTGGACACTGACTTATTAGGCGAGTTTCTATATATGAGAGGCTGCCTGATGCAATTGTTTGGTTCCTTGGCAGACTGATGTTTGGTCTCAGGAATGTTCGCCTTCTTGACATTGTTATTTATTTATTTTAACAAGACGTATGACTCTTATTACTCAAAATACCAATAATTTAATCCGGTCAAAAAATGTTGGTGTTGTTATGGCTGCCTTCGATCCTGGACTCTTTTCAAATGCAAGCAACTGACTCATGAGAACACATTTACTCAAAATATAGTCCGCCAACATATTGTTGATGCTTATTATTCCCAAAACACATGAATATTTTTGTGTCCCTCATCAAGGATCAAAGCTAGCCTTGAATTAAATTGGCCTCTGCTAAATGCCAATATGTATTTACTGTTAATTTGCAACGGCCAGTGGGTGACTAAAACAACAGCAGTGACCCTGATGACACGAGTCACCTGAAAGAGATATGTGACAACATCAGTGTTGTGCGAGTATGTGTCACTTTACTGAGGATAGTATCATTTATGTCCTCAGCACTATTTTGCTTTTTCTCACATAAGATTATTCACACTGGCTTGGGCGTGCTCTGGCCACTGTTCCAACAGTATTAACAATGTGGGCGAGTGCAATAGGAAATTAGCTACAGTGCTAACAGATGGCACCTTTTAGTCCCGAAGTCTGCCCCGCTTAATGCACAGCAGTTTAACACTTCTTTACAGCGCATTTGATCTCTGTGCCCCAATCTGTCTGGCCAATCAATGGGGCTTTTGATGTGCGCTGCCAATGGGTCTGAAGCATCTGAGCATGTTGCCCCTGCACCAGAAATCACCTGCTGCCACAATTAGAAAAGCAAGGGGGTGTTTTCTTTCTCTCACAGCACCACCGTTCCATGCCGTATTAACTTAACACTGCCTTCAGACAGAGTAATAACATCCTCACATAAGAGTATTTTAATGAGCGTTTGTTTCAACTGAATATGTTGAAATAATTGCGTGGGTGTAGAGAGAACTTCCAGAGAGAGGGTTTATGTGCTTAGCCAAGGATTAAACTTTGAATTTCTCACTGTGAAGGAGAAAACATGACTGCATGTTCACTGTGAGTTAAACTGATGAGTCACTTGTGTTCCTGAACATGATCACTGATTCTTGCTGCAGCATATATTTGCAAACTTTTAAACATGTGTCACACATTACCTCATATATTAAAAAATCATTGTGGATGTCTGTTTTCCCTCAGCTGACGTTAGGGTTGCATTTAGGGCTCCAGGCATGTTGTGGAACTTTCCAGCCACCCTCTTGCTGGGCTGTTGACACAACACAGTCACGTCAGCACTCCTCTACCCTTACAGTACAACCAACAACACATTTTGGTCACTGACATCACGTTGTGATGCATGTCGGTGTCACTACACCTGAGTAAAGGTGTCGGGTCATTGAAAAGACACCTGACGGGTGCTAGCATCTTGATGTTTTGCGTGCCTGGAGCACAATTTTACGGCACAACGGCTTTTAAAAGGTTTCCGCTCGGGGTTGAAGTGCGTAAATCAGTTCAGGGTGATCTGAGGCCGTGTGTGTAACAGCTGTCTGTGTGCCAGTGTGCCAAGAGACAACGCACACGCACACACACACACACACACACCTCCCACCAGGCACGGCCCGTGGTCACCCCCAGCCATCAGGAACAACTACTCCTTCAAAACTCAATATTGATCCTGCTGGAGCAGCTCCACCTCTGACACAGGGACTGTCAGCAGGGACCTTAGCCGCATCTGTCACTCAATCCAATCAATGTCACATTTTGCCACATTTTAGTGGATGCATTTCCCTTTTGCTTTTTGTCATTGCGTCCCTATTGCAGCCATTTCTGTTGCACTCACAGAAAATAAATATGCGAAGGACACTCCCAGGAGCAGCACGCGAAAGCCAAACATGTTTTTGTTTCTGAGCACTTCTTGAGTGATTACCGGTGCTAGGCTAATGTGTGTGTGTGTGTGTGTGTGTTTGTGTATGTGTGGAAGAAGCTACTGTAGCCTTGAGGAAATCCTCTCTTGCCAGAGTCAAAGCATCATTGCTTTGCGCAAGACAAAACCTCACAGCAGGAAAAGGAAAGAGATAAATGGTGGAGAGGGAAGAGCGTGCTGGTGTGAAGAGGGCTGTTAAGACCACACCAGTTAGCCAATCAGGAAGACCTGAGATCCTGAGAATTAGAGCCCTCAGGCCTCACTGGCCCACAATTCACACACTAATCTACCTGTTAGTGTGAGGTGCGAACAGGTGCATGCCCTTTATGTGCTGCACGCTGGGCGTCTCTGTGTCCTCGAGCAGTTTTGGTGGCACAGATGGGCCACAGACAGAGTTTTTAATAGCTCCTATTACTCGTGTTTTATTGACGTTGCCTGGCTTTGTGAACCAGGGGAAACTTTCATCAAAGCAACAGCCAATATTCATCTTCAAAGACGCAAGGCTTTTGGCCTCAGCGTCACCATAGGGGAAATTCAAACATAATCAGTGAACACCATCAGCGTCATTAACGTCTTGTAATTTCACCTTGGCATGCCACGCTGTTAGATGCTGTGATTTGGTGTGATAAAAGCCTGTGATTCTGCTTTAATTGCCCAGAGACTTAATGATCTCTTATCTGCCGTTCTTCCTCCACTTCCTGACCAAGGGCACATGACCCAGAGTACACTACGCTACAATATTGTTTATTTATACACACGGACATCAAACTATTTTAGGAGGGTCCGTTGTTTTTTCCTCAGATGATTCCCATAAATTCTTCTCCTGTTTGCTTCATTCACGAGCCGTTTCCTATACCTGTCCAACCAATCTCATGAAGAGAGCTTCTTGGGAACTTGGCGCCATGTGTGGGAGTTAAAATAATGCACACGGATGTGTGTCTTTGAAGGAAAATGGCTAAGGGAGTGTGAGGACTCTGTGAAATCCACTTCACTGCCAATGTGAGGCCTTCCCTTTGCGCCACCAGAGCGTGTTCAGAAGCTTTTCAGCAGCCATCCCAGTGAAATGTGACCACTTGTTTGGATTCCATGTAGTCAGCTGAACTGCAGTTGACCTCATAACTGCCCGCTGTGTACGTACACACAAACCCATCTCCACTCCGCAGGACAAACAACAGATACAAACCCTTTTGTGTGGAGTGATTGTTATCCGAGTCAACTTAAGGCCTGGACATGATGTTAACAGAAGTGTATCGCGCAGATGGAAGATGTATACGTTTCCACAGCCAGTTTGTGTTCCTGTGGCCAACGACTTAGCGGGCTCCAAGCCATGTTTGACATCATTCAGGCCTCTGTCCATGCTTACCCAGCTTTACACTGAGACAACAGGGGCTGACTGGGTGCCGTTTGATTAATTCTCTCAGTGGCAAGGCGTCGGAGTGCAGCCTGTTTGTGTAGTAAAGGCTCATTGAGGCTGAACATTCACTGATGACATGGTGTAGAAGGGCTCCATGTTTGCAGTGATGAATATGTTCTCACAGGGCCTGACTCGCAGGCTGTGGCAGTGATGCATTCGGCCTAATTTCTGAAGTCGGGCCTGTGGCGCAGGAGGAGCTCCCTCGCTGCCAGGCCTAATGGCTGTGAAGTGTTGTTCCAACTTGACCCCACGAATCCCAAGTTGCCCCAGTTCTTGCTCCTGCGACTTGGCTCTCATAGGCAATTTTCATGTCTCTGTCCAATATTTGACATCTCTCAAGAACTCTGTGCTCTCCATACTCATGCTTTTAATATTCCATCATTTCTTTGCAATGGTCACATTTTAAAACAAGCGATTTCTTCCTTATGTGGAAAAACTGCACAAAACGAGCGCATAAGAGGAGCGATTCCTCATCAGCAATAAAGGGCAGCGTGTCATAACGATGCCGGTTATGCTGCTCCTAGATGCATGCATGTGGATTTTTGATGTTTTCTTTCCAAGCTGGGAAGTTTTCTAATGGATGTAGCTGACTGGGTAACTAAACCATGAAAATTAATCTTTCTGTTCAGGGCTTGTGTTCTCACACACTCCATGATGATTTACTAGCCAGAGTGATGAATGGCACTGATAGCGTAAGTGCCGACCTAGCACTTTTGAGCAGCAGTGCTTTGCTTATATTGCATCCCGAAGCTGTAGGAGATGAACTGAACACTGTGATGCCAACCACATTACATAGTTTTCTAACGTGTTTACGTCTGTATATAGAAGGTCATTTCAAAGTAACATTTCACAGCGAAGACAGTAGTTCATAACATTCATTTGCTGGGACAATCTCTCGATAAATTGTATGTATTACTGACTGATTAGGACAGATGGCCTCACACTAAGAAACATTTTTGGAGGGCGGAGGAATCACGTATTTATTTTCTTAGGTTTCATCTGAAAAGCTAAAGCTAGAGTTCAATGAGATGCACCATAGAGAATTCTTAGACTTCAGTAACGACTCTGCTTTCAACGGTTTGCATCAAAAGTATTAAGACTTTAAGATTTAGTTTGCTTTTTGTGGACATGCCGTGGTTTGGAAAATGTTTCTTTACTTTCCCTGGTTGTGGGAGTGACAAGTGTCTGTTGGTCACTTTGTGTCACCCGCTCCGCTAACAGCCGTTACCCTCCGCCCTCCACCTCCCGCCCTCTCACCCTCACCCCATCCTCGGCCTTACCCCAAGCCTGGGAGCGGAATTCTGGGAACATTTTTCCATGTGAAATGCCGAGGTCCAGTCGAAGGGTGTGACGCCAGTGCATTGTTCCAGCGGCAAAAAAAGGAACCGCTTGTGATGAGGCCAATTCCTGTCGGTCCCAAAAAAACAGGCACTTTCTCACACTGACTTCCTTCCTCATTGGACAGCACAGAACAATCCCAGACCAACCTGCAAAGCGAAAAAGAAAGAAAGAGAAGGAAAAAGAGCCGTAAGAGAGGTGATCTTGGGTATTCTCAGTCCGTGCAGGTTAGAAAGACAGATTATCTCTGCAATCTCCAGTATTGATCTGATTGTCTCTTGCAAAGGTAAAGGGCCTTTATCTGCAGAGACAGGGGCCTGCAAAAATGTCTGCCATTAAGCAACATATGTTATTCTAGGGACAAACAGCAAGCTTATCTTTACTGCCTGTATCATCACCATCACTTCAATCACTCTCAGTGCATTCTGCTTTTTACTGTCCCTGAATGTTTGCATTCAGCGTGAAGCAAACAGGTAGTAATTGTGGGTCGAGCTTAAACCTTGCTATCATGCTGTGAATTATACTTTTAGGAAAGCTCTTTTGAGACAGATCGAGAAAACAGAGGCCGAATGAGGAAAGCAAGTGAAGGGGGCAGTGAAGCTCGACTGATTGAGAGAGCAGGACTCAGGAAGCACCTGCTCGAGCGGAGGGCTGAGCATTTATCTGACCCCGCTCACATCAGGTGGTTTCCTTGTTTACGTTCTCTCCCTGCAGCTCCCTCTGGCCCAGCCCCTATTGGCTGCCCCGGGCCACTCCTTTTTCCACCACATTCATTGATCTTAAGAAGGCTCGCCACTTCCCCGTTTCTCCTTTCCCACCAGAATTGGCTGTATAAAGGAGAAACTCACCCTTCATCACCATGGCACTCACTGGCAAACGGATGAGTTTAGCAAACTAAAAACTCAAAGCTCTGACCCAACCTCTCACCTCTGTCCTCACAACACAAACATCTCAGCCTTGACGACCATCTTCCTTTTCCTATACTCATGCCTATATTTGGGCTCCATGAAAACAAGGAGGCTCATCAATCAGCCCGACTGATAACCTTGATCCTGCTGTCCTGCGTGTCACCTGTATTGCTCAACCCTAACCCAGCTGGCAAGATTTAAACACTGATCTGCCTGGGGGAGTGTCGGGGTTTTAAGATGTTTTCATGCACTGGTTTCTGGTAGTTCATTATTCCAGGAATCCTACTGAGACAGCGCTTTTCCTCTCACAATGAAAACACAGCAGCATTTTTAATAGTAAAGTTATTGAGTCGTACTTCTGCTGCATGTTTCCTTTTCCCCCTGTTCATATAATTATAGTTAAATTGCTGCTTGGCATTCATGGTAATGGCTGCAGGTGGGCCAGTCACAGGTGCTGTCTGTAATTACAGCGCACATGAGACCCAGAAATGATTATCTGGGCTAAATACATATAATCAACCTCTGCAGATGCGCATCCAAACTGTTTTATCCCGTGTTTATTCTCACCAGGAGGCAGAGCTGAGCAGTGTGTGCATGCGAGCGTGGAGACAAACGCCCATATGGGCAGCGGCTCCCTTTCTTGGCCACAGGGGTCATACCCCAGCTCGTCGAAGCAAGACCGATGTCGCAGACTGCTGGTCAGCCGAGTGGATCATAGGTGCAAGAACATCGTCCATCACTTCATGTCAACCAGCTGGGTCAAGTAAATCGGCATCTTCAACAGAAGGCTACACTCTTTATCATCCTTTTACATAACATTCTTATGTATAATACCCCCCCCCACCCCCCATCTCTGCCTCCGCAGCCCTATGCGCGGCCTTTCAGTGGCCCTGCTTTTCCTTACTATCTTGTTATCTCAGCAAGTGTTTCCTGCAAGCACCTCGCTCTTCTCTGGGACATGTGGTAGAGCTTGCGCTGCGTTACGTCCATGGGGCATTGTTCTCCCACAGTTTGACCGTCGTAAATTAGCTGGAAACGATTTGTCAGACATGAGAAGGGGGGGCGCAGGAAAGGGAAAAAAACAACAACAAAAATCAGGGCCCTAATGTGGCCCCAGCACTGAACCATACACTGTACAGATAAGTTAATGGTCTCTCTAATTGCTGCAATTCAGGCTATTAAGAAAAATGTTATCCAGAGCGCTCAAGAATAGGCTAACTGGAAGAAATTTTCAAATTTTACGCTTTACTCAGAATGCTTTGGGCCATTTCACTTCCAAGGCATTTTCATATTTATCACTTTTTTGTGACAGGTTTATGCACAGTGACAGGTTGTTCTACATGGATGGACTATATGGGCTAAAATAATACATTTACTTTATGCAAATTTGGCATTTTCCCCTCTGATTCAAAAGGAACCCCACACATTTTGTGGCCTAATCAACAAGGAAATGGCACAATTAAGAAAGGTACATATTTGTGAGTGCCATTTCCATGTGGCTAAATGAAAAGTGTGTTTATTTGAAATTGCTGGAAGAACCACCCCTGTTTATTCCGCAAGCTCATTCCCACTGAACATCAACATGACCCTCTTTAATGAGGGAATTCCTGAACATCAGAGGATGTCTCACGCACATCCTGGCTCTTAATCAGCCCTCATGCTCTCACCTATATCATCAAGGTCCCTGCAGCAGTGACCTATTCTAGGGCGAGGTGACACATCCTTCTACTCACTATGTCTCCCGGAAGGCGCACATGGTCTGTCCATACAGGGAGCCACATGAAATACCCCCCCCAATCCACCCACCTCAAACCGCCTCAGTTTGGCCACAGCAGAGAAATGTACGAAACTTTGCTTTTCTATCACGCTCTCCTCTCTACCGTCTCCTTGGGGAACCCTGCTGTCACAACCAATGTTCCCATGCATGGAAATGACCCCCAGGGATGTGGAGATTGACAGTGTGCAGAGAGGGACCAGGAATTAAAAGTCTCTGAAGAGTCAAGAGGCTTGTCAGAGGAGCAACAATAAAAACATGCTGTAAAGTAAGCCCGTAACATCAGCGTGGCCTTGGCTGTGACATGGGAACCCCTCACCCCAAACTATGCCTATAGACATTCCCCCCTGGACAGTAGGGGCAGGTCACTGCTACCTCATGCCAGGCTAAGCTACGCTGGGAACCAGCACACAACTCTGAGAGTAGCCACACAGAACCTCACACAGCTTTTGATATGAAGCCAAATAAGTAACTGTTTTGCAAAACTGCTTTGATAAGGAAATGTTGCAAGGCCAGGGAAAAGGGACCCTGGCAGTCATCAGCAGCATGAAAAATGACTGCGATTCACTAGGAAAACAACTTCCCCCTCTGTGAAATAACAGTATTCCTGCAAGTGTAGGGGAAATCAGAGGGAAGTTCCTCCCTTATAGGAGAGAGGATTGTTCTCCAGCTTTGATTGTTTATGCAAAGCTAAGCATGTTTGCTTTAAATTATGTCACAATGTATCATAGGAGTGCTTCCAGTTTTGCACAGGAACAAATACTGCACGCCTCATTTAGATTGAGTGTGCATTTGTTTCGCTCTGCATCTCTTGATTTCCTTATCAGTAGAGATTAACCCTCGGGGACGTGCAAAAAAACTACTAATTGAAGCTCATCACCAGAACAACTGACATATTGTACTGTGGATCCAGTATATTTTGGCTGTTGTCTCATCTACTTAGGCTTTCACTCCTGGTTTTCTTGGCAGTGTGCTTTACTTAAGTGAAGGTTGTCCTCTTTGGCTAGAAGCACATTATTAAGACTTGATGTCCACATTTTAAGTCTCGTTCCCATGATCCCTGTCATTCTCTCCTATCAGCTGTAGAGGAAAAGAAAAAAAGGAACAATAAAAATAACCTAACACTTGTAATCCCCACAGGCTATTTCTTCTCCACAGTGTGTGCAGATAGCCCAGTTTAAACCCAGTTTTTAGTAATCACTATCAATCTCCTTAAGAAGCGGTTTCCATGGCACCCAATGCTCTGCAGGCTGCACACTGCTGCTGTTGAAGAGACAAATGGATTCAAAGGACTGCTAGTTTTGAAGTCCAATTTGTGAGGTTGACTTTCTGTCAGAAAGAGTCTCAGAGTTGGCAAGGTGTCAGAAGCACTGCAGATGCTACCAGTTCATTAATGAGAAAAAGTACAGACGGTGTTAAATGAACTTTTGTTTAGTTTGTTTTGCATTGTTTTTCTCTTCCTAAATTCCTTCTATTGTTTGTTCACAAATCAAAAGAATGGTTTAACAATAGTGATGCAACTCTCATATGGTAAATGCAAAGCTTACGTGCATGTTACCTTAATTTAGTGCAAAGACTTGGAAATAAGGGAAACAGTGGTCTGTCATCTTATAAGCAAAATGAAAGAGTACAGAGCCAGCAGGCCAGTGGTTTCCTGTCTTTGTGCTAAATCAAGCTAACTGTCTTGTGACTGTATCTTTTATATACAATATCATGCCGGATCATGATATTGGTGTAAATCCTGTCATGAAACTATTCTTTTTAATATGGCCTTGCTGTACAGGATCTAGTCTGACTTGAAGGACTATATCAAAATAGCATTAGTGGCATTTAATTTCCCAAGGCACAGACAGTTGTCATGGGAGAAACAGATAAGCATCGCGGCTACATTCAGGTTGGTTCCTGTTTGTCGTATGGGAGAGAGTGACTCCTTATTCCCTGCTGCTGCTGGTAAACCTATCAGGGCACAAAAGAGAATGGAGCCCTCTGTAGACAATACGGCTCCTCCTCAGACAATAAGGCTCTCCTCTGGACAGGGGATAATGTGGGAATCCCACTGGAGGACCCACCTTGCCTGCTGAGTATGCTGAATTGATGTTTCCTCGTAGACTGTTGAGTCTGCTACAAGCCTTGTAGAAGTGTTTATCATTTGATGCCGTTATTATCTAAACTACAGGACTTCTTTAAGCTTCATTTATCTTTACTGTTTAACGTGAAAACAAAGAGTAAAAGAAAACTGCACTTTGAAATCGATAAATGCAACAAGGTCATGTTACTGTAAAAGCTCGCTAACGTGAAACTTGCTGAAAACTCGGGGCTCCTGCTTTTCTTTTTGTCTCTGACACAATTCAATTTGGAAATTGTGTCATTTCCCTTCCTAATCTACACCCATTTCCCTCCCATATGGGTGTCATCCCCCGGTGCAACTCATAGAATTGCAGGGTTTTGTCGCTGTCAGACATCACAATGCTCATTGTTCTAATGGCTGCCTCTGGTTGACGGCCTGAGAATAAAGCATGAGGGACTGATATACGACTCGCAGTGTTAGGAGTGAAATGCACTCAGTCCAAAAAACAGTAAATGATTCCCATTCAGTTTTTGCTCATGTGTATTTTAGACAAGATAAGAGAGGAGCATTTTCTGCACCGTGTCATGTCACTGTGACCCACGACCACTGTGCACTGGCTCCTTTTGGGTTCTCACAGCCCCTCATGACCTCTTCACAGTTGACACTGCTACCTGCGACCAAGTCCCCCCCCACCCCAACCCCCACCCCTCCCTTCCCAGATTAAAGTGAAACCTGGAAACCATTTTGCTTCTCTTTTTCCTCTGGAGCCCTCATAATGACGGGAAAGTGCTCTGGCCCTGCTGCCACAGAGAGCAAAGCCACGGGCTTGATGGGAAACTGTAAGCCTCTGCAGAAATGTCTCCTTTTAGGGCTGTGTGAGCACTGTTACACCCACACCCCACCGCCATAAATTTGAAAAGATGAAATAGCATGTGGCTCTTATCTTTATTTACACAATATAAAACATTTTTCTACATAAGGGGGAAGAGAAAAGAAAAAGGACCTCTAGTCTTTTTTTTCCTTCTTAATTCTCACAGAGGTAGTCAAGTGGAACGGGTTGATTTCTTTTTTTTTTTTTTAAAGCAGAGTTTTACCATCCTGTGTGTGCAGTGGTGCTGGTTTTTGCGGGTTCACCATATGCAGGCCCACTCATAAGTCATTATGGTTGAGACTGTATATTAAATGTTCATTAGATTTGAATATGAAGGATAAAATGTTATTTTGCCCTGTCAACGTGACCGATCCGAGCGATTTGAAGTAGCTGTAAACAAGCTGTGTATGTGTTGAACAGCTCTGTGAGGGCAATCACCGACCCATTTGATTCTGCCTGGGCACCAGCACAGCAATCACTGCAGGCTTGTTGCCGGTGAGGAGCGAGCACGCTGCTTATTCAAGGATACGACCCACTCTTAAATCAACCGAAAGTCAATTACGTCCTGGAAGCAAAATCCAGCTCATTAGCAGAAATCATAACTGAGCGATTACTGTGGAATGACATCACAGACTGAAACTATGATCAGCAGAGAAAAGACGGTAAAAACATGATTGTTCATTGTGCCAACTATCAATTTCTAACGTCTTTCTAAGACACCTGACCGACAGGGATCCAGCTGCAGGCAAGTGAAGGAACAGAAAGAACAACACCCACGATCCGTTCCCTCCATAAATCACCAGGACACCCAGCAGACAAACCCCTGGCCGCCAGGGAGATCCTCCCCAATTGGAATCAAAGCGTGCACGACCTGCTGGTTCTGCAGCCAGCGTTAGCGGGACTGTGTCAGCCTAACAAGTTGTCAGGGTCATAGAGGGACCTAAAAACACAACAAAACATCAAAGAATAATCTATTATAAACACTCCATGGAATAATAGGTGTGAAAAAAGAAAAAAAAAGGTCATAAAATGGTATGTTCTGAAAATGCAAAAAAACGTCAAAGAATTGTGAGCTGAGCCTGCCCGAACAACGTGGTTTCTCTGTCCGGTGATGGATTCTCACTGTAACTGTTTCACTTAGCAGAACAAGCACATATTTCTCAAAACAAAGACATTATTTGAACACAAGCGTTTGGTAACTCCTAAAATACTGGACAATATGAAATGTATTTTACTTTTTTGAAACAAAATATTGGCTCATACGGCTCTGATACCACTCTGACACCAATTCATCCTCACCAAGCCAGAAAAACACTCTGCTCTCAGTTAGGGCCGAGCCATTGTCCGTCAGCAGTTAGCCACCATTTTGCCTACCCCATTATAACACAAAGAGAGGGGAGGTAAAAACAGTTTACCCATAAACCGCCCTCTGTGTGCCCACCGGTTCTCTCCACTTATTCAGAACGAGAAGCAAAGACCATCTGCTCATTTTATGTAAGTCCAGTCTCCAAAAAAAGAAAAAACAAACAAAAAAATACTCACTGATGCATATTCACTGGTCTGTTGCCACTAGCCAGCAGATTATTTGACCAAACACCCACAGAAAAGTCCCTCCAAAAACCCATCTCAGTGAAGGCCAAGGCTGGTCGAGCCACAGCTGTGGACAGAAAGCAGCGCTTTGAATGTGAACGCTTGGGTCAGTGGGTCTTTGCTTCATCTCCCATATTGGCCGAAGATGAATGGAAAGGGAAAGTTGAACTGAGCACGAGCTGAGGCATTATTGCCACAGGAGCAGGCACTGGTAAAAAAAAAAAAAAAAAAGATGGGCACCTGTTCTTCAGTCATCCCATAGCCAGACAGAAAATAGCCACACTGTGAACCATCATGCCACAACAGCTAAAATCAATTTCTGAATTCAGTGTTTTGTACCTGCACGTTTCCGACCAACCCTGAACCCTGTCTGCGAGCTGCCTCCGACTCAGGCAGAGGTTAGATTCAAAGACTGTGGGAGTTTTCCATTCACGCAAATGTACTGCACACCTAAGACGACTGCGGGCAGTTTCATGCCATGTGGGGCCAAACAAACCCATTAATCTGCACTTTGTATGAATATTCAGACACAGCTGTCTGTGACACAGAGATAGCAGCTGGTCGCTTGGGCCTCACAGATATCCCCGTGCCATGCCTGGACAGAAGCCGCTGCATCTGGGCTACAGCGGGCCCAGCCAGCCCTGGCAGGCCCAACCAGATCCAGAAGCCCCCCCCCCCCGAAAAAAACCCCCAAAACAACAACAGCCCAGGAGGCCTACTGACACCCTCTACTACTCAAGGGTGGTCAAAGACTCAATAAAAACCTTAAGCAGCCCACAGCAGATATGGTGATGATGATGATGATGATGATGATGTTGATGACACTTTCAGTATGTTCTGTGATGAAAGAGTTGGATGATGCGGCGTGAGAAACGACAAGCTGCAGTGTGTTAATTTAAATACCTGTGTGTTGATTCAAGGTGAGAAACAGCTTTACTGTTCCATTCAAACACAATTTGAATGGTTGACTAAAATGCATGTGGTTGCCAAAGTGGTTTTCACGTCGCTGCGGTCGAACACAGGCAGTGAAATAGATGACACTGCCTTGTTCATCGCATTTAATTTGCCACTCGGTGCTTTCACTGAGCATATTTGACAAAGCATCTTAAATTGAATGGAATCTCACTTAAGTGAATCATGCAGACATTTACTATAGTAGCTGCTTAACAAACACAGTGGTCACATTTTTCATTAAGGCTAAATGTCATAACCAGCTTGGTGAGGTGGTGATTCCATTTTCCCTATTTAATTAACCCAACTTGATCTTATACTAATCCAATGATATTGCCCCGACAAGTACAGTGATGGTGAAAGAGTTGGTGTTTGGTGGGCCTGACAGTAACAGCCCCCCCCCAGCAGCAGTATATCGGTTGCCCCTGACAACACAACGCCACAGTGCCAGGCTGTCAGTGTGCCAGGCTCAGAGAGCAGCTGCCAGGCCAAACCAGCGGGCACTAATTCAGCCAGTCACAGGAGCCCCCTGTGGCTACAACCACCCCTCACACACACACACACACACACACACACACACACACACACACACACACACACACACACACACACACACACACACACACACACACCTTGCACAATGCTGGCTTTAATGATGACAAACTTGCCAAAAGTTAATCTTCCATCTTTTTAAACAAAGACAGTTGTAGCTGAGGGGCTGGCCAATATTATAATGATGAATTACCAGAAATTCTGGTAAATAAACAATTTTTTCTTCAACCAACAGTGGCCCTTCTGAATCAAGCAAAGCCTGAAAATCTTTCAAAAGCCAGCAATGGAGGAAAATCTGGTGGACGGTTTTCCTCTTTGATACCCTCTGATGCTCTTGTTAAAGATCCATCATAGCTGCATGAGCAGATTTCATAAATGTGGCCAAAGGCATCATATTGACAATGAGTTTAATCCCCACATATTTTACCAGCATGAAAGCAAAAAGCAGAATTATCCCTGAACATTACGAGCTCAGTGGGGGCCTTGCATCATTAATTTGCATGCTTGTCGCTGACACATGTTCATTGCGCAAATCATTAACATCCCGCTCGTTTTGTCATTATCTCCCGTGAATGAGGCCTGTCACACTGCGGTTGGTCAAGCCGCGGCCAAAATGCTCAGAAGCATTCAGCTGCTCTTCAGATGCAAGTTTCTGTGGTTAAATCCTGCTGTGCCCGCGGCCTCCTGTAAGAAAAGCTTTTGTTTGTTAGGGCAAACTTTTTTTTCCTCTCCAAAAGAGTTAATGGATTATGGAGCTCTCTAGCTTTAATGTACATATCATACAAACGCAGGACTTACCACTGTACAGCTGAAGACTGACATTCCTAACACCATTCAAACACAGTCATCTGCTCCCTCGCCTGTCACTCATCCTCTATCTGAGCTCGTCCGTCCCAGCTGAAGGTCACAATATGGCCGATTCCTTTGGAGAGGCCCTTGAGGTCCCCGATGTTCCATGCTGCCTGAGTAAACATGGCACAGCAGTTCATAAAGATGCACATTGTGTGCCTGCATCTGTGTTTTGTGTGTGTGTGTGTGTGTTTGAGTGAATGTGTGCATATTGAGGGGTCTTCCTGCTCCGGGTTTCCTGACTGTGGGGACACATACATACCATCGGTAAGACCGGCTGAAATATTGATGCTGTGTTTTGTTCTCATTTTTGCTGCACTTGAGAGGCCATCTGGACAGGTCGACCTTTCTCACGTTAAATATTCATCCTCCCGTTGGATGTGACCAGGGGAGAGCACGAGAACGGTCATTTTTGTAATGTGAGAGAAATAGAGGGGGTGAGGTGGTGGGTGGGGGTGTTGTGCGGGACTCAACAATAGCTTTTTCCTAACAGATGGAAGATTGGCTGCAGGGATATAGTTCAGTGTCATAGTGGAACCTGATATCTGATTATATTCCTCCCTGCCTATTAATACAGAGGGGATTACATGTGGTTACATGAATAATGAAAATGAGATTATTTTGTTGACATGCATCTAATTTGTTGTGCCACAGTTGTGACCTGCTGAATGCGGCCGATCAATCTGCCTCTTTGTGCCGCACTACTCAGGTAAGACCAGCGGATTGTGTTCTTTCAACAAGCCAATCAAAGAGGGCCCTTCTGGCCAGTTCCACCACCTCAGGTTCGACTCAACTCCCATGTGATGAGGCTGGCAAAATAAAGTGTGTCGGTGGCAGTGTCGCGAGTGCAAATAATAAACTCACAAACAATCTGGTTACTGACGGTCCAGTGGTCCAAACCCAGCGATGGCCTGTTTCCCTGCCCTCAGCGTTATTAAAGAAATGCACCGTGATGTGCACTCAAGTCAGCAAACTCAGCAATGACTTCTAATGATCTGCTGAGTGCAAACCAACCGACAAACATGACAATTCTAACAAGGTGCCATTTAAAGGGAGGGTTCATTGTTTTTCTGGTAAATTATCCCTCTGTTATTAATTATTAATGAAATCCTATTAATTATGAACAAATCTGTAGCCCAACACTCATCAAGAGGAAGCGTTGCCTAGGAGCACTGGCCTGTTCTGAATACCTTGTCCCCTTGGTGTTGTTGGTAACTGGAGCTCCTGCAGTATGACAGTATATGACAGAAAGTAAATAAGGTGGTGGTGGGGTGGGAGGGGTGTGGGTGTGTGTTGGGAGGCACAATACCTTTGTTTTGGGTGCTGTCACAAGGGCGCCAAAAGCCTCGGTGATCAATGATGAAGTCTGGCATGTGTCCACGAGGCTCTGTCAGCAGCTGACGTTGAATAATGGTGCAGAAACTGCACCTTTTGAATTTTTAGGATCATAATAATATGCATATGCATATAATTTATGCGTACTTCAAAAGTACACTGCATGTGAAACATTTTAAAGGGCTAATCCTTGTTTATGACCTATTTACATCACACCTTGAGCAAACAGCAGGTCTCCTGGCTGCCACTGCTTAGTCAAAACAACGATCGGCCTTCCACGGTGGAACCTCCATTTTCGGATGCTAAATCAACACAGCTGGACATCCTAAGGTTTGTGTTTATGTCTGTGAGCTACCTTTCCGACTTGAGTCTAAAAATAGGCCGGCAGCATCCTGCTGTGATGCTGAAGGTGCAGTCATCTTTCCCCTCTGAAGGACACAACACTGTCTGAAGTTTGGGAGCAAGGGGGGAGCGGGAGGTGGGAGGGAGTGAGGAAGCGGTGACTACCGTGTGACAAGCACCCTGTTCCTTCCTCCCAGGCCTGAGAAACAGGAAGTGGTGCACATAAGGCATTATTGTGACGGAGAGGAAATGCAAGGTCCTCTAAAATAAGAACCCCAATCTGGTTGTCAATGACAAGAGCCTGTCCTCCACAGCCCCACAGAGACCCCCCCCCCCCAGCCACAGCTTCACTGCTGAGTGATTACGTGTAATGAACACCAAATCGAAGTACGTGCAAAGTTTGAGGCCTCTTCCTGACAGCATTAACTTTCCCAGGATGTGAGCGTAGAAGCTCAATGACAACCTCGAGTGAATCAGCTTAAAGACGTTACGTTAAACCCTCTGTTTCCTGCTGGAGCCACCCACCCAGCCACAGACTGAGCAACAGCAGCGTTTCAAAGGGTTAAGGGAGGCATATGGGTAGAATCCACACTGCTTGTGTTTAGCAGAAGCTGAGGAGGAGCTGGTTGCTAAGAGAGATACAGGGCTTTGTGCCGAGCTCCCTCCCAGTTAATTAAAATCCTACTTTATCTGTTCCATGCTTTCAATTAGAAAGCCCTGGAAAGGGCCCAAGACTCTGCATGTAGATAGCCATAGCAATAAGATGTGATTAATATAGGGTGGGGGCCTATTTGCGCTGCGGGCTGCAGCAATGCCCTGCTGTTGTGTCCATGCCTTGTTTTGATCCCAGGCAAACATGGCCCGGGCAGTGCCTCTCAGCAGAGTCTGCACGGCACCTCCAGCAGCAAATTACATGGATGAGATCTGCTTTTGTGGGACGTGACAGGTGCTGGCCACCTGTGATCATGCACATCTGAACTGCAGAGACGACTGAGGCAGCACAGAGTCAGCATCACTGTTCAGCTGGTGCCATGTCTAATGTGGGGTTTTTTTGTGGTGGTTTTTTTTGGTCAACAGTAATCAGCAGAAGTGTCAGCTAACAATGTTTTTGCTCAATTAACAGCAGATCCATCAGTGCCTGCCTCTGCTTTTCACAATCAATTAACTGCAGCACAGAAGCCAGGCTGCACAGGCAATCAATCACGCTAAGCTTTGCACATTGTGCTTTAACGGGCATGTGGTCCTGTTTTTTGGTTGTAGCTTGTGTTCAACCAGCCAAAGCTATTATTTGTTGGCACTTTGAAGAACTGTGATGTATTATCAGCACACACTCTGTGTGACAAAAATCAATTATAAACATGACTGTTTTTTTTAACCAAAGAATATTATTATTAATTATCTGGATGTTACTGAGTGCAATCAATTAACCCCCCAATCAAAAACTGATGAATATAAAAGTAAGATGGATTTACAGGCAAACTGCTTCTACAGGACAATGATCAGAGAGGGATGCCATTTGTCAAACACTACAAATATAATTTTGGTAAACTAAAACTGGCATGCCACATCCAATCAACAAAATCTTTTTTCAAACATAAATGCTTTTTCTGAAACACTGGATCTCAAACAAACCTTTGCACAACACAGACTATTTACTGCCATCTACTGGTCAATCTAGGAAATCACAACATCTGGAACAGCAGACGTTTGTTGGGGCACGTCCGTACATGGCTTTGTGACATGCCCTTAAACGTCAGAAAGACCTGAATGACTACCTCAGTGAAGATGAGAGGGACTAGGGAGCCGCTGTAGAGAGGTCTCCTCTCGAACCAGAAGTGGCCGGGCCACTGGGACTGGGGCCGGGCCGGGGCGTTACCTTGTGAGAGTGCGCGAGGCTGTGGCATGAAGGAGTCGACTCTCTGGAGATCTGGGCTGGTGGCATCTGGAGAAGAAAGCCTCTTCCTACGGCAGGAAAGGTATGTAGGGTTGGCTGCTCCCACCTAAAGGATTTTCCTCTTCCCACGGCGTCCACCAGCACCTCTGTGCATCCTCTGCCTACACCTCCAGACACAGAACTGCCTGGGGCCATTTGTTTCCTAAAGTCTGACACTGTGGCTGTGACTGGAGCCTGAGCTGGCGGGTCAGGAGAGGCATGGACATCCACAGAAGAAACACTGGTGACCTTTGGAGGGCTTGTGGGTGATTGGCAAGGGAGAAGGTCCATTTGTCCTGATGAAGGTGACTCCACAGATGCAGGTCCAAAGGAGTCTGCCGGTGTCTGACTCTCCTCTTTATCCTCTCCTGCTGCAGGTGAGGTCTGGGATGGAGACTGAGTTTGGGGTCTAAAGCGAGCCAGCAGACCCCGCTCTGTGACAGGGTAGTGGTTAGCAGCCCACTCCTGACGCTCACGGTGCATTTGCTGCAGCTGTCTGAGCTCTCTGGGCAACTCCAACACACTCTCCTGTGGATGCGAAACAGGCAGAAGGAAGATGTACCTGGATGCTGCTGCATTACTGAAAGCAGATGGATCTGGTCTGGTCCAATTAGGGCACCACAAAACTTCTGAATTCAGTAACGAGGCACTAACCAAAACGTACCTGCTTAGATACAGAGAGATTTATCCTTTCACTGGATTAGCGTACATGGTGGCTAGGACATATGATATTTCAAACTGAAAAAATAAAATAAAATAATATAAACCACCTATTTCTGAACTACTCACCATGTTGACATGTTGTAAATTGTCAGGTTCATAGTGGCTGCTGTTAAGGTATGAATCCACCAGAGCCATGTAGTCCATCATGAGAGTATCCAGCAGCACCAGCCTGAGAGGCTGCAGGTGGATCACCGACAGAGCCATCACCTTCAGCAGGGTCACAGGACACGGACGCTTGTACCACATCTCCTGTTCCTCCTGTCAAAATGCACTCTTATGATTAGGCCACATACAGAGCCAACTATATTGTAAAAAAAGGAGGATGTCTAGACACTGCAGGTGTGTTTGTATGAGTACCTTCATGAGCTGCATCTTCACCTGGAGGGATAAGAGCTGGGAGGAGGGAACCTTGAGATGAAGACTCACCACCTCGTGGAGAGTACTGACCCTGTCGGGAAGAGACCCACCTGTCTCTGAGTAGAAGCACATGACATCTGCCACCTTGATATATGTAGAAAAAAACAAGAAGAAGAAGAAAATGAGACGTTAGCCATGAGTCATGATGCCTCCGAACTGTATAGGCTTCGATATATACTCATATACATTTACCTGTGTATCAAAGACGTTGGTTAGATTTACTCCAAACTGAGCTATCAGATATCCAGCAATGGCTCGGCAGTCATGAATCACCTGTGCCACGTAAAAACCACATAGATGTTATGGTTTTCTCCATCACTGTGACTGCAGGTGATTTCTCCCCTGCTTACCTTTAATATTTGCTTACTCTCCAGGATCATAGAGAGACCATTCTTAAAGGCCCGGGCACCCAGCAACAGAATATCAAACAGGTAGACCTTCTTTTTCGTGGCAATCTGCGGCAATGAAAATGTGCCATAGTTATTTTTTTTTTAGAAAGAAGACCAGAAGGAAGAAATCAAAAAAGTAGGAACTTAATGTGACTGATTCACAGGACTTCTCACCTGCAGCCAACACAGCCTCCCATTCTTAAACACCTCGACTCCATCTGCTCCCAAGCTGATCACCTGCTGCTTCTTGATGTGCATCACCTCAAGGCCGGCAACTCAAAGTTATTATACAGTTTTTATGACAATGGTACACATACATCTCCATAATTATGACTTCCATAGAAATTTGCAGTGTTAAAACTATATTTCAAAAACCTTTAAGGGATTTTTGTGTCTGAAAATAAACTTTAAATCCACTTACTGCAGGCCCAAACTTCCCATGAAACTCATCGATGACTACAAAGTTGATATACTCCTCTTCATCATCATCTGGGGGAAAAAAGGAAGATCCTCCCAAAAGTGAGAAATGGGTTCCCTCTGTAGAGGGAACTTAATGAAAAACAGACCAGTGTCCTCTGATTTTTTATTATTAAACCCACCCATTGTGATCGTCTTCCTGTATGGCTGAAACTTTTCCACATTCAAGTGGTCCTCAAGCGTGTGTTGATGAATGTTTCTGTCCAAAACATTGCATGTTTCAGTTTATGACCAGAGTGACCAATAACGATACACGTCGCTTCCTTACTCACCCACTATCACGGTTTGCTTCACTGGCAAATTCCACTGTTGATTTAATTACATAAAAATGTCAGATGTCAAAACCTTAGAACTCTAAATATACAACCCAGAGTGTTTGTTTAAAAACTCATCACTTCATCACTCATCACCTAAGTGTGCTCACCATTGAGAATCTCATGCCCAAAGAACATTTTAGAGCCAGGAACTCTGCAGCCATTACTGGCATTGACGACTGAAACATAAACACATTTTCATGTTTAGGTCACTTAAATGTAGCAGCAGTGAGGTTTTATGGCCTAAAGAGAGCAAAGGCCTTCTGAGAGAACCAAAGATTAGCTCCTCTACAATGTCGTGGACCAACACTAAGCAAACACACATGGCGGACTAACCGTCAGCCAAGACCAACGTTTTGTTAGGATTTATGCGGTGGAGGACGCCGAGGTAAGAGGAAGTCTTCAGCGTCAGCTTGACGCGCTTTCCCCTCAAGATATTCATGAACTGGGTGTCGTCCATGTCCATTTTGACACGGTGTGGAAGTTGTTTTTTAAGCGGTTAAAAACAGCGGAGCTGCTCTTCAAGCCGGTTCACCCTCTTCCGGTAGACACGACAATGACGAGCTAGTGTTTTTGTTTTTTCCTCTCATTTGACTAGTTAGCTTAGCTACTTGTCGCTAAGGCGCTATTTGCGAAGCGGAGAAAACCAAAGGGCTCAATGTTGCGTTCAAAGGCCTTTTGTTATTTCCAAATTCACCTTTTTTTAATTTCCTGGCTACAATGGTTAAAATAAGACCAATAAAAGGCTTCGACTTTTTTTTATAATTTAGATTTATTTTAATACTATACACAAACTGCACACCAGCAGATAGTGATAATTTATTTAAATCTGTCATTTGAATAATTTGAATACTATCGACTGGTTGTGGTTGTGTTGCTATAGGTCGGACCACCAGTGCTATTTGTTAGCTTGCGAAACATCAAGCAAAACAATCGAATTGATAGGAAAATTAAAACGTATATTTACTGCGTGATTTTAAACACTTGTTTTGCCGGAGGTTCCTGCACACGTGCATGCGACATTTTAACACCAATTAATTCACAACTGCAAAAGTTCACTTCATTTCACAGGTGGTCGGGAGGTGCCTCAAACCGTCCACTAGGGGGTGACCTCGGCTCAGGCAACCCAGCCAAACGCTGTTAGTTCTGACACTGTTCTGCAGGAAGGAAGAAAAAAAAAAGTCCAATAAAAAAAAGTCCATTAACTTTAATCCACATTACGGTGTGTCTGTGTACGTGTATGCCATGATGTCAGCGCAGTGCGCTGGTCGGTGACAAGAAATCCTTCACTGCCATCTTTATGTGGACCCTAAAAGGTATAAATCACCACGCTGCTGACTGCAGCAGTGACTGGCTGACTACTAATTGACCATGCTGCATAGTTCGCAGCAACATATGTCTGGAAACTGGAAATGCATAGCTGATGCAGTTCACGAAAAAAGTAATTTGAAACTTATACATGCATACATACAATTTTCTTAAATCAATAATAGGCTAACGATGGGATAAGAACAACATTGATGTACAATTGTCATTCTGGTAAAACTTTTAACTTCCAATAGAAACATTTACATTTCTAACTTTGAGTGGGATCATAAAGAGAACATCACAATACAGTATGTGTAAAATATGACTCAAATCTGATTCAGATTTATCATATAAGTGTCTCTCCCAAGGAATTTATGCCCCTTTCCTAAGAGTTCACCTTCCAGCTTCCCTTATCAGGGTTTTGTTTGTTCAAGGTTTGGTGGTGAGTCACAAAGTGGCAGTGGTCACAAGTACTGCAATGCAAACCCCCCAAACTGCACTGCTTACTGCCTCATGCAAAATGTAGCCATTTTAACAGATGTTATGTAAAGCTGTGCTTTGCTGCCAGCATAACTGGGCTTCTTGTCGTGATGAAAAATAAATCAGGTTTAGCCACATGGGTGCAGACTTAAGGCAGCCAAAAGGGTACAGAGAAGCTTTCTTATCAGAAGTAGAGCCAGCTACTATATAACACTCAAATTGAAACTTACTGTACTATCCTTCTGTAGGGAGCACACAGGGAGGCACCTAATCAAAGGCAGGGTGCTCTGGGGTGCAGATTTTTTTGTCACAGACTGTATGCACCTATATGCCTTGTCATGCAGTGTGCGTTAAAGTCCAGTGAAAAGGGCAAACGCAAAGCTACAGAGCTAATTTATTCCTTTTTGCATAGATTGGATTTTGTACGGGCAAGTTAAAGTTGCGCTTTGTTGCATATCATTTGGTAGGGGTTTCACGTTGTCTATATTTACAGTATATGCAGGTGAAAACTGAGAAGCATCTCTTGTGAAGTCAGAGTCCTTGTTGGTGTTTGGGGCACTCCAAGTAAAAGAAAAAAAACATGTAAATAATTTAATTTCATTAAAAACTCTGGTGTGTGTCATTCCTTACACAAGGTTGAGTCTAACCAAATCCAGTCTAACAAAATCACTGGTTGATTTAACCATGTCTCCTTGGCTATATAAAAAATCAACTGTTAACCAGCATTTTTTTAAATTGGCATGTGGTCCACACATCATAAAGTCTCTCAGCTCAGTGCTCCACCCGGATGAGTGTGATAAGACCCAGCACACTTTTTAACGCAGTGGAAACTCTTCTTCGGTGGACCCCCCACAACATGGTACAATGTTTTCCCTCATACAATATAAGCCCTAATGGAACCTACCGCTGTTATCTTTAGAGGAAGGTCCTCCCTTTTCCTGCCCTGCCGACTGAACAAACAAAAGTTTTTAAGTGATATAAGATAGATCACATCTCACAGATTTGCCAAATTGTAATGGTGTTAAGCATCCCAACCCAAGAGACCTGGACCCTGGTTTCGTGTCAAACTAATTCGATTTCCTTTCCTTTTTCTACTGAAAATGACTTGATGTAGGGTGTGGAGACCCGATTAGTAATCCTTATTACGGCTTCAAATGAGTGAGATGATTGTGACATGCACATGCACATTCATCTGCCTTTCATTTTCCAGAGTCTTTCCCTCAAGAGACTGTCCAGCGACAAAATTTGTCTGATTATAGATTATACAGATTACAGATTGTACTGTAAACCGATTTTGGACGCGAGCACGGCGACGGCTGGGTGAGGATGCCGGAGCCCACTCTGTGTGTGAGTGAGTGACAGGCCCCCCGGCGGCGCGGCCGCCCACTCACAGACGGGCTGCATCTTAATTGTGTAACCCTTCATTGACGAGTCAGCACAATGCTGCTGAGACCGCGGAGGCGCACCGAGCCGAGCCGAGCACAGCGATGAAATGCTCCCGCCGAGGAGAACGCAGATGGACAGCCTAGTTCAGCCGCTCGTCGCCCAGTACCTCGCCATGGGATGTCAGTCAAAAGAGAACAACCAAAACGAAAGTGTTTCGTCGGATGAGAAGGGAAAGGAAGACGCGTAAGTGAACACCGTCCTTTTAGAAGGGTTGTCAGCGAACAGTTTCAGGTGTGATTTTGAGCGAAAATGTGCGTAACTTGAGGCGCAAGTCAACGGGAACTTGATCAATTCAGGTATCGAAGTTGTTTTTGCGGCTCTACCCAGCTGTAAATGAATAGGTGTGTCGAAACGGAGCCTAAAACTGAAACGTTGGCGCTTCAGGATTTGACGCACAAAAGCGCCTCGGGGCAACAGGCTGTTTAACCACAGCGGCTGCTACTTTCTGACTCTGCTCCACGTAAGGCGCGTTTGCGTAAAGCGAATTCCTCATTGTTTACTGGTCACGCAACAGTTTGAACTGGATGTCCGCAATCAACCGGTATTTCCCTAAGTTGAAGGAAGGAAACGAGAACAATGAATGGCAAATTCCCGGGGGGGGGGGGTCGTTCATAAATTTAAACAATAGCTATAGCATTTTTTTACCATTGCATTTCATATGTGCATTAATCTCTGAAAGGCAAAACACACACTAAACATCCTCATGTGTAAACAGACACACTTTTGCTTACAACAAGCCCCCCCCTCCCGGACCTTTTTGTTTCTCAAGCAGAGTGACCCCAAGATGCAGCTCCAGGTCCAGAGTTTCTCCTCCAGGTCGTTCTCGCAGGTTCCATAAAACCAGCCCGGCCCAGACCGCCCCGGGTAAAGCCATCATGTCCCTGGGACACCTCACCAAGGGGGCGAGCTGGGAGGAGCTCATCCAGGCCTGCCTGCAGTCCTTCGGTGAGTCCATGCTGACTTTCCTTGGTGCTGGTGTTTTACTGGTGGATTACTGCTGTGAAGTGGAGAGCAGTAACAGAGATGTTTGTACTGATTATTGTGAGAAACAATGTTGAGAAGGTGACAAGATGAGAAACCAAGATACCGGAAACCGTGTTGTGTTAATCTCTGTTGTAGTATGTATGTCTCAGGTATTCAGGGTGTCTCACCACTTTTCCTGCATGCTGCAGCGAACCTCTTAACAAGTTTGGGCAGGCTTCTACATAAGAGGGGGATGATGTTTTGCCTTTATTAATACAGCTGCATTTGTTATGTTTTTTTTTACATGTAGGATTTGATCATTTGCAGGATAATTCCCATTGTTGCTTGAAAGTGTCTGATATTACAAGTCAGCTTTGTGTGCTTGTAAAATATTCAAGACAAAGTCCCAGATGATTGTTTAGGCAATTGTAAGATGCACTGTCTTTGTCAGTTACTGTATCAATATTCAATTGGATGTAAGATTAATAGAGGGTTTTTACATGGAAAAAGGGCAACAGTGATTGAGTAGGCTGTGGTTGGATCAATCAAGCAAAGATCATTGGCTTCATCAAGCTGTCTGGAGTGCTCTCAGAGTTATGGCGATTGCGTCTCTGAAGAGACAATCTTTCAGATTGCCGTTGCCTGGTTACACAAATGGAGCAAGAGCAATGGAGAGGTGTTTCAATGGGCTGCACAGAGAATGACATCCCATAACTACATTTATCTGGAGAACTGGGCAGTAATGACAGCCTGTTGCTAATTTCTGATTCACGAGGGAAACGGGATTAATCATTAGAAGGGTTGAGGAACTCTGTAATAAAATATCATGCAGTGTCAACACTCCCTTAAAAAAAGTAATTTCAGTGTCACTATTCAAAATGGCAGCTTAATACGCACATGCTAAAGGTCTTATTGGTCGGTACAGTGTGTTATGACCAGTTGTTTTCTTGAACGACTCCTCCTGACGAAGTGAAGCTTAGTCCCGCTCCTCCCGGGCCCACATCACGGAAACGAACCCCTAAGGTCTGCGTGTCCTGCCACCTTTTCAAATGTGAGAGTGCACGTAAGAGCCATTTGAAGGATTACCTGATGGCAGGTTCAAGCCTGGCTGAGCCGAAAGGTCAGCTCCCCGAACAGCGGTCCTCAGATGCTGACCGGCCTTTGAAATGCAGAGCACTGCGAGGTGTGGATCAATAGCCGTTGACATCATCACTCTCTCCAGCAATGGGGCCGGTACAGCACGTCCTGATCGTGCCCAGTGTCGACCTACTTCAAGCACAATTTCATGTTTTTTTCATACAGGCTGAAGTTGGTTACCATTTATAAAACTCTGTATGACATCAAACAGTATGTAAATTGATAATAATAGATTTTTAGTGAGTTTTCTCTTGGCCTCACCCTCGTCAGTGGTTCCGGACCTTTTTTGATTTGTTTGGTATCGTCAGCAGGATTACACAAAGGTACATCTTTCTTTTTATTTTTCTATTATAAGAGCTCAAACGACATGCAGGACTGTGTGCCCTTGGTGGAGGGACATGCACTTTACACCACACATTTCTGGTTTAAAATGAAATTTCATTAATTTCTGTTGAATCAAATCATTTGAGCCGCTCCACAGTCTTTGGCTGCATTCCCGAGAACTGCAAAAGCAACCCCATATTTCCATCACTGATCTGAACAGTGATTACAGTGATTCCTGATTATTACGATGAATTTTGCACAACGTGAAGAGAGATAACAGTCATCCTGCACCCAACTAGGATTCCTCTACAACAAAGGCACCATCCAGTCCACAGCCTCTGTCAAAACAAGGAAACATTCACAAGCCACACCAAACCTGCGTGTGCATGATGAATACTAAGATAACCATAAAAGTAGGCCAGGTGCCGCGTGTGCTCGACGGCATTTATCGCCGTACAGTATCGCACAGTTCCAGTGTAGCAGGCAGCAGCTTTCCTAATTTTCCACTCACTGACAGACGGTCTAGAGGGGATTTCCTCCTGCAATTAACCCTCCATGTGGAGGGTTAGAGGTTGGAAAGTTGTGAAAAAAAGGATGGAGCAATTGTTTACCTGATGGGGAGTCATGACTTCCTGTTGTGCGTTCGGCTGATTCACACATGATTGTTAGGAGATTATGAAGTAAATCATGCGTGATAACTGATCATTTAAATGAAATACAAGCAGGTGGGGGTTGTTTTATGTTCAGTACATGTCTTAACTGCATCTAATCTTTGCTGCGCTAACAGCCACGTCAGTTTGAACACCACACGTTGTTTCCCATGTCTCTTTTACTCACTTCTTGTCTCAAACGGTGAGGTCACTGAGTTTCGCTGGTCTTAAAAAACAGAAACACACCCCATGTAGGATATGAGGGCTTAGTCAGCTGTGGCTGGAGCGTTGTGAGTTGCTTACTGATAACAAAGATTAGAAAACATGTTGCCATGGTGTCTGAAGTATTTCCAAGGTGATATGATTTAAATGTGGGTCCTGATGTCCTTGATGATACTGCTAAAGCTTAAAGGGATACTCAAGCTTGACAATTCAAGCGTTCTTCAAATTTTCAGTACAAGGTGTTAATTCTGAATAGGTTGTGGGAGGAAGACATAAACAGACTGAAATGGTATGTTGATAATATGTGAACAGCTACAATCGATGGTCTTCCTTTTTATATTAACCACCAATTTACTTAAATTTTTTAAAACATGTCTCATTTTAAAAGACACCCCCCGATGGGTCTCAAGATGTGCACTGTAATGTAGACTGGTCTGGTCACAAAGAGAGGAAGCGAGATATCTGTTAGGAGAAAGGAAGCAAAAAAGGTAGTGAGACGGGCAAGCCGCAGAGGTTCGAACAATCAAAGGAAAAAAAGCAAGAAACGAGGTCCATGGATACTATGATGAAAATGGTGTTTCACCAGGTTTACCAAATATTCTATATCCAGGCATTTCTGTCCCTTGCTCAGAGCTATTTAAGACATAGATTGAAATGTCTCTGACTTAATTAATTAATTAAAATTGCATCATGTCGGTCATCCAACTGCTGCAGCTCTCTGGTAAAAATACAGTAAACCCCAGTCTAATTTGCAAAATTCTATTATTTTAATTCCTATCATTTGACTGAGTACAAATATTAGGAAAAATGAAATAACATCATGTATTCAACATGTTTTTCCATGTCTCTCTAACATTTTGCTGGAAGTCTATGTCCACAGAACATATTACAAACTAATGTACAGATTGTGGTCATCAGCTCAATGATGAGTGTAAATCAAAGCACAACTAAAAAACACAAATATGAAATGTCAGATGCAAGATGCTCCCGATTTTGGTTTTGCAAAACGTGTCCGGGGGAAACCCCTGTGTCACTGACCGAAGTTTTATTTTAGGAGTATGACAGCTTGAGCTGCGATGCCGCTACTCTCTATTGCAGTGATGATGCACTCAAGTGTGCGCATTCTGTGTTGCAGACGCAGATGGTTGTGTATGTGGGAGCAGCCACTTGTTGAACATCACCCTGACCATGCACCGTCTCCTCATCTCCTCCAGTGATCTGCTGGACAAACTCATCGCTCTATATCCTTTGATGGCCTGTCATAAAGCTACAACTGTGACCACAGTGCAGCCAGGATTCAAAATGGGCAGTTCTGAGCACCGGATGTAACATCGGATCAGAGTTCGGATCCCTGGCTCTCTGTGCTGAAATTGTTTGGTTGCCAACAGCAACGGGCAATCAAGCCTGTACTTGTCTTACAATGCGGCCTGCAGCTCTACAGCACAAAATCTGATAGGCAAGTGGCAGTTGGTGTTTACTCCTGCTGTCATTTGGTGCAGACCTTTTACATCTCTGTCATTTGACTATTCTTAGCATTACTGAGTAAATTTCCTGCACTCTCTCTGCACACCGTGTCCCATGCATTTAATAACCTTGGTTTCTTTCATCGCGTTTGATTCCCTTCCTTTCATTTTCCCCACTTCACACTTAAATAAACCCAAACAAAAACATGTTTTTTTTGTTTGTTTTCACTGTCTTCTGACTTGAGTGAGGGCCTGTAATCTACGCTTCCATTCAGGAAACAGCAGTGGCGTCACAAAGCTCTCCAAGGAGCTCACCCGCCCAGTGAGCAGCTTTGTGGTTTCAGGTGTTAATTACTTCTGCCTCTTTCACATACAAGTCCTCTTCAACTATATATAAACAAAGACCCTCCGTTGCTTAAAGAGGCCACTGCTCTCACGAACTTACGTCACAGCCTACGACACCGAACGGCCCCTCTGCTATTTTTAACCTTCTCGCTCTGAGCCGCGGACCCAAAAGGATGCATCAAATAAATTCAGCACGTGGGTTAGGATCAGGTGAGAGACACAGGGGCCAATAACAGCCCTCATCACAGTCTGGCCTTGGGAATGCGTGGGTCGTTCTTCTGCTCCCATGACGCAATTAGCCTTTTTATGTGCATCACTTCAAGCTGATTCCTGCCAATCGAGAGCAATGGTGTCAGTCTATTTATAAAAGGTGCTTTGTGTGATAAGGAAATGTTTCTGCGTGTACCGTAAATCAATGCATAGGCCAGTGTGTGTTTTTGTGTTCAACATGTGCAAAACGGAGGTCCGAGCAACCGTAGCACTGAATTACTATCTCATGGACATCAAATAAAAATATCTTTCGAGCCCTGCCACTAATTAATGCAGATTAATCAACAGCAGTCCAATAGAATATGAGTAGTTTCTGTACACATTCTGCGGTTCACTTCTGTATGCCAGAATGATTCATTCTGTGATGCACATCAGAGTTTTGCTCCATGCAGTTGCCTCCTCCCACATTTCCAAATGTCACTTCTGTTTGCCTTTTAGTTGATTTACTGTAGTTTATATTAAGGAGTTGTTTGTAGGAAAGACAAGCCAGTCTAATCAACCATATGCTCATTATTTACTCATAACATGCCTGTCATGAACAATGTCATAGTTTAGTGAATGCACTGCCAAGATATTTTCACTTGAAACAAAAGCATGGCTAAACCTGAAACACATCAGCCTCCTGATGAACACCACACTTAACTCACAATCTGCCACCATCTTTCATTCCTTAACCAAATTCCTTACATTCAAAACAGCGATGGATAATGAGCAGCCAACAGAGTGCCAGAGGATATGCTACCTCATCAGGTCAGTCTGACACAATGACACGTTTTCAGAGTCAAACATTGGTTGTGCGTTGCGTATCAGTGGGTACACGGGTATCCTCTCTGACCTCCAGGCACTGGATCCAGGACTTCTGGATGATGTTCCGGTTGCACCACAGCTTGTCAGACAGCCTGGACCAGTTCCGGGAGCTGATCAGAGAGCAGGGACAGGAACGCCTTTGCTCTCTTCTAGAGACAAAATGGATGTAAGTGTTAATCTCTGACCAGCTGGCAACTGAGACCTTAGGCCTGCACAACTTTCAGTTGTTTGTTCAGTCATGGAAAGTACAGAAATCAGCCACGACCAAGAATACAGACTTTGAACTTTGCTGCTAAAACCTCAAGACTGCTCTCATCTACTTAAGTAGCTATTAAGTAGATGAAATTTTTTGTTTTGTTGTCACGTTGTTTTACATATATGTACAAGGCATATGCACTGCACTGTCTTGCTACTGTGTATGTCACACTTTACACAGTGTTCACATTGAGGCTGCAGTCAACTACCATTTTCACTGTAGATTAACCTTCTTAACCTTAACCTTCTTCTTTCCTCATTTAAAACAAATGAGCAACCCTAAGATATTTTAATTATATCATAGAAGGACTATAAAAATAAATATTGATGTCTTGACATTTTTGCTTAAAATTGATTTTAAATAATTTTAATTTTAATTGGAAAATTCATTCAAATCCAAAATGTAGAATTAACAGCTGCACCATTACATCTCATGGAAAATGTATTGTGCTTTACATGTAATTGATCATATTGATATCTTTGCACTTTAGATTGACTAAAATTACATAAATGCTCTGTGGGGGTTTTTGTTCAAAAGTGTCATTTTCCAAGCTATGAAATTATGCAGCCTTTGCCGAAGTGGTGATGTCGTGGTGTGCCATGGTGTGTTGTAGAAATGAACGGGACTGGTCGTGGAAGGCCAGCCAGAAGATCAAAGCTAACAGCAGTAAAAAGAGGAAGGTTTCTCTTCTTTTTGATCACCTGGAACCCATCGAGTTGGCTGAGCATCTCACCTACCTGGAGTTTAAATCTTTTTGCAGGATCTCAGTGAGTATACACACTCATGTCACCTCAAGAAAGCACTCATATATATTTTGCACATGAATGATCTGTGGATTTCACGTGCTTCTTTTTGAGATAAAGAGAAAAAACCCATTTGGTATTTCCTCCACGGGAAATGCCTTGCAGTTTCCGTGCAGCAGTTCATGCTCCTCTCTCTGATCTCTCTGCCAGTTTGTAGACTATCAGAATTACATTTGCAACTGCTGCATGAAGGACATCCCCATGATGGAGCGCTCCATTGCTCTGTGCAATGGTATCTCCCAGTGGGTTCAGCTGATGGTGCTGAGCCGGCCAACTGCTCAGCTGAGAGCTGAGGTTTTCACCAAGTTCATCCACGTGGCACAGGTAGTGGTTAAATCAGCCCATCAATATGAGCAATATGACAAAAAGGGTACCATGTTTGATATTTCCCTCTTTGCTTGCATCTATGTGCTATTGTTCACACATCTTATCTAACTAATGACAGTCTATTGTCACAGTCTGAACAACACTATAGATGCTTAATAATTGGCAGTTGCGTAACGCATTATTCACAGAGAGCTGGTAATGATTCTAGAGCGCTCTGTTGCAGGCTTTTAGCATATCCAAAGATTTTAACCGATTGAAAAGTAACTGAATGCACACTAATGGAGTCGTCAAGTGGAACACACTTACACGCCGAGGAGTTTGTGGAAGTGGAAAAGGAAGAAATGACTCGCAAGTGTAGCTGCTGATCAGACCTTGCTTGTTAAAACCACTTCAATGTGAAGCTGCATGCAGCCTGCTGAGCAGCGAGGTGCAGGCTTCAGGGAGCCGTTAGGCAGGTTTGTACTCTGGAGGACCTCTTGCACCGTAACACTAATGCACCAGTCTGCTGCTGCTCACTGCTGTGAACCTCAAAACCCATGGGTGTGGAAACAAATTTCACACCATAATGCTCTGGTGATAGCATGAATTAGAGAATTGAAAGGAGTGGGGGGGGGGAGCACTTCCACAAAAAAAGAGTGAGAAATCTGAGCTCAGTAAGAAAAGCCAACAATATAAGTGGTTTATGTAATGGCATTGTGGTGAATTACATAACCAGAGCTACCTGGAACAAGTTTAATTGTGCATGTTTATATTGTATGTGTGTGGATGGACTGATATGTGTGCTTTTTATGTGTGTCCACCAGAGTCTGCATCTTATGCACAACTACAACACACTAATGGCAGTGGTAGGAGGCCTTTGTCACAGCTCCATCTCCAGACTGAAAGACACCACCTCACATGTACCTAGTGAGGTCACTAAGGTAAAAGGACAACTAAACGCATACGATTCAGATGATTTAAAAGCCGGGACTCAATGGGGACGGACATTCTCACATTATTCATACAAAAACAAGCAAATAAAATTCTCCTCACTCTCCAGGTACTGAACGAGATGACAGACCTGCTGTCCTCATGCAGAAACTATGACAACTATAGACAAGCTTACAACAAGTGTACAGGTTTTAAAATCCCTATCCTGGGCGTCCACCTCAAAGACCTGATTTCAGTCAATGAGGCCATGTCAGACTACCTGGACAACAAGGTCAATGTCCAGAAGCTCCATGCACTCTACAGCCACATCAATGAGCTGATCCAGCTCCAGCAGATCCCACCCAGGCTGGACGCTAACAAGGACCTGGTCCATCTGCTAACGGTAGTGCGCCTTTCACTTGGGAGTCTTTTTTAAACTGTCGTGTAGCTTCATGTGATTCACCGCATTGTACTCGAACGCAAGCGCAGATGCAAATGAGCGTGTCACAGCATGTGGATTGTCCGCGCTTGTGTGGGTGCGATGAGAGGCTGTGATCTGTGAGTGTGTGTGGGTGACGAACCGAGTGTGAATGAGAGTGAGTTGAAATTGCTGTATTGTTGCGTTATCAGTGTGCGGCGCTTTAATCGCACTTGAGCGACAAAATGCCCGTGAAGAGATAATAGTTAGCCGGCGACCTAAATTTGCCCCCATCAAAACATGTTTCAAGGAGAAATCTGGAGCCGTGGAGAGCTCTCGCTCTCTTTCTGTTTCTGTTTACAAGCCACGTGCTGACATGTGGTTCTCTCTTTCCTAACAGCTGTCCTTGGACCTTTACTACACTGAGGATGAGATCTATGAACTGTCTTATGCCAGGGAGCCCAAGAACTGTAAAGCACCTGTGAGTGATGAAAGCTGAGGCGCTTTAATGAAACACCTGTTTTACAGCTGGCTTTAAAGCAGTAGTTTGACATTTTGGGAAATACGTTTGCTTTGCTGTCGGCAGTGAGGTGAGACATTTCAGTAAGGGAAATACGAAACTACAGCCAGCAGCAGGTTAATATCAGCTTATCTTAAAAACTGTAAACAAGTGGGGGAACAACTAGCCTGTCAACTAGCTAGTGGTCCAAATTATTAAAAGAAAGTCTCAAAGAAAGAATTCAGCCAGTTATTTCAGCTTTAAAAAAAAAACTGTATCCAGTTTTTAAAAAAATCCAAAGTAGAACAAATTTATTTGAAAAAAGCGTAAGATAATAATACCTAAAGGAAAATTTAAGGAAAACACACATTCATCTGCTCATTGAAAGTTAGGAAAGGCTAAAACCACTCTCAATTCTTAGCACCCAATCTGCAGTTCCAGCCACCCAGTTACCTTAGTTTAGCATGCAGACTGGAAAACAGGAAACAACTAGCCCGCCTCTGTCCATATGTAACGAAATCCACCGTCCAGCACCTTAATCCATACATACTACAACCTGAAGTGTAAAAATTTTACAAGTTCATTTTTACATTTGAACAGAGCTGTAGTAGCTGTTTGCCCTGTTTTCCAGTTTTTATGCTAAGCTAAGCTAACCAGCTGCTGGCTGCAGCTACATACTTACAATGCAAGCATGGCAGTAGCAGTTTTTTTTAAATTTTGAGTCCAAGCTAGTTAACAGTGTAGTTTAAAAGAATTACTTTATTTTATTATTGTATTTTAATATTTCTTTAATTTCTTCTCTATTTTTTTTACATATTTGTCTGTCTGGCCAAGCTTATTTTTAATAGTTAATTAATTTTCTCCCAGCCAGCCACCCCCTCTAGACCTCCAGTGGTTGTGGACTGGGCCTCGGGAGTGGCTCCCAAACCTGACCCCCGAACCATCAGCAAGCATGTGCAGAGAATGGTCGACGTAAGTGCTTCTGCTGTAGAGTGTAGCCTCTGGATAACGACTCAGAAGAACTGTTATATAACTATAATAATTTATTTTAACCATTCTTCCGCATGCTACCATTTTGACAGGCTGCTGTTGAAGCTATTGTTCACCATCAGCCGAGGAACAATGCTTTCGTCTCTTGTCTTTCACAGTCCGTGTTTAAGAACTACGATCACGATGAGAACGGCTTCATTTCTCAAGAGGACTTTAAGAAAATCGCTGCTAGCTTTCCGTTTTCCTTCTGTGTCATGGACAAAGAGAAGTGAGTGTTTGACAGGTCACACGCGTGCTCTGAGCTCCTTTTGTTACTTCAGGGGAGAGGAAGCAAAAGTGGTATTTGTAGTGATGACTGAAGCAACAGGAAACATAAAATAGCTGCAGAACTAACCATAACCCCACCACGAAATATTCTCACGCCCGCCTAGTGTTCATACACAATGCTCACAACACAGAAAGATGCATGTGGTTCCTCCATTAGACCGAGACACTAAAACACACACACACACACACACACACACACACACACACACACACACACACACACACACACACAGTAGTTGTTGCCATGTTTTCACTTCACATAGTGACGGTGAAGGTGGGATACAGTGTTAAAGCACGTGGGACACATGAGTAAGCTAATGACTGAAAATGTCTGTTTAAAACGTCTATTTCCCAGAAACACTGGATCATTTCTAGCTCTGTTTCCTCTATTACATTAGTGTGTGTATGTGTTGGGGTTGTCCAGGGAGGGCCTTGTCAGCAGAGAGGAGATCACAGCCTATTTCATGCGAGCCAGTGTCATCTGTTCGAAACTGGGGCTTGGGTTTGTCCACAACTTCCAGGAAACCACTTACATGAAACCCACCTTCTGCGACAACTGCTCAGGATTTGTAAGTCATCACAGAAAGTCAAGGATAAACGACTATGATAAAGTAAAGATGCTTGTGACACAGTCTACAAACATTCAAACAGTTTTTCATCTGGGGGTGTTCTCCATATTTTCCTTAACAGTTGTGGGGTGTCATCAAGCAAGGCTACAGATGCAAAGGTAATTATTGCATTCTATGCTGTGTAACTTTGCTATACCTACTTTTGGCCAAATGTCAGTATCTTGCTTAAATTTCACACAGAGTAGAGGTACACACAGTGTTTTGTAGGTAGCAGGTAATGTGAAGCTATCTTAGGAAGGTGTGCTGTGGTTTTCTTTGTTGCATATTGCGAGCTGAACCTTGCAGCGCATAAAAAAAGAGTTTACAGTCTGAACCACAGTTTTCCCCTCCCCCATTCTTCAGAAGATCTGAAAACTATTTGTTTGATTTGTTTGACAGTAAGCATGCAAA
This sequence comes from Psettodes erumei, assembly GCA_016785225.1. NCBI lineage: Eukaryota > Metazoa > Chordata > Actinopteri > Pleuronectiformes > Psettodidae > Psettodes > Psettodes erumei. Next base: position 755,658 of record JAFBJZ010000383.1, read on the forward strand.
GGTCTGAGGGCTGCATTTGCAGAACAGATAGTTGTTCAAGCAGAAGTCATTTCGTCAAAGTTAAACTAACGCTTGTTCCTCTTCTGACGTGTATGCTCAGACTGCGGGATGAACTGCCACAAGTTGTGCAAAGACCAGGTGGCGTTTGAGTGCAAGAAGAACACCAAAGTAACCAACGCCACTGACAGTCCGACACCCAGCTCCACGCCGGTCGCCATGGGCACCTCAGAGGGTGGGTCGAGGTGGCAATGGGATTCATTCCCAGCATAAACAGTCCCACACACATTACGTATTATTCACCACAGTCACAACAAAGTATGTAAACTATAACATGCCCCAGACATGGAAGTAAATCAGTAAATCTCTGGTATGTGCCATCTGGTGGCTGAGAATTGTTACTCATACTATAAGGGGATTAACTAAGAAATCTTATTTCTTTTAACCACCATCTGGCACACTGCACAGAATAAGAGCAAAAGTCAGAATTTACGTAATTTCACTTTAGTCTGTAGCAGCTCTAAGTAAACGCAGGGTCTGGTGTCTGGGTGGTTTCCCTCCAGCTGTCATTAGGAACCATTTCACTTACAGTAATACAGAAGCACCCACCGGTTACAAGGAAGCTACTACACTCACATCAGAAGGTCTCTCAACACATCAACACACATGGTAACACCTGCACTGTGTTAACACAGCCCCTCTTCAAATGACTCAAATGTTTTAAAACATCTGTTTTGTGTTCACCGGTTGTGAACTTCTTTACCTTTTAAAACACCAGTGTGATTAAAACAGTGAAGAAGTCATGGTCGTCGTGATTAACAGTCTGCACCTTCCATTGATGATGATGTCTCGCTGCCCAGGTTCAGAGGAATGTCCGTTCCCCTACCCATCAGATGAGAGCAAAGACTGGAGCCCCGAATCCCCAGTAACCCCCCGTTCCAGGCCACAGAGGGTCCATAGTGGCACCCAGACAGAGGGACCCCATTTGTCTTCTGCAGCCCCTGAAGCCAGCCGCCTTCATCCTTCTCTGTTAGTGCCAGCAGCACCCACGCCCACCTCGTGTCCCAGCCCGGTGCCCCAGAGAAAACAGCGACACTGTGCCAAGTGGGAAAACAGAGCTTCTGTCATGCAAAGGCCCAAAGAACCAGAGGAAGACAGCAAACCCACCTACGAATTTCTGGAATCGGTGAGTTCTTCCCTCTGATTATGCAACACGGTGCTTGAATGCATCACAGCAATGTCATACAAATCTGTGTCTTTCCCAGGACAACCACAGTCTGCAGAAAGCCAATGAGACACTACGTAGGAAGCTGAAGGAGACAGAGCGGGAGGTGGAGATATTAAAGACACTCCTGAAGAGGCAAGCTCTCCACCTCGTGGAGGAGGACTCCTCGTCCTAGACTTGTACATACGATATACTGAACCCCCTCCAGGGGTGCTGCTGCTGCCCCCATATGGCGGCACGCAGAAAAACAGATCTAATATTTAAATTATTGGTCATGAACAGTGCGAGTAATTTATCAGTATAATGACATGCAGGCAACTTGGCATCACGTGGTATGAAGAGGGATACAATGTACACAGCCATTCGAGCTGTTTTAATGCTGTAGTGGTACACAGCGAATCAAAGACGAGCCGATCAGTATGTCGCCAATGACAAAGTTAAGCAACTTTTTATAAAGGTGTGATTTACTGGAAACAGCTACAGGAAATATAATTCAAATTTATTTTACGGTATGCAGATGCAGGAAAAGGTTGCGGTGTCATATTGAAAGAGCAGAGGGAGCCCCTTTACTGTATTGTACAGTTTCACAGAGGAAAATCTTCATGATGGGCATTACTCGCGTATATACTGGTGAAGCCTTAAAAGTAGTTGCAGTTGAAGGGAAGTATGTTAACATAAAAAAGGCCCCATATGAAGGAGTGCAGTATTTTACAGTGAAAATCTAGTAGTGGTGTTGGGCTGTGGTAAAGTGTGTGCAGCTCAATATTTGTCAGAAACAAAAAGTTTGTTGCTCATAATATGACATTGTTATTATCAAAATAAATATTTGATTAGTAATAAGAGCACACTGATTGCAGCAGCAGACTGAAAGCTCAGCACAGTCAGCCTTATACTGTATGTACAGCCCTGCTGTGTCCCTGTTCATATCAGTGCACCAGATGCTTTCAGAGCATCTGTTCATATTTATTGTCTGACACACTACAAAGGTGAGTATAAAGAGCGAGATGAATTCATATTTTGTACAGTACACTGGTACTTACAGTGCATTATTTATGCTTGTGCGCGTCGGCATCATATTGATACTTTTGTATTTTTGTCGTGCAGCCATTTCATTTAATCATCACGTGGTCCACTGTAGCAGTGCTGTACTGTGAACAGGAGTAAAGATACATGTGTCTGTACTGTGTGCAACATACTGTAAATACAACATATACACAGTGCCATCTTAGTTCTATCCAGGTTCATCCCCTCTCAGTATTGATCTCTTATTATTGTAATAAACTGTGTGCATTCTGAAGAACACTCACTGCCTGTGTTACTCTACTTGACCACTGGAGGTCACTGAAGCCTCATAATACGTCTTCAGCTCCTTAGTAATGATTATTAACTTTCAGTTTTTCGATTCCCTGGGGCTTGCTCTACAACTGTGGCACTCATTAGCAATCTGTGCGTTTAACCGTTTCTGTCAAATCAGAGGGCAAAAAAACAACAAAAAACCCCATCACAGACAAATTATTTTCTCTATCACTTTACTTTTAATGTGAAGTTTAAACTTTTTTTTAATTATAAAAATTTAGGAAAAATTGAGTTTGATAGGGGTAGAATTGGCTAAAGTAGACATGCAGTTAGGAGCTAAATTTAAGCAGCTACACCATATTGGTTTGAAGGTATCTACAACATGGATGAACGGATTTGTGAGACGTACACTGTTAAAGACGGGCATGTGTGTGTCACCCTGTTGTCTGGAGATTGTGCAAATCTGCCTCGTCCCTCGGGCTTTGCTGCTGGTAATGAGCCCGGCTTCTCAGTTAACATCGGCACAGTTAACGAGAGGGCAACTGTCTGCCGCTGTTGGAGAAGCACAAATTCAAACCGAGAACCTAATCCTTCAGATTCCCTAGATTTCTCTGAGCTGTGTAGCCGTCATCACATTGCTGTATTCTTGGCACTGTGATTCACTATGTATACATTTCTACAGCAGTAATTCATCCTTAGATGGAAAGAAAAAAGTAATTTGACTCAAATTATGTTGAACCTCTTCATTTTTTTGCAGCCGTAATGACTTTTTGCCTTTCATTGGCTGGGCAGTGAGCAGACACCCTGTGAAAAGGGATGGGCTCTGAAGCATAGCAACGGCTCCCAAGCCTGGCCTTGGTGACAGCTAATTTACTTCTATTTGAATGTGACACCCAGCGGCAGGGGAGTAACACCTCGAGTCCAGGCTCCGTGCACACTAATGCTGAATAATTTCCAATATCATGGCTGGCTGGGAGAATGTGACAGAGAGAACATGTGTTAAACTCGAGGGATGATGCCGCAGCGAGGGGGTTGCTTATTTCCCATCAAGGCTGTAACACCAGCGTGAGAGGAGGAATGTGTTTATCCTGACATGTTAAAGCAGTCATCGTAAAGATAAATATATCAGTCTAAAATCAATTTACAAGGCCAACAGAGAACGCAAACATAATTGATCGTGGTGCATTTAAGCCCTGAGGGAGATTGCAAGACATATGCAGGTTAACGGATACAGTGCATTACTCAGCGGTCCATACACTGAGAGCAAAATATGACACTTCTAATATCAGTGTAATTACAGTGGGTAGACAGAGATGATTTATCACCCAGACATCGGCGTACGTGGGGGAATAGGGCCATTGTGGGATACCCATAAGTTAACTAAATCTGCAAAGTTTAATGAACACACTCCGAAACTAATTAGAGAAAGATGTGGAACATCCCATTATGTTCCCCTGAAAGCAGAGTGTGGGACGCGGAGAGCACGGCGAGAACGGCAAACAGCACACACAGACGGTGCTCGTTTCACACACGGGGGAAAGCGACTACCAAACACAGTGCCTGGAGGACACGGCGACGCCACAGCCGAACTCCACTCCACTAATTCCCTTGATTATTAAACTCAGTTCATTAAGTTCTAATGATGGCCAAAGGATCCTCGTGGAGGTGCAGAGAGTGAGAAACCGCGGTGGAGGCGAGGAGGGAGACGACCCAACACTTTGCGTGCTTTTTCTGGAGGTGGCTGGAAAATTGTGTGAAGCCACGTTGAAATTTTTAATTAACCTTGATGAACAAGAGGAGGGAGAAATGAGAGAAACCTCATTGCTCAGCGGCAATCATGCGATCATGTAGGGGTCTGGAGGGTTTTTTTAGCTTCATAATACAAACTAAATCCATTTATCAGTTCCTAGTAGATGCAGGATAGAGGAAAAAGAGGAGAGCCTGAAACTGTCGACTGTGAAAAGAAACACCAGTCCACATGACAGGGCTCTGGATTTCTCAGATAAAGCTGCGTACACACATGAACCAATCCTATGGGTGCAGTGAGTATTTCTTTTGGTGGCACACCAGACTATGCAGCCTCTCTTCCCATAGTACTGGCTCTCCACTGGGTTTGCCACAAGCATACTGCTACTGTATTTTGGCTGCAGATAAATAAGCCTAAGGATGCTTGCAACATGATGCATTCAAAGGCCAAAAACATGTTCTTTTTTGAGATTTACGTGAATACACAATTCACCAGTGCAGCAGCCAGAAGGATTTATGATTGATTTCCATTTCCTGCTTTACTCCTCAAGGTGAACTTTGGTGGAACGTGAACACCAGCTCTAAATGTTACAGTGGCACTGAAATAAGCACATCACACTTGAGCTGAACCATCAACCATGCCAGCTATTGAATGCTAAGTGGTATCTCACAACAAATACTGCAAAAACAGACTGCAGAGGAAGATTTATTGATGGAAAAAAAGGAAGGTGGGAGACAGGAGCAGAGAGAAGAGCGGGCGCTGCAGAACGCTGTGAAACAACACATCGCCGAGATCAAGGTGAAGCAAAGGGACAGATATAGAGTGAGGAGAGCCAGTTTCCCCTCACTGACAATTCTGTGTGAAGGTGAGTAACAGAGAGCAAATCGAGCGCTCGTCTGAGCCGGGTCTGTATCTGAACCCTCTACGCTCAACATCTCCTTCTGTTTCCACTCAGCAGTGGGACACAGTGGGACTCCCCCCGACCGCCTAATGGGAACCACAGTCTGCCGCTCGCAGCACAGTCACAAAAATAGAAGGTGCAGTGCAGAACACAACAGAAGTCAGAAATTGCCATGGTGCACTGTGGACAGTTTGTTGTGTGTTTGTGCGCTGTTTTGGCAGATCCTTAATAAAGACTTGATATACTATAGAACACATTTTTTAAAACTTTAATAAAGATTTTTTTTTAATGTTTTTTAATATAAAAACACTGGCGCTGTTTTCTAGGTAAGCCATCCCCACTGAACTGCACCATCAGCGTGACCAAAAACACACTTGGTGTGTCTTTGGGTGTTTAGCATTACAGGAAAATCCTGCAAGAGAGAGCATTAATTCTGAATTAATTTCCCTTCTCATATTCTTCTTGTACAAGCAGAACAACATTAGCATTTTCCTCGAGGCAAGACCTCCACAGCTGCTGCACTGCACTTGCACGCAGCAGCCTGTAGACAGTACATTTGCACAGTGTATCTCCAAACAATCACAGTTCACTCCAATATGTGCGTTCCAACAGGAGCAGCTACACTGTGGATTTAATAGAAGTAGACGGGAAATAAAAACTGTGAGGGCAAATTTAATAGCCGCAGCAAAGTTTTTACACAAATACGTGGCGCTCGGCGTGATGGCACATAAAATGAATCATCCGCATTAACTACTACTTGTCCACTGAATGCATCCCAATAAAAAAGTGAAAATACAAATTAGAGGTAACAGTGTAACAGACTATTAGAGAAGAGATGTTCGCTGGCAGCAAGTTGCATACCATACTCAGTTATGACTCCCAGGTGGATTCTCTAATTAGGCATTAGTTTGGTGTGGGCCAATATTTCCAGGCTTTTGATTTAGGATTTCGACCCAGGAACCACACTGCTTGTGAGAGTCACCTCAGCACCTGGCGCGTTAATGCTACAATCAAAGAGAATCACGCTCAAATTTCAGGGACTGCAGCTTTTTGAAACGCTCTCACTGTGCTGGAGTTGTGATAATCTGATTTTTTTTTTTTTAACAGAGAGAGAAAGAGACTGCCCATTTACTGACACTGTCAGCTCCTCGCCTCTCCATCACGGCTGGCTGAAATAGCCACAGGATTTAAATGAAGGCCAGCGGGCGGTTTTAGAGTCTGCTGCTGGTCAACCACCCTCTGCTGCCGTCTCCAGTGACCCCGTCTGTGAGGACATGCGCACAGCACAGTCTACCCAAATCGCCTGCAGGATACGACGACATACAATATGTACCTGGCACATCATAATGGCATGAAACCATTGATATCACTTACTGCTCAGAGGCAATACATCACTTAAAGGTCAGAAGCAGAGATGGTTCTATCATTCCTTTGCCATGTCTACTCTGTATTCTCTTTGAAGGTCACATCCCCAGGATAAAAAGTGGAGAGGAGAGGCTCGAAAGAGAGACTGTGATCCTGCACTCTTTCTGTTCCGAACAACTTGTTTGGTGTTTTCCTTCGCGTGGTCTCAGTACGGCAGATGAGGCGAACAGACGACACTTGTTTACAGACATTTAAAAAAAACTAGTCAAAAGTGACAAGTTGTGGTTTTACAGGTAATTTTGTGCCACTGCTCCTGCCAGGAAATAGTCTTGCGCATAATCACCAATTAAATTAAAACTTGTCATTTTACACTCCAGTAAACTTTTCTGACTTAACTGACTTTAAACCTTAATTAAAACTGGCCTTTTCAAAAGTTTTGGACAGAGCCAGGCTATTTTCCAGTCTTTCTGCACAGCAAAGCAAAGCTAGTGTCTCCTGACTTTAGCTCTCGATCTTCCTGCTAACTCATGGGCAAGAAAAAAAAAATAAGTGACCAAAAATGTCAAACTATTTTTTTTTTTTTTTATCTGGAGTTAGAGGCTTTTACATATAAGTGAATGACCATTACATTCAGACATTCACCCTTAACACTACGTTAATCTATGTATTACACAGCATACTGGAGTTCTGGTGGCACACAAGCAGCAACGCGTTTTGCATCAACCAGCAATGGCTGGTTTTCCAGAGCTGCAGAGGGGAGCAGCTGTAGCAATGGAGACAGAGTAGACTACATACTAGGAGTATTGTGTGGTGGAGCCTATGGGGGAAAAAACCTATGAAGTGTCCATGAAAGGTTTCTGATGTTCCAGATAAAAAGAAACTTGGCGTTCAGGGGGAGGATTACAGTCTAAAAATGAAAGAGATTACTGGCGAGCACAAACGTCATGAGCATGCATCAACAGCGTTTGTGTAAACTCACACTGCAGGTTTAATATTGATGTAATATTTGGGTTGTTATTTAGGTTGAACAAAAAATGAATAAGTGCATGTAATAAACACAGGACATTTGTGTCACAACTGCTTTGAATCAATGGGTCCGCACCGCATTTCTGTTTAATTTGCATATTTAACGCTAGCTATTATTTTTCAACGGAATCACTAAGGATCGGCTTGCTGATCGCTGGAGTCGGCGGTGCGATGGGCGAATGTTAATGTGGGTCAACTTGAGAGTAGCTCAACATATCACACACAACTCTCCACCATCTGTGAGCGGCCAACCCACAGGGAGCAGCCAACTGTTCAGACTAATGCGATTTGATGCTTTCGGCCCTGCAGGCGTCCCCGGAGAGTGACCATTAGCAATGGGAACTGAAAGATGGTCCTCTTTTGTTTTATTGACGTTTAGCACAGAACAGCATCTGATCAACAGACAAAGCAAACACGCACCGCACTGCCGCTCATCAGTCATTTATGTGAAATTGCTGCAGCAAGGCCACAACTGCACGAGTCACGGAGCAAACCAGCGAACAAGGTCTGATCTTCCGACCCATGAGGTCCAGAAGCAGGGCTGATTCCTGACCTTCCCACAGATAACGTGAGTAGACAGTGTGTGCAGCCGCTGCTTTTCATTTATACATCACATCGCCAGGTCTCCTGGAACGGCAGAAAACCTCAAACTCTCACGTCCAAGTGCAACCAGAGAACAGTACAAAATGCTGCACAAACGGAGGGACAGACCGTGTTGACTGCAAAAGCTGTGCTACACAAAACTATATTTAGGAGGTGTTACTTTGCACTTGAGCAGTGTTGCAATTACTTGCAAGAGTTCCTTACATATCACATTGGAGCTGGGAGTGGACGTGGAGGGAAGGAACATCAGAAATAATGAGCGAAAACAAGGTCATAATGCTGCCGCCACAGTTCAGAGTATCATCTGAGGATTTCTGTACCCAAGATTGGATAACTCACTTTTCAACGTACATGCAGTGTACCATTAAATTAGTCTTTCATACTGTTCGCAGTTATACACTACTCTTTGTTGAAATTCTGCCGTATTGTTTTGTACGAGGTCTCACTTTTTGAGGAGCCAATTCAACTGTAAAGAGATCATTAAAAACTACTCTGTCATCTAGTGTTGCTGGTCTAAGATCAGGGATTCTTTGGTAATTGGTGCATACACACATAAGGTGTACTATCTGTGAGCATCAAGCAAAATATGACATCAGTCATGTCAGCACATAATATAACAATACAGCACCTTGAGATAACATACGTTGTGAGTTGGCACTGTACAAATAAACTGAACTAAAACCAATATCGTGAGCACATATTTCTCCACTTGCAAATTCAGGTGTTATACTTGCACAGAAATTGAGTGTTTTGTCCCGTTTCACACCAGAAAAAAGTCAAAAACATTGAACACTTCCGATGAAAATGTGCTTCTTTCCTACATGACTGTTTCTGTGATTTCCTGTTACTTCACACACTTGCCAATGCTACTTGGCAAGCGAGGCTACAGATACAGGGAGCTTTACATGGACCCGTGCCATTTAGTATATCTTCAATTTTAATATCAGCACTCCACTGCATAGGTTTGCCTCTAATCTGGATGTATACCCACACCATCTGTGCCACATACTGTGTCCCTAGAAAATACATGAAAGTGCTCAAGGATGAAACTGAAAGCATCTCAAGCACGTTAGATGTACCATCCCAGATAACCCATACAGATTCACCCTCTCTGCTTGCCCTCTTCCTCTACCTGATACTTGGTAACCATGGTTACTATAGGCGTCACTTTGTCAACCTATTTTAAGTAACTACCGTCCCTTATATAGAATACCACACACACACACACACACCTTGTAGGAGGAAGCTACTGTATTTGTCATGCTGAGACTTTCACTTACGTAATGTTTAACTCGTGTTAATCTCTTCATGGTACATGCAGTGTAAAGACGGCTCCGGGCCACGTGATGTTGATAAGTCATTCATGAAGACAAGGGCATTTCGTGCAGAAATGAAGTGGAGGTGTAATGCATGTAAACTCGTATTGTCTCATTATTTATATAATGTATTTATAGCCATAGCTCTGTGGGTACAGCATCAATCTGATGGTTCAGTGCTTTGGTTTCATTAAATATGGCACAGGCATTCTTTAGAACATGAACCGACCAACTTTGGTGATCCCCCAACTTTTCGTGTAGCACCACCTTTAACTTGACAAGTGGCTTTGAGTGAAATCACTCAACTCAATGACTGGATTATTGCAAGTTTCCTCTGATGTCACTAGTAGAAAAAAGAAGATTTGTATCCAGTGAAATCGCTTATCTTAACATTTATTGGATGGATGGGCTCTGCTTCCAGTGAACGAAGAGTTATTACTTTGGCGATCACTTTTCCTCTACCACCAATATCTGGATGACGTTTGCGGCTTTAAGGGAATCGCCTCAGCTACTATTTGATATACTGGCATTAAATTTGGCAAAAGACAGCCATGTCTCCCTCGAGATGAATAGTAATTACTTTGCTTAACAGTGACTGCTGAGCCATTTTTCAAATTTGGATTTCTGCCAGTACTTAAAGTAGAACTAAACACCTGCAAATTTAATGGCAGTACCATCGGCAGGTGTACTCTGTGTTTAGAGCCACTACCAAATAGTAGCATGCTAACACGCTAAACATACCTGCTAAACAAGAACATGTTACCATTGTCAAACATGGTTATTCAGCTCAAATAATTACAGCTTGAGAACAGCCTTAGAGTCGCTAGCATGGCTATTGACCCCTGTATAAACTCAATCTAAAATTCTTGAATAATATGCCATATAATGTAAACTATATGAAAAAAGGGGTTAATTATAAATTCATCAATGGCAGTCCCTATTACTTTCTACTGGGTTCAAAAGAAAGATCTGACACAATACAACATCTGAGCCTGAGCAGCCGCACCTCTAATGAAGGGGACGTCCTTTTCCAGCTATCAATAAAAACATCAGTATCTCAGATGCGTTTTTTACTACTTGCTCGCAAAGTGGAAATCTACACAGGACTTTGTCATCGACAGTGTGCAGTGCCATAGTCAAATAGCATGTCCACCTTTGACTCAAAGTCAAGTGGGAAATAGGTCATTATGAAACGAATGAGAGATTAAAAGGGACCTGATTAAAACTCCATCTCAGCCATCACTCAACATAATGAGCACTTCAATAAAATATGGATATGCCAATAAAATATGTATACTTCCAGCAGTCCCCAGTGTTGGACTGACTTCATTTTAGTGTCCAGCATTTCAGGAGTCACAGTTAGTTTATCACGAACCTTATAAATCTGTTAACTGGCTGCACAGGTACACAATATGGTGTGCATGCATTCATTCACATGCATGACTCTTTAGTTTATAATTCAGGCAACGGGGGGGAAACTAAGCAACACCTCCTCTGTGGTTTAGCACGCTATAATTATAATCCAGTTGTGGCTGTGATGTTCTTGTTACATCATGCAGATAGATCAGCTTCCCTCTTGACAATGAGAATATATAGCTGACACTGTGACAGTGACAGTGATGACTCCAATCTTGAACTCAGGGAAAAAAAACTACAAATACTGCATTTCAGATGAATTATGCATAGTGTGGCATATATTATTCAGCCTAACAAGGGAAAGCAATGTCAGTTATAGTGCAGAGCAGACACGTAGTCAACTATCATCCATAGACACATCATTGTGTCCACAGTGGTGACACATCTGCTCACACGGCGTCATTTTTTTTTCCAGCAACCACGTTGATGTCATTTTGGTCCTGAGACATGGCTTTACCTGAGCCTGTCATGAACTGAGAGAGCATCATGTTGGTATTAAAGATATTCAGCTACAATACATCCTCTCCTTCTACATTTCTTTTCAGGGGATTGCTCTGTTGCAGCAGACAGAGGTCTGGAATAGATGACCAAACTAATATGGCAGAGCAGATCAGCCATTTAAAGAGCCTTGGACCCGAGTGCTCAAATGGATGAGCAGCTACAGAAATTCATCTTTCTTCATGATGATTACGCCTCTCCCAGGGGTTACACATGTGAGCATTGATTCTGTTAAAAGGCAGTCCAGGTCAACACGTATCCCATGGAGCGCTTGTGTACTGCCATCATCACTGAAAGGATCATGTGGCTGAGCATAATAGATTTCTGGTGGGCTGTAATTATGTGTGGATTGGCCCCTCACCGTGGAAACAAGACTTGCATCTCCTATGGGTTCTTTGGAGGCTTTTGAAAACAAGAGGTGGGATGGCATACACGAATAAGTAGTCCTTCCTGACCTTTTGACACCCACAGGAATCCCAGGGTCTCTTGTATTGTTTATTTATTGTCACACCTCCAGCCACACTGACAGTGTTCACTGAAAATAGCTTTTTAAATAAGGGGCACCAACGGCAGCCTGCCAAGGCTCAGATAATAAACCTACCTGAAATTGCAGCTCAGAGAAGACCATTAAAGAAAAACATTAGGGAACGTGTGGCCATTGATTTAAATCAGAGGGGGGGAGCAGAGAGGAGTTTTACAGTGCATACATAATGCAAGCCTGATGAAATGAAATAATTAGTTTTGCAGTTTTCGTTTCAGCAGAATATGATTTTCAAACACATTACACTGAAGAGGATTATGCAATCTACTACGATCTGTACATCAGCACTTTAGTTTTATTGTTCACAGTGTACCAAATGATTTTGCGCAAGAGAGAAACTGATAAAGTATTTCTGGGATGGCCTTATTTCCAAAGCTGCAGAATGCACAAAGGCATTAGACTTTCGTAAATAAACCACAATCTTTATCAGTGCTCACAAGTGACAGCACCGCAATAGGACTGCGGAGCTCAGCTAAAACTGCAGTTACGACACAACACTCAGCAGGAAATGATTCCACGGTGTTTAAACTTCTCAAATTGCTTCAGCGAGGTCATGCTATCCTTACCACAGTAAGGATTGGTTGGTCTAATTGAAGGCGGAAGATTATTAAGTTGAAGCTGCCAGTATACACATAAAACAGGGCCATGTTTGTGTCCACCTGATGAATGCGCCTGCAACACATTTGAGGCAAATATCAGGCTCTCTATTTGCCATATGCTCACTGCATTCACTGTCAGAACATTTACCAACTTTGTCCCCTGAGTGGAAAGTAGCACAAAGTGGGTTTTATAGTATCTTTTGCTGAAAGCAGCTTTCTGCTGCAACACGAAAAGTCTCTATGAACCACAGCAGTAAAGCTGCTGGTCGTAAACCCAAAACAATTAGCTGAAAGTCAATAAAATGTTCTATAGTGTGGAGAACTGCATAGTTGAGTGATAATTTTCAATGGGTTTGTGCCCAACAGCGACTGTTTTTACATTACAGGCAGTAATGTCATTCAATATAATTATAAAATTATTGATTATAGCTGCTTTGATAAATTGGGGAAAATATAGTAGACTGATGCACCCTGTAGCAGGCTTTTGTTTAAAGCATGCGAGTCAATGGTGATGATGCGGTGGTAGGGGCGTGCAGTGACAGGTGCAGACACCAGGTAACTGACATGATGCAAAGAGACGGGGCGATGAGTCACCCCGGGCCTCAGCGAGCTACCTTGCTTAACTTGCAGCAGCTCCCAAACGATTACCTATTTATAACCCTTCCACAGCAGTCCCGCCACCGCTGACTGACGAGGGAATCTGGCTTCATCCAAGCTCTGTTTTGCTCAGAAGCATATTGAAGGCATAACACTAAATCCTCTGCTGTTTATGGTTTAATTGAAAATTATAAAGTGCAAAGCTCCAACATATGCAGGCCGGTCTATGTGATACATTGGAGGACAGCAGCTCTGGCAAGGCTGGGAACCTAATTGTTAATTCAACTGATTAAAGAGTCTGTGGATAAAACCATATCCCTGCAAGTCATACAGCCAACTGCCATGCCTGGCAGACTCCTCTCCCGTCATATACCTGCAAACACACCCCACAGGATTAACAGCATGCTGTTCATTAGCACTAATAATCTTTCAAATGGTAATCCTCTGAGGTATTATTTCTTTAAAATATATTTAATCCCCTTAAAGAGGGACAATCTTGGTATGAAATCATAACTGTTTTCAGTCTACAAATCAATAATGCAAACAACGTATATGGCTATTATATTTTTTTCTCTTTTTTTTATAGCGCGGACTTCTTGCATCACTACATTAGAGGGAATCCATCATATTAATGATCCCGAGGCCACTTCATTATTCACAGAGAAGCAGCTCGGCTGTCCAAATAAATTATCATTGGTGTTCCATTAATGGAAGTTTTCAAATCTCGCCACAGAGGATGCCATTAATCTGAGCGCAGTGTCTCTCTGGAGTGGAACGGTCGGCTACTGTACCACTGCCAGCAATCTGTGAAGATGAGAAACTCCCCACTGTCCTCATTCACTTTCCTTCTGTGGGAGGAAGTCCAATTATGACTGACGTTAACTACTGAGTCTCTGGACTGGATCTCTCCCAAGTTGCACACTTTTTCTGTGCACTGTGTAACCAGTGTTTGCACTGTTAGCACTGTACAGTTTGCGAAATGAATAATGAAATTAACTGTAAAGATGGGACCAATCTCAGAGGCTGAGGACAGATGACCATAGTGAAACAGAAACAAAGACCATGGGTGTAGAATTTGACTGCATGCAATGAACAGTTAGAAAAAACAGGAGGGAGCCAAGTTAAGTTCAGGTACAGATCTATTCACATTATCAACAACAACAAAAAAAATTCAAATTCAAATTATCTCCAGAGCTGTATGTGTGTGTACAGTGCAATACTACCACACAGGTGTGGAGTGCCCGAGTGTTCTTCAGTTCACAGCCTCCTTACTGAAGGAATCAGACTGTATCATATGGGCTGGGCTCGCCATCCAGCACTGAGATCTCCTCTGCTGCTCAGCTCGTCTCATGAAGACTCCATTCACATCAAAGAAAAACCAGACCTATGAATAAGATCAAGATAAAATTGCTTTTATGCAAATTCGACAAAAATTCCTGATCATAGTAAAGCAAATTAAATAAACTTGTGCTCTTTATTACAAATCTCTGTTGTACAACATGGGCACTTCAGCTTCACAATCACTATTTCATTCATCACCAAACAAAATAATTAGTTCTCCAGTATTGTTATTATTAATTAAAGGTGTGTAGACAACACACAAAAACCAACCAAAATTTAGTCACTATGATATTTTTGTATAATCTTAAACCTATTGTATGTGCACTAAGACTTACTGATGCTTAAAGTGAAATTCACAAGCAAACATCTTAGCCAGCTGTTACACTGCGGCAGTTAACACACATAGTACAAAAAGAACAGAAAAATCAGAAAGTCAGTCTCTTTAAAGATATATCAAATGTAATATGATATGTCTGCTTATCAGCAGTATTTCTTTCACCCATTTGTATTTCTGTTTTGAAGTTGCTAAAGCTTTTAGTGTACTTAAACAGGGTTTTGACTGGTTCTCATTAGCAATTAAGATAGCATCTTTTAGCGCTAAAGGTTTTAGCCTAAATCAATGGAATTTGACATTGTCAAAATTAGCATACAGGTAGCAGATATTTTCTCTCGTTAACTTCATTTTCGATTTCGGGTAAAGGTGTACTGATTTTCTGATTTTGATTAGCTGTTATTCTGAAGATTAATACTTTTTCTTTGCAAATTTAACTCTGGGCTACAACCGCAAAATGGGATGTGTGCTTACAAGTGAAGGGCAGAGCTGGAAACTCATACCTGTGTCTGAAATTTTCGAAAAGACAAACTCTGACCTTTCCTCCTCTTGATGGAATGCTTTCAGCTAATTTGACACGTATTGCATTTGTGTGTTAGATAATTGCAGAGCCAAAAAGCCTCTGCCAGTCCCTTGGGACTCCACACACATCCATTCCCCCCGAACCAGTGCACAGATGTGGGCCAACTTCCAGACACGTACTGTTAATATTCTGATTGAACATTTGTCGAGGGACCTTGAAAAGTCACACACTGTGCAACTTTCTTACACTTTAATAAAATTGCCTCTCATAATGTTGGCATTCACCAACTATTATGTTTTTCATTATGACAACCTACTGTAGGAGTCAAACTCATTTTCATTTTCTATGGATGTAAGTGGGCAATAAATCCATTTCCTTTAATGCCCTACACTGCCTGACGTTACCATCAGACCTTAACAAATAACTAAAGTGGAATTCTGTCATACGGCTGTCAGAAATTAATTCTGTGGGAGCCTGATACCAGCACTTTATGGTAAACAAACTCAGCTTTATAAAACAGCTTCTGTTGTGCTTGTCAGCTCTTAAGCTCAATTTGCTCCCTTGGAAGTAATAGCCACTGCCTGAAGATAAACAACTACCCCCCCCCACCAACCTACCTATCTTATTCATCACCTCTTCTAATTTCACACTCTCTCTCTGTGCCCATAACAGGACATGATGCTGTCATCTCCTTTTGGCCAGCTCATTATACCCTGAGTCAGTTCTATGAGCGTCAGTGAGTTTTCAGTTTCGAGGATTGCAGCATGCCTCGAGGTCTAGAAGCAGGTCCAGCCAAAAGCCCTTCCCATATGCCAAGCATCCTCCTGCTCCTGCACCTGAACCTGGGCGCTGCAGGGATTTGAAGTCCTGCTGTTTTCTGGAAATTGACCTCTTTGGCCAAATATATGAGCTCCTCACACAGCACCTGATGTCCGCTGAACAGCAGCGGCAGAAAGTAGTTCCTATTGTTTTTAAATAATGCACAAATATAAAAATGGCTGAGTCATTTTGAATAAGGGCAGATTGCTGTAAAAACATAAATGTGTCTAAATGAAGCTGCACAAGCAAACCAATAAGTTTTCAAATAGATTTAATATGGTATTTTCACTCATTTTCATCAGTCCCATGAGTTCTTTCAGTGGTCAGAGGTGCTCTATTGGCATACACCGTGTTCATGTGTTTAATCAGACAGGAAATAATGCACAGGACGGCCATGTGGGAAAAGCTGCTTAAATCCCCTCCCTTTCTTCGCAAAAGCCGACTAGGCCAGATCAAATTAAGTGGTTTGATACTTTCCCTGCCAATCGGATTAGCCTGATTAATTCCCAAAAGTGTTTAAATGATTAAAGTTGGTTAATGGGCCTTAGGAAAGTCCATGGTGTCAAGAGTTGGCTGTGATATCAAACAGGGTTGGGGGAAAGTCAATACAAGAGGTAACTGTAAAAGCCTTTCCTGCTTTAATGTTGCTGTTTGTCAATCAGGCGTACACGAACACCTTCACATTCAGCTCTAATATTCTTTTTGTTTCCTTGAAATTGCAGGACCCTGCGGAGGAAAATGCCTGACAAATAGTGCATCTGCTATGTAGTGACACAGTGCCTAAATATAGAGTAGAAAATGGAGCAGAAGAAAAGGGTGCAGTGAGGACCATAAATATTCACAGTCCATCTACAGAAGGCTGGCAAAAGCACGGCCCAAGGAGAAATCTTCTCTTTACATAAACTCTGCTTAACATGGCACCGCTGAGCTGTACTGCTTTCAGCCTCAGATTTTAGATTTGGATTGTTTCAGACGAGGGGTGTTCCTGTGCCACATTGATACAGATCTTCATTAGAAATTGAATTACACTATGAAGGATGATGGAGGGAAAGGGAGAGAGAGAGAAAGGGGTAAAGGATAAACACTTCCAGGTTCAGCGCCCCCCACCCCCCACCCCCAACCCACCCCACCCCCACCACCACCACACACACACCTCTTCTAATATACTCGTCTCCTGAGGGAGTGGTATCCATCACGGAGACGGCGGGGCTGTTATGCCACGTCGACTCGTGCATGTGAATACAAGGTGACTCTGGGTGAGACGCAGCTCGCGTGTGCCCTGTCTTATGAATGCAGCCCCATGTTTCCCCCATAAAGTGTCCATCAGCACCTTAATGCATCTCCCAGTGAAAGTGACAGAGCCTGGGCTCGCACATTATTAACTCCAGACATTTTTATGACACTGTGGAACAGAGTGCTTCTTCTGAATAAGATACATTTGCAGGGTTCAGTGGTTGTATATCAGTCTTCTAGTTTTTGGCACAGCATTACAACCTCTGTGTTTTCAGTATGTTTTTACACAAGTTTAAACAGCAGCCTGTGTCTGTGCAAATATTGTAGTCGTGTCATTATTATTCTCCAGTGGGGTCGAATAAATTGGGTTTAATTTTCCTGTGTGGACTCTATTATGTCAACCGTTTGCTTGAATGGGAAAGACATCTATATTAATGGTATGTAAACAGTGTTTACAATGATAAATTGTGGCATGGAATCATAAGCAGCTTAGCGGAGTGAGGTTAAAGGCACAGCTAAATTGGCAGCCTCATGATAAATGCATGGGATTGTCTAAAATATTAATCAAATATAAATGTGCAATGAATTTAATAGTGGATTATTCCTGTGCTATATTTGGAATGACTTCAGAGCCATGCACATCTGCAGGCCCATGGAAATGAAGGTAAATCAGCACAGTTTCTGAAACAATCAATAAGAGCGCCAATGATGAGAACAAGGGGAATGCTAACGTAGCAGAATGAGAGGTTTATTTAAAAAAACGATGTGGAGTTTTTGTGCTGTGCTCTCTATTAGTGGACACTGGGGAAGAATAACAGTTAAAACGTCTTAAAATAACTTCAAAACACAAGTCGCTCGAGTCTACAAAGGGGGACTGATGGCACGTGAGATCTTGAACACCTTTCTGCCGCTAGCGCAGGAGGAACCCAATCTGGCTCAGAAACAGGACCCTCCGTCAGCGCATCGAGGTGAACACGGCACCGCTGGGGGTGCCAGCGCATGTGACGCTGGGCTGGAGGAAGACGCCCAAGCCAGTGGAGTTTGGAAATGTCAAATCCGGGCTCGGTGATGAGAGTTTACAGCGCGCCTCGCGCAGCCAATCCCTGTCGGAGTTGTTCGGAGCCGGAGCTCTGTGTGATACCGTGCGTAAAATCTACCTGTCAGACGCAGCGGCAGTGCCACAGCAGGCAGAGCTCAGCGAGCAAAGTCCATCCTCACACATCCGGAGTAACTACCTTCTAAACGGATACCATATGTTGGGCTGCGACGGCGGTTTTCCACGTAAAACTGAGGATGTGAAGTAGAAAGGTGGGTCCGTCCGTCTCCATCGACTCAGTTGCGCCGAGGAACGATGCTGAACAAACCTGCGGGAGGATTTTCTACTACAGGTAAGATGGTTCTCGGGAATGTTAAGCTACTGGTATTTGAAAATACTACCAGGCTGTTATTCTAAGGTAGATATGAGATCTCTATGATGCAAAAGAGTGAAAAAATATATAGAAAAGCCTTCTCAATATGAGGAAAACAAAATCAATCAATAAAGTATTTTCGATTTTATGAGATTTTTTTTTAAAGGTGTGATGTCATCACCATATGAAATTCTGTGCCTTTGTGTGTGTGTGTGTGTGTGTGTGTGTGTGTGTGTATGTGTGTGTGTGAGAGAGAGAGAGAGAATGAGATATATTAATATCAAAACAGAGGTGGAAAGAGAAGGTGGAGAGACAGGGGTTGCTCGTGATCATTAATAATTGTGGAGTCGAAGCACACACTCACATGTGCTAAGTGCACACCGTCTCGTGTCAGATGAATTATTTGTGGCTGAGGGATGTGGGTTTTGTTGTCTAATGTGGTGTGTAATGGAATTCCCTGTTATCCAGTGAGTGGCTCAGCCTCAGAGGCAGGAGTGAGAATGGAGACAGTGTGTTGAGCCCCAGTCCGTGTGCGTGTGGGCTCAGATTCCCAGCCACTGGCCGCACATTATTCATGCATCTCTGTGCCAAACAGCCCTAACACCCTCCTGCTGCAGGAGCTCTTGTTCTCATGGGGTCAGAAGGGCCAAAGGTCTCCTGTACATCTGCGCATATTCTCTTAAGGTCAACAAATCATTGCACATGCAGATGATATAATGCAAATCAACACTGCCATAAATCTCAGGTTTCTATGTATTTTTTGCTGAGACTGTCAGAAGCATTGATGCAAATCTTGAGGCTATAGTTTGTAATGTTGCACTCGATGGCATTACATTCCATGGTTCCAGTTATTATGCCGGGCCTCCTCTATGTCTCTCTGTATTTCATTCTTCACAACTCAATCACCCCTCAGACCTCCTCATAAATCAAGATTTGTCACGCTTCTTTTTTTCCTAATCTGTGGAAAATAACTAAATTAGCTTGTATATTTCCACCCAGTGGCTCATTTCTCACTAGCACTTAGAATAAAAACAACATGAAATGACTGTTGATCTGCTACTTTCTACTAATTACAAAATGTAACATGGCTGCTTCAGGTGCCTTTTATCTTATTTAATCATTAGACGTGGGATGAAAGAATAATAATTTGATGGATGAGGTCTCTGCACGCCAACAGAGACTGGACGGCAAATTGGATAAACAAAATAATGTATGTGGTGAGTCAAATCTGGGCACGCTCGGATCACGCAGCCTCTCATTGGTGGACTTGTTGCCTCAGTGACTGCCTCTCCCAACGGTGTTGCTGTGTTTCTTTTACATAAACCACTCATTTTATAACTGATCTTCAACTCCATTTGTCCCACTCTCCAGCTGCATTTTGAGAACACTGAGGAGGAGTCAAGGGTGCCAGTCCACAGACGAGTCGAAATAATCAGTGTGCCCTGTGAAATACAGCAGCACTTTCCATATGTATATATAGGCTAAACAACATTTCCTGCATTGAATTAATGCCCAAGAGAAAAAAAAAAACTTGCAACATTGGAGAGTTACAGTATTTTTCTAAGTTTGTGCCATGACTGAACTGGACTTTGTTGATTCTCTTTTACATTTCTGTTCTTGATGTGTTTCTCCAGCTCTTTCTTGGACTCCATCCTCTGATAAATTAGACATCTGAACTCATCATCATCATCATGGAGAGCCTCAGCGAGCTCCAGAACCCCCTGCTAGACAAAACCAACAGACACGTGGTCCACAGCGACTACCAGGGCTACCAGTGCGATTACTCGAGCCAGCCTTACCAGGACAGCCTCATTGGCTACTACTACACTGGGACTAATGGCAAGCATAAGACTCAGCAGTTCCTGGACGCAACGTCCCTGCATCTAGCAGTGGAGGCCTTTTACAGGCCCAACTTCATCCTGTGCAAAGACGACGCAAGCCCTCACAGCAAGGACTCCAAGAGCGAGAGCTTTGAGACCACTTTCACAGAGAGCAGGGACACTGTGCCGGACGGAGCGTGCCCAGCAAGCACCCTGGACAGCATAGAAGGAGAGAAGGATGTGAAGATCCAGACAGTGTCCTACGAGGTGGAGGATGAGCAGGGTCCTGAGTATGAGGTCAGAGGTCACTCGAGTGCAAAGAGGGGATAAGTCTCCTGTAGTGCTTTAGTGCAAGTATTTCAGCAGCACCAAGCAGCATGTATTTCAGTTGTGGTCTGATGCATGCTTATACTATTATTATTATTATTATTATTATTATTATTATTATTATTATTATTATTAATAAGTACTGTAATAAGTATAAATAGTTATACTTCAAGTTCCTCACTCCTGCCACAAGCTACAAGGGAATAGTCACCATAACTACACACATTAAAGATCAAATTGTTGCAAGTAAGCGTTACTTGGCATTGTTTGATGAAGTAATTAGTATACTGAATTGCTATATGACGCTGAAGGCGAACACTTACACACTGTCAAGGCCATCATCCTGCAGAAAGTGAGTCATGCTGTGCAGCAGTAATGCTTATTTCATTTACCGTACTAACAGACTGCCAAAGTGATTTATTCTCAATCTGCTATCCAAACTGTCAATTTGCTGGAGTGCTTCATATATAGTGCAGGGTAATTGTACACTTTTGTTTTATAATTGCATTCTGAGAAAACGACACATCTGATCCCATCGATTCAGGCTGCGGTCTTTCTGACTAAAACTACACTCTGCAAAGAACATCGTGACTGTGGGAAAAAAAAGAAAGGAGAGCAAAGCCATTTCAGAAATGGTAAAAATCTAAGTTCAGCCTGGAACGCTTGTGAGACACCCAGGGCTGGGAGCTGGCAGAGGAAGAAGTATAGCACTCTAACTGGGCTGATGATTGCGCCAGCTCTTGTCACTCGGAGGCCTGGCAGATAGATAGAGACATGGCAGCAACTGCCATTAATGCCATAGGTAATGCCGTGCTCTGAAGGCATTAAGCAGGACTCCGCTGATGCATGGCCGGTTGGAGCAGGTGAGCCCGGAGCCAAAGTTATTCCATGTCAAATCAAAAGCGCAAATGAATCTGATGAACAGCGCACAGATGAAAGTGGAGTTTCCAGCTGGAATATGAGACTCTTTCCTCTGCACCTGCGTTTCTTTACTTCCCCTTGCTGTGTGTCTCCCCTTTTGTTCATAAAAACAAACAAATGTGCGTGCAATAGAGCATGTGCCAGATGCACGTTGATGCGTAGCGGTGTTTTACGGCAGCAAATCAAACAATTAGAGGACTTTCACAGCTATGGGGTCTAAAATTTAGAGGGCGAGGACAGAGCTGGGGAAGGCTCCATGCACTCCCTACAATTCCAGGATATCGTCCATTGCAGTTTTTAGCAGATGTGCTTTTTTACAATAACAACAACTCCACAGCCAGTTTTTGTCAGCAGATGTTTGACATCTGTGTGACAGAGAAAATATAAATTGCAGGTAGCATAGTAACAGGAGCATGTGGATGATGCCACTGTGCTTGCCGCTGCTGCTAACAGGGTGCAGGGGGTCTCCGCGTGCCCTGTTGTGGAGTTGACTGCAACCCCCACCCACCCAGACTCTAACGAGGCCTCGGAGAGAGCTGTGACAGGGTTGTTAAAGGCACTGTGCCTCGGTGGAGCCCCATCAGTTATACTGGCATGGCACCAGACTTGGGAGTGTGTCCCCAGCGTGCCGGAGTCGGTGTCACACAAGCTGTCAGTAGGACTGAATGCACCAGTCACTCAGGGCTGTTATCAGGTCTTGCTCCAAAGATAAAAGGAGATTACAGCTGTTTGCGCCCACTGGTTTATTCATGTGATGTTAGATTACGTGGTTATGACCAGCTGCTGTTTTGATGGATCGCACCGGGCTGTCAAGGTGGACAGTGTTCATAAAGCAGATAAAAAGAGGCCTCATAATCTTTTCTTGGCAAACGCAGGCAGCTGTGTGGAGAGCAGAGCACCGCCGCCGTCCACTTCCCTCTTAAATCTAAATAAGGTTTCTACACAGAAACAAAATAGCACAAGGTAATCATGTTAGACCCTGTGGTTTGGTAAATGTAGATCAGATTAGAAGCCAAAGGAGAAAACGGTGCACAATATGCTTAAAAATGAGGCTGTCAGCGCACAGGCACGGCGGCTCCTTTCTTGGTTGCCTGCCTCCCTGACTGTTCTTTAATTACCTCTAAAATGGTTGGTTCAGTTCCCGCCTTACATATCGATTTCTGTTTTGTGCCTTCCTTTTCCTCCCTTTGATTGATCCCTGAAGGCGGCAAGACTAACGGATGAAACCCGCTCCTTATGAGAGCTATTTATTCAGACAAACATCCACTCTATCTCTGGGACAGCTGAGAGGAGTCGGGCTGAGTCCTCTTAAAGGTCAGCCATGAAGTCACTTTGCCGTCCTCGCTGCAGGCTCGATGTGCCACTGAAGGAGGGTGGTGTTTGGCTGTATCATTCATTAGCCCGCTCAGCCCCAGTGGCCCCGACTTTTTGTTAGATTGGTTATTTGGGTCTGCAATCAAAACAAACCCATACACAAAGATTTCTGCAGTCTGAAATAGGGTGAGGCTGCGGCTTCTAATGCCGACTCGTTTAACACTATATCATGACCGACCCGCTAAAACAAAACAGTCAAAACAAAACAAAGCCAAATGAGTAGTGGGAGTATCGAGGCACAATACTGGGAGCCTGTTGAACACTCGACATCTCGTGAGAGACCCTGGGTGCATTGAGGAGAAATGGTTTAGGTCTCTCATGCTGTGGAGGCAATTTAGCACATAAATGACACTGTCTTCTTGCTGTTTCCCCTGTCACCTCGCAATGATGGAACAATCCGTTAATCCCGTGTTATCTGTCAGGCCGTTCATGGGTGTTGACAGAGGCACGAAATCCTCTCCGCCTGGCTGAGCACATCCTGTCCTGGGTGGCTGTGGAACAAGGGCAGATACAGTGGCCGGAGGGGGAGGAGGGGGAGGGTGGGGGTGGGGGTGGGGGTGGACAGGCAGCACCACCGTGAAGATGTCCAAAGTACACCTGACTATCTGCACGTCAGCCTCACTCCATTATCATTGTGGCATCGGCACACGTCTCCGCGCTTTGGGTGGAAAGCGCTCCTTTGTCTCACTAAATGTGTTTCCCCTGTGAAAAAATTGTGCACCAAAGAGCATCATCCGTTCGTTTTGTGACATTCAAGAATTCTTTATCAACCCGCTGTCTTCCAGAGCGACAGCTCCAGTGACAGCGAGAGTGAGGACAACTTCATCGTGCTGCCCCCTCGGGACTACCTGGGACTCGCCATCTTCTCCATGCTGTGCTGCTTCTGGCCCCTGGGCATCGTTGCCTTTTACTACTCTCACAAGGTAAAGGCCCCGAGACCTCAAGCCTGTCATTAAGTCTGATTACACTGTATTCTATTTAAGGTCAGTGAGCACGAGCGCTCAGACAAGTGCTACCGCGGCCCATTTTCCACCGCGTGACCCTTCTCGCAGTTGTTTCAGATGGCTGACTGCATAAATATTCAGCCCACTTGTCGGTCTTCTGTATTCAGTTCAGCAAACCATTAAGGACGCTTTTGGATCAGTATGCTTTGTATGAGCTGTGGGCTGCAATTACATTATTCTAAGTTTCTGTAGCCGTAATGCAGCGTAGAGACCTCATTTGTAATTAGGAGCAGCATCTTAGGTTTGTCTAATGTTGGTATCTTTCTGTTGCAAGAAGATTGAGCTCATGCCCCGCAACCTCAAACAAAGCACTGCACATCGCACCGGTTTTGCAACATCTTCCACAATAATTGCAAAGACAATTATACCGGGACAGAAAAAAAATGTGTCAGAACAATAAATAAAGGCCAGGCTCATTTTTTGATAGGAAACCAAAACACCCAAACAACACATTTGTCACCATCAGAGGGATAATGACCTAATTGCCATGGTAACTAATGGCTCCCTGAGAGCATTTCTTGTTTTCTCTCTTTTAACTGTAGCTTAACACCTACTCATACTCTCGGTGTGTGATGAGTAACACGAACCGGCTCATTTCACTCTCTTGTTTTGTCAGACGGGCAAGGCCATCGCTAAGGGAGACTTCTCCAGAGCAGGAATGAGCTCCAGAAGAACCCTGTTCCTGGCTGCTCTTTCCATCACCATTGGAACGGGGATGTATGTGGGGGTGGTCGTGGCCCTCATAGCCTACCTGTCCAAGCCTGGACACGTATAACGCTCGGGACCAGCTTGCTTGAGGGGGATGGGGGAGGGTGAGGGCAGGGGGCAAGGGCGAGACAGATGAGAGGAAGGAGGAAGACGAGGTTGGACAGATTTCTTCTCCTCTCCTGAAGGCGTGTGCCTGTGCTGCTGCTGCTGACTGTCTGCGAAAAGAAGCTGTACGAAGAGAAAAGCCTGAACCCGAGAGAGAGGGGAAAACGAAGAAGAAGAAAAAAACAAGATGTGTGGATGGAGCACTGCTTGGACTGCGTATTGATCCGGACCGAATCCCTATTTCCAGAACGCACACTCCCATCGCGGCATTCCACCACCATCACAAGAAGAAGAAAAGACAGTGGTGGAAAAGACGACTCCTCCACACAAACAGTGTGCTGTACTTCCAGTGTGTGTTAGAAGAAGCTATGAGCTCATAGCAGTAACAAACTACCTACTTTGACCACATTCAGCGTATACAGCGTTTTTATTTCACCTCTGCAGTAGATGTAGTCTCTGTCAAAACTATTACAGATTGCGTACCGTGCACTTCGTAAATGAATTTCCCGCTAACACAGTCAGCCAGCGGGGCTTTTATGTTTGTTTATCCGAGGAATATACCGGAAATTGATCTGGTCGGGAGACAGGGGGAAGTGGACCCTTAAGAGAAAGCCAACAAAGGTGATTGACTGAGTGTACACAAAGCTGCTGAGCAGTGGTCGAGAAGGTTAGTGGTGTTTATTGTGTACTGTAAAATTAGTCAATAAATACATTTGGCATGAATAATGACTTGTCTTCTGCCATGTCTCTCATCATCTTATTCATTGTGGGGGGGTGGGTGTTGGGTATCAACTCGATCCCGCGATCCCAACTAAGAACAAGTAACCAATCAGCGAGTTAAAGGAGCGGGCTAACAGGAGTGAGCTAAAAGTAACTTAAAGGATAAACAGCTGAAATAAACAGCATCAGCTCAAAGTAAACAGTTGAAATATTTAGCTAAATGTAATTAATTAAAGTAGTATGCTAACTTATTCATTACTTTCAGCTATCCAGTACTTTTTTTCCCCAGTCAGAAAATTAACCTCCGAGTATCCTAAACCACTCGGCGCCCCCTTCAACTTGGCCGACAGTACTGATCACATGCCGAGCTCAAGAAGCAGGAGACCGAAGATTCATCACGCCCAATATACAATATATCCTTCCAGAATAGCTTGCGCAGCCTGACCCCTTCCTAAACATGCCCGCGTTCTCTTCTGCAGCTTCTGTCCAGGCAAGTCTCGTAATGCATGAAATGTGGCTCGATGGGGGAGCCGGGGGCGAAAGTGCCGCTCTCATCAATGGGAGCTGTATGGGGCGCTGAAGTGGGTTCGCTCTGCCAGGGCTGCGTGTGTTTTTTCTCACTCCCTCAACAGCTAGGAGGCTTCACCCACGCCTGCTCGCTCGCACGCACGCACGCACACACACACACACACACACACACACACACACACACACACACTCAGCATCCACGGCTTAGCTCAGACCACCAGAGGCAAACTGATTTTATTAGTCATCCACCCCCGTGTGAATAAAAACTTTGCAAGAGGCTGCAGCAGGCTGAACCTGAACTTCATATATCCAAATTCAGCGGTGGTATTGTTTTGAAAAGTTCATTACGCACCGTCTGCAATGTGCTTCTAAATATAGTCCTCCTGTCTAAAATTAACCACAAGTCTATTTTTGTCAAGTTTAACAAAGTCGCACGCCAAATGTCACATCTTGCAAATGACCAAAAAAAAAATAAAGAGAAAAAAAATGAACGGGTCCTGCACACAGAACTGAAGCGAGAAAGACATTTCTGGAGGAAAACCAGTGATGAATG
Source organism: Psettodes erumei (assembly GCA_016785225.1). Lineage (NCBI taxonomy): Eukaryota > Metazoa > Chordata > Actinopteri > Pleuronectiformes > Psettodidae > Psettodes > Psettodes erumei. Next base: position 782,501 of record JAFBJZ010000383.1, read on the forward strand.
GGCCAAAACAAAATGGATAAGAAACTGAAAGGGAGTGGAAAGACGAAAAGACATTAGCGCTGAGTGCTACATTAATAAGGAGCATGATGCTCTTGACTGTTCATGCGACTGAGAGGCATTTTCAGATTCTTATCGCTGCTTTGATGAAATACCTGTCAGCGCTCTCTGCGCATGGACAACAGACGCATAAACAATATCTTCAGTTTCTGCCATGCCTCTGCAAAACAAGATTTGTCTGCAGCGGTTGCAACAATCTCAGTTAAAGAAAAAAAAAGAGCTGTGGATATTGTATCCTTTTGTTTTACTGGGGGGAAAAATGGATGACTTTCAAGGAATTGTTGTGCTAAGCTCAAAAATGAGATTCAGCAGAAACGTTCCTTTGCGAAAACCACAACGGGAAGATATGAATGTAGAGTGTGGAAAATTGTGCCCCGAAGTTTCAAGAAGTCAGGAGAAACATGGTGGTTATCTTATAAAAGTGGGGGGAAAAAACGCTTGGCTCTGTCTTATGTGACAGATCTTAAATCAAAACCACACATAGTTCATTTGGTAGATTACAGACACTGGCATGCGGTTTGAAGTTCATTCAGAGATCATTTTCCATGCAAGCAGATAGATTTAATGCATATTTGATTATTCCAGGGACACTTTCTAGGTCAACAGCAGCACCAATGTCTGTGGCAATGAAATGAACTAAATTCACGTCTTGCACCCTTTGAGATTTCAGCAGTTTATATAAATGGCAATGTGCACATATAATAGCACAGTTTCAGACACTCAGATTCTTAATACACTGAGGCCACAGATCTTGAGCTTTTTTATTGCAGTTCCTTGACTTTATTTTATATTCCTATTACTCCAGAATTATTCCAGTAAGCTGAGATGTAGGCTCCAGCCTCCCACAACCCTGCACACGATGGGTAGCTTCAGGACACAACTGGATTAAGTCATTTAATTGTCAATACAGGAACGAATTATAGCAGCTAAACCTGAGAACATCTGATAAATGTACTTTTTCTTTTCCTCGTATGGCAGATAAATTAGAACGGAAGACAAATATGTACGAAATGGAATCTGAAACCTCCCAGGAGATTTAATTCCACGTCTCAAGAATCTGTGTCCACAGAGATTTTCATTCTTCGGCTCCCATCGCTCGGCTGCCGGGGACCCTCTCCATCCGAGGCACATTTTGGCAGCTAACTTTTAAAGCAATTGTTAAATGCAAGAACAAAAAGGGATGAATAGTCTACTGTGTATCTCAAAGAGGGATACGTACTGAAAGTAGAGGTTCACGTTTTTGCCAAGTCTTGTCTTAGAACAACAGTCAGGTCCCCATGTGAAAGCTGGAACAGTCTCTGCTGTTCATTAGAACTCTGCCAATTTTACAAAACAAAGTCTGTTTACAGGTCTTGGGGAGTACTACTGCATACGTGGAAAAAGTTGTACCAAGCCTTTTGGGGGGTAGGGGGTCCAGAGGGAGCAGCACAGGGCTGATAAACTGCCTCAAGGATGTTGAGTCAGTGTCAGTTGGGTCTGAAAACTTCAAATTTGAAAATGAAAAAAAGGAGTGAGAAAGACGTGAGCTTACCAGACCTCCAAAGTCCGCACCTCATCGCTGATGGAGACTAGATGCTCCAGGCAACTGTCACACACACACACACACACACCTCGAGCTTCAGCTGTCAAACACTTGCACAGATGCATGAGTAACAATCTAATAATGTAACATAACAGAGTTGATATGTTTATGATCTTTTGTTGCTCCAAGTACATTTAGCCGATTACACCTCAGGTATTTCTGCGCGGGACTTTTACTTGTAATAGAGTACTTTTGACATTGTTGTGTAGCCTTTTTACATAGACATTCAGCAGGACCAATCTGTATTCCCACCAGGCTACATATCACACTTCACAGTGTGCATCAGGAAACAGGGACGTCCCCACAGCAAAACAGATGTCAGCATCCATTCCTGTAAACCCATCTGTCTCTTCCTCCCGCTCAGTCTCTGTCTCCTCCTTTCAAACCCCTCTCTCACGTCAGAGTTAAGCTCATCTTTGAAGCGTTTCACGCGCGCTTATCTACCCGCACACCTTTGTCACACAGCAACAAGCCTCTCTCTGTGGCACCTGCATTTGCCGGGGCACACTCTGGACTGATAAGGGCCTCACAGCCTCGTCCCCCCGGCTTCACTTATCACTCTTGAGCAACAAGGGACCACTGTCCATCTCTTCGTGTTCCCCACCTCTTGATCAGTACAGACTGGACACTTTTGCTCTTCTTCGCTCCTCCAAACTGTCATGTCGACTTGCGCCAGCAGAAGCGGAAGCGAACGTCTGAGACCTGCAGTGGACGTGAGCGGTGATGGGTTTTTAATTGCAACCCGAGCACCTGACACTTCACAAGGAGGGGTCACTTTCTGAGACAAGGACTATGAAGCAGGAAGTAATTAAAGGCCAGTAAGATAATATTAAAGTAAACAGAGACTAACACAGTTTACGTCCGCCCGGATGACTGGAGCTGGCATCCAAAACTGCCCACAGATGGCCTGCTGAAAATACCGAGCACTGGGGGCTGGAGGGCGGCTGCAGTAGACGGCTGCTGGTGCTGTGCCACACAAATCTTTCTGGGGCATGCAGTCAAATCCAACTTCAAGAGATAACCGATATACATTACTGGTGTCCCGGCCTATCGGGCAGAGCTGCGGCAGAAAAGGTTGTGCAGGGACAGAGAACTCCAACCGTGCTATAATCGTGATGGGCTTTTTCTTGTGTTTTTAGAAAGTGGCTCAGACGTTTATGGATACATAATACTGAGACAAATAATGGTTTGTGCCGCAGTTGTTTTGCTCAAGAAAATGCCAACAGTTCAGCAGGTGAGCAAATGAGGCGCATTTTAATTTCCATTATTCACTTTCCTTCGTCTGCTGCAGTCAGACCTTAATCGATCATAATGAAAGAATAAAGTAGTATTCAATAGGCCACACACATCAGTAATAACTTCAATCAGCAGCCTCATCAAAAGGCTTGTGGGGCTAAATTAGCATTATTATCATTACAGAGATGGAACAATGGCATCCCACACAAACTCAGAATACTGACGTGCCGAGTTGCTGATTCTCATCCAGTGAAGTGTAAAAGAGAGCAAGCTGGTCGGCTGCATGTGATCAACACAGAACGGCTCTGGAAAGATGAACCTTGAAGATTAAATCCCCCCCCAACACCACCACCCACCAGGACAGATTTTTCAGCCGCAGTATCAATCCCGTCTCCATTAACCCACAACAGACAGCCTCATCACCGAGAGCACCAGTGGAGTGACAAGAGATGACAAATATTGATCAAGAGATCAGAACATGTCTGCTCAGGAGCCTGTAATACAACCCCCCCTTTTTCAGCCTGACAAATATGAAGCTGTGTCAAGATGCACATGATATTTCAGCACCAGGATTTCCATATATTGACAGTGAATGCTGACAGTCAACTTGTAGTTTAATTCACGTGCCTCAGGTGCTTCAGGAAAGAAAGAAGATCAAGGCTGCCACCATGTGGCTAAAACGATGCACTGTGGTTAAGAGAGCGTTCTCAATATTCTCAACCAGATTACCAGCACGAAGAAATGAAGAGGAATCAAATGTGTTATAAAGAGTGGAGGGATTCTTCCCATCACACAGACTCCATCTGTGTGTAAACAAAGAACTAAAAAAATATTTTATATATATTTGCAAAATCTAGAATTTGAATTTTATGTTAAAGACTTGCATTTTTTGAACATGCATTTTATTTTGTTCCCACTACCAGACAGCTCAGTTGTATGAATTACTTTTAACTGCTTAAAATTCAGTTGCTGCACCATAAAGTTCAGTCTCTTTCTGTTACAGGCATGTTTCAGGTGGGTTGGTTGGATTTAATTAAATCACTGTAGTAAAAAAGGGCACAAGGTCCATAGAAAAAAATTAAATAAAACTCCATGGCAACTGGGCAAACTGCTGAGGAATATCATGTGATACAGTTGAAAGCTGTAGAACAGCCCCTAATTGACCTTGTGGTGAGATTGTTTTGCCATCTAGATAATTTAATGCCTTAACCCAGCCATGTGGGAAATGAGGATTAAAAAAAAGAAGTTGATCACAAATTCATCCTCATAAAATGATGCACCAAGGGCCTACAATTAACTCAAACTCTGATTTTAAGAGATTAATTAATTCAATATTTTCATTTGTTTGATTTATAGTGGTTTTATTTCTAAAGAGGTAAAGAGGTAAATCATTTTGGTTCAGCCATTAACTGATGGACATACCTTGGTATTTGAACAGATTACATTAATTTCTTATATTTATGCAGTAATTTCCCCAAAAAAGTATCAGTATCATTTTAGTTGTACCGATAAATCTGTGCAGCAGAGGGCAGTCCTGCACCACATTTCATTTCTCCTCAGTTTAACTATATGTCATGTATGTCATATATGTCAAAAAAGATATGCACACAGGACTAATAGCGCTAATGGAACAGATCTGCCATATAGAATAACATCGTTGGAAGTATTGCAACAGTGTACAGTAAAATGAAACACACATTATGCAAACATCAAAGTGCACAAGGTTTCCCAGTGTTCACTCACTTTTTGGCTTATACGGGCCCTTCACTGTATTCAGTTACTTAAAATGGATTTGTATCTTTTTTTCTCGGGAATATAATAACATTAACTGTGGGGACCGTTTCTTGCGAACCGTGTTCATTAGCTGACAGGATTCAAATATGAATTCCTAGGGGACAACTCGGATTGAGTGTGTAAATCAATCCAAAACGATGGCACACCCACAGAAAACACTGAACACAGCGTAAACAGTTCCGTACCGTCAGTGACCGCCCCAGCATCCTCAGCGTGTCCTCTTCATCAGCACCCTCTTCCTCTTTGACCATCGCATAAATCCCCACGGTGTCTCCCTCACGGCCATTGGAGGAAAAACAAACAGACCATTTTAAAATAATTTTTTTTTTTAAAAAAACACTGCGAGTTTAATAACAAAGGCCCACAGAGAGATGCCATTACCAACCAAGTACTCTGGTTTGGAACTCTTAGCTAAATAAAGCACAAGTTCCCAGCCCTTCCTTCAAGTTTATTTTGTGAAACTGTGTCAGGAACTTGGCTTGAAGCGGCAAAGTTGTGACACCCAGTGAAGTCGGTGTTTGTCTTGGAGAGACAGACACTGTAGTCTTATACTGGGACAGTTCTGAAGGCGACGACGTGAAGCCAACCGAGGCCCGCAATGTTCTACAACCCGCGTCTTTACCGCGCACGGGCTCGAGCGAGCCAGCTCGCGCGCGTAGCTAGCTCGCGCTAAAGGCAGACGATGGTGCTGCGGCTAACCGGCGAGCCGAGCTAGTGCCGCCGTTACCGGAAGTAACCGAAATGCTAACTCTGACGTTCCCACGACCGGCGTTAAAACCAAACAGTGAAGACGTGCGTTTAGCTCGCGCTATTCCAGTCAGAAGCGGATTTACCTTAACAGGCGCCCGGCTCAGTCGAAATACCAAGGCCACGGCCACGTCCGAGAAAACAAATTACGTCTCTTCAACGTTCACACTTGCCCAGTGGGCGCATTGTGGCCCCTGAGGCTCCAATTAACTTTCTGCTCCAATTTACTTGATTTATTTACAGTCAGGTTATACTAAGCTTGTTTGCATTATGTTTAAATGAAGCAAACGAACGTTTAAATTAATATATTTCAGTTACATTTTACTAAAAATGTTTATGAGGGCCAAGATTTTGTTTTGAGTGTGCATGCACTTAATCCCACCAATGAAACCGTATTGCTCGTAACTCCATCAAAAGGAAATTGAATGTTAATATTGCATTAGTCGAAATCTTTCCATAAACTCCCTTTGATCTCACTTTGCGTGGATTGAGATGATTTTACGATGGTCTTCAACAAGCAGACTGTCCATCATAAGGGATACTGTGAATTACCTCCTCATATCCAATGTAAACAGCTTGATCTTCAGCAAATCTGATCTATCACAGCCTTCTATTCCACTCTCAGAGGATTAAATAGCTTTGCACTTTAGAGGAATAATCCTCACTCTGTACATGTCTTGGCCTCAATAACTGAACTGGACTGAGGGTCTGCGGAGGTGATGGGCTCCATCTATTGCAAATCATTTTAGTTTGTCGTCAGAAGGATGTGGAAAATTACATTTCCTGTGATGTTTGTTTTCCATCTTTAAAGCCTGATCCTAATTCTCCTGAAATTTAAATCTAAATAGAACTGTTCAATTGTAAGAAGGTCATGGTGTAGTTAAATGCCAAAAAAAGATCCTTCCTGTCAACATGGACCATATTGCGAGCATGGCTAAACAATGAGGATCATTTGGTTGCTATTGTTTGGTGACTTCAAAAGTGGACATTACATTCAGTATTTAGCTGTGTTGCAGAATGGTGAGAGCGAAGAACAATAAGATTAGAGTGCAACCAAGAGTGATGCCAGGTTCAAGGCCCAGTTTGCTGAAACTTTGATAAAATCAGATGAAGCTTCAGCTGATTTTATGATCTGACATCAAAATAAAACCACAAAAGTTTATTTATTTATTTAAACTGCTGGAGAGACGCATGGGTTGTATTTGTGTGTTTTAATGTACCAGTCAGGTTTCAAAGTAAAAGAAACCATGCTTGGTGTTGCAGAATGAGCCCTGCCCTTCAAATCACAGGTACACCATTATAACCTGATGACACTATTTAATTGGCTAGGTATCTTAAATCTGTGCCTCTGAATACACAAATCAGGGTTCAATGCATCAACATCTGTTACCTTGACATCCTCCAGTCCATTTCCCGGCCATCATTAATTATTGTGTATATTCTTACCTCTGGCAATAATGTAATTAGCAACCTTTTCCCTATTTGGTGACATTATGGTTCTCCTCTGTGAGCCTCTCAGTGCGAGACATGCAGCATCATACTTATAATCACTGTCCCTTGCCCTCTGGAATTGCTGTCTTTTACATGGGAATCGAACTCAGTTGTTCACCTTGTTAGGAAGGCCCAGTAGTGAACGGAGGATGAAGTATAAAATCTTATATGGATTGAACACAGATGTGTTGTAAAGCGGAGTTAAAGCAAAGTTTTATGAACAGCCTGGGGGCTGAAGAAGATCGGCAACAACTAAAGCTGTTAGACTTTGGCTAAGTATTTAGATAAGAGGATGAAATGAAACAGCTTGAGTGTCGGCTGGTAATAGCGTCTATTAAAGTGATTTGAAATCAGGCTGAGGTGATCTTGTGAGCCTTTGGCGGGGTGGGGGGGCTCACTCTCACACTTTCTCCCATCCCAAAAGCACCCGGTCCCCTAGTTTAATCTGAAATTGAAGGCTCTCAACTGCGACGGATTATAGGGACTAACCCAAGCATGCAGCCGGGGGACTGTCTCCTAATGAGCCCGGCCAGCAGAGCATCAAGTGACAACAAGTAGCTAGTCCAACAATGAAGGCAGCTCCATGCCAGTTAAGAGTTACAGCAATGCTTCGACTATCTAATCTAATCTTTTGTTCCGAGTTTGAAAGGAAAAGTAGAATAAATAGACACCAAAAAAGCAACATTTAATAAAGGGCTATTTCTATTTTTATGCTTTGTATTTTGAGTTTTACACATTTTGAAATAAAAACACAAACATTTTTAAGACTACAAGAAAACATATTTAAAATAGTGCCTTAGTGAGAGAGATTAATATATCAATTATATACAGCGCGATATAGGACATTTACTTTCTTTCTCTTCACAGAGTACTGTCGGTGGGATGGTTCTTATTTCCAATGTCACCATTTACTGTACAACAACATTAAAATGAATGTTAAGAATGAAATGGACCTTCAAGACACTGACTGCTCATTGGTAATCCTAATTAAAATATCATAAATGTTATACTGAATAAAATTTGACTCATCTGGCTCTATATATACACCAATATTAAGACTTTGCTCCCACTAAGTCCAATCTTCTCTACTGTGCATTAGAAACAACAAATATAAGTAAACTGTGTGTTTGGAAGTAAATCAGAAAAAAGTGCATTTGCTTCTTCTGTGCAGCAGATGAGTTTTCTTCTCAAAGACATCCAGACGCAGGCCAGTTTAAAGAAGTCGATGAGGGATGAAAACCTGCAGGACAGTGTGTTATGTCGGGTAAAGTCCGCACACATACTGGAAGCAGCCAGACTGCTGCACCAACTCAGGAGATCAAGAGTCTCTCAGTCTCTATGGACTTTTCTCCTCCTCTGCCGAACTCGGGGGATCACTGGCTTTCTCCTCGGCCGTCTGTCTCTCCCGTTTTCCCTCCTGCTGTCTGTCATGAGAAACCGTCCCCAGCACTTTGGCACTGTGCTCCTGTGCTTTGGCCCTGAGTGCAGCAATGCTGTTCTCTCTCAGTTCCTCTTTAGAAATGGCGGGCTTGCCCTCGGGCCTCTTTTCCTCCCCGTCAGTGTCTTCTGGCCTCTGAGAGATGGGCTGCTGGGGTGCGTCGCACGTTCCTGTTGGTGGTGGAGAGGTAGCCTCCATGGACTTTTTGTGCATCCCTGCAAAGAGTTGCGGGTATTCAGATTTAGAATTGCGTCTGTTGATTGGTAAGCCATCTTGGACTGAAAATAGCAAGCAAAAATAGTTCTGGTTTAGAATATAATGTCTGAATGGACAAGGGCAAATCATGGCCAAGGTAGAGGATGCAAATATTTTATGTAATACAATGACCATGCCATACAATTTCTATTCAGGAAGTTTCTTTGCTTTAATAGGGTCCAGCTTGGCAAAAGAGAGCATTTACTTGGATATAAGTCATCTGTGACTGCATATACACCATCAGACAGTCAACATGACAATAAAAACTCTGAGCAACAGTGTCACTGGTGGAGAAGAACTTTCATGCAAACGCAAGGAGAAGATTTTAAGGCTCAAGTTAAACTTGAATCATGTGGCTAAAATACTCTCTATACATTGTTAAACTGTCAAACTTCAAAACAGAACAGTTGAAAAGCAAAAGATAGAGAATGACACTAAAATGTAGGAGAAACAGTAAGACATCGGCCTCACCGAGCAGCCAGGGGGCGCAGGACTCCATGATGCCATCCTTGGCGGACTTGAGGATGGACTCTGGCAGAGGGATTGAATGCCTCACCATGGCTCCATACAGCCCATACTCAGCCATCACAGTGCTGCGGCCCCAGCATTTCTCCCTCTTCCTCCATTTGGCTCTGCGGTTCTGAAACCAAACCTGTTGGCAGGAAAACAAATCACTTGGATATTAGGTGTAGGGCATCATCCCTCTCACCCTCAAAAATTAAGTCATTACCCGCTCCTCATGTAGAACATATAGAAGCAGCATTGCAGCTTCCAGCAAGGAAAATATTTGGATGAAAATATTGTACAACTGGAACCACTGTCTCAAAACACTTAGGCTCAGAGCTAAAAACAAAACGGGTACAAAACATGTTTTTTTAGAATGTAGACCCTGTTTTTGTCACTAGTTTTGGATGCGGCTGAGAAGGAACTTAATGTCACTGTTGACTCTTAACCTGCAATGGCCAGAAGAAATACACAAGACTGGAGAATTTTGTCCAAATCTGGCAGAGTTGATCATTCTTGGATTAATTTTTCGGTTGCAAGCATTCAGTATTTAAGCTAACCATTTGTATTTCCTTAAATGCAAAAATTGTTATTCTAAAGAAGTTATCGTTTTATTAATGATATGACTAATGCTTTACTCATCTGTTATACACTGTCAGCAATTGAGATAATCAATTTGCATGATGTTTATCCTTTCTGTAGTAAAGGTACATTTATAAATATTGTTAATCCATGAATAAATGCTTGAAATGTTGTAAATATATGATCCATATCTTTTCCAGAAAGTAAGTGATGGTATGAACAAATTAGTCAACACGACTTTTCACACAATCCAAAACATTTTCTTATTAATGCTTAGACCTGAACTGTAAGGCTTCATTGATTATAAAAGGCAACTTTTTAATATAGTACTACCTAAGGTATTTATTTTGTTAGTGCATGAAAACTGAATTTCAATAGTTTAGGGGTTATTTCAAAGCTGTACTTATTCAGGAATCAAAGCATGATTCAGAGTAACTTAAGACAACAGTTTTGTATTCAGCCCATTGATTTCCCATAACCCCCTGCTACAGGTGTGAAGGATCTCTGCCCCCTGTCAGAGCTCATCTCCAGCTGCCTGTGGTGGCATTATAGATGGTTTGACAACATCAAGACGCTCCACTTGGCCACAGCCGGCAGCTGCTTTAAGGCCCTGCAGTGCTGTCAGATCTGTCAGCTCAGAGAGAGGCCAAACTGATAGTGTGGCACAACACAGGACTGTTAAATACTCTACTTACAGGCCCCTGTGAGGCTCTGTGGGGGGGGGGGGCACTGAGAAGATTCAAGTGAGGGGACAGATATCAAATTGATAGCGACCAAACCGTTTTCAAGCTTTTTTTCCCAGGTAATTCTGATGATAACCCTTATTTCATACAAGATACTTTTTTCTTTATGAGAAATTGCTTCTCTGCCCCTCAAAAGAAGCCACGTGTGGAAACTGCGAGGAGGAGCGACCCTGGGGCACGCCGAGGCTGATTGAAAAATAAGTTAATTTCAGGCCCAATCGATGGTGGGCAGGCGGGCAAATATCACGGGAAATTAAACTACCGGGACTCGGGGGAGCAGCGCTATTGACCCGTGCTAATAAATTCAATGTAGTTATTTCATTTGAACTCCCTGCGTCTCTGCAGCGGCGGCAGCAGCAGCAGCCAGCCTCCCGAGCTCGTCTGATTTAACTAATTACACTCAGTGAGAAAATTGGGTGTTAATTTTATTTAGGATAGGAGCAAGGCTCCGGGCTTATTTATTTATTTCCCCCTTTATTATTTATTCGCGGCTGTACTGTTGCGGCAGCCCGTAATGAGAATGAGATTAAAAGGCACCCCGGCAGATGGATGGTCCAGGTCACACCGCAATCTTCTTCCGCCTTGATAGCTTGATTAGGTCGTTAGTGGAGCTTCTTCTCCGAGAACAAATTGTTTCACATCCAACTACTGCGCCTGATGAGAGATGATCTGTCCTGGCAAGGATGCTGGAGGAGAGCAGTCTTTGTTCGGACGGGGAGGGGGTCATCGATTTTTTTTTTTTTTTTTTTTTTTTTGGCGAGGGGGGGCTCTCTCGCCTCCCGCCCCTTTAACATTAGAGCAGCATGAGAGGCAGCTGGCGGCCTCCACTCCAATATTACAGCGGGTTATTAGCACTGATAGGAAAGTGAGAGATGAGCAGCCTGCATCTGCCCTTACAGCTGCATATTCATAAGGCCAACGATTATAATATCCACACAAATCAATTAGGGTTATTTAAAAAAAAAAATGTATTCTGTTTTAAAGACCCTATTGCTTATTAAAAGAATATCTTATGATGCATGTTGTATGAAATGAAATCTAATTGAATCTTTTTAGCAATAAAAGACAATATGCTTCAACCTTATCTTATAAGTGCCTTCATTTGGCGTTCATTAGCCAGGCTATTTTTCTATAACATATATTGGCTTAAAGCATCTCAAAGAGAAATTTCCTCAAACAATGCTCTTTTTAAAAAATGTTTTGAAAATCATTTTAAGAACCTATATTTTTGTTATTATAGCTCAAAATAAAATGAAAACGAACAGCACATCTTATTTCTTTAAAATGTATTTGCATTTTAGAGAAAAGTGACTACAAGTAGGCAATACAACCTTGATGTTTAAAAAGTTACGTGAGCCATAAAGGCTATAACCTTGACTGAATGAAAATAAACTTAAAGAAAACACCCCCTTGTATCAATAAAACTGACAATGGCATAAACCAATGGCATTAACCAAGAATCCATAAAGCAATACGGTCCACAGTAAAAAATAAATTTTTAAAAAAACTTTCAGCTGAATCGCAGCATACACATGAATTCTTTTCATCTTAGAAGCACAGGAAGCTGAAGTTGTGAGTAGTTACCTGTATCCTGTCTTCAGGCAGCTCTGTTTTCATGGCCAGCATCTCTCGGGCATAAACATCCGGGTAGTGCGCTTCATTAAAGGCCTTTTCCAGCTCCTCCAGCTGATACGAGGTGAATATGGTCCTGGGGAAACGGGTTGTACTGGTTAAAAGGTGTGGATCGCTTTAAAAGAAACATTTTTTGCAGAGAAAGTCCTGCAGAAATCACGTCTCTTTGCTCTGTCATTTAAACTAAATGGAAGGTGAATATGATTAAAACCCAACCGGGAAAAAATACGTTAACGACTCTGACAAACGCTCTAAAGGCGAAGTAATCTCCAGTTTTAATAAATTAGGTCTTCCGATAAATCCATTTGCATTGGTATAACGACTGAAAAACGTTTCAAGCGATCCTTTTCATTCCTGGATGACAATAATGAAGGGAAATACAAGCAATCTATGGCCAATTTGTAGTAAATTGGATTGGTTTATTGCCTGTATCAGTAAGAATATATAAAAACAGAAATAACAGAACATTTAGCAATGCATTTTCTTGAGGGTAATAGTCTGTAAAATATGTTTTCATTTAGTTTTATGAAAAAAACTATGTACTGTAAGAATTCGAGTGAATATAACATTTGTAATAATAATACTAATACTAATGATAATAATAATAATAGTAGTAAAACTAGCCTGATAACAAAAAACAACTAACAAAAAAATATTCACTAACCGGTGACGTCTTTTCTTGCGTTTCTTGCTCTGACTTACGGATGACTTTGAGAGTTTTCGTTCATTTGAAGATAAATCCTCGGAATCTGGATTTAAAAAAAAAAAAAAAAAGAAGAATAGATAGAGAGGTTTAATACAGAGGCTAAAGGGAGTCTTTTATAATTGTCACAATAAATGCAAACTTCTGATACTGACAGAACACTCCTATCTTGTTGGGTAATTTAATTTAAAATGATTTATTTTAAATAGTACAAAAGCAACAGCAACGACTACTACTACTACTAATATTACTACTAGTAATAATAATATTATACAGTGAAGTGTAAAAATGAAGAGATATGTGCTCAGGCTGTAAATATGACATAACAGAACAGAAATAAATTCCCTTACACTGATTGTAATATTTATTTGCCATTACCAATAACTGTGAAGCTCACCTGAGCTGGCAGACTGGCTGGTGTCCAGCGGCCCGGACCTGTTGTGTGGCTGCAGGTGAACGTCTTGTGCGTCCGACAGCACAGTCTCCAGAAACGCTGGTTGGCTGTAAAACGACGGAATTCCACCGGGCCCGAGTAATCCCATCCCGACACCCACACCCACGCCGGCGGGGCCCAGCATGGACCTGGCGGCGATCAGGTGCGCCCCGACCGGCAGCGAGCCCAGCTGGCTCCTCGGGGCCGCGGACGGCTCCTTATTGAGCCCCAGTATCTCCTGGATGCCGAAGCCGGTGCACCTGGGCGGTGGATGAGTCGCGGCGCTCTTCGGCTGGAGGCTGTTGCTCCCTCCATTTGCACCCAGGGAGGTTTTCTCCGATAAATTTAAAGTTTCCGAAAGCACGGCGCCTTGCTTCCCCGTCATGGTGCCTTCGATGCTACTTGAAAGGCCTATTTGTGATTATAGCGTCTGGCAGGACGGTCCCCGGTGCATGGTCCTCTATGTAACACAGTCCTTTAGAAAATGGTCCTTTTATCCAACAGGTCCATCCCAACAAGAGGCAGGACGAAGCAGCCAATCAGCTGCAAGGATTCAGGATTCCTGAGGATCATGGATGCATTATACGCCCTCGCGGATACATATCTGCATTTTCCTGTGGACTATATGGATAAACGAGGAAGGGATTTAGGCTACAAAGAGAAAGGGAGGGACGAAATGACTGTCTTCAAGGCTGCAGAAATGCTGAGAATGAAAAGTAGGCAACATTACAAAAAACAGAACCTGGAATCGGAAACATTTTTATAGACAATGAATAATACAGATATGATACAGTATTAGACCTATAGACGAAACAAATACCTTAGCCTCGAGCCATTATAATTTTTCCTGCAAATATATCATGTTTCCTACATTTTTACGTTAAGAAGTCGGGCCCAATTAAATCGTCTATTTCACACCTCTTACTTTACCTTTGAAATGCTGCGGGTTTCGAAAATTACCTCAATCTCCTCGAATAAATCAGTGTGTTTTACCTTTCGCTGAGTGGTTCACACGGAGCCAGCTATGATGTCTCTGCCCAACCACTGGTTCACACGGATGGATAATTGATCTCCAGATGCTGCGGGAAACTCATCACACGCAAATCAAAGGCCCTCCCAAAAAGAAAAAAAAAACGACAGCTGGACGATACGGACCCGGTCTGCGCTGCGTTAATCCCACAGCAGCAGCAGCACAGTAACACTACAGAGCAGATTAAATCACAGCGACATTTCCTGAGAGGAAATGGGAAACGATATGGGCCAAAAGAGGAGGACTCATAAATAATCAACTGGCTTTTTTGTTAACAATTAACAATAATAATAAGGCAACCTATCTTAAAGTAATCTAATATGATAATCAATGGCTAATTACAACTGCTCATCATATAGGCCCAATACATAAACGTTAGTTAAATTATGGAAGAAAACTAAAAAACCTTGATGTCAAGAAGTTGATTGTGTGTTGAAATGTATGTTGAAACATTCTGGTTTATTTATATTTGAAATATAGTTGTTATATATTTGCATTTGGCATTTGTTTTTGGACATAGGAATCTATTTTATGCAGTATATATATGAATTTGGTTCTTTTGTGACTTAATTACAGAAAAAGGGAGAAACATATTCTTTTGTTTGGGGTCATGATTATTTGAATAACTCTTAAACCCTTAAACCCTTAAAATAAAATTTATTTTAAGGATAAAATTGCATACCAAGGCCCTCCATTCTTCTGGGTCAGTCTGATGAGTTCACCATCACAAAGCTAATTTAACATATTTGTGCTAGAAATTAAAACTAAAAACATGATCTTTTCCTAATTGCTTGTTATATAATTTCACTGTTTATTACAATGGCATAAATTTGTTTGGAAATCAACAAAATTAGGATAGGCTCATTTAGGGTGCTAGAGTACAGCATGGTTTAGAATTACTTTGCAGACTGCAACATCACCAAAGTGATAAAGTAAATGAACTAAAATAATAAATATGTCAGTTACAGAGCAAAACAAGAAAATGCAGGGGAACTGGATTATGTAACATGAGAGGACATAGTGCACAATATGATTAAAGTTGCATAAAAAGAAGTGTGACTGGAACTTTGTGCAAACACAAGTGCAGAGCCTCGCAAAATCATATTTCATATCAAACAGTGTGGAATGAGCTGCTGATTAAGATGGGGAAATATTGCTGGTGCAATTAGTGGTTGGCCAGTTGAAACTAATTAGGGCCTATTTAGTGGAAATTCTATTAATGAAGAAATCAATGTTATTAGGATATGCTAATGACACATCAGCCTGTTGGGATCCAGTCATTTATTAACATGGAAGGGTGTGAGTCAGGATGACCCGTCAATTACAGGCAAGCCACTGCCGGCACTCACTCCATCATCCATCCTGCTGCTACCCAAGCAGGCTTTTTGTTTGTTTGTTTGTTTGTTTGTTTGTTGTTTGGTTTTAGTCACACTTTCTCCTCTCCGTGTGTCTTTTAATAATCCAGCTCCTATATTAAAATGTGAAAATGGTTGCATGCTGATTTACATGCAGAAGAGAGGGGCTGCCTAATAAGGCTCCAGATTAAGGGAAGATTTAGTTCAGTCATTCGTGCAGATTGGGTTGCACATCAAAGACAGGCAGGATCTGACGGCTGCAGATTAAAAAGCAAACAGCTGTTGGAAAATTTTTTGGTTATGTCTCTGTTGCTCCATATCAGAAATAAAAAAACCCTGCATAATCCCTCCCTCCACTCCTCCTGTTCCTGCCATAGCATTTGTAGGCTCAATGCAAAATTCGGTCCCAAGTGTCCCTGTACTTTGTGAGTATGTTCCTGTTAATAGCACAGATATGAATGAGCAGTGTCAAACTTCTCAAGTCTGTAACCTTCAAACAGGTCAAACACTGATAAACAGCTCAAAGCAAACCCGCCCACCATAATGAAATATCACATCCTGCTGATGTGACTGGGAAAAGCTTGAAACGCATCCGTGATGGCCCGTGAATAAGCAGACAACGTGCAG
This sequence comes from Psettodes erumei, assembly GCA_016785225.1. NCBI lineage: Eukaryota > Metazoa > Chordata > Actinopteri > Pleuronectiformes > Psettodidae > Psettodes > Psettodes erumei. The sequence continues at coordinate 798,710 of JAFBJZ010000383.1, forward strand.
GAAGGTCACAGCAGAGCTGGAAATGTATTCACTGATCTCAACACATTATATTCACCCCATCTATAAACTACTGTTCATCTAACAGTGTTGCATTCATCTAATATTTTAACAATAAAAGTGGTGTCAAACAACTCATCTGATTTCAAAGATCAAACCGACTGACAAGCTGTTCTGGCTCCTCTAAAACAAGGACAGAAACCTAGTGCTGAATCAAACTGGAATCTCAGTGCTGGAAAAAAAAACAAAAACAGGGGTGCAAGCAACTTGATGACAGCACACATGTAGAGTCGAGTCAGGGGAAAAACTAAAGCACAGCCAGAGCCTCTGCTTTCCCAAAGCACTTGCAGGGCGTGATGTGATGCCACATAAATGCCACCCCCCCACTACTCAACCAGCCAGCCACCGCTAACAGAAAGAGTTTGCAAGCCCCGCAGTTTTCTCATGGCTCCTCCACAATGGCATGTTTGGAAGCTGCCCGTCGGCATTGCTTAATTAGGCGAGGAGTTGATTAATTTGTACTAATTGACAGCTAATTTAAGGGCCTGGGGCACATCGGATTGACGTCTGTAGGGGCACAGAGGCTATGTGAGGTCAAGGCAATGCTCTGCGGATGGATGGATGGATGATCTGTGACCCCCATATGGAGGACAAGCTCTGCGGGGACTGACCCGTCACTTGAAGGGGCTGCTCTCGGCCGGAGGGTGACAGGCAGCCACCAGTCCGTGCACCACATTGAGGATGCCAGGTCGTTTATGACCGCGTCACTGCTCAGCAGACTGATCAATGTTCATTGGTCAGCATCAACAAGTGTCAACATGCAACTGGTCAGCTCCTGTTTTTAACCCTTACAAAAACTGAACATTTACCTGCTTCAGTACCACTTGCACCCCTAACTGGGCCACTATACTTTACTTTAAAATCCAATATACACATGCATCAGCAACAATCCAGCGATGATATAGCCTGAGATGTAATAGACTGAGTACTTGTCATCATCTTAAGTACATTTGATAAAAACAATGATATCATGTTAACATTTTCAAAGCAGAATTTTACTTGTTTGTAGTTTGTATTTCTAATCTTACTAACCTTAAAAAAAAAAAAAAAACTTTGGCTGTATAAAGTGAACATTTGGGTTACCATGGGCTCATCCTTTCTGTTGGGTAAAAATACAGTTAGAACGTGTGTAAGGCATCAGTAAATACAGATGGGTTTCCCACTTTCTAATAAACCATAAAGTCTGAAGTTATAGATTTTTGATTTTCTTTTGTGAAGCATAACTCTGCAGTGGGTTTGTTACCCTCACATACTCTGCAAATCTTTTACACAGATAGGTGACAAAGAAAGTGTCCAGTTACATCCTATAAACACTTAGAACGAGTGGAATGAGAATTTTATTAAACCTATTTGTTTGCAACTGTTTGGTAACCTCTAACATTGTCAGAAAAAAATAACAAGTTTTCTAATAGCCCATACTGCTGCAGGTTTATGTAGAGTTGTAAAGTTTCTTTGGATTACATATTATGCTGTAAAAATACTGGCTCCATTATTAAAGCAATTTCTACCCCTTGCCTCTTCCTGCCTATACCAAGTCAGTGGTGCGTTCAAGACTCCCCGGTTTCCCGGGACGCACACGCACACGCACACACACACACACACACACACACACACACACACACACACACACACACACACACACACACACACACACACACACACTTGTGTAAATAATCCATATTTTTCGGAGAGGGGTGAACCAGGGTCCGAGCGAGAGGCAGGGGGTAAAGCCACGGCAGCAATGGCGGCCTCTGTCCGTGTGAATCGGAAAAGACGCTTCGGGGGCTTATTAGCGGCCTGGGGAGAAGTGTAACTTGTTGGGGGCGAGCGACCCGGGCCTCAGCGACATCTCCAGCCGAGAACAGTCCGAGGCATTGTCTCACCTAATTATGGCGGATGGACTTCTTTTTGTTTCCCATTCGCCATGCCTGTCTGATTCCCTTTTTTGCCCGGTCGCTAGCTCCGACAACGCTGAAGTGTGCTAATTAGAAAAGAAATGGTCCTAGTAATTATGTCAACTCTCATTAACGGCGATGACAATGAGCAATATTATTTTTACGCAATGTTTTGTGTAGGGGGGGACCCTGCTTTCCAGCGCTCATTAAATGGAAAAACATGCCTGGGTAGACGGGACGGCACTCTCACGGCCGAGCTCCTGACGTGTCCGCAGCCGCAGAGGTGCTGCAATTTGTGGGTCGGCGGAGGCATGAAGACATGGCCCTAATTAAAAGCGCGACCGTCTCTAAAAGCTGTTGCATCCCCAAAAGTTGGCTGAAAACGTCATCACTTTACTGGGGGTCTTTACAAATTAAAGGAAATCGTTTTTTTAAATAAAAAAACCAACTTTATTTTACAACCTCACAATTGCAAAAAAGTAAATCATGTTTAAAATAGAAATGAGAATAAATAGGTAGCATTTAATCAAGGCAGGTCTACAAGCTACAGAGAAATCCTGTGAAAAGTAATACATCCTTTTAAGTTTCCGTAAGAGGAAAGGCATCTAGCTAGAGTTTGGAGAGAAAACCTCAGTTTTGCTCCAGTTTGCGGCTTGAAAGCAAAGACTTTCAACTTTGATGTGAAGGTCTGAACTTATTCAGAGTGTATTGCTAAATGCATAGATCAGATTCAGCTTGGAATCCCAAATTTCCTGTAGCTTGAAAAAGAAAAAGAAGAAAAAAAAGAGTCACTTCTTGGGTCTCTCCAAGATGTTCAGGAATTTCCCCCTGGTCATTTCCCTTGCTGGAAAACAAGAAGACACACACACACACAAAAAAAATCACATACTCAACATAAGCAGAGACCAGTTATAATCATCATTATGCTTGTAAGACACCAAGACTCCAATCTGCTTTACCGTCTTCCACAAACCTTTGATAAGGTGGTAAAGTCAGAACAAAGCCGTCACTCTTACACAACATTTGCCTGCAGCTCGAATCACTTCTGAACTGTTGTTTAGTTATGCAAAGCATGTATTTAATATCTGCAGTATCACGCTGGGAGGTAATTTATACAAACATCTGTTCATTCAGGATATGGAAAACAACATAAAATGGAGACGTGGCTACCAAAGAGCCTTGCGATTTGCTTGATCGCCGTCTCAATGCAGTGAGGCGCGAGCACGCAGACCTACACATCCATGAAAGTGTGTTTTCCTGTGCATGCGCTTCAGCGAGATGAGAGAGAATACAAGCAAAATGTCTCCATTAACCTCAGCTTGTGTTTATGAAACATGGCCACGTACAAAATAAGTGACTGTATGTGAAAAGAAAGAAAAGTTGAAACAATTTTATCTACTCAAACTAAAAAAAAAATTCCAATTAAACAATCCCAGAAGGGAAAATTGCTTACAGGTTACTACAATGCTGTATATTATATATTAAATTATACGTACACATTTTTGCTTTAGACTAAAAGGATTGTGAACCTTGTGATAATACACTACTGTCCTCACTTGTTTCTTCCTCTTTCCTACAATTTTGCCAACTCAGGAAGCTGATGCTTGAAGCTGGAGATGTAGCTGATACGGCACATTTATGAGAGCAGACATCTTGGATTTTGCATTCTGAGAAAAATCAGTGAATTTGTCATCCACATCTACTATTTGTTTTCTCAGAGGCCATAACTCCAGTGAATTAACGTAACAATAATTACACCTAGTTTACAGTTACATAACTGACATTATGGTTCTGAGTGAGTAATATCTTTGATTCTTACCCAACTTTACGCCACACTCTACACATGTGATGCCAATACAACAAACTGGTAAGCTTGTTAACATGGGTGAACAATACAGGGAGGCAATTCCTCGCGGACAAGATGTCTGGGTTGGAAGTGTGTTACGTATGAGCCGTAGACGGTCCTGAAACAGAAATGTCCCCACTGAGGGCCCTTTGTGAAACTCGTCTTCACTGGTGTTGGGGGGGGGCGAGCATTGCTGAGGCTTTTCTGTCAAAGACAAACCGTTGTGTCACCATGGAGACCGAGGGGACTTTCCTGCAGTATCGTCATAAACCCCGGAGAGGCACCGTGCAGGTACAGCAATTACTCTTTGTTATAGATAAGAAGAGGATGAGGCTCTCGAGCTCCACTGCAGTTTTTATGAGATGCAAACCTGGAATCACCTCGGCGACTTTATTTGGCTTCTAACTAACCTTGTACATCACACAAATACAAGACTACAGAGCGGCAGAGCGGGGGCTGATTGCAAATGTGCATTAAGCTGAAAGTCATCCACCTTCGCAATACCTGTAAGAAGAATGTGATCAGGATCTAAACTGCTGTCTGTCTGCAGCAAAGCCCCCCCCACCCCGCCCACGGCGGCTAATGAAAAAGCCGGGGTAGTTAGTAATTTAGATGAGTCGCACTGCTTGGAATGATAATGGTGCATCTGGGCGTGGGGGCCACGTCACCTTGAGGTGTCCGTCATAAGGTTAAAGATGATGCTAATTGGAATGGGATGGATTCATTTTGCACTTTGCTGTCTCTTCAAATCACGCCAAACAAAGTCATCACCGGACCCCTGGACGTGACTGAAACGAAGCCATCAAAATTAGGCAAACCAAAGTAATTATGCTGAGATGACCCTAAAACCACCAGCGCACTGATGTCGCCTCATCATTAGGAGCAGTTGCACTAGGACCGGTAAAGGGTCGCAGTTAATATTTTTGATTTTCAAGGTGTCATGCTCCTCTTCCTCTGGTTATCCTATCCTCCATCTCTTGATGAGCCCAAACTGTAAAACAGATCAAGGATGGCTGAGCCCCTCCTCCCGAGACCCCTCACCCCACCGAGTGTCTCATTAATTACGGCTCACTTCTGCCTCCCGCAACCCGGACGGAAACTCGTAGCACTGATATCATCACATTTAAGACCCCATTAAACATAAATCAGTGCTCCGGTTTATAACGCGTGGTCCTCGTGAAAAAAAAAAAAAAAAAAAAGAAGGAAGGGGAAATATGGTGGAAAGGTGATGCGATTGGCAGGGTGAGGGTGGGTCCTTGTGTTGATGACGGGGGCGATCAATATTCAAACATCAGAAAGTTATTTTTAGCATATGCAAGTGCACAGAAAGAGGCCTCTGCTAACAGGTAGGAAAAACGTCGAAACGAAAGGATTTGTCAAAGAAATGTCTTGGAAAAAATGCCTGTAGCAGCGCTGCGCTTTTTTTTTTTCTTAACTATTAATCCTCAAGAATTATTTTTTTTTCCCGCAAATACTTTTGCAAGAAAAAAAAAACAGGTGGGATCGGCAGATTCAGAAACACTTGCACACACACACACACACACACACACACACACACACACAGAGGCTTTGTCATACTACAGGGGAGATCAATACTGATTAGGGAGACTTAGAGATTTGTTTAGTTGATTAGAAAGGTCAATTACTAATTTTGCACTAAGTTAATCAGCATCTTGTTACGAGTGCCATCCATACTAAATGACACCTTATGGATTGTGCGAGCCATTTCCTTGCCCCTGTTGATACGCCGCTGTCTAATCATCACTTAGCCCTAAGTGGTCTGAGGTTTCGTCGTAGTGTAACACAGTAGTGTAACACAGCAGTGTAACTCAGTAGTGTAACTCAGCAGTGTAACACAGCAGTGTAACTCAGCAGTGTAGTGAATGCAGACACATTGGGCTGGATATTTTTTTTCCCTTTTTTACCTAAATATGATAGTCGGTGTTGTCTGACTGCAAACCCACTTCTTAAACAACTTCCCATCATTTTCATCCAGAAACACACACACACACACACATATGAACGAACAGAGCTCAGCTCCCACATCAGGCCACTGATCCTCCTGATGTAGATTTGTGTCTGATTATTGCTGCTGAGCAGTAAAGGCAACAACGGAGAGTAACTTATATCTGAAGAAAAATAGGCCCTGCAGCCTGAAGCTATTTGAAATGTGTTTATTTAGTTATATTTCATAATTAAACAGCGAGAAGTAAAGCTTACACTACAGGAAATTCTGCGGTGCAACCCAAATGTTTGAGCAATTATCTGCCCCACGCTGGCAAATTATTTTCATTTGGCAAATTCCCAGGGGGGGGCTTGAATGCAAATGCAAAGGAAGCGCGGCGGTGTAACATCTTACTCTCTGTTTATGGTGAGTGAGCTGGGTGTCATTGTCACAGCCCACTCCGAGCCCCCACCACCAACTCCCCTGAGTATGAAATGAGAGTAATCATCACCCCCACCAGCAAACCCCCGCCCGCGGTCAGCCTCTGTGGATGGCACGCTCCCAGAGAGCCGCTGCGCCCCCCGTTAGCTCCAAAGACAGATGACCACCTGGGTTAACTGGAGTCCTGCACCCCGGCCGTGACTGCCCCAGTTCACTTTCATTAAGAGTTAAGGGGACTTATGTGACCCCTCACTGCCCATCTCCGAGTGCGGCGCGGCTATTACGGGCTGTAAGCTTTATTTAATGGATTTAACATCCACTTTCACCGCCCTCCTCCCCGGGGACGAGGGAGACACAGAGGAGATGACACACACCGACGCGCGAGCAAAGACACACTCGGAGGCGCACGCGTTAAGCCGACACCCCGCCCGCCCGCCTGCCCCCACCCCCACCCAACCCCCGCCTTGCAACACATACACCTGACGCTCATGTTTGTGTTCAAAATTCAATTACCCACTTATTGATACTTCACAGGGATATTTAAGATGCAGACACGAGCTGTGATTTCCCAGGGGAGCCACTGGTTCCTCTTTATGTCCCAACCGAGAGGGCCCACCAGCCCTCCCCTCCTCCTCCTCCCCCCCGCTCCTCCTTCTTCAATGCATTTTCGCCTGGCTGGCACACACACACACACACACCAAAACAAACACATCTGCACCTCCCAACCCCTGCCCCAGCCAATGCCTGTTCAAGAGGTGTCCTTATTAATAGGCAATCAGTCAAAAATCATTCATTAAAAAGCCTAAAAGGTTTTACACCCGCGCTATGATTAGCTGGGAAAGAAAATCCAATGAATTCCTAATGCCTTTATGGAAATGAGGTGTCATTTCCGATCTGCTCAGGGAGGCGGCAGGCAAGCAGAACTAAGGAGCGGTGTTTGAGTGTGTGCGTGTGTGTGTGTGTGTGCGTGCGTGTCTCTTCTTTCACACAGCTCCGACACAGATCCTGCTTGAGATATGGACGGGCCCTATCAGATCCAGCTGCAACCTGCTACACCGAGGAAGGAGATAGTTCGCGTCACCCTGCTGCGGAATGTGTGTGGATCTATTTTCCGACAATGGACCGTGACCGTACCGAGCGGTTCTATTATGAAACAGCACGGCCAATCTGATAGAACCAACACCGCACAAGGTCCAATGTTACTGAACGTTTAGATGATTGTCGACCGCATCATCCTGGATACTTGTTTCCCTTCCAGGAAAAAGCACAACATTGCAGTTTACCACAACAATGAGCCCGCAGAGACATGCTGGGAGAGGTGAAGAGACGAGCACAGCGGAGTGGTAGGGGTGAGGGGGAGGAGGGAGGGTGGTAGTAGGGAGGGTAGTAACAGCGGCGGTGGGGAGGCATCCCCTGTTCCTCATTCAGCGGCTGTCAGCTCAGGCACTTCATAACCGCCCGCCCCGCGGTCAGCCCGTCCTGATGGATTGATGGAGGCACATTAGCACCGGTGGGGCCCAGTGAATGCAATCATATTCAGCAGCGGCATGCCTCTAATAGGCCGGAGATTGATCCTGAGGGTGAGGAGGAGGAGGTGGTGGTAAACGCGGGGCCATTAGGAGCTGTCAGTGCAGGGTGACCTTCAGTCTCACCTTCACGCAGGAGGATGCGGCGAGGGTCAGCCCGGGCGCATACCGGGTGGCATCACGCCAGAGGAAACTTGCTCAGTGGCGACAACAGGTGGTCCTGCACCCATGGGCCGGAGAAGATTATAGTACCATTAAAGATGGCAAACTCTAGTTAACATTTTTGAAAAAGGTATATAACCCCGGTCAGTATTTTAATATGACAACCCCTGCTGAGTGGCAATATACTTCAGACTTAGGCACTTGCCCTGCAAGCACTGCAGCGTGCTTGTAAATAAATATTCTATAATTGGTGAAATTGTTGCCGAAGCTGGCTCAAGATGCAGTAATGATGACACCCTGCGACTCGGGGAAAATCTAAATCCTTTCCTTATTGGCAGCCGGTCCTCCTAGCGAGACAAGTGCTAAATGGTCGGCAGCAGCCTTGAGCCCACAAGTGTGATAGAGCACCACCACCAGCTCCAGCAGCCGCGCTGCCGGCCGCCTCAGCAGCCGAGGCCCTCCAGTGCGTCCCAGGGGAGCACTCAGCTTTCAATTACCTCCAATAACAGCACTTATCAGAGTCCTCGGCTTTCCCCAGAGACTCGGGGCGTGATGCCCGCACTCAGCGGCCCGCGACAGGGGCATTCATCATGGGGCGGAGGAACAGCTGGGGCCCGGGGAAGAGGCACGCGTCAAGCCCCTGTGGGACGAGAGCGGGCCAGCGTCGCACAGCCATGATTGGGGGTGCTTGGGGGGGGGGGGGGGCCACAAGGAAGGGGCGTGGCATCCTCCCTTCACATCTATGTTAATATGTACGTACAAACATTGGTATGCAGCGACGTGCGCACAGGGCACATTCTGCAAGAAAGAGCAGAAATCAGCACATACTGCGTTCAAGCCGTAGGGGAACCGAGAGTCGTAGCGTCTGGTTCTGGTCCCTTTCCTCGTCGCAGTTGGGCGGGCCAGTTTTCGGTGCTTGATTGTGCTCTGCCCATTAACCAGCTCCCCCTTTAACGGTCCACATGTTGAAGGGGGAGGGGCAGTAAATCCTGTCCCCCTGCCCTCCCCTCCCCTCCGCCGTGACTCTGCGGCGTCTCGTTTATGGGTGGTGAAGAGTGCACAAACATGATGAAAAAGTAGCCGAGATTTACAGGGCCTCCCCTGACAGCCAGGAAAAGGAGAAAATTAAACCAGAGAGCATTAAACAGGCACCCATTACGGGGCTGCTCCGACACCAATAATAACCGTCATTGTGTCCCGTCATCTCGAGGTGCATGACATGATTGCAAAGCCTGCGGTCCTGCACCTATGACAGCTAACATCTTTATACCAGCCGCATTACATGCTTCCCTGGGCGTAGAGGAGCCGTGGAGATTAGACATTTTTATCAACACAATGACTTTGTGACTTGTGGTGTACGCAAATACAGCACAGGCTACACGACGTATAGATGGTCCCCTAAAGCCTGTTAATGAGTATTTAGTCTGCCGTCGACCCGTCCAACTCCTGCAGTTTGTCTATTTAGATATTTTTGCATCAGACCATCACCGAAAACATTTCACTCAATCTGGAATTAACTCCCTTGCCTAAAAATCTGATATTCTGTTTACATTATTTTTTTTTAAAAAAGTTTTGATTTATGCAGCTCCTAAATTTGATCATACATGTTTTACACAGCAGTATGTTCGTTAAAAGACAAAAAAGGGCCACAATGCGCCATTTGTCGCGCTCCCACTCACTTTGCTCTTATGCAAAGTGAGTATGCTGGTTGAATGTAACCGCATGTCTATTCATCTATATGTCCGATGCCAGTAAGAGGGCAGCTATTCCACCAATTCTTCCTTGCTTGTGTGCTTTTTCACTGGCAAAATAAATACCCATTTTCTCTCAGGAAAATAAGAGCACTTATCAACATCTCTCTAATCCACACTCCGCAAGGATTATGACAATGGAGGTAGCAGGGAATGGATTAAAAACTAGATTTTGCATCCATCAAATGCCCGTGGCCTTGCTGTATGGGCCGTGGAGGGCCTGCCCTTGCTTCCTACCTTTTCCACTTTAACTGGATTGACCTAAATCTGGCATTTTAAGACCCCAGAGTCATCTCATTTACACAGTTCGACAATCGCAAGGGAGAGATGATTCTAAATTGCAACGTTAGATTTTTGACACAACCTGTTCAGTCTTTGGGTAAAAACCATTTAAGCCTCTGTGCAGTCTTCCTGATTGGGTTTTGAACATAAACGCCACCAGCTGGATACAGGAAGGCGGTGAGCACCATCTAGTGGCAACACATGCCTGACATTTTGATGTCGAGGCACCTTAAGGTCCGACCGACCCAGCGCCTGCTTACAAATACGGTGTGCGCTGTACATTTTGTGTGAGTGTGTGGCTCATGTACTCACACTCCTCTAACCCCAGCTGGTAAGCGAGGTTCTGAAGTCCTTTGACCTTCTCCATCAGGTTGGCTGTGGTCAGACTCCCCAGCTCTACAGAAGAGAAGGGCACCAGAATGAAAGCTCTTGGCTACATGTGACCAGTTTGTAGCGATAATGTTATCCCACTTGACAGGATTATATTTTCTGTCCACACTCATCCTGTTTCTAACACCAACTGTTGCCGTCTGGATCAACGTGGTACCAACCTTTCAGCATTTCAATGTCCTCGCTCTCCAGCTCAGCCATCCACTTGGGAGGTGAATTAGTGATGGGCTGTAAGGTAAGACAACAGACTCATGAAAGATTTATACAGCAGGTTTAGGGTGTATCACGGCACGCCCAGCCTATTTAATTATCTGGTTTGTAAATCGAGCCACGGTCAATCTCACTCACGTTTTTACAAGATGCAGCAAATTCTGCGACTCCAGGCACTGTGTGAGAGATTACAGGATAATGAAGATTAAAACAACATAAAAACATAAATCCGTAATAAGTGAAGATAGAAGAGCAGGGATAATGGAAACTTACGCTGTTCCGGCCACAGATCCGGTGAGGCTCTGTCCAGCTTCTCAAAACTCAGCAAGGACGACTCAAAATCGTCACCTATCATGATGCAAAATGCATTTTCTTGCATGAGATGCATAAGTTGTGTGTTTGAGCTCAGACCTAAAGTAAATCGAGTACATTTTTGTTGTATGAATGAAATTAATAAAATGTCTCTTCAAGAGTTAGACCAATACACATTTTTAGGTCAGTACTCAAAGAGGGATTTGCTAAGTACCGGCTTACACCTGACACAATTACTTTTGATTTGTTTTCTATTTCTTAAGTTCATGAAAAACTATTATGTTAACAATAATAGCCATACATCAAGCCATTTCCATGGGGATTTTCATGTTCCTACTAGCTACCCCACATGCGATTTGAGCCTATGAAAATTACCAAAACGTGCTTGTTTTATTCACATATGTTCATGTCCATTGGTGACAGAGGCCTCAAATATTGGCCCAAATTAAAAACGGACTGTATTTGGAGGCATTACATGTTTGCTTCCCAAACAAAGTCTCAAACGCACCCTTCCCACTCACTTGTTCATCCGGCTGTCTGTGTTGTTGGAATAAAACTTTCCTGCGGGAAAGTTTCACACGAAACAAACGACTGCCTGACACAGACCCACGGCACTCATGTTAGACAGCGAGCTGGAGTTAACACTGTGTAGCTTTTACAGACTAAACCATAAATCCAGAAAATATTCAAAGATCAACTGATGAGAAAAATTCTAATAAGCTAGTCACGTGGTAGCAGCTGATCAGAAGAGAAAACGCATTAATGTGACCAACATCATTTTGCTGCTCATCTTTGTCATATACCAAAATAAACTGATTATCTCAGTGAAGTGATGAACACCACTATGACAGTCATTCAGAGAGCAAAGGCTGAGGGACTTCTCTAATCCAGGTATCCATAAAACAGGTGCCCTTTGGATCCAAGAACATATCATGAACCAAAAACGGCCATCAGAGTAGCAAAGTAGCAAATTCACGACAGTCGATAAAACAACAAATCTTAACCTAAGACACGGAGGGACTTATTGATCAGGAGGCAAAGTACAAGTCTAATGTTTCTCCTTCTTCAGCTTCACCTCTGTGGTACTGTTTGGAACCGTGGTCGTTACAGGCATCATAAAAAAGACTTTATGGCAGAGCACTTGTATTGGCTCGCATTAGATTCCAGAGGAGTGGCTATAAAAGTGGCCTCAGTGTGTACAGCACGCTACAGGAGTGGACGACTGTCAAAGTGTCCAACGCGAGTGGACGATCTGCCGCGACAGGAACGTTGTGTTGGAAGCGAATCGTCAAACACTGTGAGACAATCGTGAGGAAAATTCCCACATAAACAAGATGTTGTGAAACCGCGCGCTATAACCGTTTGCAGTGACGCACACAGAGGCGAGTAGCCTGTGTGTAGTCCAGCAGCAGCGGATGTTTTGGGTGAAGCTGTACGTTAGGTTCAGGCTCTCAGTGTGTGCTGTGACTCCCTTTAGCCAACGGAGAAAACATCACCAAACAGTAACAATACGGCGCTAACATGTGTGTTCTGTCGTCCCGAGGGGCTCGTGCAAGGCAGCGTTGGGGTCGCTAACGGTTTAGTGCGCTTCATAACGTCAATTTTACAATTTATACACGGCATAGCAGGGTAAGGAATTAGAATTTACCTCCATTTGGAGACGCCATCTTCAGAATAAACACGTGACGAACGGCAACCAATCACGGCAGCCCTCCTCGGAGTTGACGTGTACCGGCCGTGGACGCTGGTGTGCTTTTTCATATAGTCTGTGTGTGTAGTTCAGGAACACGCCACTAGAGGGTGAGTGGTAGAGTATTTGTATAGTTTGCAAGTGCACAGATAACATAAAAACAGTAAAGGTTTCTTGAAGCTGTTCTTACCATGTAACTTTATTTGCTGAGAAAAGTCAGGTGCCATAATTCATTCACAGAGGTTGCTAGGAAGTGGACGTTAATGAGACAGGTAGAACCAAGGTGAAAGTTTTGTTGACAAAATGATTTTAAGGTGAAACACTGATGATATGAGCATAAGTGAGCACAGACTGCAACAAATAGCATGGTTTTTGAGCACACTGAAATGTAAACACTGAGATTCAGTAGCAGTCTTGTAGTGTCAGTACAGAATTTTGTACTGAACAGCATTATCAGCTCGATACAATACAAAAATAACACCAAGATCAAGACAACTGCAAACAAAAATACTCTTTGAGAACCTATAACTATGTAACAAAAACATCTTTTTTTAAACTGACGAGAGGAGATGCAGCATTTAAATCTTTCTGATTTTCTTTTTCTTTCAGGCACTTCATCTTGCTATTGTGACACATTCACGTATTCACTTTGTTCAGGATGTGGGATGTGTTGTGAGCTAAGGCCGCTTGGTGATGATTATGTGTCTGGATCTTTACTCTCAGATACTCCACGCTGGCTTTCATACTGCACTGATTCAAGTCTGTCTTGTCAAGCACACAAATACTGGAACAGGTAGTATCTTAGTGTGTACACGCAGCCCGTACCTTATGAAAATAAAATACTGTAAAAAAGACCATATTTCTGTGAGACACATGATTACTGTAATCATTAGCATCCTTTTTGTGCAAAAATGACTAGAACTCCCAGGAGTCCATCCACTTCAGGTCTCTCATGGCGCTGCCCGGCTCGTGTGCCAGAGGTCCTGTCATCCCATAGGAGAGCGGATGGAACAGGTAGAAACTGAGGGAAAATAAATATAAATACAACACACATCACATACTGATAGATTTTTTTATGACAAGCGTGGCAATGAACTAAAAAAACTCATTCACAGTAATCACTCGACTGGTCCGCTCACCTGTAAAGGAAAGTAAACAGAAGTACCATCTGTCCCACTCGCTGCAGCCAATCAGAATAAGGTGGGCGGACTAGCAAGTCAGCGCTTTTTAACAGGATGTCTAGTGTGATTCCTGTAAGAAAGAAACATAATGCTTTAACCAGGACCCCATGACCGCCTCAAACCTCATCAGAGAAAATTTAGGTATGGGCCACCACCCCGTCTTTTTAAGCTTTTTAATGTGTACAGACAACCACAACTGGATGAGTTTGATAGCGAAGAAGACTTAAAAGTTGTGGAGTTGAAAGGCCAGAATCTCTCCCCAAATACAGGGCAGAATAGGAGGGAAAACGCAGTGGGATTTGATACCTGTCAGCATGCTGCTGAAGAGCATGGCAGGGAAGTAGTGGTGATAGTAGAGGACACGGCCCATGGTGTAGAAAGGTGCGTAGTGAAGCAGCCAACCGAGGAGAAGCAGTCCTCCTCCGCTCATCAGCATGCGACAGTGCTCTGAAACACAGAAGGGGAGCAGAGAACTTCTATTTACTGTTGCTGTAACCATGATCTAAGGGATTTAAAAAATGCTATCAGTAATTATACCCATTCTTTTGTGGCCCAGTGAGAAACCTCTTTGGAGGGCTATGGATGCCACTGCCACCATGATGAGAAACAGTCCCAAACAAGCTAGGTTCATCCACCATAGCACCTGGAAAAAAAAGAATATTTCAGCCATGAGGGTTTTGATGTGCACGGTCAGACAAGAGCAACAGTGAGACAAGCTTAACACTTACAGGGTTCCCCAGCAGGTAAACGCGATACTCGGTCTCATTCACTCCTGAAAACCTCAGCCCCTTCACAGAAACAAAGAGCACTTGCAGTTCAAAGCACTTGTGGATTTAAATTTAGCAAAAAATAAAGTTTTATACAGCGAAGTCATTCAGTGCACCTGGTAGTTGATGGGCCAGTGCCAAGGTTTTGAGTTCATCTCATTATCTTTGGGTTTCAAGCCACTGTTCCCTAAAAAAAAAAGACAGCTTTTGTTTTATAATGTTTTATAATTTCTCAACAAACTTCAATGACGTTCTTAAGCGTTGCTCACTCTGATCATAACAATGTGGGACTCGAGTAAGATCTCCAGGAAGTGGGGCTTCAGCACAGACAGACTGATGTTGGGCACTGGCAAAACATACAAAAGGAAAAGTTACACAGTGTGTTGGTTGGAGTGTGACATCGATTAGTATGTACACAACTGTAGGAGCACAAGTAATGAGTTCATACATCTGGGATTGATGTGATCTTCAATGTTCCACTGAGAGCTCGGCGTTTCCTTCAAGTAGGGGCTACAGGTCACCTCCACCTGTTCCCAGCCCCTGAAGGGAAACACAGTTAGTTGTACGATTTGACAGCCCACAAACAAACACACACACACACACACACACACACACACGCAGTTGAGTCCGTGCAGAGAAGTTTAGTTTTACCACTTTGGAAGAGTCTTGCCAGAGGAGTAAAGCACGCAACCGGTAGCTTGGTGCAGAAAGCGGACCTTGCTGCGCAGCACCTTCACCAGGTCGCCCTTCCGACCACCACACACCTCCACCTGCCACAGGTCGTTTGTGTCCCCCGTGCCATTCTGAGAACGGACCAAGATTTAGGCGGCGTGTTAAGCTCGGGACGTACAAAAATAATTTGTAAGACTGAAGGATGAACACGTTGCTAAGTAGCGTGGCATCTCCAGAATGGCAGTGAAAGGTCATGTTTCAGTTTGATACAGAAACTACACAACATGTCATGAATGGACTGTTGTGCTTCAGATACAGCGGGCTGTACTCACAATGCCGTAGCCTGTAACTTGGAAGTGTTTCTTGGTCAGAGGGGCCTCATGGAGGTGACTGTGGAGGTTGCGAGTTGTTCTGAGAGGACAGCAAAAAGAATTTATGTGATGTTACACAGGAGGAGATTAGTATCAAAAAGAGATTTCATGATTTAATTAGCTGGGATTAAGTAATGCATTTCTTTGGTTTTGTACATACTCTTTGTGCTCCAGCCGAATGATGTCACCATGACGAACCAGGTCAGGGGTCCCAGATTGAGCTTAATAAGCATAAACAATAGAGAATAACAATAAAAGGCTAATACATGGCTTTTGCATGACTTGCATGAATGGTATTGGATTCTCTAAACAGTAAAGGAGCCTCATCCTCTCACATTCGTTCTTATCCTGTCTGTGAACTAGCCACAAATTGTTGTAGTCCTTATGCAGGTAGGCTGTCACCTGTAATGTAAAAAGCAAAGAAAACACGTGATTTAGAATGAATGAAATGATTACAGGTGTTATCTGTGAATGTTTCCCAGCTGAACCTGGAGCAGCCTGACCTGCTGCTGCTTTGCTCCCACACCCTCCGGGTATAAGTGCCAGTGAGAGTGCAAATAGCCCCCAGCGATACGGAGATTTTTCACAGTGATGGTGGAGCCATATGCAAGGTCTACGTCATAGGAACGACAACATATTGAGAGAATCACATCATTATGACACATTAGCACATTTCATGAAAAGGGGCTTTCTTTTTAAGCATCATTAAAAGTGGAACGGAGCCTAAAAAGAAGAGTGAGCCTCAACAGTAAAACTTTGTGTGGCAATTTCTTCAGCCCATCTGGCTGTTGTCAACACGACAGGAATGCCTATATTTCTCTATGACCTCCTGTATGATTTCTTATTGGTGTTTTATTAAACACAGCTGCAGTATCCTGAGGTTATATTCATGCACAGGGTTGGGACTCACACTCAGGCATGGACGCATTGTGTAGGTTGTTCCCGATTAGACGGGACTGGAAGGCAGAACTGAAGAAACCATCTCCTGGCCCACTGGTGAGAGAGGACCACCGTGAGGACACAAATAATGCGGTGAACCTCATCATGTAGTAATTCTTTATCTGGCATGTAACAATGTGACTCACCTTTTGTTCAACACAACAAAGTGGATGGCAAATATTGTGACGTAGAGGAAGAGTGGAAGCAGGATGAGCCCCACCGCCCGAGCCAGGAAGTGTTTCGCAATCTCCACCTGGAGCCGTAAAATAAAGTCAGCAGAGCGGCCAGACTTCCAGCAGCGCCCATCAACACTAACATGCTGTTGTTTACCAGTGAGAGGCTGAGGTCTCCCAGGAGCCTCCAGAGATCCCAGACTGTGTTCAGTCCAACCAGGAGGATGACAAACAGACCCACAAACTTCACCCCCAATGCCCCTGCAAGGTTTACACCAGTCAGCAGCAGCCACAGCCACCAGGAGGCAGTAAAAGGCCTGAAACAGCCAGCAGGGGACAAGGGGTCACGTTATTAGTCCACAAAATTCAAAAATCTGAAATGCGTGTCACATATTACCTGAAAATTCATTGATTAACTAATGACTGAGGATAAACCAGTTGACATGTTGGGAATCGACACAGGAGGAGACAGAAAAACTAAAGTCAAAGTTCCAGCGATATCCCACCTGTATCTCTGCTGGTTGAACTTGACCATGCTCAGCACAGCTGCCATGATGAAGAACATGAGTATAGGGTCCAACAGGATGTACTGGGAAATGGTGATGCAGCCGGTGTCTGTTGGGAGGGTGAAATGAAACACAAAGTCGGGATGAACTCAGACTGCTCGACCCACTCAGTGATTTGAAATGTCAGCGCATTTTTTTAAGCTACATGACACTTGAGATGTTCATCAAAATTGCTGTCAGCAAAAAAGAGCATTTTGAGGTAGGTTAGACTATTACTTACCGAATATGAGCAGAGTGGCAGTGATGAGAGCAGCAGTGTGAGACTGCGACAACTCCTGCACTATGAGGTAGGCAAAGACCGGGAGGAAAGAGCCCAACGCGGCACAGAACTGGAGGGTAAAAGGGGCATCAGCAGCGAGAATACATGGTGTCTTTGTAAAAACACAGACAAGACTATACAGCATGTATATATTCTAATAGCATTTTTAGAAAATCAGAAAAAGCAGGTTTTCCAGCATGAAAAGAGACATACCCCTCTCATCCCCCAGTAGTTGTGGTGTTCATATTTATCGCCCGGCTTTATGAAAGGAAAGGTGCCATCATAGCCGGTCATGTAACCAGCAAGACCTATCAGCATCTAAGGAAAGAGTACAGGAGATTAATAACGGGGAGCTTTCCCGACACAAAGGGACGATCTGCTGCCTCACTTTTCCGAGGGGAGGGTGGACGTCGAAAAAGAAGGTCCTGTTGATGTAGTAGCTCCCCATCTTTCCAAAGTGCGTCTCATCCCAGCTGAAAAACCGAAACCAGTCGTTTGAAAAATAAATTGGCAGACTTTAATGCTCAAAATCACATGCACCTGTTTACAGCTCACTCACCACACATGAGGGGGCTCTGTTATCTTGTAGAGGCGTGTGGAGAAGGACAGCCCCACCACCAGCATCAGCAGCACTTTGCTCTGAGGCTCATGACTGAGACTTCTTCTGCCTGACAACTGAGCAGGTGTCCCATTTGAGGACTGGCTGTCATCTTGAGACAAGCATCCTGCAGCTGGACAGTTTTTGTCCTTTGGCACAGCAGTGGATGTGGCGCGAAAGGTCTTTTCTGAGGTGTGGCAGGTTTTTCTGTTTCGTTCCACTGTGTGACGCATTCTTCTTTTGCCATGAGGAAATAAAAGCTGCGATGAAATGACCAGACCCCCTTCCAAGCCGGGCGATATTTTGCAAATACTACCAGCTGGACAATGAGTGACGTCTCGCTGATGTGTAACTGTACTATCAGGGCCAAATAACTACATTCAGCGCAGATATTAATAACTCTAACACTGGTGCACCACGTGTCACTCCTCACTGTATCCGCTGTCAACAGGGCGAAGCTGACAGTAACTGTCAAAGCCTTTCCTACCCAACAAATTATCAGACATAATATTGGTTACATTGTCGCCACGCTACCAGCACGTTTTCATCACTAACATACTTATCCTAGCTCGCTGCTTTTTAACCAAATATCCACTCCCACTTAAGAACAAGTAGCCGGGTGCCGGCCGCTTCTCTATCGCCACAAATGTACTATTTTACTATCCAAATGTCTACTTTAGCAACATCGACAGAGCACGGGAGGTTATAGCTCGGGTCCACGAAGCACGTAAGGAGCGCGGAGGCTTCTGGGAAGTGTATTCCATTCCGATTCCAGCCATTTGTTTGTATGAGCACGGTAACGCGGGTCAAACCCGATTTCCCAGAATCCTTTGGGAACGGCTCCTCATTCTCGGTCAGCCAGTAGGAAAAAGCTATGGAAAAGCAAAGAATGTGGCGGCGTAGTTCAATTTGGCCACTAGAGGGGAGTATAGTACAATAAATCATTTCAATACGCAGTTCATTTTTTTGTATTTCTTTGCTTTGTGTGACATATGGTCAGTACAACAGATATTTGTTACTATATAGTATAGTTATTTATATTCCAGAGGATAGACAGTATGTAAGCTACTGTATAAAGTCTGTGGTTCATATTCAATAGCTAAATACATTTGCTCAAGTGCCGTAAGTTCAGTTTTTATGTCTTTCCATTCTCTGCTACTTATTATTTCTGCTTCAACTCATCTCAGAGGAATATAGATATATATTGTAGAAATACTGCACTTTATTTCACTAAATTTATTTGGCAGTGACTTGTACATTAAGATTTTAAATTCAGACCAATTAAGATCTTACCTAAGATGTTTTGCCATGCTTTAAACTACCCAATAATATACAAACAGGGTGTGTCGTGTGACATTTTTCAAAGTAAATAGTCATTGAGAGATATTTTTTATGTTTTTATTTTGATGACTGATGGTGATTACAGTCAAGAGGTAAACAAAAATGAATGAGCATTATATTTCCAATGACCAAAGATTTACAACATGACATTTATCTCAAGTTATTTTGTGGGTTTGAAAGGCTTTAAATATTTAAACTTTGTCCTAAATGTTAGACTTCTGGTCTGGTCCAGGTGATTGGATTGAACAGCACAATAACGTACAGTGGACAAGTGGAAGTATTTGTACAACTCCAGGTTTGTAGATTATGAATGCAGGTTAAGGGCATAAGACAAATAATGTCATGACTTTCTTAAACCTGAATATAAAAGATGAAAAGGTATGAGTGGGATTTCAGAGACCAAACGAGTAGGCTGATACTGTATATGATACATTCATGACACAAGGATCCAACAGAGACTAAAAGAAATCATGTTCGCAATTAGCCGTAAAGTTTCGACGCACAAAAGCTGGTGCTTGCATTTGAAAAGCATTGTCTTTGTAATGAACTTGAAGAGACAAAATGTCTGTGGTTAGAACAGTGCTGCCACTTCCAAAAAATATATATTTCATTGTCTGCTCCACAGGGCAGGGTATACACACAGTTCCTCTGGTACAGTGTCAGCCACTCTCCTCATACATAAAAAGATATGCTTTAAAAACATTTTTACAGACATGTATAAATCTACAAAGCTATAATGCCAGATTTTTCCTTACACTTATGTTTTATGTCAAAAATATTGGTTGTGCTATAATGCAGTAAGAGAATATGAAACAAAAATAATACATAGTACTAGATCTGTACAAAACAAACCAAACCTCTCCAACGAAGCCTTTGTCTTTACATGCATTCAGAGATGCACACATGGGAATGGTCTGATATGAGACATGGGTTCCAATTGTATCGCACTTGAATAAGAAATCCTTTTTTGCCTGTGTGACACTGGCGCATAAAACCATTCTTACAGTTTAGGCAGTGATATCTGTGGATAATTTCAATTAACGTACCTTCTTACAGTTACAGAAATCAGGCTAGAATGTAGCCTAGAATCAATCTTTGATAAATTATGGTGGTTATCTTTTAAGGATAAAACAAGTTAATGCTGATAAAATGAAAAAAGACTGGGATCAGAAACTGTGTCTGTGTTTTCCTACTTCATTGCTGGTAATAAGATTGTGAAAATGTTGTCAAACAAAGGAAGGCAGGTTATACCCATTGCACCTTTTTCAAAACATTACATAGATCATCATATACATCTATAGTCGTTCCATTTCCATGTTAAGGCTGATGCATTTAATGTGAAGTTTGGCTGTGACTTCCTGGTTTGTGGTCCAGAGATTCTTCAGCTTCAGCTTGTAGTTAATCTTGAAGCTGTGGGAAAAGTTTTGTCTTTGAAACTATTGATGATTGTCAACCACGGCATCCATTTATTCCAAGGCCAAAGCTAATTACAATGACTGAGTGAGACAATGTTGGTACGAGGTCTGATGGTGATGCACAAGCTGTTTTATGAGTGACTGAATTCTTAGGACATTATTTGCTTTACAAAAGACAATTATTTCCCCACTGTCTCTGGATCAATGGGTGAGACAAATAAAACAAGAGGAACCGAGTACGCCCTCTGGAAAAGGTTGCTTTCTTAGTTTGCAGAGGCCAGTCATGTAGATGAAATAAATAACACAAAAAAGAGGTGACAGAGAAAATAATGTGGAAAATAGATCTGTATATCAAATTGCCTGGGGTTACTGAATTAAAAAAATCAGTCCACAAAATCCCTTTAAGGCAAATGGATATCTGGTGAATACTAAATCCCATGTAATACATTCACTGCACTGTATTCCTGGTCCTCTTGAATGGTTATGAGGGGGGATATGAATTTGTTCTGTGCTGAATGCAAGTGTGAGTGTGTGTGTGTGTGTGTGTGTGTGTGTGTGTATGTGAGAGAGAGAGCTTTTGTGTGTCTGTGTTTGTGTCTGTATGTAGGGAAACGAGTTTGGACGTTTCAGCGTTACTGTTGGAGGTTTAGTGCCAGGCCCTTGGGGAAAAGGCCAGAGGGGCGTGTAAGGCGATCTTTGAGGGAGCGGGAGAAGCCAGCGCTCCAACAGTCACTGTCTCAGTTTCCCGTCTCCCCAGCTCCAGACAGCGGGATTGCTGGGATGCATTTGTGCGGTTGGGCAGAGGCCACGAAGCCCGGCAAACAGGTGCACCTGTACGATCCCTCTGTGTTGGTGCACTGCCCGTTCTGACACAAGGGCACCTTGTCGCTGATGTCCTCACACTCGTTTATGTCTGCAGGAACAGGAGACATGAGACGTAAGTCACCAGGGAGAGTTCGCAGCTGGAACCGCTTCCTGCATCACATGGTTAGAGTGGTGGGATACTGGAATGCTAAATTAACTGTTGTTTGGTCTGTCCCGGAAAAGTAACCAAAAGATTAATCAGTAATGAAAACAACAATTAAACATGCACCCCAATACAACTCCATGACAACTGGGCAAACTCTGCGTGCTCCGTGGGAAGATCATGTGATATGATCAGAAGCCTCTGAACATCTACTAAATGGACCTTCAGTTTAGATCACTGAAAAATGTTATCCAGTCTTGTGAGCAATAACAATGGATGTTTTAATTAGTTCCACAAAAGCTCAGATTTGGAGGTACAAAGTTGTCAGTGTTGCATAATATCTCATCCTGTGTATCTTCAATCAAACATGCCGTCATGTTGCGTGTTGGCTGGATGGGATCTGAACTTTTCTTTCCAGCCATCTTGAGCACGGAGCTGTTCAGACTGATGGTAAAATTAACAATGCATCAGATTATATTTCCTTTTGGCCGTGAGATTTTTCTTTCCCTTTTTCAGCACGGGAGGTCTGATTGTCGTTTCATGGCAGTAAAGCTCAAATGACCCTTCTCCTGTTTATGTCATGTTCTGCTGGGGAAATACTAGTAGTGATATTTATAAAAGGAGGCATGGCATGACTTGTGAGGCTCCCACATGTTTCCACAGTGTCGCAATTCAATCGCTTTCCTTGGGAAAATGGCTGGCCTTGGAGCTGATAAGCTTGTACGCAGTCAGAATATTGTAAACACTGAATTTCATTACAAGCTGGTCTCACTTTCTTACAAAGCAAAGTACACTTAAAAGATATTATATCTCATGTAAAACACACAGAGTGGCTTCGATTCAAGGCCTCCTCACTCTTGGCAGTGTGCGACCAGGGAATTTCAGACCAAAGGATGGTTTTGAGGAGTACACTTCTTTCATTAGTTTCACATAAAACATAGCTTAATGCAAGGTTGTTAAATTCAAAGTTTCTCCTTGGGCTTGATGATATACTGCATAAAGAGTTACCTCACTGAAATCAATCCAAGACCTGGCTCCTCCAAAAAAGCTTAACCCTGGAGGGAGAGGTCACCACGGTTTGATTTCAAGATTCAACGCCACATTCTAAAATGAGCTTAAATGAATTGATTGATTCTCTATTGACTTTTAGGAGAGTCCCTGAACATTTTGACTTGGAGCGGGGAGTCGGCGTGTGGGTGGTCTGCTGAGAGAGATATCAAAGCTGCCGGGGGGTGGGGGGGGGGGGGAGAGAACCCACCAATGCAGGCCATCTTGCTGAGGTCGAGCTCGTAACCGTCAAAGCAGTCACAGGTGAAACCTTCTCGTACACGAACACAGCGGCCGTTTTCGCAGCCGTTCAGGATTCCACATTCCTCTGACTGGAGACCCTCAAATCCATTGTAGCGCTCTGATTAGACACAGAAGGAGGTCAAGGAGGTCAAGGAAGTCATATGTATATGAGTACCTGAGCTAATAGTTTGCTTGCATTTTATTTGCTAATGCATTAATACACATAATGCAGTCAGAAATGCTCCAACCAATGAACAGATGCAAAGCTGCACAGTGTTTCCTAGTCTAAGAAGCATGCAGATACCCACCAGGATACAAGTCTACTGGTTGTGGCTGTTGCTCCTGTGGTCCTGGGATAGGGACCCGGGCAGGTGGCTGTTGAATGCTGTAGTCATTGTCGTTGAAGAGAGGAACACTTTCAGGTACCTGATAGGGCCCCGCGGGGCTGCCATAATTGTCCCAGTATGGAGGCGCAAAAGGCTCCACGGGTTCCTCTGGCCCCTCCAGACCATACTCATATCCCTGCCGCTCTCGCAAACTGTCTGAGCCTCCTCTCCGAGGCAGGTTGCACATGACTGCGTAGTCTTCTACAAAAGTGCACAGGGAGGAGTTATATGTGTTAATATAAAGACAGTTTTTAAACAGAGTAAGCACTGACTTCCGTGCATCCTGCTTCTCACCAGAGTCTCTCCTGGGACAGAAGGCACACTGTCCGCTCCAGGCAATGCCGTACAGGCAACAACACTCAGTGTACGTAGTTCTGTGTCCCTGGAGGGGGTCTGTGCACACATTGTCCCTCTCCAGACGCTGCCAGCAAATATCCATGTGCACATCGTGATCAGGCGCTAGAGTTTCTGGAAGACAGAATGAGCAGAGTTCACAGAGTGACGTGGAACAAAAGTGAACATATCCAAACTGTCCACTGCAATGAAAACTGCGGAAATGAAACTGATTACAAATTTCCAGAGCGAAAGCTGAAGTATTTGAATTAATTGCATCTGTGAGAAAGGCAGCAGATCAATTTGTATATCAACTAATTGATTCATTGTTTCACACTTCAAAACTCTTAATATCCAGAGAGAACCAATTATATCAATGTGTGTGTCTTTGTGTGAGTGTGTGTCACACCTTCTGTTGTGTTGAGGCCAATGCAGCGCCGGCGGGTGCTGTCCAGGACTAATGGAGGACTGCAGAAACAGTTGAAAGACCCGGCCGTGTTCACACATGCTCCATTCTCGCAGGCATTTCCAAATTCGCACTCATCATAATCTGAAAACACATGTAGAAACATATTAATCATTGATGATAATTCATTACATTTTAAGACATTCAGTTACTCTGGACCATGGGCAATCTGTCTTGATTGTATGCCACTGAATCACAGTTTATTTATTTTTGTTATATGAATGTTTTCAAATGTCCAAAAATATAAACTGATGTAGTGTCTTACCCACACACTCGAGCCGAATGTTGTCATAGTAGAAGCCAGAGCGGCAGTAGCAGGTATAGGTAGAAAAGAGATTGGAACACTTTCCATTCTTACAAATGTCTGATCCAAACATCTCACACTCATTTGCATCTGAGGGGAGACAGAATGATTCACACCTTCAGAATTACATAAGCGGCCAACTGGAAACTGTCAAACTCCGAAAATACTGGTACGCGGCCTGAAATGTCATTCACTCCTCTTGAGAGAGGCTGTCAGGACACACTACAATTACAGTAATTAGTCAGGTATGCATGCCAGGTATCCCATTAAGTCTTGGCTAGCAGTAGAGGCAGTTTTGTAAATATGGTGAGGGGTTATGGCTGTCCATCTGGCTTTAAAAGACAAGTAGAAATAAAAACAGAGGTTGACATTACACCTCTATGTGCCAATGTAAGAGTGTGTGAAGGGAAGTGATAGGATGTCAGGCATTTCAAAGAAAGAGAGGGTACCTCTGTAAGGACGCTGTTCTCCCACAGTTTGTGTTGAGGTAACAGGCTGGGGTAATAATCCACTGCCATGAGGGCACAACTGGTTATAATCATCTGGAAAATAAGAAATGGTGTCATCAGTGAAACGCATAAAGAGGATCTGAAAGCCTCAGTACAGATCATCAGCCTCCTGTCGTACCTCGTCCTGGGACAGGACAGGCGTGGATCTCGCAGTTGTCGCCCCAGCCGGCCCCCACCGTGCAGCAGCACTCCTGCTTGGTGGTGCTGCGAGACAGAACGTTGTCACACAAGTTGGCATCATTTAAGTTATAGTAACACTCCTTCCTCTCCTCGGTCGCCGGAGCAGATGGAGGGACTTCGGCGGCGGGTTCTGCTTCAGCATGTGCTGTAGATGGACAAGGAAAGTATTTCATTAGCTCAAGGAGGCCAGAGGTCAGAGGTCACGGCTTGTTGCAGAAAAGCAAATGTGGAAGTGGTACAGGAGGCCAAATTGAAAAATCTCCCCATCGATCATCCATTAGAGAATTTTACAGTAGATCCCCACACTTAAGTAGCACATCATCACACAGCAAAGGCGTCAAGTGGCCTCTGCTCTTCATCCATCAGAGTGGGTCCACATGCCTCCAGCAGGTAGTGCATTACCCCCGCCTGCCACTGCTGAGCCTGCTCATTTGTCCAAAGGCAAGGGCCCAGGCATTTCACCCTTAAGCTGCCGGCTTAGCCAAATGGAAACACTGGCATGTGAGTCAACATACCATTCACTCTCACATGATTGATTAACACACGTCAAAAGCAAACAGCGGAATGTGGCAAAAAGATACACAAAGGCATAGCTGGGGTTTAGTGCCCAGGCAGAAGGAAAAACATCCCCGCTGAGGGCGCGCCGCTTGATAATGTAAATACGCCCAATTTGTGTACACATAC
Source organism: Psettodes erumei (assembly GCA_016785225.1). Lineage (NCBI taxonomy): Eukaryota > Metazoa > Chordata > Actinopteri > Pleuronectiformes > Psettodidae > Psettodes > Psettodes erumei. Next base: position 824,618 of record JAFBJZ010000383.1, read on the forward strand.
GCCTATCAAGCTCGAGATGTGACGGTATTTCCATGACTCAAAAGCTGGTTCTGTCATCCTGAAATTGCAATACATTGCATATCTGTAACCTCTGCACTTAAGATCATTTTTGCATGTAAGAGCAATGTGTCTTTAACGCTAATTGCCAATAGCTACACCTTTCCTTGTTTGTCTTGGTGGGGGAAATTGGATTGCAGTAACTTGGGCCTCAGGGCGTTTGCTTGGCTCTCCTGGAGGAGTAACTTCATTCGTCTGAGGGATTAGGCTAATACAAATTTTTGGAGGCAACCCATCCAACCATAACTGTAGCCTATGAAACGAATGGAAACAGCCAGGTCAAAAGATACTCTAAGAGACGTGGAGCAAGTTATGTCCACCTCGTCAGCCTTGTTGTTTGGATAATGAGAGACGGCTCATTAAATCAGGGAAAACTCCGTCTCCCGACGATGGGATGGAGAATTAAGTCCTGTGAGTCACTGTGAGCGCTAGTCCTGCTCTATTACCCAGGGAGCGGCACTGGCTGGTGGTGGGATCAAATTCCTCATTGTCGCTGGGGCAGATGCACAGGAAGCTGCCATCGACGTTCTCACACAGGGCCTCCCCGCACAGCGCCAAGCTCATCTCGCACTCGTTCACGTCTGAGGGAGACAGGGGAGGAGGGCGTGAGGTCAGCAAAGGATCAGTGTGCTCAATGCACTCAACAGGCAAGGTCATGCAAAAACACAGGCATTAAATAACCATATTTAACATTACTGGAAGAGTAAAAAGTTCATTACAGATACACAGCATACTTCCCTTTATTAAGTACTGTGTATTATAAATTTGTGCAAAATTTTCTATAGGGGACACTTTCCCCCAATGGCTATTCAATAAATATAAAATACTCACATTTGCTAAATACAGTAAAGTAAGAGTAACCAAAATTATTCACACAAAAAGGTGTCTGGTGATATTATAAAATTCTGATATTGTCTACAAATCCTGCAAAAAGAAAAAGGAAGAAAGTCTCTTAGAACTTTATGATTTTTCTTCAAAAAAGCTAGGATAATTTCCTAAAGCAGCTACCTACATTTGTTGCTCCTGTGAATATTTATGGCAGTAGGACAGTGTGTGTGGGATTGGCTCAAAGTAATTACAGTGCCCATGTTAATCATAATGAAGAAACATGTCATCCACTGTGACGTAGTGACTCACTAATGTGTTTTTAATCGTTTTTTGAACGACGGCAGTGATCTATGGCACAGAGGAATAAGCTACATCAGGCTTTGGCTACACATATAATTCTTTTTGTGTGGAATCAGTTCATAACTGATTTTGGTATTTCCATGGATTCTTTTGAACAAAAAGGAAAAAGGAAAATATCACCAGACTCGTCCTTTAGCTTTCTCACTCATGAATATTTATTGGAGAGCAGTTACGTACCCACACATCTGCTCATATCTCCAGACAGGTTGGTGTAGCCCTGGTCACACTGGCAGTGGTAGGAACCATCTGTGTTCTCGCAGAAGCTGTGGTTCCCACAGATGGTTTTGTTGACGCACTCATCAATATCTGCGAGGCCAGAGCAAGTGGAGAGGTGAGCGCAATATTAATATTTACAGTGTCAGTCTGCACAACAGACTTTCAAACTGCCTCAGTAAACACGGCACTGCTTATCCAAAATAAACACCACTACTATTCAGATCTTACAATAACACAGAAATCGCTCCATCATAACATGTTAGACACAGTGCACAGACAATACAGACAATCCATTAGGAAGGTTTTCAAACTGTGGCATTCGTCAATTAATTTGGGGAGACTTTCTCTGTGCAGCAGCACAGCCTGTTTGGATGCACTGTGGATCTGGAATGCTGCAAGTGAAAGTTTTTTGGTTGTGTTAATAGAGTGAAAAGTGACACTTAGGTCACTGGGATGCTGGCGAGCGTACAGCATGCAGCCAGCATTCAGCATTCACTTTACAAGCAGATGGAGAAAGATGGCTGAGAGTTCACATTTGTTGTGAAGACGGTTTTTGACAGTGTCCTGGCAAGAACTCTTTTCCATTGTGGCCAACAAATCTGTTAAAACCTATTTAATGTGTTTCACATCAGCTGTAGATGCCCTTTGAAAATGGTCCTGTGAAGGGATTCTGAGTGTACTGTAAGACTTGATTCTAGGCCCAAAATGGTAAGTTAGTAATCAAATCTGGCAGGCAGCAGCCCATAGTAGCGCCTTTTTCTGCATGGCAATAAATCATAAGGCAAGTTTAATAAAATCGGTGGAGGAACGCTGCTATATGTCAGTGTATGCGGGGAGCGAGCGTGTGTATGTGGACCATGTAATGGCACAGCTGATTCCCTAACACTCAAGGCAACATTTGTTAGCAATTTCTGACATGCATGATTTAGTATTTCTTGGCTTCTGAAGTACAGCAGAGACGCCAAAGACTGATACCGGGGGGGGGTCTGATTATAATTGTTTAAAAAACAATCCGAGACTTTAATGATTACATTCTAGTCACGTGACTGTCCTCCGGCCAGTTGGACTTGCCACTGGTCAGTCTGCTCATTCATCCCTTCATGCATTCAGTTCAGTTCATTGTACACCCTTCCGCTCCGGTAACACCTGACCTACTCCTCATCCTCACTCACCTGCTCACCTCTTTCCCTCATTAGCTCACTTGTGTACATACCGGTCCCTTTCCACTTGCTCTTTGCCAGATTGTCTTCGTGCCATGTGTCTTAGTGGTCCAGCATTCTGCTCTGTGCCTGACTGTTTTCGGTCCTGATCGTGTTTTGGACTTTGCCTGCGTTTTTATGGATTTTGGCTCAGGCCAACCATTTGCACTTTGCCTGCTTGGATTTTTGTAGCCTTGCGTTTTTCTTTTTTTTCTTGAGGAAAGAGTCTTAACATCTGCCTGCTGCATCGTGCTCTTGGGTCCCTTCTCATAACAAGTTACCAAATGTGGTGACATAACCAATGCTTTGATTTAGTTTTTCAGTACCACTGAACCGTAAATCTTAGTTTGCTTGTTCTAAAAAATAATCAGACATACGAAATCGCATGCTCATGTGTTCCAGGATTATTGTGGTCGAGCATCTTTTCAAGATAAATTCATGAGAAATTTGTTCCATAGCTTTTGTAAGAAACTACATCTTGTTCTTTTTGGTTTAGAAATAACAAAAAAAATAAAGTTAGTAAAACTATTCAGACAGTTATGTAGTAACAGTATGTCAGTGCTTGTATATTTTCCATGAGTTGCTAAGATGAGAATATTATGGCCGACAGGCCTATCACTTGATATGAACGGCACTGATGAAATTAGAGGACACACTACCATGTCTGTTGTACCATGATCACGATTGGATTTTTTGTTGACTTTTCAGTTTCATAACAACCCTCCATGATCAGTCCATTCAAAGTTTCCATGACTAATAGTAACTCCACTGGAGTGATTGCAAGTTTTACAAAAACAGGAAGACCTCTCTCAAATGTGGAAAGAATTCAGACAATAAAATCACAACAAGGTGAATATTTGAATTACATTTTGATCAGTTTCACTGAACAGACCTCATATTTGCTTGGCTTGTTCTGGATACGCCTGCTCAGCTAAGATACAAAGCTAAAATCCAGTGGCACGCCGGGTGTTTAAAACAAACCGATGTACTGTCATCCATGTGTTGTCTAAACCTGTTTTATTTAGCCTCTGAGCGCTCATAAACGTTGTGTCCATCGATGAAAGGAGGGAAGAGAGCCAGAGAAACCACAGCCCATTTGATTTGAACAGAACACTTGGCCAGGGCCCTGTCTTCCCCTCCAACACAGACAACTGCTTTCTCAGGCTTGCCGGGGGTCTAGTCCTCTGTCAGTGTTCCTGTCCTGACTTGGCCACTTCTCCAACATGCCTCTGGGGTCAGAGACAGGGGCTCCCTCCCACAAGCTAATAAAACTGCAGAGACAGAATATTCTTTGTCATTTGTCAAACCTTTCGCAGGAAATGCTGAAAAGGACCAACATTGCTAGAATAGACTCGTGGGCTCAAATGGCTGCAGGATGATAAGGGGGGGTGGTTGGGTGGGGAGGCAGTGGATGGACACATACTGGAAACCGCCAACCCATCTGCATTGTGCAGCTGAGGAATGAGATGCCGAAATAGTGCAGAAGTGGCGTCGTTTTTTGGATACTGCAGTGTGGTGCATGTAACTGAAAAATAATTTCTGGAGAAAAATATTCCCAAAGAATATTCTCAGAGCAAGGTGAAGAGTGTTGTATATCAGAGTTTAAGGAACATTTCCTCAAGTTTGAAGCACTTAAGTGGAGTTAGGAATGTTGGAATGACAGCGGCTGCCAAGTGGGAGGTCTGGGAGGAAGGTGATGAAAGCTCCCTGCTAATATATGAAATAATCAGTGTCTGCAGGCAGCGTTTCATTCATCTGTAACATGGAACAAAATCTGTTGCAAACCACATGTTGTGATGAGATGCAATCAAAGCATCATCCCGGGGAGGAATGAGAGCATCGAGACCAAAACAATTTTAATGGCCTTTTTTTTCGTTGCATCTGAGTCTGGTAGTGTTTGAGTGGCAGCATTACTTGACCAGCCGTTTAGCTCTATCATCCAAGTCGAGAGTCAGCCCCGCTCATCGCAGCACTTAATGGGTTGCGGGGAAAAAATGAACAACGCAAACTGAGATAACTCCACAAAGCGCTCGTCTCACACCAGCAGGACACGGGATCGCCTTTCTTAGTCTTTCCATGCTCTAATGAGTTACGCTAGGCCACGTGCAGCGCTGTAAATTGCCCGCAGGGAAGAACTGAGGCAGCGAGGAGGGTAAGAAGTTCAGCAGAGAATGGGAGGAGCTGAGGTTAAGGGGGCGACCCAGGCCCAATAGGCACCTATCCTAATGGTCTGACCCAGGAGGACCCTGCTTCCTGGATCTGGTGATGCAGGGAATGGGGTTGGGGGGGTTGAGTTAAGTGTGGGTCTCTGTGCCACGTGTTAATCTGGAGCACATGGTGGTAGGCAATGAGAATATAGGAGGCAGTGACTGTTGGCTCACCCTCCGCAGCCCACACTTCTCCCATATACTCTGGGCAACCCCTTGTCTGATTGGACCCATATGCAGAGGTTATTTCACACGCGACTGGACAGAGATGAGTTGCGGCATTTGTTTTCAGTGAAGCGTGTTTATACGCTTTATCTGACACTACATCTACAACCTGCCTCGGGTTTACAACAGTGGTGGTCAAACCTGTCAGTTTGTGTGCTTCTGAAAAAATAAAATATCATTTAAAATCTGCACGACAGTATGAGCAATCACACACACACACATGGTAAAGTATTTAGATTTCTATAAGTTTACAGGGGTGGGAGGTTGGCAAGAGTGTGACCGCAGACAATTTCCGCCCTTGGGCAAGTCTTATTAAAGACGAGGCACAGCTTGAGGGAATTTATGGGCATGATGTTGAATTAAAGCTAAAAACAATGATCTGGGAACATACACATCTACACATACACACACATACACCCCGTGTACAGTATCATGACAGGGCTTCAGCACAGCCTTCACAGTGCAGTTGCGGCTGAAGCGCTGCTGCGGAAAAAACCCTGTTTTTCCCTTTTGTATCATGGGCTCTAAATCTAAATGAGTGCTCAGACGAGAGCCAAAGACAACCGCTGCCCCTTCGAAGGCCGGTGAGTAAAAATAAAACAACGCCCCTCACAGAAATGGCAAATTACAGCGTCTGGCCTCTTCTTAAATATTTGATGATTTTAACAAGCAGACAAAAATGCCCCAGGGTAACTGAGCTCCCTCCCTGGACTTTTATTGGGGTGACGGCAGCATCTCCCGCGACTTCCCATCGTGAGGTGAAACAAGCCACTATTGTGTCGTGTCGGGCTTCTGAGGGTAAGAGGGCTCGGTTGTCCAACTGGGGCCGTGAGTCAATGCCGAGCTGTGTGAGTGTTTGTTGCGGGGTCTAGTGAAAACACAATCACAAAACATAGCAACAGGAGGAGGATGGTCAGACGTGGTCATTGCTGGGCAGCCATGCGAGAAGTTCAACTGGGAGTTTTGTGACACCAATGGTGAAACTTTTCCAGTCCGGTCGTGCCATTAGATTCCATCATGCTGCGTGGGACATGCAAGGTAAGATAATGTGCAACTTGTATGTATGTGCATGTAACAGGTCACTGGTCAAATCACATACCACTGCTCACTGCATTGATTTGAACCTATACAAGCTGCTTCGTAATGTTTCGACTCTAAATGAACGGAGGTTAGCAGCTGCTTTCCATGTGCCCTTATCACACAACAGGCCCCTGCTCTCTTCAGCTGGTGCCAGACAGACAACATTTGAAGTGCAGCGAGGAGGCAGCCGTGCGTAGCTGGGATCGTGTGTGTGTGTGTGTTGGGGGGGGGGTCTGATCTGTCACCAATAAGCTCTGCAACGGCACATTCTCCCCTGATCTCCATCTGTTGATAATCCAATAAAAACTCAGCGTTATGAGACCATGCGAAGGCGCAGTGCATCTCCACAACCGTAGCAGTCCCTGGTTCTTCTCTAACACAAACACACGAGGGAGGATGCGAAAAAAACACGCAGTTAACCACAGGCGCACACACACTTGTGCTCACATACACAGACAATCACCCACAAACACCCACAGCTTCCAACTTCAGTCCAACACATCATTCCAATCTGATGCTCTCAGACTGCTTTTCCCTCTTGCCTGTCACTCTCCGATGACTGTTTGGATCCTGTCTTAATATGAGGAAAATATTTGGCTTTTTGTTTTTGTCTCTCATAAACCCGACTTGTTGTTTTATGGCGCTATGAGAGCAACAAAGACCGGCAACACAGCACGAGAAAACATGTGAGATAAACTCATATGGTTGTGCAACAAACCACATTAATATCTCAAGCCCAAGGTGTCTAATCCTGCCAGTAAACACATCGTAAGGCTCCGTGAATTCTGGAGCTCATGGAGATGTTTCTGTTGTTGTTGGCCTGTTGTGGGTCCAGATGTAGCATAAGCGCAAAACCAGCCAGCCAGCCCAGGTGACAGGGCTCTTCCATAAGTAGTACAAAGCAGTAAGGGACCACATAAGTTGGCCTAAAGATCATATCCCCTCTGAAAAGGAGAACAGCGGTGATCAGGTTCCACCTTGTGTTTCTGCCAGAGGCACGCCATTAGCGCTGCTGTCAGGAGGATGAGACTATTAACGGTCGCTGGCCTCACACACTGCCTCCAATGACAGTGCACTCCTTCTTCTAAAGTGCCCCAATTTCAGGGGCCACTTCTCCCCATCTCTCCCATGGTCTCTTTTGCGGGAGGACCTCGAGTACCTGATAGCTTTTGATTCACGTCGGCCTCTTTGTGTGTGCGTGCCAAACAGATATCATTATCTGTGCACGAAGGGAGGGACCTGAAGGGTATGTGGAGCGGTGAGCTGATTTGAGCCGACTCTCTCTCTACCGGCTATCTTTAACTACAGCCCAAATGGTAAATGGATTGAATTCGGAAGCACATATGGTACAAGAATGGGTAGGCTCAGTCTTTTTCTTCATCCTGAAAACAGCTAGGCTTCAAATTTGCCTATTTTTTTAACATAATTGTGTGTGCTAGTCTTTTAACTATATGCGGTTTGACCACTCACCACAGTCTGTGGCGTCTCCTCCCTCGAGGCCAGGCTGGCAGCCCATGAAACACCGGTAGGAGCCGATGGTGTTCTCGCAGTGCCAGGTACCACACACTGTGCTTCCAAACGCCTTGCATTCATCCTGGTCTGTGAAAAGAGAGAGAGAGACAGAGACAGATGTTGGTTAGTTACTGACAAACAGAGGCACAAACGCAACCACATGTGCAATCAGACAGTAACGCAGACGCATGCACCCCCGCACACGCAGTACTATTCCCTGCACTGCTCCTCTGCTTCCAGTGTAATGGCTGTGCAGCAGGAGTCGGCCAGGGGGCCTGTGGTGTAGCTGTCCTCAGTAAACGCAGCAGGCAACGGGAATGGCCAAGAACAATATTATCACAGCAACCAAAGAACTTGTGAAGGAGCTAAAGGGAGACGTTCCAGAGGGAGAAACACCTCCTGCTCACAATGGGGTCATTCATACTTCCCTCAGGGGAGAGGGAGTTCAGGGCTTCAGCCACATAATCCAGGCACCCCTCTGTCCCAAAACCATTGCAGAAAACCTCTAAGCCAGGCTTGGACACTTCTATTGGAACCCAATACCAACTGGCTATACATAATCAATTATACTGTCCTATACTGAGCATGCTTGATCCTAAATGCAGTGTGACAAGCAGCCAGTGCTGATGTGTCAGTTTACTCAGAGAGAAGAGACATCATTCAGGAGTTTGGGGTCTATAATCACTATGACATACATAAGCAGGACATCACCAGGGGGCTTCATTGTGTCTTACCGTCACAGTCATTCGTGTCGGAGTTGAACTTGAAACCAACTTCACACAAGCACAAGAAAGAGCCATCGGTGTTGAAACACTGGCCCCGGATGCAAACATTGTCTTTGCTGCATTCATCCACATCTGAGGCAGATAGAAGGGGAAAAAGAACAAGGTGGACAAATTAAGAGAGAGAACTGGAGAAAGGGCGGGTCCAACTATGTTACATATTGATTATCGCTAAATAGCCCCATACATCCTCTGTCTTCATTAAATCCGCAGGGATCACCACCACCCTTCTCACAAAGCATCACAGAAGGAATGTGTAATCAAGCGCTTGTCTGAACACAAGATGTATTTGGCCATTTGGAGCACTTAACGGAGGAAAAAAAACTCTACCTCAGCTTTTCAGGCTGAGAACATTTCCCTCTGACTCGTCAAAATCAATAACAAATGCTATGTACCTGATTAGCTGTAGATTGGTGGCTGTAGTTATGTTGTAATTGCAGCATTACAACATAACTTTTAAGGTATTTCGTCCTGGGCTAAGGGGGGACTTAATCAAAGACTCTCTTTCTTTCCCAACCTTTGATAATCAGATGAATCTCTCAGAGAAGACAAGGTAAACACCCATTTGCAAAGATATGACAAGAAAAAACAATACTCCAGACTATAAGTAAACACATAAATATGCTGTGACTGGATAGCTCTGGAGTTAGTTCAAGAACTTCAAATCCCTGCACTGAAAGGCACAACTTGTCTGTGGCACGACCTGATGATTTGGATTACGTCTAGATGCGTTTCAGTCTGCCGCCAGTCCTTTATTACGTGTGTTCTGTTTTCGCTGAAAGATTGGCCTGGTCCAGCACGGTTTCGGCCTCACCTGACTAAACCCATCTTTCATTCTCATAAACCCACATACCCTCATCGTCCTTTCACCTCCCCCTGCAGGACCATGTCAGAGGGTCTGGCTTTCATTGTGTCAGCGCTGTACACACAATGGCGGACTGCAAGAAAATATACGACAACTGCTGATTTATAGGATAATTAGGGCCCAGTATTTGTTGTGGCGGGCAGCCAAAGTACCTGATGCAGACTGGCCATTTTGTTCAGTTGGTGGATGTTATCTATGGCGCTCCAAGGCCAAAGCCTCAGTGGAAGAATGTCCCTGTGCAAGGGGTGGCCCATGTCCTCTTAGTCACCCTCACCTATTACAGGACCACGCCCGGCTCTTACAGGAACCAGACAGCTAACCCTACCTGCATCATATCATGACAGTGTATTTCACTGCCAGATACCCCGCTGCTTACTGAACTTCATCTCTCGCTGACAAGACCCACTGAAAATAATGCTGATCCAATTCTGACATCCTAGCCAAAGTTATTTCATGTATTTGGACAGCAGAAAAAGTCGTCCTTTGTTGATGAACAGGCTACATTATTTTTTTCCCCCATCACTGTGACCGGAGGGTCAGTGGGCGCGGCTGGAATAACATCAAACTGATGTCCGGGCTGAGAGCGAGTGAGCTGAGACGGCTGATGAGGCCATGGCCCATTACACAGCAAGGCTAGCCTGAGCGGCCATGCCAGGGGTCGCAGGCCTGGCCTCAGCACCCAGGGCAGCGGGGTGAGGACACTGTCAGCCCGCCTGCACTGAATGAAGAAACTTGTGCAAGCCAACAAGGTTACTGTAAAATAACTTGAGCAATATGTGCTAAAAACCATTATTACATTATTACCAACTTTCTCCAATTGTGACTCTGCCTCACCCAATTACACAAAGCCCATAAAATCATCTGAAAAATGATTTCCCACTGCTGTTCATGCCAGTGTGTTCTTGTACCTTGGCAGCCAGGCCTTCCATCGATGGTGGTATAGCCATCAGGACAGATGCATGAGTAGGAGCCCTCGCTGTTTACACAGTCCCCTTCTCCGCAGATTCCCACAGTGGTTAAACACTCATTGATATCTGTCACACACAAGCACAAACATACACACACAGCTACGTCAAGGTGCCAACATGAGGTAAGCCACGAGGAACACTTCACCACTAATGGTATATTTCATGTGACAGGTGATCCGTAGTACGTGTGTGCGTGTTTTTATATATAACCTCTGCAGGACGTCCCATCTACCAGCTCCAGACCAGCGGGGCAGGAGCAGCTGTAGAAACCGAACATGTTGGTGCACTGGCCTCTGAGGCACAGGCCAGTGTCCTCACATTCGTTCACATCTGCATTGACACGTGCACAGACGTCATCGGTATGACACATTCACACCAGCTGTAAATCTGCAGGCCTCGACTTCAAAATTTGCCCAAGTTTTGTCACATGGATGAAGAGCTTCCAGACCACAGTGAACATGTCAGAAAAGTCATGCATCATCCACATCAGCAAGTAATGACTTATTCTTACTGGTGTGCGCTGGAACAGATGACCGTGAAAATGGATTGCACAGCCATCGTAAATTTTAGTGACCACAGTGACCCGCCCGCCGCACCGTACCTTCACACGAGAGCCCGTCGAGTGCCACTGTGAAGCCCAGGTCACAGGTCATACAGGAGAAGGAGCTCTCTGTGTTGGTGCAAACACCCATGGGGCACACACCTGGGGTCTGGCACTCATCGATGTCTGACAGACGGAAGAAGAGGAAGAAAAGGTTGGTTATAGGTTATCATATTAAGCAAAGGGACCTCTAAAGAGTCCACTTTTTGATAATTCACTCTCTTATCTGTTAAAAAAATTATTAATGGCTATGTATGACTCTGGCCAACATACAGTAAGCAAAGCCCTCTTTATTAGATCGCACTGACAGTGTTTTATTAAGAAGGGTGGAAAGATAAGTATGCAGGATGGTCACTGAATCCAAAACAGCAAGCTATTACAGGTGGTGTATAATTACTGTATCTACAAACAGTCACTGGCTCGCAGTAACGTGGTCACTGGAAATTCCTTGAAGCCGGTACAGATTGTATTTCCAACGGAGAAAATAGTGCGGGCCATTGTTAAGTGATTGAGACGGCTCCGTTTTGCCTTTGGGTGAACAGAGCGAGTTCAACAGGGCGAGCCTGCTGCAGCGCATGGAGGGCAGGGGAGTGGTTGACTTCATTTCAAATTAAGCCCTTAATATTTTCCATGGCATCAGAGACATCCATTAAAATCCTATCAGAGGCCGACTTGGACAAGGGCTTGTTTTGTAAAACTTTTTCCCAGCGCAAAGACACATATCAGTGGGGGATCTTCCTCTCAGGCTACAGCCACACTTCCATTCAAAAACACACCACAGTATATATGACTAACCGAGGCCGCGTTTGAATCCATTTAAATAATCATTCCTTTTCTGCTTCCCATGAAGTCATGACAGATCAAACCTCCCTGGATCCATCAAAGCAGCCGTTTCACTGCATTGATCTCATAAATCATGTCACGACAAATTACTGAGTGCTGTAAAGATTTTCTGTAATCATGTTCTGGGTCTAATGCAGTACCTCTTTTACTGTGGTCTACCGTAACTTTGGTCCAATGTACATCACAGTGACAGCTTAAACTGTTCTAAGCAGGTAGATAAATACAGATGTAGTTTTACCCTCGCAGCTGTGACCATCCTCAGTCAGCTGCAGGCCGGGTCCACAGCTACTGCAGGTGTAAGATCCCTGGGTGTTCAGACACAGCTGGCCCGGGCACACGTTAGCCACCAAGCACTCATCCACATCTGGACACAAACACACAGATGCATCATAGCGCGGATTATCATCTCTGGCTTCAAACAAATAAAGCCCGCCAGTTGCAATCAGTTGGGTTGATAATCAAAAGAACGGGGAACTCCAAATGTCGACACCTCTATCGTTTTAGCTGAGATCTCTGCAGGACATTCGCCTGACATCATCTTGTTCTATTTGAGGGCTGGTGTCTCATTGTGTTGAGCAAGGATTAAATGAGCGGTGCCAGAGGCAGAGGGGTCGAGGTTCCAGCTATGATGTGATGTCTAGAAGGAGTATTTTGGGATTTTGAGCACAGATGAAGGGGCTTTTGGTCCAAGCTGTCACACCTGATGCTGTTTACACACAACCTGAACCAGCTGGGGAACATGTTCGACAGAGCTGGCACGTTCACCCTTCACCGCGACTCTGTTGAGCATTAAAGCATGGTCTGGCACGTCTGAATAGAAAAGGGAGCCATACACACCTGTGCTCAGAAGACAAACATAACAAAGCACATTCCTGCACAAGCACAGCCAAAAGCCTCACCATCACACTGCCGTCCATCCTCGGAGACTCTGAAGCCCGGTTGACAGATGATACAAGTGAAGGAGCCCTCTGTGTTTGTACATGTCCCCCTGGGGCATGTAGTGGGCAGCGCGCACTCATCAATATCTGAAACAACACACGTTGTGAGACATTCTCTGCAGGACCAGGATGTCTCCACAGCCAAGGAAAGAAAAAAGATCCAAATTCACCGAGAAAAGCCGTAAACATTTTCAGCACTCCTGTTAGTTCTATGAGCATGAATTTAAGGTACAGGCGGTGACCACTTATCATGCAGAGGTCCATGAGTGATGTGGAATAAACCAACCTTCACATAGCTCCCCGTCATATGATACTCTGTAGCCCATAGGGCAGTTCTCACAGGTGTACGAGCCTTCTGAGTTTAGACAGATCCCGTTGGCACAGGTGGACAGGGACTGGCACTCATCAATATCTGAGTGAAACATGTACACATCAGCTCAGCAAAATTTGGACATCAATATAAGACTGAATAGTAGGTTGAGGGAATTCAGCAAAGTAGTTTTAATGGCGCGTTGACAATGTGTTGAGTAAGTACTAGAACTGAATGATGTGACTGGGTTTACCTTCACACCTCCGGTGATCTTGAGTCACTCTGTAGCCGGCCTTACACCTGGTGCAGGTGTACGATCCCTCCGTGTTGGCACACACCCCGCCCAGACACACGTCACCCTGGGCACACTCATCCACATCTGAAACCAAACACACCAAAATCACTAAACGTGCACCCACCACTGTTTGTCAAACTGCAGTTTAGTGTAAATTGTTAGACAGCAGATTTCCTACCTTCACATCTCAGTCCATCAGCAGATGGTTCAAACCCATGCCTGCAGTCCTGGCAAGTGAAGGAACCGATTGTGTTGACGCAAATCCCCACAGGGCACGTGTTACCAGTTGCACACTCATCTACGTCTAACAAAGAGAAATAATTTGAAAACATCACTCTGCTGTCGAGAGTGCTCCACGAGCAAAGCAGAACGCTGCGATGAGTTACGCCCAGCAGCTCGAGATAATCCTTCACAGACCTTCACAGTCTTTGCTGTCTGAGGTGACTTGGTAACCATGGTTACAGGTGCATTTGTGGGTGCCGTCCAGATTGACACAGCGGCCGTGGAGACAAACTCCCGGGAGCACACATTCATCCACATCTGGAGGGAAGATACAGAGGGGAATAAAGGGAGGCCTCAGGAAATTAAGAAAACTACTCACTCTTTATAAGTAGCCTTTATATAAACCTTCAAGCAGGCTTCTGTAGTAGCACTGCGGAGAACTACTCACGGAGCTGTTTCTTTGATATGGGACCTCTGACAGACAGTTACCTTGGCAAACGTTGTCCGATGAGAGTTTGTAGCCTTGGAAACAGTTGCAGCTATAGGAGCCCTCGGTGTTGACACACCGACCACGACCGCACACCGTTTGGTTCAGGCACTCGTCTACATCTGAGGACAGAGGGGATCAGAGTAGGACACATGTATGCGAAATATGATTTTAAGTTTCATCCTGAGACAATTACACTGTGCGATCAAAAGAAAAGCATTGAAAAAAATTGCAATAAAAACATTCAAAAGCAACATATCTTTAAAGACAAGATGTCCTGATTACTCTGGATAATCCACAGACATCACTGTCAGCAGATTTCTTAGGGACTCTTTCTCTGGTACAAAGTAGGTCCAATGGAAACTATTCCAAGAGCGTGCAGTGGGGAAAGAAACATAGCTGCTGAATTGTCTGCGTGTAATTTTTGAACGCTGCACCCACCACAAAATTTAACTCCGTTGTATCAGGGTTACTGCAGAGAACTCTATTTGGTACCGCTGAAGGTGAAGTAAGAAAATACTGTAATTTGTAATTTTGGTGAACCAACCCTTCAATGTAAGATTAAAAGTAAGACGCAAGATTGATGATCCCTGTGGGAGAACTGAGCCTTTCCTACGGGAAACAGCATTAAGATAGAGAAAGTAAAAACAAAGACTGGTATACAAACTAAGGGCTGTTTAAGCTTATTATAGCAGTAAAGGGGAAACAATCAGAACACAATTAGTGCGCAAACAGCAATCATTAAATTACATCAGTGCACAGACCTCATCATGAAGGCCTTTTACTATTCGCGGCAGTAGCTGTCTTTTCCACTTCATGAGTCACAACAGTTAACACGCAAATTATGTGGAAAAAGCTCATGCAGAAATAATGTTTTATAGTGGAATTTACCAAGTGTTAACAATGGCAAGTTTTTCAGGTTTCATGAAGGTGCAGAGAGAGAGAGAGAGAGAGAGCAGCAGAAGTCGGATTATGTAAGCCTATAAGAGACAGAGAAGGAGACAGTAAAACAGGAAGGGAAGGGGGGAGAGGAAGTAAAGGTATTTGTCTATAAAGGAGATGGAGAGAGGACGTTACTGAGAGGTGATAGAGATTATGAAACAGAGAGTTCACACAGTGAAAACACAGCGAGAGTCACAGACTGGGTTTTGTTTGCCCAGCCGCAGGCGATGCCAGACGTCTGTCAGTGTGGCCCGATGCTTTGTTTCTGCAATAAGCCGGTATCTCTCAGGCCTGCGCGATAAGCCTTGACAAGGGAATGGAGCTGTTTTCTCTATCAGACCAGCAATTAGGCTTATCCACAATTCAGCCAATTGGGCCCAAACCACTGAGCTACCGTCAATTGACCGAAGCAAATACCGGAAACCCAGTGCTCATGTTGCCTGTTTTCTGTGACTCCCACAGCGCCAGACGTATACAGTGGGGCCGTTAGTACTGCCTGGGTGGACATTCGGAGTAAAAATATTTACTTCCAGCGTTATCCCCCATTTATAGGGTTCCTCTAAGTTACTATTTATACACTGCAGATTTACACAGAATGAAGAGTACTAGTGGACCGACAAACAGAAAGTAGCCGAGGCAGTGTTTTCTTTGGAGGCAGTCACGAGAAGGGCATCAGTTGTCAGACTCAGTGAGAGATGGATTATACAGAACTCCAGAGTGCTAGTAAAGTTAATTTTCCATATTTTCCACCCTCATTGCGTCTTTCAGATTTTCACATTTCTGGAATCCTCCCTGCAGGAGCTTAGGTTTCCAAACAAATTAGAGGGGTGCAAGGTCTTAAAGAGGGGATGTGGTAAGTAACACCAGTCGGGCTGTTACGTAACAGGGCCTCTTTCAGGCTGGGCGCTGCTAGCGTGTTAGCGTGAACGCAAGAAATGTAGGACATTTGTGCATCCATATCTGATAATCTGCAGGAAGAATTTTTACAGTGGACCACTGCAACACTGCGGGTGAGTGGGAGAATTTGTTTGCGTGTCGAGACCTCTTCGCACTGTTGTACTGACCGTCTGACCTGCTCATACATCTCCTGCGACTGCTCGGTCCTCTCACCTAGCTCAGCAGTGGTAATAAGGCCTCGCTGGCCTCCGCCAGGCCCAAGAGTACAGTGGCCAGGGCTCTCCAACAATAATACTTTGTTTGTTCAAGGCTGTGGCCAAGAGAAAAATATTTGGACTCTCCCAAATTGAACTATTATAAACAATCTTTTTACGGGGGCCAGTGATATCGAAAGATCAGCAATAACACAGTGAATGTGTTTAAACAATATTGGGGATATGCAGAGGCTGCTGGGTGGAGGAGCTGATATATCATACGTGGAAACACTGAATGGAGTGAGAGGGCGGAGGGTTGTGCTCGACCCACAGTCACTGTGGTTTTGGGCTGACATGTGGGCCCAGTAGTGGTCCACACAGGACATAAAACATCCCATATAAAGTCTTCTGAAGCGTAAAATAAAATTTGTTTAATATGATTTTTGCGCACATCAGCAGCAGAGTGTCCCATTGAGAGAACAACTCAGCTCAGCTCAGCGAAACTCGTTCTGCTGCTGTTATTAGGTGCTGAATCACAGGCTGTCAGCAGGTCTTTAAGGGCATGGCTTGTTGCCATGTTGACTTGGTCATTTTTGTCGATGCCAACCGGAAGCAGCAGTTTCATCTACGTAAATGTTACCTAATACAGGAAGCTTTTACGGTGTTAGAGGGAAGCCCAGCTTGTTTCCATGCAATAGTCAGAAAAACCCTTAGGAGTAGGTTTGGGTCGTGGTGGTGGTGCTGCTCTGATGGGGTGTGATGCTGCCTTACCCTCACATCTGTCACTGACAGGCCTGAAGCCCGGGCCACAGCCCTGGCACTGGAAGGAGCCGAGAGTGTTGACGCAGACGCCGCTGGGACAGGAGCTGGGATCGCTGCACTCATCTACATCTGCTCAGGGGAAAAGGCGGGACAGGAAAATAATCATTTGAATTAGTTGTTATCAAAACAATGTTCACATCTATGGAACAAAGTGGGTGTAAGGTCACAACTGATATACTGACACATACACAATCTTTCTGTCATGAACTGATTGTGACTTTACAAAGTTTTCTTCTGGCTTTGAATAGAGGAAAATACATGTTTTGTTACCCGGCTACACATCAACTCAAGGCGGCAAACAAACAGGTCTTGGGATTGTGCTGTTATGTGAACTTATGTGTCAATCTGTGTGCGTGGGTGCTTGTACGTGCATGCGTCACCTTCGCACAGGCCTATCCAAGACATGGTGTAGCCACTGTTGCATTCACAGGTGTAAGATCCTTCTGTGTTGATGCATTTGCCATTCTGGCACTTGCTCGGCATGCTGCACTCATTAATATCTGCCAGTTTGAATGAAGACCAAGGAGAACGGAAAAGAAAGTGACTATTGTGTTCCACAGTATTAATTAGGTAAGGATGCTTTTTCAATGAACAGTGCTGACTGACAAGAACTTGCAGTGCACTAACAGAGACCTAACATCAGCCGGCGGTGGCTTTTATCCACTGGAAACACCATATCTCTTGCTGTCACTCGGGCTGTTTCTCACCTTGACAGAACTTCCTGTTCTGGGTGATCACCTGGCTGTAGCCGCTGTAGCACTGACAGGTGTAGGAGCCATAGCTGTTAATGCAGCGGCCCTTCCCTTCACATGCGTCCTCATCACACTCATTCACATCTGTGATGGGAGACACAGAGAGGAGGTAAGGACAGATAAGGACAGTTCCATTTTCCCAGTAGAGACCAAACGCTTTCCAAGCCCTGACTTTGGAGCTGCTCTACTATACAGGCATTCCTTGGTGATGGGCCCAAGCCCAGCCGGGTGGAGCAGAGGCTCCAGCCAAGGCCTTCTCTGTGAGGTAAGGGATCACAGTGCTGTGGCAGCTCTTTGGACCTGCCTGTATGCTGTTGTCAGGCATCACGGAACAGGTCAACATAAACAAACGGATCCGTTTCATTTTGGCTTGCTTCATTTCTCAAGGCTTCTGTGCCGTGTAATGTTTGCTGAAGACTCGCTTGCACTGAAATGATGATAGACAGAGCCGCTGGGGCCTCTGGTGTCAGCGTGTCTGTGTGCCCTCCCCCTTCTCTCTCAGTGTCCCCCTGTTACCCCGTCTTACCCCGCCTCCCTCTCTCTCCCGTCGCCGCTTACCAATGCAGTTGGTCTGCAGCGCGCTGAGCTTGAATCCTGGCTCGCACTGGCAGGTGTAGCCCGTCTGCACAGGAATACATTTCCCTCGGCCACATATGGCTGGTGTGGTGGCACATTTGTCAATACCTGAAAGCGAAGCCGCAAAGATAAGCACAGTCACTACAAAGAGAGCAGAAAAGAGCATTTTTGACCTAAGGTTACATAACATGACAGGCACTGTAAAAAAAAAAAAAAAGAAAAGAAAAGCGCATTCCAGTAACACATGTTTCTCTCTATGGGAACCCATCTTGCTGTTTTATAGGTGGGGTCTTGGATGAGAGGACAGGTTTTACAGCACTGTAGTATTCTAACAGGTGTTATGGAGCACTTACAAAAAGGGTCGACGAGAAACAGGTCATGCACAGTAGAGCCTGACATTAATGTTGTTCTTGTCTTTTTCCATCCAAATGGACTGTGGTAAAACAAAGACACTGAGCTGGGCCCCCTGAGCGTGGCCGAGGAGGAAAAAAAAACTAACTGCAGTGTATCTTTTTCTAAAGGATTACTGCAAATTCTCTTCACTTCCTCCTCCTTGCTATCGCTCTTCTCCTCACTCTCTCTATCACCCAAACACACTTTCACTCTGGCTTCCCTTCTTCCTGCATTTGTCATAAATCTGGCCTCCGTCCACTCAGGATAGCTTTCCCTTCCAAGAGGCACACTCTCTCTTGGTTTTTTTCACCCTCTCGCCCTCTGTGCAGCGCAGCATCTTCAAGCCAACTTGGCTTTGAGAAAAGGGGTCAAATAAAAGAATAACACAAGCTCTCCCCAGCTTAACTTTGGGTCAGCTTGAAAAATGCCTCATGAGATATGCTGCTGTCTGCCAGCAGTTGACAGAGAGCATAAAAAATGAAGAGCTCAGCTTCATGCTGTTCTTGTGCATGGTTGTCCTGCAGCTCCATACCCACCTGCTGATTTTAGATTTGCGTCCAGTGTGAAAACATAATTTAGACCAAGTTGTATCATATATTTTTCTCTCATATTAAATAGATGAAAAATATATTGAGATGTTTTGTGCATCTATAATGGTTCAGTATGTGAAAAGTTTAACAGAATTTCTTTATTCTGCATAATTAATGAACTGAAAGAGCATGAATGAACTACTGATAAAGAGCCACTGAATCCCTCACTCACAGGCCTCTCATCATCACAGCTGCAGCAGCACCACTGAATCTCTGCACTCTCCCCTCATTTGGGTCAGCTGAACATTTTAAATTTATGTTTTTAGGGGATTGTCTGTGGAGGCGTGTGCTCACTCGCAGAGAGCACATTCTCTCTGAACCGGCTGAAAGCTCAACTGAACAGAAAACTGAACTGATCTTTTCAGGAAGTGATTCAGTTCACCTTGTTCGACCCAAAAGTTTGTTCTTCTTCTTCATATTTTCGCGAATGACTTAAAACGAGAGGTATCGCTCATTTGCTCCTTTAACCTTAAGCCGGGCCAACACAGAGTAACGGTGTTTTAGTTTCTCCTTTTAGTTTTCATGCTGGTTTTATCTTTATTTCGTTTTGTGGAATTTCTGTATTCAGATCATTCAAAGTTGAAACTGAGATACTGCATTTGTGCTGTTGTTTTTCAACACATAATGTATAATGGAACCGGTTGATTCATATATTTCTGTAGTAACATTATACTGAGTCACTGAAGCCAGGAATATTCCCTTAGTCTCTCATTAGGTTTTAGAGAGAGCGGGAGTCATAGTTTAGCCTCGACAGGTTTATTTTACGATGAAATATCTCTTTCACCATTTCACCAAGTACTCAGGTTTAAAGGGCTTTAATACTTTGATTATTATATAAAGTGGTCTTCATATCAAGAGCCCATGGTGAAAAGGGTTATACCAGTTTAAAAAAAACAAACAAAACAAAAACAACCCAGTGTTACATACATGTATTCTGATGTGTGTTTTACCTGTGGCTGAGTACGTTTGGGTTGCGTCCTGTGAATCCGGCCTCAGGTTGATGACAGAGGATTCTGGAGGAGTCTCTGTGAAGAGGGATTGGGTGAGTGGGTGAGTGCAAGTACAAAGAGCCGCTAACGCTAGCACACAAATGACACCATCATTCTCCATGACCATTACAATACACTGCCGGTTTCCCCAGCCACTACTACCTTAGCTGTCACTCACTGGGCAGCTGTATAAAATGATCTTTTCTCTGGGCTGAAAACATTACAATGACCAGAATAAATCAAGTAAACCCGTTGAATGTGGGCAAACCTCAGACTTTAATGTCAATGTTTTCCCTGGCGTGAGCATAGAGCACACAAGGGCTGAGACTGCCACCGCTGTGCAGGAGTGAGCAATTTATAGAAAACACATCACATGTCTGTGCCTGACTGAAACTACTATTGGCCCTTGAGCTTAGAGCTGCCACATAAAACCACAAGATTCATTAAACAGCAGTGTTGAGGCACTTGTCAGGGGCGAACAAGTAGTTTACATGATCTGTGTGAGTAAAGCCAAGAAAAAAAAATTACCTGGATATTTCAGTGGTGAGTCAGTCACAACTGCTGGCTGAAAAACAAGCAAATATTACTTGTCAGAGAAAAGGATTTTTGTTGCATTTTTCATCTCCATATTCATGTTATTACAGTATGTCTGCATTTGTCATCATATTTAGGGCTAATTAGGTATGTGTATCTACCGAAATGTGGTCTGAATAAGTTATACAATCAGAACAAACCCTCCAGCTAAGATAGCTAGAGCATATTGTTTTAAGATAAACATTTCAGAAGCCAAGAGGTTGATCGGGGGGGGGGGGGGGCTTACCGGGCTCAGAATTTCCACATCTGCCACATCAAGACAGAAAGAAGAGGAAAAGTTTATCAGTAGTAAAACTTGACATTCAGTTTGCGTTAACAAGTACCATTACTGACTACACACAACCTTCACAAAAGCCCATGTTCTCTTTAAGCACTTGACTTTGCAGCTTTGGAGGTCTGTAATTCTAATAAAACAAAGCTTATGGCACATTTATCCTCTAAACCAGAGAGAGATAGTTGAATCATAAAAGTAGTGCAGACTACTGGCAGAGGAAAAATGCAAAGTGAGAGAAGGAAATAGATATCTCTGATAATGAAGACAAAAATCCCTAAATATTTACAAAACTGTCTCCTCATATAAATCAAAATGCTGCAGCTGTGCCAGGAAAGTATCTCACAGGCATTAAATTGGGAAGATACATTTACAGAGAATCCAGAGGATTTAGATGTATAGCCAATTGGGATTACTTGTGTGCATTTCTGTGATGCGCACAGGGGTGATGGATGACGAAAAAGAGTACCCCTCTGAATGTGTTCAGTGTTGGATCAAGAATTTATTTGTAGAGCTCAAAACATCCTGTTGATGTTTGGATTCCTACAAAAGAACCTAATCCATTTACATCCTGTAGAAAAAGAAATTCTCATTGTGTAATAACTCAGCTGCCCTGCATTGTTTATGCCATGGGTTTTGGTAAAAATATTCAAGTGGTTAAGTGAATACCCTGTTTGGATAACTCTGAAGCCCAGGCGCATAATATGAATGGAACATTCGACAGCAGCAGCGATTCATCTCTTTACCGGCCGGAATAAACATTTATCAACCTAAAAGTCAACTTGGCAGAGATTTCAAATCCCAAGTATTCTGTTCTCACCTTCTGGTGGTTTAGGTGTCTCGCTGGCTGGGTGAGAGGGCTGGAGAGGCTGCTGCGGAGTCAGGGGGTACTGGGGTGCTTGTGGTGTCTCAGGGTACTCGGGGTATTGGGGCACTTCTGGCGTCTGCGGGTAGACGGGCAACTGCGGCCTGCTGGGCACCTGCAGTGAAGGCTGGGAGGATGGAAGCTGAGGATAAGTGGGACTCTCATCCTCCCATGATACTCCTGTGCTCTGCAGATCGTCTTCTTCCAGCTGTCTGAGAGAAATCTGCACATCGGAGCGCGAGTAGGTATATCCGTGACCAGCCGGGCAGATCTCCTTGAAATGGTCTGTAGGGTAACAAACACATCAGCAAACAATGGGCCATAAGAAAAAAAACCTTGCCTCTGTATCATGCACTCTGACTTCTACAGCTACAATAAAATGCTGCCAGAGTGTAATTGCGACTCATATTTCTGTCTGATGTTCAGAGCAATACCATAAGCCACCCGTGTAATAATGTTATGTTGGAGCATGCTGTGCTTTACTGTGTGCGGTGAATGTGGGGGTCGGGTTTCGGCTGTTGCTGCAGAACTAGTGGGCTGGCAAGCCAGTGACAGCTGTCACAGAGGGCTACCAGGGAGGGGATTTGTTGAGATTGGGGGATATCTACAAACATACAGGCACAACCATGCCAGTGGGGGAAGTAGAGGATAATGTAATACCGACTGACCTCTGAACTCTTTGGTGTGGAGGCGGGTGAGTGAGAGGCTAATGGAGGATTGGCTGATTACTTAAAAGAAGGGAGACTGCACCTCTTTGTGTCCGAGCCCAACAAACCTCAGCGATGGTGAATCCATTACAAGTGAGAAGCACTGTGTCCCCTACCTGACCTGAAACCAGCAACTCTACGCCAAAAGAGTCTGGAATAGAGATACGAGTAATGACAGACATGTGGTTGCTGTAACTGCTTGTGTGAATGCAGGAAACGTGGATATGATAAGCTACTGAATGATGAATTTAAAGCAGAGGGAAATGGGGCTATATGCGACCGGGAGCCACGTCAGAGGGGAAAATATGGAATGAAAGTCATTGGGCTCCTGTTACCGAGACAGAAGAAATGTTCACATCGTGGCTCTAACAGCTTGTCAGGCCGTATGAAAGCCAGTGTCTGAAATAACCAGAGGCTGTGTATCTGTGTTCTGTGTCGGTCCTGGCTGAGCAGCACCATGGAGGTCTGTGTCTGTGATATCTGATCTATGACAATCCCCATGAATCACTGGCCAGTACAGACACCAGACCAGCCTGTTTCTCTAGGAGACTTTGAAGATTAGATCGGTATGAAAAAAAAAGATGACAACTACTTCCCATGTTTCACTTGGCCAAGCTATTTATTTCTGCTGTGAAGCTTTGCCGGCCTATTAGTGGGGTTTCTCTCTGGAGGTTGGAGTGATAACACAAGACTGACTCCCACTATTATGTAGCCTCCAAAATATGAAAACTGTTATGTTTTTGGTCCTTTTCCACTCCAAACACATTTGCTTATTTTGAACTGATTTACATGCCTGGCAGAGAGCAAAATGGTGACTGAGTGGTAAATATTCGTTGCCTGTGCTTTCACTACCTTTGCTAGTGCTTGCATAAGATTGCATGTGACATTTTATATCTGCAAAAAGCATTTAACCCAGCGAATAGTTTTTCAGCAAGTACAGTAAAAAACAGATATGGATAGTTCAGTTCGCAGATGTTTGACAGGATAAGTCATGAGGACAATTTGGAGACATGCGACAGCAGTTAGGGATGATCGTACCTGATCCCGGCAAAGGGCAGCGATCACACCCGATGCCCCAGGCCTTGCCCACTCGACTGCAGCAGCAGATCTGCTTGGTGATGTGCTGAGCAAGTGGCAGAGAGCATGTGCCCGCGGACACCGATCGGTAGCAAAATTCCCTCTGGTCAGACACAGCCTTGTCCGCTGAGGAGAGAGTCCATACATCATGTAAACCAGTGCATTACATAAAAATAGAGCCACAGCCTCAGATAATGAGTGATACTCACAGACACAGTGACTCCTGGCGGCGTCCAACATGAAGCCCGGTTTACACGTGCACCTGTAGCTTCCCTTGGTGTTGAGACATTCAGCGTTCTTACAGATTCCAGGAAGCAGGCACTCGTTGATATCTGTGAAATTTGCAGTCCGTCAGTCATGCAGTATCAAGTACATTCTGATTATGGAAATAATCATGAAGTCATGTTTTTCCCCCTGGCAACAAAAATCTTGTTTTGAACTCCTACTGAACCCCTCTACCGAACTTGGTACAAGTATCAATATCAGATTTAGTGTTCTGCATTTCACATCAAGCATACAAAACTTTCATGCTCGCACACCAGCAGAGATGATGTAAGGTTTTAAAAAGCATTTACACCTTGAAAGGTGACAAATTATATTGCCATAGATCATGTAGTCAAAACCACCAGCTGCTGGGAGGTGTTGAAATACTGTTGCATAGTTGTATGGAAGCAAGGAGGAGTGATGACATGGGGGAAACATGCATAATAAATTTCACCACTGTAAACCAGGACACACTTAAAGACATGTATCCCTCAGACTGCAAAATACTACGAGCTCTTGGAGCTGTGGTAACCCTGGGCAGTCAGGCAGAGGAAAGCACAGACTGTATTAGGCACTCATCCCTCAGCATCTTTCCATTACAGTGTCCAATAAGGTCACAGCGTCCTTAGCTTACGTCAGAGAGTGAAAGTTAAATAAGTTTTTCCCTCTCTGTCTGACTTGAAGCGTGTGACAGAGTGGTGGTCGGTGGAGTTTGGCTGATGCTCCGGCAGCTCCTGACTCACAAAGCCAAATGTGCCAACCAGGAGCATAAGGAGAAATACTTCAGGTGTTTGGTTATGCGATCCCACTGGGACCAGGCAGTTTGTTGTTCTACTGTGTTAAACAAAGAGTACATCATCAGGTCTTTTCCCACCGCCTTGAAGACTGGAACTCAACAGCCTGCCACCACAGATTTTCCCAATTCTAATTAATCTGCTCTTGTTTTGTTGTTTTGCTTCCTTGGTGGAAAAAGTGATCTTACAAGGGATTGAGACTGATAAATTCTGTGGACTGAAGTAAATCCAGGGAATGCCTCAATGTCCCTTTTGTTGTGCAGATATTTTTTCTTTTCTATCTCTTTTTCGCTTTGTTTTTCCATTTCTCTTTGCACTTTTCCCCCTTTCTCTTAGGAGGGACATGCTCTAAAGCTAAGCCTCTGTCTTATGACAATGTAAACAAGCATGCCTCTCTGTTGGCGAAAGCAACCTGTGTGGATGAGTAACAATGAGGCGCACATTCTGGAGACTATGAAGCAGAGCCCCAGATGTCATCTCTGCTGATATTCGTGCTCTAAAGACTGGAACAACAATATTGCGTGGTTTAGTTTAAGCAGCATGCTATCTGGTCAGAGTTCAGGTCAGTGTTGGGCTCAGCCTTCATCACATGGGGTCTTTAATCCATGGTTCGGTTGAGTCCGAGATTAGTGCTATTCTTACAGTCTGCTGGTGGCGTTGATTGGGATTGAAACTGACTTCCATGACAACCTGTCAGGACCAGCACGAATCTCAACTTTCTATTTTTAATTCATGCTCAGTTGCTCTCATTGGGAAATAGTCCTAGTGGTAAAAACTAACAAGTGTCCATCAACAGCTTTTATTGTATTTTTTTATTGCTTAAGAAATAAAACATATTGATGACTACATTACATCCAAAAAGTTCCTTGACTCGCTCTTACGTGTCAAACAGTCATCTGTGACCTTATTTGACCTTGCCCGCTCTTAACTTCTGGAAAAAGCAAGAATCAAAGTAACACCTGCAGAATTATTTATGGGGACTCTAAAGGAAATTGGCAAGTTTACGACTTTACTGTGTTATTATGTATTGGCTGCTATGACCAAAGGGAGCACCTAATGACTTCTTTGGAAGTCTCAAACCAGACATGACTTATGGGGCTAAAACTCATCTATTTAAAAACTGCGAATAGTCGTCACACATTCTCAAAATACAGCCAAAGCAGCCTTTACTGGGAAAAGTAATTGGTTTTCACAGGCAAAATCCAACTTTATAAACCTGATATATCCCCCTGACCCAGACAACATTCAGTTTGATAAATATCAAATACTAGTGTTTGGAACTTTTATTAAGTTGATCCAAATGAAAAAAAGAAAAGAGTTACTCCTGGCACCAGTTTACCACCCACAACAGAGACCACGCATGCAACTATGTGGGCCTTTCATCTAACAAACACAGTAACAAATGGCCAATTCAGCTGACCTAGTTTCTGAGAAGCAGCTTCTGAAGATAAGGAATCATCTCTGAAGTCAGATTGGGGCATCTGGCTCTGACTGGGCATCTTATCGTATCGCAGCGGGGATTTCATTGACTGCAAGGGTCAGTGCACAAAGCTCGAGCAGTAAACCATGCCTATTAATATGAGACAAGCTCTGCTCTGTTCCATTAAAATCCACTGCAAAATGCTTGAAAAAGGAGCCCCAGTTTGGCAAGCTGGACACCATCTTGATAATAATGACAAAATCCAAGAAATAGCAGGTTTTTGCCTCCTTGGCAGTCGCTGCAAGACCTGAAATTAGAAATAATTTTTGGGAATGGCGCAGCAACCGAATGGGACAGAGACTTAAAAGCACTCCAGTAAATATTGTGGGTAACTGTCAGCTTTGTTTTTTTGGAACTCCAGAAACGAGCAACTGAAAGGGAAGAACATCTTGAAATAATCGTAAAAGAAAAGCATGAATAATAGAAAGCTAAATTTCCACATTTGTTGGCTAGTTGACACACTTTTGGAAAATAAGTGTCCTTGTGCACAGGTCTTTGGTTTATTAAAATATGTTTCAGAGCTCAATCATCACCTGAAAACATCAATAGGCCAGTAGCACAGACAAGTAAACAGGCTGAACTTGATGAACCAGTGGAAGAGGCCTGATATTGATGCAGACAGAGCTATCCAATGGAGCATTATGTTGTTGCACCCCATAGGCTTCAGTAAGCATGGCCCTTTGGATTATGACACCATTAATCAAGTCAGTGATGGAGCTCAAGTCAGAAAAACTGCATTTTGTTTTTCAAAGTGTCGGCGTCAGATGCCTTGTTCACAGATCAAGTGGCCCCTTTCTTCCTGTGTCTTTGAGCCAAGGTTTATTTGTTCGTGTTGACTAATTCTAATGCTGTATAACAACATGAGCAACAAATACAAATGGTCGAAATTCTCTGGAGGAACATTGTCTACAGAGCTGACACTGTGGGTGGTTATTGCTTCTTGAGCCACCAGTTCATCTGACAGATGACCACCTCTGGGATGCAGCAAATGAAGGCAAACACAGCGCATGTGTTTGGAGTTTGTTTTCACAAACAGATGGATGGCCTGAGCTGGTCGTCATATGGCCTTTCTTCTGCTGGCACCTCTAGGAAGGCTGAGAAGCAAACAGGCCTGCAACTTAAGCGCTCTCAAAAATACTCAGAGAGCCACATTTACCATAATCGCAGCCTGCTGTACCACTCTCCACGTAGAACCCCAAAGACCAATTAAAGCAGCAGCCCCAGGCGCTTACTGGCTGCTAAACTCTGACCCTGGGCCGAGGGCTAAGTGTAGACTTAACCTGGTTCCCATAGGGGCCAGACATACAGCAAGGAATACTTTTATAGGCATCCTCATGGGTCCGTGTATGCTTGGAAACATATGAGCAGTAAGTTTTTTATCACATCCATGCCATTATATTTAATATAAGGTATGTTTTTGTTATGGTTAAACTACCTATTAAAATATGCAGTGGGATAAATCATACTCTATAATAAAATACTGCAACTTTTTTTAAAAACGCATTTTATGGCTTACCTTGACAGTGTGTCAGATTCAGTCTTTTAAAACCTTTGGAACACTCCACTTGTCCGTTTGCAATCACTGCATATGCTGCAAACAGAAAGAGAAAGCACACCTTCAGAGGAGCAGAATGATCTTCAGGTCCCAGCGCCTCTCCGTCACAAAGCATGGCATTCATGGCAGAGAGAGGAGAGGAGCTCAGCTGTAGGAGGGGACCATATAACTTACAGATGTGAACATCTTGGCAAGAGGAGAAATGAGGGGACCCGCGGCTGGGCCTCAAGGAGCCTCAGAGCGAGTGTATGGAAATGGATCCCCATCAACCACATTTACAGGACAGAACTGCCATCCAGCAAAATGTAACGATAACACTCGACGTCATTTATAATCATATTACCTATAACTCTCCTCAACCCCCGGGACAGATGAAGGAAGTGCTTATATCATAAACATGTTAGGGGAAGCCTGTGTGACAGTCCTGACCTTTATCATCACCCGCAGTGCAGACCTACGTAAACAAAGACTCTAATGCGTTAACTGTGCACGCTTAATGTATGCTTAACAGCAAAACGATTGGCCCGAAACGTCTTTTTGCTTGCTTTGACACAGCAAATAAAATCATGTGGCGTGTGTATGCCACATGCATGTACGTCAGGTGTGTATGTATAGGAGGTTCACAGTCGAGCTGCAGTAAAAAACACGTGTGTGTCTGTAAATGCCCCTGTGCGGCCATACTATCAGCGGCAGAGGCCTGAAAACATCATGTCATAAGTCCTTCGGCACCCAAGCCCCAGCATGCGCCATTAAATGTAGAGAGGATGACTGTCATATGGCAAAAAGAAGGTCTCTGTGTTCAATTGTGTATGTGTGTGTTTGACAGAGACAAAGAACTAGTGTGTATGAGGATCTATATTTCTTAACAGAGATGGGGTGACTGCTAGGAGCAGATCTTTCCATGGCAAAAACTGAGATGAAGAATTTTGCCTCATATCCTGTTGAAAGGAGAAGATCCAACTGCTGACTTAGGAGGAGAAAGTGTGTGTTTGGGTGAGGAGCGCTCTAAAAATATCGACACGCTTATTAGTATGATGGAACTGTTGTCACCGTCATGCTCAAATTAAATTACAGTCATGAATCAGATAGCTAAAACAGCTAAACTCATGATGGTGGAACCTGGCTGGATGTTGCTTCCTAATCCTGATAGCCATGATTCTGTTATGCACGTTTAGCACATAATCACACTGGAAAAATGTTGTTTCTGCCAAGATTTTTTTAAAAAGTATTTGGTAGCATATGTACAACAAAGTTTATTATGTCTCAGCTCAATGCGGGCTTTTCAAATTCATGAACCTAAATGGGCATTTTACTTTTCCAAAATATGAAACAGGACTTGATTTTTTTTAAAAAAAATTATATAATGGCTGATTTTGTCTTGTTCACATTCATTTTTACTTGAATCATCATCCAATGAGAGCAAACAGAGAGAAATCATGATATCCATTATTCCACATTTCCCACTCATGGAAAACAGAAACAAATGACAGTGATGACAATCTTTGGATTGACACCAAAGGCCAGAAAAAGAATCAGATTTTACCAAAGTACAGCACTGCTTTAAACTTGCTGCCACAATGACAGAGAGTGGAAAACAAAGGTGACGCATGCAAGAAACTACAGCCACAACATCACCAGCACAGATAGCACATCTGCCCTGGCACGGTGCTCTGGAAAGAGGAGAAAAGTGGTCATGTGTTTGTGACAAAAACTCCAGCAAACCAAGATGCTGACGGAGACAGAGCTGTGGATGGATGTAAATGGCTATTTGGTCTGTCACCTTCACACACCTATGTCACCTGACAGAAAGCAAGAGCAGTCATTTGTTGAACCCTCCAATGTTTTCGGAAGCATACTCATTAAGTTTCAAAGTTTGGAAACTGAAGAGAACTGTATGGTTTATGGTTCCAAACCCAGTGACCATAAAAAGGGTTTTATTAGCCTTGAATATGTACAAGAAACCAACACAGCAATCCTGTAAATATATGGCATCAACACAAAACCCAGCAATTAGTCATGAGTTTGTGTCATTTTCCCAGGAGCGACTGGAATGTGTGCCACGAGGAGGTTTTATGGGAACGAGGTCCTGGAAGCTGAGTTATGTTTTGGTCCTGCTGTGACCCAGTGGACCAGGCAGGACCGGTGTACCTGAGAGTTGACAGAGCAGAAGTGGGTCAGCATGAAGGGGGCTACAGGGAAAGGGGGGAACTGTGTCAAAGCGACGTCCCTGTTCCTGTCTGCCCACCTCCTCATCTTCCTCCACACCCCTGTAATCCCTCTCCAAAGTTTCTGAGTAATGAGCTGTTGTGGTAGGCCGGTGGGCACGCCCTCCTGCAGCGATGGGATCAGGGAAAGTCTGGCCTGAGTGACAGCAGGGCGCACATGCCAAGGGAAGCCCAGTGGGGGAGGTTCAGGAGTCCCAATAAAGCTTATTAGCAGGGAGGAGAGGACCTCTGCGGTCAGTAACAACTTCAACATGAATCTGAGAGACAGGTCATTTCAAAACGCGGCCTGTCTTAAAACGTCTGGGGAGAAACGACTGAGACGTGAGACAAAGTCTCATGCAGGTTTGAAACCTAATTATGTAAGAACACTGACACTAAACAGTGATGTGACATTGGCATCTTTCAACATATACTGAATGCATTTACAGAATATATTCATCAAATTTTATATGGGCATAGATTCTAATTTGGCAGACTGGACATTCCCTTATGTGCTCCCTTGTTACTGCTTGTTATCAGAGTTCAGTTCCATTGATCTTTATTGTTCCCTCAGGGGTAAATTGTTTAAATACCAGCTGAAACTCAGCATACATAAGTGGACAAATTCCCTCCTGATTTTCATCTCTGGGATGCATATATCGTAAGACACTGACAGTCTTGCCTGTTTGATAAATTAATTTCTATAATTTTGTAGCAAGGCTCGATAAATCACTGTAGTTGAATCTTGTGTCTGAATAGGCTACTGTACTGGCAAATTCACCTCAAGAAGAGATACCAAGCACAAGGACTAAACCTCAGTGGGAACTTGGCCAAATTATTATACAAAAAGCTAAGAATTACAATATTCTCAGGAGGATTTAATGATGTATTCGTTCTCATGCATGTTTCTGCAGTCATTTCTGCAAAAAAAACCACGAGTTACATGGGCAGTGGCTTGCAAGAGCAAGCTCAAGCTGCGCATCATTAGTGTCACCCTTGGTTACAAAGACCGTAGACCCAGACTGGTCTGTATCCACTGAGGGTACAGATGAAAACGTCCAATTGTTGTCTATCCATGTAGCCCTGTTCCACAAAAGACTTTGTCACCCCTCACTAATTTATTGTCCATCTCCATTCAATTGCGTTTGGCATTCCACTGGCAACTGTTCAGTAATATTTGCTGAAATTCCCTTAATTCGAATTCCTTGCAGCTTCTTGATTGGCGGTGCTGTCCTAAATCAAATCTGAATAAATTCTTTAGGTCTTTTTTAAACATGAAAGCAAAAGTTGCCGCGCAGAGGGCACCGCTGAGGGCATTCAAATGAAAAGACAGCTTATGCAAAATGAGAGAGAAAGTAAGAGAGAGGGGCAGGAGGCTGAGAATGGAGAGAGAGAGAGTTTATAATGAAATGGGTTTCTCAGCTGTACAGAAATCTTTAATTGCAAATTCGGTGCAATCACGCTGTGGACCACCCGGCCCGGGGCTGTTCTTCTAAGACGATTGAGAGGTCTGGTCCATCAATCACGGGGCTCACAGCCCTTCACCAACCTCCCCTGGGACCAGCCTGGGAGGCAACCCCAGTGTTGGGCTTCTCTCCTTAACTGGCTGGAAAACTTGAGAATGCATGGGAGCTAGGAGGAAGGAGGAATGGATGCCATCCACAGGATGGGAACAGGAGACAGTCTTCCTTTCCATTCCATTGGGGGCCACTCTATTGGAAAACAACCAGCAACAAAGCCAAGTCGTCCTCAGGACCCTTTCCAGCAATTTACTTTCTGACATGCCGCCACGGGACAAACTGGTGCCGTCAAGAGAAAACCAGGAGCAAACAGAGATATTTAATCACCATGGAGGTTTTCAGGCCTCGTGAGTCTATAAGATGGCGATGCCATTTCTTCTTGGCCTTTGAGCCAACGCTTGATTAGAGCTAACAGTTTTAAGGGGAAGTAATTTGCTTTCAAAACAGAAAGTCTCCTTGGCGTGTGCCACATTTGCCAGTCTAGCACGATCCATGTCGCACGCCCTGTAAATTATGTGTCCCTGCTCATGAAACGAAGGCTAATTAGTTAGGACACATGGGACTAATATCACCCTCCTCCCGATACAGACAGGCACAAAACAATCTACAAGCTACGAGATATTTGCTCAATCGTTAACAGCCTCAGCGGCGTATCTGTATCCTGTTGTGTCAACATGACCATCCCACAGCACATGTGCATCATTAACAGCAAAAAGGCTTTGATGAAGGGCTAATTTCATTTTTCTCCAACATTTAATCTTTTCTCAAAACAAACGTTTCATTGTTTGAATTCACGAAAGTATGCATTGTACATCTCTGTTTGCAGTTTGACAATTTCTGCTTAACGCCCTTCTCCAAGATGCTGATGGCAAAGCAACCGGCATCAAACACACATTCAAAACAGATCCACATTCCTCTGTAATCTGCAAATCATTGTGGAATATTAACCACCTGGGCTGGGTTCCAAGAGAATGCATGCCACGATACATTCCCAATAAAAATGTGTTTAACTTTGTGTGTATCCAGTTAAGACATGTAACACAAGTTTCACATCCATCTGCCTCCAACTGGGATATACTTCTCGTAATGGTTAGCTCCGCTCAGTCCTGATTAGCCACACTGCTGCCCAGCTAATAGATTCCATCGTTCTCGTTGTGCGGGGATAACACCAAGTCAACATCGATGAATCAAATTCTGTCAAAGACATGTGACGTCTCTATCTAATCACTATGAGAAGCTAATGTGGAGCTGTTCCAGTGCATCTGTTCTTGCGCAGCCTATTTCTAAAGCAAAGTCACTGCATTTGTGGTTTTTGTTGGTCATTAACAAGTGTTCATGTTTGATCAGCACTAATAAAAAGCAATAAGCACAGGCTTTGGCCCCTCGATGGATGTCAGATTAAATGTCGGGGAATAGATGGGAGATTTGGAAGGGATGAGTTCATGTGGGAAGATGTGGAAGTCATCGAGCTCTGCACCCCCCTCCCGTGCTTTTGCCTCAACTGCCTTTATTGATCTAAACCTCATGAAGAATAGTGTCCTTCTTACAGAGAGACACGGGGGGATGAGGGGCAAAACAGGCAGACAACTCCCACAAACAGATCTGGAACAGAGGGTGAGGCAAAAATGGCCCGAGGGCACTGATATCATGATAACCTCGATGACCCCGGGGAGGTAGCGTTAGAGGGAGCCAACGCTCCTGTGGGCGTGGCGGTTACTTTAGGCCCTGGAGACATCTGCTCTGACACCCTGGGAAG
The DNA here is from genome assembly GCA_016785225.1 of Psettodes erumei. Lineage (NCBI taxonomy): Eukaryota > Metazoa > Chordata > Actinopteri > Pleuronectiformes > Psettodidae > Psettodes > Psettodes erumei. Next base: position 857,855 of record JAFBJZ010000383.1, read on the forward strand.
ACTCCCAGCATCACAGACGAGGAGAGTCACAGAGAGGGAGGCTGCCCAGCAGTGACAGATGAGGAGACAAACGACTTGTGGAATTCCATTAGCTGTAAAACGCACAGTGAGGGAGGGGTTGCCAGCGAGACTATACAGGCTCAAGCCAACACTACAATATGGGTCAGACGTAGGCCATAGCAAATGGCCTCTATTTGGCTAATAGAACCTCAGACTACTTTACTGATAGAAATGTCTCCTTTAGTCATTCCCAGATTGCACAAACACGCCTATCATGGTTAGGATAAAATTCCTCTCAGTTTGCAGAGGATTCAGTTTCTGCTCTGTGCTTCTTATGCGACTTGTGCAACCAGTTTTGACCACTGCAACATCAGCTACTGTCAGAAATTACAGTCCTATCTCAAACTAGTTTGAAATGCATGCACTTTTTTTTATTCCTCCTCATCATAAGAAGCAGAGGGATGGAGATGACTGCAGCCTGTTCTGGTTGATCTGGATCTCATTACAGGCCAGGAATCCTCAGCATGTGTCTCTTAAAGGCACTGGCTCCTAAAGGCTTCGGCTCCCACTGAGATGGGAACACTGGCATTTGTGCTTCCATAACGTCAGCCCTCATTTGCAAAAAACACATTCAGACACACACGCTATGCACACATAATCTCCTCCCGCATTGCAACAGTAGTGACATAAGATCCTTTGTGAATAATAACAAATAATATCCTGCTGCACTGAAATGCACAGATTTCACATTGAGACCCAGCCAGGCTACAAGAGCACCTGATCACACGATTAGTCTATATCACTTGATTGAGTGACGCAGATGCAAATATTGTGACCGTAGTATGGAGGCTAAATGGAAGCAAAGACTTACTAAAAATCTTGTCCGCAGCAGAAGCCCATTAAACTATGTTCATATTGGCATCCTCTGTAAATGTAATTTTTTTAAATAAATAAATAATGGAAGTAGCAATGTTTTTTCTCAGTCAACAGTGCATTTTGTAATCTGCTATAAACTGACAAATGGTTGCGTTACACCCCTAAATACAAACGGGGCTTTCATGACATCATCATCACATACTCAATGAGAGACACAGGAGAGTCTTTTAAAGCGACGTGACTTTTCTCCACACTGTGAGCCGACAGCCGAGCTGCTCACTATGAAAGGAAAAGAACAACATCATTTTTCAGACGTGCTGCTTTCTCCACGTTGCTCATCATTCCTATCAAACACTGAAGAAAGCATACGTCAAGGCCAGTAAGAGAGGAATGCAGCTGAAAGATCTGGCCAAGTGTCTAAACCGAGAACAATAACACTGGTGAAGAATTCAAAGCATTTCTCTTATTAAAGCTCCCTCCAAGACTTCTGGGACATAGTATATGACTTCATTTTTTCTCTCTTTTATTCTTTCTATCATTTCTTCCCTGTCTGCGTGTGACCTATAGGACCCAGGCCTACAGTAAGCTGCCCCCCCAAAACAACCATAAAAATGAGTGAGCAGGGTATTCATTCTGTTTCTCCCGCAAACTTCAAAGGAGGGAGCAGAGGAAAACATCTGGGAGCCAAAAGAGATCATGCCGGGGATTTAGGAAGAACGGGAATCGGGTGTGCTGAGGGAGATAGAGAGCGGGAGAGAAAAGAATGGATCGGCCTCTATGATAGATGGAGGAGACAGAGAGGGATGATGTCTGCTTCTGATTAAGGCCCTGTCAGACATTAAAACAAGGTACGAGGACTTTGACAGCCAGTTTGACGTCTGCGGGCATGGTCATGATATGGTTAAGAGTGCCGGGAAATAACTGTGAGCAAAGTGTCCCCATGTGCCACTGTACTGTAGCTATTTCTTTTGAGGGTTTAATAGCCACCACAGAGACATAACCATGCCCTCCAAAAACTGTCAGGCTCAGCGAGAGCAAGTCTCCATCTACAGTGAAGGGTGTCACCGCCCACCCTGCCTGCCGACGCAAAACCACCCCGCTGCTGTTTCTCAAACCTACCGCAGCTCTGGTTGTGCTGTTCATTTCCTCACTCTTTCAAGGTCGTGTTGGCTCACTCTGCCCACGGGGTGGGTGGCACTGCTGCCAGACTCTCATCTTCATGCTAAACGTGTTTTCATTTCGCTTTCCAGCTTTGGTTTTATGGGAGCACAAACAGCTTCGTTTCCATGACTGGGTGCATGGGCGAGTCACGCATCCTCCTCCTCGGAGTTTGGGAATCGAATGATGACTGCTATGTGCTAATCATCAGCGGTCATTGGTATTGTTTAGGCCTGTGATAAATGCTGTGAAAATTCATCAAGCGCACACAACTGCTGCCAAGGAATATAAATAGGCATTACTGATTAAACACCTTAACATATGGTCCATGAAAGTAGAGCCCAGCTGCATCCGACTTGTTTTGAACAAAAGTGAACACAAGAAGTACAAGAACACCAAGAGATCAACATACCAATAGTGCAACAGAATAATATGAACAGAATTAGACCAGATTAGAAATAGATTAAATTTAAGCATGTAATGGAACAGAGTAAGACAGAAAAAATTGCTCTGATCTGATGTTTTTCATCAGTGGGGCTTACCTGGTTTGGTTGGACACTTCTGGCACTTGTTTAGACCCCAGGAGGCGCCCACACTTCCACAGCAATCATCCTGTTTGGTTAGGCCTGGCAGAGGCTTGCCACACTACAACAACACACATCTGTGTTAAATCTAGGAAACGAGTTTTGAGCATTGGAGTGTTACAAGACTGTGCATGCACGCTCATTTGTGTGCAAATGTGCGTACATCGGGAAGGGCCGGGGTGCGTTCGTGTCAGGGTGTGTGCGTGTATACCTATCTGTGAGGACAGAGTGAAACCACGCACATCTGACACTGGTTACTTGGAGGAGGACGTAAACACTGAGCCACGGGAACAACTATGAAACTCCTGGCATGCCTCATTAAGGCATTTGGATAATTGTGAAGCGAGATTCCTATCAGACATTACTTACTGGATTTTTGGCCAATAGAGATGTCTGAAACTAACAAGGCAACAGAGAGGGCATTCTTCTGCAGGACACCAAACTGGCATACTGGCAGGAGAATAGGGAAAACTGCAAGCGAGAGCTTTTGTACTCTTCTTTGCCTGGGACAGTTCTCTTGGGTTCCTAAAAAAAAAAATCACGGCGTCTGGAAGGTTTAATTTCAAACTTTCCCTCATTGAAAACAGAGTGGAGAAAATAGGAGCTGCAGTTCAGGACAAACAAAGAATAGTGCTGGCAAAATAACTCTACTGCAGATCATTGTTGCAACCAGTAAACCTTAAGGTAAACAATGTCTTATCACAGTCAAGAATACATATTTTCTTCCCATTCCTAACCTCTTCTTTTCCCTTCTAATACATGTCAGTTGTGACATCCATACATTACTGTAGCTTGTGTTGTAAATCTGAGGTACGTGCCATACACAGTACCATGTAGACCATGAAAAATCTCCCTGTACGAGCCGCAAAGAGAGGGACCCACATGGGCTGGATTTCAAGCTTAACCTCTGTCCTCTGAACACATCCTGACTCATAACACGCTTTTGTTGGGGAGCTGGTGGAACATGAGATGGCCAGTGTGGTCAGAGATCATAAATCCTGGACATTATATAAATCATTCCCACAGGCCCACTTCCTGTTTGAGACAGAGACGGTGAGGGGGATGTGAAGACAATGATAGCTGTGGTGAAACAACACTTTCTCCCACTGATTTCAACACCTACGATGGATCAGAACCAGGTGGCTTACATCAGCTGGTGAAGACAGTGCACATAGACAGCTTTAATGACTTAACAAAATACCTGTCCGTCGACTGTTTCCTGAAAGCATCTTCCCACGTGTCCGTTCTGACGGTTGTGATGTCTGCTGTGGCCGTTCCCATTCCCACTCCCGTTGGTGTGCGAGTGCCGGCTGCCATGCTCACTGGTGGATTCGTGTCCATTCCCAGGCTGCGAGCGCTGCTGGACGGAGTGAGCCCCCTCTGTGGTGGTCGCTCTCTGTCCAGGCTGGACCCGAGCCACTTGGTGGATCTGGACCTCAGCATCCGGAGGGTGCTGTATGTGGACGTTCACCAAGGATGGGTGGAGAGACACTGGACAAGGAGAGACAGTTTATACAACATAGTGAGTGGTTTATAACTTTGACTAATGTAAGTGGAAGCATCCTCAGACAAGGGATAAAAGCAGCACATGCTGCGCACACTGCGGTTTGGGAGCTAGCTATCGTGCGGCACAAGCTTATCCGGCACGCACTTAGCTTGCTTCATCAAGTTATGAGCGCTACATGGGGAATTCCCGGCAGTGAAGACACTATTAAGATACTACAAAACAACAACAACACAAAGAGTTTTGGATTCCCTGGTTTAAATCAAATCATCTTAAAGACCAAAAACAGATTTGTAGAGGAGCTGAGAAGATGTTGCAATGAGGAGAATGAGCTCTTTTGTCCTACTGACGGAGGGGAAGCATCCATCTTCAGGGAGTGCCAGGGTTTTTTCCCAGAATCCTGACCCACTGTCATGAATCACAGTCTCACAGACACACGTCAGAGAGAGTCCAAGGAGAAGAAATAGACCTTATCAAGAATCCTGGATATGAAACTGCCTCTGTGCATATCTAAGCATGCAGACAGGAGGACTCAATTCTTTGTGGTGACTTGACAATGCAGGCATTGGACTCATGTCATTTCATTCTAATTATTCATGCCATATTTTTTTTCCAAAATGGAGGCTGGAGAAATTCTGAATGGAATTTAAGTCTTCTAAGACGGAGCTTCTGCTTCTACTTACTGTTAGGCAGAGCGAGATGGTGAGTGAGAGGCAAGGAGGAAATAAAAAGAAAAAAAACGATACCCGGAGGGAGGGATGAAAAGGGAGCAAATCTCTCTTTTTTCTTTTTACTTCTTATAGCTTCATGATGTTGCCCTGCTCTGTTTCTAATATTCACTTCTGTTTGATAAAATCTGCATTGTGTGAACAATATGAGGATTTCCACTACTTGATCTGCTCAAAATGGAATCTGACCTCCACAAGTGCTACACGGTAAACAGAGTTAAAACATAGTTATAAAAAAACAACTATGAGAGGAGCAACCAATAGCAAGCTGTCCTGCAGTGCATCCAGTACAAGCCACTCCACAAAACAGGAACGGTTAGGAGAGTCAAGCAGCTGCATGAGACAAGTTTGCTAACTGTCCAGTTGGCAAGTTTGATCGGTCACAGTGCTGAATGTTTACCTTGCTGATTGGACAGTGGCAGCGTGTACATGGAATGGGAGGGAGGTTTAGATCCCTGGTGGCCAGCGTCCTTGTGACTGTGAGGGGTGTTTCTGGCAGGAGCCGGGGCTGGCAGGTGGCAGAACTTCCCCGTCGAGTTCGATGGACACCAGCACAGGTCCCTGCCGATGCATCTGCCCCCGTTAAGACAGGGGATCTGGCAGAAGACTGTACAGGAGAAGGAGGAAGAATGAGTGGGCGTGACAGGGGTAGAGAGAAAAAGACGAAGAGGTTACTCCAAGCAAGAGTTTCATTAGAGCACAACACATTTAATTATGCAGATTTATGCATTTTCATACACAAGGACCCAGTAATAAGAAACAGAAGGAGTAGTCATAATAGGAAAGGCATGTGCTGAGGCCTCATGTGGACGAGGTTTGTTTGCAAACAGTTAGCAGTGGTCATGCTGTTTTCTACTTCGGCAGTACCAAACACCTCATTCCACGTGATGGTTAGAAAGTTTCAGCGCTGTCCTGAGGGCAGAGCCATGGCACTGCCCCTCATGCTGCACCTACGCCATTGGCGTGTTTTGCCTTACATAAGTAATTACATACTCCTGTGCGGGGTGATGAGTGATGATTCATCCTGGAATAATTTGGAGAAAATAACAAGTGCATGCACATCTGTATGGAACACTTGTTTGGCTGGCAGCAGGAAAAGAAATGAGAAATTACCAAACTATCACATATTGTACAGGATTTCAAAGGAGGGCAACTGGCTCTCAACCAATGGCTGAATCCCGAAACGTGCACTGTCTACATTTTGATTTATAGTTGGCAATTTACCACGGAGAGAAAAAGAGGAAAGGTCGGCACTGGCCAGATGGTGTTTGACAGTACTGCTTTCACAGCCTTTTCATTGGCCTTATCTTTTGGCATAAGGGATGGGTGCCAGCTCAGCACCGTACATACCTGGGCCTGCTCCCATCTACAGATTCACTCTGACCTGACCTCCCCTAACTCAAAACATCAAAGACTATCAAATGGAAAAAAAAATCTCTCCAACCGTGACAAATGAGAAAAGAACCATTCTGTGGCAGAGATGGTGAAAAAGTGAAGCGATGCACTTTTCCGGTCCAGCAGTACCACACACCACAAATATGAGGACTGTTTTACAAGACAGCGAGAGAAAGGGAAAGAGATAGGAATGGCCCACATGCTTTGGGATGAAAGAGGACACTGGTGTTGGAAACACACTGTGAGCTGCATCCTCTCTGTCTCTTTGAGACAGACAGTAACACACTAACTGGGTGCAAACAGCGAACAGACAGACGCTGGACCGTCTCGATGGCATGTAGGGAATGAGCTCCCTGTCACGTAGCATTAACAACAGGGAGACTGGAGAAGGAAGAGAGGGAGGGATGGAATAAGAATAGAAGTGACAGATCGGGAATGAAAGGGATTATGAGAGGAGAAAGTTCACAAAATAGATTGAAAACAGAAAGGAGAGGGGATTGAGAGAAAGGGAAAAATAAGGACATGGAGAGACAGACGGAGAAATTAAGCGGGTCCGGCGTTGGTGTCCAGACACACAGGAAGGCCTACTGTGATCTGACATGCTGGCTAAATTATCAGCTCAAGGAGGCTATTAAATCCTCTCAATGTGGGATGCAGGTTTGCACTGGTCTGTGTTACGCCAGGCCCATCCCGGCATGGGGCAGGAACTATTCTTAGACAACAACCTTCTGCACGCCATGCGCCCTGTCTGCGTATCTGTCTGTCTATTTAACAGCCTCGCCAAATAAACACACACACACACACACACACACACACACACACACACACACACACACACACACTTCTCACTCAATAAACAGACTTCTACCCAATCTAATATCAGGCTTTACAGTAAGTGCCGCACGCTGGGTGCGTATCAAGGGAGCCCTGTCATAATTATCCAGCCAGATTTTACTGCACCGTGTCAGGAACATAACAACAGCATGAGATAACTGTTTGCTGTCCACTTGACATTCTTTGACGAACACGCAGACCCAAGAAATAACAGGAAGCGGGCCTTAATGGAAAGCAATCTCTTTTTTAACGCACCCTTTAACACACGCCTTTATGTAATGAAGGGAGATTTCTTGAGAATAAAAATGGGGCATAAAAACAAACTGCTGCTCAGGAAGACGTGGAGGTGCCAGGAATGTAATCTTGTGGAAGGCCTCTGCCTGGATGCTGAAGTGTTTGGAATATCTACTCCACGTTCCAGAAACCCATTAATGGGCACATAAATCTGCAACACCAACCTGTTTATGTATTCATAAGTCAGCTAGGTCCTCCCCATAGAGTCTTGTGCACTTAAGTGAAGGATGGTTGCACGTTGGCATTTGTATTTATGTGAGTTGTGAATCGAGAGGACTTGCACGTGTGTGGTATGTGCACCCTCCACTTCTAATCCACAAGTAGTAATTAGTCTGAGCCTCAGCCGGACCCTTACAACTGATGAGAGAACTAAGAAACATGCCGGGGTACGACCCTCCCCTTGGCATTGACTGCCCCCTCCCTTCCCATGGACGCTCCTGTGTGAATTTGGAGCAAAGGCCCCCGGATAAATGGCAGGTTTAATGTAATCCCTGTAAAATCCTGTTCATGCTGCTACTCTTTCTCTCCTTCTGCCTCTACCTCTCCTCTTTTATTTGTTCCCTCTCTCCTGGGGAGCACATTAAATGGTTAACGGCGGGGCCAGCCGTGAGGTGTAAACCGCAAAGAGATGGGGCTGAGGGTTGGGAGCGTGGGACCACCGTGTGTGTGTGTGTGTGCAAGGGCAGATTAGTCCCCTTTTACAGAGCCCGCTTTTAATCTGCTCTACCCGTGTCTCTCCTGCTTTCTCTGTTTCTTTTTGACAGTGAGAGTTTTTAGCGCAGCCCTCGGCTTTAATCTTCACCACTCTGCCTCCTCTCCGAGCTTGTTATTCAGAATAGACAGCATGCCACCGGGAACCCATTTTGTCAGGCTCACCCCATAAAGAAGGAATGAGAAACTAGGATGGAGACTCGGGGAAAGTGTGTGAGAAAAGAGAGACGTCGAGAGGGAGGAAATGAAGGGACAAGAAGAAGCAGACGAGAAAGATCAGCGTTAATGACAGTCAGAGGGCCTGGAGTCAAAACTCACAAAGTCTGAAGCCCTGGTTCTTTGGCTGCTGCTGCTGTGAGCTTTCGCTGTAGACAGTGGTGATGTCCCCCTTCTCACAGCTGTTGTAGCAGCGCCCGCCACTGCACACCCTGCGGCACAGCATAGGCGTGAAGACGATCTTAATGCGATCCAGGCTGGAGGTGAGGTTGGCCCCTGGAAAACACACACACACCTGGTTGAGAAGGAGCAGCAGCAGAGACGGGCTGGAGACGAGCTGCATCCTTTCTCCGTCAGCCTCACTGAGACGTACTCCCTGCCCGGGCAAAGGGAGGTTTATAAGTGTGTGAGGGTGTGCGCTGACGGCTGGCCAGTGGCACGCTGCAGCTGAACGAGCGATGTGCCACAGACCAGCAAATGGGGAGAGAATACTATTAGGTCGCGGGCTGGACTCCAAGCCCTTTATCTTTGGGAGAAGGTGTTTGGGATGTGTGTATGTGTGAAGGAGACAAAGAGAGCGTGAGTGCAAGTGAACATTGTGTAATGGTGGGAAGCCGTTCAACAGCCGTTGCCCTGGGACAGGGTTAAAAAACATGAGAAGCTTGAACAGCAGACAGCTGTGTACGCTGGATAGAGGATCAGAGGAAGATGAGGTAGTGAAAGGAGAATAAAAATTAGGAATGTCCAGATCACATTTCTTTTTGTTGTGGGTAGAGGCGCCAGTGTTCAGTGCCTGTCATGTCACAGAGGTGACGGTGCAGATTCCCGAAGATACCGAAGCATGTTGCTGTGCAAACACACAAGAACAAACACAATGCTCAGAGTCTTCCACGGGGAGTGTGTGTTGCTGACCAGCAGCACACAATTATGGTCACACATACATGGTCACACACTGCAGGCAGCTTTGATGACAAACATCAGTCTGCTTGGTGTGATGTAGACAGTATGGATGGCATGGGTGTACAGTGGGACCATGGGATATCACCAGTGGTTTTCCTCCTGACTCAAGTTATATTTAGGGCTGACGCCACAGGATGTGCATGTATGTATGTACGCAAATGGTGCCTGTTTGTTTTGAAGTGAGTATGGAGAGTGGAAATCAAATACAGATACAAATTTTATGATATTCATGGAACCATGTGCGATAGATAAGTATAGGGCTTTTGCCCTTACCTGCTGGTAAGAGTGCATTGTTGAACTGTCCGTGGAGCTGGCTGTCACCGGTAGGCCTGTGAGCATTAAAGGAGGGCACGCTGTTTTGTCCATTTCGGTGTCCGTGCCAGTTCCTGTGCTCGCTGCTGTGGCCGTTAGCGTAGCCATTGCCGGCGGGTAGTGCGTTGGAGGTGATAGGCCCAGACGATGATGGATAACGTTTCACTGTGCGGGAGGTCCCCGTCTGCTGTGGGGAGGAGTCGGGGGGTCCCCGTCTCACTTGGGTCCTGCCAATCACATCATCACAAGACCATAAACATATGACCTCAGACAAAGCTAATGCCCCGCACGTATATACAGTACACTCACAAAGATACTCCCATCAGCAACGTATGTGCATCACCGTGAAATCCATTTAAACACGGTCAGTGTGTGCAACAGAAAATAATATCCCTGCGAGACAAACATGCTGTCTGAGGTCATAGCTTTGCTTAATTGATTTTATAGATAAGACACAACAATTTGGAAATAATTTTGTTTTAATTAAATTAATAATACCATATCATTCTTTAAGCACACAGGGTTTCTCAACTAACATCTGCTGTAATTCAGAGAGCCATGACCCTCACTAATTAATGAAAGATTCTGTCTGACATTAAAGACATTTCGCAAGAGAAGATTTTTCATCACTGATTAACAGAAAATAAAGTATCAGGCAGCCACAGGGAACAAGACTCACAGGTTCCACTGTGTGTGTGTGTGTGTGTGTTTGTGTCTGTCTGTTTGCCTCAGTGAAAAATGTGTTATTAAACACATTGGATCTTTCCATCAGGAATAAAAAAACCTATCTGTGTCTGTCTGCTTGACTAGATTATGAACTCCCTGTTCTGTCTAGGGCCAACCTGGGAACAACATCCTGAGGGCTTGCACCGGGCCGGAGGAAGTATTAAAACTAGGGTCGAAGAACAAGGCTCAACCAGAGCTGCGAGGGGCACGTTTTTGGTTTTTTTTAACCGGTGAGCATTTGATTTGGGTCAATTACTGAGCCTGCGTTGCGCGACCTGGAAGTTGAGCAACCTGGGGGAGGCGCGTGCCTCTCAGACAGACAGGCAGACGGGCCTACCTTGGCTCTGGGGGTCTATGAAAGCTCGGGGAGTGCTGGCATCCAGCCCTACAAAAAAACATCTGGATCCCACTGATCTGCCCTGACAGATAGTCAGCAGAGCAAGACAAAGATGAACCATGTCGGGTAGATCAGAAGAACAGCTCTACAAAGCACACCTGTGTCCCTGTAATGTAATTGAGGCTGTAACCAAACACCAAATGAGGATATAAACCATGCATTAACATTTATTACATGTGGTTTTTAGCCACACAGCAGGTATTTATACACTGAATCAGCTCTGCCGTCCCAAACACACACAAGGATAATCAGGCAAATAAACACACGTGTGCATACCCACTTGTAAATGCATATGTGCACACAAACTTGCATGCACAAAAACACACACACACCCTGTCCCAGCTGTGCTAGAATGGAGCACAAGCCTATGCATGTCTCTTTATTCCCAGAGTACAAACCACATTCTTGCTGCTAAAGGGAACAGGACACTGAATGAGAGGTGGACAAATGAGACAAAAGTTTGGTGATGGTCTCCCACGTCATCTTTCTGAAAGACCAAAGGCAGCACCTATAAATGACAGCTGCTGACCCGGATGCTGAACCCTCAGGGCGAGATCTGGGTACGAGGATGTGTCACGGGGAAACAAGAGGTGCTTGTGTCAAGGTGGTATGGACTGACAAGAGGTGACTGACCCAGCTGCACCGTCCACTCCAAATTATGATGGGGTTTTTCCAGCGCTAACGTGACAACATCCTGCCATGCTTCCTTGGCTTAGCCAGATGTTGCTCTCTCTGTCTGTCTCACTTTCAATGGCAAAGTGACTTCCCCCCAGCATGAGCTCAGCGCTGCCCTCTCTGCCTGTGAATCGGGGGTGACGAGGGCAAGCGCGACTCTGCACGTTTGATGTCATCATTAGGAACTTCAAGGCCCCTGCGATCCAAGAAGGAACCATTGACCCGCCTTGTTCTGGGTGACTTGAAAGCAATTTTGAAGATCGCTGCCAAGATTACGTGCAACATGGTTAGAACAGACAGACGGAAAAATGTTTTGGGTATCAAATTATGGCCATACAGTTTAAATTAAATCTCTGAAGGGGGCTGATAAGAGAACTGTCGAATGAACATGTGGTAAAGACATGAGGCAAAGAAAAATGATTAGAAAAATAAATTTGCAAAATTTGTCTTTCATATGAATCCATATTCCTGCTGCTAATCACTGCTAATTAAAATCTCACATACTTAAATATGTAAGTTGAGCAGTCCTTAGAATTACAGTAGTTACGATCATCAGACTGTACAGTTTTCCCCAGCTCTGCAGAGCAAATATGAAAATTACACCCTCCAGTTCCCCTAACGCTCACTAATGAACGCTTCCCATCTCTAATCCGTCAACAAACAGAAATATGAAAATTATGTCTGGTTTTAGGGAGACTTTCCCTCTGTAACTGTCAGCTGACAAAGAACAGTGCAATACACCCAGCTCTTCTGTGATGCATTTTAGCAGTGGCTGGAGCAACCTGATTGTGACAACAAGTACTCTGACCAGTCAGGGAGCGTTTGCACTGGGGAGCGAGATGGTTCATCCCATCTCCAGCATGTATGCTAAGCTAACCTAATCACTGCCTGGCTGTAGTTCCAGAGCTTACTGTCTGGAAAGACATGCCAGAGGTATGAATGTGCAGAGCCATCTCTTGGATTTAAAGCAAATAAGCATATTACGAAAAATGCTGTTTCATTCCAAACAGTTCATTTAATTAACCACATCAACAATGGCCAAAGAAAAGGCTTTATAGGCACACCTGATGCTGAAATCACAAGCCAAATCATGTTTTATTGCGTAGACACTTTGATTACATTAGGGATTCACTTGCATGCAGCATGAGGCTCGCCTGGGTTTGGTACAAGCCATGTATTATTTCAAGTTCAGAACATGTGCTCAATAATTATATTCAAAGAGAGAGAATTGTTATGCACTGATAAATCTCAGTCCAAACACTTGATCAAAGCATCTGTTTATATTTGATAGCAAAGGAGGCCTCCAGCTAAGACATAAAGCCACTGGCACTGTCCTCTTTCACTCATCACTATTCATTTCACATGTATGGAAAGGACTTAGAAATAAACCTCATCACATATGAGGAAATTACAAATCTAAGTGTTGGCCAAGAATCTACAATGTGCATGAAACTCCCAACGCGTTGCAAAAGCATTACTTGGCACACGGCTGCTAAATACCTTTGAACTCATTGCAGCATTACAATATGTGATTATTCGTTCTCGTGGCGGCATGACAGGCAGCGTGAATGGCAGTTCCAGCCGTGCCTCTTGACCCAGATGAGCTGGAGAGGAGGCTGCTTTGGAGCACAAACATCACACAGTCAAGCGCTGTGAAAACACAAGCCAGGACGAAGAACTGGAGGACAGTCAAAAAGGCTACAAACCCTCTGATCTCTCAGCTTTTGCTGATGCACATAAACCATGTTGTGAAACCAACCCGGTGAATTATACTGCCAACCAAAACGCTAGGTGCACTTTGAAGTTTTGATGAAAGTGCCTTGGGGGAGGGGGCGTTATGTGGAGAAATTCCATTAGGTGGCTTTTTATAAGTGCCAGGAAACCCCTCATAGTGGGGGCTTGGAAAACACCACTTCCCATCATCCCAGTGGTGACTGTGTTGTTTCTGCAAGTTGCCCACTGGGAAACAGGAGCCTGTAAGTTAGACGGGGAAATTCAGGATTTATCTGACCACCCCAAACATTTGCGCACACATACACAAACACACCCACATGCAGTGACCCAGATCCACGGGAACTGTTTACGTCTTTAAACCGTCTCTGTAGCCCACTCTGCATGACGAGGCCAGAACTGTGTTTACCTGAAGTGCTGCACAGCGACGTATGAGCTGGAGCTGACTCATTCACCGAACAGTTCGGTCTCAGAGGTGTTTTAATTTCTTATCTTCTGTCTTTTCAAATCCCCATAGAAAATCAGGCATATTTGTCAGTTAATGTATTTCAGACAAAGGGCCTAATTTTTCTGGGCTTAGGGCGGCAAGTAGGTTAGAAAGAGGGTCAGGACTGGGATATTAAATGATTTTTCACAGGCCCTCTAAGCACTTGAGGCTTAGCACAAGTCTACCTTGGCAAAGCGCATTTTTCATTTTGATTTGTTTGAGAATACCAAACTCCGAAGCCACATCTAATGGCTTGGTTGGCTTATTGTTGGCTTATTGCAGCTAGTGCAGAAACAGAGTGATATGAAGAGCTTGTCTGGTTGCTGGATGGAGCCACTTGGCTTTGAACAGACTGTCTAAACAAGACAGCGAGCTCAGCTTTGTCACTTTGTCCCATCATGGTTCTCTTTGTGTTGGACTGAACATGACCTCGAGGGTGACGAGTGGCAAACCTGGAACCATCAGGAGGTTTACAACCGGTCGACACAACAGCCTCTCTATCCTGCTCAGAAAAATCGAGTCATTATTCCTTTTCTTTAAACAAAATGTTTAATGGTTCCATTTACCTCTTTCCAGCACAGAGCGTCGGCCAAAAACCTTTATTACATAAGAACTGCACATAATTAGGGCAATTTGAAAGCTACTTGATAAATGGGAAACTAAATGACTGTCATCAAAGACCAAGTGTAAATAAAAGTTTACACACATCCATCTTATTCGGAGAATGTGTTAAATGGTATTGTGCGTTTCAAAGCTTGTCCTCAGATATGCAGATCGTCAGTCTAACTGGAGGGAACAGCGGAAATCTAAAAAATTGTGCAAACAGCAGCTGAAACAATGAAAACGTTGTGCTGCCCAATCACTGCAAACACTGTTGGCAACAAAGGAAGGGAAGAATTATGAGTGTATTTGGGACATGCACTTTTGCAGTCAGAGAAGGAGCACTGAGAGCCTTACAGAGCACCGTGTGAGGGGTACAAACAGTTTCTGGATGCAACAAAGCATACTGGCTCTACTCCAAAGCTTTTAAGTGTTCCCCACGAAGTGGCAAAGCAACAGTTAAAAGATTTGGATTCAGACGGTTTGTGATGAAACAAATAAACCATACAGCCCAGCAAGAAGCCCTGTATTGTTCAGAGGAGGCGCTGTTAAACTGGGAAACACCTTGAAATGGAGAGAGATCGTCTATCTCTCTGCTCTAGATTTTAAATTTCGAGAGAGAGAGAGATGTTTTTCAGCAAGAGGCTTTGCAACAGATGGTGCGCCACATTTCACAGACTCAAGCTTGCAGACGAGGAAGGAGAGTGCAGACTGTTGAAACTGGTCCCAGGAGGTGTTATTCAAGAACGTTAGCAAAGACATACAGAGTCACACTTGACTCTTGTTCATGTTTTGCTATTCAAAGCCCAACAGTGTTATGAATCTCTGTGACGTCCAAAACACTGACTACAATGTAGCTAAGAAAAGGAAAACATTCCATTTCAGCTTATAAAGATACTATCATAGGCTAAGAGTCCTGTTCCAACTATGACTTGTTTGCTTCAGAATTCGATTTAGCAAAAAGTCACTTTTTCTATCTGGAATTTGATAAGAAATTAATTAATAATTGGACATTTTGGGTCTGTTATGTTTTGTGTTTTTAATTGGAGAAGATGGGATTTTCTTTCCTATGTTTGATCTCGCTCTAAACACTCATGACCAAGGAAGGGAAAAGTTTAATTCAGAATTTGGTCAGTCGTAACAACCGTGGTGTATTTCAGGAGGTGAAAGAAGTCTCTGCGGGTGGAGAAATAATTAATCCTTTCTTAGCCACCCAGTCAGTGCACTAAACCATCTGTACCACCAGTGGTCAAACCCCAATGTGGTCAAACATCTCATTCCTCAGGCTTTATGCAGAACGCCCTCATCCATTCATCATTCACCACCGAGGTCCCAGTGTGTTTCTTTCAATAAAACTCTGAGGTTTGATCCTTAGCATACACCACTACATATAATACCCAAACCCATTTTCATTATATTGTTGGTCTGTGTTCCTCGTAGCAACAAAGTCGTGCAACGGCATGGTGGTGAAGTTTGTGTTCGCTGGAAATTCAAAAATAACTCAACATGAGCCTCTGTCACATTAAAGTCTTACCCGAAATTACAGCTTTTTGTGGATGTTTAATCTCTGGTAATAAATGTTTTAACTTCCAGAGTCTTGGCTTTTTTTCTCACAGCTTGTTTTGCAAGCTAATCATGGAGCTTGCATGTCAACTTTGCATCACACAGTTAAAAGTCATTGAACAACTCTTGGTACCGACCAGTGTTTTACAGGGTTATATATATATTTATAGAAATACACTTATTCATTTTCTGATTAGAGTTGGTTCTGAGACCACTCGCATTTCTGTTCAGTAAATAAAAAGCTACAGCCGGCAGCTTGTTTGCGTAGCTTAGCATAAAGACTGGGAACAGGAGCATAGCAGCGAGCCTAGCTCGGTCCTGGGGTAGCAAAATTCATGCACCAGTACCTCTAAAGCTCACTAATTGACACATTGAAAGTGTGAAACATCTGGCGACTGCAGTAGCATTTCTGAGTCTGTGCTGTTTTTTTGGCAAAAGAACCAGTCGGGCACAAAGCTCCTCGTCAAACAGCCAATTGACATTTTTACACTTTAATTTATGTTACAGATTAAGCAAACAAGATATGATGTGGACATCCTTAGGCTTTCGAGCCGGTATATTAGCACATTCCCCTGTTTTACTCTGCACTAAGCTCAGCTGAACAACTGCTGGCTCATGCTACATATTTACTGCACAGATATGCCTGCAGTACCAAACTTCTCATCTAACTCTCAGCAAGAAAGCATATAAGCACATTTCCTGAAATATTGAAATAACACAGAAAAATGACTCTGTTGTACCAAATGATCACCACCACAAAAGAAGCAATGAATGGGTGAATGAAAAAAATGCCGTGGCAAAGTGACAACAACCAACAGATTTACTCTTGGAAAAAAGAATATTAAATGACTAATGCCAGAATAGTCAGAATACAGGGAAAAAAACCAACGAAATGTTGACAGAATGACCCTTGGAAATTAGAACGTTGCTCGTAGTGTAAGTATCCAATATGTGAAGTGTCCAATATATGTCCCATTCTATAAACAAGGACTGACAAGAAAACACCTCGTCACAGAAACATGTGCAGCACTTTAACGATGTGCCCTTTTCTCCTGATACCCGTTCTTCATACGTGGCTGCGTAAGGCCAAACATCAGTGAGCAATTAAGGCCCAGTCTTTCTTTGATAAAATCTCTACTCATTATGACTTGGATAATTGTGGGTCCTGGCAGAATATTTCCCCTTGTGAAAATTTGGGTGTGTCTGAGGGCTTATCGCACCAGCCACGGAGGCTGGATTAAATCATGTTCTCTCTGTCTGGACAGCCTTCCAGGAATCCTGCTAGTAGCAGCCAGAGCCTGGGTGAAATTAATTACAGTGGGGTTGGATTGATTCAGAAAGCTTTTTTTTTCTCCCCCAGGGGATAAGGCTTGTATTAGAGCAACAACTGGGTCTAGTGCACACTGGAAAGCAGAAAGGTTTCTTGAGAAATTGATTTACTGTAACAAAGACTGTTATTTGGATCAACCACAGCGCTACGCAGACAAATGAAGAGATGAAGTTCCACTTAATTTTATAGGTTTTACTTCCTCCACTGCCAGCCTGAAAATAGATTTTCTGTAAATTTGACCTTGTTGAGGTTTTCAGACACGACATGATCAAAACATATGACTACTGTAGTCTGCTAAAACACAGGCTGAAAACTATACAACAACCAGTTCCCTTTTTACCTCCAGGGGGACAGTACCAGTGGCAACCTGTCTGTTTTCGCCTCAGTATTTATAAAGTGGGGGTTTCAAGGTATCAGAAATCCAGAAAGGTCTGGTTCAGGATGGAAGCAAAGCAGTGTGGTTGCTGTGGTTCAGGGGCCAGAACCCAAATGCATGGAGACATGGTTAGCTGAGAGGCCATTCAATACCCTCCAGTTTATTGTACTTTCTCTGATCATTCACTTAGTAAAATGCCCCAAGACAGGTCAGCAGGAAGAGCCATTACAAAGTGCTGACTGAGACTATGCCAACACTGTTCAGTGTCATATGTCAGACGGCTTTGACAATAAGCCAAAGAGGGTTTCCAATAAGAGAGGTGATTGAGGGAGTTTTTGAACAGACCTGTAACATCGGTTTGAAAAGCAATAAAAACTTTAGCAGAGGTCCACAGAGAACACACGAGGGGAAAATGCAGACAGGGAGACTAACACAAAGTTGAGTTTTGACATCTGGATATAAAAGAAGAAATGGGAACTTGAGCATGATGTGTACGTTTGCCCCTTTTGGTGGTCCGCTCCACCACTCGGCCCTGCAGGAACCCGACGTCCTGACATCTGAATGGTTTAACTGGCCCCATACACGGCCCTCCTGGTAATTCATGCTTTCAGCACATTGCCCCATACCAGGGAGATGAGCCTGATTGATGCTGTCTCCATCTGCCTCAGCTCCGGAGCTGGAGGCTGGACTGCATTCTGGGGATGGACGCCCCTCTTCCTATAACTGCTGTACAGTACTCGTCCCTCTGACAGCTGCATCTGCACAGGCCTGCTCGATGAGGTGGATTTGGCTACGGACACCGAGCCTGCTGGCACTGCAGCACAGAGAGTGTGTTTCGGACGAGGCTTCGGGAGAGTTGGGATGGATAGAGAAAGACATATCTGTCCCACGCTGAGTGCTGAGCTCTCTATGGTCCTTTGTTCCCTCTGGCCTAGCAGGAAGCCAAACACTCGTGGGACTCGTTTGGCTCTATGTTTGTAGAAAGAAAAAACACCAACTCTTCCTGGCCTGGCTTGTTCAATGTTGTTGTGTGCTTCCTCGCATTTAAAAATCTACACTGCATTTAGACACACATTCTAACAACATATGCTGAATTGGTCTCGGTTGCTTTCTGCCATCATATCCTGAACAAAATTCATCATTTCACCTTCTTGCCTTTTTCCAGCATGTGGAGAGTTCACCTGAGGACAGGGCAGCCTCCACAGCTGAGTCTGCACTCTGCCATGTTGATGTTAAAGCCATAGCAGCAGAGGTACGCAAATACCCCCTCCGACATCACAAAACCGTGGCAGAGGATGTCCAGCCATGCTCCGGAAAGCCCCATCCCATTCATATCACAAGTGATAATGCTCACCGGGGACCGGGGTCAGGGCAGAGGTCAAGTTTGTAGCACCAGCACGCCAAGACAAACACGCCTGCGAAAGCCAGTTAACCTGACCCAGCTCAAGTTCATTCCCATTGTGCCCACGCAGGGACACAAATCACTGCTCTGGACACATGGTTATATGGTTGTATGCCTGGTCTATTAATGTGAGATCTACACATCCAACCTGCAGGGGTTACCCTACACTTTACCCCTCAGCTGACCTCACCTCCTCTGTTCTGGCAGCGGCCGAACAGGGAGATGATTCTGTACATGTCTCTTTGAGCACCAAAGCAGATTGCCAGGTGGTACAGTAGGAAAACTTTCCCAGGCTGAATGTTTAGATATATATTTTAGTTTGTATGAACACCCATATCTGATCAAAGTTGAAGGCATCAAGAGTATTACGAGATGGAAAGCTACTGTGGGATTTGGGCCACTCTTTTAATTTATTATCCTCTCAACTGAGTTATGAGAAACTTGTTGAGCGAATTTCCACTCCCGCCTTTCAACGTTTATGATCGTATTTTATTCAAGCTCTGCGTTTCTGTTACACTCGATACTCCAAATTCCTCAGCGATCGTTACAACCAAGAACGGTGGTGATGATAGTAAAACAATATTTCGATACAGGTGCTGAGGTCACCTAGAGGATTTCGACAGGGGCTCCCATCAGCGCTGGTCGTGTGGTTTGTCTGGAGTGGGAGTGAAAGCAAGCAGTGATCCATGATTAACATGCAGAACTCCCACTATGACCACAGTTTCCTCTGAGAAACAGCTGTGTGGCTATGTGCAAAGCCTTGAGTCAACAAGCCACATAACCGCCAGTCCTATTAGTCACCAGGCAAACAGAGGGGCTGATATAAGCATAACAGTTAATGCAGAGAACACTGTATGTATCATCCACTTAAGGGTCTTCTGCTCTGTGTTACTGGGTGTTTTTATTTTTCGGTGACATCTCAGTATGTTACTGGGTGTGACCAGAATTACAATCATCCCTGAAGCAAACTGCACTTTGCAAAATTGTACAGAGCAGTTGCTTTCAGAACGTGCCAGGAAACTGATGCATTGAAATTATATTTTAAACATTTTTGTTGAAAAATAGGGGAACGTTGATCCTGATACCAATTCCGATATCTGCCAACGCCATCTACTTTTTTGTACTTGTCAAAATACTAAAAGCGACGCTTTGGTCTTGGCAGCACTACTGTAGGTGGGTTTCGGTTTGTATGGGACTCAGTCTTCACACAACCTTTACAAATTATCCATTGTTTGAAAGCTCTAATTCTCCTGATTCTGTGTTTGCAAAACAGTTTAGGATCGCCATATCACTGCAACCGCTGTTGACGTGCAATTGTTTCAGATGTGGCTCTGGCTCCAAAGTGTTTTCCACACAGAAAGTGCTGCTGCATGCCTTATACTCCATTTTTATGCCAAAAAACCCCTAAAGCTCTAGTTCAAAGACTGTGGCAACTTGAACTGCACCTCTGTACAGGTCTGTTGTCCAGGTAGCTGTCCTGACACTGATTATGTAACAGACGCCAAATAGAGATGACCTCTGGAGGGATGACCTGCTCATTGCACGCACATCCTGCTCTGCCCTGCTCTGTTTCCTGCAGAGGACTGATGTAAGGTAACGGCAGGGGTGATAAGTTGATATGAAGGACTCAGGAGGTGGTGAATATATCCTCTATGTGTTATCACAGTTCCAGCTTAGCCAGGAGTGTTCACCACTGGCCCTGACCTTTATACTGGGAGCTGATGGACCAGCTGTGATCTACAGAAACTCGCGCTGACAGGGACAAGCCCTTCACTACTGCTGAGCAAAGTGCTCACAGGAAACGCTGGTTTACAGTGAAACACATTTGTTCCACAGTACAGGTCAGAGGAGGAAACGGTTATTTGTTTGCCAGCTGCATATAGGATGTACCTATTTTCAATTTTACAGTTTTAATCCCACAGAACAGGCAGCTGAGACCTTTGGGACATAGCTGAATGGGTCAGAGGAAAGGTGGAAGACTGTAGACATGACTGTAGACAGGCATACTAGATGAGGGAGTAGCGTGGGGGGGTTGTGTTCACATGTCTCAGTTCTCACCAAGCAGGAGGCTTCTCATATGTTTTGCCCATCCTACTAAGACTTTTACCCAAGGTTATCACTGATAAATGTGCTGGACTCATTCAATGGGTCTATTCATGAAACAGTCTACTCTCTAAAATAACATTTCACAGTGTAGGTGTGTCTGGACAGGGCTGACATCACGTCTACCATCATTAGATTTTGACAGATTCCTGCTTAAATAAACTAATCTTATGGATTGACCGATTTGTGACCAGATATGGCTAATAGCGATGGAGCACACATTATAAAGGTGTGTTCAGACACTGTGAATTTAATTTAAGTTCTAAAGGAGGCGTATCCCATGTTCCAGGTTTTGGAGGTGATTAATCTATCATAAAAAAAACCTGCTGTAATTTAGCAGTTTTTGAGACATTTCCAAACACAAACTTCTGAGTTTGTTATGAGAAACCTGCACATGAACATAGCTGCTTCAAAGAATCCAAGAATCTAAATGTTTGACTCTAATGGCCGTGTCAATTTTAGAAGCGTTATCTCCACATTTTTGGAACGCACTTTAAATGCCCCAAATTCTCAGTTCCTTTGGTATGCTATTGGTAAGTGCAAAACATACTGATTTGATGCATGTGAATGTTGCTGAAGTCAATAATTCTGATAATGAAAAACACCTACTGTTAAAGCCTTGCCAGAAAACAGACAGCTACTTCAATCAAGTGTTAATAAAAACACTTACTCCAACAGAGTATCCAGACTGCAAAATCTCCTTTAGTTGCTCAATGCCTAATCAAAAAATCCTGTCTCGAGCCCAACAAATTTTAAGGGTTGGCTTGCCGAAAATTGAGTTAAGCATCATCTTGTTGACAAACCTCTTAAAATCAACCGCAGACACTACACTTTCCCCGTCTGCCGCCTGCTGACGTACACACAGTGGGGTTGCTCGCCAGAGCTGACTGGACAGTGAAAAGTACGGCCGAGCAGCAGGTATGGGCAGCGGAAAGTTTAACTGACTCATTCTTTTTGTTCTGTCCCTCCTTGTCTGTCTCATTCCTTCTCTACACTCTTTCTTGTTCTTGGCGCCACATGACAGGCCGGGTCAGTAACAGGGTGCTCCTGACATAACAAGCCAAGTCCGCTCCAAGAAAGACATATATAGTACCTCACACCTTCTCAAGCGGGGAAAAATGAAAGGAGACTGTCTGGGTGCTGCATGTACGGAGTGGCCTTTGCTCCCTCAAGTGGAGGCAAGACCGGCGTGATCTATCTGAGCCTGAGCGTCTGTTCTCCCCCACTTCTCTTCTTACTCCTTAATTGAGCTTTGGCACTGCTCTTGTCTCTCTATCTGACTCTCACTTTCTATGACCTCACATTGCTCGTGCTTTCCTGGCTTTGGAAACAGTGGAACCTCAGCCTGATATATGAAACCAAGACTTGCATCCACCACTTCTCCTGGGGAAACACTGTTCCACCCCTAAAAGATCATTCTAGGCCGAGAGAATGCAGAACATTTGCAGCAGCTCGCGAGGGCTGAGCTTTAAATGTGCATTACACAAGCACTCAAAAAGCTTCCTGGAAGTACCAAGGAAAGGGAGTCAAATATTCAAATAATTCTTTGACTAATGTTTAAATGAAGAACTTTTACAATTTTGGCAAAGATTTTTTATTTTGTCCTGAAGATTTCAGGGAAATCTGTCAACTAGTAATTGGATTATAGCCTGAGTTGAGTGCTTGGAAATTTTGCACTACAGAGGAAAATGGCTCATCTTGAACTTAACAGCACCTCTTATGAACAGTTAGTCAGCTTCAATAGAAACATGTGTCTGAAAACAGTCATTGTAGTGGCATTTGTGACTCAGGAACACTGTCTGCTTCTTACAGTGTTGAACCTGTAGCCTCTTCTCTTTCTATGTGTCCAAAATGTGAGTCAGGACACAAAAATGCCTTGTGAGTCAAGAACAAAGAAAACATATGCATAGCAACTGTGCGCTATACAGAGGTCTTGTATTGATTAGGATATTTTACTATGACCCCAAGATAATCATTTTGAGAAGGAGAATGCATTAAAAACTCTTTCATGAATCATCTGCCAACACATTTCGAAGAGGTTCATTAAGCTACCACAAACATGTGGATGGCTCAGCCAGTGTAATTCCATAACACCAGCAAAAGTACAAAATGACACAAGACCCTCATAATTAGCAAGAGGAGCACCATAAATGTCAGATGTAATTGAGAATGTTTAAGAGGTTTGGTGGAGAGAAATTACCCAGATGACAAATTGGCTAAAAAGTGAATGATGACCTCAGTGCCCAAACAAATTATGGCACTTTAACCAACTGGGAGCAGATTAGAAAAGCTTCTGGCCTGAGTCCAAAACTGAGCACAATTTGACAAGATAAGTCTGAACCTGCAAGCAATAACAATCCATCAAAACTTTCCCGGAAACAATTACTCCCTTTCAACATCCTTGATCAAGAATATGGTTTTAGCCATGGCAAAGTGATTAATCAAACCGAAAAGTTATTTCCAACAAGATTGGAACTGAAACAGTCAGACATTCAAGCCAAGAAACTATTAGGCCTGTCTGATTAGCAGTCTTTGGAGAATTTGCTGAATGTACTGAAAGAGGCCTTAGTCTGAGCAGTTATTAGCTGGATACATTATAGTCACAGCTATTCCAATAAATCAAAGAACAAACTGAAACGGTCAGAGCCTAAAGAAAATCTAATCTTCCTGCTCTATTTTCATAGCAAAAAGCCTGGGTTAATTCTTCTGTCTGGTAAATCATGTTACATTTTCCTATATTTTACAGATTAACCTTAATAAATTTTCAAGCATGGAATTATGGCATGGCAGCAAAAAGTTACCTGCTTTACGTATTATTTGTTTTACTAAAGTGTATTAAAGATTTAACATGTGAACCCAGTCATCTGGTTTGACTTAATGCAACGATAAACACAACCAGCGCTGAATCAGAGTGAAATGAACTACTGTCTGTGTCAAGAGCCTTTCAATAATTCCTAATGGCAAGCTGTGTGTCAATTTGCATGATAATAATGGTATCTAAAACACATGTCACTCTATGAAAAAAACAAACACAAAATACTGAAGGCTATATTTATACATATACTATATGAACATATGTTCACCACAGATTCTTTCATATCTTCTGAAAAAAACAAGCTAGCAAACTCAGGGTTTTGCTTCCCTCTTTAATAGCTCTGTACTGAATGAATAAGATTTACCTCTTAGATAATGCACAATCATTTGAACAAAATGTCAGAGGAAGTGAATGGCTGGAGAAAACAGAAGGAAGCTCAGGGAGCTATTGTGATTAACTAGCACTGTCAGTCACTGCTTGCTAATGTGTGCCATTAGTTTGCCACCTACAACAGTTTACCCTAGAAGTAGCCTCCATTATTACTTCCTGGCGCGGCCACGCAATAATAATAATAATAATAGAGATTAGCACAGCTGTGTCACTTACACAGTGTGGCCAGGCTGCCTGGTGGTCGCAGGTCGCGGGGTCAGGACCTTGGTGGTATCGGTGACCTGTCTCTCTGAGGGCCTTCTCCGTGGTTGGTCTCTCTGGAAAGGGTTGCGGCCGGGTTGAACGCGCCTCAGGGCTCCTCCATCACGGATGTACACCTGTTCCGGGGCCGCTTCCTCACAGCGGGGCCCCTGGAAGCCTGAGCGACACACGCAGGTATGTGGTCGGCTGCAGGAGCCACGGTTCTGGCAGGGGGGCTGGCAGTCGGCTGAAGACAGAGTACAGATGGAGATCAGGTTTTCAGCAGGTCATGTTAGAGCATGTGCCCCCCCTTATATGAAGGAGCAGAAATGGCTTTCCTGCTACTGCTCCTTCATGCCTTTTCCTGATCTCAACACTGGGGCTCACTTTAAATTGATTCAATCAAGGCACCATTAGTTTCACTTCCCAGCCTTTTTGTCCTTTTCATTCAGCAGAGCGCCTGGAGGGGCTGTCATGTTCAATTTCTCTTGAGTCTTTAACTGCCCTGTTTAGTCTAAATGTATATGATCACTTACATTAGCTCCTTATTCAGTTGCTCACTAAAGTAAAGCCTCTGCTTCAGGTTCATGGCTCAGTTTAGTGCTGCTCGGCATTTCCATACAGAGTGATTTTCTAAAAATCCCTTTCGTCACTTATCTAGAATCCACTTTTGTGCTTTCCCTGTAACGTGGGCAGCTCAAAAAGGTAATAAAAGGAAGAGGTCATAAAAAATTGAGAGACTAGGAAAAAATTGTTACTGAAGGCCAATTCTGCAAATAGCTGACACTTCATCAAAGAAAATGCCTGTAGAGCTATATCTTTTATTTGAAAAACAAACTAAATCTGAACTGGCTTACTGTACTCAAAAGATGAATGTGTGCATAATATTTATCAATAGTCTGCAAATACCTAGTGCTGAGGTCATTTCATGGTCATGGAAAAATAATCTGTGTCACTCTACCAGCCTGCCCCACACCCTCCCATCACACTCCTGATACTTGAAGTACTGAAAGACCTGTGGCATGCAATTTAAAGTAAACAAGCGCTCGATCTTGTGACACAAATGTATGTAGTAGACGACGCTAGAGGATTTATGACATTGTCCTCAAACAGTAAATCAGGCCACTGGTCTGTGGTGGCTAAAGCAAACAGCGGCACTCTGTCAACAGCGCTATGGAATGCTATTGACACAGATGCTGTGGACACTGACAGATCGCAGGCAGGAACGCTGCCACGGCTCTTGGCAGCGAGGAGTGCTGGCAGTAGAAAAGGGCCCCACTGGGTGCTAACAGCGCTCTACCTGCTGCACACTTCCTGTTATTGCAACACTGCTCAGGCTCTGGGGCCGCTTAATGTTTCCCTAAGTCTTGAGTGAAAGCACAGTGGACCCCAAAAAATGCTGTTCCCGATGACATGAGCTCAAACGTGAAGTCAAAGAGGGAAACATGACGGCACTTTGTAACAACTGTAGCGTCAGACTTGTATTTCCACGGACACGTTCCCACAGAGGGAGCCAAATTAAGATCTGCCTTTTCGTTTGCTCAGGTCATGATGCATGTTTATTGAAAGACCACTGCATTACGCATCGTCAGCCTGTGGTATGATGAGAAAAACTAACAAATTGAGGATTAAATATCAGACAATCATCACTCTCTTCTGCTTTATGGTGAAGTAAATTGTATTTAGACCAACTAATTCACTCAAGCATTTCGTTTTAACTACTCCGAGGAAAATGTAGACCCCTTTTCTGATGAAGCATACACATTTAGAGAAATGTGGTTGTGGATTTGTATAACTGGGTACGTGATCTGAATTTTCCATCATGGGACGAAATAGGAATTGCCTGAGCTCTGTTTGGCAAGGAGTTAAATACATCATCTAACTAAAGTACAGGCTGGCTGGGTGCCATCGCCTTGTCCGGAGTCTGTTTAACCTCAAGTCTGGGGCTAAAGCGGTGGATCAAATAGGCTACAGATTCCAGTGACACTATGCTGAAGGGGGAGAAATTGGTAATGTGTGAAACTGCATTCTTTAAATAAACCATCCGAATTGAAATCAGAGACAGCGTGGACCAGAAAAATAGCCC
Organism: Psettodes erumei; assembly: GCA_016785225.1. Taxonomy (NCBI): domain Eukaryota; kingdom Metazoa; phylum Chordata; class Actinopteri; order Pleuronectiformes; family Psettodidae; genus Psettodes; species Psettodes erumei. The sequence goes on from JAFBJZ010000383.1 coordinate 884,348, forward strand.
AGTAAATGGTGGTTCACGGCTGGCTTAGGTGGGATAGGGGCTCAGTCGAGTGACGTGTCCCCCGTTTTTCAGCAGTGACCCACCAATTCAACACCAGAGAAACATGTCGCCTGCGCTGACAATGGAGTGGACAGTTCAGTGACTCTGGGCCTAACATGAAGCCTCTTGCGTGGCTGTAGCTGTGTCACTGTCTACCTGCGTCTTCATCTCCGGGCCATGACTCTGGGCTGTTGAACACATTGTCGCAATAATTGCTGTCGTACGGATTTGTCTTGCACATCATTAAAACTAATTGCCTCGCATTCCAGCCATTTCCCAAATATGTGCAGCAATTATTACTTTGCGAGAGTAATAATAAAATGAGAATCCATCGGAAATAAAAGAGGAGAAATGGCAAACATTCCTGGCATTGCCACTTCAGCCTTAATTATGACTGAAACAGGCTGGCCAAGCTTCGGGAGATTGTGTCCAGATCCAGTCATCTGAAAAGAGGAGACTATTAGACTGTTGCTGGCTGCTCCAGACCTTCCAAACAAATATGCTGATCCAGACGGATCAGTAATAAAACACAGTAGGGAAACAGCATTTTCCTTAGGCTTAGCTAAAATATCTTCACATTTAAGTGTGTCGGATGTGTTCAAATCCTCTCCAAGCTTCAGATTCATAGGGACACTCATATAGAAAGTTTAAGGAGGTCTTTACTGCCTGAATAACATCACTACTAAGACATCGCTAAAGACCGCTATGGTAAATGTAAATATCCATCCTTCTGCAAATAGTATTCGCTTGGGGGTTTAAGAAGTAGTTAAGAAGTTATTTCTACTGTCACAGAATCTTGTACATACAGTATATTAAAAACAACATGGGGGTCTTTATTGAGTTTAGTTTTGTTCATAATTTCTCTGGCGGGTTACTATTACTTGTTATAGGCTTAGGTTTGCCTGCGTGTGTATATCCAAGGAAAATTGACATTCTTGTCCCCCCACCATGGGACTCTCATTTCCAACTTAGTGCTCATTTCCAGTCCATTACAATCCACCAGAGATCCGCCTTTCCCTCTCTCTGACTCAAAGTAATACAACCCATCAAATCTTTATAGTCCTTCCATTCAACGAAGGGCAATTTGAAACCAGTATCTGAGATAACTCAAACATGTAGAGTAATCTCCTCACTTTACATAGGTCAACAGCGCTACCAGAGAAAACCTGACATTTCTGAAAATAATATTGATAATGAAAGCATAATCGCAATAATCTTGGGAAGCACTCCCTACAGGCAGAGCGCCATTATGAGATTTAGAGGCAGGGAGCTGCACCGGAGATTAGAACTTAGAGGAATATGACAAACGGCTTGACTGAAGGCCCTTTGAAACCCAGAAAAAATCAAGAGACAGGAAGCTACCAAATAGAAATTATTGTTGGAGCAAGTCAGGTCTGATTGACTGCTGCAGTGTGGTCATCTCTGAATATATTCTAGTAGATAGTTACAGGTTTGATATTATAAATTGAAAGTGCATGTGTACATGCATGTGGATGTAATGTTTGTGAAGAGGCTGTTGAATATGAACCTTGAATAGGCTCATAAAGCCTTTGCATCTCTGCATAAAACTGCACAGTCACAGACAACTGTAAAACTCTTGTGACTGAAAAGTGTAGTCTGGTAAACCTCCTGTGATGTCGGCAGGAGCTCCACTGCAGGAGACAGGACAGAACAGATCTCATGAAATAGGTCAAGTGACTGAGATAGTGGGAGGCAGTGGGGAGAAACAAGCTTAAAAATGCACCTCTCGTCCGGACTCACTGTCCACTGAGGAAGTAAGAATTGGTCTATTGAGCAGTTAATACAATTGGCTCTCCGTGCTAATCATTTCAAGTACGTGTTAATCTCTTTACGACATGTGATTTCCACATGGGTGCCGGAGCAAGTGTTATCATTTCAGGCTTGTCAAACACTAACTTTGCCGTTTACAACCAAACTGCTGTTATTGTAAGTCTGCATGCTTTCATTAAAAGTTCAAAATCAAACTCCTCTATTGTTTTAATCAGAAGCAGAAGGGAGGGGGCTTGACACTGTTTGACTGATCCTTTATTTTCTCTTTGTGGTAAATCTTACAAGGGTAATATTTCACCAAATTAAGGTGCCTCTGTCATACATGCACATTTTTCAATCACAGTGTGGGTTTTTTGGTCCAATACAGTAGTTGGAGCTTTTATTCTCCTAACCCACCTCAGCTCTGTGGGAGGATTTTGTTAACCTACATCTGACCCATGACACTGTGTACATTACTTTTAGCCATGCTATATCATACATCCACCACACCATTCAAACTCCCACGTACAGCTTCTAATGAGCCACATGCTGGGGTGCTCTGCGGAGGATATCTTGATCTGGGGGTGTGCGCCCGCAACTTGTAAAGCTGACTCTGTGAGACGTGGTGTTCACAAAAACCCACAAACCCCATCCTCCTGAGGGATCACATCCCAACAACTTCCATATGGTCTTTAAGCAGGAGGGTGCCATGATAAACGGTTGACTATGGGCTACCCTAACAACACTGTGGCCCCAGCGAGCGTATGTGTGACTGAAGGGGGGCGGGGGGTGTTTGTTGTTAATGTAGCTCTAGAAGTCAATAAAGACCAGTCTTTTTTGGGGGGCTGTCTGCTGAGAGATCTGTAAAAACCATGTGTACTTTTTTTGAATCATGACGCCATAAAAAAAGGTGAAGCAAACGAATGTTCTTGAAGAGCGCTTCTCAGCTTTACATGACCGAATTTGCTCTACTTCTGTCTCACTCATTTCCGTATCATGAGCAGCTCATGAACAAAGATGTGCAAATAAGCACAGAAGAAATTCTACAGGAAGGCGTCTTGGCCCAGACACCGAGCTGTACCTCGTTTCACCACACTTTCTTCTATGGTAGCAATTAGAAAAACATGTGGCACAGGAGGCCAAAACAAGACCCAATTGCAACCTACAAACAGACACACCAGCTGTAGTGGAGAAAGCTGCACGCCTGGTTAGGGGAGACAAACTGAGAGCGAACTGTCCAGCATCTATGTTAATGATGGGCTTTGGGACGATGGCGTGTGTATTGATTACAGGATCTGTCTAATGGGCCATAACTCTATGCAGGGCTGCCAAGGGAGTGTTATTCCCCTGAACTGTGAACTGTGCAACCCCCACAAATCCACACACGCGACATATAAAGCCAAAGAGGGCTCTGTGGCTGTCTGCACTGCAGTAATTCCAACCCCAGCTCAATGACGTCACTAAACACCAACATCTTAAAAACCTTCTGTTCTTGTAAAACAGAGGACACTGCTCAGGGGGCTTGGTTGTCCTCTGTGTTTTTTTTCATTTGGTAAAATAATGTTTCTTTTTCATTTTTTATAACTTGAATGTCTGCATGATTTATCTAGGGAGATATTACCCTTGCACATCATAAAATGCATTTTCATCAAATGAACTGATCTCAGCTCTGCTGCTGCCTACAAGATGTTGTGGATTAATTAACTACACACAGGATATTGACTCATCAAATCTACAGTAACTCTGCTGAAAAACTAATGCATTTTGCAGCGCTGTTCAGTAGGAGAGCCCTAGTGACTCAGTGGTGCACAATGTATCATGTGCTTGGCACTGACTCATGACCTGTAGCTGCATATATTATCCCATGAAGTGTACATACATGCCATGCCAAACTGTTAACAGTGCAATTCAAACATTCGTTACGCACAATAAATCTTTTCTGCCAAAGAAAACATGTATGTTTGTGTAACTATATACCTTTGAGCCAACTTTTGAAAGTCCAGCATGAGTTTTTCACTGAATGCAGAGAAAAGGTCTTACTGTATGATTGGGTCCTGCTATATTTGAATATTCTGCTGCATGTCACAAAAAGCAAACTGAGACGGCTTGTATCTATTAGGTGAAGATGGTGAACCTGCATTTTTTTTGGGTACTGTTTTGGAGGTCAGAAAACGTTAACACATGTATGTCCTTGATACTTTACCAGCTGCCTTGCACATGTTGAAGTAAAAGAAGAGCATCAAATGTGTTTCATGCACAAGATCAGGATTAAATTTAGAGAGCAACCATGAGAAATGACTCAAGAAATGATGTAAAAGGGGTTGTTTTTATCCTGCTAGGAGTATAAAATGATTTCATTAATTAATTCACATAAACCCCCACACTGTGATGGTTTTGACATCCATGAAAATCTCATTTCCTCTTTTGGACGCTAAATGAGCTTTCACTAAATCCAACAAACCAATGTTATGTGTGTAGAATGAAGTAACCATAAAAATGTTGAGCAGCTGAGTTGAGCCTTCAGTGAGACTTACATGGCTCTCAACATGTTCACGCTGCAGGGCTTTAATCCTGCTTAAACTACACTGGAGACATGATGGAATAAGAGAAGCATGTGCATTCTGTTTTGTGTGTGTGTGTGTGTGAGTGTGTGTGTTTAGCAAGAGAAGGATAGTTATCTTGTGATGGCAGAGGTAAGCAAAGGAGGAAGAAAGACTCTATGCTTGAGCAGTTATTTTAGGTTTGGGATGGGGCCCTGAGCGGCACAGCAGGCCAAAGAAAGCTGGAAGGCAATCAAAAAGAAACTCCTCTCTACTGCATTTCACTCTGTCAATCACCAACTGCTTAAGAGACTGAAAACAACTTTATCCCTCCATGTGAATGATGCACCTTTCATCTGCACTCTCTAAGATAGCAACGAGTTTAAATCAAGGGGCCATGTGTTTGCTTTTTGTGTGTGTAGGGGGGGTGGTGCTCAGCATTGGCTTTACTTGCAGCATGGTGCCATATGTAGTGCACACTTTCGCCAAAATATTGTGATGTATAGTGTGGTGAAATTGATTCCACTGCAGCATCTATACACCTGCACTTTAGGGAGCACTACCAGCTCAGGTAAAATGTAAAACAAGTTCCTGTCTGTACTGCGGGGAGTCCTTCCAAAGTCTCTGTGTGTTCTAAAGTATTCCATATTGTTCCATGCATTCGCTCTGTGTGGCGCCATTAATCCAAGACTGAAACAGCCATGTCAACTGAAGGAGCCAGGGCAACATGACGCATAGAGACCCTGCCAATGGTACGCCAACACCTCGTGCTCCTTTTAGCCATGCTACCAGGAATCTTTGTTGAGCACTTTGGGCAAGAATGAAACATCTCAACAACCAATGAATAAAATGTTAAACAACATTCTACGGTGATCTCCAGGTGATTAATAATAAGTACAATTCTGCTAGCACCATCTCAATGTTGACAATTTTTATTTTTACTGACATAACTATTGAGGAATTTCCATAAGCTTTGGTAGACCTACATGGCCCCCTCAGGATGAATTGTAATAACTTTGATGATCCCTTAACTATTCCTCTATTGCCACCATCTGGTCATAATTTAAATTTGCCAAACACTTTGGTTTATGAGCAATTACATAACTAATGACATTCCCCCCAGCCTCAGCTGTACTTTGTGTTTAGTGCTAACTAAAAAATATATTGCCATGCTGACAAGCTAAACTAAGATGGTGAACATGGTATACCATTGTCATCGCGAGCCTGTTAGCATGTTTATGTTAGCATTTACCTCATGGCATGGCTGTGTCTACAGTAAGCAGAGTCTTATGGAGCTACTAGCATGGCTATCGATTCTTTTATCTTGTTGTGAAACTAGTTGGCACATTACGCCCACTTTACCAAAGAGCTCTGAGTCACATTGTGTGTCCTACCGAGTAGCGTATCCACGACTCCATTTACAGCCAGATTTGAGTGAATGCTGCATTCAAGAGTGCAATGATAAGAGTGAAGCCTCTGACAGCAGATACAAAGGAGAAGGGTTACTCTTTAAATCTGTTCTTTAGTCACACAGGCTTTAAAAGTTCCTACTAAAATGTTGGCTTTTTCAGGAAATGTTGGAAACAAAAACTTCAAAACAGTAATTCTTCACTGATACAACACATCTAATTGAGGGTTACTGTATTTATCATAACACATGCGAGTAGTTCAAACTTCCACGGCTAAGTAACTTACTGTTTTGTAAGCAGATTTCTTTGGCCATTCCCAATGCAAACTACAGTAATGGTACAAATTTTACTGAATGTGGTGTTTTCCCTTTTTGACAATTACTGTTTAGGCAAGTGTACAACATTCCCACAGCTTCCTGTTACTGAAATGTTTTATGAATGATGTATTGTTGAAGCATTGTTTTAAAATGGTGTGAGATTACATTAAAACCATTAGAAAATTTTATCTGGAAACCTGACAGTGACCTGGCCAGGTCAACAGCCCTGTGTGTCAAGTCAGTGTTGACAGTTGAAGTGATGCAGCTGACAGCTTTGTCTAATAACTCAGACAGGACTGCTGCTGGGTTGTGACTGGGCGAGGCCACAATATGGCCTCCCTCTGCTCTTCATCTAAGCAACAATACTTCTGATGAACAGCTGTGAACCTCAATGCATTTGGGAGTAAGTATAAGTGCTGACCCAGAAACATGATGCTCCATTCATCTTGACGGGAGCTGCGATCCTGCTTGCAAGTAAACAGGTAGAAATAAAGCCAGGCTCACACCTGGTCTCACTTTACCAGCCAGCCACAACACACACACACACGCATACACACAGACACACACACACACACACACACACACACGCGCATACACACACACACACACACACACACACACACACACACACACACACACACACACACACACACACACACACACACTCACACCTCTGGTTCTTGCCACCATGAAAAAGAATCTGCATTGGTTAATTAAAACCTCAGACATAAATACCTATGAAGTTTTAACTCTAATTACAGCGGTTAAATTGACTAAAAGAGAAATAAACATGACGCAGCTGTGGAAATTCAATGTTCTTAATGGATCAAAGCTTTCTGTTACACAACATTGGCTATTTTCTGCACATGGCATTTGCTTTAACACACAAAACGTTTTGTTAACCGTCCATCCTGAAGTTGAAAACGGAGACACTCACCACCAAACCTGCCAATACTTAACAGCAAATCTCCAGAGAGCCTCCAACCAGCAGACCCAGGGAGACCCAGGCACAGGCCTTTTTATACAGTAAACACATTTCTAAAAACATGTAGGCGCACTCCCTGGACTACTACTGATCCAATTCCTGTCATATATTTGTTCTGAGCTCAACCCAAATGAACAAGGAGGTATTGTTAGGAAGCCATAACTCTAGACACCCAATCCAGCCTCGCGGGTGAAGCCTGCAGCTGACACTTTTAATATTAGACATTACTTCAGTCCCTTCAGCGAGAATTTCCTTGACGCAGCTCAGCTACGATATGTTTTTACTTATGCTCCGAGCCAACAGGTTTGTTCCTTTTCTTTCCCCCACTGTGAACATGTTTTCTCATGCTGCCATCTCCTAATAAAGAAGCCAGCATCTCAGGCAGGGATGGAATAAAGATAGCCTGAGCCTTTTTTCCTCCACGGAGGTCTTCTACGTGGGGGCTTCCAGTCCCAGCCCAAGTCTGGGACCTTTATGTTGGCACCTTGCCTGCCTTGGGGCTTCAATCAGCTGATGATAGCATAGCCTTCAGTCAGACCTGGGTAAGGGCCAAGCTGTAAGAGGGTCCAGATGGTTGGACAGACCCCTGGCCTGCTCAGATTCACTGTCGTGTTTAACATAGGCATGTTAGACTGGACCTGTTACTTGCTGGCAGATAAAAAGTATTTACTCTTTTAATTTGGGTAACTGCAGCCCCATGTTAGATGTAATTTACACCTTGGTAACTGTGCCTTTAGCTGGGACTTGAGAAAAAATGGAAGGAGGCTTTGCAGTGGGCAAGGGGAAGGAGATCTAATTAGAAAGCTGCTGAGGCCAGTTGGCTTGTTGTGTAATCAACTGGCTGAAATGACTGTGAGCTGTGTGTGTGTGTGTGTGTGTGTGTGTGTGTGTGAGGAAGGTAATTAGCACAAAAGAAACAGGAAACACAGTAAACAAGTCAAAAGAAGCATGTAGCTTGCTAGCGAGCTAGTTACATAGATAGATGAAGAATGATAGATAAAGAGCTTGAGTCCTTGTTACTGAAGAAATGTTGCTTGCCACATTGGTTTTACTTCACTTGTAAAATTTAAAGATAACTTTCTTTCTAAAAAAAACAAAAACAAACTCCAATTCAAACCTGTTATTTCAGTGTGCAGCAAACAATAGTGGTCATAAATGCAAAATTGACACTTGACATGCAATAAGTGAAACTGGTGTAGCAATTTCTATTTTAAGGTTGGCCCCTTTATCAAGAACTGGTTCTAAAAAGATGAGACTTTGCTGTGAGAGCCTACAAGAAGTAATAATAGTTTCATCGAAGTCTTTTCAATATTTTGTGTTTAAAGAAGTGGGTAGTTATTCATTCAGAGCCACTGTCTTCCACTCAACTTTGAATTATCTGGCTGTTAGGATATCCAATACTGCTGAGGTCAAATAAAAGAAGAAGCAGTTCCACCCATAATTAAGGGCTTGTGTCAAAAGAAGAGCCAAGTGCTAAGTGCTTGTAATTTCCACGCGAGGATCTTACATGAAAAGAAAAGGCAAACACCACATGATGAATATGACCATGGGGGCACTAACACCCTAGGAAAATCTTCATGGGGCAAATTCCGCTTGACAGTACAGTCATTAGTATCCATTTACTGCATTATTTTTCAGTCTGCGTGCATTAGATTGTAAAGCCTCTCTGTCTGCATAGTTTTTTTAACTCAAAAAGCTCTAAAATGCTTTGTCAGTGCGCTTGAGTGCCGTTTTAAGATTTCACAAATATGTATGACCTTAGATTGGCAAGGAATAAAACTGCTAAATATCTTTACCAGCTGAATGAAAGCGTGTTCCTGTAAATTACAATTATTAAAAATATTCATAGGAGAATCAAGTTTTTTCCTTACGTTTTATGCAGCGATTGGTTCCTGGTGCAAAAACCCAGCCAGAGCAGCACTGCTGACCTCCACAGACATTCGGCCTGACAAAAAGGAAAACATATACAAAAACCATTGTGACATTAGACACAGAAAACCCAGTTTTTTTAAAGCATCCATTAATGTATACAGTAGATCCCCTGAAGAATCCATAAATGTGAGTGTGGAAGGCCTCAGACCTTTGTATGACAAACAGACCTGCCTGCAAAGGCTGTTATAGTTTCAGATCATCCTGATGTGGCTGGCCTATTGATATGAACGTCTATGAGATTACACTATAATTGCATTTTATTTGATAAAAATTTCAGGGCAAGTCATGTAACTCTATCTGAGTGCAGACCCACAAGTCCCTCATTCTGTTATGCGAGGAGTCCGGAGTGAAAACAAATACTGAGTTATCTGAGCCTTAAAGGGATTAGACACACGGGACATGAAAAGCACCCTGCATCTTCTATAAATCACTGAGCAAATGAGAGATGACAAGTTTTAAACAGTTATAACTGGATTCTTTGCACTCTTTAATCCTCACTTGCAGTGCAAGCCAATTTTTGAAGCAAGATAGATGAAAAGGCACCAGAGCACAAGAGCAACTTTGGGGCAACAGTTGAGGTGCTGGCAAGGATCTGTGCCCCGTCATCTTTTCACAAGATATTACGGTAAGTGGATGTCTGACTCATGGTGATTTAAGAAGATAACGGGGATTGACTCACTGACCTCAGTCGGACTGTGCTCATTAGATACTGCGAGCATTACCGAGGCGTCACAGGGATAACTTGCAGTTGTTTGGGCCCTCTGGCAGGCTTAGCTTTGTCATAAATCAAACACATCAGGCCAGGCCCGTGCCAAAGACATCAGTCATCACATTCAAATTCCATCACGGGATATACTGTATGTCTGTAATGGAGAACTTTATGCAACATTATTAGGATCACACCCTAAGTTAAAATATCGATAACACCTTGTTCGCACCTTGTTATACTTTTACTTAAACCCCAACCTGAGGAGTTGGAGTATTCTTTCACCACTGAGCTATCTAGATCAGTCAAACTTCAGACAGGTGCACTGAAAACAGGAGGGGAGTCACACTGAGTCAACTTGAATGTAAAAGAGAGTTAAGTGAACATAGCACTGCCAGCGCCACAGGGCACAGTAAATGAGCAAGCAAAGTGGGAATTGCAAGAGGAAATGTGTCATGAAGGCACTTTCTCTAATAAGCAGCAGATGATTCATCTGAAGTGTTAAAATTGCCATACAGACCAAGGTAATGTTCCCGTAGATTTATGTAATGCTACCTTCATGCTTCTTTAAAACTCAAAGAACCCTATTCATTTAACACTGAAATATGTTTTTTTGGCAATGGTAAGCAAGGCATTTTCCCTGTGTAGCAATAAAGCATGTTGGATCCAATACCACAGGCAGCAGTTTTCTTTATACACTTTAAACAGGCAGCACCTCAATTCAACCATGCATCACTGCAGCCGTCCGAGTGACGTGTATGTCCAGAAATGTTGTTTTTAATGTGTGTTAGACCACGGCCTTTTGGTGGTAGATGGTATAACACTGATTCCGTGGACATGGAGTCAGTAAAATTAAGATGCTGGACTGGAGTACTGGACAAGGTCTCTGTCGAGCTCGTCTCTTTGTGTGTTAAGTGGCACGTCTTCTAAGTCTTCTTTAGGGACAAAAGCATTAACAGCAACAGGTGGGGAAGGGAGCAGAGTTGGGGCATGAAATTAAATGTATAGGCCATTAGTCACTTTCTTCTTCATTTTTCTCATGTTTTAGGCTTAATTCAGGTGAGCACACATTATATGTATGCCAACAGATGGCAAACCAATTGGTTGAATTGGTTAGATGCAAAGCATCCCCCATGAATTGGAAATATAAATAATCCATTTCCTAAAGGCAAGGGGCCCTGTTATGACACACAAAAGAGATATTTCATTTATATTTCACTGTCTGCAACCCCAAGGTGAGCCATTCAAATCCCCGCCTGATTATTATGTAAACACTCTCCCCTCCAGTGTGGATCATGCTTTGTCCCTATGGAACAAACAGGACTGGATGGACGAGGGTTCATTTAACAAAAAGAAAAGAGCTCTAATATGGAAACAACCCACCATCCTGTCTGGAGTTTTACAGAGACAAAAAATTTAGGATTTGCTGCACTGAGAAAGGGCCATCGGAGAAACAGGTGTTTCTGATCACTAGGCAAATTTGCAAATGTTCACCAGCCAATGCTCCGGTTGAGCCACTACAATACATGGCCACAGGCAACAACAAAAACTGGAGCACACACATTGAAGTAGTCTGCAGCCTCTCTCCTACTACAATTTTAAATATACTGTAATGTGTCGTAATGGGAGGAAATGGTGATAATGGAAGGCTCAAAACAGTTCAGATAAAGTTCATCCATCCATATACACATTTGCTGTTCATTACAAGCATACACTATCAGCCCGGTAATCAGCATCACATTTAACCTCAGCTATTATTCCATGTCCTGCCATGACCTCCATGACAAAATACATACATTGCAGTTACAGTATTTCCTATGTGTTTCTAACACTTTGTAGCTGTTTCTGTGGGTTGTTACATCATCACATGGTTTGTTATGCAGAATCTGCATCAGTTGGCCACGGCTACTTTAGCTACAGTAAACCTCATTGATCGGTGTACAGTAAAATAGGTCACAGAAAATCCTTCAAAAGTAGGCTACAGCTTACACAGAGAATGGCTTGTGCAGCTTGATAAAGCAAGGTGAAACATTTTCACGTTAAACTGGAGAACACATGGCTGTCACTCTCACCCAGCAAGTCTCCTTGTGTTGGCAGATCCGGGCTTGCTGCTCTGCCTGCGGTTCACTCTGGTTCTTGCTGCTGCTGGCTGGCTGGTTGTCTGGCGGCGCGTTGCGCACCATCCCGTGGCGCAGAGGCATGGGTTTCTCGGGAGACGCCTGCAGCATGAGACGCTCCTGCTCTGGATGTATGCCTGTCGTCTTCCTGGAATGGTGTGCCTCTGGGCAGACGGACCAGAGTCCTAGATTGGCTGGTCCGAGGAGAAGCCTCTCCGGAGGGTTTGGAGGATGAACCGTCCTCTGGTCCCCTTGGCAAGTGAGCTTGACTCCTCACCCGGGACTGCTGCTGGTCCCAGACCGCCCGGTCTGCCCCTGCACCCTCTTTCCTCCCACCTGTTGTGTCCTTGAGACTGTTGCCAACTCGCATGAGCGCAACAGTCAAAACCATTAAAACGGCAAGTCCTGCACGGTCCATTTTGGGCATGCAAAGTTTGAAACTACCGCGTAAAAAGGGCAGATCGAGACACAGTTTTATCGAGAGCCCCTAAAATATGAACAAATGAAATCAAACAAAACAAATTAAATAAAAATGCTATGAGAGTTCAACAACACAGCATCCTCTCCCAAGAATGAAAAAGACCTGGATATCTCTTCATAATGCCCAGGTAACACTTACAAGGGATGTCTTCAAGTTATCAAATCAGCTCCTAACTACAGTCCAAAACTGAGAAACTCTATAGGCTAAGCTTTTCTCCTTGCAAAGATTAAAAAAAAACTATGTTAGTTTAGGCAAACATTATCCCATCTGTTTTAGTTTATGTTAAACAAGAAAATAGGCGCAGAGAGAGCAGTGCGTCTGGCTCCAGGGCTGCTGAGGCTGTACTCCTACTCCAAGTGAGAGAGTTTGAATCGTGCTCCCATGAATATCACCACCTCCTTGGATCTGAAGTCACCGGGAATTTTTGTAGGGATTGCATGCGCTTTGCAAGAAGAAACTCCCCCTTGTCGGCCGTATTGTTGCTTCCACTCACTGCGCCGCTCGGTCCATGTGCCCACACGCGCTTTCTCTGCCAAGTTACATCATGTTAACGTGTGTCTTTTCCTGATTCCTTTGCACAGCACAATTGAAGTTATCCTGACTGCAGCTGCATCAATCATTGCCTTCGTTTCAAATTAAAATTGACATGCTACAATATTTCTAAATAAGAAAATATTTCCAGATGTTACTCTTAAAGACTCGACAGCACTATTGTTGGATTATTAAAGGTAATACTGTCTCGTTTATGATTATTGAAAGTCACTGATTGGAGGCTATTTCATGTTATCACAGTGCCACAGGACAGTGTGGAGCACTTTGTATTGAATTTATAATGCTGCAGTTCAACTTGTACAGATTACAACACATAAAACATGCTTCCAAGCAATTTGTAGGCTTACAGACTTGCTTTGGTCTGGTAATAAATTGTAGCAACGGGAAGCTCACAGTTCAAACTCCAAATGAAACCTTGGAAAACTGGTGAGGTTATGTAACAAATCCCATTCATCTCCCTTTCTCATCCATGCTGCATCATCACTTTCCCTCTCACTGTCTGGAAACAACACATTACTCTTTTCCCATAAGATCTTAACCAACCCAAAGAGAGGTGGCTCCCTCCTCTCTTTCAACCCACAAAGATCTCTCTCTCTCTCTCTCTCTCTCATGAGTGGTCCCTGAGCATCATTAGCACTCACAGGACTGCCATCCAAAACACACAGCAGTGGAGAGGAAGACTGGTAGTCTGCCACATCCTCCTTTTCACCATAGTTGAGACCTACAAACCTCTAAAAAATGAAATTTCACCAGGAAAATTTTGGTTACTGTATCTAAGAGACAGAGTGTCCTTCCACCAGATTCTTGCCCTCCTTTTTTTTACTGTTGGCTCTCCAAGCAAACATAAGTGGAGACTTGGACCGAGCACCACAACTGATTACAGCTCATCTTCCACCCCATGAGAAATCTAATTAGAGAAGGAGGATGCATTCATCTTATGACTGTCCAGCCCTTCTCAACCCTCCCCCAGGCATGTTGCCTGCCCGGTGTCGATGGCGCCTCTGAAACCGATCATGGTCAGTTGACCCCAGCATCCTTGAGGGTGACCAGGGCGTGCACGGACAAATCCATGAGCTTCTATCTGATCAGTAACTTGTGTGAGCGAGCAACTCAAGTGTTGCTGTACTGCAGCCTCGCTCAGAGTCTTAATCTGTCTGAATCATGTTAAAATCTCAATGTTCTACTTGTGCAGAGCAGTTGTTCCAAACCATGTTTGGCAGGTATAACTTTTAAGTCCTGTCAGATAAATTATTGAATAAGTTCTATTCATTGAAGTGAATATTCAATCATATTTTCTCACAACTTTGTCAATGTGGTCAAATTTGTGTTTGTGCTACTTAAAATGGCAGCTTACATGTATCCATGGCTTCAACTGTCTCCACTCAGTTGTCAGTTTATTAGAGAACACCCAGTTGAAACTTATTCCCTCTAGGTTATAAGGTTCAGTTTTTGTTGAAACTTTAGCGAGGTGTTGATTCATCTGTGTGATCATTTTGGAGGATGCAGCTTGTGGTGTGCTGTTGAACTGTATTGCGTTATACTGACAGGTGTTTTCCATTATTTTGTCATTTATATCAGTAAGGGTAGGCAAAATAACAAACGCCTTTTTGTATAATGCAACACAGGTCAGCAGCAGCACAAAATGAAAGCTCCAAAATGATCATAAAAACCTTGAATCAACTGATCTATAAAATGGAACAGAAACACAATGTTATAGCATTCTTGAAAGCAGGCCTGTGGTATAAGACTGAACTGGTTTTACCAACTGTACGTGGATATAAACTGACACCTGAGTGTTTCGCAGCCGCGTATCCATTACTTCTAGGTATTTGACCATTTCTGATTTCCCTTTAGCATAAATATTTGTGTTTAATTCCACTAATTTTAGATAGCTATCTCAACTTTTTATCAATTAGGCTACTTTTACCTAACTATTGAAAATGTTCTACATTGCTTTGTTAACTATATCAAATCTTAATCCATAGCTTTTAGCTAACCAATCCAAACATTTGCTTTGAGCCATTTCAACTTTTTATCCATCACCTTATCTAACTTTTTTTTAACCATTTATTCATTATTTCAGCTGGCTCTTAACTGGTGTTTGATACTTTTACACCTTCCTTGCTAACTCGTTTTCACACGCTCAAATACTACTTGTGGTTAGTGTTGGGCTGATTTTCTTAATTAGTTGATCTACTTAGCAGTCTTTCACATAATCTGTGGCAACTGTACAAGTACCCTCTGAGGCAAAAGTAGCCTACCCCTGTTCAGGAATCTTTGAAGATGTGTGGAGCAGCTATCCACGTTATGTAAGTGGGCCTTAACGTGGCCCAATTTGATACAATTTGCAGCATCTGGAGGAACTCTAGAATAAATACCAGGAGGATGTCTCTGGCTATGACCGACGCTTCAACACAAAGAGTCCTTTGAAAACTCTGGCATGACAACCAAGCCACTCCTATCATCTTTCAAACGCAGAGCTGAAATATAACTGCATTACACTGCACAGTTTCTTACAAAGCACAGGGTCATAGTAACAATAACAACATCCAACTCTTGTAATTACACTGATGCATACAGCTTGTGTGTGTGTGTGTGTGTGTGTGATGAATAAAGCTCAAAGGTGGATTTGATTTGCCTCCAGACTACTTAGTGCTTTCAATTGCACCACTTCCTAGATGGTTTTCAGTGTATAACTGTGAGGCAAATGTTTTGACGCTACTGAACACACATTGGATGCCTTCTAATAAATTCTATCATGGGAACAAACTCTACATGTTTGCCTGTCAGCACGAATGTCCCGAGAGAGACACACATTTGCATCCATTTAGTTGAGAGTGGCTGCCTCGTCACCACAGCGAGTGAAGGGTCAAGGTTCAAGTGTACCCATTAGAAAGCCAAACATTATCACTGCACCCAGAGTGTAGGACTCTCATTATAAGCAAGTATCAAAAGTGCATTCTTAGCCGTTGCCTCCAGAATTTTAAGTGATCCATGTGAATCGGTCTCTGATGACTTTCAATGGCGAGCACCAACAAGGAACGTCAATCTCTTCGTGAGCTACCTTTTGCCGTTTGTATCAAAGGCCTCAGCTCGCCTTCCTCTTTGCCCAGCAGCTAACATAATACTGACATTGTTCACACTGGGCAGCAGTAAGGACCTGCGGGGAAAACGTGGAAAAAGGAGATTCGCTTGGCAAAAAACAGAATCGTAAAGAGCTGAAATTATGTGCTTCATTAATGTAGTTTTTTTTCATTGAACATGACAGCTTTTCCTTGGAAGGAATAATGTAGAAGACCTCCATCGTGCTTCGTAGCAGATTGAGCAGCATACATTGAACAGTCATTCACGCAACAAGAGGAAACAGTCAAAGATAGAGAAGAATAAATGTAATGTGCTCAGGCCAAGGACAACAGGGTCTTTCCCAGCTTGCATGTATGAAGTGCTGTCAGCTGGGTAATAGAAGTAGGTCACATGGGCGTTTTATAAGACAGGAACTTCCAATTTGCTTTTCATGATATTCATACTTGTTTTGGTTGGTTTTTTTTCCAGGTGCGTGTTGCAAGTGCTGGCTTAAAAAAAGAGAATCGTATGTGTGTGCTTCTAAGCCATGCTATACATGCAAGCCTTGCATGGCATTGTTATACATTGTTGGAGACAAAGGGAAAATCAATCAACTCCATCTATGCTTTCAGATATGGGACAATAGTGGAGTTAGACAGACTTTAGCACCATTGGCTGTGGTTCTGATGCATGTCATAGCACTCACAATACATCCACCCTGTATTACTTCACGCTTGAATGATCAGCTCATTCATTTATGCGTGTGTGGTTAAGTTAACAAAACCTTTAAGCTGCCAGAGATGTCAGTGGTAAAAGAAATCAACAGGAAAACTTTTACAAAGATTGTACTTCCCTCTTACACATTACCCTTCTGCCTCCTCTGAAAGGACAAACAGTTTGGGTTTTGTATACAGAAATCATGATAAGTACACATACATTTTAAAACACAGATTGCAGTACAGATTGAGGAGAATACTGGAGAATAACCAACGGGGTGCTAAGTGAACCAGATGAGGTCAAACCTGGTGTCCGTGGTCATCCTAGAGAGACAAAAAGCATCAGTATCTTCTTATATTGTTGCTTTATTTATTTTATGAGTTACTGACATTATCAGCATGTTTCTGTGAGATTTAAGACCTAAGGAGTTCGATGGCAACTTTGGTGGGCTGTTCAAATACACACTGGCCATCATTTTTTAATGCTGACCAGTTAGAAAATATCCCACTAAATTCTGTAAATACTCTCTAAATCCTCCACTCCAGCCTTGAAATTTGTGGTGTAGTCCCTCTGTCTCTTGAAGTTTGATTTAAAAGTGTCTCTGATGAACAATACACAGAATGACGTCATACTACTGGATGATAAATGCCACTAGAGCAGATTCAAAGGGTGGATCATGCTGGCAGCCAATTAGGTCAAATAAGAACTTGCCATAACTTTCCAGAAAAGTATACATTTTCCAAAGATGTGGGGTCTTTCAGTCATTAGCCAGACACAGCCTAAAACATACAGATTCACATGAAATCAGTCACAGCATAAATCAAGACTGGCAGTAAAGTCTAAATAAGAGCAGGATGGAGATTGTGGCTTCTGCGACATGCATTCTTGTACATTCTGAGCATTAAGTCGTCATGTTTTCTTTGGCTTTAGCAGAATTCACTAAAGAAAAGGCAGAGGGAGGAGTTAATGTGTGTGATAGATCATCCTGGCTGTTCACCCACAGCTTTCTGCCTCCTTCTCCCCACTTTTCTCTCCCCTCCCCTTCAATTTTCCTGGCCCCTCAACTTCCATTCAGCGTGCCTCTCCGGCCGCTGGCTCAGGACTCAGGACTCTCTTCCTTCTGGTCCCCTTGGCTGTGACCTGGCCAGAAGGCCTGCTGGACTGGCTCAGCTGCTATTTGCTCTGAACTGGTGATAAATGGCCATGCGCCCCACAATTTCAGTCCCTGTTCACGTTGTTTCACAGTGTCTGCACCACCCGACCATGGAAAATCAAGGTCAAGCATTTTCCACATTAAAAGCTTAACCGGGAGGATATAAATGGATATCTGCTGCAATTACCCTGCATCGCCCCACCCTCCATGGGAGAAAAATTACTCCACACACTTATCTCTCAATGTACAAACTCATGGCTCTATTCAACACACTTTCATAACAGACAACTTGAGTGATGCAGAGGCAATATTAGACAGGATATTTTAGAAATTGGGGCAAAGGTGAAACAAGAACCATTGAGTTCATGCCAACTGTGTGGCACCAAATGGCCAATGACTTTCCAGTAGTTAACCATCTAAATCCGGTGTGTGTAATTTTCAGACATGCAACTGGTGCAGTAAAGAGCAAGGACTAAAGCTTCTCTGATGTCACATTGTAAAAAAAAATGGAAAAAAAGGATAGATATTCAAGTTAAGAGACTACTTTGGATCTATTTCTTTTTACATCTAACTTTAATGAGCATTGTGCTGATCTCATAAAAGTGGTTTTATTTTTGAGGCAGGACCTGTAAAAATACTGTTCACACTTGTGCGGGAAGCATTATATTCTATTCATAACCACCTTTAATTGCCAAGAAAAGGGTCATTCCTTTTTTCAGTACATTTTCAACCAGGTAAGCAAAGACAGCCTATACTGTTAAATGATAAATACTGCTAAAAGTAAAGATACAGTGACCACATACTTTGAATCTTAGTGTTTTTCAACACCAAACAGAAATTGAAACTGTGATGGACTGTCACAGAAAAACAGCTTCTTCTTTTTGTTATTTCAGCCAAAAGCCGCACACTCAACAGTCTGACCACACAAAAAAGGAATGATTTAACAAATTGTCAGTTGTTTTGATATTAGACTGCCTGCTGTTGAGTAATGCAGGTTAAGGTCTGTTTACCTTTACTGCTGGGAATTGATGATGCATAGACCCCTTTTGGTAGCTGACTCACTGATGACACGTGCCTTCCAGCCTGACACAAAACTGTGGTATCGTGTGTAGTTTGAGCCAAACCAATTGCAAACAGCCTTCTCAGGCTGTCTTTCTCTCCATATGTAGCGTTAATGTAATGTTCATGTTTAATGGTTGCTGGACGGGCCTCATGCTTGGCCAGCTCTGAATGCAGAATCATGTGCTCTCTTCACTAACAGTTAGGTGAATGAAAACTCTTCTTCATTGCTTCCAATTAACAGTGAAGTCGAGCACCAGAAAGTTATGATGCGATTTAACCCCCTGCATGAGGTCAATTTGACCTGAATAGCTTCCTATTAAGCATGATAAATGTGTTATTTTTCAATCCATTAAACCTTTTCCCCATAGTCCATTTAATCAGAGAAAACCACTGGCCTGCCGTAACCTACGTCCTGTTTACCAAGAGCTTAATTAAAGGAAAAAGGGGATGGCACAAAAATGATCCAAAATGACTTCAAAGTGATTTCTGACACAGACTTTCGCTCATTATCAGTCAAGTGTTGGGTGGGAATCCCTCCAGCATGTGGGTCAGTGGAGTTACATCAACAGCAGCATCAACAAAGACAAAACTTCATTCCAGCCAGGGCGACAGCCATCAATGAAACCTTGTTATGGCCATGGGATCCATAGGAGTGGACTGAAGGGAAGAATAGGGGCGTGATGTTCAGCAAGGAAGCCTCTCTGACTGCACTGACCTGTCTGAAAGAGCCCCCGGGCAGACAGACACCAAGGCCTCCAACAGATGTTTGGGGAAAACTGCAACCCATTCATCATGGCACGTTTGTGGAATCTCTTTGAACTTTTGTGCCAAAGTTGCCAGAACCAGAAGTTCAGAGTAGATAAGATAGAGTAGAATAGATTAAGATAGATTGATAGCTAGACAGATAGTTTGCTAGCCAGATGGCTAACTAGCTACCTAAATGGATAGATAGATAGATAGATAGATAGATAGATAGATAGATAGATAGATAGATAGATAGATAGACAGATAGATAGATAGATAATTCATAACTTTATTTCCATGTGAAGAAAGCCTTAGTTCCTGAATGTCACTGCCCAGCTCATAAATCACACCCTCAAGGGAGCTGTTGGGCTAGACAAGTTATTGCACAACACTGCCTTCAAGCCTACACCACCTTCACTTTCCTGCAGTGTTCTTATACACACACACACACACACACACACAAAATTAAATTGGCATGTCAACAATGGAGTGTGAAGTCATGGCATGGTTGCAGGGTCTCAATCAGCCCATGTGGGCCATGTGGGGAATTGTTTTTTCCTCCCAATCTCCCATGACACAGCAGTGGGGTTTACATCACCCGAGGCAAAGATGACAAGATGACAATGACAAAACTCTAAACAAAAAACATTTGCAGAGCCATTAAAATGGCTCTTCCCATCTGATTGCAAACATTTTGAAAAAAATAAAAGACAGAGGAACAACCACATAATTTATCCTGTGGACTGTCTTTTGTTAACATTCCATTTCACTCTAATGTAAAAGCATTCATATGACTGGACCCAAGCCTGCCGGTACAGCTGAGTTTTACACTCAAGCACTCTGTAGGGAGCAGGAAGAGAGGCCCCGTGTGTCCAGAGCCCTGTCTCCTTAGCAGCACTAAGCACTCAGCAGGCTTCAAGGGCGAATGTTCATTAGGGAGCCAAGTTTTAATAAGCCCGCAGACAGACATGCTGCTACACAGCCTCAAGTGCCAGAAGAGGTGAGTTTTCTTATCCTGCTGATCCGCATGACTTTACATTGCATCATGAGCAACATATCTACGTACAGGACTGAACGGTCACCTACTGCACACCACTGAACATCAGGTCAGGGGGCAAAGGAAAGTATGTGAAATGCATTAGGTACTTAAATAGTGGAATTGGAGTTGGATAGATGCAAATGAATTGAGACTGAAGGGTCAAGCAATGTGAGAAAGTTGACTGAGCATTTGCAGCGAGTGGTTCACATTTACACCAACCCTGCGCAATTACAGTCTGGGTTCAGGCTCGAAGTGCCTTGCCCAAGGGCATCCAAGTGAGCGTGTGTGTGTGTGTGTGTGTGTGTGTGTGTGTGTGTGTGTGTGTAATTCACTTGCCTTAAATTATTTTCCAGTAGGTCATGGGGTGTAAACCAGCAATTAACTCATACTCTCTGCCACCAACCTCATGTTTTCCCATCTGTGGACAAGGAAGTAGAGTTCAAATCTGTGAATAAGTAAAAGTAGTAAAACCACCATTTAAAAATACTCCACCACAAGTAAAAGTCCTGCAGTCCAAATTTTTCTGAAGGTAGGACAGCATTATCAGCGAAATGTACTGAAAGTCTCGAAAATGAAAGTACTTCTTATGCAGTAGAATAACCCTTGTGCAAGAATTATGCATAATATTCTATGAACTGATAATATCTTTGTGTATTGTATATCTATTAATCATTAAAAATAGTTAAAAAGAACATTTTGGGAAATAAATACCAGTCTGCAGACAGAAAGCAGGTGGAAACAGGTAACCTGGTCCCGCTAATGCTCACTAACACATTATGTTTTGTTTATGTAATCTGTACAAAGACCAAAGTGTCAAAATGTTTGCGGTTTTATTGGGGGAGGTTAAGTGCTAGACTTATTCTTGGCTACTTGTAGCTAGGTTTAGCTAGCTTTTGCTTCCTGTTTCCAGTTGTAATACTAAGCTGCAAAGTAACTAAGCAAAAGAGCTGCCAGAGAAATGTTCAAATACAACATCATAAGTGAAATGTTGTTAAGTAGGGTTTAAGTATTATAAATTGGAAATACTCAAGTAAAGTGCAACCAGTTATCTCTTAAGTGTACACAAGTACAGAACTAAAATAAGTGGACATGGTTACAATTCACTGCCGTTAACCCTATATTCATACCAGATCTGTATCATATCTATCAACCTACTACAAAAACAGCCTTTTTATTCAAACAAATTATAGTCACCAATCCAAAGATAAGAACAGGGTTGTCACAGAAGGAGCCTTGATTTGGTGTCTATGACAAATGTTGAGATGCAAGACATCAGTAATATATAATGTAATTAAACATAAAAACACAAGAGCATATCAAGGCTGTACTTTATCACTCTGTCATTATGGAGTGAACTGAGTATGATAACTGATCCACTGTTATTTCTGCAATGTCAAAGGGCTCTCCATGCACAATGAGTACCCAGCCTTCTCTCCTCAGGCATGATCTTGGCACAGTCCAAGCTATTGTTTATGTAAGGAAGAGGTAAATTACTAAATGAATAAGAAAAGGATGACAGCTAAGTAGAAGAATACATGATAATGGATGTGACGGTTATCGAGAGCTGTTAACAAAACAATAAGTTCATGAAATTGTCCTTCAACTGTTTCCATTTAACTGTGCCGGCCCCAAGATAAGATAACCCAGAGGAATAAATCACAGGGCTCGCATATTAAGACTTGCATGACAGACCTTGATTTAAGTCCATTCTGTGTGGGATGTTTAGATAGATTTCAGAGCAAAATTTGGCTTAAAATCTTGCACATTTTGTTCTGTACCAGGTTTTGTGTTTGGAGATCGTCAAAGGCTCCAGGGGATTTCAAACTGGGCAAAAGGACGATGGAATGGAAGGGTGTAGTGGTATTCACAAACAACCCAGTTTCTGTTTGTTGTTTGTAGATAGATCCAGAATATTTTAAGCCTCCCTCTGAAAATAAACAGATTCTGTGGCATTGTAACAAAACAACAAAGACAGATGCAGCCAGTAATATTAGCCACAAAGGGCTTGGCTAATATTAAAGGGTTTGATGGTCGAATTCGTATTAGTCCTACTACTGTTTCCCACCACCTTATTGTTTTCATCTCACCAGTTGAGAGCATGTGATGAGAAGTTTCGGTAATCACTGGCTGTGATTGCTTGCAGAGGGATCAACCATCTGTCCGCCATTTAGCATAAAGAATGATTCCATGTTTGCAACGAGTAGTCAGATCTACTTATTAGATCACTGCGTCATCCCTTATGATGATGGATAGTGTCATGTAGGGTCACTCTTATATCAAAAAAATGCACTCAGTGTGTGTCTGAGACCAAGCCACATCTGGAGGCAACCTGGGGGCTGTTAATCACAAACCTAAACAGAAAATAGCTCAATCTGCTTGTCACAAACACCCAGAAACTCCTTTAGTTGTATAAGAGCCTTTATTATGTCATTTTCGTACTTAGCAAAAGACAGAAAATGGATGGTTTTCATATGTATATATTTATGTGGTAATAAATACAGGGTGTCTGTGAATTATGACTAAAAACTTAAGTGTTATACTGTTTTGCCATGGATGTTTATTTCCATGCAAAGGCTTTTTGGAGTGTTTCTGGGTGAATTCTTTGCTGATGTAATGTTTACTTTGCCACAAAAATCTTGCCGTTGCATTCTCTAATGACTGCAACAAGATCACAGATTTATTCAGTGGATGGAAAATATCTCAACCACAGTCCACGGACAGTGTTGGATATCTGACGAAAGTTGTATGTCCTTGTGGAGCTGTTGGCCAGTTACGCAAAAGGCTTTGAAATGATGATGGTGGTCTGGAATGGACGGTTTAAAAAAGTTGGGGGATTCCATCATGTCCGTGAAATATGTTGGCTGATTGGCAGGAGTGATGCTGGGAAAGAAACAAAGCCCGATGGTGGGGGGTGGGGGGGGTGGGTGCAACATCTTGACGGCCAGTCTGATTGATTATGATGACAGTGGAATGGCTGAAGAGACGGTGAATATTGAGTGTTTTTGTGTGTGTTCGCAGGGTTTCACAGCCTGGACAGTGTCACTGTTGGGCCTTGTTCCCTGCTCTTCAGCTTGCTCCAAGCGAAACAAACAAATCAGAAGCGTGTCAGCATGCCTCTTCTCTGTCTATCAGCCCAGAGCAAGAACATGTATTTTCTTTGACCCTGTGCACGCATTTCATGGCAAAAGAAGCCCTTTCCTTTTGGAGTCTTGCATTCTGTTGTGTTCATTTTACTTTGATGTGTCTGTTGAGAACTGTAAAGCATAATGTGTTCTTTGTTTTGTCAGGAACACATGACTCTTTGAGTTACTTCTCTAAAAGACCCCAAGAAAACACAGATGACTCGTTTCTTTGAAATTACTAAAAGTGAGTGAGTCACGTTTCTCATCATAGAAAAATGCATAAAGTAGTCATGTGTTCAGAAAATGAGAAGGAACAAAAGGTCTTTAAAGATAATGCTCAAAATACAGATTTGTTTACATGATTCTCCCTGATATTCTTGGTGTAGCAGAGTGGTGACCCCTAACGGGGGTTCCTCTACAGAGCCTCATTTCATCAGTCACCATAAAAGAAAAAATATACAGGCAGATCCTCACATAACTCACACCCAGAGCAAAGCAAACACTCTCTGCCATGTTCGTGGCCTCTCTCATGTACTCACTTGTCTCTAGCCTTTAATGTCCTCCCCAAAGTGCCCTGGATGGTATCCTCATCATCCCATTGGGTGGCTGACACCCTCAAACAGGAAGGGACTCCTGCCATGACCCATGATGCTAACAGAGAAAGCAGAGAGGAGCCTGGAGTGAGTTACATCATATCCTCTTTGGGCTGACTTGGACCTGGAACCTGATAATAACTTTATGAGAAGCGGGACCTGCAGTACTCCTCTAACTGGAGACAAGATTTGTGAAAAATGTCATTTTGTGTTGACTATTCTCCATGATTACATGCACTGAATCCAGCTATTACGTGTTGCAATGTCTGTCAAGAAGAGCCATGTGAATCTACTATTCATGAGAACATAGCTGAAATCAGGTCAAGAACACTGTCTCATTTTTAAAGGGTTTAGTCGGCAGGCTGCCATTATCTAAAGTAGGAGCTGGGCACGTTTTAGAAGCAGCGGCTGATAGGATGCAGTCAATCTTTCTGTCAGTCTGAACAGAGCCTCACCCTGTCTCCCTCTCTCACTGGGGTGGTCCCTACTGGGCCGACCATCTCTGTTCAGGATGACTTGGCTTCGGACAGGAACACGGTTTCCTTCAATCAGCATTTTCCAGCAGGTGTGCTGCACCTCTCTTTTCTTTCATCTCTTACTGACTGACTGGCTCCTGGCAGTTGCCCCTGAATAAATCCAACAGTATGCAGTGTGGCGTGTGCTGCCAGCCTACACTCTCACACACTGGCGTAGCTGAAGCCAAGCAAAATGTGTGCGAATGCAAAATCCTTATTTGACTTGTTTTTAACATTCTGTCTGTGATGCACCTGTCAAACTGTTTTTCCCTCAACTGGTCTAACTTAACTGCACAGAGGTGAAGGTGATGTGTGGCCATGGACTGTAAACACTCTGTAATCTGCCCGCTGCTCATGTGTACACAAAAGGAGGTGGCACATGTGCTGGCCAGATGTGGCTACTATTGTTGTGGTTTCACGGCTGTGGTCAGTGAAACCCACTTAAAACCTCATCCTCTAACTGGAGAAAGTATGAATGAACAAGTTCCCCTGTGAGCTGACAAACCCTGATGACTTTTAGCCCAATAGATGACTAAAGGCTGTAGAACTTCCACATTGTTGTGGTGTAGCCCAAACCGCAGACCAACACGGTGTGTCATTCACAAATACTGTACCTAAGGCAGTGTGATGTGGTTTCTGTCTATGATGATACGGATTGTCTTCTCCCCTCTCAAGTATTCTTAATAATTCACAAATTAGCGCATCAACATGGGGATGAGGATAGTGCCACACACATAGCGTCCTGACTCAGTGCGTGTAGACGTATGGCCAAATACAGCATGACCCCTCTGCTGAGCAGGATTTGATTGGAGACAGGGCGAGGAGTTACAGTGTTCACGATCAAACCAGTGGCCTGGAGCACGTTACTGGCTCACAGTGGCTGTGGTTGGAAAGAAGACCAATGCCAGGTTTATTAATGGCCAGTGCCAACTCAATTTTCTGGCATATTTCAGGACCCTTAGGGTGGCAAGCATCCCATCAAGTCCTGCTTGTTCTCTCCAACACAGCTGTGGGAGTCAAGATTAATGACAGTGATTTTGATGCTGACCTTTTGACCCTAAGCCAGAGCTATGCAGCTTTTAATCACACTGGAAGAATGCGTCACGAACCACTGTGATTTTTCTCCATGGTGCAGGAACTGTACAAGGCATTTTATATGCACGTACAGTTAAAAGGGACAATTTGATTGAGTTCATGAGAGGACAGACAGAAACAAGGCAGAGTCTGCAGCTGTGCTAATGGCTCTATGAGGCCATATTAAGCATTTGTTAATCAGCAATAAACAGCACAATTTGCAGCTGAGACCAATGGGGATGTCACTGGTCATAAACTAAACAATTGGACTGAAAGTGAAATTTTCACCTGATGATGGAGCAAGTACCAAAAGAATCAGAGGATCACTAATGTTATCAGTATTCATCCTCAGGCAATCATGAATATCTGTACCAAAATTTAGGGTAATCCATATGGAGATACTTGGTTGCACTAGAGGAAAAGTCAGAGGATCTCCACAGCAATCAGGATTCAGCCTTTTTGTATCATTTATGGCAATCCATCTAACAGCTGTCAGTTGTCAAAATGTCAACCTCATTATGTTGCTGAGAAGAAAACTCAGGGATTCACCAAAGGCAGGATTCATTGTCTAAGACGCCTGAATGTCTGCACAAAATGTCATAGCAATCTATGAAACAGTTGAGATATTTCAGTCCGGGCCAAAATGGACCACCAGACTACAGTCGTGAACTTGCCTTCCTTAGACCATCAGGATGAATCTTATTTGACAGTTCATTCATATATGATAAGGTGACAACCCTTCTGACGATAAGAGCGGAGAGGCACAAGGGTGTTTGTCAAATAGTTGGACAGTCCACCCTGTCTTTGCAGAGGAAATATAAGGACTGAAACCTTTCCCGACACACCAAATATAATACAGCTGCACATCCCAGCAGGACAACTAACCCCATGAATCGATAGCCTCTCTCCAGCATCATATATAACATAGACAGCCATCAGCTGGGGAACACTTAATCTCCACGCTAGCAGTTTTTCAAGACCGCTTGTGGCTGTAAGCTTCTGCTCGTCTCTGACCTCAGCTGTTCGCATGGACGTTTATATCATTTTCAAAACAAAGCCTGTGTTGGCGGTCCTGTTTCTGCTAGAGGAACATATTTTAATGAGGCCCTTTCATGTACGTGTGGCCACTCATACATATTGTTCAGCCTGGACTCCCTGCATCCCAGCTTGGGTGTTGAGAGTCAGGTCTCAGCACCTAAATCACAAAGGATTGATAGGAGCAAAAGAGAATCTGTGAAATATCAAAAGATGAGGGGGGAAATCTCTTTAATCAGCAGCAGTATCCCTTCCATACATTCCTTTGCTGCACTTAGATGCCAGACCATTGTCATCACTGTGACGCACATTTCTCACAGTCGATTTCCCCATAATCCACAACAACATCAGTGGCAGGACCACAGTGTTACCAGTCTTAAAAGGAGCCAGTTAAAACCCTGGTAGTGCAGCTGCAGAAGACAAAACTGAAGTACAGACACCCTTCAAAAAGCAAAAGAGTCAAAGTCATTTTAGTGGTCAATCACTGTGGAAAGAGGCAGAGAGCTTTCCTAGTCTGCTCGGGAAGACTTTGTATGCTCCCACACGGAGACCTGATGTTTGCCAGTGTTTGGACCCAGGCCTGAGGGTAGCATGAAGTCAGTGCACTAAACAAGTGTGGGACAAACTTCCTGGGGAGAAGTTCAGTCCAGGCCCACCACTGCAGAGATGCTCTCCTGTCTCCCTACAACCCTGATTAAGATTGGCCTCCAAAATCGGCCCAGTCATCACAGATGATGAATACATGCAACCAATCCAGTTGGCAGATAATCAGTGGCGTCCAATCAGGTAATGAGGACCTGCATGGTGGAATGGGAAGCAGACAACCCCGTGGGTGTCTAGCAGGAGGAAGGGAGAGCAGTCATGTTCTAAAGATAGTTAAGGCATGTCACATTTGTGCTTTCGCCCCTGTAAAGATCACTGGCTGTGGACAATTATCTTTGATCAGAGAAGCCGATGGACATCTCCTCAGAGGCAGGGTGTCTGACTCCAAGATGGGAAATGAGGCACTGAATTTTCGATCATGTAAATTCTTTGGTTGAGGAGAACCACCCATAAATTGACTCCCCCAGGAACTTGGCAACCCCAAACCCCCAAAACCAAGCTGCAGTCAGGTCTGGAGATGTTTATGGAATAGTACATGGAAAATTTGTCGGGGAAACATGTTTTCCCAGGGAATTAGTATCATCGGATGAATTTACAAAAATGCACAGTGTTGTTGCTGAGTGATCTCCCACAGGTTCTCTGGGGAAGGAGAGTCGTTCCAACATGGTACATTACTCTTAGTGAGTGCCAGAGGATGACTTTCTGATTTGTGGTCCCTCTTTAGCAAGCATTCCTGGGGGAAATTCGAGAGAGACCATTATGCAAATCCACAGGTGCATGCCAAGACCAAATAACTGGACTCCTGCCTCCAAGTACTTCAAGATGCCTTTCTGCCTGCTCCTGATAGTGTTCAGACCACAGTGTGAGGAGACACGCCAGGAACATGTGGGTGTAGCGTGGAGGGCCATGGGGCCTGCATGTCCGCAGCTTTCAAGCAAAGCAATTAAAAGTGAAGTTTTAACTGGTAGAGTTCGCTATCAGACAGTCTCACCGAGGAAGCAAAAACATTCAGCCTTGCAAGAGCTTGCTCCTATCTCAATTTGCACTGATACAGCTGTCAGTTATGCCATCGTCTCCATATGGTGAAAGGAAAGGGAACCCTCACTTTCCATTTCCGCTTTCAGTGGTTGGGTTATCGTATTCCATGCACAGCTCAGCTCTGAAAAGACCAACTTCTTCAGCCTTCAGCTGATGAAGAACCAGCAGGCTTGACTGAATTTTGTTTATTTTCATATGTGTTGTGTGCGAATGTGTGTGTGTTGTGGTAGGGGGGTGCCATTAATGGAAGGGATTCAACCAGGCCTGTCCTCTGCGTTGACGACATAAAAGTGTAGAGGGTCAGCTGGAGACAGGAAAGCCCCTCATCTTTACTGTTGCTGACCTGCCCCGAGGGATGACAGCAGAAGAGCTGTGTGTCCTCCACTCACATCATATGTAGAGCCACTGCCCCCTTGTGTCTAAAACAAGAACTCTGCAGGCCAACGAAAGACAACGTTTGAGCTGAAAGAAAGATGTGTCATTAAAATAAAGAATAGCATTCCTAAAATTTGTGTCAGGGACCACAGCAAAGAGGTTTTTATGTCTAATATGAGACTGATGTTTGATAGACAACTTAAAGAAGATAGTGTTGCGAGAGACATGGGTGCACCCATTCGCAGTAAGAACTACTTGCCCCTGAGGTCAGGAACATCGGTAATCTCCCGGTCCAAAATTCAGCTGTGGTAAGCGTTTGTAATCATTTCTGAACCATGATATGATGCACAAACAGTGAGATAACGTAATAAGAATTTAGTCCATCATTTTTATTTCCATTAACAAAGGACCCGCAGTGCAGAGAATCTCAAAACATTCATCAGCAGAGGCTTGCTATTAAAAAAAGAAAAGAAAAGGAAAAACGTACCCCAGCTTCAAAGTCATAGGCAAATATTTCACAATATCTACATTGCTAAAAGTCATACTTGGACAAACTAACCCAATACCCTCCAAACATAAAACAGAGTAGTAAGTGCTCATGAAAAGGAAAACATTCCACAAGAACATAAAACTACAGGACAAGACCTCCTTCATAATTTCATAATGGTCATGTCATCTAATGGAACACCAACTAACACGTAATGCTTAAACTACCTTTCCTACAGATTAATATATCAGCCATGGTGTCGGTGCTGAAAACGCACCCTCAGTGAAACAGTCTCATGAGCGCTTATAACATCTTCACTGTTCTCCTCAGCACATCAGGTCAACATTGCACAACCCAAACACACACAAATCCACAATCCTTCTAACAAACCTCTTAACACTGTCAAAGTCCAGCTAAAGCACACGCAAAATGCTCATCAAATCCCACTTTAGTGGCTCCTCCGAGTCAATGCATTTAATCCCAGCCTGCAACAATTAACAGAGTCCAAATGGTGACTCGTTAAATCTCTTAGTGGCTAAGTCAAACTTTCACTGACGACAACGAGAACAATGTTGGGAATGGAGCTGCTTTGTGGGGAACATTAACTTATTCAAATCAAAATGCTACCTAAAAGAATTCAACATTTCCTTTATGCTTTTTGCTCAAATCATGTTTTTTTTTCTTTTCTCTCCTAAATGCTCTACAAACATTTTGACTGGCAGCATACACTATTACAAAACTGCTAATAAACATGTAAACACTGGAACAGCAAAGGAAATGCTACACAATAATGAATACAAAAAAAACAAAACATGAAAACATTTCTGTTGGCTCAGGATGTGGACAAAACTAATAGCATTAAAAATAAATAGTTTTACAATAATGTAGTGGAAAAACAAAGAGGGAATATTGCCCAAAGATATAATGCTTCTGTTTACTGACGATGTGGGATAATATGGCTAAAAGTTGTACAGTCAGGTTGTACAGGGTTGGAAGGAGGCAACTATGAACAAACAGCATGTGCGTGCTTCGCCATATGTGAGCATGAACACATATACACCTTTGTCAGGAGGATGCATAGGTGGCTTAGGAAATTCTGAGGTAAACCCATAAAAGGCTGTGAACAAGAAAGTAAAAAACATACAGCATATATAACAAAACCTTTGTTATATATGAGCTCTCCCCAACATGTGTGTGGGGGGGTGTAAAAATGTAGAAACATCATAATAGCTATTACCTGTTCCTGTCATCTATGCTTGTCTCACCTGTGTACCTCTCTGGATACAACCAGAGGCAAAGGGCACGAATAAGGCAGGTTATAAAACATAACAGCATTTACCGCTCCTGACAAACATAGTTTCAACAGTATGGGTCAACACAAATATCTTCTTCAAGAGATAATAAGTTAAAAACCATGTATAAACAATAGAAATTACTTGGCTTCTTTTAAAACCCATAAATCTCTAACAGAAAAAAAAGCTTACAGAAATTATATAAACTCTCAACCCATCAAAACCACCAGTGCACCAGTAAAGAAATCCCCTTCTCCTTAAACAGCAAACCAAAAAGTAACAAGATGAAAAGGTATGTATACACACTAGTATGTACAAGTGTTGAAATAAAAGAGTGATATTAGATATTTACATACAAACATCAGTCCCTGATCGATTAAGGCCAAAGTGCTGTCGATGCATGTGTCGCCCACATCACATGTAGGCTGCTGTTGCACTTAAGTGTTCCTCAGTTTGCAAATTGCAAAAGAAGCGATTATACAGTAATACTCAAGGCCTTCGCTTTAGCATCAGTTGTCTTTCAAACATATAAAACGTAGCAAACTTTTAGCTTTAAGAAATAAAACAAGCCCAAACCTTACCTTCCCAGCAGTCTATTGTTTTTTTTTTTTTTTTTTACAAAAACAAGATATTTTATTATACATACAGTAGTACTAGAGTTCATATTATCAAGTCCTGATTCCAGTTCAGCCTTGTACAACTTCCTGTAACGCTCGCTCTCACCCTCAGCAGAGTATTTATAGGGAGTCCTGCTGGTTCTTTGCCAGGACGGCCGCCCGGTAAATGCAGATGAACGCAGGGAACTGGTGCGGTGAAGTGGCCAGCGCTGGCTCCTTCCTGTGCGAGTGGAACCGCACACCAGTGACAGACGAGTCAGAGCATGCCAAAGCCTTCGCTACCCTCACTGATGGCCAGCTTCAGCATCTTGTGCAGCTCCTCGTAGGAGTCGTAGGTAGGGAGGCACAGCTGGTTAAAACTAGAGAGAGAGGGACCGTGAGGAGTCAGCTAACCCCTAACCCCAAGAACTGCATGCGACTGAACGCGAGAGTCGACATTTTACTTATTGTTGACAAATCGAATGAGAAGGGAAAAAAACCCAACAATGACTTTTTTGTAAGTATTTCCTAGCATGATAAAGGCCTGTCCAAAAACTATTAAAACACACATCAGTGACCCATGTCGTTGCATTAGGTGATGTTACCATTGTCACCATTACCATGAAAACACACGGTGGTTTGTCTTAAGTGGATCCAGCGTACACTGTCCAGCTGCTGTGAATGCTCACTAGGGGACCAAATACGTATTGATCCGTAGCTGAACATAGTCCCAAACAAAAGCACTGTTTACTCCTGTTTAAGCGACGTTTGCCAAAATCTACAGCGAGCAGCCATTTCAGGAAATTACTGAGCTTTTATGATATGCAGTGAGGTCCAAAAGTCTGAGACCACTTTCTGGGAACATGTGCGCGGTTTTTAGAAATTTAAAGCTTCAGCAAAAGGGTTTTGGAGCTGAACGTCAAAGACGAGGCTGAGAAGCCAAAAAGTGATGTGGTACAGACACAACAGTCATGGTTTCATGGGATATGCAGAGAGTAGGGAACATAGAATAACACCAGTTATACCCTTTAAGTGAATCCACCCGTTTTCCCACTCACCAGGTGTGTGCGGTGGGCAAGGTGCTGTGTGTGGGGGCAGCGATGATCTGGAAGGAGGGGCAAAGAGTGTTGAATCCCCCAGGGGGAAGCTGAGAGGAGCCGGTGGTGAACTGCAGCAGACGAGCCAGCTCCTCCTGGGTGAAGCTCGACACCACAGCCCAGAACCACTTCATCACCTGCAGCAACAGAAGGTCAACGTGCTTCAGTCATTTTTATCAATGCCCTGCCCTTAGGGGAAAAAAAGTAAGACTGGAAATTTCCATGACATACTTTCTCTCTGAAGTGCCACGATCCTCCGACAATCACAGCGTGGGCCTTGAAGTCCTGCACATTTATATCACCGGTGCCACACATCAAAAGCTAAAGAGATTAAAAGGAAAAATTGTAATTGC
Source organism: Psettodes erumei (assembly GCA_016785225.1). NCBI lineage: Eukaryota > Metazoa > Chordata > Actinopteri > Pleuronectiformes > Psettodidae > Psettodes > Psettodes erumei. The sequence goes on from JAFBJZ010000383.1 coordinate 917,154, forward strand.
ACAGCAGTGCAACATCAAGAGAACTTTATTATAAACATCATGCATACCTCCAATTCATTCTCATCAAATATGGCTAGCAGGTTTTCTGGAACCAGCTCGTTCAAACCTGCAATTGATCAGGAAATTACACTAATTACAGGCACATTACTGGAACCCTCAAATTAGAGGGACCTGGCAAAAGAAAAGCCAACTGCAGCTGTGCTAGTTCCCTTACCTTTCAAGAAGTGTTCCACCTCATCTCTCACCTGGCTGGCCAGCCTGTACTGGGCCAGCAGGTTGAGATAATGCACCTTGTTTTCATTGGTAACAGCGATCTGAGCTCCCCCTGAAATCAGCTCAACCACCTGCAAGAGAACAAAGGCAAATGTCAGAAATGAATACAAAACAGTAAAACAATAAAAGACATAAAACAGACTTAAAGTATGTTATTGTGAGGCTGTCATAAAAAAAAGGGTCAGAAAAGGTCGGCAGAAAAAGGATTTCAGAAACTTTCTCGAACATGTGTGTTTGGCCCCCCTGCACCTGTCAGCTTTATTCATTTGTAAGAACCGGCGTGTAGGATTTACTGACATCTAGCTGCTAGGGTGCAGACTGCAACCGACTGAACATCAGTCCACTCATCCCTCCCTTTCCAAGCGTGACGAAGAACACCTTCAGGTAACATGAAGACAGGAAAGGCCACAGAGCCGGTGTTTGGTTTGTCCCTTCTGGGCTACTGTAGTACCATGGCACTGCTCCACGGAAGAGGACACGCTCCCTATGTGTATATGAAGGGCTCATTCTAAGCTAACGAAAACACAGTGATGCTTAGTTACAGGTGATTATACACTGAAGAAAAGAGTTCTGCCAACAGATTACTCTAAATCCTACACACCGGTCCTTTAATCAATTTAAAAGTGAAGAAAACCCCAAAAAACAATAAAACATATGAATCCCATTAAACAGAGGAGGTTGAAATCACTCGGGACACAGCCAGTTACCGTGTGGAATTTTATAACTGGGCAACAAAGTTTAAAAAGATTTAAGATGCTAATGTAAACTCAACACTGCCCCCTCTTGAAGAAAAACAAGATGCTTGCCAAACAAGCAATATGGTTTCCTTTGTTTGGTTTATTGCTCCTATCTCTTGTGAAATTACATCAGGGATAAAAGGGGAGGTTCCTTTCCAAAAGTGTTGCCTCACCTTCTCCAGCTGTCCCGACTTGCTGTACTTCTCCTCGGCAAACACCAGGTCCATTTCACTCACGTCATTGTTTAGGATGAAGCAGACTTTAGTCTTGTAGAACTCCTGGTCATCGGTCTCAAAGTACTGCATGTGGAAAGTAAAACGAAAACACAGGGAAAATGACGTTTTTTAAATAAACATGACATTTCATCTTCTCGGCAGGAGGATAAAAAAGATGATTGGGTCGCCTTTAGTGCTCAGCTTTGAAATCTTAGGAAGTAGGATAAACAGCAAAACACACTGGCTAGCTCTCCCTTAAATAAATGATGCCAAGAAACAAATCAGGTTTCCTGGCTTTGCGAGGAATGTTAAAGTGATGAGACAGACCAGAAGGTAAACAATGAGAACGTGACCTTTTGAGTCTTTTCTGGGAATGTGTTGTGCTCCATACCTTGTAATTCATCCTAAGGCCGATGATCTGGGCCAGGAAGGAACGTGTGAAGCGAGCTCGGACCAACTGTTTGTAGGCTCCACCCAGGGCAGACTCGTACAGGCACTTCCCAACGACACGGCCCGCGAACTCGTACATCTTTAGACGCAGGTGGGGCGGCCTTTCAGCGTTTGGGTGGACCTGCAAAATAAATGTTAATTCTTTCATTCAGCATGTACTGCGTGTAGTTTAAGAGGTGACACAGCATCCATACGTTGTTTAAAGTAGCGTGGCAGGTTGTAAAGTTGAACTTACGAGACCCTGGTTGTTGTCGCTGAAGCGAGTGAACAGCTGGTTGGAGGTGTCAAAGAGGGTCTTGCAAATCAGCTCAAACCACTCCCTGCGGGGCCCGCCCCAATCCAGAGCTGCCGAGAAATGTCATCGCAGCACGGTCAACTTAATGAATTACTGCATCTGTAACTTTCATGTGGGTGCAATCTTAAGACATTTTTGCTTTTAAGTTGTAAAAAAAAAAAAAAAAGTTAAGGCTGAGCCTCCCTCTGATACACTCAGATGTTTTGTTTACCTTCCTCATCCTGAAACACGACCTCAAAATTCTTACTCCAGTCTGACACTGAAAAGTTCCTCGTAGCCTTCAGGGACTGAGGAGCGGCAAGAAGGACAGATAAATGATAGTAAAATCATCTTGTGCATCTGGTAAGACTACATGCCTTTCATTACACACATGATGCAAAGAGCATCAAAACACGTTGAGGCGGCACTCACCGAATCAAGAATGGAGTGTCGAACGATTTTCAGGCAGGTCTTGGTGCGAGGCCTCTTGGCATGGATGTGTCGGAGTTCCCGCTGAAAGAAGTTCACCTTGTCCTGGAACGTTTCAGAACCACCTGCGGACAACACCGTCAAATTACTGCAACACCGCCCGACAGGATTTACTGAGAGCAGCCCAGGGCAGAACTAATCACTGTAGATGGAAACAAACCAATGTTCTTGTGCAGGAAGCGAATGAAGGTGGCGGCCATGATGTTCCTGTCTTTGCAGCTGAGCTCCACGGGAGGCTGTATCCCATCATCCACCACCAGAGTTAGGTACTTGTGCACCGGATCAGGACCATGATAGGTAAACTGAAAGCAGAGGGTCACTGTGAGCTTGTCAAGCCAAGACCAAAGAGGTTTCCTGACATCGGTTCTGCTTACCTTTGTTCCTGGACAAACTCGAAAGGTGAAAAGGCGCCACGGAATTATTTTCAGGTAGAATTCTTTCACGGATAGTTGCTGTTTGACATAGAAGTTGACAGGTCAACTTCATCTGGCATTAATGCAAATACATCTCTCTCATTTTCTTATATTCCCCTCGCCATAGGATGAAATTTACTCAAACGCTAATGCCAAATGCTGGCTACTCACCTTTGGCGATATGTAACAGTAGACCTTTTTTGGTTTCTTCACCTTCTCAGGTTGCCCCTCCACAGGAGAGTCGTGCTCATCCTCCTCTTCTCCCATAGAGGGCCTCCGCTGGGGAGCCAGCAAAGAGGAGGCTGGTAACTGCCACGAGGAACTGCTGTAGTTCCCACTGCTGTAAAGGTATGCCTCAAAGTAGATACTTATGCCTGGCGTGGACACATTCTTCTCCACACAGGCCTTCTCATTCTCTGTAATATGCGATGAAAATATGAGTATCAGGCTTTGGAAACACATGCTTACTCAGCTGAACAAAACAAAATCCACCTTATATCCATAAAGTGCATTAAGAAGCAATAAGAAAACTGCATTTAAGGTTAATTTCTTCCATAGTAATGTATTTGTCTTTAGCATGTAAGGCTGCTCACCACTGAGAACAATAATGTCGAATTCCCCGTTACTGAGTGGCTGGTCCTTGTATGAGATACGGGCCCTGAAACAGCCTGTCTTCCTCAGGGTCAGCCTCAGCAGGACCTGGCACTGCTGCTTGTTGAGTGAAACTGACTTACTGTAGTATTCCTCCACACTGTCGTCCTCCACTGTGCCCAGCTGGAAGAAGGGGAAAATCAAAATGAATCCCGGCTCAGAACTTTGGGAATTTAGCAGTAGGAACCTGCTCTGCTGTAAAGCTAGTGATCGCGCAATTGGGAACAGAAAGGGTGAAAAGAAAGGCTGGTTTTCATTTCCAACAGTTATAATCAGGAAATAAATCTTAAAATTGCAGTATCACTTACAGAGTGCACGTGGACGCTGTAGTTGGCCTCATCTGTGAGGGATGTGGAGTTACTGGTGGGGTTTCCATACTCGTCCCTGGGCTCAATCTGCAAAGTGTGCTGCTGACCATTTATTAGGACTAGGGTGGAGAAATGGTAGGCTATCTTGGTTTTGGATGGGACAACGGTGCCTGAGGTGAACAAATTAAAAGAAAAATCAGAAATACAAATTTGTTCAAACAATAATTACACAAAGCAAAACACAGGTCTGACCTACAGAAGCCATACCTGGCTGGAATATCTTGTAATAAGGGCTGTAGGCCACATTTAGGCCGCCCAGTTTGACTGCAACCTCGTAGCGTCCGGCCTTGCGCACTGTGAAGGCCACTTTGACTACATTGGACTCTGGTTCTTGCAGAACCTCCTGTGTAACAGGGATGTCCAGAGCCAATTCAATGTGGGTGATGTTGACCCTCAGTCCCACAGGTCGATGGGCTGGGAAAGGCTGGCCATTTTTATAGAACAGCTGAGGAGACAAACATACAAAGGGGGGGTAATTTAATAAGACAAACATTTATTTTTTGTGAACCCAATATTCTTGACCCTGCTGTACACATAAGCCACAGATAACATTAGTTTTGATGCACTAGGAATAAATTATTACCTGGACTATGAAACTCATAGTCTGCCCAACTTCCTGCGGTTCCTTCCAGTCCCATGACACCTTGCAGGAACGTGGGTCCAGGTAGTTGCCCCGGACATAGTCGTAGATGCTGCGGTCACCGCGTCGCCCTGGATCCTCATTTTGCAGGAAGCTGACAACCCTCGCTGCAAGCTCACAGAGGAACTTGATGGTGAAGACAAACGCTATGATGGAAACAGTAATTCCACCTGCCACGAGAAGGGAATAAATGCAAGCGACAATGTATTGGAGCCTGTGTTTGCACTAACTTCAAGCTATTTATCTTGTTTAGAACAAGTGGATTCATTTGTAAGTTGAGAAAGTGTGTTTAAACAGAGCAAAGATTAAAATTTGACAATAAAATACTAAAAAGCAAACGGTAAAACCGGTGGTGCCACATCATAGTTGGAACATGTGTGCTTGAAGGAAGAGTAGGTAAGAGTTATGTTACAACAAGTCCAGGAGCGGCCACATCAGCCCAACCCAAACAGCTAACACTGGACTCACCAATCACGTAAAACATGAGGTCCCTTATCAAGAAGCACAGTGCCACAGAACAGCCAAATATGAGAGCTCCCGCTGAAAAGACAATAGGATATTGTACCAATGAATAATTAAAGTCAAGACAATAAATACTTCCTGCTCTGTGCCTGCATGGTTGTACTTTCTGTTCTTTTTGTAGATGCAGAATGTCACACCGTGGGAAAGAATACAACTAGGGGTGCTATAATTTAAAAGCATTTATTCATTTTTTATAAATGATCATATATTTATCTCAATTGGAGTGATGCTGTTTTCACAAGAGAGCAAAGTACAGAAAAACAGATGTTTAACTGTACAAAGAAAACATCTTCATTACATCACTTTTGAGTTAGATTCAAATGAGCTGTGATTTTTGGAGTAAAAAATTTTGTGAAAACACTTACACAACATCTAATGCTTATGTCTCATATCTAAAAGTCTCTTGATGGTCAGCAGCTGTGACAAGCAGCTGAAAGTTCAGGGTCTCACCAATTGTCCACTTCTCATTCAGACGCCTCTCAGCAAGGCTGTGCACCAGCCGGATCTCGTAGTCCTGGTCTCGACTCCCCCTGAAAGTCTGAAGGATCTTAATGCCCGTGGACAACTTTATGTAATCTTCGTAGTAGTAGCCCCAGGCAGCAGGAGAGAGCTGCAGTTGACTGTCAAACCGAGACAGATCATCCAGATTCATGCAACCCAAAGTCTTCAGTCTGCCGAACAAAACAAAAGTGAAACTATATGAGGCTGAAACAGAAATCTAGCTAGATTGCTTTTAGTAGTAGAAGTTAACCCTGGCATCACCTCTAAGTGTTACCTGAAATCTGTTGAGCCAGACTGCTGACTGAACTGCTCACACCAGGCCGTTCCACACACTAATCAAACACTTTTTTTCTTTTTTTTTGTGACACTCTGCACGAGACGGGCCCTGATCTTATCAGCTAAACTCTTTAGTGAGATGGCGTGGCATGTTGCATCTGGCTTTACCGGGACTAGAGATTAAAGCGGTAAAGCTTCATGACGGAAGGGTCAGCAGAGGAAAATGCTTGGTAGACAAATGTCTGTGGTTAAAACAAAAACATAGCATCCTATTGTAAAGCTATCATTAAAATATTGTGTTTTTGGCCGTTAAACAATTGGGATGCACTCAAGCTGCAATTAACCATTAACCATAGTGTTGTCACCCTGGCCAAAATTATGGAAGCACACAATGTAAATCAATAATATGATGAAAACATTCTCTCTGTATTAACACATACAGACTGAATATATTTTTCTCTTATGTTAAAACATATTTTTAATTCAAGCCTCAAAAATCTACTTTCAGAACATATAGACAATATCTGTCATTACTTTCTCTATCTTCTGCTATGGAAAATATGAGTTTACTAGCATCTTGCTTTGTCCAAGTCACAAAGTGTGACATAACTGATTATCTGCCATGTTAATTGCCATTAATAATCGCGATAACGATGGTAATCGAAACAAAAACATGAACCTCTTTTTTTATTTAAGCATATAATGGTGTCTTTCCATCAGCCAACTCTTACTTAAACTATTTCTCTGAGAAGCAATGAGAGGCTTATGTGAGCTGGCAACTTGCAGACCCCCATTTACAGTATATTTTTAGCCCATAGACTAATGCAAAGATCATCTCTGGTTAATACACAGCCAGTGGATGGAAAGTCGGCCATAATTATCTGAGTAATAAAAAGGTTAAAGTTCAGTGAATCAAAATCAGATACGTAGGCAGCAACTGCGAATCATGACCTTCAGCAATGTGACATTGTGTCCGTTTAGAAATGTCACATCATTTTTCCTCAAAAACATGATGGATTTTGTCTGACAAACACAACTGACCTTTAGAAAGATTGACTGTTCTCAAACGTGGGCAGGACAAACAGACAGCTTTATGATAAAGCAATAACTACCTATCATAGCTGGTTCTGACTGCATCGACAGAGACAATCAACACACACACACACACAAACATCTGCATTGCTGCAGGGTCTCACAATAACAGCCTCTGAAGAGTACTTTTTTTTTTTACTGCAGTGACCCTCTGAAACACTGCAGCCTCCCCAGTTCAGTGTCAGCAAAATCAAGTAACTATTATTGGATAGGCTGCCCTCAAGTGGACGGAAATGCACAGAACCTTTGTCAACCAGCATGAAACATGACCAAGACCACCTTAACAATTCAAGACATTAAAACACACAAACACTATGCTGGGAAAAATCCACATTCATGACATGCCAACAAGTAATTGTTTCCGAAACATCAAAGCTGCTCATGACTGCTAAATTGATATAAATGCTTAAGGTTGGACCTTCCATTCTTACGTATGGTAATAGTGCTCCAGGTTCTGGGAGCAAAGCCACTCCTGGAAGGCAAAGTCTCGGAGCAGCTGGATGTGGGCCTCTGCAATTTCCCTCCAGCGCTGCTGTTCCTTCACCACCTCTTCCAGGCGACTTAGTACACTCAGACTCAGTTCCTCCAATGTCTGTACATCTGGATGACACATGAACAGCACATGAAAATCCCCATGAACATGCAGAGCCAGCAAATCAGCATCATTCAAGGCACAGCACAGGCTTAAATACTCATTAAAATCTACTATAATGGGTATTTAAGCCTGTGCTGATTATCCGTGCATGCCACTTGCATCTCATAAGCCTGAATATTTAGTGTTGGTTTCAGAACCAAAAAATGAATGGAGTCAAAGCAATAAGGAATAAAGTCTGGCTCAGAAGATGTAAAACCTGACACTTATCCCTGGTATTTCTGCAGAAACTAGGATAGCACAAGATAAGTTCATGATCACAGAAACTATTCCAACCACAAACTCAAAATTGTCCGACAGAAATAACCTGTCTTTCCATGTGCGGATTTCTGAAACTACATCTGCTTATTTCACCCTGGAGGAGACCATCAACCAAACTTCCATTTCATTCATATCATATGAAACAATAGTAAATCACTGACCTTCAAATAAGTGCCTGTATTGAGAGAGGCTATGTCCTTGGAGCCATTCCTCAATCTGACTTTCTTTTCCTTTCTTCCAGCGCACTTCCCAGAAGAAGATCCACAACACTGAGCAGAAGAGGAAGGTCAGGAAGAAGCGGCGGTCCATCAGACCATCTTTCAGCCTTCACTCAGACCCCTCCGTGCTCAAAGGAAAAGTGCCACGCACCCTTCAGCTAGTCAAGCCTCCTATAACGAAAGATAAAACTGCATAGGCTCAAAACTGCTCGACCAAACAAAACAGAACAAAAAACTTTCAAGAGATGGATTCTAACGAGGAACACAGGTCAAGCAGATGGTAAGTGAATAAGCCTTGGCGCTTCAACTGTAAACCGCTCTGCCACGAAAGCATGAATATTTAAGCGTCACCCTGGAGAAAAACATTACATGTAACCCACAGCGATAAAATATGCATGAACACCTTGGCTCAAGAATGGTCACAAGACTCAAAAACAGCCTCGGTTTAACTATCAGAGTCAAAGAAATCAGGTCAATTAGAGTTTAATTAAACTCTAAATCCCAGCCACCGACACGTCCCCATGATTGTATTGGTAATGAAGACGAGGAGCTGTCTGGACGTGCTAGCTCAGGTGTCAAAACGTCCCAAATGTCATCCGCTGTCGTAAACAACAAAAGAACCTAATAACCCATTCAAACAGATATAATCAAGTTACCGGACAGTTGCTTGACTCTCATCTAAAAAATGCCATGTCAACAATTCTCGCTGGTCTATTGATACCTGAAGCGCTGTGTGTAGCTTGAGGCTGACGCTAACATCTGTTAGCATGACAAACGGCTACAGGAGCATTAGTGGACTGGCGAACGGTGCTAACAGCTAGCCACGTTAGCCAACAATGTCAGCGGAAATTCAGAGAGCTCGTCGTCGCCGCGGTTGTCAAAATGCAAGTGATAACACATTCATATTCACGCCGCTTGCAGCGGTGCAGCTGCACGAAACCTAACCGCAAATGCAAAAAATGTCATTTACGCTGCAATCTACCATCGTTTGCAAGGCATTACCTTAGCAGCCGGAAAATGCGCAGAAAACGTGTCTCTTCTTGATCACGTCACCAGCGATCGCGTCGATGCACGAGGGGAAGGGTAGCTAGTTGCAATCTGCTGATGAGCTCTATATGTCAAATTTAAAACATGGTAAGTAATCTGTAACTGTGTGGCAGCTGTACTAGCCACAACTATCCTGGTAGCCGTTGTCTCTTAAATTGCGATGTGTTTTTAAGAAGGTGTTTGGAGCTTTTGTTTTACAGGCAAGCTCCCGAGCTAATTTAGCTAGCCTAGCCTGACCTACTCTTAAGTAAGCAGTGGCTACGCATACAACACCAGCTAAGATGAATATTCGTTTAAATGATTAAGTGATGTCAACCTGAAGGTCTAGGTCTGGGCATTTATAAAACCTGCGACTGTGAACGTAGCCTAGGTTTTGATACCATCTCTTGGTGACTACCCAGTGAGTTCAGTTTTTGTTTTGCTGTTAAAATGCTATCATTCAGTTGATCACATTAAATGTTGTATGCTCAGCTGCGGCACACAAGAGTTGATGTTGTTATCCATCAATAAGGAGCTGGTGACAGCATTGTGGTGTGAGATGGGCTCTCTGTCATCATCCAATAACTCAATATCCTTCAATCTCTTCCTCCCATCCTTCCAGACAATATAGTATGAACTGTTGTTGTCTTTTTCAATATAGGGGAAGCAAAAACCAAAGAAGTTTGCTGCAATGAAGAGAATGATCAATCTGAAAGATCAAAGAATGTGAGTTCTGGATTTTAAAAAAAATAATGTTCTTTGTTGTGAAACCAAAGTCTTCCCTGATCATCCTAAACTATGAAGTTTATTACTCTCACCAACACATTTGATCCATCAGAAGATTGCAGGTGAAATTTGGAAATGTATTAAAATCTTATAAGTCCTTGCTTGTTTTGTAGAAAAGAGAAAGACCGTGCTAAAACGAAAGAGAAAAAGAAGAAAGATCCCTCAGAGCTTAAGGAGAGAGAAGTGTAAGTTGGTCAAACAAAAGCTCTACTTGAATGGTACCTTATGGTCAATGGCTCCTTAACTTGATTTCTTTTTAACTCCCTGTACAGGCCAAAGTACCCATCATGCCTGTTCTTTCAGTACAATACTCAGCTTGGTCCACCATACCACATTCTAGTCGACACCAATTTCATCAACTTCTCCATCAAGGCCAAACTGGACATTGTTCAGTCTATGATGGATTGTCTGTATGCCAAATGTAAGTACTATTTTCCAGTGGGGAGTGTTAATGAAGATGATACTCTTTTTTTCAAAATATTGTTTCAGCATCTTATAGTTCACATAGTAATTCATGTTTTCTTCCATTCTGTACCATCCAGGCATCCCATATATCACAGACTGTGTGATGGCTGAGATTGAAAAACTTGGAATGAAGTACAGAGTTGCACTCAGGTATAAGATACTTGATATGAATAGCATTGGGGAGATTAACCTATTTAATTGAGTCATAAATCATTTTCATGATTACAGTTTTTGCTTGTTTTTGCAGGATAGCCAAGGATCCAAGGTTTGAGCGCCTGCCATGCACACATAAGGGAACATATGCTGATGACTGTTTAGTCCAAAGGGTAACACAGGTAATATACTGTAATGTGCAGTTGTCACCATAAATACTGTACTAGGCTGAAACAGTTGGATAAAACATGTCTGTCACTATGCACAGTCACAGATTTAACAGAAGACTGGATTTGATAATGTCACTTAAACTGGTGTGGACGTGTGCCCGTGTTGGTTGCTGTAAGCAACAGAACACTAAACTAAAACCAGCTGCTGGAGACAAAGTAGTCATCCTTTCATTCTAGTGTGTAAACGTATGTTCTGTAATGCTGTGTAGTTTTGGAGGGCCAGAAACCTTAACATGGTTAAAAATATTTCCTCAGCACAAGTGTTATATCCTGGCTACTGTGGATAGAGATCTAAAGAGAAGAGTAAGGAAGATCCCTGGAGTACCCATCATGTACATCTCAAACCACAGGTATATCAAAATAAACATCAGCTTTTTGTTTCTATTCTTTTTTTTGTACAAAATGATAAACTTTGACCTGGAGTCAGTACCAACTTCATCAAAACACCAATTTTCCCCTCTATTTTTAAATACAGGTATAATATTGAAAGGATGCCTGATGACTATGGTGCTCCAAGATTTTAATATTTTCTACAGCCCAACTGGACCTCTGAATGGACTGAATTTTCCTGTTTAATATTATTTTTTTTCTTTTATGTATATTGAAACTATTGTTAGCTTTTGAAGTTTAATTTTGGTGAGGGTGAGATAAGGTTGGTTTGATATAACTGAAAATTACTTGTTTTTCTCTGCAGAATATTTTGTTACATGAATAAATGACTTGTTGCAATGCATCTTCAGTTTTTTCAACCTCACCTCAAAGTTATAAAGGGCATGTTTTCATATGAATAGAGATGCTAATTTATAATTACAAAAATAACATGGAGCAAATCTAATAAATAATAATCAAATATACGTGTATAACAAAAAAATTGCTACAAGCCAATGTAAATGAAACTAATATAGCTTGACAAAATCATTCAAACGTGATATGACCAGAACATGTAGGAAACAAACTTAAAACCAAACACCACACGACTGGGTTTGTAAAACTGAAACATAACCTCCAAACGATGCGTTTCGAAACACTTGAATATGTTGAGGACCTGAACGCAGCATTAGTAACGGCTGAGATCATCCGCTCAACTGGGAGCATGCGCAGTACGTCGCAGTCTGGGAGTGTCTGAGCGACTCGTTGGTTGGCCGTGAATCCAACCCGCAGTCACTGAAGCCAAGAGGAGCATCTGCATGAACAATGAGCCGGCTGACATGGGGGGAAATAATGTCGTGAGACGGACATGAGGTGGACGTACGAGGAGTGTCGTGTCGGGATTGTACAGGGGCAGTGGTTTCCTGGATATCTGTGGAGTGAATGACCTCTAACGGTACAGGGAATTAGTCATTTTTAGTACTTTGTTGTCTGCAGAGTCAATCCTATTATAGACCGTGATAGCGGTCCACTGGTGGGCTCGTGTTCCCTCACTGGCGAGCATTCGCAATATATTCATGATAACAGGCTTTATGTCGAAAGACTAAATGTCTTTATCATTTATTTAAATTGCTGACGATGGGATGGCCTGTTATCAACTAGATTTTTACCAAAGTGCTGTATAGTTACTGCAAAGTCATTCTTTAAAGATTCTTTAAAGAGTGTTTTCCCCCCCAACCCACTTATTAAATCAGTGCTTCATATTCACCTGCTTCAACCGCAGAGGTGAGCTGTATTTACAGCAGATTACCTTTGGTGGCACAAAGCTGCTGGTTGTCATGAGTTGGCCATCTGTTTTGGGAACCTACTTAAACCTGCAAGCAGATTAGCCAGTGAAAGGGTCCAAGGCATCAGTCGGGACATTTCTGTGCCAGGAGGCTTCCCGGTGGAGGAGGGATGCTGAGGGCCACCGTGGGCTCGGTGGAGGAGAGAGACGAGGAGCAGGAGGATGAAGGCGAAGAAGAGCTGAGGGATGGAGGGGTACCTTTCTATGTGAACAGAGGAGGCCTCCCGGTGGATGAGGAGACTTGGGAGAGAATGTGGCGCCATGTGGCGCGAATCCACCCCGGCGGCGAAGCGCTGGGGAAGGAGATCCGGAGTGCCACGGACCTGCCCAAGGTAAAGTGAGAAGTATGTAAAGTTGCAGCTCATTACACGTGGCAGAAGTGAGTAATACAGTACTCTGCACATCGCACTACCCATGTGGAATTTAGTGGTGAAACAATTTGCACCCATGTGTTATGGGGAAATGCTGCGTTACGGTGTTAGTATGCAGTCCCACATGAATGTCAGAAGTAAAGACAGCCTTGAATCTCTAAGTTCACTGTAAATAATTATTTTGCTGATTATTTTTCCCAATGTCACTATAGTAATAAAATACAGCCCATATTTTGTCCAGGCTGCCCTGCACAGGACATTTGCACGCCACAGATTATTAAGACACAAGAACGACGACACTGTTTAGTCATTTTTCATGAGAGTGGATTAAAATACTTACACCATTAGTTCTACTGAACACAGAAGAGCATAGAGGTCAAGCGGGGCTTCATTCTCCAGCTGCAGGGAACATTGGGATCGTACGATGAAGGCAGTTCTTTGGCTTCTCTGTCCCACAGATTCCAGTACCGAGCGTGCCTACGTACCAACCTACCACCACCATCCCACTGCGCCTGGAAGCCATACAGAAATACATCAGGGAATTGCAGTATCCTTTGGTTGGTCTGAACCAAAACAATGATTATTACCATGCATTTAAATGGTTTTTGGTCATATAGTCATTTATAGTTAGAAAAATATATTGCACACACTGATCTCACTGAAATGCATGTAAGAGTACATAGCACTTGACAATAATAAGTGTACATGTAAACCTTCCTTTTATTATTCCCATTGACCCAGTGGTTTAGCACACTGATAGATATGGGCCAAACATCAGGAAGTAGGCCACCGTAGACGCTACAGTCTATATTAAGCGAAAGCTTAATTTCCAGGCAGAGCATTCATTCATAATTAACCGACAAGCTATGAATATCACAGAGAAGTTGTAGTGGTTGTCTCTCCTCCTCATCGAATGCGTTCTCTAAAGGGCCGCTTGGCTTTGCTCTGTTGTGGCACAACCTTAACATGCGTCCTACAGGTACAATCACACGGGGACGCAGTTTTTCGAAATCAAGAAGAGTCGTCCTCTTACTGCGTAAGCCGACTTTCCTCTTCACCCAAGTGACTGCGTGAAATCAGTAACAGCGTTCACGTCTTTTGTGAGTGTACCAGTGTCCTGTATCACAGAATTACATGTTCTTGTTCATTTTTTTCTGCAAAGGTTGATGGACATTGCAAAGGAGATGACACGGGAGGCTCTGCCAATCAAATGTCTGGAAGCAGTGATCTTGGGGATGTATCTTTACATCATGTCACGTGACACTTAAGATGTTGTGATGTCTTTGAATTGTATTGCTGTGTGTTTCACTGACTTTCCAAATTTTTTCAAGAAAGTGTCTGATTACAAAATGTAAAGGACACGTATTATGGAAGCTGGATAACAGGTTTGACAAAATTATCTTTTTTGCCATTGTGTGATCCTTCTATTTCCTTGACTCACCTTCACGCAGTTACCTCACCAACAACATGCCGGGCGTGGAGCGCTTCCCCCTCAGCTTTAAGTCTCAGTTCTCAGGGAACCACTTCTACCACATCGTGCTGGGAGTCCACAGCGGGGGACGCTTCGGCGCGCTGGGCATGAGCCGCAGGGAGGACCTCATGTTCAAGCCCCTGGAGTTCCGGACGCTGACGGACTTGGTGCAGGAGTTCGAGGGCGCTTACAGGGGCTACTGGCACACCCTCCGCAAGGTCAAGATTGGCCAGTACGTGTCGCACGACCCCCACAGCGTGGAGCAGATAGAGTGGAAGCACTCGATACTCGATGTTGACAAGCTGACCAAGGAGGAGCTGCGGAAGGAGCTGGAGAGACACACTCGAGACATGAGGCTGAAGGTAGGGCACGGCGGTGAAGAGAATGAGGAGGGGTCTGTAGAGGAGTTTTCACTGTCAGTAGCAGAGCAGATATGTGGGAAAATTTCTCACTTAACAATAACAAAGTTTAGATTTTGCTTAAAATTTCTTACTGAGGTTTCACTTCCCAGCTGACACTAGTACAGTTTGACACGCCAAGCACAGTGACGCTGAGTTGACCCGATATTTGAGGAGCGATCTCTGCCAGACGACGCCCTCTCATCACCTCTCATGCTACCATAATGAAGGCAGCCTGGATGATGAGCTCTGCATATAATAAAGCTAATGCGATGGCTCTGCTCTGCCTCATGCGTGGCTGGCTCGATCCCATCAATAGCTGCTCTTTTACTCTGAGTGCTCTGCACAATCCCATTAAACACGCAGACAGATTTCAGTCACAGTCACCGCAGTGTGGACGTAAGCGTAGTGTAACTCACCCCTGTGGCGGTTTAAAGGGAATTTTGTGTGTTTTTGCAGATAGGAAAGCCAGCGCCTCCCTCTCCAGCCAAAGACAGGAGAAACAGCATGGGCTCGCCCCTCAGAGGCCCGGGCAGCCCCGTACGCAGGATCAGCCGCGTTGAGAGACGGTATGACTGATCATGTGGTCTGGATAATTTAGTCTTTTCCCTAAAAATACAGGCACTACTGTATAACCGTTCATGTGAAAATGCTTAATCATTTGAAAAAACTTGGTGTACAGATGTCTCATGATCTGAGGCAAAGGAGAAGTAGTTTTTCCTTAAAGTGAATAAAAGTCATTGTCTCGTGTTGGCTCTGTTGCAGGCCCTCTGGAGAGAAGAAGGTCTTGGAGCAAAAACCGTCCACAGATATGAACGGATACCAGATTCGAGTCTGAAGGAGGATTTCAGTTTGCCCATGGAATTGAAGGTACCACACACCTGTTTCACGGGGCCACTGATTCACTCGGAGGCTTCGGCCTATTCACAGGATGTAAGGTTGAACAGGTCACCAGCAACCTTTCCTCCAACAACAAAAGCTTCATCCTGCTTCCCCATGTCTGTGCGGATGGAGGATTTTTCTGGAGCAGTTTACCGTGCATAGTATTTGGTGCTGGCAATGCTTCCAAATTATAAAAGGTCAAATGTGCAGTAATTTCTTAACGTTTTTAAACAAGTGCTGAGTTTCGCTGACTTTACACAAAGTGAGATATGACGCCTCACTGAAGCTGGGCATTGACTCAGTGTCAATGTGCTGCTGGACATATCAGCTTTTTGTTTCTTTTGTGGTGCTGTTGCGTTCAGCGAAAAGCTCTTAAGGCTCGTCTGCAATCTGTATCGTCGTACTGTAAGTGTGCAAATACATGTAATGTAATTCTAGGAAAAAAAAAAATCACTTAGGCTCTGCTGGGCAGCAAATGCTTGTGTAGTGACTAGCTTGCAAACCACTACCCTTGTGCCTTGTGTGACAACTCAAAGAGGAGCACTTTTTATATACAATCCATTACTGTCATTACATCACCAAACACAAAGCAGCGTAACCTCTGCTCTTCCAAAATGACTGTAAAAACTAGAAAACACACCAAGAGCGCAGGTCTGTCCATGTTGACTGAATATGGGACTGAATACCTTATGTATATCTAAGTGTGCAAAGGCATCTGTTGAGTGAAAATGTGTCATTCTGTTTTGCTAAATATGAAACCTTTCAGTGAAGCAAGACAATTATCAAGGTGACTCATGGCGACGCAGCTGACTGACCTCATCTGCATTTAACATAACCTGTTGAGAAGTCAATGTACAGTATATGTATTGTACAACTGCTTTATATATATATATATATATATATACACACTGTTTCTAACTTTAATTTGTAGCAACTTGATCCAATATTTCCCATGCCTTAAGTGATATACAAACAAGTGACGACCCATTTAAGCAAGTTTGTTTCCAGCACTTTTATCTGCATTTTGTAATTTTTTCAAATTGGGAATTCTTGTCGTTTTGTACTTCCTTCAGTGTTGGGTGATCACCGGTAGACCACTTAATATCTGCCACACACTGTTCTGAATATGTTGCCACAGCCAGCATTTTTATGTGTACAGTTGGTGTTGCCCATTTTTAATTTCACTATTCTATCAACACAATTGTTTTGTACCAAAAGACTTTTGATTTACAGGATCACAATAAAGTGTCACTATTTTGTCTTCTTATTCATTCATTTTTTAAATTCACTGTTGTGTATTTAATTACCTTGGCCTTTTTTCCCCACACACAGCCTATGCCTCAGTGCTTCCACAGATGAATTAGTGAGCTGTAATTAGTTGTTTGGGTGTCAGACGGGGGAGTGGTGCCAGATTTCTGTCCACCAACAGTTCAGAGCGAGCACTGGGTGTCCTCGGCCGAAGGGCAGCCATTGGCGCCGAGGCCGATGCAGAGATCTCCAAACACCACCCCCTTGTTAGGTTTACTCAAAGGGAACTGAACGGCAACCGCTCTATAAAAGGGAAGCACGGGCCACAGTGCATTAAAACACTCGCCATATTTCTGATCTCAGAATATTGTTCAAGCTAAGCTGACAAAAGTAAGATGGATATTGTGTAACATTATTATTCCACTCCTCATAATGTTTTGGGGTTGCCAGAGAAATAATTGAAGCGGTGTGCTGCAGCATGTTTCGCTCCCACGATCAGGGCTTCAGCTGTTAAATGGTTCCCCGTGTCCGCAGCACAGCACAGCAATCAGCTAATACGGTTTAATGGCTGCTGCATTCAATACGAGCCAGTCATCAAGGAGCCGCTTTCATGCGTAGGCCAATAACATACCTGCAGGGCTAGGGCTGCATGTAAGTAAATACTGTCAAGTAAAGTACTGCAGCGGCGAGATGTGAGCAAGCAAGCTCCTTAAAAAAGGTTCTTGCTGAGGTTCTTGGAGAATGACAAAGAGACAGAAGTCATGAGAAAGATAAACAAATCTCTGTCCTCCCTTCCTTCCTGTGGTCCCAGAGTGTTTGGAATATGCAGTTAACAGAAGGCAGGATGACCTATTTGGGAAAGAAAACCTACTGACCCTGGGGTTTTTTTTCCCTGCATGCCTCAGAGAGAGTAGCTACACACACAGCCTGACTCTGCTGAGCATCGAAGACGCAGCACGCTGGCAGGAAGGAGCGAGAGGCGAGCGAAAGACGTCCTACTGACGGGAAACAACTTCGCAGGCCCCCGTGCCGAGCCCCGTCGTGCGTTAGCACTCAACTATCCACATGAATTATTCATTCCCGCGTCGGCCGGACACACAAGCGTGTGCAGACATCTTCGACCCGACAAACTGAATGCCTCATTGTGAGCGCATGGGAGGGTCAGAGCCAACATTCAGGTCACAATCGCTGCACAGGATACACAAAGAGCCCCGCGCCAACTGGCAGGTTTAACGCTCACCACAACCCTCACTATGTCATAAATCCAGAGAGGGATTATAAATTCTTATTTCACGCTTGGAGGCACGAATTTGATGTCTGTGATGTGTTAAAAGATAAGAATCGGGAAGCAGTGACAAATTAATGGAAAATATTTATTCAATAATTTCACCATCTGAAAAAATAGAACCGACTCAAAATCTGAGAAATCTAATTTCTCACTTTCAAAATTAGGTTTTGAAATGTGACTGAGCAGCTACAAACACAAAATGACCAGGTCGGCCTTCATTTTTTTGAAATTACGTCACTCATATCTCACTCATGACTCATTTATCTGATGAAAACCAGGTGGAAAGTGACCAAATATTGGCATGCATCGTTGTTCTCGGCCCTTCTGAATCCTATGATTCTCTGTTGCCAGGATTGAAGCACAAGCAATGAGATCCCTACTGATAAAAAAACACAAATGTGTAAAGAGCACGACCTGAATCGTCTGAAGTGAAATATGCTTATCCTCCGACATCCATCCCACTGAGTTCGCCCCAGTCTTTCCTATCGTGCCGTGTTTAGGATCAGCTGGAATTTGGCTAGAAGACTGAGATGGTCAGAGGGGAATATGTGATTGGGAAGGCCTTTCATTGACCATAAGACATCCTCTGACATGAGGGAGAGACTACCAATCAACTTCAGACCCTCACTCGCAAAGTCGTCACCAGCTAAGGACAAAAAAAAAAAAAAAAAAAAAGTTATTTGATATAACAAATCATACATCCTGAGCTGAAACGTGTCAGACACTCTCCTGCTTCCTGACATGTCCCCATACCTTTTTGATGAGAGGTTAATGTGCGTCTCGGGGAGTAGAAGATGTAGTCAACAGTGGCTCCCACTTCAGAGTGTAGGGTTGTGACTTCTGCGGCACCAGAGCCCTGGAGAATGTGTTTATAGACTGACTCCAGGTCTAACCGATGACTGATCATGTGTCTCCAGCTGTGAAGCAAAATTTACAACATTTATTTATGTCACGTGCTATTAAAGCAGTCAGAAGCAGTAACAGTCCATTCTGAAAGAAAAACCAGCAGGCAAACTGACCTGTTCTCATCATTTGCTCCTGAAGCATCTGTGCACAAAAAAAGACAAACTGATTTAAAACATTACATAAGGAAATCAGGTTGGACCCAGTATAAAAATATGTTGCTGTCTGTGTGGTACAACTGTACCTGGTGTGTTGTCCGTCACGCCTGGGATCAGCCTCAGGTCCACAGGTCGGACACATGCAGCGGCACAATACCGCAAGCGTAGCATGAAGTCATGGCTGTACTGATATTTCCCTACACAAGGGCAAGAAATGTAAGATGCAAGGGCGAGCGACGGAGGAAATAAAGTATGAGACTGAAATTCACTCCTTAGGTCAAGATTACAAAAATAACACTGCGTATGAATCCACAGTGCGACTTTAAACACTGACCTGATTTCTGACTCTGGTGCTCAAAGATGTCATTGACAGTAGCATACTGGCAGTTGTCAGTGATTCCCAGACAGCTGGGCCACAGGGGAGCAAACAGTCTGTGGCAGTGGGTTTTGTAGGACAGGTCCTCTTGTCCTGATACCTGTGGGACATGGTGAACACATACACTGTTACAGAGGTAACTCATGATAGAAAAACTTGAAACAGAGCATACAGAAAGTGACGTGGGAGCAGTTGTCTTTCAGTTAGTAGGCCAAACATTGATTGCAGCCAGTTGTTCTTTACAGCATTTCAATCTCACCATCCACGCTGGCAGACCCTGGTAGTAGAGCTTGCCCGTGGTGATCAGCTGGTACAGAGGCATGTGTGGGACCGAGTTAAAGTCCCCACACATAACAACGTTGCAGTGTTCACCTCTGGCCTTACAGGACTTGACCACGCTGTCGGTCTCTGCCAGCATCATGGCTAACTGAGCCAGCTTCACGTCGCCCCTACGAGGGTTAAAGAGCAGGTGGGTGTTGGCCACGCAGAGGAGCGGACCCGTCGCCTTGGCTTCGGACCCCTGCGCGACCACCGGCCGGAGCAGTAAAACGATGCCCACATTGTGTCGGTCCAGAAGCTCTGTGTCGGGCCTGAAGAACTCCAGCGGGGTGACTGATACCTCAGAGAAGCAACTGCTTCGATAGCAAGTAGCACAGCCGTCTGTCTTCGTCCCCGTGCGCCGCTTGTACACACAGGTGTAGCCTGGAGCAACGACATGAAGACAAACATTGTAATGTCCTTGTCACAATATGCCCCAACATGATTATCTGTTGTTATGTTTGTCTCAGATGACCTACCCATCTGAGACAGGACTGGATACAGCTGATCATGGTAGTGGTTCTCCTGAACTTCTTGCAGACACAGAATCTACATGGAAGAGGAGAGGGTGGACACAAATCATCAGAGGACACCTAAAAAAAAAATATTAAAATCTGGCTGGAATATATTTCATCAAAAAAAAATGAAAAGATGCATTTGACTCACATCTGGAGACCATTTCAATATTTCATCTAAAAGTAGCCTGCAGCGGTAGCTCCAGTCCAGCACCTCCAGAGGACAGTGTATGTACAGTTCCTGGTTGGCCTCCAGTAAATCCTGAGCGAGGATGTTGTAGGACATGACGGTGAAGTCCATGGGGACGTCTGTGAAAGGGACAGGTTCTGCCTCAGCGCCGCTCTCTTCCAGCTCCTCCCATACTCTCCACATGACTGGGTGGTAGACAAGCACATACATACATGTCTGTGCAAATAAACAGCTGGATGTTAAACTACTCATGAGCGAAGACAAATCTCAGGACAGCGCTAATATTCCAATCGGGTAAAAATGACTTTGACTCTCACCTTCAAAGGGCACTGTCGGCTCCATTGGAGGGTAATAGCTCATGGCAGGAAATTGCCACAGTGGGTACTGTACTTCTTCTGCCAAGCCAAGTCCTGCAGGGAAGTGCCAGCCCGTTTGTGTATCATGTTCCTTGCTGAAGTTTAGGTTGGTTTCAGTGTTCGAGAGAAGAGAGGCAAATACCATCTCAGAGCCGCTTTCCCCAGCATGCATTTCATCAGCAGTGGGAACCAAATATTCATCCCAGCACTCAATTACTTTATCAGGAGTTTCAGATGAAGTCACAGACACTTCAGCACTTGGTGGCTGTATTTGCCTCTGGTCTGTACAGGTTGTTTCTTGTGTGCTGTCCTCAGCTGGAGTTGCTGAGTCTTCCAAGGTGTGCATCTGTTCTTGCTCCTGTTCTGGACAGGCTGTTTCCTCCGTGCTGTCACCTGTTTGCATGCACTCTGACTGTGCCCCATGTTCTTCCTCTGGTCTGATATCAGCAGTTGGAAAAGTACTTCCATCCTGTGTGTTTTGACTCCTGTGTGGCACCACTTGCTCGGGAACTTCCACTTTCCCTTGTTGCATCTCACTCGTCTTTATAGCCTCATTATCACGCAGAGCGGCCACCAGCCACTCTTTGTCCGTGTCAATTCTCGTATCCTCTTGTTTCTCCGGGCTCTGCTCTTTCATCCTTTCTTTCGTTTCTCCCTCGGTCTCACTGCTTGGGCTGAGCCGCTGGTCCAGCAGGGTTGCCTGAGACTGGGTGAACCTCCTGGATGGGACAGCACCACCATGCCACTCCGCCTTGCCATTAACCACTGCAGGAGGGAGACCCTTCTCTGAGGCCTCTGATAAACAAAGAGCATAAGAAAGCAGCGAGGCGTTTATATTAACTTCAAATTTATGTTTTGGTTTTTTATTACCAAAACAATGTCAGGACAACCAGTTTTGATTATCCGCCTAACTTATCAATAACTACACCAGCAAAACAATACGACGCGGTGACGTCACGTAGCGCGTCTGAAGCTCCAAACAGGTGCAAGCAAACAGACGAGCTAAAGTTAGCCACATTGCAGTAACGCGGTGAGCTCAACACTACCGTTTTCACAAAGGAGAAAACTACGAGCTCACACCGCGCAGCCACACGAAACGTGTCACGTCGAGTCCGCACGATCGGACCGGACAACTTGACGCTGACGCGAATGGCAGGACGAACTGCTCAGTCAGCAGCGAACTAAACTGAACATTAGCGACTGTTAGCTCCTGACGGCTGCTCGGGGAGGGGGGGTGGGGGCGCACAGAGGCCGACATCAACACTTTTAAACACGGCCACGTTGTTGCGAGCGTGCAGCGAGTTTTTAAACTACCTGAGGCTCGACCGGTCAGGTACCGCGACAAAGGGTAGAGCACATAAAATAACAGGCTGCCAATCATGTTTGTGGACTGAGATCAGCGCATGCGCGTTCTGGGGAGGGTTGTGGTGAGACGTTTGGGGGCACAGGTCATATGTCACCGGGCTGGGTTCGCGTGCACAGTTCGGTCTCCACGTGGAGGTTTTTATTTATTTATTTTTTACCTTCACCAAAGAGGTTATGTTTTCCCCTTCCCATGTTGGCCCAGGGAACAACCCACTAAATATGCTCTCTACTGAGGGCCATTCTGGTTGCAAAAATAAATCATTCTATGAAAAAATATAAAAATGTACAAACAACATCATATCACATATTTTGCCAAACTATTCTTACAATAGGTTTTGTGTTGCTAAAAACAGAGAAATGTAACCACACTGAGGCATTAATTGTTAATAGCACCAAAACATGAGATGTTCCCTGAGGGGTCCAATTACCTGCTGGACGGCACAGGCCTGTTTCATTTCACAGTGCTAGCCTCTAAAGAACAACCAGGAATAGACAGGTAAATAACCCAAAGATTGTGTTCCATATGAGATGAGATATTGCGAGCTGTGACGGCAGGCTGCCATGTTGACGATATCCTTTGAGTCCCTCTGCTTAAAAGATGATGATTGTGCCTCCCCAACTCCACCCCAAAGCAAGGAGGACGAGTTTGACACAGACTTGGAGTCAGATGGTAAGTACATTAAATAAATTATTCAGTTAATTTTTGGCTAAATATTGTTCATAGTATAAAGCTATAAAGTCAGATTCTGTAAATCCAAAATAAGGTAAAACAAAACAGTGCAATTAAAGGGTTTGTTTCGATTGTTGCTGTGAAATATATGTATAGTGATACTCATTCTGTTGGTGGATGCTGTTTTCCAGAAACAGAGGAGAGCAACAAGGAGGCATCTGTAGCTGAAGTGTATCTGCAGGCCTGCAAGCTAGTGGGTGTGGTGCCGGTCTCCTACTTTTTACGAAACCTTGATTCTACAACCATGACCCTCACCCATCATGGGCTGGGACCTTTGGGGTGCAAGGCACTCGCTATTGCTTTGGTGGTGAGTGTAAAATGCTAGAGTGTTATTGCGCTTGTTTTTGGAAAGAGACATATTTTCTGATAAGTTTGTTGTATTTAGAGTGACATGCAAATCAACAATCTGGAACTGGCCAACAATCACATTCAAGCCGAAGGAGCCAAATACCTTGTGGAGATGTTGAGGGCTAATTTCACCATTCAGCATCTGGTATGTTGGACTGCAAACAAACCACTAGAGGGCACAAGTGCATTTCAGGTGACATTTTACTGGTACACCACATTATGTACCAGCCTCTGTTGTACTTGCAGGATTTGTCCAACAACCATCTGCAGTCTGCAGGAGCAGAGTGTGTGGCTAAAATGTTGCTGGACAATATTTCATTAAAATCTATTAAACTTTCAGGTAATATCACATTTAAAGCATTTAACTGTATTTGTATTAGTTTGAGGATGGGATCGACACCATGAGGTCAGTTTCAAGTATCCGATCTGTTAATGTGTCCATAGCAGTGATGCAATTATTTTCATCATAATGTCTATTTTGTACATTTAATCAAGTAACATTTTCCCAACAGGAAATAAATTTACTGATGATGATGCCAAATATTTTGCTGATTCCTTTTCGGTAAGTTATTAAAGAATGAATAACCAATTCCCTGGTGCTGTGTTTGCTTTTCTTTTACAGTTACAATATTGTTAATCATTTTTGCATTCAGAGCAATTCCAGAATTAAGGAACTTGACCTGAGCCACAACGAGTTTTGTGGAAAAGGAGGGGAACATTTGGGACAACTTTTGGGTAAAATTCAATAATTTTGTTTGCTTTAGATGAGAGCTGAGAAAAATGGCGACAGTTGGGCACAAAAAACATCTATGCTTCCTGTGACTTTACCATCCATTTTTTTAAAGCAAGCAATGAGGGTCTGGAGGTGTTGGACCTTAGCTGGAATCATATGAGAATGAAAGGAGCTGTAGCTTTTTGTGCAGGGCTTAAGGTATGACTCAATATGAAATTCTTTTGATTACTGACTTGGTAAATTTGATGACATGAACTGTATGTCTTCCATATTTAGGTGAATATGATGTTAAAACACCTTGACTTATCTTGGAACGGTTTTGGGAATGAGGGTGCCCTGGCCATGGGAGAAGCCTTGAAATTCAACAACACTTTGGTGCACCTCAACCTCAACAACAACCGCCTCACCAATGAGGGTGTCAGTATGCTGTGCAGAGGTCTCGAGTTCAATGACACGCTCCGAGTCCTACTGGTGGGTGGACAAGCCAACATACATGATCAGTATGGCCACATGGACATTGTACAGTGATGCTTCATTCTTATACGCCTGCAGCTGGCATATAACTCCATAACAGTAGAGGGAGCAATGGCCTTGGTTAACGTGGTGAAGAACACACCTAAAACTGCCTTGGAGGAGATAAACATGTGTGTGAGTAACTGGTGTACCACTTGTCTCACATTCTGATCTGATTATCCTGTCATGCCAGTTGATCAAACAAATCAGAATCACCGTTGACACCGTTGAGTTTTTTGCTCATAGTAATGAAGGCAAGATTGTATTAATTCATTTCTCACCTTTTTACAAATGCATAGAATGTTCTGGTGAATGAGAACTTTGTGCATCTGTTGGAGGTGACCTGTCAGGAGCATCCCGGTCTGGACGTACAGTATGGAGGGGTGGGGGGCTTCATCGCGAAGAAGCCACCAAAACGCATTGATCCAATGAAAGTCATCCAGGTCTCTCAAAATAATTTTGTAAAACTGTCAAACAGCTGCATCTCCTCCTATATTTGTATTTAATACATTTCAAAACACGTTCTCTTTTTTAAAAAGGATTATCTGGATCAACGAAAGCTGCGCCTGTGGGATTTCTTTCGGAACATTGACAAAGATGGCACCATGCGAGTCCCCGTCGCTGACTTCAGGAAGGCGGTGCAGGTATCAGAATAAATGTTGATTTACTCTACTCTGTAGAGTCAGTGACATTTGAAGGAAGAACTGCACTGATGGATCTCAATGACTGAATAACTATGACATTGACATTGTCATCTGAACTCATCCATGATGAGGTTTCTTCCTGTTTCCTGGTGCTAATCAGGACAAACATAAAGAACATAATGACTCAATGATATGGCACGGGAAGGGACAAGTAATTCTCTGATGCGCTGCATGAAAAAGTTGAAACTTAATAAATTCTTTGACTCATTCTTTTTGTTGTGCAAAACCATAACAGCAATCAACCATTCCTTTGGATCGATACCAGACTGAGGAGCTAATTCAGAGACTCGATCGTGATAGGACAGGAATGGTGGACTACAGGTTAGCACATCTGCTACCATCTGATTAACCTCTCAGATGGGGCCTCTATATTGCATCACAGACTGTGCTGGTTAAGGTTTATTGTTGGAAAACATTGAGTAAGAGCATTGCTGGGAATTTTTGCAGTTGTTTTATTATTGTTTCAGTGACGTTACAGTTAAACAAAGTAGATTATAGTTATGAGCTGGGAATTTGAACGGATCTTCACTTAGAACAATGCTTTCAAAAATGATGTTGTGAAGGAGTTTTGTTTGCATATGGTACAGAAAGGGACATTTAGTAAATTGGTTCTCAAGTCAGGCTCAACAAAGCGAATGTTGTGCGATGTTTCTGTGCAGGGGATTGGCTGATACAAGGAAACAGATGATGAGAGATCACCGCCGCCAGCTGAGGAAGGTTGAGTCCCGTCAGAAGAAAGAGAAGCAAAAGAGTGACCGTATCCTCAAGACCTTCCAGAGCGCTGTGGAGGCAGTTACACCTCGCAGTTCCATGGTCATATCTCCAGGAGGTGCCAAGGAGGACTCAAGTGGCCCACAGCAGTTTTCCGCCACCCCTCTCAGCTCGTGGCACCACATTGTCATGTCCAATAGCAGTCGCTATTCTGTCACTAACCTAAGCAATGAGCACGTCCACCTGCCCATGTTAGGAGGCACCGCGTCTTACCGTCCCACCAGCTCCCTGGCAATGCGCTCCTACTCCCAACCCAACTTGCTGGGTGACTCCCCACGCTCTGCCCCAGGCAAATCCATCTCTGCTCAGGGTGTACGCTCTGACCCAGAGATGAGCCACAGCAAGCTGAGCCCCACTGCTAACCACCTGACCAGGTCCAGGCCTGCTCTCAGTGGCAAGCAGCCGGAGGTTAAAGCCAAAGCCAAGAAAGTGAAGAAAAAGAAAACTAAGAAACACGTGAACAAGGGCTCAAAGAATCCTGCACAAACTGTCAAGTAACTGTCAAACTATGTATAGTGCTGTGTATGTCGTCACTGGCTTCTTTGTGTGTAACAAATTCCAGCTTATAAATGTGAACAGTATCTTAATCATTTGTCTCAGTAGTTCATCTCTCATTCATCATTTCATTCAGTCACCTACTGAATGAGACAGACCATCTGGGGAAACAAAACATTTCATAACACTTGGGAACTCTGTCAGATGGTAGACCCACCCAAGTAGTGATTCTTGGAATCCTTATGCTCACACAAACATTGTGCCAAGCAAACATCTGAGCAGTTAATATCTGTTTGATGGAGATAATTGCGTTATAGTAATATAGTAATATAGTAATAATATAGTAATAGTGTTATATCTTGACATGTGTCTTGGCTAACAATGCTGTGAAGTAGGACAGGTGCTGCACCTTGGAGGATGCTGAAACTGGCTATATAAGTCCTGAAGGTCCAGCCACCTCAGTCATAAGCACTCTGACTGCACCAGAATGATCGGCACTCTGTATTTCTTTGCACTCCTGAGCTCCACGGTGGCCTGGGGGGTATGTATGGCTGTTGACTTCCATTAACTGATTTGTCCTTATCCTTTGAGGCTCTACCCACATAAGAGGTAAGATGATTCGCAGTTTATTGACGTGACCTATTTCCTCAGGGTGTAGGCCGTTGGAGGGGGCTGAGTGTGGGGAATGAGACGGGAGGTGGAAGTGGGGACAGATGTACCTGTGATGCCTTCCTGCCCAGTTCAACTTTTCCTATAAGAGACCTGGTGGTGGTAGAGCACACCGCTACGGAGATCTCCCACAAAGTGGAGCTGGAGATGGGCAAGGTACTCTGGCATATTGGAAGCATGTGTAGTAAAGGATGACATATTTAATACAGCCAAAAAATAAATGTGTTAAATTTCTTTTTCCTAACTTGATTTCAGCTGGAAGAGTATGAGACCAAGCTGACAGCATATGCAGAAAAAATAATAAAGCTGACAGTGGAAATTGAAAAAATGGAGAAGAACCCTGACGCCTACAATGACGCTCACATGGATGAGATGAAGGTGGAGATCAAACAAGTGGAAGCCCTGATTAAAGAGCTGCAGATTTCCATCAAGTCCTCCACCACTGTCTTCGAGTCTCTGCGTGTACAGGTGAGTCCTGAGGACAACGGTCGCTGCCATCATCAGATATAACTCTAACAATCCATCTGTCATCTTTCAGATCTCGAGCATGGTGGAAACCTTGAACAGGCTGGAGATATCCTACGACAAGAACATAATTCTGAAGACCCGCCGGGAATATGTCAAGGTGCAGCTGCAATTGGAGGAGTGCGAGAGACGGCACCAGGAGCTCTTCAACCCCAACATCGGTAATCTCATTTACGCACATCTACACACACATAAGCATGAGCCAGGCCATCATTTGGTTCCTTTAATTAAATTCCTTCTCTCACTGCAGGGTCCTGTGCACACACTGGCATCATCAAGGTCAGCAAGCCCATTGTGAGCCAGCTGAATGCCCATCTAAACGCAGGCTACAAATTTGGAGGCTGGGGGAAAGATTCAAAGCCTGTTCCTGACAGAGAGTCGATGTACTGGTACTCTGGGTACACTAGTAGCTCCATTGTTGACATTAGGTTTTACACCAACTACAAGAATCTCATTTTGAGAAACCACTTCCAGCATCACAACTTACACAGCAGCTGGGTTGGTACAGGGAACGATTTCATCATCCGTGACAACAGCCTGTATTATCAGATCAACAGTCCATTTGGGTTGGCTAAACTGAATTTCACCACCATGAAATATGAGTCCAGGGTGATTCCCGGGGCCAGCACCAGGTTCTCCTATACTTACTCCCCCAATCAAAACTTTGACTTTGCTGCTGATGAGACCGGCTTGTGGGTGACCTACGCCACCGAGGAGTCCAGTGGTCGCATGGTCATTGCTAAAATAAATGAGGCTTCTTTTGGTATTGAGGATGAATGGAAGACTAGTGTCTACAAACCAGGAGTGAGCAACGCCTTTATGGTGTGTGGCATTCTGTATGCAGTCAGGACAATCGACATCCAAACTGAAGAAATCTTTTACAAATACGACACCAACACCAAACAGGAGAGCTACACAAGTATATCCTTTGAAAGGTTCCAGGATAGATTTTCTAACCTGGACTACAATCCCACTGACCAGAAGCTCTACATGTACAATGATGGCTACTATGTCAACTATCACTTGTGGTTCAACCACACAATTAAAGCCACTGTGGAGCCACCACAACTCCTCATCTAAATCACTATTTGTGATCGACTGAAGCATAACATTTTATAAATGACATGATGATTGTGTCTCTCACTTTGTTTTTCTTGTAGTATATTGTTTATCCCTCTTCCTGAATGCAAGTAATAAATAATCTGAAGCATTAAAAATGTGTCAAGTGTGTTCTTGTGCAACTGCTCCTGAAGAGAGTATCATTTGCTGATTACTGAAAACAAGAGTATCTCTAGTATCAAAATAGATTTTATACATACATGCATATAAATATTCAGGCTTAATCCCAAATATCAGATTGTATCAATCTGTAAATCATTGATCTCTATCTTAAGTTTTGCTCTTTCAGCTATTTTCAGTGTTTCTGACATAGACTTATTATCAGTCTGGAGACGTAGTGATGATTTTCCTAATTAATAGGCTTTGTATTGCAGCATAATAAATGATAAACAGCATTTGTTTGTTATAGTAGTGCTGTGCAATAGGTCTTTTTCACAGAAGATTCATTTTAACAATGTCACAGTGCAAAAAGCACAGGTTACAGATGGCTGAGTTCCATTTAGCAGCTTCAGTTTCAGGGTAATGATGCGCATGTTGTCTCTCTGCCACACTGTCATGATTTCAATAAAACAGACAAAGCCTGTCAAAGCCTGAAAAACCAATAAATATAATGCTCTCCTGATAGTTATGAGTCTTTTGCACCTCACTATTTATTACATATATATAGAGATCAATCATTTTATTATCAATATGTGTATTGACATTCCAACAGGAGCAGGAGAAAATTTCAATGAACTAATGAGCACCAACAAAATACATCAACTGACACAGCATGGTAATGTGGTGTGCATTCATTTCCTTTAGTTTTTCAAGGTAAACACAATAAAATCAAATACTTTTGAGTCATTGTCTGGGATTTACATTTTCTGCACTATCCCTGTAGTTTGTCTGCAAAAGTATTAGCTTGCAAATATTAGCATTTTGATTCCAGATTCATTTTTTCACTTGAACATAATGCAGAATTTTTACATCAAAGTTTCAGTTTTACAGTCATATTTACAACTGAAAACTTTAACAGACATTTGGAAACTTTTCTCTTAAAATATGTTTTGCTTTATCTGTAAATGTGGTTGTACATGGTGATTTCCTGTGGTCTGAGTCAGCATTAAGTTCAAAAGTCGTTTCCTTGTGGCACAATATTTCCTTCTCATGAACTATGTTGCTTAAAAAGCACCACCCAAGTCACATGCATAGGATTATTCAACCGTGTGATGAGGAAGCAATACAAAAAAGAAATTTGATTCCTTCATGAGAGAACTGCTGTCCGAGGTGATGACTATACAAACAAGCACGATCTAGTATTCATGATTAAATACAAACAAAATTGCTTTATTTGATTTATTGAAACAAAATTACACCAGTGAGCCAGGGCAATACAAACGTGTCTAAGTGTGGATATGATGACATCTTCCTGATCCCATAAAACACAAGCAGCACTCAGCTAATGTGCCATAAACTTAACAAGGTGCTGCTGGAATCCAATACACATGGCGCTTTTCTCATCCACACCCCATGTCTTGGACAGAGCTAACTTGGTGACTTTATCAAAGCTTAATGTGAGCAAACATGAGGATGATGTCCTTTATTCCCTCTCTACTTGTGAAAGAACATGTGCACTTGTGTTGAGCTATGACAATAACCGTGGGAAGAGAGAAGGTGTCTGTGATGACCTGATAAGAGGCATCTTTAAAAAGCCTCTGACCAAGCCTCCAAGGAGACACTTGAGTGATAAACTGAGACACGATGCTGCCATTTCTACTGCTACTCCTGCCAGTCTTCAGTCCTGCTTCAGCATGGATTGTAAGTGACTTTTCCTTTCTTGACTTTATCGTGACAAAAGCACTTAATTAAGATTATTTTTTTTAAATTTTCAGCCAGTGGAAGATTGGGAGTCTGGCAATGTAACTGCATCAGTGGGCGAGTCAGGTCAGTGTGTTTGTCATGTGTATGTGCCTGACACCACCTTCCCTGCAAACCGGGTTCAGAACATGCAACAAGTCAGCAAGGATCTGATCCTGGAAGTGAAAATCCAAATGGACAAGGTGCAGTAGGTCTGCCTAGTAGCACGATGACTGAAAACGGGTGCTGACACATCATCATGCTGACCTCAGTGTTTTCTTTCAGATGGAGAGCTATGTGGGTAAACTGGACATCTATTTGGAGGAACTGTTGGACCTGACAATTAGAGTGGCCTTGATGGAGACCAGTCCCGACGATTACATCAAACTGGACTTTGAACTGATCCGGGTCGAGCTCAGAGAGTTTGAGGCTCTGGTGTCACAGCTCAAAGACTCCCTCAACTCCACCTCGCCGATGTTCGACAGTCTGTATATTGAGGTAGAAGAGCCATTTTTCATTTCTTGCAAATGATCGGGCATTCTCCTTGGATAGAAAAATGAAGTTTGGTGTAATGACTGTGTTTGTCTATAGATTCAGAACATGACCCACATTGTTAACCAACTGGAGACGTACGACAAGAGTAACCTGGAGGTGATTCGCATCGAATTCGCTAAGCTGCAGAAGAAGCTGGAGGATTGCCAGAAGGAGCAGGAGTTCTTCAAGCCAGATATTGGTGAGGCAGCTAGTCAGAAGATGGTGGAGAGTAGTTTACACTGCCAGTCATGTTCAACATCTTTTTTTTTTCCCCAGGCAACTGCAATAATACTGGAATCGGTGGCATCAGCAAACCCATGGTGGTCCAACTTAATGCTCATTTGAATTCAGGTTACCAGTATGGGGGCTGGGGAAAAGACTCCAAACCTGTTCGAGGCTATGAGTCAATGTACTTCTACGGTGCATACACTAGTCCCGCAGTATATGACTTCTATTTGTACTCTAACTATGAAAAGTTGATTCTGAGGTCTCAGTTCAAGAGCATTGATCTACCAGGTGGGTGGGAAGGTACTGGTAACAATTACATAATTCATCAAAACACCATATATTACCAGCACAACACTCCTTTCAGTATGACCAAGCTGAATCTGACCAGTTCCAAATATGACTCCAGAGTGATCCCAGCTGCAAGTCAGAGGTTCTCATACAGTTACTCCGAAAATCAGAACATGGACTTTGCAGCTGATGAAAATGGCTTGTGGGTGATGTATGCCTCAGAGGAGAGCAAGGGTAAGATTGTCCTTGCAAAGATAGATGAGAAATCCTTTGGCATCGCAGACGAGTGGAACACCGGTGTGTTCAAACAGTTGGCTGGCAATGCATTCATGGCCTGTGGAGTCATGTATGCCACCAGGACAGTGGATCTGAACACAGAGGAGATCTATTACGCATTCGACACTAAGACCAGGCAGGAGAAACACCTCAACATTCGCTTCCAGAAGTTCCAGGAGAAATACTCCAACCTGGACTACAACCCCACAGATCAGAAGCTCTACATGTACAACAGTGGCTACTATGTGTCCTATAATGTGAAGTTTAACCAAGAGTGATTCTTCCTCTATGTGATCTACCGTATTGTGATTGATACGACTGCTTTGTATTCACTCTGTCGCTGGAGCTCTTTAAAGCTATGATTTTTTTTTTCTGAATAAAATCAAACCCAAGCATTGAAATGATGGGACTGGTCTTTGCTTTTTCTATGCATAGGAATAGCGAACAATTACAAAATGAATGACACGTGATAAGGGAAAGTGTACGATTAAAAATAAGGTCCAGATAACTAAATGGAACAATGAACTAACAGTGTAAATGAATAACAGTCTGATCCAGTGTGTTCAATGCAATATGGCATCCATTTAATAAAAATAAGATAAAATAAATGAATGAATGACTATAAAAGCACGTGGTAGCACTTGGCTTTGCATTACTCAACTCCAGTCCAGTTATGGGAAAGGTTACTTCTTTTAGAAGTAAATACTCTGCAATAGCACAAAATGATCACTACTGTGTCTTTATTAGAGTCAAAAAGGACAAAAACATGAGGTAGATATATACTGTATAATGTCAACCTAAAATAGGTGCACATTTGCCATTGGATAGTATACAGGATTTCAGACCTACTGTATAATGGACCCACACCCTACAATTATAACATAATAAAAGAAAATACAGTATGTACCCTATAGAGATATAAATCAAGTATAAAAAGGTGCAAGTACTGGTATTTTTCATTTTCAAGAAACTCCACACGTCAACAGGGGCAGCATGATTCAAGAATAGGTTGCTCCATTCGATTCATGTTCAATTTTCATTTTTTCTCCAGGGTGTCAAGATTAATATTGAACCAATTACCCTACAGCCTCAGCTAATCAAAACACAAACTGACTGGAAAGAGTAATCAAATATCATCTGTCGAGTGAACATTGCTTTTTACATTCCTCTATTGTTCCTGAGTTGAAGTATGTTAATTAAGAAAATCTGAATATCTGATGTAGAAACCTCAGACCCTGTTGTATTGTGCTTAAAGTAGCTGTCAGTAGTGTGTGAGTTTCATGCTGTCGCCCAGCAAGTGGATGAGACCTTATTTCTATTTTTGTGCTGCATCTGATGTTGTGGCATAAGTGAGAGAGTATGAATAAACTTCAGGGAAAAATATCACCATTTCACTAAAAAATTCTGTGCTACATAAAAAGTGGTTCCCTTGTTGTTTTCACTGATTCTAAAGCACATTTTATAATTTAATCAAATTAAAATGTACCCATTTTTTGAGATTGAGGTTGATCTGAACAGGGAACGGTTATCCTTACATTTTGTCAGTCTGAATAAACAAAAACCTTCTCAATCACTGTGTGTATAATATGCACATCTGCACTGATCTCAAGGATGCTAATAAAAAGCTTATGCATGGAATCCTGTCACGAGCTGATAAGAAATGAAAACCCCACCGTTGAGAGCAGATAGCAGTCAAACTACCAGTGGAGACACACAGGGAACATGCCTCTGACTCTGCTGCTACTCTTCCCCATGCTGAGCCCTGCACTGGCTTGGCTTGTAAGTTCTAAACATCATCGCTATCCTTCAGTAAATTGTATTCTGTCTAATGCCTGAGTAAAACAACTGTTTTTTCACAGCCGGTGGAGGACTGGGAATCAGCAAATGTAACCACGTCTGGTGGAGGACTGGAGTGTGTTTGCAGCGTGTTCCTGCCAGACAGCACTTTCCCTGCAAACCGAGTGCAACACATGCAGCAAGTTACCACAGGTCTGAGATTGGAGGTGGAAATTCAGATGAATAAGGTCGGTATGAAACGGAGTGTGAGCGGCGTAAAGTCGCACTTACAGTATGTGCTTTAGTCATCAGAAAAGAAACTCCATTCCAAGATAGTGACTAGATATACACTAGGGACAAGAAACCAATAATGACTTTAATATTAATTAATGTAAAATAATGAAATAATATTTACTGTTTTCACGTGTGCTTATTTCATTCTATATATCTGTCTCTACATGTATCATTAGTGCTATCAGAAAGTAACTCAGAATACTTGCTTAATACTGCTTTTTTTTTTTTTAAACTAAGAAAAAAACAACATACAACGCAGTGGTGTATTGATTGACAAGGGCATTTAAAAATTAATTAGAACCCTGTGCAGCTGCACATCCTTTGATGGGAAAGTAAAACAGAATATTGTTTGTTTGTTTTATGGTTACAGCGTTCATGCTAATAGAAATTGTTTAATTGCAGCATACAAACTGAAACTGTGTGTGTCTTTCAGCTTGTCCATTATGAGGGCAAACTGGATGTCTTCCTAGGAGAACTGCTGGACCTGACAGTTAGAGTGGCCATGATGGAGAGCAGTCCAGATGATTACATCAAACTTGACTTTGAGCTGCTCAGGGTCGAGCTGCGAGAGTTCGAGGCTCTGGTGTCACAGCTCAAAGACTCGCTCAACTCCTCCTCACCCATGCTGGACAGTCTGTATACTGAGGTAAAAAATATAAATAAATAAAAAATATGGGCTAATTTCTGAGATTTTTTGGGTTATGTGAAGCCTATTGTGGTGTCTATTTGTGTCAGATTCACAACATGACCCTCATTGTGAACCAACTGGAGACTTATGATAAGAGCAACCTGGAAGTGATCCGCATTGAGTTCGCTAAGCTGCAGAAGAAACTGGAGGAGTGCCAGAAAGGGCAGGAGTTCTTCAAGCCAGATATTGGTGAGTCTCTGCACTTGCTGGCCAGCAGGTTGCATGCGGCTTGAAGGCAATGACTTTTTTTTTTCAATATTGTCCTTTTCTTCCCAGGTAACTGCAATCACACAGGAATAATGAGTGTCAGCAAGCCTACAGTCATCCAACTAAATGCTCATTTGAACCCAGGCTACCAATACGGGGGCTGGGGAAAAGACTCCAAACCTGTTCGAGGCTATGAGTCAATGCACTGGTATGGTGCATACAGCAGTCCCTCTGTGTACGAATTCTACCTGTACTCTGATTATGACAAACTCATTCAGAGGTCTCCCTTCACACACCACGGTCTGCCACAGGGCTATGAAGGCACTGGCAATAATTATGTTGTTCATGGTAACACTGTATACTACCAGGCTGCTAACCCATTCAGAATGTCAAAATTAAATCTGACCTCTTCTGTTTATAGCCACAGGCAAATCCCAAGAGCAAGTGAAAGCTTTACCTATACCTATGCACCAAACCAGTACCTAGACTTTTCAGCTGATGAGAAGGGACTGTGGGTAATGTATGCCACGGACGAGGCCAAGGGTAAAATTGCGGTTGCTAAGATAGATGAGAAATCGTTTGGTATTGAGGATGAGTGGACCACCAGTGCGTTCAAACCTCAAGCAGGGAACGCTTTTATGGTGTGTGGGGTTATGTATGCCACCAGGGCAAGAGATCTGAACACAGAGGAGATCTATTACTCCTATGACACGGCGACTGGGGAGGAGAAATACATGAGTGTCCTCCTTCAGAAATTCCAGGAGAAGTTTGCCAACCTGCACTACAATCCCACTGACCAGAGGCTCTACATGTACAATAACGGCTACTATGTCTCCTATAATGTGAAGTTTAGAAAGGAATGAATCGCCTTGCTCTTGATCTGCTGTATTGTGATTGATGCAAATGATCTGTCTTTCTGTCACCTTTCTGATCTGTCTGTCCAATTTCTTCTTGAATAAGATCAAACTGAGCATTCAAAAAGCGAGTGTCCTGTTTTCCTTCATTTCCAACATTAGAGAACAGGTGCAAAGTGTGATAAATCAGACCCCTCCCTTTCCTGCTTTTGGGGTTAGGTTACCCTCCTGCTCCATGCTGGAGCTCCCTCCCCCCCTTCTGTAAGCCAGCCCTCCCTTGGGGTGGGGACTACTCTCCATTGTGCTTTGGTTGGTGCCTGGCTCCATCTGGTACTGAGCACCAAGACCCAGCAGATTATGGATTCAGGGCAGTGTGATCCCTCTATTCATAGGGGATGGATGACATCAAAGAAATCCAGTAATGAATAGCTGGAAAAAATTATTTGGTGACAGTCAACACTGAAAACCAAACACAGTCTATTTTGGATATGAATATCAGGGTTGAAAATGGCCTTCAGTCAGCACACATAAAAAACAGCACTTTCTCTTTAAATCCGACAGCATCGGTTGGGATGGGGTGGGGGCTTGTGTAAAATGGTACCCTAAAGTGACATCATGCTCAGCCAATCGGCAGCCTCGCTCGAGCTCTCTCCTCCTCCTCCTCTCCTGCTCCTGGCATGAGTGGAGTGTGTAGAGGCTGCTGATGCTGCTCCCGCTGCTGATGCTGCTGGGCGGAGAATCCAGGGCATGTTCGCCTCACATCAGGTACAGTGTTCGCGCATCTGCGTGTGTAAGCCCGTTTTTCTTTGCTATCTGTGCACGTATTTGGTATGGCAGATTGTTTATTCAGTGCATGTTGAGACGATGGCGGGTGGTCGTGTTAGGGACTGATGATGGCTTTGTGCATTTGACAACACTCCTCAGATGATGTCGTCTCCATGGCTGTAACCAGAATGGGGTGTCTACGTTGTGATGTTTGTGTTTCATCCTGCAGCTGAAATTAAGGGCAAAGGAACATTGTATTTTACATGAGTAAAAGGTTGTGGGGCCATATTAGCTTTCACTGCCTGACTGGTAATGAATGTGCCTCATGTGACAAAGATCTACCGCATAATGTTTTTAAAGATTCTTGTTAGCAAAGAATTTATTTGCCCCTTGTAAATAATCCATCTTATGTGATTTGTCTAAGTGTGTGGGTGGATCTCTTAGACCTCAGAGTGTCTACAGTCAAACATACACAAACACGTGGCTTTTGTAGCTTACAGTATATTCTTAAACTAATATATTGAGAGTGGGGTGTCAACACAGTCTCTGGTTTTATCTTTAGCTTTTAATCACCCTGTGGGGATAAATGTCTGAGGTTCATTATTAATGCAAGACACTGTGCCTCAGTGTCCTGAGTCATCTCTGCTGTCATCTTGTACGTTTGCAGCTCTGCCTCTTTCCATTCACCAGAAATAGTAAGCACAGGCTTGTACTCACTTCCTGTGCTGGTCTGGAGGTTAACTCTTTGTTTCCTCTGGTTCAGATGATCATGCTTTACTGCAAAGCCCTGAGCCATGAAGTCATTGGGGGCGCGTGCACGTTGAGCCGAGTGACAACAGACAGAGATGTGTCCTGTTGTTGATAAGACCAGCGAGCAAAGGTTAGTCCTGAGCTTAACACATACATGGCCTTTAAATACTCTTTGAGAGCCAAACACAATTCACTCAGGAGTTGTTAAGATTCAGTTTCTTTGTTGTATTTAATAAAAACCTTTTTCTGCTGTGCTCAGGCCAAGCTGGACCTTCACTGGTCCACAACAAGGCAGCAATGGCAAAGAGAGATTACCTGGTGGAGGCGGCCAAGCAGATTCGCATGGCACTGGACAGCGAGGTCAATGAGGACTACGAGGCAGCTTTCAGTTACTACAAGAACGGGGTGGACTTACTGCTGAATGGGGTTCAGTGTGAGTGGACTTTTCTACTTTTTTATAGTTATGTGTGACAGTGACTGGGGAATTTCACAAAATGTTTGCACAAGACACGTGATGTGGATGAGAATAAAAATAGGAAGTCACGAAGCAAAGGTTAAACACAGATTTCTTTGCTGGCCAGATATTTTTCCCCCCGCAGTGTCAATAGTCAGTAGTCAATAGCCTTATCCTTGATCAAAAGCCAAAAGGTTTAGTCAAGACGGGGTCTTGCCTTTTAGATCTTTTCCAGTCACACAGCTGCAGTACTAGTCTTTTTTTTACTGTCTGAGAGAGTTTAACTGTTTTACAGTGGACCCGAACAAAGATCGACGCGAGGCTGTGAAGAGGAAGACAACCCAGTATCTGAAGAGAGCTGAAGAAATCTTCATAACACATCTGCAGGACAACCTGGGGAAGGGGAGCTCTTCTTTAGGGGTAGGACAATCAAGTCCGATCACCACTGGTTGCAACGTGTGCCGTTGCCCTGAAGCTAATGCCGTATCTGCCGTGGCTCTCATCACCAGGGCTACAGCAGTCTGAGATTCCGTCCCATCAGACACTTGAGTTCGCCTGTGGAGGATCTGGAAATGTGTAAGGTGGTTGGAGTGACTGATAAGGTAAGACACTTACTATCTGGATGTTTCAGTATCAGTGACAGCTTGCTGAAATAAATGTACATGATAAACTTGTTATTATACCGTGGTAAATTTATCTGCTTTCCACTACTATCCTAAATATATTACATTGTATTCCAAAGGTCCTGATTGTCCAAAGTATGGTCAATAAGGAGACATTTGTTGTAAAGGTGAGTACTCAGTCTTCCTCCATGGTTACACAATCCAGATGATGCAATGACCGGGGAATGCACGAATTAAACACAGGTCCATTGGCCAACATCTATCCACTTACAGTGGGGGTTGTCATCTGGCAGCAAACCAGTCTTTTTGTATTCTGCGGCAGGCCAGTCGATGGGAGCGCTCTCCATCCTGTCTCCCTTAGTATCATCCAGCATTGATCTGCCTGAGAGCTCTCACCCTTTCAGCCGGTGTTGCTGCACCTCACATTTCAGTCCCCAGAGAGACAGATAACAGAAAGACACTAATCTCTAAAGGGGGCAATCCAAGCAGCAGTGAATCCTTTTTTCGTGCCAACCATGTCCAAAGTAATAGGCTTTTTCCCCCTTCATTAACACATATATTTTGCCCTTCATAAAACAAAAGTACACATTGTTCTTTCTAAAATGATTCATCATTGCGTGGACGTGTTCTTGCAGAGTCTGGTCAAGTCGAGCTGGGAAAGCAGGGACCAGCCAACCATCATTCCTCAGGGGGTGCCGTACATGGTAAAGTTGCTAAGATACTACGTCAGCGAGGATGCTGTGTACTTGCATCTTGAGCACGTCAAAGGTAAACTGCTCTACCCGACTTCATGATTAGCATTTAGCCAAGGTGCGTCTCTGCATTGTAGCCTTGTAGCAACACATTACTCTTCCGGATCATGTTTTACTGTCTATGTCAACCTAGGTGGGAGGCTCTTCTCCAGGCTGCACAAGCTGAGGAACGAGAAGGCCAAGGAACACCCCGACTGCTTCACCTCTGGCCAGCACTGCATCAAAATGAAGACCAGCTACACCTCTCCTACAATCAGCACAGACTACCAGCACAACAACAGAGGTGGCACAGGAGCGACTCCCGGGAAATTAAGCGATGAAAGCCCAGATATGGACTTCCCCAATTCATGGGATGAGACTCAGCAACGCCTTGAGAGCTGCGGGACCCACTCCTACATCGAGGAGACGGGCTGTCTGCAGAACACGCGCTCCGCTGCATCATTTTACACCAAGCTCGATCAACTAAGTCTGCAATCTGGTGCGCCAAGGGCCCAGGTCAACACCCGCATCCATCCACCAGCTCCTAGTTTGTGTTTGCACTCCGGTGAAACTCAGGAAAAGCCTGCTCTTCCTCTGTCTTGCGCTCGTGTCAGTCAAGCTCTTGACGTCATGTCAGAACTCCACAAAAAGAAAGCTGCGATGGGACTGATAGAGTGCAGCTCAGAGTTTGAAGTGGCCTGGAAAGCTGCAGATCCAGCACACAACTGTGACGAAATAAACCCCTATGCAGTGACTGACAGAGATTTACACAGCACACTAGGACAAACTTCACCTCACACAAATCAGACCTCATTTACAAACAGTGAAAATAATGGTTTGAGCTCTTCCCCTGCCATTTTACATCTTCCTCTCCATTGCCAAACCCAGATCCGTGGCAGGGCATCATGGGATACCAGTGGCTCTACACAAGGATCTGTTTTAAGCAGTAACTCTGCAGATATAGACTCAAAACAAGACAGGAGCAGTCCCACCATGGAGGAAAGAAATGGTATGGTAGTCATCAGGAGCACAGACAGAGCAGTATTTTCTGAGCACACGGACACAAAAATCACCTCAGAAAGCTCCTGGCTTTCTCCCGACTCACTCAGCACCCACACCACTGTGAGAAAACAGGGGATGTGCTCCAGTGAGGCAAGAGATGGAGTAGAGGAAGCCTGTGAGCTGCTAAGTCCCAGAGAGAAGGAGGCACCTGCAAAAGAAGGGGCATTTGTGGGCTGGTTCTCCCCAGGCCCTCCTGGAGCCCCACCCCACAGGAAGGGAGGCAATAAGGACGCTTTCTTTGAAGCAGAGGAATTGGAGGAGCAGGGAGAAGATCAGATCATTGAGGTGGATGGCTGGTGCCATCTGCCAAAGTTCCCTGTTAAGTCCAACGGGCGCACAGATAAGGCCGTGCAGGCCTGCTGGGGGATTCCTGAGGCAGAGGTGCGCGTCTGGGGGGCACAGATCCTGCTGGCCCTGGAGAGTCTGCATCAGCAAGGCATCCTGTGCCGGGATCTCAACCCCAGAAATGTTCTGCTCACCAGCAACGGTGAGTCTGTCAACTCACTACAGAAGACCCGAATGAGGAAAAGCGTGCTACTTTTGATTTTCATCAAAAGCAATATTTTCACAGGAAAGGTGTGTTTGACGTTTTTCGGCCAGTGGAGTGAGGTTCAGTCAGAGATTAGCTCCAAAGCCATGGAACAGATGTACTGTGCTCCAGGTAAAGCTACGCTTCACAGTTAGCTCACGTCACATGTTGTTGTTCTTTGTTGCTCTTTA
This sequence comes from Psettodes erumei, assembly GCA_016785225.1. NCBI lineage: Eukaryota > Metazoa > Chordata > Actinopteri > Pleuronectiformes > Psettodidae > Psettodes > Psettodes erumei. The sequence goes on from JAFBJZ010000383.1 coordinate 958,095, forward strand.
GTGTAACCTGCCACCTAGTGGCAAGTGGAAGTTTGTCCACTTTACTCAGACTAAAATGTCATGTACTCATTGCATGGGAATAAAAAAGAAACATGCCTCATCTTTTTGTTTGTTGACAGAAATCGGTGGGGTGTCCAGGATTACAGAGGCTTGTGACTGGTGGAGTCTCGGGGCCTTGTTATTTGAACTCCTAACAGGAATGGTAAGCAAAAAGCATGACTGATATTTTTTCCTGTCAAAGTGATGCCGGGTCATGGGTTGGTCACACCCTCTGTCCACTGTGCCTTCAGCCACTGTGGCAGCTCCACCCAGCAGGAGTCCACTCTCACACCCAGCTGCTCATCCCTGACCACCTGAGCACTGCAGCTGCATCTCTGCTCACTGAGGTTAGATTAAGACCTCCTACACCCACAAGGCTTCTGTTCCTTACACTGCGCTCAATTAAATTCAGCTGTGGCGCACGCTGAACGATTTCATCTTACCTTACAGTATCTCCACTCTCCATTATGCTGTTCCACAGCTGCTTCAGTTCGACGCCGGCTACCGCCTGGGTTCTGGAGGCGGAGGTGTGAGCGACATTAAGTGCCATCCTTTCTTCAGCGGTGTCTCCTGGAAGGCTCTGAGCTGCTAGCAGGTGTCAGTGCTTCTCCTCTGGTGGACTAGACTAGACCCAGCCCCAGATCCTGCTCTCCTTTGCATTTTGTGCTTCCTAAAATGACATAATAAAAAACTGAAATATGAACAGACCTGGTCAACGATGTCCCAGAAAAAAACACAACTGGTTCTAACTTCTGAGACTCTAGCCTAGTCCCACTGTTTAACCACAACACACATCAGTCAAACCAGCCGCCCCTAAATTTGGAGTGCGCTCGTATTCTGACCTTTATGGTAAATCATTATGGAATCAGCAGAGAGCGAGCTGATACGCAGGTTTAGTAACTTTTTTCTGTCATTTAGTCACACTTTCCAAAGACAAGTGTTGACGTACGAAAGTGTTAGAGGGCTATAAAACCTACCGTACCTTAGCAAACACGGTCTCACTCCCAACTCACTCTTCATACACCGACGCTTCGTCAGGACCGGTTGGCATCACTTTCGTCAATTGGAGGACCATAGGTGAGTGAAATTAACAGCGTGAACCGGAAGTAAAATAAAACTGTCAAAATAAAAGCGCAGTAACTGGGGGCTTTAATTTTAGGAGACTGCTGATGCATTTTCCGAATGAACTGGTGTGATATTATTAAAAGTCAGTGACGCTAATTGACAATTTTCGAGCTGTCACCAGCAGAGGTCCCATCATGAGAGCTATAGTATTGACATGAGCTGAAATAATAATGATACGTCAAAATGCTGTAAAAAAAAATATTGGGCGTTACCTCTTCTTTGTATATCCCTGACATTTTACTTACTGTTAAAGCCTTTGCCATCACAGGTCATTACTGATAAATTGGCTACGTGTAGAGGACTGAGACTCAATGTTAAATCAACAGACAAAAAGACAAAATTTACAGTTGAGTAATGCAGCTTTTATTGTTTAAAACTTTTTTTTTCTTAAATAATCTTTCTTGCACAGCATTAAGAGTTTTTTTTCTCCCCGATTTCTTTGTGAAACAGTTGGCATAAATTGTCAAGAGGATTTTTCACTTTAACAGACATTTCTGAACATAGTGTTTCTGGGTTTATCTCCCAACTTGTGCGCAGGGTTCGTCTCCAACTGAAAGTAATAAAATGATTCTATGCAGTTTCTTCATACTATATTTACCATTCATCTCACAATAAAGTGAAAAATAATTTTAATTGTATGTAGAAAATGATGTATGGCGCATATGAATTATAGGACCTGTATATTTGATCTAGAGACCAGCACCACAGACACCCCAGACCCTTACATTTCTCAACAGTGCCAAACATTTAAACACTGCTGCTCCTACAAATGTCCATTGCACAAACCAACTGTTCTCCAAAAATCTTTTTTTTCCTAGTTAACCAATATATCAACTGCATTTATGGTCATGTTCATCAGGTGAGTACAGCCACTCTTTGTGTAGGGTGGTTTGTTTAGTCGGGCCTGGAGGTCACAAGAGTTCACATGTCAAGGAGCAGCACCCTGGGGTCCTCTACCACTGACTTGATCTTGCGCAGGAAAGTGACGGCCTCTCTTCCATCGATTAGACGATGGTCGTATGTCAGGGCAACATACATCATGGGACGGATCTCCACCTGCACAAGGGAAAACCACTGAGACTAAGTTCTTTCACACCAAGCCGTTGGTGACAGACACAGTGAAGGTGTAATTGAAGTAAGAGGCTAATTCTGTAAGATTAGCTTGGTAAAGACAGTGATGAAATAAGCTTGATTTGATATATATATATATATATATGGTACAGTTGAAACAACAGTTTAAGCACTCACTACAAGCAAGATGTCATTTTGCGCTCAATCGTGAGATGCATTTTGTTTTTTAGACAAATGTACATTTTGTACAAGAAATGACTGAGACTGTAGCTCGCAGATTAACGATTTTCGCGGTCATATCAGTTACAGATTCAATCCAAGCCTATTTTCATTCTACCTTTGTGAAGTATTGTTTGTCTTTATCAACTGAATCCTTCATTCGTCAACTGATGTTATTGTTAAATTAATTTTACTTTATATTTACCATTCATTTCGCATACTTGACTAGTCTACCACTAAAGACAGTCTTTTTTTTCTACACGGTTATGTATCTGCATGTTAAACAATGAAGAAACAAACCTTGCCACTGACTGCAACAGGCCTGTCGAAGATGCCATGCATGCCTAAAATAGCAGACTGTGGTGGGTTGATAATAGGTGTGCCGAACATGGACCCAAACACGCCACCGTTGCTGATGGTAAAGGTTCCTCCGTCCATGTCCTCAACAGCCAGCTCGTTCTTTCGGGCCTACAAAACACACATCCATAATTACAACTAATCACATCATAATATAAGAATATTTGGCAAAAAAGAAGCCAAAAGAAAAAAGATCAGCTCTAAGAGAATATTTAGTAATCTGTAATATAAAATATTACCTTTTCTCCCAACAAATTGATGGCTTTCTCAATGTCTGCAAAATTCATTCCCTCTACGTTTCGGATTACAGGAACCACCAGACCCTGAGAGAGAAGTCACATGACATGAACTTTCTGCTGTTCACATTAGAGACAAGTGGGCTATCAAGCACTTACACTCAGTGTTACAACATAATCCACTTGTCTTACCTTTGGCGTGGCCACAGCCACGCTGATGTCGACGTAGTCCCTGTACACAATCTCTTTGGTTGTGTCATCAATTACTGAAAATGCAAAAAGAGGAAAATATGTATTGAGATTAAACTGGTTCATCGCCACCTTATTTGCAACACTAATTTTCTTTTTTGTATTTGTCATTTCTTTTACATGCAAGTAAAGAGGAATGAGAAACCAAGAGACTATTTTAGGTGTACAGTAGTACAGACCACCCCTGCTACATTGAGGTATCTGTAAGTAGGTCAGGGTGGTCTAAGAGCAGTAAATGAGTTGGTGATGGTTTTGAGGTTTGGCAGTGGAAGACAACGGAACTTGAATCTTCCTTCACTCTGCACACTTCCAGTGACTTGATGCCAAACGTGCGGAGACTTAGTCACAGAGAAACCACAAAGTGAGGCCTTTTGATCCATACCAGCGTTAACAGCAGGCTGGTCAGCCAGAGCGTAGGCAGCAGCCTTCACAAACGCAGACATGAAACCCAGCTTGATGTTATGCTTTTTCAGGAAGGCATCTTTGTAAGCCTTCCTCATCTCTGAGATGTTGCTGAGGGGAAACAGAAAAATAAAATTCACAGATCAACTAATAATTAGGTATTAATGCAACAGGCGGGGATGGAGCCGACAGAACGTTAGATTTGATACCTGTTCCAAGAAAGTGAAAAAAAAGTTAAGTGGGCCTAAAAGACTGATCACTGAGATTTGGGGATATGAACAACCTTTCATGCAAAATATGGAAACTACAGTAAAGTGGTGCTTTTTATTGAGTTGTCACAACTCCGACAAAATCATACATGCTTTTTGGTAGCTACGAAAGAATGCTACAGCAGATCATGGTGAATTAAAGCTATTGAAATTGGCCCGCTAATCGTTTCATCATTGCTCATTTTTCTCTTGTATCTCTCTTTTTAATTGTTTGTTTTCCTGTCTCTAACCCTGTTGAAGCTCTAGGATTTCTCCGCTAACATAATTAGCCCCTCCCAAGACACAGACTCTCCGAGAAAGGAGAGAAGAAGCGATAAAAATCTTCACTTTCTAGAGCCTGTAAATCTTATTGGGCTGTCATAAAAGCCCATATCGGTTGAGGCAGCTCTTCCACTCAGAGCACAGGTCTCTGTGGGCCCCCGCAGATGCTCCGGCCTCCTGCTCTGACTAGCTCCTTCGGCTCCAGATGAGCCCTTGCCTGGGAAGTCTTCCTCCAGACCGTCAATGTCAATCTAATTAGGATACACAGAAAACCCTGAATAGCTGAAAGCTGACACCACACATTTGCGGGGAAAAGAAATCCTCAAAGTGTCCTCTTCAGCACAGGGGGCAAGTGCAGACAATAACATTTCCTTGTAAATTAATAAAACCTGTTTTAACAATTCTTATCTTCGTTTTAGATGGCATTACGACCAAATATTTACATTCCAGTGTTTAACAGGATATCGGGTTTCAAAAAGCTTTTCCTATTGGGCAGATTCCAATCTATAACCATTTGCGCAAGTGTTTTGGATTTTGATGCATGCAGTATGTATACTGCATATGTACTATAGTGGTAGTGCATGACTACTCCCACTGACAAACAATGTTTATACATATTAGAACAGATTTGGTCTTGTACTCTTAAAAAGTCTGAGGGCTAAAAAATGTAGGTCAACAAATTTAGAATTTCCAACCTCATGTCGACCTCATTAAATGTAGTCAACATAGCGCAGGTGTTTTGGGCTTCCTTCAGTCTCTGGGCAATTCTTAGTCTCATTCGGTTCATCTTAACCTAAATCATAAAAACAGAATTAACAGAAATATCAGTCGCTGTTAAAGGTTCTCAACTCTTACATTTACTTTTTATGATCCTCAAAAATTATTTTAGGTGCTGTGGTGATTTTTGCATTTTACCCTGCTCTCTGTCCTGGCTCCTTTAGCTCCTCCCTCTGCTTGGGCTGCTGGTGCAGCTGGAGCAGCCGTGGGCTTGATGGCTGACACTATGAAAAAGACATAAAAAGCATTTAGCATCCCTCGACATCAGTTTAACGGACAGGGTGTAGGCCACTGTCTACAGAAAGCCAAACAATGATTAATCATGTAAGCTTGAGGTCAAGGGCACAGATGTCAAGCAAAACAGTTCTCACATGACATGGACCGTCTGTCTGATGACAACTAACCTGGTTTGGAGTCCATAGCATGTGCTGGCACAGGTGGCACAGGGGGCATAGTGGTGGGAATGGGGCCCACAGCTGAGGGGGGAGGAGGGGGAGGTGGGGCAGCAGAAGGTGGTGGAGGAGCTGCAGCGGCCGGGGCCTCAGCTTTTGGAGCTTCTGCAGCTTTGGGGGCACCGGCTAAAGACATGGAGGTGTACTGTCAAAACAATGCAGGCTTCAAAGGATCACATTAATTACACAATTGTGCGTTAGTTTTGTAAAACTCCAGTATTACAGACCTCCTTTTCTAAGCTTGAAGAGAGGAGTTCCTCCCTCGACTTTGCCTCCATCAGGGACCAAAAGTTCCTCGATCACTCCAGCAGCAGGAGAGGGAACCTGCACTGATGTCTAACGGAAGAGAAAAGAATTAAAAGGTCAAAATAACCTCAAGTTTAAAACAGAAAGGAAAAAGGTACCTGGATATTTTCTGAATACAATATACGTTTTGCATACAAATGCATACAGTAAACAAAAACATTGCCCATAATGTTGTCTTATCTCTTGACTTTTTCAGGAACATGCACTAATTCTTTCATTCATGTTGTGCAAAATACTTTGACTGTAGTGAGCCAATGATTACCTGCAATCACAAACATGGAATCTGTATAACATATATTCAATTTTACCTTATCCGTCTCAATTTCGCACACCACCTCATCTTCTGAGACAGTGTCTCCAACAGCTGTAATGAGATTTTTTTTTCTGTTGAGTCTGGTTGTGTCCGTATCAGAAGCAGCTAATGTACAGTTTATTTAATAATGAATGGTGTTACCTTTCTCCCACCTTACATCCCCTTCTGTGACAGATTCTGCAAATGCAGGGGTCTTGACTGTGACAACGTCATCTCCTGGAGAACAAAGACAAGTCAAATGAAATTCCTTTTTTTTGACACATCAGTTGTAGTGCTTCATGTGCAAAAATAAAAAGCATGCTGAGTAAAACATACTGAAGGCTACAGACGTCCTGAAGTACTGGATTTGGAATATGCTGGACCGGGGATCAGATTTTCTAAAGAGAATGAAAAAAATCAAATTAGACAAAAAGTAGAAATTGAAAAAGTTGTCATTCGGTTATAATAAAAATGAGTGGCTTTGCAAGCACAACATTTGTGATTCATCATTTAAATCTGAGACAACTGCTCGCTGACAGACATCGATAAGTGGACAAACACATTTATGACAGTGCATGGAATGGATAGTTATGACACTTTGTCAGGCATGATGACAAAGGAGGAGTGAAAGACTATAGATAAAAAACAATTCATTCATCATGGCCGTGGTGTGAACGGAGTGCTTGAATGTTGTTCAGTAAAACTCACTCTCTAAAAAGACACTTCATGTTTTTATTTAAATACTTACACATTATTGTTGAAAGCAATCGAATGGCTAGCTGATAGAGCTGTTGGAGGAAGGAGAAGAAAAGCTTGTACTTCTTAGGGCAGGATTATTCAAAAGTAAAGATTGGAATCTATTCTTCATATTTGAATGGTAAGCACACATACCTGCCGTGGCCCGACGAGCTAACACATTATTCCCCTGTGAAAAGTCACACAAGTACTACTCAGTATCTTCAATTTTTCAAAGCTGTCACAATCATGTCATGTCTGGACAGATATGTGTTTCTAAGTTGCTAACAGGCACATCAAATTAAACTTAAATTAATGAAAATGATTGAGAGTGTACATGAGTGTAAGTGGAGTGAACACTAGGGAGAGTAATAAGTGTTGTATGTCAAAGGTCACTAATATGAACTGCACTTTGACATAATCAATAAAATTAACTGACATACTGGTGGCTTCTGTGGTTCTACATGAGAAGTAACCAGGAAAAACCTAAATATATATGTATGTATACATCTATATAAAAAAAGGTTGCTTTAAAGATCTAAATATAATCTCTCTGTAAATCTAATTCTTTGAAACTAAGACTTATCTGACATATTACTTTTGTCAATTTTTAAGGAACTGTAGAAAGTTCAATTCGAAATAGAATAAACAAACAAACTTGTTATTTCTGTTAAGTGGGCTCGGGCCATTCGTCGTTTTCTCTCAGAAACCACAATATGACCTCAGCATGTCAGCTAAAAGCAGCTAGCTAACCTACCCATACATTCCACTCAGATAGGCTAGTATGTTCTTGCTAGCTTTTCTAATATTACTAGATAAGTTTGCGTTAATCTAAATAAACATGCACCGGGAGTCCCTGTGATTAGACCAGATGTTTAACATTCGTGTCAAAATGTGACACCAACTCATTAGACTGGGGACTGTTTTGAAATAAACAGACTGCAGCAAAGACTTGTGGAGGAAAGTGTCATACTGTCCTTGGCACACAATGTTACGGCCTGTCCGCGGCCTACACAGTGAGCTGGCTAACGCTAATGCTAGCTCTGACCGAACTGAACCTACTCCCGCAGCAACAGACAGTGAAGAGCCCGACCGTGACTTTTATCTGCTCGTTGCCTACCTGGCGGATTGCAGAGAGCGAACGGCCAAAATTCCTGGTGAGACACCGGGAATGAGATAACATGGTGGCTGTGTGACTGCAGCCTGTCAGTGGAAGGGAAACTCCGGTCACACCGAAGCAAGCTAGGCACGCGCAAGTACCGAGGAAGTGTGGGATAAACCAAGTGCTCCGAGTGGCGGGGGGACGGGGAGGAGGAGGGAGGCGTCAGTGTGGTCCCCTCTGATCTCCTCTCCCTTCTTCACAACTACACTCTGTCAGACAAATAAGTGTAAATAGGGTACACCTTCAACCACCTTTACAGATGAGATAGGATAATTAATATGCCTCCAAAGAACAATATTGAGTAGAGTAGAATAGAATAGAACAGAGTTAGGATCAAAGTTGCCTACAAGTAATGATGTAAAAACATCTAATAGAATAGAACAGAAAAAACACAGGTAGGATAAAGTTTGCAGGTAGCATTGCAAAAGCATGAACTTTTTTCACCTGACAAAGCAAATCTTTGATTAGAATAACTTCAGTGATGCAGGAAAGAGCAAAGGGAATACGTTTTAATCAGCATAAAAAATATTTTTCTTCACAATTCAACATATTTTTCAAGTTGTTGTCTTTTTTGTGTTTGTGTACTCTGTGTCCGTTTCGACCAACCAGTTGCCCATTGGGAGCAAATAAAGTGATCAATGGATTGTTGGATTGTATGACGACAATAGTTGTTTGTTTCCCAGGTCTATTTCATATTAGGATTGAATTATTGGGCACGACTATGGGCGCATATTTCCAAACGCCTCAGGCAATATTATTTCTCGTAAGTGGGCTTCAAACGCAGCCGTTCTCAAACTTTTATCACACCGGCACCTTGCAGAGACTCTCCTCGTGATTACATTGATGATGAGTCCACGACCAACTCATTGCGTTCACGTGGCCACGCCCCAGCTCCGTGTGATACACCGACTCTCCTGCACTCCGACTGTCCGACTCCCAGTCTGCGCAGGCCATCCGCCCGACAGCACGTCCCAGCGCAACAGGTAAGGTCCCGTCACTGCACCGCTCTGCTCTGTCTCTGTGAACCGTACTTTAACTGCTGCCCCTATAGGAGTGGCACAAAGTGCACGTCTGCAGATCAAAACTCATCTCTTTGATTCAGTGGTTTTTGATTTGCCCTCGTGAGTGTTTATGACACTCTCATGTTTTTACAGCACGGCTGACAAGTGCCCTTTGGTGGGTTTACTGACGTTTTAGTGAAAGTTTCAGGTTTTTGTAATTCAAAAGACTATTTGGTTTGCTTTTTTGGGATTATGTGTATTTTATCCCTGTTAGATAAAAGTAGTCAATTAAAGCCATAATTTAAGAAGTAGGCTATTTGAAATAAATTTGAGCATATTTTTCTGTTCTTCTTCAGGCAACAGGCATTCATTTAACCACAGAGCAGTAGGTGTAAAAACTTATATTGCAGGAAATTTTCAAACTGCAAAGATTGAAAGAAACCAAATAACCCAAAATCCTAGGAGGGTAATGATGCTAAATGAGATAAATAAATCTGTCTTTTTTTAAACAAATGCTCCTAAAGTAGTTCGGTTTTACTGATAGAAAGCTTTTTTATATTAAAAGTAGGAGTTAGAAACATACTGAAAGTGGGGCTTCTTAAGTTGTGTAAATTACAGATACAGAATCTATCATCTAATTATAGAAATATAGACTCTAGCGTGTATTCTGATATTGTTTTCAATTTAATTAATTCATTTGGTGCTATAGCACAAAAATATTTTAAAATACACACAGAGGGAAGGAAGCCGGTGACCACGGAATAAGGCAGTTGAGCTTTTGCTCTTGATTATTCTCCAAGATGAAAAAACATGAAATATAAAGAGGCTTTCATGATATTTTCTCTTCTAAATAATGCATATACAGAGCCGTTTCTCATGCTTGGACTATGAGCTGAAATTTACCTTTCATGGGTATATCAAAATTGCTCTTTTTATCCTTTGTGTTAACTGTTATTGCATCCCCAGGATGAAACGATACAAAAGAAAGTACTCTCTTACTGCTCAAGATCAAGGATGTGTTATTTAAACAGAATTGAGGATCTTGGAAATAGTGCAGATTTCTTTGGCCTTTCTATTGTATGTCACAGCAATACCACATCTGCTTGTTTGTGTAAGAATTTTTAATTAAATTCCCAAGTCTAATTTCACGTTTTATAAACAAAATTACAGAATTACCTGGATGTGTGTATGTCCATATGTCCACTGGATTAATGCGATTATTTTACAAACTAATATACTTTTCTCTCTACCCAAAGCAGAGAAATTTCATGCTTTGGTCATAGCTGATTATTTGAATGCCACAACAGGGAAAGACACAAAAAAACATTAAGATGTCTTCATTTACTTTAAAATGTAAAAGACATTATAAGCAAAATATAATAATGACATATATGATTAAAAACAATAAGAGGGCTATACATTTTTAACTTACTTTTCAAAAGTTGTTTTTCATTCATATATTATCTTAACTGTGTTAAAAATGTGTGTCTTTTCAGATTCCACACAGATTAAACTCAGATTCACAAGCGTGTGTAGCTGACGCCCGAGCGAACATGAACCTCAGTCTTCCTGACCAGAACATGCACAACTCAAGCGAAGGCTGCACAGAGGATGACAAACCTGATGTCATGTTGCCCTGCTTCCGCAGAAACATGTATGATGAGCCTTTGGCCTCGTACTCCAACGGATCCATCATCTCTCAACTCCTTCGCAAGACAATCCACAACAAGAGGGCACTAGATGAAAGCCACTTCTACCTTTCCAGCTCCACTGCCGCTGACTCTGGCCAGGAAGACCAGAGCAGCGTCTCCTCAAAGGACAGCACGGTGGAAGCTGCCTCCCCCGGTGGTCACATCTCTTTAGGAACAAGCCCAGATGGAGAGCATCCCCTGACTGACCACCTGCAGGCCAAGAGGGCCAGAGTGGAGAATATCATTAGGGTCATGGCTGGCTCTCCCAACAGCAAGCAGCATGGGGACAGTGAGAGGTCTGACGCAGAAGCCAGAGATCCAAGGGAGGCAAGGGAAGCATACAGGGAGAACAAACGTAAACAGAGGTTGCCCCAGCACCAGGAACATAGTGTTGGAGGACCAGTCAGCAGAAGACCTGGAAGCAGCAACATCGATAACTGTAACACCAAGGATGAGGAGTGTCACAAGTTGAAAGAGCAGCTTCACAGCATGCAAAGGCTACTACGTCAACTCCAGGAAAAGTTTCTCCAAGTTTACAACCATGACGATCAGCAGTATGATGACGGAGATGAGGCAGAAATCGGTGCTGAGCGTGACACCCTGGCAGAAAGCACAGAGTCACACTGCATCAGCGCTGAAGATGATATCGAGAGGAAGAATAGCAGGGTGACTGCAGAGTGTAAGGACAGAATGAAAGTAGTTGGTTATCTGGGACACCAAAGAGAAAGTAATAACCTGCAGGACACCCTGAAGCAGGAGCTGTCCCGGGCTGTAAATGAGTGTGTGGACAGGGTTTTCAAGAAAGCGTCATTGACAGGGCTGGACCTGTCCCCTCAGCCGTGCATATGCTCCTCTCCAGAAATGCAGATTAGTGTGGGTGCAGACAGGAAGAACCAGCGGGCCAGCTCCACCCAGGATCAGCCCCAGTCTGAGGAGGCTGCAGTCAAACCCCACGCCTTGGAGTACTATGAAAGTGCTGAGGCTCAAAGCCCACAGGACCAGACGGAGGCACTGTCGCTGGTGGTACGCAAGCCGGCAGTGACCCCCCTGAGCTCGGTCACCCCAACAGTGAAGAGGCCCTATCCTGTGCACCAGACACCATTTCAGTTCAGTTACAGCACCCCTCTGCATGACAGCCAGATCCTGGAGCACCTTCTCAAGTATGGGCCCCATTCCAACTTTGGGGGTTTGCCTTGCATGCCCCCGTCAATGGACAGGACCTCCCCAGACTCAGTGGACCTGCCCTGGGACACCATCGCCATGAGGTCCAAGGTGACATCCGGCCATCTTGGTCACCACCCTCGTCCCTCTGCCCTGGGGGCAGTGACAGTTGACAATCTGTGTCTCCCTCACGTCAAGATCGAGTGTGGTGAACTGCAGGGCATGGCTGAGCGAAACCCCTACATGTCTCTCAACATATCCTTTCACTCAAATGAAACAGTCTGAGCCTTCTCTCGATAACACATTTGCTGTTTTGGTTCAAAATTATAACGAGCTTGTTTATTATTGTTGAACTTAAGATAACACTCAAATATAGGTTGAAAGTGCAGTGAGGTAAAAATCCTGTAACTTACAGCAGCTAATAATAAGAGCTACATTTTAATATATTTTTCAGTCCAATATTGAACTAAGTCACAACATTTGTATGAGAACCTCGATGTCAAAGCATCACAATTTAAAACTGAGTGTTTTTGATAATATCTTAAATATACAGTATTTACCTTTCATTTTATCATGTTATTCTAACTCCCTATACCTCAGTTCTTCTATTTGAACAATGGCTGGTTGAGGTTCATTGCAGCATGGGCAGTTCCAGTAACAAACTTCAAGGAGAATTTTTTCTTTGATCTCACTAACCCCATAGAAAATTATAGCATCTTCTTTAATCTGAGCGGAGTAATGACTTTAAGTCCAGGAAAAGACAAATAAAAAGGAATACAAGGCTTTGATAAGAATTGCTAGGAACAAAAGCCAATTTTTCAAAGGCAGAGAAAGCATTGGTTTCTGTTTCAGGAAGCTTTTTTTTTTTTTTCTAGACTTGAAAAGGTGCAGGATCTATTTCTCCATCATCAGAGTGATAGGGGTGCATCTGAAAGGTCACATCTGAGTGCTGGTGAAAAACACAAGTGCCTCCCAACCATAACACTTGAGCTGTTGTCTTGAGCATTTGTTGTTGGATACCTTTGTCAGAAAGTACATCATTAAAACAGAATGCAAGATAACATTTTTTTTTACCTCACAGATCCACAAAAGAAAACCAGTCATGGGACAAGTTGTTCTATTCAGGCAAAAAAATGGTTGTCTGGAAAGTTAAATATATATATTTTTAAAATTCTATTGTAATATGGTAATAATATGAATAGAATAATATCTAAATTTCATCATTCCTACTCCATCATTCCCGTCGCCTAAATAGATAAATCATTTCTTTCCTCACAACTTATTTGAGAGTCAACAATAAAAAAAATTCTAAAATTCAATTCAGTTTTGTTGCGAGGCATTAGAGAGGAATATTACGTGTTGCCATCCCGGATTTGTTTTATCTTTACAGTGCAAAGAGCTCTGCTTCTCTTTGAACAATGCCATATAAATCTTTCATTCCAAATTCAAAGGTAGGGTTCCCTAATAAATGTATGGTGTGGTGACCAGATAAGGAAATATTATGACCTAAGGCATGGTGGTGGACTACAGAGGAAATGTTCCTAAGCATCTTCATTGCCACAGGGGGAAAACTTGAGAAAGAATTGCAGTCATTAATATTTGCTGTACAGGAAATATATTTTGTAATATACGTCAAAAAAAGGTAAATGGATTGTTTTATTTTTTACACTGTTTAAATTATTCTCAACATACCACATCACCTGAAGAACTAAATGATACATTTTATGTGGAATGTTATATGCTTTTTACTGAAGTGTCCATTTTTCCCGGGTTTTCATAAGGGAAAAAATAGTAACATGTACTGTCTTTAAATCAACTTCATTATATCAGAAAATCAACTAATTTTTCCACCCCGAAACATTTCAAAACAAGCTGTCTTAACCGCCAGACTTGAAGTGCTTCGCTCTCTAATTAAAAATCCCTAATCTAATTCGTAATTCTGTTTTGCCAATAAGCACATGTGAGGGTCATTATTGACTCCCTGGTTAATGGCGAGCTGTTCTTTAGCAAAATTCAATTTAGCTGAAGATTGAGGCAACACAATACTCCGGTCTACTATCACTTTGCAAAGGACTGTATGCTGCGTGTTATATTTAATTGTCAGGGTTTGTTTTTTTTGCCTTAACCTAAATGTGAACATCCAGGAGGGTCTCACCCCGAGCCATCTGAAGAAGGCAAAGCTCATGTTCTTCTACACCCGGTACCCCAGCTCCAATGTGCTGAAAACTTTCTTCCCTGATGTCAAGGTAAATATTCTTCTCATATTACAAAAAACCCTTTTTTTATTTAACATATAAATCAAACGGCAGAATTGTTTGTCCTGCATGTGACTCCCCGGTATCTACTTGTCAGTGTGTGTTTGGGACAGAAAAATCAGCAGTGTGTCGGAGGAGAGAAACAAAAACGCAGAGGGTTTAAATAACAAAGCCACTGAGCTGCTAGTATGTCCTGGGGGCAGAGGGAGATACAGGGGCATTCTCTCTTTAAAAAAGCCACTCCAGTCAGCAAATGGAGTGACAAAGGACTCTGTAGGAAAGGCATTGCTATTGAGTGTCAACAGAGAGTTGGTATTAGAGACTTGTGCTGCAGCAACCAAGCGGCGGTGAGCTGGCCCTAAACACAACATCCTGTGTGTTTTGGCCTTGGTCTCGTGTCTCCTCTTCTGTCTCCTCTTGTCTCCTTATCTGCGTCCTGCTGTAACCTCTGATTGTTCATCCCATTTATTTCTCTTTCTTTTTAAACCCCACTATTTACAGTACAAGCTCCCACTCACCTCTCCTTCTTACCTTCCAATTTTCACCAAACACCTCTCAACTTTCTCCTCCCTTTCCTCCCCAATCTTGGCTCCCGGATCTCTGAGCCTGTTCAGGGGGCCCCTGCCTCTCAATCTGCTCTGACCCCCGGGGTCAGGGGGGAGGATGCTGTTGCTGCAGCCCTGCGAACGTCTCCTCCTTGCTTACACTCCTGTGGTGGGAAGTGGCACTGAACAAAAGAACACCTAATCCCAGTGTCTGATTCCATCCTATCAGCCCGAGTCAATGAGAGGGAAGCTTCCTTCTGTCCTTATGCTGCTGCTTTCTCACCCACCACACCAGAGAGAAGAAGCGTCTTTGATGCCTGCCCAGCCCTTAGGCATTTTTTTCCCGTCTTTATGGATGATGAGATAGAATAACAAGACTAATGTCAAGACTGAGTTTAGAAATACAGAGCCCTGACAGATGTTTTTTCACCCCAGACATTGGTGGGAAAAGATCAGATCAATTAATGTCGTGTGGAGCAACAGACCATTTGGTGGCATTTTGCCCTACAGGTACTAAGTGGAAGTTTTCAGTCAATTATGGAAAAGGTTTCTAATGTCAAAGCAACAGAAGGTTGTTTGATTTTTAATTGAATAGCATGAAGATTCATATTTTAATAATTTCTCACTCAAGTCTCATATTGAATGCTGAAATTGTGCATTTCAAGCATGATCTGAGTTTTTATTAGCCTTCTTTATAAAGAGGTCAAAGGTGAGAAGATGCATAGATGCTTCTCAGCATAGGGCTTAATTTGTGGAATGGTCCCTTTAACTTATGAGTGGTAAAAAGTCAAGCACTATTCTCTCTCTGTTTCTAGTTCAACCGCTGCATCACCTCTCAGCTGATTAAGTGGTTCAGCAACTTCAGGGAGTTCTACTACATCCAGATGGAGAAGTTTGCCCGCCAGGCCATTGTTGATGGCATCAGCGAAGTCAAAGATATTACAGTTAGCAGGGACTCAGAGCTGTTCCGGGCACTCAACATGCACTACAACAAAGCCAATGACTTCCATGTAAGTGTCACTAATTAGTCATTCCTCCCTTTATGTTACACTTTGTATTGTTTGGTTATTCTAGCTGATTTTTTGCTGATGAGGTTTTGATAAAGTGGTAACTGTTCTTCTCCATTGGGTAATCCACTTATAATTCTTCTTTTAATGTCAGACTTTACATTTTAAAGTAGATGTTTAAAGTTTTGGCAAATACCCATTTAGAAAATGTTTTGCATTGTTTGTCACTTTGTTGTGAAGCTACAGCCAGCAGCCAGTTAGCATAGCTTAGCACAAAGACTTGAAAAGAAGGAAAAACAGTTGGTCCGGCTCTGTTCAAAGGTAACAAAATTCACCTACCAGCACCTATAAAGCTCATTTATAAACACTTTACTGCATATCTTGTTCATACACAAATTTAAGTTTATGTTTATGTGCTGGACTATTTCATAGCTCTGAGCATTTGCCAGGCAACCAGTGGAGGCCAAGAAATAGTCTGACATGTGACCCTTTGTAGATGGTCAGACTAATTTCTCCTCCTGTTACCAGTCTTTATGTGAAGATAAGCTAACTGGCTGCTGGATGTAGGCTAATATTTATAAGACAAGCATGGGAATTATACAGACCTTCCTTACTTATTTCCTCTCCACCACAAAGCAAATAAGCATAATTCCCGAAATGTCAAACCAAACATTCGAGTTGACACATTCATCACAATGGTGACTAAGCTGCCGAAGTATGACAGACCGCCTGTCAGCATACGCTGTGGTCACGTATGTCCATGTGCTGACCTGTGTGTCACACTGCACCTGTGGCTGGCCAGCCTTTACAGCCATTATCTAAACTCCAGAATGATGCTTTATCAAACTGTGGGAAGAGGAAGCCGCAAAATCCCACTAAAACAACTCAGGATTAGAGGACCAGTACGCCTGAGCGAGACTGAGATTGCTACTGATGCGGAATGCTGAGAAAGACGCTGTGGATTCCGAGGGAGAAGGCCGTTTGGTGGGAAAGGGACGAGACCGTTTTCTTTACCTTGGGACCAAGACATTCCTTTCCCAGGAACGCTTTTGTGTTTGGAGATGAGGGGAAAGAAAAATAACTTATGCCAACAACTGTTGTGCTAACTGACCAATGGATGGGAAACAAGGGCTGCAGGGCGGGTTTCTCCCAGCATCCCTTGCATCTATTCATCTGCTGATGTGTTTTTTATGGATTCTGCTGTCATTATGGCCGATTCCCTGATTCCTAACCCGATCTTAACAACACCAAACCCTTAATTTACCACAATTATCTGTAAATTCATACCTAAACTTAATCCATCAACCAAGCCTCATACTTTACCATAATCACCTTAATCATCAGCTTCTTGCCATACTCCTGGTGGGATCCTGATATGATCATGCCTTGTTGATTGGCCCTGGCGGCATTGGGTAGAATCCCTGGGAAGAAAGTTAAGCAGTAGTTACGTTCGGGTTCAAGAAAACAAGACCAGCTAATCAAAGAGGTCTCTGATTGAAAGTTAATGATTGTATCATTGCATTTATTGTATCTGTGCAGAGAACAAAGAGATGAGATCCCTTTCATCAGTTTGAGTGTTTGAAGAATTGCGCTATAGGTCTTCATTTTTCAACATATTTTTGACTTTGGGAAATCTGCAGATAGAGGGCTTCAATATGTTTGTTACACAGCATTACATGAAGAGTTTTTCCCTTAATAGAATAAAATTCTACCTAGACTGACATATATACCTAGACATATACCTAGACACACATACATTCATATATAATCCTCTATGTTTTTCCTCTTTTCCAGGTTCCCGATAGATTTCTGGAGGTTGCCGAAATCACCTTGCATGAATTTTACAATGCCATTTCTGCAGCCAAAGACTCGGACCCCTCATGGAAAAAGGCTATATACAAGGTGATCTGTAAACTGGACAGCGATGTCCCAGAAGAGTTCAAAACATCTTCCTATTTATAGGCATGAGTGGAGAAATGTACAGGTAAAGGAACTGGTGATTTTTGAAGTTAGTACCCTTGACAGTATTATTTCATCATTGTAGTGCATTTTAGTGAGGTGGAAATGTAGATGTTAGTTCAATAATTATTTTGTAAATCTGTAAAAAAAACCAAACAACCCCACACGCACACAAACATCTTAAAAGCTGAGTGTCTATAGTCTGAAATAATGTGTTCTACTATCAAAAAGCAACTAATGATTAATAATAATGCTTTGTGGTTTATTCTGTTATTTAGTATTGACACATATAATCTGCCTCGACACATTTAGAGTTACTGAGTTTGTTGGTGTGTAAAAATGTTTACAGTGATGTAATCATTTATATTGTAGCCTTACTTAGTTGAACTGGAAGATGTTTTTTTTTTATTTATTTTTTTTGGGCAATTTTCGTAAGTGTTAGTTAGCTTTTTAATTTCATTTCATAGCTGTGTGTGTTGTGTAAATGTACCAGCGCTGCTGTTGTATGTTGCATAATGTTCTTTAATTTTTTTTAAACTATGAGCTTGACAGAATGTGCATGTGAAAATAATGCAAGTGATTGTTGTGAGGTTTATTATCATGTATAAAGGTCATGTAAAGAACAATCATTTCATATATTTCAGTCACAATCGCATTGTACTGGATGAATATTGAAATTAAAGATGCACTAAATTATACAATTATTGTGCTATGGTTTTCATGGGAAATCATCACCATATGAACACATTTTCAGTGTTTATGAGATACAAGACATCCTAGGTAAATGCTTAATTGTAAATGTTTGATTCTCCCCTGAAAAAGACTGCATCCCAGTGCTGAGCCCCTAAGGTGCCTCTAATCCACGTCCAGCAGCCAGCTGTTAAATGTCCCCCGAACTATGCTGTTCTCATTGTTCACTGAAGCCAATTCAAGTCAACTTTCTAAGGCCTGCATTCATTGTGTGGCTGTTGCGGATGCGGACAACTGCCATGTCTTAAAAACAGCCACAATGCATTCCCTGCTAATGAGTAATGCCCGAGGTGACCTCATATCGCAGTTGTGCCACCAAAGCAAAATTCCACAAACCCATTGGCTCTTTCTTCCAGGCGCCCACTCAAAGCTCACTGATCGCTAACACACACACACGCACGCAGGTTTGGTGAATCACAGATGAAATACTTTTGATGCCTCAGGCTTTAATGTAAGCCAGATAATCAAAGCAGTGAATTAAATGTGATAAATTAAATTAACATAGTAAATCATCAAAGTATTAATCACATTGTCAGTACTATTACGGTATCCTTACAGGTGATTTTGTCCCTTAAACTTTAACTTGAAAAAGCCCACAATGTGCTTTTAAAATAAAGCCTGATGATGTGAATGCACAATAGCCAAGACCACAAGAATAAACAGTGCACTTATAAAAGTGCACTGTTTCTTGTCACTGTGTGAGATGACATTGTCAGTGCCCAAAACCAAACATTTAATTGGAAAACCTGTTAGGCACCCAAGCACCAATTACATCAGAAATGATAACATTAAGGAAATTAAAACATTAGTTGGATTGGTTGATGACAAAGACTGGAGACAATAAACCTCACTAATCTTTTAATAGACATTTCTTTTCAATTAGATCAGTCTCCTTCAGTAAATTGATTTACATTCTCAACTCAATTAAAATGCCTCTGGTTGAACCAAAGTGCTTTGCTCAAATTAATTTGTTGTGACATTTTCTGAACAAGACTTGGTAACCTCTGATATAATGAAAGAAAACAAAGAAAATACCTTCAGTTGTTTAACCGCCTCTGGCTGACAAGGCTTCAACTTAAACAGCACGATATGAAATTATGTTCTGTATTAGAGAGTCTGTGATAAAACAAAGCATGTTTTGTAATGAAGATTAAATGAAAAGTAAAAAGGACAGGACGTGATAAAATTTAAACAAAAAAACAACAACACTGTTCTGATCAGATGCTCTGTGTTGTACATTTAACCACGTAGAAATATACTTTTATACAAATGTCGATCATGATGAAGTAGTTGCTTTGTCAGACAAATAAAGACAGTTTGCATCTGAGCCTATCGCTGATGGTTCTTGGAGATAGATGAACCTGATCACACAAAAGAGCAACAGCATCATCTAGTGAATCTCCAGTGTAACACACACAGCTCAGATTGCCTAATAGTCGATTGATTCATTCTGACAGCGCCAGTATGATATTCTTAGGTTTATAGTTTTTTAAATTTTATTTCATCCTTTTAAAAAAAATTATATCTACATCATTGTTCAGTGTTTCAAGCCACTGGATACGTGGTATCAAATTCTGTTGTTTACAGCAATCTCCACACAGGGGTGCACTTGTGTCTGTATACTAAACTGCTGTCTGGGACTTCTTGATTTTTCCCTCACAGCAAAGACTCCAGGGAGATAGACACTGTGAAATCCAGTCAGCACACTGTTTCATACAGTTGTGAGTTAGGGGAGCATGGCTGTTTTGCACAGTCCAGTGTGTGTGTGGTATAATATTAATAAAAAAAAATTTAGCTGGTTGTCTCCTTAGCAGGGTCCCGGAAAGACAAAGGCGGGATCAAACACCCCTGAGCTGGAGACAAAAAGGAGCTGTGGGACTGGGGGGCACTGAGACGGTCTCTCTGTTTAATCTCCTGCTCATAGACACAGACGTTTGACAGGCTTACCCTGGGAGGGCTCTGGGAGCAAAAGGGAGTACAACTTGAGAATGGAGGCCGCTGACTTTAGGCTGCCCTTCAGACAACCACTTCTTGGTGTAGTTTGGTGTGATCACCAGTAAATCTTTATTAATTTTAATTGGAGCCTCCATTTAAAAGAGCAATTAAAGCGGATTAATCGAGCCCATCCCGTATAATGTCTTCTGTTAATTAGTTTGTCAGCACTGTTTTAATATCGCTTAATGACTTCATATTTCAGGGATGACATTAAAGGGATGCTGAAGGAAAAGAAATGGCCTTATCACAATGCACTGCTTTAATGGGAGATGTCCCCCACCAGCGGGCAAGGTCAGGCCTGGGGCCGCTGGGGAGGAAGAGGCTTCAGGGTGGCACCAAGGCAGCCAACTCCAGGGATAAGCTGCCTCACACACACTACCACACAGTCAGTGTTATACATACAGTCTCTGTCATTCACTCACATGCAGATCACTTAGGGAAAGGGATGACTGGAGAAGTGTTTGTTTGTCTGATGCTACTGATTTCCCAAGGGTGGAAGTGGTGTTTTTTTTTAATGTTACCGTTAATTCATATAACTTTTTACACAGCCTTTGCAGCCGTATTTTACAGAAACAGGGAAGAAGTGAAGATGATATAACTCATAACTCAGGTCAGACTCCCATGATGTTTAATTCACGCAGATTGCAGGAAGCCATCCAGATGCTGCACGACGTCCAAATCATAAGAGCTCCTTTATCTTCACACCTGCATTTAATGACATCTATAGCTGTGGCACCCTGGGGTACCTAAAAAGGACAAGCCAAAGGTGTCAAAAGATGATATTGTAGAGTTGGACTCTTGTTCACTTGTGGGTGACTTCATTATCATCAGTGGTCATTGCCTTTCCCAACATCACATTTGTGGGAGCTGGTTTCCTGAAAGAAGGTGATGAATTATTTGTCTGTGTCAGAGTCAGACATACAGGTTTCTCATCATAGAGAGTATAATATCTCGCCTTTAACTTGCTCTTCATTTTAAGATTGTGCGCATTTATGTGCACATCTGCACAGTGTAAAAGTGCTGACTACTTTTCAGTACATGATTTTCATATTTTTCATCAGTTGTTTCATTTATTTTAAACATCTTTAAATGTTTAAGAGATTCTGGTGGACACACAAAGTTCAGTTCCTTTTGAGATTTGATGTGCTACAGCATATCCTGTAAATTAGCCTGCAAAGCTCCCTTCATAGTGACACTGAGCCAGAGGTGGTCAGGCAGTAAGAAGTTGATAAAAACCAACAGCACATCCTCCTTATTGCAGCCCTGGCTGGCGTGCATCCCTGCTAATTTGAGTGTGCCCTCGCACCTCCACTCTCCTCAGCAGATTCATAAATCTCATTCCCATTATCCCGCTAATTAGCCGGGATTACAGGAGCATGTAATGCCCCCGCTTCCCAATAGATTGATTGGAGGACGGTCTCTTTGTTTTGAAATCACTTCCTGATTGATGTACAGAGCCCTAGTTTGCAATTGTAATGGCCCAGATGTTAACAATCAAATGCGTTTCCGCTCCAGGAAGTAACAGTCTGTCATGGAAGAGGAGCCAGCCGAGCGTGTAACGACACATCACAGGAGTGTGGGGAAGGAGGGACTGCAGAGGAGGGGATGGAGGGGTGGGGTGTGGGGGGGGGGGGGGGTGGGGGTTGTACTGGAGCCCTGGCTTGAATTGCTGCTGAGAGAGGGCATAAAGTCTATACCCATGTTTCCATCTCAACTGTATCTTGGCTATGTCTTTTCAAAGCCTTTTGCAGTAGAGAATTGATATATTGACTTTTCTGATGTTTTTTTATGAATGAGAGTACTTTTTGGTTGAGTTTGCCTCCAAATTCTTTTGGTTTTACTCAGGTTGGTCATTGCAGTTAAAGATGTACATATTGAAAGGCTCATTAGGTTTTGGTTAGAAGAAATACAAAGCCCTTTCCCAGGACTTCATCAGCACATTAAGGGTGACAGTAATATCAGTGCCAGTTTTCTGTGCCCCCTCTTTGAATGCAATCCACTTTGCAACAGTAGAGGGCACTATTGTCTAACCAAACTAACTGCTTTCCTTCTCATTCCTTTTTTCCTTACCCTTCACCAATAAATCACTTTCCCAGATAGTTAATGGATATAGAAGCAGATCATGAGTGAGCTATCTGTGGGGCGATAATTTAAGTGAAGATCCCCACAATGATTGCAGTGAAAGGTTATTTATTTCAACAATAATGCAGGACACAAAGGGGGAATCTGGGCAAGATTACCAGCTAGGGTACGCTAGAGTGCTCATCTCCAATGGAGCAGCGTGTAAATTGGGTTCACTTTCCCCAATGAAAATACAGACTGCAGTTTATTTCAACTTTATGCACATGGAAGGATGTGCTTTCCTCTCAAGGGTGGCTGGGGACTTAGAGATGGCTGTGCATATGAGGGGAGGGTGGGTTTAGACCTTGAAAAATGCCCCTTTTGTCCCCGAGTCTCTAGAAGGCTGAACTATTGAGGTATAGTCCCCCATCCAGCAGATTCCCACTCTCCTCTAATTAAAAAGCATGATGACAATAAGAAAATGGCATGTTGGTCTGAATAATGGAAAGAACAGGCACAAGCTTCTAAATGGAACTGAGCTAAAGTCTTTGTGTGTGTCTGTCCTTGTGTGCTTTTCTATAAGAATGTGTCTTTGCAGGCATACGGTGTTGGACACAGTGATGCCGGGCACTATCGATTGACTGTGTTGGTGGAGAACCACAGGGCACAGAAGCTAGCTCGGCACAGACACTCCGGTTCTCAACTCATGCAGAAAAATGCATGATTAGGGCCCAACTGACATGTCGAAAAAGTCCTGGAGAGAGAGAGAGACAAGAGGAAATAGCTCCATATGCTGCCCCATGTGCTCACAGCATACTGTAAGTATGGCACCACTCACTGTCTGGTTCTGCATCACTTCCAGTAGCCTCTGATCATCTTGGTCTACAAACAATGCCACTGGTGAGCACATGCCACAGCACAGTATGGGAACTTAAAAGCTGCAGTGTACAATGCAGAGCACAGTTGGGTATACAATGTGTACTTTTACATGTCTGTCATGCTCCAGGCTCTCAACTATGCTGTCATCCAAGATATGCATCAGACATGGATCCAGTGCTGTGTGAGATATAACCATTGGGTAAAGGATGGGAGCCCTTGAGCTGCATGATAAGCACTGTCACAGAGACATAACATATGTATCTATGCTATGCTTTGCTTAACGCTCCAGCAGGCTTTGGTTGATTTTACCTGGGGTGGCAGGTGAATTCCCCTGCTCAGTGCCAAAGCTCCGTGAGTGAGAGGATCAAAAAGAACGTGTCTGAGGCAGTGCAGAGAAGGAACAGCCAAGAGAGGTAAAGTGAAGGGGGATCTTTAGGACTCTTGGGTTCAGACTCTCCAGAGGGGGGATCTCTATCCCCAGATGGGCCTCCTGATCATCAGACTCCTTCCTCAGGGTGATGGAAGCTAAGTAGCCATCTCAGTGCCGCCTTCTCTCCAGATGGGTGGATCACAGGTCAAATCGTCCCAGACAGCTGACTGGGGACATTTGGGTGGCTGGTCCCAGGGGGACAGCATGGGACAAGAGGGAACCTGCCTGAGACTGGCAGCTGCAGCACTCCCTCTTGGCCTAACATACCCGAGGGTGTACCTGCTGCTCAGCTTGTGCCCCAGTGGCATGTGACAAATGGTGACATGCTTCTGCTCCCCTGCTTTGTTAGATCGCTGGCCCTGATTGAAAGCAAAGCAGCAGGCATCCCTCAGATCCATATGTCTGCAGAGAGACAGAGAGAAAGGAACGGGAGAGGGGGCAGACTCATCTGCAGCTTTACTGAACACTCAGACAAATGAAAATAAAGTGATATCATTCCAGCGCATAAACGTATGCAATTTTCTGCAATAATGGGATGGTGGAGATGAGCACATGCACTGCCATCATTTTATTTACATATGGATGAGTCCATTTTTGTTTTTATGCACACCACTCTCTTCATTAAAATGTGCAGCTCAAGTCATTCAAAGGAGGATCATATTTCATGGAGGAATAAGGAGAGTTCCAAAGGATTTTGAAGAAATAAAACAAGAAAGAAGACAACTGAGCCAGGCCTTCCACTGAAGTTCCAGCAGCCTTTATTAAAAGTGCGACATGATTGATAACCTGCCAGTCAACGGAATAATCGTGACCAATCCCGTCTCTTGCAGCCAGCTCTGCTTCCCGCCCTCATCCTTTATGCCCCTATCACCCCCAACACATCCACTTGCCATTGAAAACCTGTAATTGAATGAGTTTTTGTCATTATTGTGATTAATCATATTAATTTGAACTAATTAAGAGATGGTTCAAAGTTATGACAATTAGATTAATGAAATTAGTTTTAACTTTTTCCCCCAACCTAATAAAGAAGGGAAAAATCTGAGCAGGACTGTTATGAAACAGTTGGCAATCTGGATTTTGGGACTAATTGAATGTCTGATTTTATTAATGATGAAATTTATAAAAGTCCTTGAGGGGGAAATTAACGCAGATTCAGCTGCTAAGAGTGGAAAATTAATTAAAATTCCTGGAGATATTCCTGTCATTAAAGGCACAGGCCCTGTTAACTCTGGTCCTACTGTGACTGGCTAGTGTGTACACACACGGGCTATCCACAGTGACTGTAGGGAGATATGTACTTTTTTTTTTAGGGATGACAAATAAGCTTTAAGAAGCCTTCCCTTAACTTCAGTTATTAGGGGTTTAGTGCTGGAACTCTTTGTATTCAATATTTCCATCAGATTCAGAATACAATTCAAGATTTTTGTGCAAAATTTTAGAGCCCTGCTGAGTCAGGCACCTGCCTGTATCAGAGAGTCACTGCGACCCAATTTCACCCAATTACATTAGGTTTTCTGATAAGTGTTCAATGGTTGTTTCTTGCTCCAGGCTTAAACCTAATGGAGCTTAAACTTAGCTAGTCAACTCTTTTACTCTCAAGATGAAGGGATGCTATAGACACAGTTAAATAGCTCAATACTTCCCTGTTTAAATTGTTTTTGTTTTCTTGCATGCACGACTATACTCCTGGAAAATCATTCGATCAGTTCCCATGAAATTTATGTTCTGCTGGGGATGAATCCTTTTGAATCCTTCATCATTTTAATTTGTCCAATACTTTGTTTTGTGATTAAATACCTGCAAAATGAATGACTTTCACATCAGGCTCAGTTGCTAGCTGTGTTTAGTGCTAATTAGCGAATGTTAGCATGCTACCATGCTAAATTATGACCGCAAACATGGTAAACATTACACCTGCTTAAAAAATGGCCTATTTTCAATATCCCAATATTCGGAGGGAGATGCAGAACTTTCATGTGCAACCATGAAATTAAAAAAGTTTATTTCCATGCGAGTCAAACTGCAGTGTTTTGGGTCCATTCCAAGCAATCCCCATTCTGTTGCTAGGCCGGTGCTAGTGATTGACACCCAGGTCAACCCCTGCCACTCCGGGTGCAGTGGGGGTCTGACACTTGTGTTGCATGGGCTCTGCGCGCTCCTTCAGCTCTGCATATTCACCAGCCTGTCTCCCTCTCTGCAGGCCAATTCATAATTAACAGCTGTTGGCTTGTCAAGAGTGGCCCTGGCCGTGGCACACGCACATATATTTATATTCACTGTGAAGACCCCCTTGCCATGGATGGATTTCAGAGGCCATGAACCCATCCTCTTTCCCTGAATGATGGACACTCACCTGAAAGCTCAAATACATACTCAGTCAACCTGCTCTCGCCATGCCACCACCTTCCCCTCTCTCTCTCTCGCTTGGTTCCTGGCTTGTTCAGTTTCTCTCCCTCCCTCCCTTTCTCTTCTCTTTCCTCTTCAGCACCTTCTGCCACCATGTCAGGAACTTTTGCATTAAGTCCAGTCCGTCTGGCTTGCAAGGAGGCAGTATGAAAATGAAGTGTGGCCGTGCTTGGCCCTTTGCTATGTGCGTTTGTCATGCCTGTTTAGCTGAAGTTGAAATGTAAATATAGACCGCGGGAGATCTGCTCTGCGATAGGCTGCTTGAAATTCTAATAAACAAGTAGCTGTCCACCTGTAATAAATGATACCCATAAAAAGGGGTGATTCCTTGAGGAGATAAAGATGAAAAGTAATTGTTTGTGCTCACACAAAATTAATCAGATCAAAACAGGGGCAATCATTTTAAAGAGACACCAGACCCATAAAAAAGGCAAAGCTGTGATAAAGTATTGGCTATCAGGCATGCAGTCTGGAGGTTAGCATTACAATAATATGGAGGTTCCAGTATTCATGTGGCTGGAGATAGGATTATTGCATATATTCAAAGAGGGGGAAATGTTTATAGTACATACATATCCAAGCAGAGGTTCACAAAGACATTCAAGGTACAAGGTCATAAGCAATGGAGAGTTTCAGTACAGGAGGGATATTATGTTTTCATTAAAACTGATGCCCATAAAGAAATATTTAACACTGCAAGAATAATCTTTAAATCTCAGCAAATAATATGAAAAATGATCAGTGCGTAATTCACAGGAATACTAAATTTACTGAGTCAGTTACTAAGTTAATGGTTTATAAATGAATAACTGCAAGGACATCTTTGCTCAGCACTGTACCTGAGAGCATGGCAATCACAAGTCTCACATTTGTGCAAAAAAGAAGCCTAATCTGAATGAGATTTGTGTTTCTTTGTTTGTTTTGCCATGGCCACTGTGACTTGTACTGAAACAAACACACTTATGGTGCCAGCCAGGGGTGTTTCCCCCTATCCAGATGTCATAGTGATCAACACACACAGCTCATGCCATCCGGACTGAGAGTCCAGATATGATAGACCACCTGGAAAGAGAAGAGGCAATGCAAACATGGTTATTTTCACAGCTTTGATATGCTAAACACACAAAACCCACTCCAGCAAAAGGGCCAGTTTCTGCTACTCAGTGTTTAGCAGTACACATGGTGAGGACATAGAGGAGCTCTGTTCAGCTCTTATGCACTGGCTGTGGTCCTATGCAATGTGTTTACCAGAGCAGTGGACAGAGACCCTGATACACACAAACAACAGTGGAGCTCAGTGCCCACTCGCCACCTTGGAGACCATCCATACTCTATTTCTAGCATGAGGATTGTTCACTGTGTACAATAATGTCTGTTTGCATATTTTCACCACCTGCAATTCTAATTTTTGTTCTTGCAGTATTTGATACAGTAAAAGATCATTTCAGGAGGATCAGTCCAAAACAGCTTTTGAGCTCAGATGAATCTCAAAATGTCCCCACCTGTCAACTGACAACTGTTTTTTTCTATTTGCATGCAAAGCCGCCAAGCTAAAAGTGCAATGAACTCGGAGGCTGTCAAATAAAAGAAATCAACAAGTCTTCCATTTAGCAACTGTCCAAATTGAGTGGGTGATGAGGCTAAGGCTTCTCTGGAGAGTATTGTGTCTCATCTGGTTACAGGCAAAAGATTGCATCTGAAAGTGAGGGAGAGCCCGCGCCCGAAGGCGGCACTTGTGTGAAACTCTTAACACCGACCAAATTCCCTGCTCTCTTTATTCTTGTCTGGCAGGTTGTAATGGAGTTAATTGTACAATAAAAGCTATTCTCTAAATCATTTCCTCTCTGTCCATACAAGATTGATCACGGAACCAATCCTTTCTACTGCTGTAATTTTCATATTTAATGAGCGTGACTCCAAAACTATTACACTAATTAGTCAAATCTCACATATCGGTAATGATGCTCGCAGTAATTAATATTGTATTTAATTAAAAAATGACCCATTTCAATGGCTTGCATACAGGCGTTGCTGGTTGCTTTGCCTGCGGTTAGGAGGGGATGTTGGAGAGGGGGTGTGTGTGCGTGGGGGTTGGGCTGTTGGACAGCAGGGTGGAGATGGATAGAGAGCTAGAAGAGATGGGGAGAAGTGTGTGTGTGTGTGGGGGGGGGGGGGTGGGGGGTGGACAGGTGTAGGTGCTGTGAGTGGCTCTGTCCCGAGCCGTGCCACTGCAGATTTCCAGTTTCCTGCAGCATATGTCTGCGAGGTTAGCATGTGCTCCAAACCCCCTCTTTCTTTCACTGGAGGCAGCCAGCCTGTGTGATTTATGTGGGGCCCCTGTTCCACTGTGCATACACTGGAAAATCTCCAGTTTACACAAGAATTGCCTGAAAAATGAGATCTGTGACTACATTCTTTTCATTAGTGGCTTACGCTAGCGTGGAGCCTGGGAGCCTCTGAGCTCCTAATGATGCGCACGCAGCCCTGTAGCCTCCCAGCTGCTCTCAGGCTCTCATTACCTCTGATATTCATGTCACAAACACTCTTATTTAATTTCCACAACAATTAAAAAGGAAAACAGTTGCTAAACTTGTGCTGCTTGAGGCAGCTGAGTGCTGTGTGTTCAGTGGCTGAAACAAAATGTTTGCGCAACAAATACACACTCAACAACACACATTTTCATGTTCGACTATAAAGAGGCGCCATAAACAACAGCTATATTTTGATATTGTATTCTATGCAATATACAGCCAAAGAGCTCTCAGATAGGAAATGACATTAGGATGGATATACAACAATGAAATTTTATTACCAGGGGACCCAGTTCACAAATGCACACTTAGAAAGCAAAAACCATACCTGTCTATCTGTGTAGTGACAGATATTCTCTGCATGTGGTCTCTTTGCCTGCACTCCCACAAACAACATTCAATCTCTCTTATAGCATAAGAACATGCAAAGACCAGCCACTTCGCCAAGCCCCCACCAATCCTCTCCTCCACCTTTCCAGCCATCAGTAACAAACAATGATGCTCTCGTCCCAGGCAGCAGTTCAGTTCTCTTATCTAAATAAGATTTAGCCTTCATTTAAACGGGGCCTCCATCAGTTTGGAGAGATGGCAGAGGAATAGTCAGCAGGATAGAAGACCTAGGGCACCTCATTTTATCTTTATTTATGTCTCTCTGCCTCACTCTTTTTCCCAGCAGCAGGACTGGGTGTGCACATGCCACCGCCGAGACGCACTCAACAATGTAATTGGGGTGATGAAAAATTATCGTGATTGGGGGCATTGCCTCTCTCCCTCTCAACCCCACCGCCATCGCCCTGTGCTCCCCTGCCCACACTCGCCCCTCCCAGCACCCTCCCCCCCGCCTCCCCCGGCCAGTAATAACGTCTCCAGGCCCATCTGTCACCATCTAATGTGACAAAGTTTTTATCGCATGTATTAAGGCGGCCAGATTAAAAAGTAAATACGGCAATCTCACCAGGCCCCTGCACTGGCAGGTTATGGCGCATTTCACGGTGGCCTGAGCACCTCATCAGTGTTCCGCCGCCTGTGCCCCTGGCAGGGAAACAAACAGGCCCCCAGGGAACGGAGCCTGAGGGGGGGTGGAAGTAGAAGGGACCGTGGTGGGGTTGAGTGGGTTGTGGTTGGCTGCAGGGGGAAAAGAAGGGGGTGGGAGGTGCTCAGCAAGCAAGGGGGATTGGGGTTAAGGAGATGTTAACGGATACCATTAATGTTATATGTCTTCTTCCCCAAGAGGTAGACGGCAGCCTATATTGCCCCTTTGTTCCCTCCACATTTTTTGCTCTTGCTCTCCATGGGTTCACAGGAAAACTGCATGGATGGAGAAGAGGTGGAGGGCCATCACACCCAAATGGATATGGTACTGTAGTCTTCTGAGCGAGGATTTCACATAAACTAAACAACAAAAGCACTGAAGTGGTTGTAGATTCTCCCAAACTTCATGCCCTAACCAGGTGATTCATCCGTGATATGACCATACCCTCGCTTGTCCTCTTCCTCCCTGCATCTCTCTGCATCCATGGTCAGTGGCTCGCTTCTAAAGTAGGGTGTTTTCCATCTGGCCCTTCCATCCCAGCTCTGCACTCAGGAGGAAACACATTGCGGCTCTCAGCACCGCGGCTGGCAGATGGGGAACTGAATGCAGTGTGCCTGTCAGATTAGCTCCTGTAATGGCTCATTTGGGCTCCTATGAGGAGATATTAGCACATGTGTTCCATACGTCTGTGCTGAGCTCCATTACGCTACCAGGAGAATCCTTCATAAAAACAAAACGCACACCTCAGGAATCAACTTAACAAGGGAGACCAAGTGGAACAGGGCAGTGAGAGTTTTCTGGAAATTTAACAGAGTACAAGCTGACTGAACAGCGCTGACTCTGGAAGACTCTGGACAGCAATTCAAAGCATGAAAAGTGCTGTTTACTAGTGTCCACGCACCCTTAGGTGTGTTGATAATGAAGTGGCCAAGGCCACTTTGAATAAAGCCTTAATGAATCTTAGCAGCAGCAGGCTTGGCAGAGCAGCCGACAGAACAGGGTGCGGAGATTGTCAGCCGAGCACCTGGGATAGCCAGGCTGCGTGCTGGGCTGCATGGCTGACAGGCTGGCTGCTGACAGCTTTGTGACAGGTCAGTGTCTGTGCCGAAGCGCTATCTGTAGCCTCCTCCAGAGGGAGAGCCAGCGAACATGTGTAGCTGTCTCTCTGCCTGTCATTAGGGGGTGCTTAGCAAGAGGGCCCCAACGCGCCACTCCAGTTCACAATTAACTTTGCAGGGCGCCGGGTGTGACAGACAGTGTATAGTGCAGGATGGTGTCGGGCCAACAGCGAGGACAGGGCGGCCGCTGTGCCGCTCCCGTCCGCAACAGATGCTGTTTCAGATGCCCGGGACCTCTGTGTCACTGACCAGTCTCATTGCCACCACACTCCATGGATCTGAGATGGCACTTGGACAAAGACCAGGAAATTCATTGGCAGCAAATACTCTATACACATGTCTCACTCTGCATAATGTAGTGGAATGGATCACTGACAGGCCAGTATGCCTTGTAGAACTATATCTACAGTTCAGTTTAATCGGCTGCATACATGCTGTAGGTCAACAAAGTGAAATGTCATTGTGATGCTCTCATGCGACATCCTGTTTTCCATCTGCCCACACTGCAAATCTGAGCAAAATGCAGCTGCATGCACTGTTACAGCTTTAGACGAACAGGCGGCTCTACACTGAGGCCTCCTCTATCATGTCTTAGCAGTTCAGCACACCGGTGTTTGTGTATGAGAGAGAGAAAGAGTGCGTTTGCATTTTTGTATGGCTGAGCGTGATGTGCTGACAGGTCGCTGATGCCTGCCAGTCGGGCCACACTGCAGGTGGAGGACACCCCTGGTGCTGAAAAGGCCAGGGCCAAACACTTAGGAGTCAATTCGCCAGAAAGGAGCCCACAAAGAAAGGTCAAGTGGACACATTACTGGATTCAGTGAGGAAGACATCGGCTTTATAGGGCGGAAGAAATCAATTCATAATCTCCTAACTGAAGGTTTTTCTGTGTGTGTGCGTGTGCTGGCCGGTATCTGCTATATCTCTCTCTTTCCAGGTGTGTGTATCATGATGCCATAGCATTGAATGACCTATCGTGTATCTAGTCTTAACACACACAAACAAATATTTCAGTCACAACCCTCACCTTATCCAACTCCTGAGCGTTGCACTGAGAATCTAAATAGCACAGTTGAGTTACTTGGTTTACAGGCATTGACTGTGATAGTACAGAAGTGGAAAGAGACAATCTCAGAGCCTTTTAAAGGTTGAAGAGAGATATTTTACACACAGTATTACAACACGCTCAGGTACACAGTGCAGAGGGGGAATATCTAATAAAGTCTTAACAGATTCAGTTGGGTTTTTTTTCCAGCACCTCAGTATTTCTGCCAAGTGGCCATCTATCATTGATTCCTGTAGCCATTGTGATCAGATATGTGAATGACCTCTCATTAAGTCAAATGCAGCAGATTAATCAGGGCCAATGGGTCCTGTTCAGGAGCAGGATGGAAGAAGGGGGAGAGACATAATGACTGGGGTATGAAATGAGATTGAGAGGGGGAGGAAAGGAATGTAAAGACAGAGGAGAGAAATGGATCATCCTTCTGAGGCAGAGAAAGGTGAGGGGAACGCCATGAATGCGTATGAGAACGGGGCGACGGACGCAGCTCCAACACTTACAGAATTACTCTGTTCATTCTCTTTTAAACGATTGTGTGAGAGCACTGTGTATTGCAGTATGTAGAACATGTTAGTACTTATTAATTTCACCAACAAGCGCTGTGTTTGCAGCCACAGAAACAAATAATGTAGATGTGCCACATGTAAAAACTGTACAAATGTGTGAACGATTTATATAAACAACTGAATGAAAAGATAAGACTAAGAATGAAGTGACAATACTTACTACCATACTACTTAAATTATGCATATTAATTGACAAATGTTTAACACAATGTGAAAAAGGAATTCATTCGTTTGTACTCTCATCCTGAACAGGTTTTCATTTTTTATGCCTCTTCAGATACATTTCCCTTGTATTTCGAGTTTTGTCCATTCAGCACAACATTTCAAAGTGTAATTGGTCATTTGGGTCCTGCTGCAATTAAATACTTTTTCTTTGCAAGAAAAAAAAATCTGTAAAACTTTGCTCACTACACTTCTGATAGATGTCTTACAATCTGCTCCTTCTATCTACCTGCTGACTTTTGCGTTAGTACAGAGTTGTGTGGATACTGATGTCCACAAGGTCAAGTGGCAGCAGCTCTTCCACCTGCTTGTGCATGGCAATTAACAGTGAAGCAGTGGGAGGGAGGGGCCTGATTTCAGTAGCCAGTCAAAGTGCCAATCAGCTCTGATTGGCTTGCTTTCCTCTGGTGTGGCTGCTGCTGGGGGAGAAGCTGTGTGGTGTGTATTTGTGGGGGGGGGGGGGAGGGGGGGGTATGGTTTTTAAGGGTACCTACAGGGATGGTGTGGGGGTGTTTGGGTTTTTAGCACTACTCCCACTACTCAGCGTCTTTGTGTTGCAAAATGGTATTCCTGATTTAATTAACACTTCAATTAGATGTGATTGCATAAACACTCTGCTAATAACAGCAGAAACCCGCTTGTAAGCGGTGCAACATTTGAAGGAGTTTTTTTTCTCATTATGGCAATGAGAGCAATCTTGTTACACAAATGATAATTAGGTGTCATTAGCACATACAAACTGGGTTAATTAGGGAGCGGGAGCACAAACACTTGAGATGGACCGATCAAAGTTCCAGTCTGACATCGTTAAGAGTAAATCCAGTTTAGGTTACGGCTACAGAATTATCACTCGTATCAGCTATAGAGCCGGACCAAAAACAAAATATGAATACACGGAGAACCATGCATTATGGAATGTATTTTATCATACTCTCAGGCTCCCCCTTATCGTCCCAAGTTTTTCCCTCTTTATTCATGGAATATTCCTGTGGTAATCTGTAGCTGCTCAGAGCATTCCCCAACTGCTCCAGCGAGATGGTAGACTCACACCTGAACTTTGATACTCTTTAGAATAATTGCATATCGGCATACAGCATCACCATGGTGCACACCAAACAAGCTCTTATGCATGGCAAAAACCCCCACTGTTTGCATAGGCCCATTTATTATGAGTGATAGTGCTGCCTTCGCTGACATTTTGTAAACTGGAAGCGCCTAATCTTGTTTGGGCTTGATACTTATTAAAATACCAGAATAGTCAGGCAGCCGATGTCCAAAGCAGCGCTGGCTGTGTCCTGATAGGCGTCGTGTTTTTGGTAACAAATATAAATACATTTGTCTTGGTGGCGGGCTGGCTGGGCGCGTCTGTGTCCGACGCGCTGTCCGAGGTGAGAGGAGCCCTGTGGCTGCCTGCCTCAGTCACATGATTTATGATCTAAAAGCAACGAGCAGGAAGACGTGCCTGAATATGAAAAAGTTCACAATGGCTGGCCAGAGAGCCGGCCTGCCTTTCAGCCCCGTAACCTTCCACAGCTGGCTCTAACAGCAGGCCAGAGGAAATGCTGTCAATATCACACGAAGGCGATCAGATGTGTGCTCCTGTGCAATAAAGACGAGTGGAGGGGGCCTGTGATGGTGGTGTGGAGGTTAGCAGCTGAAGACAGGTGGGGGTAGTGTTGCCGAAATAATTGAATTCTACAGTGGCTGGCAGATATCTGAATGTGACTTTGTGCAGCTCCAATCCTTTATCCCTTCCCAGTTTGAGTATTGACAGCTAAAAACAACAGCCATTATCTGTTAATTACATTAACATTTTATCAGCGGCTAGTTGCTGGGGTGCATGTCCCGCAGCTGGAAGATAGCTGTCAGTCAGCAGCATGACCATGAAGCGGAGTGGAGAGGCGGCTGGAGGAAGAGGCCCTGGAGATGCAGCCCTGCAGGAAAAAAGGGCCTCCTCTCTGAGCTGCCCTGCTGCCCTCACACCCCTGCCCCCTCCAGGCCTAACAGGGAGGGGGCTGACAGGGGGCTCGGCACCACCCCCTCAGTTGTCCTGTCCACAGAAGACAGGCCAAGATAACCGCTGACACCTGCCAAGCTATCCAACCCCAGGGCCAGAGACTCACCGATTCAAACAAACTAGTCAGGACAATGGACTTGAGACACATGCAGCCGTGTGATCAATGCAACCACTGCAGCTCTCAGTGAGAACTAAGGGTGGAGCTGTTGGCTCTGCAGCTTTCTGTTACAATTGTAATTGCACTAGACTGTTTTCGAGCTCTCCATCTATGTATGTCAATAGACACTGCTCTATGGGTCTGTTGGCCCTGCAGCTCTTTTCTCATTACAGCTCTCATATGTTTTATTTATGCCGTCTGTAGAGTGTCCAGCTCTGCCTGGGCACTGGCATGGCTGGCAGTGCCAAACAGAGGACAATAAGGGCGGGTGCCAGCTAGTGCTGCACGACTTGGCAGCGGATTCAGTGTGATGGCCTCGGTCAGGGAGCGGAGAGATGGTTTTGGATCTGCCTGCAGGCCTTTGGTTCTGCCCTGCCTGCGGGTCTTCGGGGTGATCCACAAAACTCAATCGCATTACCCCTCAGCTACTGGGGCTCCCGCCGTGGGGACTTGGCCCTGGCCCTCCCTGCTCCTGGCTCTGTTTATTGATTGGAAGCTGACTTATAACTTAATATTTCACCTGCTTATTTCCCCCACTGAGGCTGCTTCCTGTCAGAGGGACGACGGGGGGATCAATGGGAACCTTGTCTGAGCAGGGGAAGGTCCCGGCAGGGGTCGGCCACTGATTGACAGGAGCCCTGCACCCAGCTGGCAGCAGGACAGCTCACGGTCAATGA
The DNA here is from genome assembly GCA_016785225.1 of Psettodes erumei. Taxonomy (NCBI): domain Eukaryota; kingdom Metazoa; phylum Chordata; class Actinopteri; order Pleuronectiformes; family Psettodidae; genus Psettodes; species Psettodes erumei. Next base: position 993,574 of record JAFBJZ010000383.1, read on the forward strand.
GAAAAGCCATGTCACTCTGGCCGTATTGGGTCTCCTCACAATTAACAACATTACCTTGTTTTTACATTGGATAGTGCTTCAGTGCCCAGGCACAGAAGGGTTAAGGACCAGCAGCTGGGATGAATACACACAAACACACAAAGCATACACCAAACCATACACAAAAAATGCTAAGGACCGCTGCTGACAAAGAGAGAGTAAGAAAGAAAGAGATATCAAGTGTAGTAATCAAAATGAAAAATGGGTCTCCGGCTACTTTAAACAAGAGCTAATTTATCACCAGAAAGTACGGATAAGTAGCCGAGTTGTTGCCGTTCAGTAAGTACCCGTTCTGCACCAAATTATTCCACCCCTGCCTGCGTGCAACCATAAATCATACACTTCCACACATCTTTTCCTATTAGCAGCCGTGCTATAGGCATGGGCGCGTGCTCAGCTACCAAAAACAGACTAATAGGCTACAACTTTTAATTTTGAGAATGCAACTCCCCCTTCGACGCTCCCCTCCTCCAATCCCTCATTCTCCAGTCACCCCCACCCCTACTCCACCCCGCCCCAGCCCCCATTGCTCCTCACAGCACAATATTCACATTATCACATACAAGAGCATTACACAATCATGTTTATCACCCGGTGCCAGCCATTCAAGAGCCTTATTGTAAAAGGCTGTCCTCCCTCTTAGTCCTTGTTTTGTGTAGTGTGACTGGGGGGCTTCACATTACAGACAGGAGCGCAACCCACCGCTATAGATAGAGCTGATCTCTTAACTGTGCACACAGGGGAAACACCTGCTAGTGCTGTGCTCCCTGGATGTAGAATAGACCCATCGATAGAGGGGACTGATACAGTAGCTGGAGTTGATCAAATAAGAGGGACTAAAAAAATCACAACTTGAATGGAGTGGCTGCATTTGAAACATCACAATACAAAAAAGGAAGAAAAACTCAAATCTCAAATTTAATTTGTTGATGTAATGAACAGTCACACATTTTGAGGTATTAAGGAATAATAATATGCCATAAAATACATACAATGTGTTCTTGATTCCTGAGATCTGCTTTGAAGGAGTAGTTTGGTATTTTGGGTAATACCTTTATTCACTTTCTTGCTGAGATTTACATGAGAAGCTAGCAGCTAATATTTGTCTGTTACCTACAAAGCTGAGCAGCCTGTTAGCTTAGCACAACAACTGTCAATGGCCTACCAGCACCTGTTCAACTCAAAAAATGTATATCTGCTTTATTCTAGCCGTCCAAAAAACTGACATGTAAAAATGAAATGAAAAAAAAGAAAAAGTCCAGCACACAACCCCTCCATAAAGCAGCATGCTGGCCCCATATACATATTTATCAAACACATGAAAGTGGTATTGATCTATTGCTCTGCCAGAAAGGAAAAAAAAGACATTTTCTGAAATGTAGACCTATTTCTTCTTCCATCAACCTTAAGGAAATAACCAAATAAACATTTTCTCTCAGAGTCAGTATATCATATGAAAAGCTTTGCACCCCCACTCGAAACCATCTCTTCATTGGAATAACAACAGCAGCAAAATAGTGGCCAGTGCAATAAATTCATCACGCAGACTCCTGAGTTAGACTGGGAAGTCCCAGGGAAGACAGCAACGCCAGCCCCAGTCAAATGCTAAGGGGACGTTATGCGTGATGGATGGAGTCTTTGACTTCCAGTAGAAGTGGCATGATGGCCTGGCATCTCTCTGAAGTGCTCCGCTCGCATTGTGACCAAATCCTGTTATGTCCCTGTTTCATTGTGGTGACAGCATGAGGAATGCTTGGTTTTGTTCTCCCTACTGTTGCTATCCATCATCTGTGGAGAAAGAGAAAGAGAGCACAGTGGCACTTTGCTTTCCACCTCCACCCCCCCCACCTCTGCAGACACACACACCTTTCACTGTGCACTCTTCTCTCTGTTGAGACATCCTGTCTTTGCCACAGCACACCCAGCCCCCTCCTTTTTTGTCTACGTGTGTTGTTAAATTATCCCTCCTGTTTTTCACATACTCCACACTCCATTCTGGTGGAGCTCTCTTTATGGGGCACGTGAAAGGACAGAAGAGGAGGTATGGGCTGCAGCTCTATTCAGAAACACTTAGCTCGTAAAGACAGCCTCCCCTTCCCCAATCAATCTACCTACTTAAAGGCGGATGTAATTTGAACTCAGTCAATGTGCTTGGTGTTGAAAGCATCCTGCCTGGTTTTCCAAACCTGAAAAAACCCCACTAATGTCCAAGCATCTAATTAAAGCTTGAGTCTCACTTGATCACATTCTGGAGCGGTCAATGGTTGGGGGGGTTAACAGTTTAATTACCCCCCAAAAAAGTGGTTAAAGCTAATATTTAATTAGAAAATAAACAGAAAATGGAGGCCTTGGTATCTAATCATGGTCAATGAAGCAGAGCAAGGACCTATATTGTAATAAGGGGGGAAACTCCCAGCTTATATTGCCACATAAAAGAATCATAATTAGTCAAACGTAATTAGCAGAACATTACAGAATTACTAGGCTGCACAGCAATGCCTTTCATGCTTGTGTGAAGAGAAAGCAAGGAGACGACTAATCAAGGAGCTTATCATTCTCCTGATATGGACGGTGTTGATATACTGCAAAACTACCGGTTCAATACACAATGCAGTGCTTAAATTTACAATAGCTCTGATATTTTTCATTCATTTCTTCAACACACAATCACATTCAAAAGCTGTCACTTGTGCTCTTATTGCCATCAATAAGGATAAAAAATAATAACCTGTGTGTGGATATTTATGGTGGAATATCCCACTGCAGGCAAGGTATACAGACATGCTATAATTCTGTTGTCTAATAAGCGTCCAGTCGCTGGCTCTGCATGTGAGTTTGTGTGTCAGCATGTATGACGCAAGCTCAAGTGTTGAGATCTTATCTCATAAAGAGGCTTATAAATGTACAACTATCTCATGTCACATAAAAGGAGCCCACTGATTTATTCCTATTGATCAACTGCCGGGGGCCGCGACAGCCTTGTAACGGAAATCAACACTCCCTCCCAGCCAAGGCAGTCTGGCTGCACCAAGACATATGCACACAAGTCGTCTGCCGGACTATACGGATTAAAATGGAAATTATGCATGATTTATCACGCTTCACTTGAAAGTAACTCCTTGAGTAGAAATACAACACGCATTTGCGGAAAGACTGGCGGACAGGTGGATGCACAGAAACGCATGAATATTGCAGGAGGAAACTGCACAAGCGCTCCATCGCCAACTTTGACAAGCTTTTAAAAAACAAGTGGAGTAAACTGACACCCAAGTTTTACTAAGTGTTCATGTGACATCACAGCTGACCATTGCTGGACAATGACCCTCAACCTGTCTCTGTATGGTGCCCCAGAGGTGTCATAAAACCTGGGCAGGGAGCTTTGCTTGGGATGACAGAGTGCCAGGCGCTCTCCCACCAGGACCTAATTTCCCCCTGTGAAAATGGATGGCACGTCCATGGCGTAGCTTAGTTTAAAATGCAAAATGTGGACATTATCTGGCATGGAGATTCAGCAGCATCCATCACACTATGCTAATGCAGCCCAGTGGTTAAGATATTCTAATGTAAGCCACCCTGGAGATGTAGAGGAATTAACACAAACAGAGCAGGGCGGCAGGAACACAGAGGGGTCAGGAGATAGGACAGGGGAGCTACTCCTGAGACAGACACTGCCAAACACGCACGCGCACACACACACACACACACACACACACACACACACACACACACACACACACACACACACACACACACACACACACACACACACACACACACAGGTGCAAATAAAAACAAGCACACGTTGCTGAGCATGTGCACCTGCAGACATACACACTTGCACACCTCATGTGCATTTGCATGCACACACCCCACCAGGCACCAAATAAAGTCAAGCTACATGGCAAAATTTGCAGAGTGCTGTAACATTGCAAGGCGATGTCACCTTTGAGAGACATGACGATGAAACTGACAGCAGAAATATCCAAATAGACACTATGAATCTGTTTTTATACACACATACGTATTGTCTCACAGCATTGAATTTTTGCTCCCAGGATTCTGATTTTTTTTCTCCATTCAGATATTTTCTCCCTGGTCGGTGTAATATTTCCATTCACATTACAGCTGCAGGAGCAGTGAGCTTGTTTTACCCATTCTGCAGCCTGTTTAGGGGGCTGTGCAGTCCCAGCAGAGCTCCTATCCTCAGCTTAACAGTGCTCATGAAAGCCCTGTCCCAGTCCCCTGCTCTGCCTGCCAGAGCTGTAAGGGAAGGCATTATTATCATTATATTAATGTGACATTAATTGCTTTTACTTTTTCACTCCATTAAGTGTGCTCTATCTCTTTGGGAGCCTGGCCAGATGGTTTATCACTTCCCGTGCTGTTGGTAGCACCATTAATGGGCTAAGACACTGGGCTATAAAATAATTGCACCGCAGTGTTGGAAATGTTCATCGTGCTAATTGAAAAGTAATTGCAGAGGTATAGTGCAACTGTCACACCATAAAAGCCTGTCATATGAGAGGAGGAGGGCTTTATTGTAAAAGGCTATTGTTTGCCGTTATACAGTACAGCAAGTGGTCAAAGCAATGGGGGAACAGCCTTTATGCTAAATGCTAACAGGGGCAATGATCCATTGAAAACATGACTCTTTTATTCTCTACCACCCTGACATTTTAATGTAATAAATATATCACAGCAATTCCCTTTTACACATTAGTGATTTACATTTATCTTAGTGTTTTGCTATGTCTGTAAACCGTGTCTACATATTGTAAAATTAACACTCTGAGCTGGAGTATATGAATCAATTAAAGGAGTGAAATGACAATGCAGGTCTTTAGATGTGATATTTGAGCACACCCTCAGGTGGGAAAATTGCTGCCAGGCCTTGGGATCAATAAAGTATAATTTTTAAAAAAATAGCAGAACTGGCACGCCAAGTGAACGGCCGGTTAAAACCAGGAAAACATACCAAGCAGTGAGAAGGGGACTGTCAGTTATTTCTGCTGACTGCACTAAGATACAGCAATGTCTGGCTGCAGTGAGCAGAAACAAAACGATTGCTGACACTGGGCCAGTGATTATTGAGACCGTATATTCCCAGCTTTGTATGTCCTGTGCTTTCTGTTATGTAGTCTATGATTCCCAAGTATGCATGAGTGTGTGTGCACAGTCATGCATGCTTGACCTGGACATGTGCATGCATGCTGTATATGAGAGCCAGTCACCTCAGATATTTGGTGCATCCCTGATTTTCCACTACACATCTCGCTGAGATATAAATCAGAGTTACAATTTCAATAACCACAGCACCGTCAGTAATGAGATAAGATTTACTTCTAATGAACTTTGGACATTACAATGCAGAACCAAGAGCATTAAATCGTTAAAGTGTTAATGTAACATTATAAAATGCCATTAAGCTGGCAATTAATCAGCATGAAAAAATAAAAGGATTTTACTGCTTCAAAACCTATAGATTTCTCATTTCTTCACAATACTGAATGTTGAGAAATAAATCCCTGCAGACTCTAAGCTTTAAATGCCAACAGGATCCTCTAAAATTGTTGACACCACAGCAACTATTCACAGTGCATCAAGCAAATCCCTGAGGAGACAATCGAAGCAGCATGCCATAAACATTTTTAATATATAGTTTTCCTGTAACTAAGAACTGTGGGATGTGTAGACATGCTACTGAGTGAGAGCACACAGTTTGTGTCTCTCCCTTTATTGATGAACGCTTGCTGTTTGATGGGATGCTGTAGGTTAACGGAAGAGCCGGTGGGCGTTCGTTTAAGCCATCATTACTAAAACAAAGCAGCCTCTCGCTGCTTATCAGCCCCTCATCGACTCCCCTTCTAGCCCCTGTCGCCCAGCCAATCCGGTGTATTGACACCCATTGACTGGGACTTGAGAAAGAACGGGATGGTGAACTTGTCTAACACAGATCAGGGTCAGGGCAAGGGACAGGGGCTGGGGATGTTTGTATGTGAGACCCCCCACATTCTCCTGCATGGATCCAATAGTGCTGTGTGTGCGCTGAATCAATGACGTGGGGTGAAAATGAGGCCTGATATTGGAGTGATTGATTCTAGCAGTTGTGATGCCATGTCCATTGATGCCTTTTGATTCAAACTACTACTGCTTTCGATTCCTCTTACTTCGAAATGGCCACACATACAGTAGAGCAAATAGCCCACAAACTGTTTACAGGAAAGAATGAATTCTTTGTAGGTCAAGCAACCGACGTGAACTGTGAGCCACCTCCACCCCTCACCCAATTTCCCCTCCCTCCATCGTTCTCTCCTCCTTCCCAAGGTCAATATCCTCAACAATTAGTCCGAGGAGGAGGATGATTTGAAGCGTGGTCTCACCCTCTCCAAATGCCCCCTCAAGGGCTTCAGGGGGCAGCAACGGTATGTCAGACTAAAGTGAAAAGTGTACCCATTCCCTCTTTATGTCTCCATTTGCCACCCTCATTAGGGCCATTCACAAGCACTTAGAGGGCCCCTGCACATCCACACATCATCCCGGTCAGGTCTGCCCTCTCCTCGATGCACCTTCCCCAATCAAAGAACTATCATTAAAAGCTTGTGTGTGTATGAGTGAAAGAGAGACAGAAAGCAAGCGAGGCAGTCACCAAGTATCTATATAGTGTGATCATACTAATGTAATATTGATTGGTCCCAGTCACCATGGCACCAGGACAATAGCCCAGTCCTGCTGGCCACTGGTCACTCCCAGCAGCCTCCTCTGTCTCTCTCCTCCCCCCACTTGGCCGCCTGGATGATCCACACCGCAGCTGATTAAAAGGCACGGCTCCCTGCGTCTTTGCATATAGTCGTGTAACCTATAACTTAGAGGACAAAATGTAAATGTATTCATAAACTTCATTCTCAAAGTGGCATATCCGTACACTCGTAAATCTGAAGCTCATCCTCTTCACCTCTCTCTCTCTCCTCTGTGCCGACACCGGCTGGCCTGTCAAGCCTCAAAGGAAGAGAAAAACAAGAGCGGGGCAGTCGTCAGGGAGGAAGAAGAGTGTGAAAATACAGCGAGGTGAAGCAAGTACAAATGTTGAGCTCAGAGAAACTAGTCCCCATGACTCCATGCACAGTGCTACAGAAAAAAAACACACACAATCACTGCATTCAGCTCGGTACTTACTGTTTGTTCTCTCAGTCCTGAAGATTTGGTACAAAACACAGTGGCGGAGTTGACGTCATTTTGAATTCCAAAAAACTGAGGCTGTTTCTTCAGTTGTTTTGTCTGGACAGCTGTTCCCTTCCATCCACCAGACCACACACACATGCACAGAAAGTCAGAAACGTGGGATTTGCAGCAGCAACGATGCAGTGGAAGAGATATGGGTTGACGGGAAGGAATCTCACAAGCATGCAGCTGATTTCCCTGATGCCTCAGCTGCCTGACAACAAAGAGCACAGGACTCCGTTTTTGATTCAAGTGAGTGATTTGCATAGAAAAGTTCATAAGCACGGGACATAAGGATATGGTCATAAAAGAAGGCAATAAAAATTTTAACTATGACAGAATATTAAAAGTGGCAGTAAATTGAAGGCAGGCTGCAGAATGACCCTTGCAAAGCGACTTCCTCGGTTTGGGACTGCTAATCTCGGTGTGTGAGAGGGGCACTCACTGTACACAGAGAATAAAACATCTCCTGCAGACCCCTGACAGATATGGTTGTCTCTCACACTTTCATCCTGCTGGATAGTTAAGATTTAAGATAATGACACAACGACTTTCACGTTGATGCCGACATTGAATCTTTTTAAGAGGCCTCCCGCTGCCGAGCCGGGACGGCCTGTCAGCCACTGGCAGTGAAAGAGTTGAATGTCTTGCGCATACTCGTTTCCCGATGTCAGGAAGAAATTGTTCGTAACATCGGCCCCTCACACTTGTCTCAACTCATTTATTTCAGCCAAGGTCTGCGGATATAAATAAAAGGAAATGTTACTGGAGCATTTAAACTCAGCGCCAGCCTTGAGACCAGTAATGTAACCACATATCATCAAAAGTGCTGAATCTCCCTTTGTCACCACACATGACGTGCAATTCCTCCAAACATATTCACGTTTGTTGCCATTCACACAAATAAATAATCACAGAAAGCCGGGACAGCCCTTTAGAGCTGACCTCTACAGCAGTGCTGAGTGTCCATCAGATTTATCCTGCGGCTACCAAAAATAGAGCTTTGAAATTATTTACCACCCACAAGTATTTTCTCTCTCGCTCTCTCTCCTTTTTTTTTTTGAACACGCTGGAGTAACAAGCAGCTTTTTCTCAGCTGGATTTGAGGGATTTCATCATGAATGCAGTTCAACAGGTGGTCTATAGATGGAGCTCTTCTCATTAGAATATACATTACATTGCAAAGCTGTCCTCGGGTAACAGCACCCTGTCTTTCATTTTTCAACAGCATCCGAGGAACCCAGCTGCAGTACGGGCTCCACCTTTAGCTGCCCTCTGTGTGAGCAGGAAAAAAAAGCTGCTGTAAAATCAAATGTGCCGCTTTATTGAAAGAGAAATGTTAAGATATCTAAGTTTTTGACATATACACAATGACCATTTTACAAGTTGTGTTTCTCTGCTTTACTTAACACACTGGACCCCTTGTGAGAGAGTGTCAAACCACAAACCACTGGGTCCCCGGAGCAGTATGACTTAATTGAGCTATCCTGGGAAATCTAATTACAATAATGCACAGAGGATTGTGTAATATTCCCTCTGCTTCTGCTCTAACACCTATCCCCCCCACACACACACTCTACGTACATTCACACACACACACTCACACACACACAGACGCTGATAAAATGGGAGGGAGGGAAGACACACAGACACGGGCGTGTGCTGGGAGATTGTGGATAGGCACAAACTGCAACAACCATAAAACATTTCACGGGAGATGTTTTAATCACAATTCATGGGCCAGTAAACCTTTAAACAGCAGTCAGTCAGATCGGCCGGGTGGTGAGGACAAAACAATGACAGCGTTGTATGATCAAAGACTGAGGCACCAATACAGGGACAAAATAAAGTTTCTGTTGCAATTTTTAAAGATTGTAGGACCTAAACATAGACAGGAGGCAGGTAGGAAGGTGTGGTGCGGTGCAGCATTTCAACAACAAATTGAAAGGGAAGGAGCAAAATGTAAAAACAAAAACTTACTAAATTCAAGGAATCCAGAAGCTGCAATGGGAACTCAGGAAATGCTGGCGAACGAAGCAGGAGAAGCTGAGGAAGACATATCAACAAGATCAAAAGGCTCAAATCCTTCTAAACAAAATGGAGGCAGGAATAATGACGCACAGGTGGAACACATGGGGTGGGGCAAACAATCACAAGAGCGGGAACAGAACAAAGAACAGGAAGTGAAATTGAAAATCAAGAGAAAAACTACTAAATAAAAAGGGAAATCATCCAACAAAAGAGCCCAGTCTCTCTTGGGGAAGGCTGTGACAGTGTCCTCTTTGTTTAGTCAAATTATTCAGTTTTCTTTTTTACTCCCGCTCAGAGTTGGTGAGAAGGATCATGCGAACAGGAGACAGTTCATCTGAAGGTGGGCAGGTGACACGGAGGAACAATATTACAACAAAAGCGCACTTAATTTGCCCATTTCATTTGCATTGTACAGCTGGGCAATGATCATAGCAATATCACAGAAGAGAGTTACGGAGCAAATTACAGCAATTCATACGTGGCCATATGCAGTGTATGTCGGTGCTGATGGGGCCAAGAAACAAGGCAGAGAACACGCACACACACACACACTGGTGTGGTTATTGGGACTTCTCAGATAGTCCATCCTCTCACTATGCTCATTGACAGTCTTAATTCCACTGAAAAGTGTCCCACAGTGCTTACTGATATGTTAGCGTTTATACTGTTTTTAGTGAGACAATAGGGAGAGTTCTGCAGCTTCACATCTGAAGGTATTAATAGAGACAACCCTTGTGTTTCCTATTTCCCCAAGTGACACCAAGCACCAAAATGAATTCACAAATAAGTGACTAAACATACAACTGTGTGACATGAAATTTATCTGAGGTCTTGTGAGTGTGAGTGTCTGTGGTGTAAAAAAAGGAGCATATAAAAAGCTGGAAAAGCAGACATGATTTGTGTATTTCTTATGAAGTCAATATGCGTCTATTTGCACGTATGAGGTCTGTTTGTGATTGAGTGCAAGGTCAAAGGGACACAGGGGAGAGACGGGAGGGAGCGGTGCTGAGCTAAGAGTGGGGCGGGGGGGTTGTGATTGTGCCCAAGGCCATACCCACACAGACGGACACCATATTGAAATTAGCAAATGGACTGCATAGTGTCGCTTGCTGCCCCATTTGTGTCCCCCTGTTCTCTGCGTGATATACAGATGCACCCAGTGAAGGGACATCACCGGCCCAAAGGGGCAGCAGGGTTGAATATGGGGGGCGGCGGTGGCCAACCCCCCCTCCCCATCCTAAAATGAAATGGGTCGACTCTTATTTATTTACAGCATGTTTTGCGCTCATCCCATAACACTGTAAATTACCTGCATGGTCAAGGCTCCTCTCTCAGGCAAGGAGAGGGGGAGAAAAGGACATAAAACATGTGATCTATATGATATTTAATTCAGGAATCACATATGATCTGTCAATTTCCATATATCATGCTTTATGAGTCATATTTTAAATACAAAATCACATTTATGAATATAAATGTGTGAATTATGAGCGACCATATGTGTTATATGATCTACAAAATGTCTATAGGCCCCAGACAGAGTGTCTTGCCAATGTTTATGAGATTTCTATAGTATATCTCCTACTAGGATAACGGATGGGTGACTTCCTTTCTAGGGGTCTTAGGTGGTTGATCACATATCTGTTTCTCACATGGCATACAGCTTCATCATGCTGTTCACTGTTTGACTCCTCCTAAATTGACACAAAAAAGGAAACAAAGGTGATCACACTGACGAACGCGTTTCATGGAACCGGAAAATATTTAGAGTAATAAAACATGAGTTTGGTTTGTTTGATACAAAAAAGCTTGACACTCACTTGAACTTAATTATATGGCAAAGGTGGCAGCAAGAGTAGAGAGTAGACACTTGTGTGTGTGTGTGTGTGTGTGTGTGTGTGTGTGTGCACGTGCGGAGAGAATTCCATCAGAGGGAACCCTCTCGGGACCAGACCTGGTCTCTCGCTGAAAAAAAGACAGGGGCTTCCTCCATTATGGCAAACAAGTGCATTTGCTTTAAGGCCAGCAGAGATTTCTAACCTTTGCTTGACATGCCGAAAAGGTCAGGCCCATCCCTGGCTTCCCTCCGGAGTTGAGACTGACCATTTCCTCCCCGCTCCTTTTGGACCCCGGGAAATCCTGGGATCCAAGGTATCGACGAGCACAGTGAATGTAGTTCCCAAATGACACGTGACAAAATTTGTTTGCCCTCCTTAACTTATAGCTCACTAATTATGTGGGCTTGGTCATGACACTTAGCAAATGTATAATTATTTAGGATATTAAATATTTGGCAGAGAAAAATATAGAAAATTTATTTAAACCTTGAAATAAATTATAGATAATAAGAAATCTAATGTCTAATTTCAGTTTTAAAAAATAGCCACAAAATGTAAATTTAAAAAAAAATTCACGACACATACAGATGAAGTAAATGTCTTAATATGATTCGAAACACAGGCTCCATCCACGGTAATTGTGTTAAACGTCTGTGAAGTGAGCACACAAACCATTCTGTGCAAGTTTTTCTCCATTTGATGGACGTATCCATGCTTATCAATGTTCCTTATCTCCCTTCATTATTTCCAAACCAGTGGTTAAATTGGAAAAGCCCATAAGAACGTGTGAATACATGGCAGAAGCAATAAAACAGTAGAGAGAGGAGGCCCTCCTGCATCCCACAGCAGTGTTTTCCTTGGGTGCAGGGAGATACATTCGGCAGATAGTTGGAAAATATTTCTGCTCCCCCCACAGCTTCATATCAGTGAGCAGCACAGATAAAGATACAGTGGGGTAAATAAATCTCAAATGAAGGAAGAAAACCCTTCACATGCAGTTATCGTATATATGTGTGTGTGTGTGTGTGTGTGTGTGTGTGTGTACAGTTTATTACCTACCCGCTCTCTCACAGCGCTTGTGTTCCAACAGCGCTCAGGTGTTGCAGAACACAAGTGCACTGATTTTAGCTGAAAGTGCTTTTTTCTCTGCAGCGCTGGAAGGACAGTGTGGTCTCATTCAAACAGGCGCTTCTATCGCTCTGTTCTCTGGGGACTTGTTCCCAGGGGATTTTGTGGGTCTGCTTAATTTCTACAGTGTCTCATTGGCTGAAATAGTGACATTTGCTCATGCAGCTCCTTCTCAAAGATCCACGGGCACTTATGAAATAAAAGACTTGATATGATATTACATTTCCTTTTTTTGTTCCCAATTTCAGTCGGACACCTGCAGTAGATTGATATCAGATCGGACTGGGCATTTAAACTGTGCTAAATGTCTCTCCTTTCACTGTATGATTGCACTATGGTCTACCTGAAAAATGTAACCAGAGTCATTTGATGAACTGGGACAAAGGTCTGTTGATGGCCATTGGGTTTTTTTTTTTGTTTTTTGGGACAGCATCTCAGCCATGCATTAAGTGATGAAGTGAGCAGGCATGTAACCTGATAAATGCACTTAAAACAGTAAAGATGGACAGTGAGAGGGCGAAATCTCAGACGGACCTGGTCGCTGTGTCTGCTCGACACTTTGACAGCCTATTGATCAGCCAAAGAGAGAGTCTTGAGCGGGGTCAGAGGTGTGGGGATGCATGGCTTGGATACTGTTGGTGGGACAGGTACAGGACGGCAGTAACCAGGATCTATTAGGGAATAGATCTACTCTTGAGCCAAATACATCGCTCTTTTGTTGAAGATCAGTTGTTGTTGTTGAATGCTGGCACTCACAGTTTCCCCCATGGAGATGGGTGTTTTTGTTTTTTTCTTCTCCAGTGTAATACCCAGTAACAATACGACGATGTCTGTTGTTTGAAATTGATGTGACGTAACGTTTCTGTCTGGGACATTGATAGCCCACGGTTGTGAAAATGCCCAACTCTTGTTATTGAATAGTAATAGGCTTGTCGGCTGGTGCCTCCAATTTCACAAATGGAGCAATAAATACACATAACAGAATCAGTGGAACAATAAGAATGACCATAAAGGATGGTTGTGCCTCAAAAACGAGAGAGGTGAGCGTGGGGAGGGGAAGGGAGAGGGAGGGGGTGGTCAAAAGAAAACTTGACAAAGGATAGAGATGAAAAGTGTGTGTATGTGTGTGAGGGATATGGAGAGAGAGAAAGAGAGGGAGAGAGAGAGAGAGACGGTGACCCACTCTTCATTTCTGTGCCACAAGCTCTCCTGGGCATTTGCGTGCTCCGTTTTCAACCTAAGTGTAATTTGAGCCCTGGGTTGATACAAAGTGTATGCAGCAGCTCTGTTCAAACCCAATCACTCACCCTGACGTGTAATCCTTTCCCTCACCATCATGAACGTTGCTTTGGGAATAATGAAACACACTTAAGCAATGCACAGCAGTCATACAGCTGCAAGTGGGGCCGCATCTTGATGAGATGCCTCATAACTCTAATGAAAGGTGTTTTGACTGTCAATGGTGGTAAATGATTGCCTGGCTACTGTATCTGTGAGAAACTTATTGATGGCAATACCTGGTCTGACCGAATGATTTGCATGAGAAATGAGGAGCATGTTGCTTTTAAAAAATACAGCACCAGGCAACTCCACATTTTATGTGTGCGGGGCCTCCAGATCTCCTATTTCTTCCCTTTCATCCTCGAGTCATCCATCCTCTAGCCTTGCGACGCCATTGTTTCCACATAGAGGATTATTACAATTAATTGGTTGCCAAGACATTATTTCAAAAAGGGAAATTGGCTCTTATAATTATATAGAGAAGGGAATACTTTAACTCCCTGGAATATCAGCTTCCTGAAATAATGGAGCTACAGCCCCTCACTTCCCCCCACCTCCATCAGCGTTGGCGTGTCTATGCGCCTGTTTCCTGTGACGGATCCATTTTCAACAGCTCCCGAGCCCTGCAGTGGCTGTGGTTGATGGCTGGATGGTTGGGTGGCCTGCGTGAACCTCTGGGTTTGACTGGCTTGCCTCGCTAACTGCTACCCACATCAGCGCTGCGGGGGGAGCTCCAATCTGCTCTTTGTTCTGTCCCATTGCTGAACTCCCAGTGAGTGCAACTGGTCACAGTGGAGTGGGTAAATACACCAAGCAGAGGGCAGGGTTAGGGTAAGAGTTGCTCTTCTGGGTGAATGACTAAGTAGTCACACTACGCTGATGGTAAACACAGTAAAGAACAAATGTCTTTAGCAGAGTAGTTACAGTACAGTAGGTACTTTCATTAAAATCCAAAATGATTCTGGAGATCCTTTGACTTGAACTCTACCAATATGAGAGAAACATCTCCCCTCCAGATGAACTGTCATCACTATGGTTAAACCTTTTCATTGAGCACCATCAGAATTTCAAATTGTCTTATGCTTAACATTCCCATCAGTCACTGGAGTTGTAAGTGTGGCACATGCCAAAATTTTTGCAACTGTGGCATAAGGACAACAGTTCAAATAATGGCATGCTAAGGCCAGAAGAACAGGGTAAACCTTAAACCTTATACCTGCTAAACATCAGCATTGTCATTGTGTTGGCATGCTAGTGTTGAAAAGCTGTTTACACATTACTGGGTTGCGATGCTTGAATGGGATTTCTAACATTTATCCTCTTAGGTGTTTGACTCTACAACAGGATTTTAGGTCAGAACACAGAAGAATCACAGAGTTCAGGGAGTATTTAATTCATTGATCCTTTACCTTTTTGAAAATCAAAACGTAAAAGTTACACAGATATTGGTGATTCAACGATCAGAGATATCAATGTACACCATTGCCAAATGATATATTTCACACCATAAATACTCATAGCACAGAAGCAGGAAATCAGTCAACCTGCCCCTGTCTGCAATTTCTCATCGAGGGACCAATTCTGACACGTTGATGTTCATAAAAACACATACCCGCTTAGTAACCAAAAATGGGGATCACACCCACTGATGGCCAAGTCATGTGGTCAGTGTGAAACATGCTTTAACTTTACGAACAGATCTTGGAAGAACAAACGGGAAGAGAAGAAACTACAATTACAAATATTTTGGCAGGAGGAGTAAAGGTTTTTGACGAAAGAAACATGGATGGCTCAGGTATGTCATAGACATGAGGATGATAAAGAGCAGAGAGTAGATAAATATTGACAATATAGTAATGAGGTAGTAGTCAGCAGGGCGCTGCATACTTTATTTTCAATGGTATTTCGGCAACCTACTGTATTGATACATTTACACACTTAGACAGCTTGCACTGTAAGACATGGTCATTTTTACTTAACACAGTGCCACATTGCAAAGGTAAAAAGAAAAAAGGAGATGAGAGTACTCCCATCACTTTGAGTGTTATGGCTGATCATTTGGGACACTACAAAATTCCAGTCAAAGAGGATTTCCTGCAAAAGTTTTCATTTATATTGTACTCTTACAGAAACAAGCACAAAAGCCTTTCTCTCAGCTAAGCAAATCAAATATAGTTCCTCTGCTATATGGGATACACATTTCTGATTAGAGGGATTTTGAATACTGTATGTTAATCATTAGTGTACAAATTCTCCCAAATCCAAGTAAAAGCATGCGTTTAGCATGGTTTCAGTCAGAATTGGTCCCTGTTGTATTGCACAACAGTAAAATAACTCAAGTTATATGGTCACCGTCTACAGTGGAATTTGTTAACTGGACAGTGGCTAGTTCAAGTTGGGATGATTGGGTGCTGGAGTGGGTAGTTATCCTCCATTATGTGGCCAGTCAGGCTGCTGTTTAAAAAAAAAAAAAAAAAAAGGCATACCGGCCACTGGATCAGTGCTAGCCACTGATATCGCAAGCATGGCGGCAACTCTACCCTACTGCAATGTCAGGGATTCCTTTGATCACAGTATCATATTGTTGTGACAGTGCCACAATTTATCACATCACATAAAATCCTTCAGTAGTATAAGCACTTGGCCACAACACGTTCTCTCTCACACATGGAGACAAGCGGAGCAGCTCTGCTGGACTGGACTAAAGTATTACTCACACCTGGCGTAATGGACATGTAGTTAAACACGGGGAGAGGGGAGCACAAGATCTCGTTCTCCCACCAGAGATCACACCTTGTACTGACACACTGTTGGGTTGCTGTTACTCTTAGGAGCATGCTGACACTTTGTTTCTTGCATAGCTTTTCACATGTGCATGCTTGGGTTTTCCTCGCTGATGCCCGCCTGCATGCCTCCTGGCCTGTGCGAAGGTGTGTTACACGCCGCACCGGCCACCGTGTCAGCATGAGGTCAAGAAGAAGTGTTCCCCGTGTCTACTGTACTCCTGGAGGGAGGCAGCGAAGACAACAACCTCCCGCTGAGTTAAAAATAAACCCAGCGCAAAGTGCCGCCACTCCTGCTCTGCACCTGCCATTTACCTCCGTTTGGTTGAAGCTCCATAAACGCAGGCGCAGCTATTAAAAGATGCGAGGTGTCTAAAATGGTGAGAGCAGATGCCGGTTACCTTGCTCCCTGTGTGCGGGATGACTCTGCCGACAGGCTTAAAGGGGCCCAAAATAGAGCGGCTGACATATGGACCTCTGATTGTTTGAACATGGAATCTCCTGGACTTTTGCCACTCGGCATAAATCCTCTGATACCGCCACACCAGACCTGCTGATCATCTTTCACCTAGCCTGAATCAGGTCATCTGTTTGGATGCCAAGAGGTAATTTCCAAAGGCTTAAACAATGGCCACATTCGGAGTTGCATGAGCAGCACTGACACAAATCGCTACGGGAGAGGAGAAACACCAGAATCCAACAGTGGTACAGTGGTGTGTCCCACTGATGGGGCCGAAATAGACAGGCATGGACTTTGAGCAACAGCAGCATCGAAAAAGCGCATGAAAAGATAGGAGGTTAGGCCCAGCTTCCCCAAAGCTCCCTTTATTGCTGAGTTACTACAGAATAAGACGACTGAATATTGTACCTGCCTACGCTAGTTTAGCTAAACATGGGACCAGCAAGTCTTCCAGTCTGAGACAGATCCACAAAGACCACACGGCTTACTGCTCTGGAGAGGTATATCCAAGGACATTTAAACTGATAAAGAGTTCACATTTAGGTAACAATTTTAGTTTTTTTTTTTCTTTCCTGGAGCGGAACAAGAGAAAATGGCCACCAAGTTCACCAGACTTTGAACTGTACACTCAGTCTTCCAATAATAAATATATACACGTCCTGGTCGAGCCCAGGCAAAAACACAACTCTGAGACAAGTGAGTCTTGTTTATGGTTGTCGACACCTTTGCCATCTTCAGAACAAATTTAAGGAACTTTTTGTTTTCTGAAAAAAAAAGAAACCTTTTCACCCTGTCTCTATCAAGAACTGGCAACTATGTATTCTGAAGATGCTGAGGAGCAGAGGGGTCCTTCTTCTTCTATACAGCATGACCACTGACAGTTAACAAAAACGAGAAAAAATTATTACTGTACATAGTATTTCTTATATATTTTAAATTAATCTGCATCATTTTTATATTTATACTAATAACCAAGTTTTGCATTTGTTCTTTTTTTATTTAGTGCCCCAGGGTTGCAGGAGGGGGAGTGAGAGAGGTCAGGCTGTGACCTGCCTGGTACAGTCAGTGGGGGCCTCCCCCTCCTGAGTACCCTCAGCCTTGGTTCAAGTCACTTTCTGGATCACTAACGCAGCCCTCCTTTGTTGCTGTGGCCAGTCAGCCGCCCTCCGATCAGACCTTGGCCTCTAGCATCTCCAGGAAGAGTTTGTGCATGGGAACCTTGCCCTGCACTTTGATGCTGTAAAAGTGCTGCACAGCCTTGGTGGCCGTCTGCCTGAGCAGGGGCAGGGTCATGAGCAGCTTGCCCGCCCGCCGCGGGTCCTCCTGGTGCTGGCTGCTCTCGTAGTCCTGCAGGGCCTCGTGGAGGGCGTCCTGGAGCTTCTGGACCGCCTCCATGTCCTCTATGTGCATGGAGTCTGGATGAGAACACAGAAAGGAGCGTGAAGATTGATGGATTTTCAAATTTGGACAGAAGGAAAAAGTAACTTGTAAGCAATGCAGTTTGCACTTTGAGACACTGGTAATATAAGAGGAGTGATGGGAAATGGACTTTTCTAAAACAAAATTAAATCTCGTGATTGATCTTTACTGCTCTGTCAGTAGCAGCAAGGTAGGGAGCACATTATAAATATAACTCACACCCGGACAAGATAAAGAATAGATCATAAAAAAGAACATCTGCTTTACTTTATTTATTTATATATTTATTCTTTGGTGGACTGGGCAGGATATTCATACGGCCCTTGACCAGCGAGACTGAAAATCAATGTTATCCCCCAGTAACAATGGCATGAATAGCACCCAATCTCTGCTGAGTAAGTACACATTAAACACCTCTCTGTACCAAAGGACAGATTGTTTTCGAGCAAAAAAAAAAGGAAAGAATGAAGAAAAAGAAGTGGGGCTCCATTAGAGAATTAGATGCTGTAAACAAGCTTGAGATGAATCCAACATGTCCTTTCAATCTATTTCCTTTTTACCTCCTTCAAAGGAGAAAACAAATGTGACTGGATTTATTTTACTGCTCCATGCAACAATGAAACCTGTAATG
This sequence comes from Psettodes erumei, assembly GCA_016785225.1. Taxonomy (NCBI): domain Eukaryota; kingdom Metazoa; phylum Chordata; class Actinopteri; order Pleuronectiformes; family Psettodidae; genus Psettodes; species Psettodes erumei. Next base: position 1,012,402 of record JAFBJZ010000383.1, read on the forward strand.
GAAATTTAGGAGTGAAAAACTCAATGATTTTTTTTTGTAATATTTATCTAAGGAAAACAGTTTTCTTCCTATTTTGTACTGTGAACAAAAAAACTGTGACACTCTCCCTCTCTCTGTCTCTCTCTCTACCTCAGTTTGCCCAAATTTCTCTCTCTCACACCCTGGCCTGTTTTAGAGCAGTCTACAGTTTCAGTCTGGCTTCTCGCTCCTATAACGTTTCGCTACAGTGACACCGTCCTTTACTGATCCAAACTGTACATCATGTTACAGCAGCTCCCCTCTGGTTCTTGCCTTTCCTCTGTCTCTGCCCCCCCCCCCCAACACTCAGGGATGGTCCGGGGGTTGCGCTTTTCTCACACTGGTTAACCGGTGTCTGGCACTCTGGCGGCGGCATGTCATTGGCTGCCTGACTCGTCTCACCTTGGCGGTGCATATTTTACCACACGGGACAATAAAAGGCAAAACAGATTTCAGACTTCGCCCCAAATTCATTGACTGGAACAACTGTATTCCCAAGACCTTGAGACATTTCTCACCCTGACGGTTTTCAAATCCACAGTGGTAAAATGAAGTAGGTCGTTTTGTAAAGTGAACGTGGGGGTGGGGGGAGTGAGAGGAGGATAGAAAGAACAAAAGGAAAAGAAAAAAAACAACCTCAGATGAGACCGCGGTGTGACATAATTATCTCTTGTTCATTTCATGGAGGCTGAATTTGCGACCTAACAAGCTGCACTTTTAAATATCAAACCAATATTTTGATCCCTTTTTTGCACACATATTAGCGACAAAACCTGATTTGAACGGTATTATAATGAAATGCGTTGCAGTCACAGGAGAAAATAAAAAGAATGATAGAGACATCTCAACAGATGGGAGGAAAAAGAGGGCAGGAGACAGCAAGCACGCTGCTAGTAGTCCTGTGGAGGAGGGGTAGACTTTAAAAAAAAAACAACTTTGAAGAAACAATTTCCTCGCAATCCATCAGTGAGCCCACGTCGATCCGATTGATAAACTGCTAATTACAAAATCAATCGCTATGAATTTTCACAGCTGTCAGACAGAGGGGCTCCCGGGAGAGCGATCTCCCGGAGACCTTGTTCTAACGTTCCGGACACCCCCATCCCCCGCTTCCTCCTCCTGCTCCTTCTCCCCCTCCACGACCCCCATCTCTCCTCTTTCCCCAACACACCCCACCTCTCTACCACAGCTCTGTTGTCTGAAAGCAAAGCCCCACCATCAGCATTTTCATTTTTCTGGACAAAACAAGGGAGAGCGGCCCGGTGACCCAGGCGTGCATTGATCAGAGCGGGACAGGTCCTGCCTCCTCAAAAGGAGCCTGTCAATAGCGGCGTGCCATCCTCGCACTGGAACAAACGATGCCTATCACTCCCTGATACTCATTCCATTCGACTTAACACATTTTATTGACAGCCCCCGTGCTCCTAATGAAATGCTAAATTTATCTCCTGCTGGCTGCTGTGCCCTGCAGCGACTGTTATGGAGATATAGGGAAAGAGAGGCGAGAGGGAGCGCCGGAGAAATACCACAACACGGAAGGTGTTCAATTAGAAAAGCTCACTCCTCCATCCCTCTTTCTCGCACGCTGCCCTTATCTTCTCTCCATCTCTCCATCTCCTGCTCCAAACTAAAGGTTACGCTGAGAAACTCCTGAAAAGCTGAGGAATGCCATTTCTGAAACTGTGTTAGACAACACCTTGCCGTTTCTGGATACACTCCCTCGCTTGTGTTACTCAGACAAGAAAAACTGAAATTTTCTGAGTGAGAAATAAACCTGAAGAATGTCTCAGTAACATTTTTAAAATAAAATGATTGTATTATGTGCATATTAATTTGCTGTTACAGTGCATAAAAATGCTTCATTCTTTTTGCTTCCTCTTGATTGGACTTGGGTCAAAAAGTGCATTTGGTTTGGGGACTAAATTCATTGTGAAATCCTTTTAATAGTTTTCAAGAGTCTTGTGTTGTGTGATATAATCATGTTACATTAAGCTAATACAACATCTAATTTATCATTTCTAATCATTTATCAGAAAAAATACAGTGGAAATAAATTGTGATTTAAACTACACATAAATTAAATTATCTTGTAATTTCTTGTTTACTGTAGCGGTAAGTGAGTCTACATTTAGAATCAATTTCCTTTGTTGTTGTTTTTTAGCACACAGCACATATTTAAGTTGTTATTACGCACTACTAAAATGTTTAAAACTAAATAATTTCAGGAAATAATTTTGTATTTTTTGCTCACATAATACACTTTTCCATAATATATAATGATAATTTATATAAAACACAGTCAAAATGTGCATGCAATTTTCTTCAATCAGAAGTTAGTTAGTGTGCCCACCTGAGTTGGCGAGGGCGATGGCCTTGAGGGTGACAAACTCCTCCTTCTCCACCTTGAGCTTCTTGTACTTGCGGACCAGCTGCAGGATGGACACGTAGAGGTCGAGCAGGCCCGTCAGACGCGAGTGCTCCTCGTCCATGATGTAGTCCTCGGCGTACACCAGCTCGTCCTCGTACGGCAGCGAGCGGAACACGATGCTGAGGATGAGGATCTCCATCCAGGCACTCTGCAGTAGACTCATCTGGTCTCCCAGCGAGAGTGTTGAAAAGCCTGGAAGGACAGAGCCGAATAAACCGTATGAGGATGGGACAGCTACATCATAAGTGAATCTGTGTTTATGTGCTTCTGCTCACATTAAAAAATATATTTATTTGTGCTTCTTCCACGATTCAGTAAGAAATCTTCATTGTCAGGGTCAGCAAACCAAATGTGACTTGTGGAACCCCCGCGTCTCGAGTGCATGCTGGAGCACATGTTAGCGTGAGGTGTTTAATTTTAAATGCACAGCGGAAGCTCCTCTTTGAAGCCGGTGTCAGAGCACTTGAGTGGGCTTTACTGTAAGTGAGGACAGTAAATCGGTGCAAAGGTCCAGGATACACAAAGCCATGTGGTTACCCCTTGTATCCTGTCACACTTGTATGGGTGTGAGGGGGATTAGCACCGAGACACATTCTCATTGGAGGGGTTGAGGACATGACACGCACTGTGTGGAGGGAGGAGGTGACGAGGGGACACACACACACACACACACACGCAAACACGGGGACCTACACGGATACACAAACATGTGTCACCCAGGAATACAAACAGACATGCGTGTGCACATGTCGATCGAGGCACCTATATGCACATAAATCCATACATATAAAAGCACACACACACACACACACACACACACACACACACACACACACACACACACACAGAGAGGGTGCTGCGGTCACATGGTTCAAGCCCGGCAGGAAGACCTGCTTAAACCCGGGGCCTCCCCCTCCAATGGCAGCTGGATGGACTGAAATTGGCTCGGGCTCATAGAACCACTGTCGTTTCCCCGCCGACGCCTCTACATGTGCTCAGAATAGAACATTAAATAAAACAAACTGTGAGATACCCCCCCCACACCCCCAAAAAAAGATGCACCGTGGGAAACACACTAGGAGGGGGTAAAGGCAAAAAGAGGAAAGCGGACAGAGAGAGAGCAGCGTGAGGGGCAGATAGCCAGATAGGTATCTCATCCCTTTTGCCTTCGTACTACCCTTCAGCTGTCAATAAACTGTGACCCCCCCATACACACCAAGACACAGCCCCCCCCACACACACACACACACACACACACACAGTGTGCCTGCAGGCGGCCCATTCTGACAGCATATTAGGCTCTTCAGCTACGCCCCTGATTAATATGATTGCTTTCACAAGTTTCGGTGTTGCCACGCTGCCTGCCACTGCGTGATTAAGAGGCGATAGATTACAGTATTGACCAGGGCGCTCGCCACACGCACGCCCCGCGTTTTCTCTTAAATATAAATGATCTCGCTGGGGGTGCAGCCACCAGCCCGATGTTTATCTCCTCCTGCCAGGACACCCGGAACACACACACATACTAGCAGGTGGTTGAGGAGAATAAGAGACATGACGAGGAAGCGCGAGAGAAAGTGAAAAAGAAACGGGGCCGAGAGACGGGCAGAGAGAAAAGAAGAGCCGGCGAGAGCAGCACCCGGGCGTTCAATTACCCTTATCGTGGTGATGACCACTGCCAGGGAAGAGCTGGAGGATACATTAATTAACAGATTGTGATCAGAATGTGAGGGCCTTCACGTTTTGAAGGGGAATCAATAGTCAGTAGAATAGAGTGCAAAAAGAAAGGTGCCGGTGCCAGACTGGACCGGTCAGAGGTCTGAAGAGCCCCAAATTAGACCCAACAAAGCAAACTGCTGAAAGCACTCAAAACACTTAACTATTATCAGCGGAGGCAATAAGCCATATTTTTGTGAAGGCCTGTGCCATTCCACATATCCAGGCGGCGTCTTAAAATCTTTTGTTGTGTTATTTCCTTGTCTGCATACATGGTCATTAAGTCGGACAGAATGTGGACTGGCCGGAGGGAAATTGTCATGCAAGCACGGACGCGGTCTTGATTGCCGCATCAGGTTGGCATCACAATCACAGGCGAGGCTTTGTCTAGCCTTTTAATGCCAAGGAGGACTGAAGCGGAACTAAAGCGCTGCTCCCAATGTGACAGCCCGTGTGAAGGCCTTGTTCGGGGCTCGTTGGAGAGGCTTTAGAGTTGCTCTGATACAGCAGACACCTCTCAGCCATATGCACACATGCAGCCCAGCAGCCTACAATTACCTTTGACGCTAAAAGTCCTTGAATTTAATCCAGTGTTGTGAGATGGAGAGGTGGTGTTTTTCCCCCTGCTCCATCCCCTCTCTTCAGGGCCTAAATTATCGCTCCAAATGGGATCTCATGTCGTTGCCTCGCCTTTTTCCACTCAATTTAATCGAGTAATGAAGTGACTTCCCGACTCCGCAGGTCACACGGCGCTCCGGCCGCCACACTCTGAAGGTGGCCCGGTTAAGTGCCGTCGGAGTGGGTGATTTCCTCTAATGAAATATCAATATTTACATCTTCATTTCCAGCCCACTGCCTTGGCGGGGTTTGACCAAACATGACACAATATTGACCAAATCGGAGAGGCCTGTCTGCGCACTTGAAGGGCCTTTTCCACTCCACTGCCGAGTGCACCGACAGAGATGTCTGTCTGAAAGTCTTTGTGGCAGGCATACAGAGATAATAACAATGCAGAGGTTTCCTGTGTTCACTTTGATTTAAGCTTATGAAGGAAGCGTACATTTATTGTTTCTTAAATTTTTACTTCACACTGAAGAATTCCCTGGCGTGACACATTTTATCATGCATGAACATCGCTGAAATTATATTCAACACAGACCGAACAAGAAAATAAGATGCAATAGATAAACACGGATCATAGAGAAACAGCACTAAAGACCCCAAGTGACCACTAACTGCACACTGTCCTTCAGAGCTCAATGGGTGAAAACAAGACCGCTAAAGACCAACAAGAGAGGCCAAAACCATCACCTCTTCCTTTATCTCCCCAAAAGCCCTCGGCTACAGGCAGGAGGGGGCAGCCCGAACCCACAGACGGCTGCTTCAGACCCCTCGTAGAGATTAATCAGCACGCCGTTTCATCTGCCAGAGCACAGGACGGTCCAAAATGAAATGCAGGAGATTTCTGTTGAGCTGGAGTTCATATTCTATTAATTTATTATTGTTTCCCTCTCCCCGAGGGCCATTAGCACGGGTAATAAAAAGAGATGTAATTACGAGGCACGGTGGCCCCCTCCAGCTGCAGCCCCCTCGTAACTCACCCTCAATCAGACAACAGAGCAGACAGAGGGCGGGAGAGAGGGGGGGGAATGGCGAGAGAGAGAGAGAGAAATGGAGGATAAAAGAGAAGAGAAGATATGGGCCAGAGAGGAGGGAGATAAGAGAAAGAGAAAGAGAGAGAAAGGGGGGGGGGGGGGGGCTAGAAAGAGGAAAGAGAGTAATTCTGGCTGGACAGGGGCTGATCTATCATGGCCAGCTATCAGAAGGACAAGCAGACCCCGAAGACTTCTGCCCAGAGGCAATCTCACCTCAGCCAAGTCAAGTGCTCTCCGGGCTCCAGTTGGAGTAAAACTGCCCCTAACAGGACCCCAGAGGTTCAGCACGCCTTTTTTTTCCTCACCTCAAACTGAACTAAATGATCATGCTGCCCATAAGCTTTTTGAATATCAAAGCTTTTTTTTAAATTTTAGTTAACACTTTTAAAAAACCAGGACCAGAAAGAGAAGTATGCACCTTTGATTTGTATAGATTCCTCTGATCTGGCAGCGTGACACTCTACAGCGCAAGATGTATAACCAGTACGGGAATGAACGGCAATTTCGAGCAGCGTGCGCGCGCGCGCAGCCTCGTTTGTGCGGTTCTCCGCGTGTGTAACCTGCAGCTGCCGACCATGATTCTTCTTGAATTTACATGACAGCATCAGGAGGACCCAATCAATAGCTGCTTGGTAATAAATCGCTGCGCTTGACATAAATAATCGGACCTGAAGTCCAGCCACATGTACAACACAAACAGCTCTGTTTGGCTGCGGGCTTTCCCCCGGACGCTGATTTGATGACACAAAGGCTGTTTTTCTTTATTGGACAAAATCATGTCATGGCAAAACTAAATCGACTTGAAAATTAATCTTGTTTTTTTTCTTCTTTCAGCTCCATCGCTCGCCTTCAGGAGAGTCAGCTATCTGCCTTCTTTCAACACGATAACCGGCCCATTATCCCATTGTAAGTAGCTTGGGAATGGGTGATTTGACCAGTAGCCTGTGAATGTTACGAGGTTGGAGAACGTCAAATACAGTAATCCCCTTGTTTTAATCTGCACCCTTTGACCTCCTGACCCTAGCAGGGGAGTCTTTAGCCCTCCCCAGGGTCCCACTGCCCAATACCGACTGTTACATATCTCTGTTTAGCCGCAAAGGCCAGGACGAATCAGGCTTTAATCACTGCCATAATTACACATAATTTATCTCCGCTGCCATCAAGCAACATTGCTTAATGAGGGATGGCGCTCTGCTGACGACCACTTAAAAGGTACATCAGCATATAAGATTTCCTACAGAGCAATTTAAATCAAATATTATTTTAAAAAATCCACACAGATGATTCAGCTGCAGACTTTCAGCAAATTTTCTGCAGATTTAACTTGATGACAATTTTAACAGTGCATACACATAACATGCTGTGCTGCTACATTGCATGTACTCATGTGCTCATGTGTCACAGTAACTAAACAAAGCCCTCCCCCCACCCTGCCTGGCAAAAGTCCCCTTCCTGGCCCTGCGTACTCCTGACTGCCTGTCTGTCGCCGATACGCGCCCCCCCCCACCCCACCTCATCTCAATCTCCCTGCAGCTTTTCCGCCTTCCTCCCTTCCTCTCCTGCCTGGGTTCAGGCCTCAGCATCCACCTGATTGTTCCATCTATCTTTATCTCCTGTGTTGAAGCCTACGTCAGAGGGTAAATTGAATATACTAAGAGCTGTCTGTTGGTGTCTATATTTAATAAAGTGCACTGATGAGGTGCTGATTTATTGCCGGGCAGTATTCACACTCTATTACAAGGAGATTACGCAGCTTGAGTGGGATCAGGCTGGCAACACAGTAAGTAGATTTCACAATTTAATGGCAAAGAGAAAACAGGAGCCCGGAGGGGGGTCTGGAGGGAGAGGGGGGCTGATAGGTGGGTGGGTGGGTGATTATGGTGGAGGGTTGAGCTGACACAAACACGACAACATACAAGGGGTGCGATCTCTTCTTAACATTATGCCTCCCATGCTAACAACTAGCGCGGCAGGCGGCTGTCTGTCAAGCGCAGAGCTGATGAGCCGGAATCCAATAAACGCACAGATGATGAATATTCCCAAAACGCCAGTAATGAATACAACAATGCAAACAAGCTTGCTTCATTAGATTAATCTGGTCTGAATATAATACTAAAAACACACGCAAAGGATGTTACCATCACTAGGAAATTAATTTCTTGACATTATAAACAAAGAGGAACTTCAACATATGAAGAGTTGAAATTCCAGGGTTGTTTTAAATATTTTACATTCTAGTGGTGACATGCCAGAGCAAAAATATGTTTTACTGTGTTGGAGCAATGCAGCAGCAGCAGCAGTGGCTGCAGAGTGTCAATGTTTGCTTGGCCCCTCACCCTTCAGAGAATTCCCAGATGAAAACACTCGGGCCTGGGAAGCTGGGACAGGGAGCCGGAACAACGAGCGCCTCTCAAATAAGCAGCATGCACGGCAGTTTTTACATATGAACACATGACATTGCGTGCAGGGATGGGATGTGGGCGGCGGCAGGGGCTACAGGGATCACGCTCGTGTTCTGCGAGTCCTGAAGAAGGCAGCGGTGTCAAGGTGGCACACAGGTTCTGTTGTGGTGAAGCTGTCAGCGTCCTCCCTAAACCTCTCGGACAGAGTGAAATGCAGCTTCATGGGATGGAAGGGGGCCAGAGGGGCGGACAGTGGACTGCTATGTGTGTCAAAGGTTGTTAGCACCTTAGGAGCAACAAGCCATCTGTCAGCATCCCCGTACCACTGTTCCTAATGACCCTGCCCCCCCTCAGGCAACAGCCGCGTTAGACTCTGCATCGTGGTGCTATTTGGAGCAGTGACACTAGTGTCCAAAGCTCTGCAGTGATTATCAATTAATCAAAGGCAGGCTCAGAATGAGGGCAAGGCTGCGCCTGGCAATGGCAAACCTGTGAAAAGGCACTTGATATGTGACACCAACCTTCAATATATACCTCATTAAACTAAGATAACAAGTGCACCTGATCTGGGTTGATGAACTGCGATTCTTATTTCATTTAAAAAAAAAAAATCATTGAAAAAACCCCCACTGTAAAATCCAAAAATCAATTTACGTATGCAAAATGACATTTCATGGCACGTTAAATCGAGCCGGGATGACGAAGTTGACATTGGACCCTGTAAGGCAAAGATACCATCTACGCTAATGATGGAGCTTTGATGTCCTCCTATTGCCCACCAATTAAAACTCAATAGGGCCACTCTACTCCACATTATACAACTTCTGCAACGCATTTTCAAATGTTAGCTGAGAATAGGGGATATTTAAAAATCAATTGGGAGAAGGTAAGTGCCAATTTTCGTGACATTTAAATTGTTACATTTGGACTTTAGTTACTGGCCCATCTGTCAATGGCCGAATCAATGTGGTCTACTTCATAATGAACTGTTAATCTTTTTAATTCCATTGCCTAAGGCTGCAAAAATCTATCAAAATGCAATCAGCAGTTTTTTCCTCCCGTTCCTTTCTTGTCCCGGAGCGGATGGAGGGTGAAATATGGTAGGAGCAGAGCATGGTAGGCTGCCCTGGGGTACCGTTGGTGCATGGAGTGTAAGTGCACGGAGTCTCGCTCAACCAGTGAACCGTCTCTGATCAGGTTCAGCCATGTACAACTCAATTATGCAGCCATTTCATGGCCAGAGGACACCCACTGTCCTAATACAGACACCACCAAAGGGACCGAGACAAACCAAGTACTGAGCCGAAGTGGAAGTCCTGTCAGATTGTCTTTTTTGATCTAAAAAGTATATGTGTGATTGTGGGAGAAAAGTTTAAAAAAGTGACAGAACATGAAACAGAAGCATGAGTATGACTGTGTGTATTTACGTAGAGGCAGATCAGAATAATCTACTTAAATGGCATCGCCTCACAAGGTGCTGCTCGTTGTTCAGCGCATGCCATTCAGGTGCAGGTACTCGCTCACAGTTGGAACAGGCTTACTGCCTCGGGTTTTGGGTTATATGATCATTATCGACGCATTTGGAATGACAAGTCCTCTGCCGCAATCTGCAGGGCAAATCCCATTAACACTGTGAATCTATCCACTGTACAATACGTGTTAGTGTAATCTGATTAACAGTGCTTCAGCACTATGACACATAAAATCCGAGTTAGATTGTACACATTAAAATGATGATGCATGTCAGGATACAAGTTAAAACCTTTAAAAACTGGGTGTATATTATAACGGTGTGTTAAGGGTATGATTTATGGAGAAAAATCGTAAATCCTCACAAATGGTACATCGTACACAAATGCTAACTACAGATAAATCAAGTTCCTCTGTGGCCTCAGATTTTTTTCCACAGTAAATTAAGAGGATAACAGACGCTTTTTCTATTGCATCTGTATGTGTGTGTGTGTGTGTGTGTGTGTGTGTGTGTGTGTGTGTGTGTGTGCGTGTGTGTTTTAGTAAGCGATGCCTCCATGCCTGCACAGGCTACACTCAGCAGTCAGCAGGGGAATGTTGCAGTGTTTGTGCATGAGTGTGCAACGCCGGCGTAATTTTTGGGTCACAATGAAGAGACTGTGTGTGTTATCGGGTCAGCTGTGATCCAGTCCTGAGTAAGCTCCTTGGTTAAACTCTCAGTCTGCTGACCACGCAAGGCCCGTGGGGAGTGATCCAAACAGTTTAGACGCGTAAGGGGTCGAGGCTGAGGCCAGGCTGGGAGCATATCCATCTCTAATCTCCTTACTATCAGATCTGTACCTGATTAATACCCCTCCTTCTGAGAAGTACTCTAATACCTTTTCAGAACAAAATGCACCTGCCTGAGGTCAGCTGGAGTCCACCTCACTTCACCGGAAACATGTGACCTTCCAAATCTATGAATCGGGACTGAAATTAATCTTCTAAATTAACTGATAGGCCACTAAAGCATGCGCACTCTTCTATGATTATATGTGCGTGCAAAAGGCAAACAGTGTGTGTTGTAGTGATGTCGCACATTTCCTGCATGCTGACAGCTGTGCGCCTGTCCAAGATATGCTGATGAGAAGAAGAGGTTACGAAGGTGCCGCTGAGAGACACATTCATTTAGTTTGTTACCCCCTACACACCCGCAGTGCTGTAACGTTATAGAGTTATGGGGGTCAAGCTCAAGATCAAGGAGAATCTGCCTCGGCTGCAGAAAAAAAAAAAAAAAAAAAAAGAGCGGCCAAACAGCATGTTCTCCGTCAAAATCACAGGGAAAACTCTTGAAGGAAGCAAAATCTCTGCTGACGTGAGGCGCTGTATCCTTAATTCAACAGCCTCTTCTAACCTCTTCTAACCTTAACACCTCGTCTATCGGAACATCTATGGGGCAAAGAAGAAACATGATTATGTCCATCAATAATTCAATGTGTGTGCACCTGCACTTGTGTGCATATATGTGTGTGTGTGATATGATGTCTTGTTTGATTGGATAGCCCCCCAACTTTGCTCTAAATCTTTCTGGTGATTACAGTGCACATTGGCACTGGGCGTGCTCCCCCACCAACCCCCAACCCCAAATCCAATGCAGGGATTTTAGATGCACTCTATTGATTTGTTTCTTGCACATCTATGTCCATTTTGCAGCCCCCCCCCCACACACACACACACCCTGAGGCTGTATGAGCTGCCGTCATTAATTATCTACGTGTTTGCACATGCTTTTTTTTTCCAGGGACGGAGGCAGAGATAGAGCAAACTAAAAATTGAATAGAAGCACCTTTAAATAAGACTGAGCAGAAAGTTTAGAAAACAAAAAAAAACAACTGTTTTATACCTGGGATGTGTTTAGCCCAGCCGATGATGACCACCAGCTCGCGGTCAGCCAGGTCGCACAGTGTGGTCAGAGCCTTGATGTCGCTCTCCGGCATTGTGGGGTCAGGCATGGCATAGATTTTCTCCGGCTCCGCCACCAACAGGTGAGACACTATCTTTGTGACTGAGGAGAGAGGAGGAAGAAGGGGGATGTCAAAGCAAAGCAGAGGTTCAAAGGTTAAATCACTGCAGAGCTCAGTGAAGCAGAAAGATGCATTGCACTGATAAAAAAAATGAACACTGGTGAATCCTCTACAACAATGGTGGCTTCACTTTCAGTGTGGCATTCACGTTCTCATTATGCAAACTAATGGATGGAACATAAATTTGTGCATGCGAAATGAAGGCACTGAAAGCTCTTATCCCTACAGAATGCATGTCAGTGGAAAAAAAAACATGTGCATGGAAAAGGCATGAGTATCCTGGAGCACTCTGTCATTGTTTAATATCGGTCATCGGCTCAGAGACTGATCATAATTCAGCTGTGGCTGGAACAATACCCGGCCTATATTTCTGACCAATGACCTCTCGACTGTCCACACATGGGAGAAATGGGGAAACATGAGTCTGGCCTAGAATTTCGCCTCAGTTTTACCTGCGTGCTGGCCTGGCAGAGGAGGCGCGATGGTGGGAGGAGACAATGGGTTAGTGACGGAGCAGTACTCACGAGGCTTTTTAGTGGGAGGGGGGAGCGTCAAGCCCAGGTACGGGTTGTTTTCTGTGTCCAGCCTCCGCTTGTACTTCTGTCTGCCCCCCCGCACGCGGTCCAGACGAACCCCTGGGTTTAGAAACGACAAGAGGACACAAAATAAATAGGGTGTTTGTTCTTTTATACTCGATTTTAAGGAATATTAAACACATAAAAAATTAACTAGGTCAAAAAAGCTGATAAATAGTTTCAGATGTAGGTAGCAAAGACACAGAGATATGCCAAAGAAATACTCAACTATTACACTAACATATAAATGTACATGATATTCTGCATTAGATCATGTGCAAAAGCTGCAGTGTGAATAACTGCACTGGTCTCTGGCTTGTATGTAAGTATTGTAAAATGACTGCATAGGGGGCATAAGTGTGTGTGTGTGTGTGTGTGTGTGTGTGTGTGTGTGTGTCTGTGTATGTGTGAGCGAATGTGTCAGAGGCACGGCTGCCTTCCCATATGTGGCCCATGCCTGACTGGTCTACTGTGACACAGCTGAGCCCAGAGCAGGTCTAAACATATGAATATTTAACACAGGGTCAATGATCTCACAGACTGGCCTTCTAATTATTTAGCTTTTGGGAGTGAGGCAGACTGCATACAAATTAGCTGCCAGCTTCTTCATTTGTGTGTGTGTGTGTGTGTGTGTGCGTGTGTGTGTCAGAGTGTGAGAGACAGAGACAGAGAGAGAGAGACCTCAGGTGTGTGCTCGTCGGGATCCAGAAAAAGAAACTTAAGCAGCCCACAAGCAAAGACATAGTCCTGTAGACACACACACACACAAACTGTACAACACATCCACTGTCATACAGCAGATAGATAACTAGGTATTGCTTTCCCATAAAAGACCCTTATTTCACCCCTCTTTCACTGGAGTAGCACTGAGGCCTTATCACCCCCAGCCACACCTAGGGGGCCAGGTTCCACACTGATACTGTAAATGTCAAACCAGCCTCATCATAACATAAGTTATTTATTATCTCATTATTTGATAAGAATGTTTCCATTTGGATGTCTTTTTTTCTGTTCTATTAATTTTCGACATAGTTAAAATATTTCATCTACACTCTTCTATTTATTTGATACCACCGGGTAGGTATTTGGTTATTTAATGTAATTGTACACAAACATTTATATCCTGCATCCCTATATCTGGAGCGCCGTTGTCACGGCTGCTGCCATACAGCCTAAATATCCCTGATATCTTAATCCTGTCAAGAGAAGGAGAATCAATTCAATTTACCTTGTATGCATAATGTGACCCCCACCCCCCACCCCCCTCCAAAACAAATTTAATACTAAAGGGTGGAGGAGAAAAGGCTCAATGAAATGCTTGTGGTGGCGGAGGAGTTAATTTGTCAGCCTCCCGCGTCCTCTGCGCGAACAACACCCGCAGTCAGAGCACTTCCTTGATGATTTCATCACTTTATAACAGGGAGGACGGTGTCAAACCTGGGCATTGTATGGCCACTGCAAATGAGCCTAATACAATTTGCCCATCAGCGAGTGCTCTTGGAGAGGATGAGTTTGGATGTGTCCCATGCATGGCGATTGGAGGTCGTTCGGTGAGGAGAAAACAGGAAGGAAGATCAGTTGACGTAAGTTCGCTACGGCAGCCTTAATTTAACAAAGAGGAATTCCAACGGCAGGTTTATGCATAAACATCTTCTTAATTTTCACCACGTCTTACATGACCACAGCCCCACTCTCCCAAACTGAGTGCATGGGGGGGGTCAAGCAAACTTTATTATCATGTAAGTGCAGAATAGAGGAATAGATTTCGTTGATTTATATAAATTATTTGATTCCCTGGAAACACAAATCTGATTAGGATTGTCTTTCAATTTCCTGACACCAACAGCCCACTAACCTAATTACCCCCAATTCCCAACAGTGCCTCATCCTTCCCAGCAAGCACCGGGGAATCATCTGATGACAATACCTGTACTTCACACACACACGCACTCGTGCACAATGACTATTTCATCTCTGCATGTATAATATCAAGAAATAGTTTTTTCTTCTCTGTAGTCTTCAAACAGCCTGTGCTGGCTGTGTGGGTTTAAGTGCTTCAGAACTCTTTCTCAGTTCAGCTGAGACGGTGCCATCAAGGCTGCAGCCATGGAAAATTCTTCCCACCGTCAAACCCGATGTCACCACTTTCTACGGTTTCTTCCGGCTCTCTGTGATGAGCTCGGCCGCTTCCAGGTGGCACGCGCCTCTGCTGTCCATGATCCTCTCTGCTGGTTGAGTCATGTGGCTGTGTCAGCCGGTGTGAAGCCAGCGACGAAGGTAGATGGGTCTCTTTTAATTAGAACAGTCCTGGCCATAATTAACAGATGCTGACAGGAATTAAAGCTTGGCACTAACCTGTCTCATTTTACTGTCCAACAGGGCCAGACACAGGCAGAGAGAGGAAGACAGAATGATTAAGAGCAGCTATAGCCGGATTCATTCGCTCGTGCTTTCAGGCACTAAGTCCGGGACTTTATAGGAGACTTTTGGGGGGGTTCATGTGCCTCCTTGGTGGCACCCGGAGCTTTAAGTGACTGTGCTCCTTCCAGAGTAAACAGTAGGTGTGTTATAAATGTGTGAAGAGACTTGACTACCATTTCATCCAAAGTCATCTCGCTGTTTTATGGCCCACTATGGAGTGTAGCAAGGGTAGCAGCGGGCGAGCTCGGGTATCATCTCTTCAAAGCAGGGTGCTGGGGGAGAGGGCTTTCGGCCAAGGCGGCTGGCATTTGTGCACGGATTAGCCAGGGCCTCGGGGTGGGGGCTGGGGCCAGCTGACCTGGGGCTCTTCTTTCTCTCCAAAAACAATAATAATCCCCTTCCGAGCACTCTCCTACAGAAGAGCCTGTCTTCACTCACTTTGTGTGGCCGGGCCGTAGTAGGGGCCCTTATTTTGAGTCCCTCACCTGTTCTGGGTGTCTCTCCCTGGGGAAAGTGTCAGGATGTCTGGGATGGTTGGCAATGCCAAGGGGGGCTTAGGCAGACCCTATTTTAGCTGGGAAAATCAGAAGGCCACATGGCAAGGCATGGTGAACCTTGCCTTTCAAGGAAGCCGCCCCGTTAAACTGCCGTCAGCACTATTTCAAAGGGCCCGTGTTGCCAGCTTTGCATGCTTGTAAGTGTGTTGCAGCATTTTTAATCACGAGTGGTGATGAGCGAGGGTAGCGGAAAAACTGTCAGTCCTCCTCCCCATCTGCTGACCCCAGGGGCTGCCATTCTGACACCCTCGTCACATACTCCATTTACAGGTTAGCTACAATGTCCCTACTGAGCTGACATCCCTGCTCATACAGCTAATTGTTCTACGTTAATGTATTGTGGAAAAAAACATTTTGAATGAGATTTGAATGAGCAAAAGCTTTTTTATGTAGTATTGTCATGATTACACCTTGGAAGCTGTTATAATTTATAGATGGCCTGCGACACACAGACATTTACGTGTCTAGTATTTCAGGACCTATACATGTGAGTGCAGTGCGGTTTGTGTGCATGTGACTACGATGCGGCTATTGTTGGATGCGGTCAACTTTTTGCCTGCCAGTCGGCCGAACAATGAGAGGTGCATTGTACATCAGCACAAACACTTTGCCTCTTTGTTCAGCAGATGCACACAGCTGTCATCCTGCTCGCTTATAATGAGGCAGGATGCTTTCTAGCGCTGTTACACTGGGAGGACAATGGAGCAAAAAAACTATTGTTGAATATTGTAGATGTGTGGATAAAATACAGTATATTTGTAACTTAACAGAAAAAAAGAGACTGCACTTGTGTGAGTGTGCACGTTTGTGTACGTGGAGGCATCTGTGTGCGAGCGAGTGAGAGAGAAAAGAAGCCAGTGCAGAGAGCAACTGCCACCGGATGATGTCAATGTAATCTCTCAATAGTATGTTGTCTTGTCTCTTGCTCTAAGCTCTGATCCGTTTCCATTGATCAGAGGAAAAACCTGTTGCCCCTGACATTTGATTCTTCTATTGATCACTTCCTCCTTTATACAGTCGAGGGAAAGTACAGTGTCTCAACACAGGGTTTAGGTGGGTCTCCTGTAATTAGACTGCTCATCTGCAGGAACTGTGTTCCTTGCACCTCCTTCCCTACACTAGGAGATAGGAACTTATTGATTGTCATTTTTGTGCCTGATCCTACTGAAATCTTAATACTGAGAGCATACACAGAAGTAAAAACTGTAAAACCTAATCTCAATTCCTTCTGAAGATGCCTGCTACTGTTATTCTCTCAGAGACAGTGACAGACTTAAACGTCTGCCACATTGGGGGGCAGCACTGCACTTTGTTGGAGCTGTAAAGTTATAATTAGGTGATTTTCCATTGAGATACAATGTGACCTTTCTGCAGTAATGGAAGTAAGTGGCAACCTCAGTCACATGAGCGGTGGCCATCTCCTCACCCAGGGCCCGAGCGTGGCGTTGAGCCGACAGCTTCGCGGAGCTTACAGTGGACACAGACCATGTGTCTCTCTTTCCATTTCGTCCCGGTGACGCTCTAAAGAGCCTCCTGGCGACAGCTTAAGCAAAACTGCACCTCACATCTCGCCATTAATTGTGATAAACGTGTTTAAGAATTTTGAGCGTGAGACAATTTTGTTACTTGGGAAGGATCTCTGGCAACACCTGCACAATACATCAGTCAGTCCATGACAATGGCTGCGGTGGTTGGTGATGACAGCCGCTATGTGAAAGAGGAGGGTCATTCTTATTCTGGGAATGTGCTGAATACACAGAAGTGTGCATTAGAACCTCAGGCTTAGCCGAAGTCTGCATATTTGAGTTTTACACTCTTTTTACTCTGACCTGACACTGGTCATTCATTTATAGCCAGGGCTACATATTTTTGTAGTCTCTTATTCTCCAAGATGATATATTGGCATAAATTTTTCATCAGATAGTAATGCGATTACTCTGTCTTTCTGGCACCGAGGCTTTATCTGGCTGCATGCAGTCCAGGGGATTCTGTTACTGTGTGGAGATCCATACGGGCTATGACTCTGGCTTCAGGTGACGACTGGATATATATGCATCTATAAATCCCACTCTCCAATGAATAATGGGAGAACAAAATGGTGGCATATATAAATATATATATATTACACAGAGTTTGACAGATTATTTAAAAGTGTAGGGTTTTACAGAACTTCATTTGTCATTAGATCTTCTATCTGGCAGTATTTGTACCACTGTATAACCAAGAGGGACAGTCACGCTTTGGACCATGGAAGCTCTGCCCAACCCACACTCATCAGCACAAAATGAAAAATGAATAAAAAAAACAAACAAACAATAACACGTTCCCTCGTGGAATCCCTCAGCTGCTCCCAGAGGAGGCTTGAATAAATATAACACCGTCACTTCACCCCCAAGCCACAAACCTTTCATTATTCATATGTCTGGCCCTATTTTGGAGCGACCAACAAGTGAGAAAGAGATAAAGAGAGAGAAAGGGGGAGGCAGGTGACAACACATTCACTAATGCAATGGGATAAGAGAGAACGGATAGGTGCCTTCCCCCGGAAGAGCGGTCAAGCCTCACGGTCTCAGGGGGGCTCAGTCGGCAGAGATTGGGGGGGGGTTGGGAGGCCCAGCAAGACAAATCCATCGGAAGCATGTTTAATTGTCACTGAATTCCCTGCTGGCGTGACTTTAAAAAACCATCCACAGGAAGAGAGCTGAGATGTTCGGAAAACATTTAGTGGATCAATATGCCGGGGAGAGCTGAGACTGTGTGTGCTCAGGGACCCGACCCGAGTCTTCCCAGGCAGAATACTGTTACATTTCTATTACTCAGACGGCGGGATCGACCTATTCAGCATATTTTTGTCCCCAGCTCAACTGCACATTATTTACTGCTGTGTAGGTGGGGGGGTTGGGAACTGGTGTCTCGGCCAGCCAGTTGTGTGCATCTCTCATTCTGGGGTGGTTGAGGAAAAACACAGCGAGGCATAACACAAACAACTATCATGAGAGCAAGTGTGTGATCCGGATCCCTTACCGGACCAGCGGACGGTCAGTTTTCGCATAAATGTGTTTATATAGCATAATGCATCCAGTGTTGTATGTGTGTCTCGTGGGTGCAAGAATAATAAAAATGTTCTTACTCTTCTTACCTTCTTTGAGCATCCCCACTTTGAGGCATTTCATGAAGCGACAAGCCTGACATGATTTGCGTCTCCGTTTTGTGATCTCGCACTCGTTTGTGGCGGGACAGCTGTACTCTATGTTACCTGAGGAGGAGGAGAAGAGGAAGAAAAAGAGAAGCAGTTTAACACCAGCCAAACCAATCAAGGCCTAAAGCATTACAACTGAAAAAAATGTGGAAACATTAAAATACTGGGTATTGTGTGCGGTCGAGGCATTTCACCAGGGCACTGAAGAGAGAGAGCAGCGCTAAAGTGGGCGCTGATGTAATGTGGTTTATAATAAATTATAATATGCTAACAAGGCATGGGCACATGTTAATCATACTGGATTCCTAAAGATCCATTTCTGTGGTGTGCAGGTGACTCAGGTGTCCTCCAGCGAGTACAGAACCTTCCTGAGGGCCACAGCGAGAGGAGGAGCTGGGGTAAGAAGTAATGGTTGAAAGCGGGGGGTGGGTGGAGGTAGAGGCAAAGCTACAATAGTCCTTCAGGACCCATCAGTAGACGCCATCCTGGCCCAACACTAAATTGGCCTCATTAATTCTGCGCGTGTCCCCTCCGGGCCCCGGGCGCAGGCCAGGTCCCCCCGCGCTCAGAGGGGCCTGCCGCTGCCTCAATAGCGGGCTAGAGAGCCAGACACGCTGCCCCCGACCACTTTACATAATACTGCAGCAGACCCAAACCTGTTGTTACCACTGTTGCCATTGTTGACTATTTACATAGCATACAGGCAAGAGGCCTTATGTATTATTCAGCTCCAGCGTCTGATTCCAGGACGGAGCAATGAAAAAGATTTTCATTGCCACACAATAAAACAGTCGGTTCTGCTCTGCTCTAGCATTAGCAATAGAAAGGGGGAGGCTGCGCGAGGCAAGTCCTCCGCTTCCGTCTGATTCCCTACATTTTACTGTATTCAGGGGGTTTCAATAAAGGGTTTCAATGTAATGGCTGCTTCAGCCTTGGACTCATTCATTCTGAATGGGCTTTCAGCTTTAAAGCTTTTGACATTGGTATTTTTCTCAACTTTTCTTTTAACCCAGAGTTTCTGTCTTTGTCAGTATAGCCCTGAAAAAGATTGAGTAAAGATGTAATTTAATCACCATGATTCCTAAAATACTGATTTTCCTTGTCCACTAAAACACAAAAAGGTTTAAAGCATCTTTATATTTTTCAGCGTGTCTCTGACACGACAAAAGTCCACACACATTAGGATTTCATTCCGACATCCCGTGGCTGCTCCACAGCTCTGACCCTCACTCCGTATTCCTGTACAGAGAAACAGAAGGCTGTGTAATATTCCACTGGCGTTCCTCCACTAGCCCTCCAACACCCTTTGACAACTTATGCAATTATGTTAACATTATTGGACAGATCAAGTGGAGGGTCCCAAGATGTTATAAATAATTAGAAATTCCTCTTTATATCTGGGTTAGAAATCATTATGCTAATTCTCCTCATCTCTTTGGGATTGGGGTAAATAAAGGTGTGAAGGAAGCAGCTGATGAGCTGTGATTGTCTTCCCTCTCTCTGTTCACTCTGTTGTCATAGCAGAACCAGACCATAATAATCCTACCCATTTCCCATATGCTGGTGAGGAGGCAATCAGTGCCAAACTGTGCTGGAATCAATTCATGAAGGTCTTTTTGGTTTGTGTTCACATTATGCACTAACCAATCAGCAATTTGCCAGTATGTAAAAAGAAAAAGCAACATGGATTTTGATTGGAACTAAAAAAAAAAAAGAAGACACTTTATTCGCTTCATTATATCATTTAAAAACCCAGCAAATTGCCCCCACACGTTCAGGTTGCTGGCACGTCCCAGCCCAGCGCAGTCGACCCGGCGCTTCCCCGAGGACATGTGCCCACACCACACCTGGCGGCTAACTAAGAGAGTTAGCCCTTTAATATCACACGCTCCAGAAACAAAAACAAACACACGCTCACATACTGCTGCGCTACCGTGTCCACCTGTCCCATCAAGCCCCCCGCGTGTCTGATGTTCTGTCAGAGGGGGCTTCTCATAGCTCAGTGCAGAATGAGGGGCGGATTAACTAATTTTTCAACCCTACATTTGGTTTATATTTAGGAGAGGGGAGCGAGTGTTTCAGTATCAGCATACATACAGTAAGTCCCACTTCAAAACGTGCCTAATGCCTCTTGGCTGATCTAAAGTGACACTAAGATGTGACCTCCGGCGTTCCTTTAGTTTTCATTAACGTGCGTATAAGTAAAATACTGAAAAAATTAAGAGCCACGAATGGAACTTCTTATCAGGTCCAATCTTATTTTTATGTGATGCTGTTAAACTTTTATTATGTCAATTTTTTCCTTCATACTATATTCCTAAATATGCCTGGATTGTATGTGGTTAATCATCAATTAGCCCTTGTAGGTAACTGTTAAATAAAAAAATAAAATTACAGTTATTTAGATATTCAACACAGAACAGGGGAACAGACTTACTGTTGTTCTTTTGGCTTTTTGCATCTGTTTTTTGTATTTATGAGCATGAATGCTATTGTTTGCAGCAATAGTATAAGTGAACAAACTCAAATGAACTGACTAACTTTCCATGTGACTCTATACAGGATAAGCGGATATAGAGACTTTATGTGTACTAGAGCAGCACAGTCCTTGAAGAGCATCTAAAATGACAAACAGGAAGTACTGATTTAAAAGCCATTTCTGGTTACGGTGGATTCAAACATTGCATTCAGAGGGGCAAAAATGTTTTAAAAAGCATTTTCCAATGATCTTGCCTTTCAGAAACGATGTCTGGAAATCCTGGCTTGTAGAGTAATAGCAGGGAGAGTTTCACTTTCAGAAATGAAGCATACTGGCGGGAACCCCTTTAACCCGAGGGCCATTCTCGGGTTTATCTGTCTTTAGAGAGGTTATGGTATGGTTACCAATAACATTACAGAGTGAAGGGAGAAGAAAAAGATTTCCCTCCTTCTTCTCTTGATAAGTATCTGTCTCAATCTATTTTATGGCTTTTCAGGACCTATGCCAGGGCACAGAGGGGAAAGTCAGGTCTTGTAAGTAAATTACAGTAAAATGGCAGGTATTTCTCATCAAAATCTAAACTGACTTTTACAGGCTTACTGTCAAGGTCTATTACTTCATATAAAAGAGGGCCACTGAGTTCAGTTGGTTTTTCAAGCAATTTTACACTTGGGTTCAAAATGGGAAGAAAACACGGTTCAATAAGAGATTTATGTTTTTGATTGGTGAGGCACGTGAAGGTGCAGGGAGCAGTGAGCAAAAGGGGGGAGTTCTGGGATGGATGGAGATCCAGGTTGACATTAATTTGGGCCTGGCCTTGACTAATGCAACTATCTCCGTGTAAGAGTTCAAGGGTCCTTTTCACTGGATGAACAGGTGACAGAAGATGGATTTTTTTCCATCCGCTTTTTGTTGAAAAGGCAGGAGGCATCGGCTGAAGGGGGGAAGTGATGCGGATGCAAAAATGATTTTCCAATTAAAAATACTTTAAAGACAAAAAGCTACTTCTTCATATTGATATCTTTAAAAAAAAAAACTACAACATTTCCCATTTAGAATTGGCTGCTATATCACGAGGAAACACACAGTCACACAAGGTGAGCACAAGGTGATAAAGAAACAGTCATGTACATGGTTAACATTAACTTAGGTTAGTTTGCCCTAAGTGCTATAAAACAATGTGATAAAGGGCTGGAAAAGACAGCTCCTTTGTTTTCGTCTCATTAGAGAGGGCCGTCTCACACTCCACCCTTGACTGCCTCGTTATTCCTTTAATTAATCAGTTCTCATCAACCGCACCCTCTCATTCTTCTCAAGGGCTCTACATCCCGCCATTTACCGCTTCCATTTTCCTCCAGCAATCCGGCATATTTCCTTTATCATTTCGGAGAGGCTTTCACCTCCCCCAAAAAGTCCCCGTGTCCTCCTGCCTCCTCTGCCTGGGACCCCTGTCTGATTATTATGCCATTAAGCCTCTCCTCCTCTCCTCTGAAAGAGCAGCAGGGTCCCTCTCCAATCTAAAGAAGTCCTGGGTTTTTTTTTTCCCCTCCTTTCCCTGAAATTACCCAGCGACGCGTGCCTGAGTTTCTAATTGGCATGCCTGTCCCTGGAGACGGCCCCCTCCCTTCTTCCTAATGAAAAGCCTCGGCCTTAATTACACTTTCCAAACGCTGATTGTTATTGACAAAACTCCTGTGGCTCGGACAAACGACGGCAGATTAGCTCCATTACAGGCAGCCCTCCAAGAAGAGAAAGAGAGGGATTTCAAATCGACAATGTAAAGTGAGGGGGGGAAAAGAGGAGCTTTCTTTTTTTGCTCTCCATGTACCTTCCTCTTAATTGTTTGGGCCATTGCTCCACTTAAGATGCCTCTTTCTTCCCTGATGCCTCTTTTCTGTTCCATTGTGTTGCCGTCAGTGTACTTTTAGCGAGGGGACAAAAGCCCAGTTATGTTACTTGAGAGAAAATGCTCATCTTTTGTCAATAGACAGGACTGCTGATGGCAACATGGGTAAACCCCAGGATTTGGCCTAATGCTTTTGTTTGCCTGCAAAAGGTACATAGACTGTCTAAAGCTGATATGGCTGTAGGGTCCAAAATCAACACCTGACATCAAGACTGACAGCCCGCTCTCCGTATAATGCCTGCAATCGTTTGTTGATTAAAATTTACTGAAAGCAGTGGATAAGAGACGTTAGATTGTCCAGGTTAAATATCAGATTCCTGTTTTTCTTCAACTCTTAATCATTTCATTCCACCATAACCCAACCCTTTGTCTCATTTTACTATGTTTTATCTAGTTTGTCCGCTGCATGTATTCCACTCCTAAGCTGACAGAGCTTAGACCTGGGCAGCTGTTCCTGTTGTGCAGATTTTTTTTCTTCCAGGTTCAACAATATCTCCGTCTTCCTGATTAATCTGGAGCAGAGCGCACAGTTTCGCAGAGGGGGGCCTTTCACTGCCTCTCTAATGAGAAGCTGTGATACATCATGCCTTGCAGATAGCCAATCGCACCCTAGTCCCCGGGCTCACGCACGCACAAACATGCGCGCGCGCACACACGCATAACAGGACAGGAATAGTAAAGCACATTCTCTGAGCCCCCCAAGGCATCTGGGCAAACAGCCCCTACACTCCACCAAATCTGACCTCTGAGTGATGGTGTCATGTCCACCACACACCACCAACCATGACAGATGATGTCGTCATAATCTCTCCAGTATTCCGTCCAATGACAAATCATTCCTCTGGTTTCTGTTTTTTTTTTTTTTAAGTCAGCATAAACAAATGTGCAGTTATATCATCAGTAAATAAGTTCAGGATGTTTGTTAAAGTTCCTTTCATAGTTAGATATTTTACATTGTAAATAATTAAATAAATAAATTTTTATGGAGGTTGCTGGTCTCAGGAGGTCGAGAAAACATCGTCAACACTCCAGTGCTTTTCTTTTACATGGTGAATCACCTGGACCGAGCATGTTTCTGTGTTGTTGTGAGGCCAAGGGTGTCTTGTATGGAGGGTGTTTTCTGTGTCTGGTGATGCAGCAACATGGGATGAAATAACTAGTATTGAGTGTTTGTTTGGGGTTGGGGGGTTGGGAGGGGAAAAAATACCTTGTATTGTCCTTTTAAAAAAGGCTTTGCAGGCCTCACAAGAGGCCACCCCATAGTGATACCCTGAGGCTATATCTCCACAGACCAGGCACAGCCTCTTGGGGAGGGAGTTCAACATGTATTCGCACTTTATGGACGAGTCCTCCATGATGGTGCTGGAGCAGTCGTCATAGCGCTTGCGGCAGGTGCCAGCCCCGAGTCCGCTTGGGGTGAACATAGGCGGAGAGTCCAGGCCGTTGGAGTGGCTATTCATAGCGCTGACATAGCCACCACTGGCGTCTGAGTTGCCGCTGGGGCTGTGGTGGCTGACCGTGTCGATGACCGAGGAGGGACTGGACGGCTCAGTCTTGATGTAGGACCCACAACTGGAGGGTAGATGCCGGTCATCAGCGGCCATTCTATTCAGCAGCCTGGGTGAGGTATGGAGTGAGACAGGGGGGTGGGGGGAGGAGGAGAAGAGGAAGATGATTAGCAGAGGTCTCCAAAGGGTAGAAATGAATCTCATCAACCAGTGGAGTGATGCAAATGCCTAAACAGCAAAACACCTGATTGACATTGTGTGCAAAATATGATGATTATCTGGCAGTTCACAACAATTACAACACAAATGCTCATTTCTGTTCACTAGACAACATGTTAAATTTGCTGGAATTATTAAATGTAAAGTGAATGAACTGCTAAAAGATGCAACCTATCTTCTTCAGCAGGCATTAGACACCTAAAGACCGTTTTTTATGCTTAAATCTTTTTAAATGGCTTACAGTGTGTCTTCAAAGAAATATGCATTGTCTACAAAAACAGGACAGGAGGCAGAAAATATGGGAGATGAGAGGTTCATAATCAGTGATAATTTATTAGATTAGCCAAATCTAATTTAAACGGATTGCATATCTACTCTTGTGGATACATTTTTCTTTTTCCATTCTTATTTTTAAGTCTCCAGGGTTCTGTTCCTAACCTTCCCTATAAAGCAGTGAAGGGAGGATCCTAATGTAAGTGCCTCATTAGCCGCACACCGTGGCAGCTACAAAAGTGCTTCAGTGTACAAATGCACACAACTGTAGTGCACACGTCCATACGTGGTAAAAACACACGGGCAGAGTGAAAACAAAGTGAAAGTGTTGGAGTGAAGGAGGGGTGGAAAGAAGATGATGAGAGAGAGAGAGAGAGAGAGAGAGAGAGCACTCAAATAACTTAACACACAAGTGCGCACAAAAAGAAGACACTAAGATGGGGGTATCTCCATAGTTTAGAGAGCAGAGTGGACCTTGGCTTGTCTCCTTGAGTCAGCAGTCAACCAAAAGGAAACATGATGGCAAGGTATTGACTTTTTCACTGTCTGCCTAATAACTGTATTTTGGAGTACATGCAATCCGATGCTGTATCGTGTGCAGACTAAAGTGTAGCATTTTGGCTGTGGCCACGAAATGCACTCTGAAGCCTTCCTTCCTTGCCCATATAAATCTACTTCAGTTTTGCTCTAACCTTTAACTTGAAATTGCACGAGGGAGAACAACGGGGAAAAAAAAAAAAAAAAAAAAAACTTAGCCTGGACGTGTTTGACTCATTTTTCTGTCTGCGAATAGAGTGAACCAAAGAGCTGGACCAGTAGAGGAGATGGATAACTCAATGTTCCGGGGATAACGTATAGACGCAGTGACCTCTTAGGGTCAAGGCGAGGTCATACACTTACATACACACACACCCCTTTGCATTAGGTACCAGGGAAGGGGTGAAAGGTCACCTGCACTTGCCTACATTAACAAAATTGAGCCTTGCATTGGCTTATGCAAATTCAGACACAGGGGCTCCTAGTGAGTGGCAGCTAGAAAACCCAAGTTGTGCCTTAGCACATTAGTTCCATTAGCATATTGCCAACTAATGGTAATGTTTACATATTTGACGTGTCACTTTACTCTGAGCGAGGGGGATGTCCCTCCGCTGGGCTCGATCTGCCTGATTGGATGATAGCTGTCCGTCTCAGAGCGCTTCAGAGGAAACAGGCAGTGAGAGGCCTCCGCTGTGTCCCCTAACGCTCGGCCGGACTGCCTCTCCCTTTCTGAGGCTGATTTAATTGTGAGGGTGGGTGACGGAGAGGTTCAGGACCAGGGGTCAGTGGGTCAACCTTATTTTCTCACCCTGGCTTCCTGGGCCCGTGGAGATGGGGGTCAGCATGTCAAATTAAATCTCATTCCCGGGTTTCCCAACCTGCTGTCATGTATATTCATTGGAGCTCCAGGTGCCTACCACTTCTGGAAATTCACAAAAAGGTTAACTGCTAAAATAAATAATATAAAATGCCCCCTGTTAAAACCGTTGACCTTGTGGAATAAGCCCTTTGCCTGAGGACTCCTGGAATTCTTCTTGCAATATAAAGCCTCCTAAGGCTAATACACAACTATCATTCTGCTGGAGAAAATGCTGCCCACTATAGCTTCCTTACTAAAATTAAAGCAAAGAGTAAAACATTTGCAGCATTAGCGATGGGACTTTATTCAGATTTTTAAAAATTACCCACTTGTACTCTTTAAACGTCCTTGCGGACAGAAATTGAAAAAGTGAATCAGTTTCACGCCTCTCTAAAATAGAACTTGCCGCTCTTGATAATGAATGCAGATTGCATCCCCATAAATTAATGCACGGCTCTGTGTTCATCTGCTTTATGTTCTCTGTTTCAGATGGATATGTGCACCTGTGCGATAGGGCACCTGCACTTGGCTTATTAAAGGCTATATATTAAATCGCAGGAGCACAAGATGGCTCCATTTAGCTTTTATTTCACAAATTCAGAGTAAGCTTAACCCCGGTTCAAAGGCCATCTTCAGGGTGACACTTAGCATAATTGCATAAGTGTCTTAACTGTTTCCCCTCCAGCTCAATGTGGTCATTTATAATAAATGTGCTGGCTAGAATCCCCTTAACTCATTCTGCTATGACACATTATACCACTGCTATGCTTATGTTTTTAACAAGCCTGCATATATTGATTAATGATACTGAGGGAATACTAACCACTTGAACCTGGCGTATTAATCAAATAGTCTAAAATATTTCTATAAATATTCGTAATCTCTAATGGGACAGGTCCAATTTAAATCTATAAATACCATTGTATGGGAAAATGATTTATGAACATTAAATAGTTTGACAGCAGCAATAGTCCTGATAAATAATTCAATATGTGGGGCAGGTGCTAATTAGCTTGTGTGCTACACAGACAGAGCAGACAGGAAGGCTTCTGCTGAACTGAGACTTGATGCTGTAAAATCTATAGTTCTGTCTTACTTCCTTCCTCGAGGTAAGAGCATTCCAAATTCTGCTGCCTGGCCGTCCAAAGGAGCAGGGCTCGTCTCAGATACAGTATCTCTCTCCCTCTCTCTTTCTGTTCCTCCTCCTTTTGTTCCCTTTGTACCGATCAAAATTCATGCTGAGTAGTACGTTATGGGCCCACAAACGCTCACTGCACAGTTTGGTTTTAATCTGATTCCAACCGGCCCTCCTAACAGAATTTCAGATCCCTGCTATCGTTCCACCGGCGCTGCCGCGACCAGGATTAGCTGGCCTAATGATCTGGCAGCTCATCTCACACGCGCTCTTCCTCGACTTCCGAGAGGAGAACCGAGAAGCGCTCCCACGCGTCCCGACACTTCCCTTTTGCCTGCAAGCGAAATGCTGAACACTGCCTGACACTGTCGCAGGAACGCAGAACGCTCAGGATCTAATTGAGCCAATTTGTAAGGATTCCTGCCAAGAGCTTCCTGCTTCAGAAGGATACAGGCGTCCTCTGCTGTTCTCTGGGTGGCTGCAGCTCTATCCCCATTTCAAGTGTAAATCACAAGCATTCAGCACAAACCTGTGCTATAGAGGCTCAACTCAAACACGGAGTAAATTCCTCATGTCCTTTTCACTCTCAAGGCCACCAGATGCCAAAAAACACCATTTCTTCAACATTTGCTAACCTCATTCCCGGGTGTCACATCCCTGCTACCTGATCAGACTGGGTAAGTGGAAGGGAAAGGGTGGGTGGTGAGGGTCTGGCGGGGGGGGTGACATCTGCAGGCAGGGCGATGGTGATATCAGATGCCCCAGTAGGGGCAGATCTGTCTGGAGGGCCCCAGGCGATGTGGCCTGATAAGCCACTGGCCCCAGAGTCAGCGCTGGTAGGACGAACTCAATTAGCTCCTGACAGACCCCCCTCTCAGCCTGGCTCAGCCTCCCCGCCAGAGCCAGAACCCACTGGCAGCCACCACGCTGACCTCTCTTCCAGGGGCCACAGCCACCTCTTACCGCTCCGACACATGGAGCCAGGAACTCATATTTGGGAGAGCGGAGACCATGCTGAAAATACGCACGGCCCAACTAAAGTCGTAAAAATACATACGTGTCGCTCGTATGCCACCGAGGGTGCTCCGTGTGTGTTCTCTCTGGGGAAAATGTAAATGAAAAAGGGGACTGGGGCTCCAGGAGGGGGTTGGGGTGGCCATTGGGGGAAAGGAAGGGAATGGAGATTCCAAAACACACTTTGTTGAAATATGGAGGACAAGCTCTCTGGCGAACTGTTTCCAGGTTAATGACATCGGGGGAATTAAGGGCCAAAAGACTCTTGGGGAAATGTGCCTGAGTGTGTGTGCCTGTCCCGACGCTGCGTGGGCTCATGCGCTCGTAGGTCTGAGTGTGCTTTTGCGCTGCAGACAGAATATGAAAGATGGAAATATGGTGGTGGGGGGGTTGGTTGACGGCTATGGTTTGGTTGGAGGCAAGCCCGGCACTCCATAGGGACCCATTCTAATCTACGAGGGAGAGGCCCCTAATTTTGGAGTTTCTCATTCATTAGTCCTGCTCTGGCAGAGAGAGGAGGGGAGCGGGAGGGGGTGGACCTGAAGGGAAGGGAGGGGCCTCTTTATTAACGGATATGCCAGACACTCAGGAGAAGCTGACAGAGATTTATGATGTGCAGATCTACAGAGGCAAACAAAAGGGAAGTTGAGGAGACAGGAAATGCAGGAAAAGAGAAAGTAAGCAATACATGAGGGGAACAGAGAGAAGAGACTGAGGGAGTGGTGTTTATTGTACCAATGGAGAGCGAGGGCCCTGGATCAATAGTCCATAGGCTAGGGGCTCGTACAGGGTTACCACTGGGAGGGGGGCATGCTGCTCTGTGGCCCGGGCAATTAGGTTTTTCAGTCTCCAGCAGGGGATTATATTTAGCTGCTCCACAGTGATGTCACTGAAGTCTTTATAAAGCCATGAGCTCACTCCACTACAACAACATGAGCCCCCACGCTCCAACGGCACCACAAGATAGTGCCGGCCAAGAAGCAGATCACATCTATTGATCCCCTCCCCCTGCTCCTTCCTGTTCTAGAGATGCTGCTGGCAGGAAAGACAGGGCCTCTTGTGATACAGGCGCTGCTGTTTGTCTGACGTAAACTGTCTGGGCCACACTGGGCAGATCTAGTTCTTACAAGGGGCTGAGTTCAGGATGTCAAGAGAGAAAGAGAGAAAGAGAGAGAGCGAGAGAGACAGACAAACGGGTAATGATAGAGCGACTGTCAGTGGGGGATGTGAGAGAGTTGTCGGTTGTCGAAGCTTCCCACTACAGAGTACGAAGAGTTAACAAGCTCCTACACAGACCCGGAGCGGGTGGGGGGTGGCTCCCTGCAGAACTGGACAGCTCTTCACACTGTATGTAAAAAAGAAGTTGGGCGATAAGTCCGGCCTGCTGTGCAGCACATTTGGGATCAAATTTCTAATTCTGCCTGTTCATTAGAAAAGATTAGTTTCCATTACATCCATTATGTGGCATGGCCATGGTATAAATTAACAACATAAATTCACAATGGCTTGTGATAACTGGAAAAAGTAATTATAGTCCAGTACTGGCAAAAAAATCTGTTTCTCACTGTCGATGTTTTATGTATTAAGTCTCCTCCAAAGCTGGTGTGTGTGTGTGTGCGTAACAACATCAGACACAACCTGGTGTTGTGTGATACGTCACTGGGGCCAATATCATGACGCCTTCTCTTGAAGACCGAGGCACAGGTGGTGAATCCGTCTATTACCGTCAATCTTAAATGTTCTGCTTTCACAGATCAACTTGGTATGCATTTTTCCTGGTTTGGTTATAAAGCTGTGTGAAATTGAAAGCACTCAAAGCAGAAATTCAGTATGCTGTTTGACTCTTGCTTTCTTTCTTTTTTTTTTATTAATATTTTTTGGCCTTTGCATGCCCATGCAAATAAACATCTAAACCAAATTTGAACCTACCTTGTTAAAAAAGTTGTTTGAATTTATAAGAACTTCTTAAATATTAACTGACCTGCCTGGACTAATACTGTAGGAATAATTTTGTTTTATCAAAAGCTTTTAAGGGCTAGGTTTTTGTTTAACTGCCATAAATTATGTGGACAGCCAGCAGATATCAGCCACAGCACATCTCTCACGTCCTCTCAGTAGGGTTCCTTATGTAAAATAAAGAGGGGGGATTATAAAATATGAATGATGGAAACTTGAGCAAAAAAAAAAAGTTCCGCATCCCTGTTCACTGTGATATATTATTGGAAAAATCTGCCAGAAAGGCGAGGGACATTCCTGACTGTGCGGGCACGTTGCACATTTTTTTCCAGTGTGTGCATGCGTGTATCACAAACAGAGAGAAATATTATTAGAAAGGGTTAAAGCTATTT
Source organism: Psettodes erumei (assembly GCA_016785225.1). Classification (NCBI taxonomy): domain Eukaryota; kingdom Metazoa; phylum Chordata; class Actinopteri; order Pleuronectiformes; family Psettodidae; genus Psettodes; species Psettodes erumei. Next base: position 1,043,184 of record JAFBJZ010000383.1, read on the forward strand.
AACACAGTCCAGTGTAAATCACAGGTTTAGACACAGTGACTGTGCGTACAGGGGGACGGAGACATAGAGCCATGCATGAAATTACTTCATTAATCTTCTTCTGATAGGCTGTTCTTGTTTGGGGGTGGGAGGGGGGACAACTCTACCTGCCTAAAACAAAGAGCCCATCCCGCCTCCATAAATTATCCTCTTCATCAGAAGAGGCGGCAAATATATAAACAGACAAACATACATGCGAGCGCATGCACACACAAATATAAAAAGGCTAAATTAGCAGGCCAAAAAAATTAGCAGGTTTATCAGGTGTCCGGGGATAATTTAAACACAATCAGATGTGTACATATTTGCACAGGCTCACAGTCGGTGTGTAATCACGGCACATCGGTAAGTTTAAAATAAACGCGCAGGACACGCAACATGATCATCAAATTATGTTATATCGAACTTGATTTCTCACATTTCAAAATGTTTTAAGCGCACAATTCAAACAGGGAAGAAATGAATTGATGCTGCTATGACTATGTCTGACATAGTCAAAGCAATAGCCTCTAGCTTTTTACAGGCTCATCTCCACCAGCTGCCACACATTCCCCATAAATAGTGCTGGTAATAAAAAGGCGGGTGGGCCTAACTGATTTATACGGTAGTATCCGCCGCCACACCATTCAGGAATAATTAAACTTTGGGGATATTTCTGAATTAATGCGTCTCCTTCAGGGGGGCAATCTAAACATACATTTTGGCGCTCGCTACGTCTGGTGTCACCGGATGTACTGAGCGGCAGGCAGGGACTCTCCAAGTGGCAGGTCAAACAACCAGACACTCAATGTGACCATTCGATCGCACTTAGTGCTCATGGGTGGTCTCATGCGGAGGCATTTTAATGTGTGCATGTTCTGTGACCAACAGCTAAACACACACACACACACACAAACATAAGCAACAACAAAGTCGTATAACTTGAAAGCATGTGAGAAAGGAGGAGGGTGCGAGCACACACACCTCAAAAAAAAAAAAATCTATCAGTTATTTTGGATAAAATTATTCTAATATACAAGTAAAGCTGTTGTAGAGTTGTTGAAATATGTCTGTTAGGTTTGGAGGTCTGATAGAGAGAGATAAGGCAAATAAGGAAGTTTGTCTCTATAATGAGCAACATTCTATGTAACGGAGAGTCAGAACTTGGCCTCAGTTGTTATTTCATTGTCACTTCACTTTAGGAAAGCACAGAAAAACATTGATCCTGAAAGTAAAAATAAAGTAAATACAAAAAAGAAATGAGAGTATCAAGTAAGATTAAAGCGTTTAATTGTTATATCAGTTCCTGAATTGCTATCATGTGAGTTAGCAAGAATACTGTCAGGCCTTTGTTAAAGTGATTACATATAGCTGCACATTTATTAATTATGGTTAGCTTTGAAGGCCACCCGGTTCTGATTTCTGGAGAAAAAAAATGATTTCAGAACACATAATTTAGTGTTTTGTCATTTAAAATTAAAGAATTTCTATTTCTGTGACATGGTCAATGCATATTTGATATGGGTCAAGAGGAACAAAAACATCAATAGAAATTGCTGTTCTCCACAGAGAAACTCGGCCTATGATGGCTGGCTTTCTGCACACTGCTATGTTAACGGCTGGTTACTGGTCACACGTATTTCCCTTGGGCAAATCGGGGATGAGTATAGCACAACTGTCTCTCTCTGTCACACCCATATTACAGCTAAACGTGCAGCCTGCATCAGTCTTTTTGATGCAACAGTTTTAACAGATGGTAAGGCCATGCCCCACAGCTTTCTTTCAAACTACCACTATGTATTTTTACACCATACAAGCCTGAAACATTTGATTGTAGCCTTCCAAAAAAGAAGTGATGATTTTTTTTTTTTAAGTGCTTGGTCTAAAAAGCCGTGCAGAGGAGACTTGGTGAAGCTGTCAGTGGGAATCAGAGCTGCCACTGTGACGGACGGTTTCAATATTGATTTCATAAATAAACAAAGCTAAGCATCGATCCTAATGTTATTTTGCATTTCAATTACTGCTCTGAAACATAACCTTCAAACAACTGGCCGCTCAATACCAATAGCCTTCACTGATAAACACCCATATAGTTATCCACCTTACATCATCCTTTCTTAGTGTGAATTGACGGAGGTAGAATTTGCCTTACAGAGATCACGTCACAACTGCGTCACAACTGTGTGACAGATGATAGATTTGGAGAACAACTTTACTTTCAGTAAAGCTCCCAGTTTAATGTCCTCTTCTAACTACCACCCTGCTGCAGTTTACAGTATTACATCGAGTGCATTGGGTTGACAGCACTTTTCTTGACTCAGTTATTTTTCTCAACTTCTGCGTTCTAACGTATATGTGTGTGTGCGCATATACACGCGCGCATGTGTGTGTAGATGAAGAGGAGCCCTTCAACGTGGAGCAACAGGAAGAAGTGCTGACGCACCGTGTCAGTGATAGCACTCTGCTGCCACAAGGGCATGAGAGCCCACGTAGGCTAGCATTATCCTTCTCGACTAATGGACCTGGTTATTTTTAAACAGATTCTCACACTGCGGTGGAGGTGCCCAAGGTTACCATGGACGAGAAATCAGGAGGGACGCGTGCGGTGACGGTTGGTGGTTTCTGTGCGGGTGGATGTTGTGAAATAGCCAAAGAGGCATGGTAGCTAATCACCGAGAGGTGTAAAGGCCGAACATCAGATGGGGTCTCAAGAGACAGCTTGTTAATAACAACAACAGAATCATAAAAAAAAATTAACTAATAGTACACAAAATAATATGCAATATTTTCTGCAATGGCATTTGTGCCATGTTAGTTGTTGTTAAAAAGGAAAAAAAATGACATGCAATATAGTATTTTAACACAGATTTTCAAATACTGAGCACTGGATTCCAGATGAATCAACACAAAAAAAGATTAGATCAGACCTTAAAATAGACCAATTCTGGATGCTACATGCTTTTCCTAACTCTCTTTTCACAATTAATCATCGGGGGAATAAATTTACCAGGGGTGAGTTCTGATGCGGCAGCCAAAGTACTGACAAGTATGAACCCTAATGCCTATGGAGCTACAGAATAGTAAACATCCAGGGTGTCAATACACTCTGCACCCCCCGTTTGGCCTGGAGAGGGACAACATGCTCCACCCCCCACCCCCCACTCAGCCTGAGCTGAGTGACACATTTACAGTGAAAGTAATGATACTAGATACCAGAAATGAGAGGGCTCCAGCGTGGCCAGTGGACTCAGGAATCTCTCTAATGAATTGGACAACAAAGCCCTGTTGGTATAAGGAAGAGGTGTTTAGAATTGGGTAACAAATTTAATTTAAATATAACATTAGTTTTGCTTGACAAAAAAAGGAAAAAAAGGCACATATCCCAACACATCCTAAAAGTTCTGGGCGATGAGGAGTGTGGGAGTGGGACAGGTGGTTTGGCGGGTCAGCTGGGCCGGGCAGGACACCACAGCTACAGAGGCCACCAGCTCCTGGCTCGTAGCGGGGTGGCCGTTCTCGGCCAGGAGCCTCTTCTGGTAATGTATTCTGAAACCAAATTACCGTAAGCTGATCCCATCTGGATAGTGTCTGTGCACGGCTGCTTTGGTTACCCACCACTGCCTCTAGCCTGCGATAGCATCTCCATGAAGACAGCAAAAATCTGATTAACCCAATAACAATGAAACACTTGGTCAAAGAGCAAAGAGCTTTTAACTTAAGATACACTAATGCAATTCCCTCGCCTTGTTTTCTGAAACCTAATAAGAATCAAGCGGACGAACTGCTAGAGATGGGCGTTTGCAGGCTCTAATGCAGCAAGCTGGGAATGAAGTCAAATAAATTGAAATCTAATTCATCACTGTGTGCTAACTTCTTTCTGCTTCTCTAAAAAAATACATTAAAAAGCTCTTATTTCATGAGGGGAAATTGGATAGCCTAGTTAGTTTACAGCAGTGGCTCTGCCAGGGCTTAAGAAAAGGACGCGTGTTGATGGAACATTTAGAAGAAGAAAGAAGTCACATCTCAGCTCACTGCCGCTCAGACCATGTGTGTGTGTGTGTGTTTGTGTTTTCAAGCACGCAGCGATGAATTTAAACTAACAATCCTCAGCACTGGCTGACGTCTGAGTGGCGCGAACAGCCACTGCAATACAAGATCAACAATAAGCCTGTCAGACCCATACAGTAAATGACTTGTCCCGCTGCATGAGCCAAGAGATATATTTAGATTTAAACAAGTCCAGCAAAAGTAAATGTGAGTTGGAGTGCCATAGGGTGCATACAACTGTCAATGAAAGAGGTGAAAAGGAAATTTTGATAAAAACATGTGCTATCAGAACATTTGCTTATATCATCAATGCAGTCGCACTTCTAAACACTGCCAGTCTGCGAAGACGCAAGAGGAGCGTGTCTCTCCATTCTGTGGACAAAACTCGGTTCCAGGGTAACTCCCAGGCAGAGGCGGTGCCCTCAGGTCAATCTATAGAGTGTATATACTGCAATGATTCCACAACAGTGCTGTGCTAATTACATGCACATACTATCCTCATAATCCTCTCAACCAAGCATCACGGCCACATCCAGCCCTCAGTGAGGGGCTGCACATACCGCTGCACAATTAGCAGGAGAGAGCCACTGCTGGACCAAAATTAACAGCACACACAGGCCAGCGCTGGAGAGACCCCACAAATAACTAGCTGTTGGTATGGAAGATTGGAAATCAAAAAACAATTGTGCTGATTCAGTGTGATCATTTCTACACACGTCGTCGTGACAGATTTGTAGTGAAGGAATTTGGGAAAAAAAACAACTATCATTTAGCACACGTACAATAAAAGCTGAAGTTATTCATGCATCAAACACCTGTTCACAGCTCAGCTTCCAAAGTGCTCTTTTCACTGTTATTTTAAATGTGACGTGCATCCACATTAATTAAAGGCTGAGAAAATGGGACACAAAAATAAAACATATTAATCAGTATTTCTTTGTATTATACACAAATTCAGAATTTGCGCACACCACTAAATCTCAAATAATATTGCAGATGTATTATTTTGCAGAAAAATTAATGAATGTAAAGATTAATTGCAATATAACACTGAAGAAATTAACAGGTAAAAATTCAGGTATTTATTATTATACGATTAATAAACTGACAAGTAAATATTATATCATGTCTATTAGATTTAAGTTTGGAACTGATATTGAAAACACTTGGTCTTAATTTGTCAGATCACCTGAACGGAGACGACGCCAACTAAAACCAAAACATGTTTTGAACAAATGATTAGCAAAACATTTGAAAATGGCTTAGGTTTTATTGATGTTGATTTTTCTCCTAGCTGCAGTGAATGATTGTATATTTGATGGAAACTGCATTTGCAGGGAAAAGAGTTCAAAAATGAAAAAGCTCAAGCCTACTGATAATCCTTTATTAATGCGTTTAATTTACATAAATAGTGGAGTGATGTAAAGAACTGTTCTAAAACTAAATATTAGTTTTGTCTTTCAATTCAGAGATATACTACACTGAAAAACAAAAATACACTTGGACTTATAGGAGCTGACGTGTAACAGAAACACCCACTTTGTTACTGCTGCTTGTGTCATTTTGTATCAAGGTGCACCTGAGAGAAAAGTGAATAATTAGGAGATTAATACATAGAAGTGTAAGATATTAATAAATTTAGACAACAAATCTTTTTAATTTGCAGTGATAAAGCACAGAGTCAAGAAGTTTTATAATATGGGTGCAATACAGCACTCTAACTTTAGACTAAATTATTTTCTGTGAAGGATTTTCACTGCTTGTAATATTTTAAAATCTAATGCTTTAAAAAAAAAACTAAACTGCTCAATTATGATAAACTTGAATAACAGTAAGTACATGAAACGATCAGATGCATGAACACACAATGTGGCATACAATAAGAATGGAAGGTGTCATTTGGAACAATTTTCTGGACATGTCTCAGCAAACACTCGTAGAAAAAAAAAATCTAGAAGGCATCAAACTAAACTGATCAGTTTACTACAAATAACCACTTTTGCATAATGTTGATTCAAAAATATTAAAAGATTGATATACAAATTATCTCTATGTTGCAACAAATCTTGAAACAAGCCCAATGTTTGAGTCTGGGTTTTTCATATATGTTCAGTGATGTGTTGAAGTAAATACAAATAATAATGTGCCATAAAAGTGTCACAAATATAGAGGAAAACAAAAATTAAATATTTCCCGCAACTTAATATAATTTATTTTGTATCAAATGTATGGTATTGGTGGATTTACGAAGTTTTAGTATGATGAGAGCCCAGTAGCCAGGAGACCTGCCTTGTGTGCCGCTGGCTGGGACAGACCTGCCAGCTCACTGGGGTTACAAGGTCTTTTTATTTGTCTTTCCCGGGCTGCAAATATTACAGTGTGTAATTTATCCTCTCCAATTCCACGGGTTCACGTTAATCTCATCTCCTTAAAATATTATTCTCATTCTCCCTGGGCGGCCCCGTCGAAGAACAAAGCCATCAGCAAACAAGCTCCTAACCCAATTGGACAGGTATCTAAAATTCTTTGGAAAAAAAGAAAAAACACACACACACACACACACACACACACACACACACTTTGCAGAGGGGGGAAAGCCAAATCAATCAGCCATGCTCTGAATGAAATTTACAAAGACTGGCATACACGATGTTCTCACACAATAAATCTACACACACACACACACAGTTGCACCTGCCCTGTTGCTCTATACTGCCAATCCTGCATGATTTAAAAAGCTCTTAAAACTATGATCGAGAGAAAGTGCGTGTCTGAGAGCGGGATCAGGCATGAGAGGGGATGTGAAGGGAGAAACGAGTAAAAAAAAAGAAAGTACATCACTGCTACAACAGGAAAAAAAAGTTCAGTGCCTAGACTGTTAGGTTTCAGGGAACATAAAGTAAGACCACGCGCTGTTAAAAGCAGCAGATGAGATTTTTTTTTCAAAAAAAGAAATCGCAGGAAATAAAAAGGACAGACAGGAAAGAAATAAAACTGCATCACAACAGAGCGGTTAAAAGGAGAAGTAAAAGAAGGACAGAAAGAAAGGAGGTGCACCTACTGGTTATGATAGCTGAGAGGGTCTGGAAGACAAAGTTCTGAAATGTCCATCAGTCCAGTTTTAGCATTCCAGGAATGAGAGGAAGAGGAAAGAGAAAACAATTGAGACCCGCTTCTTCCCCAAATGACAGCAGAGCACCCTCAGAGGCAACGCTGCCGAAAAGCCCCTCCAGCACCGCACCCCCCCAGCCTGCACAGGTATGTCGGACTCTGATGGATTGAGTGGGCGCGTGTGTGCGTGAGCATGTGTGTTGTGTTTGTGTGCGTTTATGTATATATGCGTGGGACAGAGAGGAGAGAGAGAGTGTCTGAATGTATGTAAGTGAATGCGCGTGTATGACCAAGGGAGAGTGAGAGAGGGGAGACTGAAGGGGGGGAGGGACGGAGAGGTAAAGGGGGGTGGGTGAGAGAGAGAGAGAGAGAGAGAGAGAGAGAGAGAGAAAAGTGCAGGCGGCAGCGGGATGAGCGCTAAGATGGAGAGAGCATGAGAGTGCGAGCGAGAGGAATGACTCTTTCCATGGTCGGGATAGGGCTCTTTAAGACTCAAGGGCTTGATGAATATGGAACAGCTGCTGTTGGCTGGCTCCGAGGGGCAGGACTTAAAGCGACAGAGGGGCCGGCGGAGCGGCAGGGAGGAGGGATCCAAACACTCGCTCCCACTCTCCGCTATGCACAACACACACGTCGCACATGGCTCTCTCACAGACACACACACATAGACAAAACAACCTATCGCATGAACAACATGGATGTGACTGAGAGGACGGTCGACGTGCAAAGTTTCCATCCTCGCTTCAGTAAAACCAGGGTTTTTTTTTACAATTCTGGATGAAACAAACTCATATTACATAAATAAATGGAAGAAAGCCTGCAAAGTATCTTTGGTGAAATAATAAAGGCTTCAGCCATTTCTTTCTGTGATATTTACTGTGTTTAATATAAAAGCAAATTATTTTATTTATAATCTTTGATTTTTGGAAAGAAACCTACTTTCTCTTCTTCTTTGTATTCTTGCATTAATATACTGTATGTAAACTGCAATGACATCAAACAAAGCCTCAGGAAAGCCAAAGCAGCATTACTTCACACAACTTTGCCAAGCAGCTGACACCTCAAGAACTTGGCCATGAAGATAATAAAAACTTTCTGTAATCAACTATATGCATTTTAAGGTATCAAAATGCCGCCTGTACAGTTACACAACATCATAAAGTAAAAATCCAACACATAAGCCACACTGCAAGCAGTCGAGTGCATCTGCAGCACTTCACTTTCAAAAACCAATAGCTTTCAGAACCACTAAGGACAGTAAATGTATTTATTGAGCTGTGTCGCTAGCTCCATTTGCGGGTGTTAGATGTGAGGGACCATTGTGAAACTTTCACCACCTGTGAGAGATGATCTCAAGCCATAACTCATATTCTGGAAGCCCATCAGCTCCTAAAGCAGCAGAAAATCCAGCTCTGTCTTCTCTAACCCTGGCTTTAGAACCGCCTGTGTTTCACTGTTGATCAAGCCCAGTAAGAATGCCGAGAATGCAGATACCATTTCACAGTCAGTGAGGGTCTCCATGTTACAGTATCCCCACATTATAAGAGCAGAGCTTACCATGGCATCTTATTGGAGAACCGAGCAGTCCGACAATGGCTGACACTTGGCCGAGTCAAGCAGAAAGAAACACAGCAGCACTTCTGAGAAACCCACGAGGCGCCTGACAACGGTCCTCAGCCACTTCAGTAAAAACAGGAGTGAGTGAGTGAGGAGGAGCTGAGATCTACCAGCAGAGTCATGCCAAAAAAAAAAAAAAAAGGTGCGTTAGGTCGCTCTGCTGCTCTCCAGTTTCTCTGCTGAACAGGAACTGTATAACCCCCCGAGAGGAATCCGGTTCCATTCATCGGCTCACGTTTCTATAATCAATGCAAAAACATCACGCAATCCCTATTGATCATCACAGGCCTACTGATGTGCAGCAGTGGTGCCTCCACAGTGGCACAGATCACACAGCATCTGGTCTCTTTTTGTGACAAAAACAAACGACTAAATAAATGAAAATCCAATTAAGATTGATGCCAGCTCAAACACCTGTCACTTTAATTCCTTCAAGAGGAATAAAAAGGTTCTCTGACTCAAAAAAAAAAAAAAACACTGGACAAAATACGTAACAAAAAAAAAAACATGATTATAGACTCCACGAAGACTATCATGTACTTCATTATGAACATTAATAAATACAATTTCAATAGAATTAAAAATTCTAATTTGTAGCCAATTATTCAAGTTGTAACGACTCAGTCTTTCTTATTTGGAATGTATAAATCTTTTGAAATACTTCACAGAGGATCGCTTACCCTTAAAAAAAAAACCTGCCACAAAAGAATTCCTTCATTTTATGTCAAGTGTGTCAACTCACATCCTTGTCGTTTGCAACAGCTGACCCAGCATGGTTTAAGATACAACCACACAATCACAGGCGGTGACATTCTCTCATGACGTGCTGCAGTATCACCCTGCTTTCTAGCCTGTACACTTTTCTTTCATGTTGATAAATTTTTGCATATTTTCCTCTGGCCTCCCCAGGCTTTCTACTGACACCACACAGACTTTTGTCACGCGGTGTGAGCTATGAAAAACCCTGCTGCTGCTGCTATCACTGCCTCTCATCAGCTCTGTTATGAAAAAAAAAATCACGGCGTGTGACAGCTGATTTGACAGGAAAGGATCTGATACAAATAAGGAATAGAGCTGCACTGGGCAAACGCTCGATCACACGTGGCATGACAAAGTTAGTGCATATGACAACCACAATAAAAGCCTGTGTGGATCTGTCTACTGTCAAATGTTGCCAATTACTTTTATTTTATTTTATGGCATCATACACAACTGTATTTATTCACTCTGTGCAGCCTACATGTGAACGTGTGCCTCTCTTTAAATATATAGTGTGTGGGTGATGCAATTAGAAAAACATAATAGTAATAGTAATTTAACTTGTCAAAGGAAGAAGGGTCAGGGTCACTTCAGTTTACTTAAGTGAAGTAAAGGGGCTTTAGGCTGTTAAGCAGAATACTTTGTAAGTAAGACTGATGAAATTAATTTGTTGGTGTCATAAAATAAGAACAACTTCACTGATCATTCAGCAGTTTTAAAGAACTAAAGACACATACCAACCAGGGTATTTCTATATTTCTAATTTACATAGGACTGACTAACAGTACTGAGGCAGTTCAACATAATGTTCTCATGGGATCTCAAACTGACAAGTTAATTTATGCAAAATGTTAATACAGTAAAGAAAGAGAATACCCTCCTTAAAAGTACACTTTTAAAGAATGATCAAACAAATCTGCGTTACTCAGTGGTCTGCATTAAACAGTTTTGCCTCAGAATTTCTTTGACAATAAACAAGCAACACAGGCCTTAAAGTCGTTAGGCTATGTTTAACCTTTTCAAGAATAAAGTAATGGTCAAATCGATAACGTAATTCAGTCACAATTCCCAGAGGAACGAGTACAGTGTTGCACGTCCGCGCACACGCCGCACGTGCCTCAATTAGAGCTGCACCGCGTGCACATGGTTGTATAATTTACGATACAGCCACAGGTGCATCACATTTAAAACGGGATTTAACGAAATGTTCAAATTGTTCCGATTAAAAGAGAACACGACGCGGGGAAACAACGGAGCAAGAAGTCAGGAAACGTGTAACAGGAAGACAAACTACGGCTGATGATGAATGCGTGGTGTACCTTACGGACAAGTCATGTCACATCCCCGGCTGAGCACAGCGCACTGTGGAAGTGGCGTCTCCAGGCTGTGGTGGTGGAGGTGGTGGAGGTGCTGTGGTTCTGTGCGTCTGAGCGCGCCGCTCAGCTGTCACCCGCCGCAGCCACACTATCAACTCCTCCTCCGGCGCGCGCCCTGCTCCTAAACCAAACACCTCCACCGGCGGCAGAGCCCTCGGGTGAGCGGGGTCAAATGTGATTCAAAGGGGAAGGAAAAAAACAGAGCCTGTCCGGGAAAAAATAAGTTGGAAATGTTAGCCTTCTGCCACTTTTTGTTTGATGGAGTATGTTGAAAACAACATCACTGAATTTTTAGCACAGGCTCTATAATGTTTTGTTTTTTTATTATTGGGTTTATGTCTTTATTTTACCTCTTCATGAATTCCTATAGGCACAACAACTGGGAAGGAAACGCTCAATATCATTTTAGTGTCCTTCCTCATGTTTCTGTAGTCTGCTGAGTTCTGTCAGAGGCTCAGTTTAGTTTTATTTTGCCTCTCTGTTCCTCTAAGCCCCAGGGTGTGGTGGGTCCATTTTCACCTGAGAAAATGGTGACTGCAGACAAGCAGTCCGGTTGGTTTCCACTGTTGATGAATAAATAACAGGACAATAGCAGCGTCGCGTCAGTTGCAGAGATCACAGTCAGAGTATCACATAACTCACACACAAACCTCACAAACCCATTTTGTGGGCTAAATAATTGTTTGAATGTAGTTTGCTATATAATATAATAATAGTAAAATTCAAAACATTGGAGGACCTGCCATATTCATGTCCCCTGTTGTTCCTCTGGCATAACATCACATATCCACACCAACGTGTAAAAACCATTTAAACAATTTATTTAGAAATACTTGTTTTTCCCAGCAGCACATCTGACCCTTCAGCCTCTGTGGCCTATTTCTTGTTTGAAATGTGACATAGAAACTTTTAATTTGTTTTATATATATATATATATATATGTACATATTCTGTTCTGTCTCATCTTGTGAAACGTTGTCTTCTGCACATTTCGAATGTCCCATCATTGACTGACTGCCTCAGCTGTGGACCAGAGAGCGCGTGCAGCCAGCTGACAGCACTAACCAGTTCTAGCATCTCCACTAGAGGGAGGGCTACCTCACAACAAGGCCACCAAGGAGCCGCAGCAGAGGCGCCTTTATTTATTTATTTTCCCAGGGAGATAGTGTAATTCATAAACTGCATGAATGACGGTCAATGGCGACTTGACTGCATTTACTTCTGAGCACAAAAAACCTCTCCATTACAAACGTGTAATTATTGTGCTTAATAGATTAATTCATGCTGAAAGATAGAAATGGGTTCCAGGCTATTGATGTAATCATTTCACTGAGGAAATTAAGTGACATTAAAAGAATGATATTGTCACCGTGAAAGTATCATTGATTCTTTTCGACTGCAATTAACTGTATTTGAAAATGGGACCTGCACATTGAGCTGCACAGAGAGCACTGAGGATCACTTCATTTGCGAGAGATATAAAGACCAAATTATCCCATCAAAGAGAAAATCTATAAATGTAATGGCACCACGCTTCTGCACTAAGGAATGACAACAGCGATCCTGTTCAGTATCCCTCTGTTGGTGTATCAACTACCAGTGAGCGGCTCTCAGCGAGCCACTGGACAGATTACCCAGACTGAAATAAAGGGGAATATCACCCAGTTTAAGAATTCACCTGTGAATTTTTATTGGCTAACATAAACAATCCTCTCAAAGCGAGAGCCGTGAGATGTGAGGCTCTAACATGTAATGTCACTGAGATATTACCTGGAACTGCAATTGCTAATCAGCAGGAGAGCGGTTTTATGGAGTTGTACAACTTTGATTCACTTTCTGCAAGGTTGTTTTTTTTTTTTTTTTTTTTTGCTTCAGGCAGTTCAAAGTAGAACTGACGATCAGTTAATTAGTCAGTTAGTTGACCCCCTGAAAATGCATCAGCTGTTTTGAAAGTTGGGACGTTTTTCACTATTTTCTGAAATTTATCTTGTAGATTAAATGATTATTCAGTTAATCAAGAAAAGAGTTGACAAATTGATTGAAAATCACTGTTAGTTGCAGCTCTGGTTCAAACAGATCTGTACAGACGTACTGTCTCTGTCATTGCACCACGATCCCCAAAAAATTCATTCATTCATTCACACATTTGAATACTGAAATCAACTGATTATCCCAATCAGTAATTTCACAAGGTATGTTTTTTCATGAACGTCACTCTCATATAAATTATGGTAATGGCAGATGTCACTATGAGCAAACTGACCAGTTCACTGGACTGGTTCCATGACTCGAACTCAAGCGCTTCTGATTTAAAAAGAATGAGAGCTCAAACTGTGATTCACATTTGTGCGCGTTGCTTTTCACGTCAGAATAAATGACACAAAGGTATACACTACTCTGTCTTTTTGTAATACCAGTTTAGTGTGGGTTGTTTTCTTGACTTTCCACAGTTTGCGCAGTGAGTTTTGATGGATTCCAACAAAAGCATGTTCGTGCAGCGGTTGCTGGTCCACACAGCGCCCTAACCCAATTACAGTGTTGGTAATCCATTGAAAAGAAATTTAGTGAAGAAGCACAGATGCAGACGGGGAGGGGGGGGCATGAAGCATATCAAACACCACTACTGATATGACGTCCAGGCATCAGAGGAATCAGGCATCAATCTCCAGTCCTGGTCAGAAATGCTGCATTAATTCAAACCCAAACATTTTTCTTTGCACAATTCAAACCAAATCATGGGGTCTGAAACCTCTCTCCCCTCCACCTGCTGTCAGCCACCCTCCATCCCACCCTCACCTAAATTTCATTTAGGAGACATCTTTCTCCCTTTCCCCCTCGCTCTACCCGTGCTCTCCACATCGCTGTCTCTCCTTTCTCTTTGAATTCTGTGCGCCGTAGCCCTTAGATTTACTTGCTTAACAAATATGGACAGGGGGCCTAAGTGGTTTTTGAAATCTTCGAATGGACTTTGGAGTGCCTGTGCTGCGCTGGGTGACAACAGTCTCTGTGTCTCTCTCTCTCTCTCTCTCTCTCATGTGTGTGTGCTTGTCTGGTTGTCTGTCTGTTTATGTCTACGTGTGTGTGTGTGTGTGTGTGTGTGTGTGTGTGTGTGTGTACACGCACATCTATGGCTTCCCCATGCTCTCGCAGCAGACTCCCGGACTGGGAGATGGCAGTGCTGGGTGGAGCGGCAGTCTGGAAATGAGATAAGGATGTCTGATTCATAGGATCTGACAGGAAATCTATACTCTGCAATGTTTATAATCCAGCCATTACTACACAGCCAAATGAAAGAACAATAATCCAATCATTTACTCCATACTGTATTTACCTGAGGCAGATTCTCGGCTTTAAAGGTAAAGTGCATTGCGCAGCGACGGAGGCTGCAAAATGGCTGATGTGGGCGAGGGCGTGGAGGGACAGTTTTTAGCTGGGAGAGAGGAGGACCCTGGAGCAGGGTGTGGATGGACTGTCCTCTGGGGAGATGCGTGTCAACAGGAGATGGGACGGTTCACCTGTGTGCACTGTGCGGGGTTAAGGGTTACTCATTACTCATCATTAAGACCCCACTGATTTATGAGTCACTAAAGAAGGGAGTAGCTGGAGTTTATGAGACATGAGGTCAAAGGTTACACAGATGAGCTCGAAAATTTCCCTGAAAGAGTCAGAAAAAATAATCCTCAGGTCAGATGTACTGTATTATCACAAAAAATGATCTTATGCAGTTTGAAGAGGAGGTGTAATTTGGCTTCCTCACACTGAACCTGTGTCACTTACAACAGAGAAGTCCATGGAGGTAATGTCTCTCCATAAGCATAGGGGAATTCTCTGGAGGGGGTTTACTTATCATAGAGTCTTTCATGGACAGTATGAGCTGCTCTTCATTGTATACGAGGGGGGAGGTTTATCTTATTTGGAAAAGTGAAGGGGGCCTGCCCTTATCTGTCAATAAACAGTAATTAGATTTTGTGGCCGATAGCGTCGATTGGTTTCTAATCTAGCTGTCGCCCTAGACGTGTGTAATTAAAATCCTGATTGATAAAGGGGCAGAAGCCCGCCCACGCCACCACTTTACCAGACCCTGCCCCCGACCCCTTCAAAACACAAACAAGAGAGAGATATGAAAGAAGGCCTGGGGAGAAAACTGCACTTCTTATTGATCAGCTCTATCTGCCTTCCTATCAATGCCCTTTTCCCACAATACAGGGGCTAGTACAAAGGTTTCCCACATTAAACTTCATCGCTAATCTTCATCCGGCAGATTTTATCCTCCCTTGAAAAAAAATAAAACCAAAACATCCAACATTTTACCTAAAGTAATAAAAAAACAAACTGGCCACTTGTGCTCACACCAAAAGCCGTGTATATGCGCATGTGATTGTGAGTCGAAAATAAGAAATCAAAACATGCTCGCCATTAATGAGGGAAAGCTTTACAGTGATTGTAATGCAATCAAGGAAAAACACCCCTTAGGCAAAACAGAGATGAAAAAAGAAGAATGCATTTTATCTACTTAGCTAATGGGCCGGTGAACACGAAAATAAGGGCCAGACAAACACACGTACACAGGCTACACACATGCGCTCACACAGGTGAAAGTCAAATGTGCATCACCGCACATTAGACAAATAAAGTAGTACCTTCAAGTCAAAGGAGTCCCACAGAGAGTGGCCAGGCTGAAAGATGTTCAAAAACACCGCCTCCAGATTTCGCTGTCATCAGGGCTCCAGTTCTGGAGAAAAAGAGACAGCGGGTAAGAGTGAAACATGGAGAGTTGAGAGGAGAGCGCTCTAATCTGAGTGAGTCTGCAGTAACTATCTCATCATGACCCAAACCTCCGAACGGCACGAGAGACGATAATCCGTCTCACGGAGCTGGATTTTTCCTGGTTGTGTGCAGGATTCTTTAACCTCTGTAACCTGGGAGACTGTGCAGACCTGCAGGCCCGTGACCTTTCCTGTCTGACACTGGTTACCTGCCGTCACATGTGAGGGCTGACCCACAGCAGTGAATGATGGCTGCATATTCTGCCCCCCCCCATAAATACTGGCAAATAAACATGCATGTACACACACACTACTGTACCCAGCGTGGAGTGGATAAACTGCCCCTCACTCAACAGCACACCAATGTTCCTTCCACATCAGGAACATAATAAATCACAAATTAGATGTGTGCATGTGTGTGTGTGTGTGTGTGTGTGTGTGTATTTCGGGAGGGGGGCATTTTGAAAAGCAGTGGTCCAGTGCTTAATTTGATTCTTAATGGAAGGCAAAATTTCCAAAGGAAAACTTCCATTGGGCACAAAATGACTTTCCTTAGTTCTCACTTTCTTACACTGCGAGAGAGAGAGAGAGAGAGAGAGAGAGATTGAGATTGATAAATGCTGGCAGAGCAGTGCCAGCCCATGCATGGTGTACCTCATTTAACTGATTTCCTCGCTAAGCAGGGAATAATAAATGGTTGCCTAAACAAATGAAAAATAGACCATAGAATAAATGCTGCTAATGAGGCTTTTTAAGTTCTTAACCACAAGGCAAAGTGCATTACTTGTCTCATAAACATAAAACAGCCTTTATAGGAGAAACCTTCAGGCTTTGAGGAGTGCTGGCAGTATTTTTGCCGTACAGGGCATCATTAGTACTTCAGGTGCATCAACGATGTTATCCTCCAAAAACCACAAAGTGATGCATAATGAAAATGACAAATTGTGTTATGTTTTGGCACTATAGTATACGTATACATTTTGGCTACGTTTGGGAGCAACTGTAAATCTAATTAAATGCAGGGTTTAGAGTTCAGATTTGTGTTTTTACGATTTATTAGACCTTTTCAACACCTTTTTTATGTACTCAGTGTGGGGAAATAAAAAAAAAAAAACACCTGTAAGTTTATACGTGAGCCAATACAACAAAAACATTTGAGGTCTTGTTGCATTGCTTACATTTTAAAATGACGAATGTTGACTCCAGATCTGTCTGACAGACTCAGGAACAGTAGGAAGCAACATTAAATGAAGGTCTAATGTTATTGATTGTACGCTCCTCTATTGATGTTGCTGTTATTGTGCACATATGCTATTACCAATAAAGCATAAACAGACATTTTTTCATGATCCATTATGATTTCACCAAGATGTAAACCATATTTGAGCGTTTCTCATGATATTTCCTGCATATCTAATGAATCTAAATTACATTATTACCCTTGACAAACTTGGAGAGAAAGCTCCTGGATATAGAGAACCTTGTCATCTTGTGTGAATAAATCTGACTGGAGATCAGGTTCTCCTTTAGATTCTTCTTAAGAATGTCCTCTCTCCTGGTAATAAGGCCAGCCGCCCCTGTGGTGCCACAACAGTGGAGTGACCTTGTTACCAGGGTGCCATGTGTCACAGTAGGGGGGTGGGTGCGACCCAGAGGGAGAGGATGGGGTGAACAGATCATCTCCCTGCATTCCTGGCACCTGTGCCCT
Organism: Psettodes erumei; assembly: GCA_016785225.1. Classification (NCBI taxonomy): domain Eukaryota; kingdom Metazoa; phylum Chordata; class Actinopteri; order Pleuronectiformes; family Psettodidae; genus Psettodes; species Psettodes erumei. Next base: position 1,060,586 of record JAFBJZ010000383.1, read on the forward strand.
CCCCTTCCTGCTCCCACCACAGGCCCAGCGCCGGAGAGGGGCCGGTGCAGGGAGAGGAGCAGCTCCGGGCCCTGGAGAACATGACTCCAATTAAGCTGTGGAAGCCCCGACTCACGCTTCACTGCCTCAGCCCGGTTGTCCTACACAGGAAGACACACAGTCAACCAAGGGAAATGAACTCTGTCAGCATAGTCAAGATAGCCACTGACAGACTTAGATTGTGTTTTACAAACAATTTGCAGCAGATAAGGACCCGCTGTGATCCATCAAGAAACTGCAGCATTTAACTGAGTGTAAAATACTGATCAGCACACTTTTGATAAAACGTTAACCGATTATAAAAATCCAACTCCAACAACAAGGAAGGAGCATCGACGACGACAGCTTGTTTCCTGTTTAGAGAGCCCTGGAGAAAGAAAAAAAAGTGCGGGGAGTTAAGCACACAGTAATAGATGAGAGCGATTGAGAGGCCTCGTTTCCCCCTGTGATTAAAAATGTATGTTGCCACACGCAGCCTTTGGTGTGGAACTCTCCTGGAAAAGGAGCTGGTTAATATTCAGGCCCATGTCTGGCTAATGTCTTAAAGTGATAAATAGGAGGGGGTTGCTGCCGTTTGATTGTTCTTCACAGGCAGTCTGGGAGCAGCAGCACAGGGGGATTTAAGGTGGAGGAATCCTCTGAAAGCTCCTCATTCATTCACTCTCAGACGCCCCATCATTAATTGGGCCTGTCGACATGACTCCTCTGTACCCAGGGCCACTGGCAGCTACCATGGTGGATGAGCTTTTTAAGACAGTTCAAAAGAGTCCTTGCCTCATGAAAGGCATTCAAATTACATGAAATTGCATTCATGTCAAGCCTTGCAGGCATATTTAAACAGTACACTGGCATAATGTCTTGTTTCGTGCCCTGCATGTCTGTGTGACTATAAAATCGTCCTCTTGGGAGCAAGTCACACTATAAAGAGTATGCTCTACAAACTATTAATACTTAATCTTTCATTTTTCAAATGACTGTATACGTATATACAGTGTAGAGCAATGGATGGTGTCAAGAAAAATACAATTAATCTCACTGTGATGTAACTGTTGCAATCTTTTCTAATTGGTGGCATAATATGCCCGAGACAAAACTGACATGATGGAAGATAATCTTTCCGTAACAAAACAATTTTTTATTGCTAAACAGCATGAGGTAATCCTCATGGAAGCATATAAAGATGCGCAGGGCGTCAGTGGCGCTATCAGTGCAAATAAAGCCTGAACGAACGAGGAGGCGCTCGGAGGAGAACTTCACAAGTTGGCTGAAGTATTCAAATGTGGACCAGTATCTGAATGTCAATCTTTAACCATAGTGAAGAAAAGACTTCCGATCGACCCCGAGTCTATAAATGACTCTTCCACACAGACTTTACAACTAAAGTGCGTGACAGGCTAAATCTAAATGGGTAACTGAACTACAATGTGTGAAGCAGTTATCCCTTTTGGCACAGTTTCCACTTTGACAGTTATCTCCCTGCCGCGGTGTAGAGCTGGAATAGAGCTATGCAGGACAAGGTGAGTCCAGCCTTCAAAACTTTGCGATTTCTACTGATGTGGAGCTGGAAGGTGATAGAAGAAGGTGGCCATATTTGGTTCACGATGTCAACCATGTGATACTTTAGTATTTATAACCATTAGGGGCCGTATATATGTCATGAAGTACAGTGTGAGGTGCTTTTTTTTTCAGGGTGGCCATTGGCCTACTTCACGTCTATCCTTGTCCACCTGTTTTGATAACCCCTACACTTCAGGAGGAAGAGTTTAACTCTCACTTTTAGGGAATCCTCACGGCTGTCGGTGATGCTTATTAGTTTAAATACTTATTCATATTTATTTAAAGAAAAGTAATGACTTTGGCTCCGGGGTTGACATTTTTTGTGTGAAACCAAGTAAACGCAGCAGATTAGTTACTGAAGACAGGGCAGAGATCCAGCTACATCAGCTCACAGGACCTGACCACGCACAGCAAAGCCACTAAATGTTTAGCAGCTAGCGCAGCGCTGGGCCGGGATTGAATACTCCCAAAGAGGTCTCACACAGAGCTGAACAATTAGAGCCACAAACCATCTCAGCTTTCCCTATGCCATCCACCAATCTATCCAGCCCCCGCACTGTCATCCTCTGTGTTTTTTCATTTCTAAACTATTTGCAGCCTCACTCTTCACATATTTCACTATCTTTTGCAATCCTACACTCATTCAGTATCCTCCCGTCGCGTCCTTCTCTCCCCCTCTCCCCATTGTGAAAGTGGTTTCTGTTATGGCGGTGGGAAGGCTACCCGCAGCGGGAGAGATCCTAATTAACAGCCTATTCATTTGCGTGGAGCGGAGGGCTCCTGCTTTCTGAGCACTTGTTTTATGGTGGCGCTAGGGAGCCCTGTCCAGGGATTTGGAGGGGGATAATTGCCTTTGCCGCAGGCTGCAGTAATCTGGTCGGCTAATTCATTATTTTAATAAGTTAGCTTCTCCTCCGGGGTGTGCTAGCTGCGCTGCGCCTCAAACCTTGGTGGTGCACCTCGTTATTGTGGCGCTCTTTTACACCGCCGCCCGCACGGGGTTAATAACTGTTATTAGCCTCTCTCCTCAGCCTGCAATTTCTCGTTTAACTGGGGCGATTCAAACGAAACCTTTGCGAGCATCTAATAATCAACCTCTCTGGAACCAGGGGTAATCCCTATGAAGGGGTCCACATAGAGGAGAGGGGTAATGGATGCAATCGCCCGAGTGCCTTTGCCTCCGCTCCTTTCATTATAGCTCCTGATGTTGTTTTTGTTGTTGTTGTTTTTTTAAACCCTCCAAAATCATTTGAGGGAAGAAATATTTGCCTTGAGCGAGGGAAATGGATCAGATTTATACATACAAATAAGATGATCATTAGGTTTGCGTAACTAATGGCTTCATTTAGGCCATAATCTCCCATCTCTCTAATAGGCTATGCAGTCTGTAGGATGTGTGCATGTGTCTGCGTGGAGGCAGACAGGTTTAATGACTCCAGTGCAGTCAGACATTTTGTGCATTGGCTGATTAAAAACCATGTCATTTCAACAGGAAGGGAATAAAAACAGGGCTTCATGAATAGGAGTATTTGAAAAATCCAATAATGGAGATGGTGATAGCTGGATGTTTGATGGAACCTGCTGTTAAAATCCAATTATGAGTACAGCACAAAGTGGTTAAAGGCTTTTGAATGCACCTATTGGATGCATTATTTCACTTTGTGACGAAAAGAGATATCCTAATTCACTTTTGAGAGAAAATACAATGTAGACATGGCAATCCTATTACGTGTCCCGAGATATCCCTGCTTTGCATCTGCCACTGACAAAGTCTATCACCGTGGCTGAGGAAGACAAAATACCGAGACCGTCCTTAACGTAGAGGTTCAAAACGTTTTGGATGGTGGAGGCCATTTGCATGTCAAACCCGCATGTCATTGCACTTTGCAATTTAATGCATCTTCATTTCAACATTTAGCCCAGAGCAAATCGCAAACGCATGTATGTTTTCCGCACTAACGGTATCTTAATAACAATCTTCAGGGAAATGAAGGCCTCAGTCCACGTGCCCTGTGTAGCTTATGTTCCATCCTGTAGGCTGGCTTGTTTAGCTGTCATCGTGCTGTGACCTGCCAGCCACTACGAAATGAGCTCCTGGATATTAAAGAGGCTATCTCTTCATCTATACTTAACCATAGTGGAGTGACACATCACATGGCCCGGGCCTGTAAAGGAGAGGGGCAATAACTTTGAGGGTGGAAAATGTTGAAATGAGCGTGGTTGTATCCTGTGGTCGGTCATATGACTGAAAGAATAACATTTCCACTAATGCGCTTTCTCATCAACCCAACAACATGCTATTAAATCACCTGAAGTATTGAGCAATGTTTATCCAAGAGTGTGACACTCTGCAAATGGCTCTGCGTGATCATTTAGCACTTTTATCTGCATCTTAAAGTTAAACCTGCGCTCAGCCGCGGCCCCCCTCTGCACACAGGAGTGGCGGTTGTGCTCCATAAAGTACGCACATGATAGCAAATGACCTGGTTCACTATTAACTATTATCCACTTAATGTCCTTCCTGGCTTGCCACATGTGGAGCTTTGGCTGAGCGCTGGCCTCTGGGGCTGCCTGGGGCTCGTTCAGGGCCACGGCTTTTCAAAGCCCACGCTGCCATCTGCTAGAACCGCGGCCCCCGTTCCTCTCCTCGAGCTGACGCTGGCTGCAGCTGGGACGGTGGAGTCCTGTGACTGTCCCACACCCAGGTGTTGCCACAGCTTCATGCATATGGATACGAAGACCGCTACAGATCCCTGATAACATATGCGGTGGCTGACGCACACGTTGTGATTGCACGAGTATTGTTAAATGCTGTTGGTGAGCAGGGAGGAGTTCCCTTATTATTCCACACATTTGACACTCGTCTGCGTGAGGCAATATTGATCAATGATATCAGCTGGTATTTTTTTTTAAGAACTGCTGGAGTGGCATAGCCCTGCCCACCTTAAAGCCGCTCAATTTAGCATAACGGGCTTCTAATGAGTGGTCCCCCATCTCATCACACGATCCCGAGTCCCTCCCCTCCCGCATTCATCAATTCTCATTAGGGAAAATCATCATGTGGAATACCAACTTTTGGCCAATATTCATCACTGTCAGCCCTCATCCACGGCAGCACAATGACAGACGTGGGATCTGGTAGTGCCTAAGTAGCACTGACTTAGCTCTTTTATTCCCTAATCTCACCCTCTGTGCTTGTGGAGCCCGAGCAACTCTCTGCAGTGCACACTCCCTGACAGCAATTACTTTATGCAAAAAGAGTGGAGGAGTTCAGTGAGCGGCGTGAGTGAGAATAAGCCTCCGCTGAGCTCAGGCTGTCGGCGGGCTGCAGCATTCCAATAGGACCAGTGCGCTTCCCCTGGGCAGCAAAGGCCAGCGAGGAGGGAGGGGACAAGGCAAAGGACAGCTCTGTAGAGCTACGATAGTGGCTTTGTTGTGACACCCCCCATCCAGCAATCATACATGATGTATAATGCTGCTGTAAAAAAAGTCCTAAATAATCACATTGATTCATTGGTATTATGTTCATCATGGACGGCCATCCCTCCACAATCAGTCCGTACATTTATTTGCATTCATTTTCTCACCAAGAGACTGTTGAGAAGCTTGATACTACTCTCAAACCTGCGCTAAAAATGCAGCGACCATCACCAGGGGAAACAGCCACCCTGATTTGGTCCATTGATATAAAAAAAATGCCTACCAGCACCCCTACAGCTGGTCAATTCAAATGACATGTTGCAGTTGCCAATCCAGGAAGTCACTACAAACAGAACAAGAAAAAGCCAAGCACCAATGCATTCTCGGAAAGTGTGCAAAAACATTAAAATTGCATGCCCAAATATTGAACTATTCCTTTAAATCCCACCTGCAACTTTCTCCCACTCACTTGATTCCATCTTCCCTACAGAGCTTATCTACGTCACAGACAGATTGCCTTCGCCAGCAGTGTCCACCCCCCCACACCTGTAAAAATAGCTCGTGTGTGTCATTCTCATAATGCTAGCAGGATCGATACACCCATTCCCATTTTTAGCTGCACTGCCCCTTTGCCCACCCACGCCCGCGAATAGGACAGCTTGCAAAACCCGGCCGCCGTGTCAGCTAATCACAGCCCTATTGCTTCAGTCACTCGTGCCCCATCGTTGGCCCGCACCGGCTGCCTGCCCAGCGCCGCTGGAGATTTTACCCAGAGGTCAGTGGGCTGGCCGGCTTGTCTCAGTCCAAACTCCCCTCCTGCCAGGTGGATCAGAGGGAGGCTAGCAGTTCGCTTCTCTGCTGAGAAAATGAGATCACACCGCCACAATAGGGGGGCTGCCTTTGGAAGACCTTCATTCCAGGCTACAAGATAATAGCGGAAAACCATTTGCATCAACCGAGGGGACATTATAATAAATCAGGCACCGTGATAAATTATCTTAATGCTCGGCGCTAACAGGTGTTAACCGACTCTCAGTTATTGTCATTTAGCGGCAGCTACAGAGCTAAAGAAGGCTTCTGTGCTTTGTTTTGTTTTGTTTTTTTTAATGGAAATGTAAATTAGCGGCAACTCTCAACTGCTCCAGAGATACACAATCTTTGCATTGAGGCACCCTGTCATATTCTAATTTATATGTGCAAACTTGAAACAGTGAAAATAACATTATAGCCTTACAGAAAAATAAAGTCCTTCAGTAATTGCAAATTTAATTGCTTTTCAATTGTTACTATAATTCTACTCACTGAGCTAGCAGATGATAGAGATTTAATCCAGTATACAGTCAGGGGTCTAACTGGTTTAACCACTGATCCTTGTTGAACTGCATAATCTTACCATTGAAGATGCATTGGTCATGTTTGTGACCAATGCATCAGTGATTATAGCAGAAATATGCAGGCTGTTTAGATAGATAGATAGAAAGTTGATGAACTGCTTCTCTGCATTTAATTTCTAAGATTTCTAAATCTTTTATGAATACAAACATATACGATACATACGCACGCACAGCGCACACACACCAGAGGATGCAGATTTCGGGAACCTTGGAGGGCAACATATGATGGCCTGAGGCGGCATCTCTGTGGTCTGGGCATCAGTCACTTCCCTCAGGGCTGCCAATGGAAACATAAACAAGCAACAGTCCTCCTCTGCAGGAGAGCATTCAAGAAAAGGCATTCAGTGTGAAATATTCTCAGTAATAACACAGGTATTTGTGTAGATTTGTTGTTGTCAGCCTTGCTGTCCCCACCCTTGTTTGGACTCTTTATGCTAAACTAAGCGAACCAACAACCGTACAGATGTGAGACGGGTATTAATCCTCTTCCCTTTAATTTATGGCAGGAGAGCTAAGCTAACAGATCGGTAGCCTCAATTTAGAGCATTTCTCAACATGTTGCACTATTCCTTTAAGTTCCGAGCCGAGCCGCTAACCCTGCGGCGTCTTATTGAGGCAAGTGAAGGAATACCCCAAGATGATGGCTGTGAACTCACAAAGGGATCTTTTTTTCCCCCCACCTCAGATCTCAGAGAAACCAGTGCACCAGTGTAGGGGCACATACTGAAGAGACACATATACGTACTGTATATATACACCTGACCTGACTCCTTCATCTCTCAGCAATATAGAGCACCTGAACTTTTTCTGGCTGTGATAGATGGATGGCAGAAAATCCCCATGGGGCAGGTGATTAAACAGGAAGTAAGGAGAGTCACTGAGCAGACAGGGGGCTGGCTGGCTGACTGACCCCCCCGCCTCAGCCGCTCACTGATCTGCTGCTACAGAGAGTAGAAGAGAGGAGGGAAAAGAATGAAAGGGAGCCATAGATTATCAATAAAGTCAATGTGGCATTGTGTTACACCTGCCCTCTGACCTAAGCAGGGTTACTAGCGCCGATATCCCTATTGTGATGTCTGCAAGCTGGGATTCAACAGGACTAATGGAGGAGACAGCTGTAATTTATCTGTATTCAACAACTGGATGTTGTGCACTTAATAGGGTTTTTTCCATTCAGTAAAGTTCTGATTATAACGATTGAGAATTATTAACTAGCTTACCAACTGAACCATAACACATGTGACACTGTAAAGTCTGTGTGCAGACTCAAGTGAAATACTTTCTCCATGTTTCTCCTATTTCTTTATTTCACACAGTGGGATTTATAAATTGCATTAAGAAAAAAAAGAAAAAAGGATTATTTCTTTTAGAGTATTTGATTTTGGCGTGATTTCTTCTTACATTTCATGTGACGTCTCATTTGTGCAAAATTCTCACATTAGCATGCAAATTATTCAAAAATGATCTGGCGGTCACTTTATCAAAGCATTATCTCTTCATACCTAATTAGGATTCAAGTCACAGTCAATGAAAAGCTTGTTTCAACATATACCGCATATCACCGCTGCTTCTGTGCAGTAATGCCACCGAGCTGAAATCTGCCTTAGACCTGCTACTTTAATTCATCTCCAGCATCCCATGTTTAATTTTTAGCCTTGGCTGCCCACAGGGACTTTAACCCTTTCTGCTGTCTCATTTTAATCGGATGCTTTTTTTGTTAAATGTTTAACTTAAATTGGGAGCCTCATAAATATTCCAAATCACTCGTCCTGTGTTTGATGAGGAAATGAGCCTCGTACTACCCGCCGTGATTCCCCAGGCAGGCAGACAGGGAGGGAGGGGGCAGGAAGAAAAAAAACCTACAACTTAACTCTCGAAACTAGACCTGCGCGGCGCTCTGACAGCCAACATTAGCGAGCAGCAAATTGTTTTAACAATGCGAGGGCCGCCTTTGTGTCGAGATAATGATGATATCTCTTTTCTGTGGCGCTGCACACTGCTGAGGTAATCCTTAAGGTCCCCACTGTCATCGTTGCCTGAGAGCACTTTTTATGGTCTGAAGGGACAACAGCTCGTGCTTGAATATGAATCTCACTGCTCTGACCCAGAGTTTACCTGTGACACCATGATCCGGGGTGATGTTGTAGCATGCTCTCAGAATTCCTACATATATTATGTGATATGTTTGTCACAAGTGACACAAGTGACACAAGTGCGTGCATACAGTTACCGAAATATCAGAGAATCCCAGCAAAGGTCAAGCAGCTTTGACCTTTGAGTTAGTCAGATAGGCCAGGGCCAGTTTCAGAGTTTTCTCTCTCTCTCTCTCTCTCTCTCTCTCTCTCTGTCTCTCTGTCTGTCTGTCTGTCTGTCTGTCTTTCCCTCCCCTGGCTCTGTGGTCATTAATCTTCCACGCAGGTGCTGAGGACTTCTGACCCTCTGCTCCACTTCCTCCATTAGCACCATGACAGCTCTACTGTAAGGTTCATATACTCAGCCGTATTTCCATCCCTCTTGTTCCCACACCACTTCAACCGGTCTGGGAACTAAAGCCCACTGTGTCCCCTTCACTCCTCGAAGCTTCAATTACACTTGTTTCGGTGCAGCTTTATCGTCCAGCCGCAGCATTACAGTAAGAGTTTGGGATATAAAGAATAACAGGATAAGGTTACAATAACTTTCTTCTGCATGTGACTAAATATGCAGCTCAGGACATCAAAATTATAATCAAGGATTATACAGGGATAATCGAGCGAGTCTTAAACATGATGACACTACAAGAGTAACCACAGCTGTTATTCAAACTGCCAAAAAAAGGACTTATCTCATTAAGCCTCCCTACAGCAGGAACAAGTGCTGGATGTAATCACAAACTGTAAATGCATCTTGTCAGAAAATAAGCATTAGTGTCTTTTACGTGAGTAAAAATTACCAGTACTACAGCATAAAATTATCTACTACTAGTAAAAGACCTGCATTCAAAATATTACTTAAATATTACTTAACCAACAGTACAAGTATCATAGGTAAAATATACCTGCACAGACATGTCAGCTGCATTTTAGTATTGTGGCTGGTTGAGGTGATGCCAATGAATGGAACTATTTTACATGCTCTTTGTTTAAATCTTTTTATAATACATTATTTTTCTTGAATAAAAATCTCAATCTGAAAATGTCTTACTTAGTCTGTTGAACATGCTCTGAAGTAAACATGTCCCTGTCCAATGTAATGGTAAAGTGTAAAAGAGCAGAAAATGGGAATCCAAAACTGTGCATTCCACCACGAAATTCACGCCTCTCAAACCTCCTCAGTATAAATGACTGCTGGAAAGTTACGTATAAGAAGTACATATCCTACAGCTCACATGTACCAGCGTAATGATACTGTGACAAGACCACGACAACATCAGCTGGAGAACAATGCACCAACTCTCTCTGGAGGCTCTTATTTTCATCACTGTCTCTCTGGGTACATCCCAGTCAGAGTTGTGAATCCGTGCCATGTTCTGAGGTCGTGACCCCTCCGATCCTCTGAAGCCGCCTCCTGCCACAGAGTTTCAGTTTCACAGCAGAGGAAGCCCTCACACAACAGCTGGACTGGCTCCTGCACGAAACGTGCACACACACACACACACACACGGACATTCACACATCCTCACATCACACGCAGGCAAAAACCTACACCAACGCACACAGCCAGTCGCTTTAACATATGCAGCATCTCTCTGCGCATCCTCTCGCAGGCCGCCATACGCCCCGGCCCAAGGCAAAGGAAAACACAAATGTCAGTCAGGATGGGGAAAGGTTACAGGGAAGCCGAGAGCTCGATCCTGTTAATTTGCTCCCCGGGGTTGGAGGAGTCAACCAGCAGAGTGATCTGGCTCCACTAACTCATGAGATATATCCAAAATACCAACTCCCGCAGCCGTCTGCAGACATCGACGATAAAGAAGGAGCAACTTCACGGGGAGGGAGAAGTCAACCACCTACAACTCACACACACTCCTGTATTTGGCTGAATATAAATATGCCACTATGCTCATACTGTCATGAAAAAGAGAAGAAAAGTTAAGCCACAATGCATGTACATTTAGAGTATAGCTCCACAATTGTTCCCCACACTGTTACACGCATAAGTAAAATTACTCAGACGGTATGGAAGAGTTGATAGCATAGATTGTTTAAAACAATCCTACGAGGACTGGGACTACAGTCTATGTCCTTTTGGGGGTGGACGTGGTGTGAACGTGGTGTGTGTGCATATTCCTGGTGGTCCTATCCAGACGGTGTGTCTGACTTTCAACACGTCTCTCCTCCCCATCTCACCGAGGTCACCTCGTTGGTATCGCAAGCGCAGCAGTCACATTGTGCTTCAATGCAGACAGATTGCTTATAATAACCGTTAGAGACCTTTCATTTTTCCCCGTCAGCTATTTGCGGGGATAATTTTGGCACCCCTTAAGGATTCAACTCCCCCTAATAAGAGGATAAAAATAAACAAGCGAGTTGTTGAAGCACTATATTGGGATGGCGTAATCCCATTTACAAGTCTGAACGCACTCTGGCCAATAAAATCAAACCCCAGCAACATTGTTATATGTGGCAATTTTCACCATTTCTAAAACAAGAAATGACTGAGTGCTACTGTGGGCTTTTAGAGCGCCAGGATTTACTAAATGGATGAAACGTCACTTTCCAAATTTCATTACTAAAGACCTACAGCGAAAAAATGCTCAGTCAATTCATGTACCATAACAAATATTAGGTACATTTATTTTTGGTTCAGCTATTGACCACTTTGGCAGCAGATTACATTATAAGTCTATTTTAATTTACGATATAGCAGTTTAAAAACAAGTTTCAAATTCTGCAGAAGTGGAGCCTATCGATTCCTGCGTCGAGATGCAGACGTGGCGGAGCTTTGCCGTCAGCTCTGTCCATCACAGCTGATCTGAGAACAGCCTGACAACCACATAACTGTACAGTCCACGGGCAACACTTCATTTGTTCTGTTCTTTTGATCGTCATTACAAAAAGTGGGACGAAACGCTCCTCGGCTATGACAAGAAGATACTCTGAGACATTAAGCAGAGCGGAGAGATTAGGTAAATGAATCAAGTGGTGGAAGTTGGAGATGAGAATGGTACAAAAAGGTGATGTATTAAGAGAGAATACAAAGCATCGCAGGGTGAGATAGAAAGAGTCGGGCGAATTAATCAACAGAGGCTGAAGGACAGAGGTTGAAGGAGTAAACTAATGTCGGCTCTGCCTTGAGTGAGATGGACATTTAAAAACATAGCCAGAGATCAATACATGCAAGGCTATCTCTGTAGATAAGATCTATCCATTACTGTCTTCAAAGTTGAACGCATTTAATTCTGCTCTCTAATTAAAACAACTGTTTGTTCCAACCAACATATATATGTACAGCCTTCGGCAAAGAAAACGTTGCAACAACTCTTCTTGGGAGGTGTGAGTTATACAGTGTTATCTGCAGGAAATATAACCCTCGGTATGTGTTCATAATGTGTGAAGATAACCTATAAAGCAGTGGCTCAAAACGGGGGGTTCACTCGGGGGCACGGAGTCTCGGCAAAGGGAAAAAATAAATAAAATGGAAATGTGTGACATGGACTCCGGGCATCTATTTATCCCATTTCCTATACTCTCTTTATGTATCTAATATTTCTAATTTACCACCGTCCAGGAAAAGTGACACAAGAAGCCATAAATTCTCTTCTAATTCCAAATAATTCCGATTACATGGACGAGTAGTTTTCAATCAGAAAGATAATCTGGATGATAGATGGTGGGATAATTGGCTGTCTCTGCCACGTAAATATTGTGTCGTTCTATTAATCTTGCCGAATGAAGTGTCAAGCTGTCACTCATTCGTCAAACTGAATTAGGAAATATAACGAATAAATAAATGCACGCGGGCGGCAAGTGGATATGTGCGTGTGCTTGTGTTTGTGCGTGTGTGTGTGTGCATGAGAGAGAGAGAGAGAGAGACAGAGACGAAGAGATAAGATGAGATGAGAGCAGGCAGCTGCAGTGGCCCCTCAGTCAAAGTAGGAGACGGGGGAAAGGGAGACTTAGAGAGATGAGTGTGGTGGTTGTCTGAGCTTAAGTATTTGTGTATTTTGTGTGTGTGTGTGTGTGTGTGTGTTTTAAAAGTAATAGAAAGACGGGGCAGGAAAAAACAGTAAAACATAGAAATGGGATGTTTATGTGGACAGAGGATGGAGGACTCTCAGCTCTGCCTCCCCTTCAGCGAGTATAAAATCATCCAGAGTATTACACATCTTAAAACATTACTGCGTAACAATACACTGCGCTTAATCTTGCTAAAGGCATTTTTATCAGGACGGATACCCTCAGAATTACATTGTCTTTTCTGTCGCAGGGTCCATATCTGTCACGTGTCAAAGGCAGCTCAGGTCGCTGAATATTTCTACCCACCATCAGGTAAGATTGTTTCTACCTCAGAGGCAAAGCGGGCCATTTGTTCAATAAAATAAACTCGTGAGGATATTCACCCTGCAGTCCCGTAATATATATGATAAATATTACACTTATATTTGAATGTATGAAACAGGAGGCCAGTTGGGAACCTTGTGTAAGTTGTAATTAATATGCAAAAGGTATTTTTTCTATCTTTCAAGAGGTGATAAATATCTCATCTACTCTTTAACCTGTAAGACAGGAAGATTAAAAAAAAAATCGAGCCTTGACATCCTCTTAATTTAATTTATAAAGATCATAATTAACGACGTGCGGGCTGCAGGGAGACCCCATTTCAGACTGGAGACAGAAAGGGCCTCAGTCGTAAGAATCAAAATGAAGTTTTCATTGAATTCCGAATTAAATCTCAAATATCAGTAATTTCACAGAAAAGGTCAGCTCTAATGGAGTCCCCTCCCTGCTTTTTAATATCTCATATTTCTCTTGAAGGAGTCGATCTGGCGCGACGCAGGCCGCTAATTGTGGCCAGTTAATTAATGGAACCATCAGGTGTTTGCAAAGGCAAACAAAGCGCCCGGCTCTCCTAAATCATCGGTGCCCTTCGACACGGTTATTATCTGCCGGCAGGTGAACCCCAGCCTTGACGCATGACAGATTAGATCTTCTCCGAGGATGGGCTGTCCATTTATCTGCCTGATAAACTCAGAGCCTCTCTCCATTTTCAATCATCAGAAAGGAAATGAGATTAACAATCTAATGATGCCAGCACCCTCCGCACGCACGCACACACTGGCATGCAAAACAGCACTCATGCACTCATGAGCAAATGTCCACTTATCGTAGCTTTGATTATGAGCACTGGAAAAGGCATCTGATCAAATTAATATGTTCGATATATGAGAAAACACAAAGCTTTTTTTTTTTTGGTGCAGGAATCCAACTCCCTCAGTTTCCATTCTCCCTGCTCTGCTGTGTCCCTGTTAAATCATACAGTGCACCGTGGGTTCACACTGTTTCACAACGGTCCGGGCCTGTTATTTCACAGCCCCCCCCCCATACCTCAGACCTAAATTTACAGTGCAGGGCTCGTGTGCCCCCCTGCTGCACTCCCCCCGCGGGTCAGCCCCCTCCCCTGCCGTCCCTGACACGCATAGCAAGCATCCTGGCCCTCGTAAAGCTGACATCTTCACTAAACTATGCTAACAAGGCTGTAGTGATTTGTATATGCACAGCCTGGTGGAACGTGGCATTGGGGGGGTTCGGGGGTGGTGCAGCAGAAGAAGGTGGGGAGGAGATCGGAATCCGGCCGTGTGGCGGGGGTGCGGCTAATCAAAGCGCCGCCTCGTGAAAAGGGGCTCCAGCGTACGCCGACAAAAAAACATATCTGAAGGCTTGCATTGTGTAAGGTGACAGAACAGGAACCCCGGGGTCCGGTGAGCGGGGGCCGCGGAGCCTTTCAGCTCCGTGATGTTTCCCTGCAACTGGGATTTATAGACTCAAGACTGAATGGCTTGTGCAGGTGCAGAGCGCAGACAACTGCTCTGCTCTGCCGATGCAATATATTACTGAGCCACAAACATCAGCCGCGGTGTCAACGTGAACAACTCTTATTATTTAGGGCTGTGTCTTTTAAAGGTGATGAGCTTGAATGGCTGGGAGGGTGGAATCAAGCCGGGCGGGGGGTGGGGGTTCAGTTTGAATGTTGTTTACGTTATTTACGAGAAATGTGAGCTATGTCATTGATGAAATGAATTCATTTGCTTTATTCGCCATATATAGATTTTCCTATACATTTATTATACATCTATTTATACTCTGATGTGTATACACACCTGCAGTGACCTGGGGAACAGTGTCCACCGCTCACTTGCCGGTGATTGAAGGCCCTGTTGGCGCTCTTTTAACGGCCGACAGGTGAGGCTTACGCGGATGAGAGCGGCGGCCCTGTCGCGACCCGGCCGCTGCTAATTCGATAGAACTTACAGTTAAAATTATATTACACTTCATTAAAACACACTTCTCTTTTAATCTGTGTAGGAATGACATTCAGAAGGTGCTTGGTTAATAAGATCACTCCGCGGAAAGACCCTCAACTTTGAGGCGGCCGTGCGGCACGTGAGTGAAAACCTTGGTTGAGCAGAGAAGGCTTGAGGTAGTTTTTCATATTTTACATACAAAACACGATGAGCTCAAAGGCTCCGCCTTGATCAGCTACAGCAACAGCAAACATGAATGTATCAGCATTAATAATTATAGATTAGTATACCATTCACACGGTCTCTTTTCATCTATTATAGGCACTTACACTTTGAAAGGTGTAGTTCTGACTCACTGAAAAGGCACCACTGTCCTACACAAACACGACACACACCTACAGTCACGCTGTATATCTCTCATAAATCAGTCCATCATTATCAGATATCCCTCTTCACGTAAGAGCAAACCCGCGTGATACAACCGATGCAAAGTTAAATATGAATTTAAGGTCAAAGGGGTCACATCACACGCCAGGGTCAGTACACTGCAAAAAAGTATTTGTCTGAATAGTCACTTTGAATATGAAATCTGAAAGACATTTACATAATGTTAGGTTTCTTCTTTTAATTAAAACAAATGTCAAAGTCATGACGTGTGATTTCTCTTATCTCTCAAAAACACCTGAACATTTTGCTGCAAAAATCTATTAAAAGCATCGTCATTTCCTCTGCGTAAGATAAATGACATTTTGAGGCTGGAGATCATCTGTGCGACTGGCTGTACACATCTCTCTCTCTCGGGGTCAGCCGGCAGTGAGCCGGGAGAAGTGAATGAGAGGGCTGGTTCTGATCTGGCTGTCAGCGTGGCCCTGAGTGGGCTGTGTGGAGCTTCTGTCAGAGGGTGTCAAATTTCCACGGCCCACACTGTGGCCCTCTGTCCTGCTCGTGGCTGCGGCTCAATGGGCCCTTTGATGGGCCACCCGAGGCCTTTCATCGTGCACCTTGCCACAGAGCACGGGGGCCTGGGTGGGGGATGGGGGGCTCGTGCTTCACAACACCTGGCAGGTATGCAAAACCACGTGCACAGCCCAAAACAAAAGCCACTCTGTCAAGCGTTTATTGGAAATTAATTTCCTCTCCTCCGTCTTTATGCACTCATAAAACACAGGATGGAAAAGAACGGGATGATCCGGGACACGTGGGCAGTCACGGGAAGCAGCACTGTCAATGGGTAATCAGGGAAATTACAAGACACTGTGAATTTCATATTGATATTTGAAATTGATATATCTCATGCACATAATTTCAGATTCAGATCATTACAGAGACACTGTAAAAGGGAAAAAAATGCTGTAGCTGTTTGATGATCTGCTGGAGAAAAGGTGACTTGTGATCATGAACTGGAATCCTCGGCGATTAGCATTGAAGTTACGAGGTTATCATGCAAGAGCACAAAAATCTGTTTTAAACCCCAAAACACTAAGAGTGCAGTGGAAATTAGACAGTTGCATCTGTCTTGGGGCTTATCGTACTTGGCCCTCTCCTGTTCCCATACACCTGCCCCCTGCTTTCCTCTGCCTTCCACTCCTCGGCCCCTGCCCCGTGCACTGCAGGGCCCATCCCTGGGATCATCCCCTTCCTCCCTTATCTGCAGTTCAAAGCCTGTTGACTGAATTATCTCCCAGTGGTAAGAGAGAAAGGAAACAACTGTCGGCAGCTCCCAGTGAGCCAGAGACAAACTCTTCTCCGACAGCTGGTTGGTTAACCGGGCTTTACCGCCTCATCTCAAGGTGGTGGGATGGATGGGAGCGGGGGAGTGGGAGACAGCGCAGTGTAAGGACACATCAGCGTCCGCACACGGAGCTCCCCGCGGGACAAACGGGTTCAGTGTTTCCCTGTCGGAGGGAGCCGTGTCATGAGATGAGCGGAAGCTGAGCTCTCAGGTTTTTGAGTGGCGCTTGACTGAGGTGTTGAGAGGAGAGGCGTGGTGGCCGGGTCCGCGGGAGGACAGAGGGTAGATTTAACCAGCGGGCCGAGGGGAAGAAAGAACAGGGGCCGCTCTGCAGGATCTGAAGCCAGAACACCTGCGTTCACTGATCAAAGGCGTCGCCTGTGTGCGTACAGTACTACTTCAACCATATTGTTTCCGTAACGATCGCAGTTACTGAGCTTAATTGAATAGTGAATATTTTTGGCAAAATGTGTCTCCACCTGCACCTTAACCAATATGACATCAGGATGCTAATTCAAAACTTAGCTCCTCCCTCAGACACTGTCCTTGCTAACCAACGCTACTAGCATGCAAAAGAGAACAGATGAGGTGATGTGATACCAGTGAAGACTGCAGCTCGCCTATGGTTCGAGGTTTTACTCAGGTAAAAGTCGGCCTTGTCGATGCGGATGCCGTGGCTTCAGCTCCTTAAAGAAACTTAAAGGACCATTTCACTCTGCTGTGCCGCGTGGGAACTGCAACTCTGGGACTGTGAAGCAGTCCCACAAACATCAATGAGTTTGGATTTTCATTGCTTGAATAACCATTTTGTCCTGGCCTGACTGTTACCAGCTGTTGGCCTGAAGCATATTCACATACTGTACATTAAAGAAAACACAAACAAAAAGAACCCCTACACATCTGCACTGACGACATCAACGTGGCCAGTCAGCATAAACGATTTACCACCATATGGCTCAACCCTTAACTACAGTATGGCCTGTTAGATACAGGTGATTTAAAGAAGCCCAAGTCCTCCACATCCACATAGACCCCCCCCAACCCCCCTCCCCCACCCCCACCCCCCCAGCCCCCTCGTCTGTCTTGGCTCTCTGGCACACAAGGTCATCCCCTAGCCAGTCACGACACTCCAATTAAGGCGACTGATGGACGCAGCTAATTGGTAGGATTTATAACCTCCTTTTATTATGCTTTATGAGGAAGGCAAGTGGAGGGCATTACCATTTATAGGCCCCAGGCTCCATGCTGGATCGCTGTCATTCGCTACTGTCCAGCCTGGAATACTGCGGCGACCCGAGCAAGGAGGAGACGGGACGTCTAAATGTCCCCTCACCACTACGTCGTGCAGACTCAAAAGCCAAAGGATATGACATGACTGAGAAGAGAGGAGGGCGGAAAGGGACGAGGGAGAGGGGACAGAGTTAAAGACGGAGTGGAGCACCCGGGGAGGCAGGAGAAGGCAGGCAGGGCCCCCGTAATGAGTGTGTGGTTATTGATTGTATTGTCAGGGTGGCTGACCAGGGTCCCGTGTGCTATGGGCCCCAGTCCATCTGTGGACAATGCAGTCAGTTACACCTCACTGCTCCATCTAATAAAGAACAGGCAGATTGATGTCACTGGTACGGTTGAACTCTACCTAACACTCACCAGCACAACGCGGTGTGCGCGCACACACACATGCACACACGCACGCACACACACACACACACATACAGCAAGGCACGTGTGTACAGTGGGACAATCACGAAGCAGTGAAATCATTTTCATTTCCTTTCCTGCCAGAGTAAAAATGATAGGAACCATGGTTTACAATGGTTAATATGATAATGTAGATTTGCCACTAATGATTATTGTTCTTATCAAATACTGTGTGGATTATTTTACCATCAGTCTATTGTTTAGTCTCTCAGATGTCATATAAGCCATGGTACAACATACAAATAGAGAGAAACCCTGAAAATCTGGAATCTAATGTTTTCTCATTTTTTCTTGATAAATGACTCAATTTGTTATTGCATTACGTAAATTGTACATTACTTTTCTTTTCATCCACTGATCAGTTACTGAAGCATTGATCTCAGCACTTCCTCCAGTGTGTTTGTAGGATTTGAAAAAAATAAACATACATGCAGGTGTGAGCTCATACAAAGAGACACATAAACATGTTATGTGCAGCAAAAGAAAAAGAGGTGCTGAAGAAGAGTGCCGTCTGTCAGGAGATCTGTCTGAGCGTGTCATGCAGGGACACCATGCCACGACATCCGTCACTGGGACAACACAGCCAACAAATCAGCAATACCAGTCTGCCAGGGATCATTTCGCGACATGTGATGGTGGCTGGCATTCTCGGCTAACTGACTGCCAGCGTATCAGGTCAGGACCTTTGTATAAATGACAGAACAACTGCAGCCATAATGAAGACCGTGCTCCGCTGGTTAAAGTCGCCTCCTCCCCAGAGGAAGTCGGCGCCTCCACCCGAACACTCGCCTGGACTCCAGCCCCGTAGCCTCCGCAGCAGCAGCACACAAGCGATTACTCCTGCGCAGCCAGCCAAAACACAAAAATCAATAAACAATCTCAACGTTTCTGAGGGCCCTGCGTCTGACTTAATAAATGTCTCAATCCACTGTTATGACTTCATTTTGCTTTAACGTCTTCTTCATGTGCATCTTTTGCCGATCAATTAGAGAATGGAGTGCCCCTCCTGTCACGACACCTGCCCTCCATCCGCTGCTGCAGCACACACACATACACACACACACACACACACAAAATCCCAGACTCAAGCACAAGGTGAACAGTCATTTTAATCCTTGAAATTAGATATGTTTTGAAAGCGCTCACTTAAAGGGCTCATTAAGGTCATGCCATCTAATTATTCAACATCAGGTTCATGGGTTCAGTAATTTTATCTTGGGCTTGGTTTGAGGTATGTATGATTTTTTTTTTCATCTGTGTATTCTCTGGTCTCACACGGCCTGGGCTCAGCCAGGTAATGAGACATATATGTGGTCTAAGCGTGCAGGAGTGTCGCCATTTCTGGGCTGTCAGCGGCAATGACGGCCGCAGCATCTTTCTCTTCAGGCTGCTCCGGCTGTCAGGGGCCTTAATCCCGGCGCGGCGTGGATGACAGGTGAGTGGTGCCAGAGCTCCTGGTCTGTGACTGGAAGCTGAGGGAGAATTTCACGCGCGCCCCCCTCTTGTCTCCCATCGATTCTGCCACTTCCCATTATTGTCAATCAGAGCCGCATCATCTCAGCAGGAGGAGCTGTGCAGCAGGCAATCGCCGGGGGCCGGTGGGGTGCGGAGAGCAGCGTGCCACATGCCTGCCAGCCACTGCGCCAGCACGGAGCCACCGGGAGTCTCACTCAAGAGGTTGCCCGGGCAGGGTGCCACAACTAAAACTGAGACCTTTTGCAATGAGCGCACGGGGGTGAAACCTCTGGAGCGGCTTTGCTTCGAAAAAAGGAGCAGCAGAGGCCCTCGCCACAGCAGGAAAGCAATGCCACTCTGTCAGACGTGGCCACCTTGTTAGAAAAATGACATAATAACAATGACGGGAATAATGTAAGAGAGGCAAAGCACTGTTCTGCAGGTTAAGGAGGGTTTGGGGAGGGGGGCCCCTCCTTAAGTGAGCTTCCAGCGTGGCCATGCCCCCCCCCCTCCGGTGGCTCCTGAACCAGAGTGGCGTGGTGCCGCGCAGGCGTCCTGGTCAGGTAAGGCAACCATGCGGCAGCTATAAGCCCCGGAGATTGATGGGAGTGGTGCCCTCCCTCCCTGCGCTGTAAAAGATTATCCGCTCACCCGCTGGAAACAAAGCTGTGATGGAAATTCGTCTCGCATCATCAGCAGCAAAATATCTACACGGTGAAGCGGGAGTCTCTCATTTTTCATGGGCTATATATTAAATAAAAAAGGGCATTAGAGAAAAGGGGAAGGGGGTGGTCTGAGTGATAGCGCTAGTTAGTATTTTTTTTTAAATGGGCCACTTGAATCAGGGAGATTATAAGGTTTTTATTGGCTGTCAGGAAACACAACTTTCTGCGTACTTCACCCGCTGAAGCTCGTAAGGCTCTGATTAGAATGCCAGCAGAAATGAAAAGGGATGATGCCGGCGTAAAGACACGGGAGAAGCAGCAGGACAAGCACAGATGCCCCGGAATCTGCTCTCCCTCAAATACACAAGAGGGCCGACACATGCACCAATAAAGCGCAGGGTGAAGGGAACGGGCCGCACATAAGCTTTTAGACTGAATTTACACGCCAAGTTTTACAGTCAGATCCAATGATAGAGCCCGAGCCCACATCACGCAGAGTGTTATCTCTCAGTAAGTGAATATTGCATTCAGCTGATATGTGATATTTGAATTTCCCATTAGAGTGGGAATGTGTGTCGGGAGTGAAAAAGCTCAGCGATGCCTGCTCATTTCAGAGCAGGCAGTGAATGGAAACCTTGCTCCACAGTTGCAGTGTGTCATCGTGGTGATAAGGATGAAGTGATGGAGGGGCACTCCTGATGGGGGGGGGGGGTGGGGGGCACTAGTAAGAAAACTGACTGCTGTTACTCACAGGGTCACCTACACAGACGCCTTCGAGTCAGTTTGACGACTCACCGCCATTTGCCAGAAAGTCAACCGACTCGACCGCCGATCGCTGTGAGCTTCTCCAGCGGCTCAGAAAGCGTTTTTAAAGCGGCAGATTGAAATCAGTCATTATATTGACTCGAGAGACTCCAGTCTGTTCACGTCTGTCAGTTTGTTCAAACTCAGCTTTCAATTTCCCCGTAGTGGAGAGAGAAAGAGAGGGTAACATCAAACTCCTGAACATGACAGAGCTGGCTCTTTTCTGACGAGAGGAAGCCATTGATTTTTCCTCCATTTCACCATCAATCTGGCGGAGAAGAGGTGGCTGTGGGTGCTCAGACAGCTGATGATGTGATTTGTAACCGGGGACCACCGGTGAGCGGAGAGAATTGCTCCGACTCTCAACACGTGGCAAAGTGACTACCACCGTCTTCAGCATTCAGCCGCAAGATTAACAGTGGGGGATCTACTGATAATCTCCAGCGGCTAAGGGAGTATTTTCTCTGCAGGCCACACTGCAGCCACACTAACATTTGTATTCAAGAGGATCTGTGTGAAATCTTGTGGGGATTGTGTCAGTCCACTGTGAAAACTATGCTCGGGCTGCAGCTAACAACTAGTATAATGAGCAGTTACTCTGCCGCTTATTTCCTCGACTTATCAATAATTATTTAGTCCATAAAATGAAATATCCTCATCATAAATTCCCACAGCCAAACATGATGTCTTCATATTGCTAGACCAGAAGTCACCAATACAAAGATACTCCCTTCACAATGACACAAAACAAAGGAAAGAAAAGAAAATCTTGACATTTTAGACACAATCATCAATACTTAATACTAAAGCAAATACCTGAAGAAGTTATTACATTCCCATCAGCTTCCGCTGTAGATTCTCTGTGTACAGTACTAATTAGCAAATGCGCATGCTAACGCGCTAAACTTAGGTGGCGAACACGGCTAGCGTTACACATGCTGAACATTCCCGTGTTAGCATGTGACTCAAAGCACACCTGTGCCTTTTCTACAGTCTGGTGGGGTTTCTGTTTGACTACTTACTTTGACAGCCGTTAAAATACTTTAAGGCCAGCCAGTGGTTGAGTGAATAAAATGCTTACCATGTACGGTGCTTCCGGTTTGACCCAAATCAGAAGGTCAGGAGCCATCGTCGTAAAGTAATGAACACGTCTCTCTCTCTCTCTCTCGAGTGTTTCCTGCCTCTCCATACCATAACCATATAATACAAAACAATGTGAAAAAGTCCATTAAGAAACATACGCTGAGATGTGAATGGAAGTACATAAAGGTACAGGCCTTGCATCTTCACATACACATTTCACATCATTAATGATCGGCAAAATTAATTCATTGCACACAAATTCAAATGAAAGGTTACTGTGTTGTTGTTTTTTTCTTTTAATACTTGTGACATGGAGGAATGATTATAACATCACCTATGACATGAAGGCAAGACATTACATAATCTATCATTTTGACAAGACACAAATGACATACGCAGAAGTACATTTCTTAAAACGGCCATCCTATCCAAAATACTGCAGTCCATAATTATGTTCATATAGATTTATTAAAAAGCAGAGTGTCAACCTCATACTGACAAGTATTTTGACATATGAATAACAGAGCTGCACCACAGGTTGATGGAGTTTTACCATTATAATGTCTCTTTAACATCAACTGACACTGTGCAGGCTTTCTAAGGGAGCAATCCTCTTTCGATCATTTGCAAAGCAATTACGCATGCCTCCACTGCTATTAAATATAAAGATAACAGCCTATGAGATAAGATGCTATTTGTATCACGTATCAACTGTGGATTGCTGCACAAGAGCCCTGATATCAGGGAGATATACTTAAATCCTTGTAAATGAAATTAAAAAATACGATAGTAAAAAATTAGAGAGACATATCTACTGTACTATCAATCACGAAAATGAATTTATGACTTTAATGTCTTCAGACCTAAATCCTCAATTAATGGACCTATAATTATGCATCACATCATAAATACTACACATTTTATACAGTGCAATCACTTTAAATGCATGGCTTCATGGATAATATGAACTTTTAACATTCCACTGAGCAAGGCAAATACATAAATACTTTTAGCTGCCAAGAAAAAAAAAAGATAATGTCAAATATATTGATCACCACTACACTAACAGTCGCAGGAAAACCCAGAGACCACGCAAGTTGGACTTCATTGTGAGAGAGTGCCCAGATCAAACCAGATCACTTTTGAAATCCAAAGTGATTTGAACCACGGTGACACGCAACATGCATTTGTCAGCAGGAACCAGAGAGCCTCTTTTGCATGTGTTTCTGTCATCACTACACACTACATAGCAAGAACAAACGCCACTGACAAGAAAGGAGCCAAAAAAAGCAAACTCCCCAGTGACCTGTGACCCGGGGCACAAAGGGGGCTGCCCTGCATGCATACAGAGAAGGTTCAAACAGAGTTTATGACTGCATTATCTCCCCTCCGTCTTATCACCTCTCCACCCATCGGTGGACACTAGAAGCCACCATGCAGGAGCAGACAGACCAGGCATCGCTCATTCACTCGCCTCCTAGGTGCCTTTGTCAGGTGATTGCTTGGCGGAAAAAGGAAAACAGATCAATACATCTCCCATGGGCCTGACAGGTAATCTTTACCTGGGATGAAATATGAGTGGTACCAGCCCGCTGGATTCCTTAACTGTAACAGGGCAATTGACTGGCTGCACGGAAGCCATTCCCCCACTTCCTGGCCACTGGAAATTCATTTTGGGGCATGTGGCCCGGCTGAGATGTCATTATGGTGACTGCTAATTACCGGAGTGGCACGTGAGGCGTTTCCTTCTTGCTTCTAATGGAAATGTATTTGAACTGATGCATCTTCCCCCCCTGTCAGTGCCTTGGCACCAGAATGTAGACTGACAGATAAGTCTACTGTGAGAAGCTTAAAACACTAAACAGTCAATACTTGTCAGCGCTTTCAGGGGCATATGTCTTAAAAAAGCCATCAATGTATTCATCAAAAGCTTCTTTTTTTCCTAATTGGGAACATCAACCTGGCCCCATTCCTATCAATCACACGTGTAGTCCTGGTGTTGGAGGGGGCCAAGGTGATGCTGGACTCTCCCGGTCAAGCTGCAGCAGTGGGAGGTGGGGGTGGTGGTGGTGGTGGGGCGGGCTCTCTGCCTCAACACTTTGACTGATTCCTGTGGCAGGATGTCTTGTGTGAGGCATCCATTTCGACGAGTGTGCACACACAGCATTTATAAATGTCATCCC
The DNA here is from genome assembly GCA_016785225.1 of Psettodes erumei. Lineage (NCBI taxonomy): Eukaryota > Metazoa > Chordata > Actinopteri > Pleuronectiformes > Psettodidae > Psettodes > Psettodes erumei. The sequence continues at coordinate 1,085,059 of JAFBJZ010000383.1, forward strand.
TGGCCAACATGATCACATAAAGTCTTCTCAGACGGATTATTGCAGACGTATAACTCACGTTAATTGGCAAATCTCATTCTACTAAATGCGAGTCTTCTCTTAAATAAGGCTTTTAAGTGTCTGAAAAGACACACGACACGTGGCTGATGATTATGCAGCTCATTTCACTGAAAAGATATCTCACAATCATTACAGGAAGTGCGTCAGAAGGGCTTTAAATACGCTTCCTTTTCTTTAAAAACAAAAAGAACGTTCATGTTTTAAGACTAAAACAGTTATCACCCATACGCTTCATGTTGAGCAGAATGTACATGTATTGACTTGTACAGAAAAATGCATTTTTTTCTGAAAACACTGCTTGTTTACCAGCTTGGCAAGAACTGTTGTGTTTGATCTCACTGTATGCTGCCATTGATCTTTTAATGCATCTGATGCTGAGGGAGCCAGGGAAATGTATACCCCAAGGGTAGGTGAAAATAGCGTGTACAACTCTCCTCTCCTGTCTCCAAGAGCTCCTCCAACCCCTCTCTGCTGGCTCTCATCCACTCTGTGCACAGCTCCAAAAGCAACATATCCACCAATGCTGAAAAACAGGCTGTTCAAACAGATTTTGCAGCTGGCCTTGAACTTAAAAACGCGCGGCAAGAAATTTGAATATGGGAGGTAAGCTGCGGAGAACACAGGCGGCCCTCCGAGGACAGCGACTACGCTCCCTCTGTGTTGTGCTAATGAGCACCTTTGTACAAACTGTAGCTTTTCAAATCCATGCTAATAGGAGGCCTGTACTTTGTGTGGCTCTCTACCGGTGGTCGCCTCTCTGAACCCGGTAGCAGCATGTGGTCGCTAAACATTCTGATGCTCTTCTGTCTCAGAGCTAGCGACGTGATGCTGCACAGCTACGGTTGGCTGCCATGAAGAACAGGAGACTGCCCCCCCCACACACACACCCAGCCTCACCTGACCATCCTCCCAGTGTTCCTGCTGACAAACGCTGCAGTACTAGAGTGGACATAATTGTTGGATTGTGAGGTGGCAGGTGGCCTGGAGACTGGAGATGTGGAGAGAGGAGGAGCCGCCAAGTCTCGAGTCAAACGAGGAGCCTCTTTGAGTTGCCGTCTTTCTTGAGGAGATGACGGAGGGCTTAACGAGGCTTGATTGCATTAGCATTTGTCATACTTAGTACACTACCTGGAAAGACTGGATCTAGCAGTAGCATGCTGATTTGAGGAGTAATGATGTGCTTTGTAGGAAGAGGAGTTGAAGACTTCCTTTTGTTGTGTTCTTCCAAGCTTGGGGTAATTGTCCAGTGTTCAGGTGTCCTCATGGTCCCTCCTGGGGGACAGTCTCAGGCTGCGCAAAAGACTGTGAACTTGCTGCCCCTGCAGCCTCGAGGGTTGAAGTGCTACTGTCTCCCTGTGCCTCCTCTGGTGATCCTTATGAAATGGGTTGTTAGCTGCAGAGAGTAGAAAGTGTAAAAACAAGAGAAAGAACAAAGCATAAGGCATTTACATAAATCACATTTTTCTTTAACGTTTCAATGAGCTGCCTCTCAAATAAAAATTAAATTTAGCCCACGACTCACGGAACTCTCCCTGGTTTAGGTATATTGAAATAAAACTTTGAAGCAATCCTCTTCTAATAGGTTAAATATTAATGAGGTTTTGGTCAAGTGAGCCAAATCCAATTTGGCCCCATATGACTTGTGGACATGGTTATTAAAAGGCCAAATTGTGCTGCTCCTATGGCTTAACTTCCCCCTCTCCGGTTATGCTGTAAGAAGCTGTATGTTTTGAACTCCACTCATCATACGTTCAAATCTCACAGGCAACCTTCCTGTTTAAAGACCCTGTGTTCATCTTGATTTCACTCACCTTTAAAGCTTTTTGTCTCTGCGAGTGAAGAGAAATACCTGAAAGAGAAACTGGGCCAATTTCCACAGAAGAAAGAGGAACTCTAAAACAATTGCACTCCCTAACGTGCTTTCCAGCTTTTCCTACTTCACATTGATAAATAAATCTTTCCTGACCCCCCCACCCAAAAAAGAAAGTTAGTGGCGGTCACACAAGACATTTGCAAGGCAGTCCCAGAGCAGAGGACAAGGGAACTAGAAGTGACATTGTGGCTCTGGGCTGTCTCAAAGGATTAGGCATTACAGCATTCACTGGCATGTGCTTTTGCTCGTTCCCATTATATCTGCTTGTGCCTCTTTCCAGATGACTTCTTCCCCAAACTGATCCGGCGGGCAAGATAATTGATTAATATTTCTTGAGGGAACGATGACTAACCGTCGCTGAGGTTCAACCCAAACAGTCCGGTTAAACAGAGTCAAAGGCCTTGATCAAAATTCAGAGGTTTTCATATTTGGCAGATACAAAGAAATGCCTGGGAACATTTCAATTGGGAGTGTGTTAACATGCACGGGGCAAACCACACACTAGCCTCCATCCTAGGTTAAGGTCACAGCCAGGATAATCTTTGTACACATTTTTACACTTTGATTGAGAGAACAGATATTTAAATAAACTTGATATTTAAAATCCTACAACATAAGTGAATGCTGCACTAATTTAAGGAGAGAAAGAAAGAAGGAAGTGACATTCTTCCTGCTCATGACTGTATGTATGTATGCATGGATGTATGTATGTAAAACAGCGCTATGTAAAAATACTCTAAAAATTCTAAAAATACTCTAATATACTTATTACTACTATTACTATTAATAGTACTACTACTACTATTACTACTACTATACTTAGATGATATACTATAATATCAATGTGTACAAGATAATTTAAAAATGATGAAGGTAAATGATCAACTGCTTAGATTAAACAAAAATATTATAATATAGACAAATTAAAAGGCCAGACCTGTGCTCATCTCATTTTACATCAAGGTCAATAAAAATATAACAATGCAAAGGTTTTCTGTCAATGGCAGGATTACAGTACATGCAGATTTGTTGTGGGTGATAACGGGAGGTTTAATGGAACCATCTCACCATCTTAATAAGCTCTCACGTGATGCTCTCTAAAAACAATCATTACAGGCCTTCCTGTAGCACTCCCCTTCCCCCTGTTTATTAATCAGCTAATTACACATTGACAGTAATGGTCCTGCTGATTCCCACACTTAAATGAACAGGGCTGAATAGCTCTTTAATGATTAGCCTTTGTGTTTCTCTCTTCTGCGCTCTCTCGCTCTCTCTCTCGTGTGAACACACATACACAAACTCACACACACACACACACACACACACCCTTTTTCCACAATTGAAAAAAAACCCCAGGACATTCAAATCAGACCTCCCAGTGGGAAGGTTTGCACACAACTGAGTCAAGAAGCACCTGACAGACTGAGCCGTTAAAAACAAATCAGCCTCCACAAAGAAGGAACCCAACAGAAAACAATTAGAGTGAGTTACAAAGGCAGCAGGTTTGTGGTTACACTACATCAACTTGTGTTTGGGTTTGCTGTTGTTAAGGTAAGCCTCAAGCAACGGCAAAAACCCACCGTGAAAGTTTGGTGGAGCAGTGCAGGCAGGTGCAGGTGGAGACGGAGGAGATGGGGAGGGAGAGGGGTGGTTGAAGGACGCGAGCAGGGTGCGGAGTGGAGCCGGAGAGGGCGAAATAGTGCGGTGGGCTGCATTTCTGTCAGCAGAAGTGATGGCTGAGTGGTAGCGTTATTTGTCTTGTGCTGCCATACGGCCCTCGCACCAACCTGGGCATTAATGAGAGGGGGCCGGACCGCCGGGCAGGAACACGGCGGGCCTACGACGCAGGTGATCTGTCACGCAGCCATCTTGCTCGGGCAAGGAGACACGTGAAGACAAAGGGGAGAGGAGAGGCGGCGGGGCTGACCGAGGGGCGGGCTCGCCTCCACATGGGCACCCTCATGTGGCACTTGCCAGCACATAGAGATAGCACCCACCTGACAAGGTTAATTAAACTAAATTCAGTTCTACATATTTACCCCAAACTATAACTCTTCCCGAAATATAGCACACTGAATAAGTTTGAGTTTGGGTTTATTACCATCATCCCTTTATAGAGATTAAGATGAAGGGCATCATAGGAGACCACGAGGGAGGGGTAAAATTACAGTAATTAATTAGTCTGTGTGTGAGACCAGCCAAGGCTATTAAAATCCATCTTTACACTTACTGATTCATTGCTGCCTTGCAAATAATTTTACCAAATTTGTGCACTTCATAGAATGTGATAGTACCTATAATTCACTAATCACAACACAAACCATTAAAAACTGTGCAAACTGTGGACAGAGCCAAAATAAATCTAAGTTAAGTGATGAGACACAGAGATAATATCAATATGTTTTATTGTATAACAAAACTGAGAGCTGGCAGGTTTTGTTCTATATCAAGTAAGGATTTGTTGGATTGAGTTGGATTTCTGGATTGATGGTGCTGAGAAAAGTAGAAAATGGCCAATTTAAGGCTGAGAAATGGAGTGGTCATCTCATCCAAACAGATACCTGGCTTGATAAGTTGTGTGGGGGGGTTTTCACAGCCAGCTTCAGCACTGCCACGGAAGTGCTAAAAGGGTAAAGAAAGAAGACAAAGCAACAGCTGGGTACCGCCTCAGTAATTCCCCACGGAGCCCTGGAAGACACCTCGCGCCGCAGACCATTTTCACCCCTGATTACAGAGTTTCAAATCAACCACTAACACATACAACAATCCACTTCCTCTGGCCAACTCAAACAAAGACTCAGCTGTCGTGTTCACTAAGAGCAACACAGTGCGCCGCTGTGTTCTACTCCACTAAATGCAGTAAACAATCTTTCCATGCAAACAAGATGTTTACCAGAAAACAACTCCGCTCAACAAATCACAGAATCTGATTTTGTCCCTGTATACATTTATGTCAGAACGGCAACAAACCAAAATTTGTACACAGCGAGTGTGAGAGCTTGTCAGGGTGAATGTGCATCTCCTGGCAGTGGTGAGATTACTGAGGAGAGACATGGTGCAGGAGGCTGCCAAAGTAAAGATTTATATAGAGCAGTTGCAGCTGCAGAAACTGACATTGGACGACATGGGATGCATGATAAATCACAGTGGACAGGGGGCACTAGACTCAAGAAGCAGGAAAACACTCTGAACAAGGCTGTGGGGGGATGTGCCAATCAGCGAGCCTCTTTCTATGCAATCTAGGAAACAAATCATCTTTTAGTCACACACAATAAAACAAATTAGAGCAAATCACAGTGTTTCCAGCTCAACAACACAAAAATGTAGTATTTAAAACAGTGCAGTTATCATTGCCTTATATATTTTTTTTGCACTAAAAATGATTTCAGTCCGTTAGTTTAAGATTTAAAAACGTGTTTCCCTCTCTTCCCCCCTTTACGACAGTCAGTGGTTCTGTTAACCGAGAAACTGAGGGATGCCCCTCTTCCCGCATGTTGAATATGAGGGGTCCTTAAGGGTCAGGGGTGAATCCTTTTTTACTTTTATGGGAAGCGGTTCAGCGCTGGGGAGGTGAAGGACAGATATACTGGCCGTTCCATCACTCAGTGCAATAAATGGATGCAATCTGTATCCAAGTAAAGCATTGGCTGTTTTTAAATTCCACCTCTTTTATCCAAATGAATGATGGACCCTGGTACAGTGCACTGTGCAGCAATATTAATATACATCAGAGGCCTGCAGCCCTCACTAAATCAGGGAACTACTAGCATTTGTTATTTAAATGACAAACAGCAGCTGCAGGAGTTGAGCACAGAGAGGGGACGCGGAAGAAAAGGTGGACAAACCAATTCAGATTTCAATCCAGCAAAGACACAAGGCCCCGAGCCATCAGTCTAATGAAAAAAGGCAGCTCCGCTGGTCCAAGCACACGCAACGGCTGTCGCCTGATGCCACCTCCGACAGGGTGAACTCCAGATCACACTTTAACAGAGAGCTCCGAACATATCACAGCTACCATCTACCTGTATACTTCCCTCTGCTGCTAACACACTAAATATTTCTGCATTTCATAAGTCAGTAATGATTTATTATTATGCACATGCTAAGCAGGTACAATGTTCACCATCCTGCAAGATGACATGCTAAAATTTTCTATAGCACTCAACACCAAGTATAGCTGAGGCTACTGGGAAGCTTTTCATTTTTTACCATGAAGTTAAGTTTGGAAATTGTGACCTGATGGAACCAATGGATTAAAAGTTAAGGGATCACCAAAGTTGCAAGAATTCACAGAGATGTTTCAGTGTGGGCCAAAGTAGTGGATCGACATCCTCAGAACCATTCTGCTAGCACTGTTTTTTTTAGATTTTAAAAATGATACCTGCAGCTCTTTCTTTGAAATATGTACCATGGTAAAAGATGTGTGGAGGGTGGTACCTGATGTTGTTATGGACACTTCTGTTTCCCTTCTCCTCCTGAAGTCTCCTGTGCATAACAGTCCTGGGGTGGTGTTACTCTGCCTGGGGGGCGGCACAGACAGGCCAAGCAAATGTTATAGAAAAATAGCAAACAAATACATGTAAAAAATATAATTTCACAGAAGTCAATAAATGCAAGCACTGCACCTTGCGAATGGGGCAGTTTACATTTGGCCTCAGTACAGTGGCTTTTTTTTTGGACACGTTAATTTTTCTTCATTAATCCGTGTTTTCAACACAGAGAATATTTAATGAGGAGCGGTGCTGGGGTGCATGTGGCTGAGTCACTGCAGAGTTCACATAAACAAATTACACCTGCTCTATGCCTCCTGTGTCATATGTCAGGAGTCCTGAAATAGGAAAAGCCCCCCCACCCTACCCCACCCCTGCCAGCTTAATAGCCCTGACTTCGGAGATGTAAAGTTAAGGTCAAGGTCCGTCCCATGATTGGGGAGGGGGCTGGAGCAGCTGATGTGAGTCCATGTGTGTATGTCTGTGTTTAGGAGGAATGAACAAGAGAGAAGAGAGTTGTGTGACGGAGTTACAAAAAGACACGGTGGCAGACCAACAGATTTAAGGTAAAATCTTGCTTATTCTCAGAGGGGATTTAAATAGCAACTGCGTGCTGTTTGAAAATGCTAATAAACGTAACCTGTAAAAACAAATTCATGACAGACTGCAAAAAAAACAGAGAACCACAGAGAAGGGAGCTCCTTGTTAAGCAGCACGGCTCATCTCAGACGGCAGGCTACATAAAGCTCACAACCCTAACAGACACATGCTACAATAAGGCCCCGTCAGGGCAGCCTTTTAACAGGCAGCGTGTTCCATGACCTCAACATCCATAAATCACATGACGGGTGTGCAGGCATGGGGTGTCGAGAGCTGTGCAGGGCACGCTTTGAGCGAAGTCTCTATGTTGTATAATCAATAGATATAAAAATAAATGGCCTGACCGTTATTCTCTCCCTGCTACCCCTCTCTAATAAAATCCCAGTAATGCATATTTCATTTACTTTTATACTTATTGATTAGCTGTACTCCAGTTAGTAAATCACGCGCCTATCGATCCCTCAATCGTACCTCTGTCGGACAGCACATAACCAGCCATTTGCGCCCCTGATAAAAAGCTCAGGCATTGAACTCCCCACAGTAAATCTTTGCAAACTAACTTTTTAATTCCAAAATCGATCTGCACTTAAACGTCGCATTATTTCACAAGGCACGCCTGCGGTATTAAAAGTAATACCCTGATGCATTTGGTCTTAATGTGTGGAGGTCCATCCCTCCATCTCGTCCCTCATTACACCGAGGCCGAGGTGCTCCGGGGGCCCCGGCAGCCTGGAGGACGGCGAGAGCCCTCCCCTGCTGCCGAGAGCTCCGGGGCCGCCGGGAGCCCACCGAGACGCTCAGCACAATGCTAATCAAACATGAGAATACCATCAGCTGGCTCATTAACCAAGACAAAACACCACCATTCATCTCAGAGCAGAACCCAACGGCTTTTTATAAGCATGTTACGTGGCTCAGTGTAAAACTGAAAGAAGTGGTAAAAAAAAAGCACAACACTGTTTTATTATTTAACATCTGTTACTTCATCAGTTTTAACAGCTTGACAGATGTTGGCCTGTTGTTTTGTCCCTAAATATACAGAAACTGTGACGAGAAAACAAAGACTGTCTCAGAGGCAATGAGCAATGAAAAAACAAGTAATATGTAATGAAGATGGGTACCAACAGCTAAATTCTAACAAAGAGACAAGGACACCGAGGGAAAAAAGTACCCAAGATAGATTTTTCAGGTCATATGAGACAATTTTAAATGCAGTGCTGTCCCTTAGGGCACAAAGTAAAACAGCACTGACACAGGGTCAATTGTAATTTTGGTGCCCACATCCAAAAGCGAATATATCAATTAAAAATAATAAATCAAAAGAGGAGTGAGGAGCTGCAGTTACAAAATGCCCATCTATTTTCATTAGGGTACATGGTGCTTCAGGTGTGTGCAGGATCTCAAGATTAATAGAGGTATTCAAATGAATCAGAAAGGATTAGGGTCTCCAGGGAACATAATCAATGGCTCCAAATCAATAATCAATAGGCCACTCACACCAATATACTAACTGCTGACACCGAGATCTCACAATTAAAATGAAAACTGGGAAGGGAGTGGCGTAAGACTATGATTTATCTCCCAGCACAAGTGTCATTTAGAAATAAATAAGTCAATAGATAAAAGCTGCTGGTGCCTGGCTCAGGTGGGAGGCAGTTATGCATTTTAACGTGGCCGCCGTCCCCGAGCATTACAGCCAAATCCCACAAAGCAACGTGCCCATTCACACGCCGACACCGGGATAAACAGGCACGCAACCTCACGCAGCCTTTATCACTTAACATCAAATCTCTGATTGTCGCCGTCAACCCGTGCCAAACAGGAGATGACAGTTTTTATTAATACAGTATCATTTCAACCTGGCTGCAGTACAAGATTAATGTTTACACTCTGCCCACAGAGAAAACACTTTTCTCTCAAGGGTGTTTGGCTACAAAGAAAAGTCAGATGTATGGGAGCTCGGCGCTAGAAATCGATCACGCGGGCGCGATGCTCCAAAGAAATGAAAATGTAGCGAAGCGAAATCAAGAGTGGACATTACAAAAGTTTGTTAAGAGCAGATGTGAGCAACTAAAGCATTTCTCATTGTTATGCAAAATAAAAATCGCTAATTGTCTGGTGTTGTGTTTGTATGCAAGTGTGCTTCAGAAGCAGTGAAAGGGGGTAAATGGGTGCTGTGTTTGGAGCTGGGTTGTAAGGACAGAGCAGCCATCTCACTGGAGAGTTGATTTGAGAGCAGCTTTGGGAGATAGATTCAGCCTGTGCCGTCCAACGGGACACATCAGAAGCCCCTCTCGTCAATCCCCCCTCTCTCCCTCATTCATTTGGGAGTATGATTTATACTTTTTGAAGTGAAGGGTCTTGAATCCCACTATAAAGGAATTAAGAGGTCTCCCCTGAGTCCGCCATTCAAATGAGAGCATGGCAGGGATATGAGGGCTTTTTAATAGAGAGAAATTAGTATTCACAATGCCTCAAACTGGAATCTGAAGGAACCTTTCAGGTGGAGAAGAAAGGGCCAGTTTAGAAAAGAAAGCCCTAAGAAGTCGGGGGCTTTTCATAGCAGTCGTGTTTTTTGCCCCTCATCAAGGAGCGCCGGAGCTCTCTGTGAAATAACCCCAGAGAGGGAGGAAAAAGAGAGTGTGTGTGTGTGTGAAACAAAATTAAGAATGCACCATAAATAGACAGAGTGGCAACAATACAATGAGGAGACCCACAGTCTGGAGGCCGAGGGGGCTGCTCGGCTCCTCAGTAGTCCCCCATGCAGATCCAACAGTTCCAGGGATGACTGGGAGCGATGGGAGTCTTTGACAAACATCTTTTTTTATGTTTTTGTGCAGTCCCAGAAATGCAGGGATTTTTGAATCTGCATTACAACTCTGTCAACACATAGTATTTCTGTATTTGGGAACAGTGACCTTGAAAACTATTAACTTGAAATGTTACTGCATCCAATTGGAGCTGTCTGTTGTCACCTCAGCTAAGACTTGGGGCCAGGATTGCCATTACCACTAACACTGGGGTACTGGAGACCCATGGGCTTCTGTACTGATGACATGTTTCAGAGGTTTGCTACAGAAAATGATACATTTCTTTAAAGCTATAAAACATGGTGAAATACAGTGGGTTGTCATTTGCTCTACCACTCCTACATTCTAAACCACAGAAATATAATTCACAGTGTGTATAATTAAACATTTCATCAACAATTAGCCCCTGTAAAGTCACTCCAACAGTGCATGTGACCAGCCTGAACTAATTTAATGAGGAATAAGAGGAAGAGTTGGAGACATCAACCTCCATCAACCAGGCCTCATTTTAACATAGATTACTTTTGTTAACAGTGACCTGTGCTCTGAAACGGATTCATTTAAGTGACTTTGCCACAGACTGATCTATCAATACATTGAGCTTTGATTGGCCAATAGGCCCTTGAGAGGCTGATTTATTTAACACGGCATCAACTACCTGTTTCTGCAGACTGAGGAGGAACATCTGAGACGGGAGCTCTCTGACATCATGTCAATAGGACACACGGGTAATGAGCACAAAGGGTTCAACTGGAAATCAAGAGTATCAATCACATTTAGGTTTTGAAATTTTACCATTAGAGCCTGAAGAAAGTAGGGTCAAAAAGATAATAAGAACGAACTCTGGAAAAAACTAGTATTGTGACATACCTGGCTTCGGTCTCGTTTTCCAACAGGAGGCCGCCAGAAGCTAAAAGGAAAAGTTCAAAGTATAATTACTGGACACAAGACACTGATGGAAAAAGATGGATTTCATACCACAAGAGTCCTTTTCGTGTTGCTTCCTTCAAGACTTTGAAACAGTTTATCTTACTCTCTCTGGTAACGATCTTGGGAGAAATGTCTCAGTCTCTCTACGAACACTGGCATGCTGCTGCCCTGTTCAGCACAAATCAAACGCACACAGTAAGAAACAAACAGTTTAACTGCAAGTCTGCTGAAGTGAGGGATGCAAGTTTGCTTTTGACCTTGCTGGGAATCCGCCTCCTGTCCTTCCTGATGCAGCAGGAAGTAGAGCCAGGCAGTCCTTTAAGACGTGAATGATACCCTGAAACAGTAATAAAAATAAAATACACACATTCATATTTATGTGTTGCAAAATGGTCTGAAAAGGTCATTACTCTTAAAGAGCTAAATGCCGATTTAAAAACAGCAAACTGACTTTATTTGATCCTGGGAACAGTGACAAGACCAGTGATGTGACCAGGTCAGTTTGGCTCAGAGCCTTTATGCAATATCTATTATTATTTATTTAAATGATTTATAAAAAAGCAAAAAAAAATCCATAGCATTCTAAGATGTGTGTGTAAAAGGCAAAACAGTCCTCCACTACCTCTCCAAGAGGGCCGGGCAGGTTGCAGAAAGGTGGGTGATGGTCGGCTGTCGTCGAGAGAGAGCTGACTGTCTGAGTCCCAGTTCGGCAACAAGCCTGCGACACCCGTCCCGGCTCCACAGTCCCCTTCGAAGAACCAGTCGCTCTGCTCGTCATCACCTGCACACAGGGACAGATGCTGCATGCATGTCACCTCTTCCACCTATGTGTTTCCATCAACTTTTTACCCAAGGTACTTTTCCAAAATTCAGAAATCAAAATTCAAAATTCTTTTCCAAAAGCTCCACTTGAGTCTGCAGTGCCAAACACACACCAATTTACCTAATTTGCACCACTGCAGGCTTTGTCAAAATGCTGAAGTCAAAATCACCACCACTGTAAACTGCTGCATCCAAAAGAGGGTGCACTCTTACCCACAGCGCTGTTTGGGGACAGCCAGCTCTTCGCAGACCTGTCAGTCAGCAAAGCACATGCAGGAGCCATGCCTCTCACAGTCAAGGTGTAGTGACAACTGTTAAATCAGAGGCCGCCTGGCCCCGCCACGGCTAATGAGATTAGCAAAGGCTTCAGCGCTCATTAACACGACATGACAACGTCTTATTAGAGTCGCCTGGGTGCCCAGCAACCAGCCCATTGTATCCAAAACCTCCCTCTCTTGCCCGAGCATTCCCTCAGAGTGGAGGAGGGTATTGTCCAAATCTGACAACTCCTCATCTTTCTCTATGTGCCAAAGAAAGCTTCATCCGTTAGCTCCAAATAGTAATAATAACAGCAGCTTCGCTTATAATAACTGATGAAGTTGCTGCACTGTACATGTTTTTAATACCTTGTCTTCCTTCATCATTGGTGAAAAGGCCAGGGTCACTGCTGCAAGTACTGCTAGTTTCCCTGCAAAAGAAAAAGGCATCACATGTGAATGACTGCGGCTGACCTGTTTCTTTAATATCAATGACATTTGAGGATGAGGAACTCTGTTTTGATTTGTCATCTCAAACCTGATGGGTTCTTTAGGTCAGACAATGTTATAGCATCTGAAAAGTGAACAATGTAAATCAAAAAATTTACATGCCCCCATAACGTAAATGTTTAACATGTACCATTCAATAATGAACATAATGAAGAAGTCCAGAGCTAGAGGTCGACATAAATGGAAATGACACAAAAAGACAGAGCGTGCTGTGTTCTCCCTTGTTGCGATAGCAAACACAAAGGCACGAGGAGAGACTCTGATCGAAGCCACTGAGTGACATGCACAATCTAATTGAATATCCTCCGCTGTCAGCTCCAATCTAATCTGGCCTGCGTTGTGGAGGATGACAGGAGAGCGAAACACATCCCCCTGCCCGCCCCTCCCTCTGGGTGTGCCCCACACACAGAGCGACCCACAGACGTGCTGCTTCCACACAACAACTGGCCAACATCTGCTGTGTGGGCTGCCACTTCTTATTGCCTGGCCTGCTCCATCACCTGCTCCTCCCCACATGCCCCCCGGGCAACCCCAGTTCCACTCCCCTCCCAGACCCTCGGTGCCCCCTCCGCTCACCCAGACCACCCTGGGTTTCTCTGCCTTTCTCACACCTCAGCCACCTTGGACTGGGACCTCCAGACACTCCAAGGTCAACGTGGGGGGTCAGGGGAGGTGTGGAGGTGATGAAGATGTCTGGTTTCTTAAAGTAATAGTAAATCAAGATGTCATATTATTGAAATTTCCTTTAAATAAGTGCAACAAGCACTGGTATTTACTTACTAATAAATATTTCTCTGTTTGCTAAAGCACTTCTCTAAAGGTCAATTAGCTTAATAGACAAATCACATCCATGAAATGGGGTCCTTCCTAAGTTTATTTTCAATCTATATATGTTATGCTGCAATCTTAAATACTCAAAAACATGTAATAATGCACAAGTGAAAATAGTTCCCAACAGAAGCATAATTACTTCCTGTGGGTTTAACCTTTGAAGCTGCAGTCCTTTTATATACAGTATTTATATATTTGTGGCCGGATTTGTTAAGATATATGTCCTGTGTAGGAACAAGTAGGTTTGCGAAGTCAAGCCAGTCTAACATTCAAACTACTGTATGAAAGGATGCATTTCACATTCTGTTTATCGCTGACCTTGCTCACAGGAGAAAGCTGGAGGGTCAGATATGCGCTGATACGGTGTTTTGCCATATTGCAGAGGCCTGCCAGTGACGGCAGGATCTGAAAAAACGCCCGTCCAACCCGCACACCTTCCTGGCCAGATGGTCCCGCATCATCTCCCCTCACATCCATGAGAAGCAGATGTGAGCGGGAGCAGGCCTCTCCGGGGAATCTGGAGGATGTCTGGCCTGGCCGAGAAATCCTGGACCCCCCCACCCCCACACACCCACCCCCACCCCCACCCCGCTCCACCCCGTCTCACCCCCTTCAGCCCAGTTCTCCAGACTAATTCCCCAGGCCTCTCCTCAGCTGTACCCCACCTCTGGACACATCGGCTGGCATCTGGAGCACACAACACTCCAACATCAGTAGAGGACACAGCCACAAGCTCTGCAATAAGCAATAACTACCATTTGGTTATAACTTCACTCCATAACTTTGCTTTGAAATACGGAAGTATTAATCATGGACTACCAGCAGCACGGCGTCTTCCACCACTTTCTAAGCACAGAAATTGGTTCTTCTTATTGGAGGGACTCCGCGCAAAGTTTGAAAAAGAATCACAGGTATAAACAATTAATTAGTGGCACCCATTAAGTATTTATCTGTATTAAAGGTGTAATGTGATGTCGCTTGGAGCGGCACAGGGCCGATGTGAGACCGTTTCCATTAAGTACTGCCTAATTAATGCCATGAATAATTTAGACCCCCCCCCATTTTTCTCGTGTCCAAAAGAAACACCTCTTCTTCTCTTCAGCAGTGACCTTTTTCTCAAGAAAAGTTGACAAACATTTTGGGCAAACTTGGTCTTTGTCTCACATGGAGGTATCGGTGTAAAAAGACATGACTGCAGTGCTTCATGGCCAAATGCAGCGAGCAAAGTCTGCAGCAAAACGGCACTTCCCCCAGTCACAACACTGAATATTCTGCTGTTGATTAGGTGCCAAAAAAATAAGTCTTAATTATATGAAATGCCATATGCCCATGGTGAAACAATAGTAAGGGCAAAAACAAAAACTGCATTCCAGTGTTCAAGAGCTGAACTTAACTCCCCGCATGACCCTATTGTCTCTATACAAGCCAAAGAGGTGAAGCAAAACACAGTATCCAGATGAGCACTAATCATTAGGATATAATCCTCAGCTCCTGGGAGAGGCAGACCAGTTTGCACAGAGATTACAGGCTAGCTGCCATTTATTGAGCCTGGGCTCATTCTGCAGAGGAATAAAGAGGAGGCAGAGACGAAGGGGGGCAAAGCGCTGATAACAATGGATCTGTGGGCTCTTCAAACAAGCCGCCCCAACCCAAATCCATGCTCTCTTCCATGGGTGTCTGATTATAAGGTTATCCCACCCTCCCTGAGCTGCAGTAATTGGATTAGTCTCAGAGCTTTATGAAAATTAACTTCAGCAAATGCGGCACTGCTTTCCCCAAAAACTCCTCATAGAGTTTTCAAAATATAAATTACAGTGTGATAAAAGCTGCGTGTGAGAAAAGCAAACACGCAGTGGCTTTGTTTTTTGTTTTGTTTTGTTTTTCTTTCACCAGTAGCAGAACACAGCTGGAAATGGGAGGCTGAGCCCGGGACAGTGTCTACCCACAGGTGAGGCCTGCTTGCCGGCCCAGCCTGGGTGCCAGGTGGCCTCACTGCCAGCAGGCGGGGGCCAGGTCTAATCAAGGATGTGGAGCCCAACTGGAGCTGCCAACATCTGCTCCCCTTGCACTTGGGTGGCTGAAGGCAAAGCTCTGCTCAGCGTGCACGTAAGAGGAGTGACCTTGAGGAGAGGCACCGTTTAAGAGACCAGACACTCCACATGAAAAAGGTAAATGGAATGAATGGAGACCAAAGAAATCCGAGGGCTTCAAAAGGCATTTCAACACTGGCATCTGTGTCTGACTTCAAATGGACCGTACACTCTCTGAGTATAAATATTGCTGTTGTACCACTGTCAGCCCCTCATCATTGCTGCCATTTGTTCATATCCTTTGCCTCCGCCAGGGCTTAACCGTTAGATTGTTGAGCCCTCAGTGCGGTGTGGCAGTCTACTGAGCAGCAATCAAGAGTGTTGGCGTTGTGTAAGTGAGAAATGATTGACAGTGTGCCATGGTGTTCCCATTTATTTCTTCTCCAGAGCTGTTTTCTGTCAGAACGGCTATTGATTTTTCCATAAAGTAAGAAAACAAGTACCGTTTACGGGCTAGGGAGGTCAGCACAAATGAAACCAGAAGATGTAAAGCCTTTTGTCTGTCCCATTACCGTTACCTCAAATGTCTTCTTCTCACATTCTCGCTCTCCACCATACATGTCTACTTATCACCTCATTATGTGAGGTATTTAATGTCAAAAATATAATTTATATATTTTGGAAATCAATTGTTGTTCATTAATATTAATGCAAAAAACAAATTAAAAACAATCCTGGTTCTCGCTTCTCTTTCCTTTATTCCCCATGAAATGAATTTAACTTCAACTAAACTGAGGGTTTAAATCTACTATATGATGTGATATATTTGCTATCCTCCATTTTATTTGAGTCCTCAAAATAGCGCCCACAAGATTTCCTACAGTGGAACAAAAAGGCAGTGTCTACACTGTAGACAGTGTGCATACTGTAGACTCTACAGTATGCACACTGCTTTCCAGTGTGGAAGAAGTCAATAGCGAGGAACAAGCCCTGCATTCATAACATCACTTAAGTGACAGTATGAAGGTTTTCACAGCAAAATATACTGTAAGTACTCAATAGGTAACAGAACTCCCTCCACAGTGTAAAGTACTATGCCACTGGATTATCAATACTAAAGGTTCTTCTTAAATTTTATCTGGTTAACATGGAGAGAGTTTTGTCTTTATATGATGCTGCATAGTTTAATCTATAAAAATTGAATAATTTCTTATTAGTTGGACACATGGACTCAAAGTAGATTAAACTGAAAATACTCAAGTAAACTACAAGCATCTCAAAACTTGTACCTAAGTACAAGGAAATGTACTTAGTTGCACCACAGCTATATTCTCCCAACAGTCCCACAATGCAATGCGTCACATTTTATCGATTAAATCCTTGTGAACTGTCTGTGATGGCACAAAATGAGAATGTTTCATAAGTTTAATGCAGACAACTGAGTAAACTACTGAGTGTCTAATATTATAAACAGCGTGCGAGTGAATGAGGATGTTAAGTCGACAGTTGTTCATTGTGAGATATATAATATTCAGTCACAATTTAATATTTAGATTCCACACTAAACTGTAATATTCACTCCACCGTAATAATCTAATGTCCTATCTGCTGCTGGTTACTGCCACATCTAGTTTTGCCAAATAAAATCCACACAACAGGGTGGCACGCTGGGACACTGGGACAGGCACAGCTTTAATTACCCAGCCCAAGACAGGAATTCATTTCAAAACAAATCAATACCACACCAAGTCACTTATTTATTTGTGACAATATTTCTCGAAAGGAAATAATGAGCTGGCAGATGCCCGGAGGCATAACTATCAAAGATCCCTCCCTGGTGATCATTTCAGCTACAGGAGATGAAGATGAAGAGACTCTATCATTCATTTTTAATGTCAACTCAATACTTTAAAGTGGAGTGGCATGATTGTGATACATTTTTTTGGTTTAGTTGAGGACACACTGAATATTGACAACTGGCTCAATGAAGACAGGCAGTATAGATCATCTTAAATGTCGCCTTGTTTAATTGCTTCTGTCTGATAGTAGTTATGCCCATGACTTTTAATGTTATGGGTTTAACTGCCTTGGTAACTTTCCATTTAAAGGGTAAAAAGGGCTTTTAGTGTTTTCAGCTCCTTTCTTCGTTATGGTTTTAATCTTGACTTTTTAAACAATGACAGGGTTAACATTTGGCTTGTTGCAAAACTGTAAATTCAATGAAAAGTTTTGAAAGTGGGAAATGCTGATTTTTCACAAACAATGGACCTCAAAGCTGTTTTTATAAACCTAAATGACCAGACGGGGGCCTAATTGTGTAAAATGTTTGAAATTAATAAAAAGGCTCGGTCTAAATCTAATGGAAATCCAAACAAGGAGGAAAATGCAAATATCCTTCCAACATTACCCCTCGGACATGTTTTCATCTGCGCCATCTCTGTGTTCCTTGGCTATCTTCCTCTTCCAGCATTCCTTTCCCAACAGTCTGGCTCCTTCAGTCTTTCTGTCAGCTCCCATCCAACCTCCAGATCTCTTCTTCAGTCCTGGCAGTTGCTGCATCCTGGACGGCCTGTACCTTCGTTTCCTATCCACACCAGAAACATTTAACTTCTGTTGCAGCCTGACCGTGGTGCCTGAGGTCATACGTCTGACCTTCCTTCGCCTCCTGAGCGGCCGCCCTGAATTATTCTCAGTGAAGGAGTCTGACTCTGGCCAGGAGGGCTGCCTTGTCCTGCCCGGGCCTCTCATGACGGAGTGCCAATGACTGGATGACGTCAAGTCGTCAGAGTCACTGCAGTTGGCCACAGAGGCGGCGATGGTTGAGGAAGCGTTCTCCCTGTATTGTTTGGCCTCATCCAAGCTGGACTCCGAGGCCTCAATCCAGCAACGCCTGTGCTCTGTTGGATACAAGGAGGACTCGCGGCAGCGCTTGCGGACTCTGCGTCGGCGGATCTGCCGGCGCTGCTGCAGTGGACTCAAGACCATTTCCTCCCACAGCTCCCCCAGCTTGTTCTGCTCCGAGGTCTGCTCCAGCGCAGATACCAGGTCCTGCACCAGCTCATCCATCATGTTGCTAAAGAAAAGATGCAACAGTGGAAACGTGAGTGGTGTAGTGAAAAAGAGTTAACACTATGGTAAATGAATTATATAATAAACTGCAGTAGGTATAAGCAGGGTAGGTAAGTAATCCTGTCATCTTGGCACAAAACAGTGTTGCAAATTAGGCTTTCTGCACTGAGATGATGAATAACCTTGGTCTTTCAGGTTGTTTATGTTCAGGTTGTTTCAGGATATTGTATGGACACGTGATTGTTTTGGCAACCTGAGTAAATTTGGGTTTCCTGGTCCCCAGATTGCTGAACAATAAATATAAATGACACTAGTATCATAATTTCCCTTTGGAGAAATATAAGTGCTGTTGGACCAGTAATGGTGAAAAAGGAGGCATAAATTTCATAAATGAAAAAAGAATACTATGCCCATTGCTCAAAACATGCCCCTCTTCTTTGCATTGGATCTGCTGAGGTTATCTATGCATCTTCAACAATGGACAAATGTTCTCACGTAAAATGTTCCACGTAGGATCGGACAATAAAATATGACTGCTAATTTTATCCTTGAAGTAGCGGCATGAATAAGGGGGATTATGTGATTGTGATGGCGTAGAAACAAAAGGAGTGTTTGAGCCTTTGTAATGGACCACAGCTACACAACCATCACAGCATCTTCCTGAGGAGCTAAGAAAGCAACTGGGATCAGTGCAGCGAAACAATGGCAGGGGCAGGCTGATCTGCGGACTGTGTTACATAACAACTCACACGTGTGCTCAGCACAAGGACAGCCTCAACACACACATCTCTCCTCTGTAAACCGCCTGCGACACACACGTCGTTTAACACCTTGTCACATATGCACAGGCATATTTATACGGTAAACACAGCAGCTATTAAAATGTTATGCAAAAAAACAGGCAATAATCCAGCGTGTTTCCGCACTCACCAGTCGCAGCTTGTCTTGTTTTGTTTTCAACACAGCTGGTGCGCCACACGCACTTCCGCTCTCCCTCCCAACCAATCAGGTGTCTCCTCCGTCCTGTTGTCCAGCCAATCATATGTCTCCGCCTCTCTGCGACTCTCTCGCTAAAATCAGCCCGCCACAGCTCTGCGACGGTCGCTCAGATAGGGAGCCAGACTAATCCTGCTGTGCTGCAGATAACACTGTCAACTTTACCATTACATTCATCGTAACATCATTTTAATAAGCTGACACACTGCTGGTGTAATCACTTGTATTAATGTATTTCTTCCTAAAATGTTCGTGCGTGAACTCGTGGTGTCCAATAGATTTATGGTGATCCCGTTATTGTTTTATTTCCTGTGGAGGACCGTGAAAAATATCTGTCAAGTATAATATTAAAGGGGAGCGGAATTCCATTGATTTTACAGATCAAAGTCTCTTAAGAAGTATTGTAAACAGGCAAATAAACTATATGTGTGTGTGTGTGTGGGGGGGGTACATTATGTCATGTGTGACTGCTGAGGGGGGCAATGATGAAATCTGATCTATTTCCTCAAGTAATGGCACTTGAGTGAACTGTTGGCAGTTGCACTTGGGCACAAGGTTTTGGAAAGTAACGCGTATTTATTGGATGTACTTTTATAACCTTATGACGTATGGTACTGTTCAAAAAGTGTAACTCTCGGGGTCATGAGTCCAGTTCAGGTAAGGAAGTAATGAATGTGGACCCATACTGGGTTAAAACATACTGAAGTCAGGTTTTACTGCACTGAATTAACAACCTGCAGCTTATCAAACCCCCCAAATTGCTGTGCAAAGAAATACAGACTTTCTGCCATACCTCTATGTTATAAAACTTATTATTATTGTTGCAACATTCTTCATGTAGGTTGGACACAGCACGAAAACATCACAATAACAATTCAACAAATACAACTGACTAACTCCTTCGTAACTGTAAAATTGTTCAGTTTTTTTTCCAAGTGTGTCACAGAGGTGCTTAGTCAATGTTATGGTTATTTTTAGTCATTTAAGAAGCCAAAAAAGGAAGACACCAGTCACAACACTGTTCAATATATCAAAATATACAAAACCAAACAAAAGTAAGGAAGGGGCATACATTATTTTCAAAATAGTAAATTTTGAAACTGTCCAATACAAAAACCATTCAGACAGAGTATCAGTGGGTAGGAATGAGTATCATATGCACAACATTGTTTTTAAGACTTCTGACCATTGTTTAAATCTACACATATGTTAACATTTAGTTAACAAAATCCAAAACCATGTCAAGTTTGTAATCACTCCAGTTGTAAATTATAAGATTACAGTAATTCTATTACATCCACACCTTTTAAAACAATAGTGAACTAATAAGTGTTTTATGATGTGTGACAACTCTCAGTAATGAATTGTCTCTCAAAGCCAGTGTGTTGCTGAATGAAGCAAAAAAAAAGTAATTTACCACTTCTTTCATCTCTCAGATGAAGGCAGCCCAAATAATAAAAAAGAAAAGTCTGTGAAAATGAGTACAAAAGCCATTTAATCTCTCTCATCTTCCTCTTAATAACTGCAAATTTCCCCCTGGGCCCATGGGAGAGGGCCTCTCTGTGCTGCTGCCACCTTATCTGTCGCCTCCATATTTCAGCATGCTGAGCGGCTCCCTCAGTACCCAGCCCCCGGCCTCCTCTCGCCGGGGCCTGTGGGAAAGCTAGGCTCCTGGGCCCGCCATTGTTCTGGCCGGGAAGGAAAGTCCAGAGAGAGCCCCCGAAAGCCGGAGAGTGGGAATATTAAAAAAAAAGAGAGTGAAAAAAACTTGAGCCACTGCTTCATTAAGCGGCAGCCTTTCACAAGCAAACATATCAGAAACAGCCCCCTTTCAGCGGCAGTAATTAGCAATTTGGAAACCTTGCCCCCTCAGGATATACAGTTTCAATTTAGTCAGCAGCTTTAGATTCTTGGGCACTTAATATTCATTGTTTCTGCCATCTTCCCAATTTCTCGACGTACATTGTCTCGTCTCTTTGCTGGCGATAAAGTGTTTTATCTTTCATGTAATTCTTCTTTTCAATGAGCCCTCTGCAAGAGAAGTTAATTTTTATAAATAATTTTCTAAGGGATTTGCAAAGAATGTGAGGGATATGATAGCAAAGGGCTCTTCAGGAAGCGCCGGGCTGAATATCATATGGAGCAAGGGCTTGATTGATTAAGTCTGGCAGTAAATAGCGTATAGGAAAAGTTCCTGCGACTTACTAGGAAGTTACATTGCAGAGAGAAAACCCCTCTAACAAGAGATACTTAAACTTAAATTATAATGTGACTTCCAGTTTACCAGCACAGACCGTCATCAGGCAAAAAACATCGTCAGAGCTTGCAAGACTTGCAGCTTAAGTGTTACGATATTTACTTCTGTGTTGCAGTTACCGACTTATGAGTACTCTTATCAGTAATTATTTGCTTGTCTTTGTATCAGCATGGAAAACCCTTTGCATGGATTTAATGGCAAATGTTTGCTAAATGCTTATTAAGCCAAACCACATCTCAAACCTCAGGGACGGGGGGGGCAGACTGACACTTATCTTAGCCTCCATGGGGCTTTTGTTTCAAAATGCTACCACTTCCATTCATTTCCAATCAGCATTGTCTAATAGAAATAATTGATTTTGCCTCTTCTCCACAAATGAAAAACGCTTGTGATTTTGTCTCCAAATCTAAATTTCCAAGATCCTCATCAACACTCGAGAAAAATAGGCAACTCATTAAAGCAGAGGGGGAAAAAAGAGAAGTAGCTAAGATGTGAAAAGAGGAGGCAGGGAATGAAATAATGAATGGGGTCCAACGGAGCTATCTTTCCCAGGCAGAGCGCCACTAGGGATGCAAACTCTCAGCCACAAGAAATGAGCTACCTATCTGTGAAAAGAGTGACTGCTCCATCCTATTTGATTTGGCTCTCCTATCATCTCTTAAGAAGATGTCAGCCTTGCTTCTTCTATTGCTCAGAGCCTTTATCAACCCGGAGACGATTTCCCTGCTAAAAAAAAAAGGAAAAAAATGAGGGGTGAGGAGCATTTCAGTGCCTTTCAGGGAGCAACACTAAAGAATAAGTGTTATGCGATAAAAAGGGGGTTGTTAAATAGATCTGTCTTTTTGTATGGTAATAATGATCGCTTAAAGACTCCGTGCTGCGTGACTTGTAGAACAAGGAAACAAATCGGTATTCACGTATTGTGTTAACACGACTCTCCAAACGACCTTGTGAAACTTTCACAGAGTAAGAAGAAAAAAGAAATGAGTTGGATTGTCGAGGGTTTCTTTCATATGTTTGTATCGTTCTTTTCTGTCCTTTTGGAGCAGAGGAGTCCCTGCTCTGAGCAAACCTGTCCATCTCAAACAACTGTTCACCATGGCCTTTGCATTTGAAATGATTTGAAATACCTAATTCCATGAAAAATAATATATTTTTTAAAAAAGTTTAGCACCTTTTATCTAATGTCAAAAAGCAACTGGTGATTACCCCCCATTTCAGCAATGGAGAATGGAAATATTCAAGTACAGGTACGTCAAATATGTACCTAAGTAAAGTACTTGAGTACTTGTATTTTTTCCTTCTTGATTGATTACTAATCTGTCACCATTATAAGTGCATCCCAGTTTAGCCGCAACCATCCACAGCGGTACCAGCTGACTGTCAAAAAGCCGACCCTGAGGCCTCTCATTATGATTCAAAGGCACCGGTTTTCTGTCCCCAGGTGGCATCAACCATTAACAAAATTATCTGGAAGGCTGGCTCATAAACCTCAGGAGCATTGTTTTGTTGTCAAGCAAATCAAACAGTAAGTGGGGTTTGTTTATTGTTCTGCATACCTGGAGACCCCCCTGCACTCTGCTTCAGATGCATCACTGCCATGGGCGGCCATGTCACTCTGCTCCACGAAGGTGCATTTGACGTGTCAATTTAGCAGGCGGTGGGTTGACACCAAGCCCGTTAGATGATCCTTCATCTCCTCTTTTGATATCTGCATTTTGTGTGAGCGTCAAAGACAAACTGCTCAGCTCAAATCCTTACAGAGCAGAACCACAACGTCAAATTTACTGACTAGAAAACATCAGGCGGTTTATCAGACCTTTTACATTTTCATATGCCACAGCAAGAAAAGTACGAGTAGCAGCACTGATGACTTTTCTTTTCCACAGTGAGTATCTCAGTGAGCGATGCCAGTGAGCCACCCTGCCCAGCAGCAGGCTGAAACCTGCAGTAAAAGGAATGCAGCAGTCATTTACGATATCAATTACACTTGTGCTTTTCCTTCTGAGACATGTCAGAATGTCTCAGAGGCCTGAAAGAGACCTATTTCATTATCTACCAGGTCCGGTGTTTACTCTCATTTTCATAGAGAAAAGAGGAAAAGCAATATTACACCTAGCATTTTGCATACAGCAAATGCATCCATATAAAGCAAGTCATGTCAACAAAATGTTGTCATTCACAAGAGATGAGTGTTAGCAAAGTCTGTCAATCAGCTGAAAATAAGCATTCTTGTTGGGTCTGTTATTAAAATATGATCGAGACCAATTAAATGACAGTGAAATGCAGAAACATTTACAAAGACACACAAGCAGTATTTAAGGTGTACAGAACCTTAAACCTCCTTCCTTAAACGCCTCACCGCCGAAAATTACGAACAATCTGTCTACGCCCACTGCTGCTGAACAGGGGAGGAGGAGGAGGAGGAGGAGGAGGAAGATGCAGACTACTTGTAGCTCTCCAGGCCCCGCACGGAAAGCACTAGAGGTGGACTGATTAGCCCGCTCAGCTTGGCTGATTAATCAGGGCCTGTTAGGTGGAAACAAGCACAATTTGCAGCTGATTATCTTCCCTGAAGGTAAAATCTGAAGGTACATCCCACAGTGGAACTTTTCAACCTCAATTTAAACCTAAGCATTTCTATCTCTTTATTTCAGTCAAAACATTGCATGTGTTTCACATTTAAATGTGAATTTCAAGCCTCCACATAGAGTTAGAATAAAACATAAAACATGTTTTGACTTCACATCATTTTCACATTTGTACATATTGACCTACCTCATGTTTATTTCTCTGGGTACCGTGTTTTTTCTTCAAATGGTGTCTAACCTTTGAATTAGTGATTTCATCTTTTTACTGTTATTTCTTGTTCAGTGTTTTGTCTCAGTATGTAAAGAACTATAATTTATGTTTTGTAAGTACAATATCAATAAAAATATCTCATGATTAAGATAGATATGATTTAGTAAAAAGCAGAAATTTCACAAGTTCTAGCTTCTTAAATGTGATGCTTTGCTGGTTTTCTCTGTTTTATAAGAACTGTTAATTGAATATGTTTGGTTTCGGAATGTTGTTCAACATTTGAAGGAAGCGGTTATAGGTCTTTTTTGATTATCATCTGAGATTTTTGTAGATCAAGCAACTACCCAATTAATCCAGAAAACAATCCGCGGATTGACTGATAATGAAAATAATCCTAGTGCCATATCAATAAACTATGGATAACTGGCTCTCCACTGTATGTGTGCCAAGTCAGGCACAACAACATCCATCTCGTGCTGCAGCAGAAAACTGAAGAACCAAAACTAACTCACTCACTGCAGGCTCTGCTCCAGTAACAGTGGAAGAAAGACTTTATGCAAAGTGTCTGTGACCTTTTACATTCAAGTGAGCTTGATATTATAGTAATGCTGACACTGCCAAATTGGAAAGTGAACACCTATCACCCTGGGGACGGTTGCAATCACCCTTTTCATCTTCTACAGTTCATTCTCAATGGAGCTAGACCGCTGTATGACACAGGACTAAACTTAACTTTCTGCTCTGTCGCTGCAACGACAGTCAGGTTTACCCATACAAACCAAGCTACGCTGAGCATTTGAAAGGCACATTTTTGAGTCCTTTACATCTCATATAATCCTTCTGTGTACATGCTGTTTTACCGGTAATGATTTCTAAGAGGTTTCTCGGTGACTAAGGATGCGTCTGTGGCGGTAAGAGAGTCCTGGTCTCTGGCAGTCAAAGCGTTGATGTTCACACCAAACCTGTCCAACCCTGCGGCCCGCTTTCAGCCTTAGAGTGGCCTTCCCCAGTCTGGTCACCCGTTTCCATTTGTCTGCTGGGATAACTATAAAAATCTGTCAGGAGGCAGGGTGTTTTTGTTTTTTTTTGCTTGGCTCAGCCCAGCTGGCAGATTGAGAGCACCCTGTAATGTACAAGTCTGTTTTTATTATTCTTGCTGGGGGAACACTATTTCATCAAGTGCATGATTCCACAGAAGAGAGGAGATAGCCCCAGCCCGGCTATATTTCTTCCAATCAAACATTCCAAGGGGAAAAAATGAGTGGGTGCCATCAAATCCCAGAATAATGCTGCCAGATTTTATGTAAAAAGAAGGACTGATGGACAAATACAGGAAGGCAAGACAAGTTTAATGACGTGTGTTCAGGAGCTGAGATTGGAAAACTGACAGAGAAAAGCAGCCTCTTTGCCGGAATATAAATTGTTGTGCGCTGTAAAAAGGCTTTTATCTGGAGTGAATATGGGACGTAATACACAGGTCAGGGTTAAGTCATTTTCTCCGGCAAGTTAAGCGAATAATGAAGGCGAGCCCGCGTGGAGAGGAGCACTGCTACTGCCAGTTTGTCTTCATTTATTATGCCAAATCTCATGATTTTGGCGTTGGCGCGGTGAGGGCTGTGGCGCGCACCGGTGGACGACATATCGCTTAATTTACACAAGGTAATGAAAGCAGGGAATGGGAGGACAAAACAATTTACCTGCTGACACGGGAAGAAGTGATTTGCGAACATGGGGGGTGAGCGAAAGAGCAGGCAGAGGGCCAGGGCCAAGGGGTAGAAGAGGAGCAGAGATAGGGGGTGAAGGGAAAGAAAGAGGGGGGTGGGGGGTGTAGAAAGAAATGGAGGCAGAGAGGAAAAAAAGGATGAAACTGACAGGCAGGGAGGCAACTCACGCTTCAGCCTCTCCTCCTTAGGTGATGATGATGGCTTCAACGAGGCAACAGTACACTCCTTCACCCCCCCCACACACACACACACACACACACACAAATACAATGCAATCAGGGGGCGAAATTGACCTCAAATCGGGAGGGCCTGTGCTGACAAGGCCCTTGTTTTACTTGCCCCCCCCCCCAGCTGTAATCACTTATCAGAGAGCCACTTGTGCGGCAGGGATGGGCGGCTTCAACATCACTCTGCAGCCGCAACAGGTATTTTCCTCTCACGGAGCAAATCCCTGTCCGACTGTCTCACCCGTCGATTTGCTGACCAGTTCAGAGAGCGAGTGTTTGACTGATGCATGTTTTGATTTTTCTAAAGAAAGATTGCGAAAGCGTCATCTGGCCGGCATGACGCTCTGTATTCACATACTGCAGTGAGAGGCTCAGAAGTTTCCCCAAAATAGTACTTCCTCCCAAATGATCCGGATCTAAATTAGATAACAGCTAATCACTTCACAGGGCTGATAGATGCGCTCTGAAAGTGCATGATTGGTCATTCAGCCAATGGCCTTTCACACATAAACAGAGAAGAGTCTGGCCAAGACTCCCTGACGATATGGCTGGAGCAGCACTGTAATTTTCCAATCACCAGCCCTTCAGGCCGGGCCGCTCCTTAGGGCAGTAAGATCAGATGAGCTGCGGCATTTTCTTCTGTAAGAGGCCAAACTCTATTTGTCTGCCCACAAGAACAAAAACAATCAGGGAGGCGAGAGAGACCGGCTTTTTGGTCTCTCTGGAGAGGGGCCAAAGACAGAGCAGGAGGAGTGTGGGGGGGCAGCGCAGTGACACAGATAACCAAGTCCCTACTCACCCCCTGCCTGCCTGCCTGCTGTGGGTGGTTGGTTCTGGTGATGATGAACGCGGACGCGGCTCAGCGTCGGGTCCCTGCTGTCAAGGCTCGCCGCAGGACGAGACAGAGAGAGGAAGTGTCGCTCTCGGCGGGCCCGCTGGGCCAACCTGGACTCTGCTAAGTCCTGCTGCTCGAGTCTTCACAACAAATCAAGCGCCGCAACACCCGCCCCTCCCCCGAACACGGCCACACACATCGCAAGGCCTCTGCTGATGTCTGGAAGAATGTATCAGAAAACGTAACCAATAATAGCACATCATATTTAAATATCTGCATCTGCCCACTGGTCGACTGATGTTTAGGGACCACCAGGAGTTCGATGGGGGCTCAGCTCTCCTTGTGCTGTGGTTGCACGGGGTCTCCCCTGCAGCCTCCCCTCTGTCCTCCATCCTCCGCCCGGCCACAGCTCTCCCCTCGCAATGAGAGGTGACAGTGAACAGTGGAACTCGTCAGCGTGAATAACACGCAGTCGCGCTTGGCGAGACCCTCTAGTGGAGCGCGACCCACACGTGCACACACACACTCGCACAGGACGGCGTGCGCACCTCGGCTCAAGGGCCCGGCGGTAGGCACGCTGTCAACCTCCGTGTACTGCCTTGTATTAAAGCTTAACCGGCGACAAATTGAGCAGCCTGACGGGTTAAATCTGACACATTTGCCCATCTGCCCCGTGTTTGTCGAACAGTACAGTCGCTTCACGGTGGGGAAAAAAGCCTGAGTTACAGTACATAAGTGAGTTGTTAGTGAACGTGTTCAGTGTAACGCGCTGTCTCCGATCATAACAGAGGTCACAGTGACATTTTTCAAGTTCACAAACTCAGCTGAGCTCACATTACTGTGCCATCAGGTCTGTGGTGGTCACATGTCCCTCACTGACGTGCCATTCTCTCGAGTCTTGCAGTGTCCTTCAGTGGCATCTTATGAGAGCAGTCCGTTGCACAAGCAGTGGTCAGGCTTAATTTACCCACTTTCTCTGTCCACTGCCCCATCAGCATACAGTATCACATAACTGCTAATGGGCTAATGGAGGAAAGGGTGGGGGGGTTGGGGGGGAGACGGTGGCAATAGTTAGGGAAATGGAGCTCAGGTTC
This sequence comes from Psettodes erumei, assembly GCA_016785225.1. Taxonomy (NCBI): domain Eukaryota; kingdom Metazoa; phylum Chordata; class Actinopteri; order Pleuronectiformes; family Psettodidae; genus Psettodes; species Psettodes erumei. The sequence continues at coordinate 1,113,276 of JAFBJZ010000383.1, forward strand.
ATCCAAACATTTAATAACTTATCCAATCTGGAGTGTTCACCTCTTACTGGGCTAATTATATCATTTAACTGGCCTGGACGAGAGTGCCAGCGTGGACGCACTGTCTTAGTGTCATCACATAATTATGACTTATGCCAGCGTGGCCCAGCAAGCCGGATGAAGTCAGCTTGCCATAAATTTTAATGATCACTTAGACAATACGAACGTTCCCGGGGCTTCCGCGGAATTAGCAGGGAATTATGGACACCATCACACAGGAAAGCTGAAGTGCGGAAACAGAGAGACAGGGGACATGAGAGGCATGCTGCTGGAAGAGAAAGAAGGAAATGTATGAGCGCGTGTGTGGGTGAGATATATTGGGGAAAGGTGAGTTTAGACTGGGCAGATACATCCGTATCTGATCCCATTGTGCGGGATCAGGTTCTGTGGTCACCGGGCTGCTGGGAGGCCAGCGTCAGGCCTGTCAGAGGGCTGAACACCCGAGTGTAGTCTGCTTCAATGGAAAAACAGCAGCTGACACTCAACGCTCGCGGGCCAACTGCTGACCTCATTCTGCGAAAAAAAAAATGTGGACGGAGGGGAAAAAAGCCTGGCGCGTTGAATATGGAAAGTTGATGCTGTATTCCTCAGTGCAGCAGAAAATTCTAATAACTTTCAAAAGTTGGGGGGGGGCATAATGGTGGGAAAATAGATGGGGCATAATGAAAATGGTTGAGTGTCTTTTTTTAATAGCTGTAAAATGGCTAATTAGCCCTCTATGATTAATCATATGGGAGCATGCATTGGGAGGTTTGAATCTCCTGGCGTTTAATAGTTTTCTGGTAAAATAATTTTACTTTTCTGGTGTAATTAAGAAATAATAAGAAATATTCTGTGACCTTTGACTGTGGTATGTGGAAACATTTTTACAAGTCGGCTCGAGCCCATTTAACGTTGCGTCCATAAATACGACATTTACTACAGGAATATGTAGCTTACCACTACAAATATCAGTGTAAGGCTATACCACAGGATAAGGAATATTGATTTCAAGATGCAGGTGGCCTACGCAGATATTCTGCTCTTATGAAAAAAGGAGAAAGGAGAGCAGTCCGGAGAGAAGCTGATCTCCCTTGCACTTAATATTAATGTCTGTTTTGTGGCTATCCCGTTTCAAGAGGACCCGGCTCCTGCGGTGGAGCGATTGAATGACAGAGATTACCTGTTTGGAAAGCCCCGCGAGACAGCTGATTGATAATGCATGACACAAAAATGTTTTTGTTTACCCACTTCGAGCCGGGTTTCAGTTTCTTGTTTTTTCTTCAGAAACCTGATTCACTGGACCGAAGTGGATTGCGGGCGAGAATCACGGGTCAGGAGGTCCCGACTGTGAGTCGACTGTGGCGTCTGGCTCCGTAGGCCCACGTACCTTCTAGAACTGGGGTCGCCCACATCATATTCATCCCATTCGGCCCGTGTTGTCCTAGAGGGGATGTAACATGAAAACATAATCTCGCGCCACAATTTCATTCCTTCAGCGGCATTAGATTAGATTGAAACTTCCCTGCACACTTTCCTGGGGCTGTCAAATGAGCTGTCAGTCACGCGTCAGAGCCGGCCCCTGCTCATGTGCTCTAATACATCACGCAGCCTTTTATATGGATCAGTATGTGCAGGACTCTCTACACAAACGCCAGCAGCTGCTCCGCTGGGACACACTGTGATTGATAACATTTCCCCAGCTCTTCACACTCATGCCCATTTGTATAGTTGGTTGGAGAAGGGCCCCTGGTGTGCAGTGACATCTACAGTGCCCGTCATCGCCTTGCGGAGAACATGACATCAGCCTCGGAAACACAGATACATGCCAGGAATGGGCAGCTTTCCATTCATGAAGTACAGCCGTAGACGGATCACTTCGACCACATGCCGATATTTGTATTACCTGAACAATAAAAGCGGTAAAGGAAACTAGCTCAGGTGACTTCAGCAAGCGCCGAACCCTCATATTATCACCACTGATGGATGTTTATTGCTCATTAATATGGCCGCGCAGTTTAAGTGCTTCAGAAATCCACAGCTGCCGCCTCCTCCTCGAGCGTTGAGATCACTGAGGGGAATCCTGAGCCTGTTTTGTGTACAGTCATATTGGCATATTGGCCGAGCTAATGGCCACTTGGCACATAGACAGCTATCCATCCCAATCTCAGCTTCACTAATCCAATTGAGGCAACCTGCTTGGCATGAGAGAGACTCATCTGTCTTTACTGTTCATTAATAAGGCTCCTCCTGCAGCTCGGAGCCCATTCACATTCCTGTGGACCGGCCCAAGCCCTATCACTGAAACACTGGGTCTGTGCTGGAGATTCAGCAGTGGAGGGTAAATAATCGCTTCTGAGACATATAATCACTGCTGTGTGGGGTAAAGTATCAGAAAATATGAAACCTCCCTAAGGGATGGGTTACATATTTTCTCAGACAATATAAAAACCCTTTCCTATACAGGTATGCAATCCAGCTCAATAGCATGACCACACTACGAATAAAGAGCCTTCATGAGATTGTTTTTTTGTTTTTTTCATCCATGGCAGGGCTTTATGTCTGGCGGTGGAATGATAATAATGTTTCTAATCTTGTTACATTGCACACAGAATTGTCTTTCATGTTAATGATGGACCGGCCCCCTCCCCGCTCCACAGAGATGCTTACTTTCAATTTGTGTACTGTCATCTCCCCGCCACGCAGCTGAAATTGATGCACCCTCTTCCCTTTAATTAAATCAAAAAACAGTCGGGGGTCCAGGCAGGTGGGGGACCTGCCCCCGTATACAGTCATCACAAAGACCCGGCTGACTCCAGGACAAATCAGGGCTGCTCCCCTTCTCCTTTCTGTGTGTAACAGTGTGTTGAACCCAGCACAAGGTTACTGTATGTATGAAACTGAGTTAAACTACGAGCACAAAAAGGACGCTACATCAGATAATTAAACTGATTTTTAAATCTTAATCAAGTGGTTTTTGGGGTTGTTTTTTAGACAAAAAATATTTTCTTTTGGGCCCCACTACAACTTTCTCATATTATTGATTTTAGGCAAAAGCCAGTGGCCATTTCTTCCTGATAAATAAATAAACAATCCCAGGAATCTTCCTCAGGTAAGTTTGCCCTCGGGCAGAGCTGGGCACTGTGTAAGAAGTCTAAGAAATGAGAGCGTAAAATTCCCACACATTAGAAGGCGGATAATTGGATTTCCTGTGTCCTGTACGGTGGGCGGTGAGGTTCCCGCAGCTGTGACATTATCAAGGTAACATAACCTGAAGGCTGTGGTGTAGCAGCACAGGCCCCGCAAGGCCTGTCCTCCAGTTCCACATCATTGCCTGCTTGGCTATTCATCCTGTGGACCCTGCAAATGAAATTATGGGAGGAAGAGCAAAGGACATTCTTTGGGAATTAATCCCATTTGTGCCTAAACCCACTTCAGATTTTTATAGTGAGGCCCTCTTTAGATGTACGGCGCATTTACAATTAGACGAGGCCTTAGGAGGATTGAAAAAAATACCGAGCGTGTTGGTTTGTTTGGCGGGTAATCTGTGTACACAGACAGGAACCAGGAGAGCTCAGAGGAAAAAAATGAAACTGAAAAAGTCATTCTTAGAAATCAGATGTGTGCACTAAATGTCACACACCCAAGTGTCATTTGATGTAAGTATCTGAACGCTTCAGTAATATTATTATTATAGCACAGCCGACAACAAGCAAATGTGGAAATATGTAAATTATGAGATAAATGAAATATTTTCTCTACTGCTACTGAGAATCTGAAGTAGTGATTTGATCACAATATACATGAATGTGGAGGATAATAAAAGATTTTTGTAAAAATCTGTTATTTTATTTCCAGAATCAGAGGAGATTTTATATTATCAATGTAAAAACACTGAACAAAGTACAGACACGGTTGACTCTGCAGGCACCACACACATATATATATACAATCCACCAGATTAAGTTTTTGTAATGGGGTAAACATAGAATTCTAAAATATCCTTTATCCTATAATGTCTTTAAAAAAATGGCATGGTATAGTTATCGCTGCAATTCACTTAAATAAATAAATAAAAATCACTGAGGCTATAAGTAAATATGCAGAAATATTCATGTCATGTCATTTCTGGTACAGAGAGACCACCTCTAGAAAGCATATTCAGCGTGAATAAGCATGATTAAGTGTTTAGGGTAGAAAATATATGTATATATTTTTAAAAAGCACCATCTGCTGTTTAATGTTAAAGTTTCCTATAAATTGACCAAAGGCCTAATTTGTTGTTTTGTTGTGCATGACTGACATTTGTGTTCTCTGTGAAAGTTGGACTTCAATCGTTTATTCTTTCCATTAATGTATTCAAACTTGAAAAATATCAACGCTGATAATACTAATATTTTCAGCAGTTTATGATAAAACAAGGGCGGCCTCCATGCTGGTGCAATAGGGGACTTTAAATTTGGTCGGCACAGCCCAGGTCAGCGTGTCAAAATACGTTCAAAAACAGTTGATGAAAAAAGCGTCAACTGACTTTACAAGCAACGTATCCGTCTCACCTCCGGTACAGATGCTCTAATTACATTGGATTCTTGTTGTGATATTCCGCTTTGCAACTCTGTTAAATCCGGAGGCAGAGGAAACACATGACATCAATTAGCTCCGTCTGTTTATTCTCGCGATGCTTTGCAGATAAACACTGCCCCCTAGTGACGACACGTGAACACAGCCGTTCAAACTGAAACATCATCCCAGCATTGATATGTAGATGCAGGTGAAGCCACTCGTAATTCAGGATTTTTTTTTGTTGTTGTTGAAAGTCTTTATTTAAGCATTAACGAAATACGTGACTTGAGTAGCATTAGAGAATAATAGAAAATACTTTTTAAGTAAACTGCTTAGCTTTATTAAAATTGTTATTTATAAACATACAACAACACAACGTGTTACACAGACTAAAAGTCTACATACAGTAGGTACAAATAATGTACAGGTTTACAGTTAAATTAACTATGTAAATGTTTATATAAATAAAAATTTAAATGTTTGATGAAATAATTTTAATTCCTCAATACAAAATATATTGGATTATATAAAAAAATGAAATTCCAATTGCAGGCATTGTGTTGATATAAAACTACTTGTGTCATAAGGAGACAGAATACACCAACTACACATAAACGTACGTACAAGGCTCATGCTAAAGGTTGATTTCTCACTGTCCTTATCAAGTCCAGCATAGACCAGAGTCAGAGATGAGAGGCCCAAACACACACACACACACACACACACACACACACACACACACACACATATATAGTGCATACAACAGTCTGTCCTATCCAATCCACATACAGTATATACTGTACTTACAAACAAACACACGCACAAACAAACACACACACAGTGACAGCCTCTTCAGACCGCCTCAGAGTCCAGGTCTCTGCCATTATCCCGTCCTCTACCCTAAACACGCAGTTTTAATTTCAAAGCTCTGATTAGCTGATGATTGCGTGACAGCCGCCGACCAGGTTCCCTTTTCGCCCGGCTCCCAGACTGCAACTCAATCATGCCCAATTAGTGGGTCCCCAAACACTCTCTCTTATTAGAGGACTCATAATCGACTCATTGTGTCCTGATTTGGCAAATAAATCACTCTGGAGGCTGCTGACTCCCCCCCCCTTCCCCCATTTCCCCTCTTTTCTCTCTCCCCCACTTCTCTCACTCCGTCTTTCACTGCCCACTCCCCTTCTCTTCCTTGTCCAGGGGTTCAGTGACAACATTTTCAGGCGTGCTTCTCATTGGAGCTGACAGTTTGAGCAACGCTGGACTCCTTTTTTTTATTCCCCCTGAAGAATGAAGAATAATTTAGCAGCTAAGGCAAGGCAGGCAGCATGCGGGTGTCCTTGTCCTACAAGGTTAAGAATCCATTCCATCTGAGCAAGAAAGGAGTGAATTAAAATAAATGATGGCCAGATATTTATTGCGAGTTTGTAGATGAAGCCAAGTCAGTCCATTGGACCAGCGGGGCCCGAGCTGCCAGTGGCTCAGTGTAGCTGAGTGACCTCCCTGCCTCTCCCTGCGTAACTGGGGAATAACACTCAATGTCACATTACTCCTATCCTGTATTTGATATATTTATTTATATCCCTACATATATTTATATCTATAAATGCATGTGTTGGGGACATCAGGGCAAATGAGATAGCAGGGCATACTGTATATGAAATTATCTGGTTGGGGGGATGCTAAAAATAATTATAATTTGATTGAAAGAGGGGAATTCTTGAGAAAACTGAGCTTTGGAGACACGGACAAGGAGATCCTGAATGAGACAGGACGGGAAATGTGAAGATGCAAACGTCCTTCAGCCTGGAGACACAAAACTCAAGGCTGGCCTGCCATACACTAAATATATCATACAGGTAAAGTGGTGGTAAAACCCACTATCTGATGTTGATAGACTTGTTGCACTTTGACACATTTGCTAAGAAAAAAGTGGGTTGAAAAGCTCTGACAATTCCAGGAGCTCAGAGAAGAAGGCAGCCTTCAAAAATGACATATTTTGTTAAAAAGTAGGCAGGGCCCAAGGCAGGTTTCCTTCCCAGAATTCATAGCTACATGCACTTCGTCAGGACAGTGATCCAACACGAGAGCTTCACGGACTCAGCGGGTGGACCAGCTTGAGCCCGGGGGCTTGTGGGAGCACTGGGTGGCCTGTGATGTTGCTCGCGTGCAGGAAACCAGTGGACTGTGATGTAGTGGACTGATGGAGTCAGACCCAGGGAGTAGCTTTAGCAACATCCAGCTGTGACGGTGAGCTCCCTCCCCAGGCTCAAACAGCTTCTCCTGCAGCAGCAGCAGATTATACGGCATAACCTCAGGATGCTGTTTTCCTTTATCCAAACGAAACCAAGCCTTTTCACCTACAGCATCTCCCCTTCCTCTATTTTACCAAGGGCTGTGTGTGTGTGTGTGTTGAGTGGTCATTAGTCTCTGTTTACAGTGGAGAGAGCCTGGCCAGCTGGCATGTGACGTGTGATGTGTCTCACTGTGGTCTACCACTGCGAGACCCCTGTGGCAGAGTCGTGGAGGCCCAGCAACCCCCTTCCCCGGGCGGGCCGCAGAGACTGTGGCGAGCCCTCGGCAGATGGAGCCTCTAGCGTTTCTCGTCTCCCCTTCCACAAGCGAAGGAGAGGTGGAGCGAGCGCTGGAGGTGGGACCGGACCCGGCCCCCGTCACAGATGCCAGGAGAAGGCTGAGACTCTGAGGAGGCCCTGCTGGGAGGGTGCTGGGCCGGAACAGGTGCAATCTCAGCCCCTCGATCCCCTCTGTCAGCACCTCGGCGGTGGAGCCGCGCTCTCTTCCTGTCCTCGCTCCTTCTCATTCACACACTTGAGAGGTGTTGTGGGGCTACGTCCAGCCCCCTCCCTCCAACCCCGGCACCAAAAAATTATGACCAGACTCAGTTCTCTGGCTGCCTTGTGACTTCCTTTCAGAAGGAGCAAAAAAAAAAAAAACAAGTTCAGAGCACACTAGCAGAAGTGGGTGTTTGTGACCCTCAGAGGGCAGACAGTGGAGTTGTGTTGACTCAGGCGTTTTCCTCTGCTGGCCATGATAAGCTCCTCGGCTGACCTCGCCACTGCCAGAGGGCCAACACAACCGCTCTCCCATCAGCCCTTGCTTTATCGCCAGCAGCTACAAGACAAAGAGGCTGTGCTGTATACCTGGCTGCAGCCGGCATTCTGCGTGATGGAAAGAGTTTATGACAGAAGGGGGTGGGTGGTGAGGCCCAACAGGCCACCTTGACCTCTCCCTGCTCATAGGACCTTAGTGAACCTTTTCCCATTGCCCCCAGCCCCCCCACAGCACCCTGGACACTCCAACCGCCACTGAGTTATTATCATAATTTCCCAGAGAGGCATTGCAGGGCCGCCATGACTAGAGAGGCATCCCGTGTTTTACAGAATGTTTTGTGTTTTATTGCCTTTAAGTCACTCATAGGCCAGTGGAGAGGGCCCACAATGATAAGAAAACCAGCCATGTGAAAAATGAAGGACCTCGCGTACAGGACTGAGAGGTGAAGAAGGGAAATAATAAAATACATGACAAATGTGGAGCTCGACTGTATTTCATGTTCAAACCCATCTCGCCTTCCAACCCACGGCTGCACCAACAACACACGAGGGGAAAGAGGGAAATAATAATTATGAATTCAACCAATCTCACAGTCACAAAAAGAAGCTTTTTTGTTTTTTTAAACCCCCATCTCATGGTCTTCACTTGAATTAAAAAACTCCCGGCCCTCTGACTCCCCCCTCACGGGTCCTTTGACAACATGACGGCCGTAAGATGCCCAGGGGCATTCCAAGCTGCCACCGTCCCCGCCATTTCATGTCCGAGCCCACCTGGGGTAAACAAAAAAGGACTTGGCGCAATAGAATATTAACTAAAGAAGAGAGGAGAAAAATAGCACTGACAAAACTGGAAATACTTTTCAATCCGTCAAACTCTAGGTCTTAAAAAAATTTCACTTTCATTGTCTCTTTTTGTGGAGTAATTCCCCCCTCCCCTGCCACAATCCCCTGCAGGCTTTTAAAGGTGCAGTATATGGAAAATAAAACATCTGTTTAATCTAGCCATTTCAAAGGTGAAACCGCTTTTGATCAAAAAATGATATTGATCTGACTGCCTTAGTGGTGTGGTGAGGATTTTTTCCCCTTTAAACTTAAAATATCATGGATTCTTTGTGGCAAATCAATACTGTGGCTGCTTTTTGAGGCTCGTTTCAAAGGGCACTGGAGCCATTTGAATATGGTTGCATTTGCATTTATTATTTCTACCACCTTAATTCAAATTGACCTTGCATATACAGTATTTATGTTATAAATGAATGCGTAAAACATGATCTTGTCCTGGCATAAAAAAGGTGGAGGTGGGGGGGAGTTGTCTTTATGTTGTTGCCTTTTTGAAATCATAATCATCCTCTTGTGGGTCTGGCTCATGGCACCTGAGTGATGCAGCGCTGGCCAGGTCAGCACGCGGCCCCTGGTGGAATGAACTGGTCCTGATCTGCTTTGAGCTTTAGCGTGTCTGTCCTCACCCCTCACTCTGTGTCAGAGGGGCCCCGACATCGGGCCCCAGCTATCTCCACATCTCCCCATTTTCTTTAATTACACCTCAGCATATTGCTTTTGGGCCATATGGAAGGCAGATATTGAGACAGATAAGATGTATAAACTTCTGTCAACACCACAGCATATTAGGTAGAGCTGGAAGCATATTATCTCTCTTCTATTCTTCCAATTAGCGCCCAATATCAAAATACACTAGGACAAGCCTGTCGACGAGGGACAGGAAAACATTACATTAATGGGGGCTTCGTCCATTTAAAAAAAAAATTGTACTTCCTTGCATTCGTTTTCTAAATGAAAAGTCATTTCCACCAAGGGACCTAATAAAAACCCAGATAAATTAGCCATTTAAGCCCGGAGGCCTGAGAACTCACTGTGTTCAGCTGATCCACACTGGCCTCAAGGTTTTACAGTGGGTCGTCAGCAGCAAACTGCTGCTTTAAAAACAGTGTAGATTCACACGAGAAAACTTCTTTTCTTACATAAACTCTGAGATGTGGTGCACTGTCATATGACATATGTCCCGTCGAATCAAAAGGTTTTTTAAACATTCTGTCACGACCGGAACATTATGAATGAAGTATCGCATTACGGAAGCACGCTCTCAAGCAATGTGGATTTTTACAGCAGTAATGGCTCCATTATTTTAATAGAAAAATGTCAAGGAAAAAAAACAAATGACATCTGAAACCCTTGCGAGGCCTGTATCGTCTGATCTGATATACAGGCATCAACGTGGCCTCAGACTCTGCTCACCTCCCGATGACACCATGTTCATCTGAAAGCTACCGTCATAACCGCAAAGCTCTCTAAGAACACAACCGTCTTCCTCGCTGGAAATAATGTATACGTTCTGGCTGTTGACGTGATTGAATCCGATGCGCTCAGACAGGGAGAGGTCATTCTGAGCCTCACTGCAGCATCAGGATATGCCGTATGCACCGAGAGACACGGAGGGAAGAGAGGAGGAGAGGAGAGCAGCGGGATGAGGAGAGTGGAGAGAGGTCACTTTGAGAAGCTGGATGCAAGCACATGCCAAACAGCGTCTCTGGATCTCTCTCTCTCTCTCTCTCTTTCTATAATCCCCTCTCTGATCCACCGGTGCTCGGGCCAATCATTTGAGGCCGGCCGCAACCCGTGATCACTGGGCCCTAATCTGAGTCCCCGGCCCGTCCGCGGTCTACCTCAGACGGTGTCGGACGGCTGCCAGCAGAGGAGTGGCAGGCTTAGCCTTCTCCAGAGAGACAGCTAGAGGTTGTCTCTACATGGATGGGCACTTCGCAGCTCGGCGGGGGCGGGAGGAAGGGGCACCTGGGAGCAGCTGCTCGGTGCATATGGGCAGAATTCATTAAGTCTGGCTAAATAAGCCAATTGTGGAGGCGGCAAAAAGTGTTCGTTTGTCTGTCTGAACGAGAAAAAGAAACAGAGATGGCTCACTGAATTTGACCGCCCTGCTCAAGCATTCTGCAACACAAATATTCTGAGCACAAATATCCTGTGTGATAGCTTTGTCCTGAGGTATTACACTTGATGAAGTTGATTCAAGGGCCGCCAAATGAAAAAATCTGGATCTATTTGTGATGGGCAGTGATTGAGCTGTTAGATGCATGGATCGTGTGTCCTTGAGGACTTCGCTGTGCATCTCCAAATGCCATGAGACTGCTCTCTGCCTCAGAAATAAACCTAATCACAATCTGTAAATGTTACAGCTGTTTCCCTAATAGACCTGGCCTGACTTCGGAGGCCTGCTTTTATATTCACACACATGAACCAAAGACAAAACTGAATGCTGATACATGTGACCAGCATGAAACAAGTTCATGCTGTACAATGTATGTCACATGACATCAAATTTCGTGCCAGTGTGTGAGACGCAGCGTCCTGTGGCCTGGGCCGTCTGAGTTACCAGGATTCTGTTCTTTCACTTTTAAGAACACATACCTGACCCTGGCAGCTGTCGTCTGCTAGACTTTACATCCATTCCTCTTTATCCAGCAAAAGGTATAATGTATGCTAATCCCCCAGGTGTCAATAGGAACTGTGTTCAATGCATTTGAGATAATAGTGAAGAAGGGGTTGTTCCTATCGAAGAGCTGGAAGATAAAGTCAATGGCACAGTCAATAACAATAAGGTTGTAGGCTTTAATGAGGAATGTTAATTTGAACACAATCAACTGGATTTCAGCTTAGCTGATTATCAACCTTGAACTTGTATGAGGGTGTTGATAATGCTGGTAGTACAGGGAGGGCATTTTTTATCTGTGACTGCCTTTTGGCGGTTTAAATTAAAAACTAACAAGCAAAAAAAAGGTGAATTTCAAAAACCTAAAAAAGACAATGCTGCAGTGTTCACTGCACAGTGAACTCCATTTACGAAATACAAGAAGTGTTGTATATACACTTTACAGAACAGGATAACAAACAGTAATTAAAGTTAATATAACCAAAGTCACTGGCCCATCTGTGTAATGGACATTCACCCAGTTCCCACTGGAGCCATTCTAAGTCTCAGTCCAAACCTCCTCCTCCTCCTCCTCATGTTACAGGCAGTGCGGCCTGCTCCTCACTCTCTCCTTGATCCCATTCCATCAGTAGCTCTGAGGACACCTCTGTAAACAGATGATCCCAGTCCCAGCTCACATCATCCTGCACAGCAAAAGAGAGGGGGAAGAGAAGAATTAGAGAGGCAGAGGGAGACATACCAAGAAAGAGAGCATGGGGAACAGAGGGAGCAAAGAGAAGAGAATGGGGGAAGGAGAGCAGAGGGTGTTAATGTACACATCATAAATCTTGATTACCTGGGAGACAGAGTGGCAACCTCCCCCGGTGCTATAGAAACAGCTGGACGGGTCTGTGCTGGGGGCTCACAAGCTATATTTACTACAAACTCACTCACCTCTTTCACCTCCTGCTCTGGCGCTAAAACCTTGGTGAGGAGCTTCAAGTCAATCTCTCCGTCCTAAAGAAGAAAGTGCAGTAAAATTCACTTGGCTTGCACAAACAAAGGTGATGTTGCTTGCAGAATTAAATGGGCCGCCTTGACCAGAAGAGACGTGATATCAAACAGACCATAAAAATAAATGTTCTTGACTTACTAAGGTCTGAAAGGCAGAGTAATACTTCAGGTCGTTGTCCAGATCTCTGTAGGTCATTACCCGGTTCACCTGGACGCTAACAGAGTGAGAGAAAGTCAGAACAGGCCGCAGACACACTAACAGACTAAATTTAATCAAGACAACACATCACATCATCAAAAAATAGTAGCCCTCCCTACAGCAGTGCTGTCACACCACTAGCAAACTAAGACTGAGAAGTGGCTTTGGAGAAGTTTGGAGTTTGTGCACAATGAGGCTCCAAGACTTCATGCAAAGACCACAGAGAGCAGGAGATGGTTGCCAAGTGGTAAACGCTTCAAATTGAAACCCAGCTGCTTATCTGTGGGTTGGAATTAAGTGAGAGGGGGGGGCTCTCAAAGTGGCCAGGGCCTAGCAGTGCATGCCAGTCCTACTTACTGCACATTACACGCTACATTGCCCCCGCAATGAGTTCAATGTGGATATTATCTCGCACAGAGAGCAAGCCCCAGCCTAATAACCTCCACCGCTGTCATAGCCTTGCTACATATTCGACACATGTCGGCGTGTCTCTCACTGCCCTGTAAATCAAAGGGCCCAGTTGGTTAGGACCCTGGTAACAGAGTTGCATAAATCACACCCAACTGTTATTTATCCATTTCAGCCGATAAAGCAAGACACTCTGCAATGGCATGATGGAGGACAGGTGACCGTCAAAGTCACCAGTGCAGGCTACTGATGTAGTGTCCTGTGCACAGACAGAGGTTAAGTGTCACGCACGGGTCTGGGGGTCACGATGTGTGTGTGCGTGTGCGTGTGTGTGAATCCTGAGTGATAGGGATGAACTTCAAAGAGTTAAAAGAGTTTAAGGTGTACACTACCATGGCGGAGCTGAAACTTGCATGGTGAGTTCTTCTTCCTGTACTTCCTCAAGGTCTGGAATAACTGGAATATCTAAAGAGAGAGAGAGAGAGAGAGAGAGACCACCACCTTTCACAGACAGTCTGATGAGGAGAATCTCATTGGTAGCCTGATGACAGAATCACTTATTTACAAAATACAGTAAATCCCTGGTGTATGGCCTCTAGAAGTGCACATTTTTTTGGTGTGAGAATGTTTATGTGAGGCCAATTTCTGTGTGGCACTTTCTCCCCTCCCTCTCTCTCGCGAGCGACATCCTCATAAGAGCTGCCCTGTCACAATAGCCATGCGGCCATGAATATTCAGGAGGCGAGGCGGCAGCTCTTCCTGCTGTGAGAGGGCCGCTGGCCAGGGGCTCCCCAGAAAGCACCCCCTGCTACCTTAGCATTTGGGCCCTGTCAGCGCCGCCCACCCCCAGGACCCGCAGTGGCCGGTAGGCTGACCTCCATGTCCACTCTGCCACTCCGACTGGGGCGGCATCCAGCCATGTGCAAGAGTATTTGCTCGCGGGCCCATCTGTGTGGGGTCGGAAGTCACAGTGCGGCCTGGCAGGGGCTGCGGTGCCAGGAGCCGCCAGCCCGCTGCTCAAACAGTGGGAACCCACTTTAATTGGCAAAACGCAACAGGACAGAGGATGGCCCCGCTCCCAAGAAGGACAGGGCAAACTTTCACAGCATTTTTGGGATGGACATGTGATGGAGCAGGGACGTAAGACAGGCTTAATGAGAGACGTAGGAGCATGGGTTGGTAATACCATAAGTCCTGAATAAAGAGCCTGATTGAAATGTGTTGTGCTTACATTTATTATCAGAAAGTTAGTGAATTGCTAGGGCCCAACAAGCAATGAGGAAACATGTTGTCTTTGTTTGCATATGTCAGCACCAGTAACAGCACCAGAGGGTCAGCAGCTTCAGGTTACTGTTCGCCAGCGGCTCCGCTTCTTGTGCGGACTGAGGAAATTTGTCCGCCCGCCAGCATCTTCACAAACGTCTACAGGTGGACCACGGCCTGGGAGGGGAACTGCAGCGCTGCAAATCACTCCACAGATTGAGGGAGGCAGCACAGCACAACACTGGTGACAGACTCCCGGCCGTTCCAGGATATCTTCCACCAGCGGTGCCCGTATTAGGCACGAGGGCATCATCGCAGATCGCAGCCACCCAGCACGCAGACTGCACTCCCTGTTACTGCCTGGCAGACGATACAGGAGCGCGGCCCGTTCTGGACGTACTGCCGGACCAAAGGACGGTTTTTACCACCAAGCCACCAGGGCTCTCAACTCCCTATTCCACACTGCACCGCTAGACCGTTCACTGCCAAGCCTGCTCCTTTCGAATCAGGACCGCGACATAAGCAGTTTCATCTCATCCCATCTTTATCTATTTTTTATCTTATCTTATAGTCTATTTTATATGGCGAGTGCTCTTACTGCTGAAACCTACCTGAAATTGAATCGAACAAGAAACATTTTTACATGCGACAGACTCACCAAAAACTTCACAGGTGTCCTAGAAATTGTGTTAACGTGTGATGCGACTCCACTTTACAATATTTTCTGGGGAGGCAGCACACTGCACATCCTTATTAGCCCCTCAGTCGAGTGTTGACAGCGACAGAGACAGAGAGAGGGGGAGAGGAAGCAAACAAAGAGAGAGGAACAGACAGATAGCGAGAGAAAAAGAGGGGTGGACTGCATGAAGAGGGTTGTCAGTAATCTCTAACCACAGTACTGCACCCCGAGGGCAAAGTCAATAGCAGAGCTAAATAGAGGTGAAGAGATGGAAGTCTGCATCTGATGTGAGGAAATATCTCAGCATCTTGTGTCACCATTCCTTCCAAATGACTTCTGGAAATAAAGTGGAGTTTTAGAAATATATCGATCATGGAACTTCTGTACTCCATAAAAGTTACAGTATGGAGTGCTCCGAAAGAAAATAAATTATTTTTATTCTGAAGGTTTTTCTCAGCCGGTGGAGAGAATTCAGAAGCCAACTTTGTTCGAAACCTAACCCATCAACTTTCCTGCAGATAACAAAACCTCAGCCTCTGTTGATAACTTATTTCTTTCTCTTTTTTAATTAAACCAAATTAAAAATGCCACGCTCGTTTAGCCGCTGACAAGATTCATCTGTGTTTCTGATATCCAAATAAATGCAGGCGCGGGTATTTCATATTCATGAGGCCCCGGTGACACTTTGTCCTCTCATTTACAAAGCACAGCGTTCAGCAGAATCCGTCCCCCCTGGACCCCCAATCAAATTTAATGGTCTTAGTGCAATGACATCAAAAAGCCTTCCTGTCCAACTCTTTGCAAACAGCTTCCTGCGTTGTCTATCTGTCCACGCACACTCTTTTTCATTTCAGCCACCAATGCAAGTGAGGCACAGAGGCATATGTGGTCTATATGCAAAGTCTATTATTAAGTGAAAAAATGGAACAACACTTTTAAATGGGCTTCAAATCCAACCTATTACTGGAGGTCAAGCAGGGCATCAAAGCAGCTGCAAACAAGCCAGTGTTTTCTTCTGACGCAAAGGGCAACTCTATCAGGGGGAGCCTCTCCTCGGTGCCGCACACATCACCTACTCTGTCTTTTTTTCCCCTTCGGTTGGACACGTATCAATGTGGCTTTTGTCTGGCAGCGAGCAGGCCGCGCGTATCCTTATTACACGGTCGCGTCCGGCTTCCTCGCTGAAGCATGTAAATATCAAAAGGGGATCATTTGCTGTGAATGTAGACGTGCTCCCCGGCCGGCAACCCAGCGGTCAGCGACTTTGGAGAACAGGACGTCTCGCCACATCGCTTCGCAGGGGTCCAAGTCAAATGATTACCTAGGCACAGAATCCATTTGAAATGGCTTATGGGAGAATATTCAACACATCAGCGACTAAGAGTGCGACAATGAGACATGAAACACAGGAGGGTGTTTGCGATACTGCTGCTATTTTAAGTGACCAGCAGGAGGCTGCGGGGGCAGCTGACGGGGGAGATGGGAGCAGGGGACTGAGGTAGCCTTCTCGCTCTCTTTCTCCTTCTGTGCTTGTAGCCAGTGGACATAAGGGATAAGGGTAGGGGACATAATCAAGATCGCAGGGGCTATCTCACTAACCCTCAGCACTGTAATTTCCAATGCCCCTGCCTCCGGCTCTGTATTAAGAGGTCTCCCCCCACAGAGTAATAATCTTTCCGCCGGCATTAACTGCAAGAGAACCAAACCTCTGGACTCTTCATATATGTGTGTACACATAAATGTGTATAAAAGACAGCATTATTAAAACAAATGACATTTCGTTATACACTGCAGTTTATGTCTGGAATTCATTGTTATTTATCGATCCATTTGTAAATTGGATTGGATAAAGTGGATTCATGGTTCTCATGATTAAATGAGGACAATAAATGGCAAAAAAATTAAATATTTCAATAAAATACTATAAAGCAAAATCAATTTTATGAGAAGATTTTTTTTTAAATATTATCACATATTCATAGCTTATTTTGAATTGTATGAATTAATTTCTTTTATATATAAATATTGCCATATTCTGAAATTTGAAAAATGACAGGCATTTTTACTCTAATATGGCATTTGTTTATAAATCGCAGTACACAATACTCTCAGGCACTGATGTGATGAAGTGCTTCAGTGTTGACAGCTGAGCATTTCATGCTGCTAACCTAGCTTTCCTACGGCTATTTTACCTATTTCCCAGCTGCTTTGCACTGCAAAACAAGCACAATTATCTTCGACGGGGCTTTGCTGAAATTTGTCCCCTCAGTCCTGACATTGTTTGTGGTGTGCAGAGTTTGGGCCCTCAGGTGACTCGGTCAAAGCAGCAATGCTAGATCTGTATTCAGCAGCGCCTGCCTCTGTTGTGCACGCATGTGACTAACTGTGTTGCTCTGGGTGATGAGGGAAACACTTAAATCCTGCCACAATTTTCTCCATCGACTATGACTCTAACCTTATTTAATGCACACGTGCACTTGTCATTTCCATCAAAGCGGCCCTGCTTATACAGTGTCACACTCTCAGTTGTCAACGGCAGAGTTCTAACACATGAATCCATGCGGGATCCAAAGAGAAATATGGTGTGAGCACGATCTGAGTGTCTGCTTATCTGCTCTACTTCCAGCGGAGGAATGTGGCGGGGAGGCAGTGGAGGGCTCCTCTTTACCCATGAGGAGAGACACAAGGTGGGGGACCGCGAGTCTGCTCTCACCTCCTTCATCGTCTGATCCCTGGGGAGTTTGTGGTCGCAGGCGGCGGCTGTAGAAACAGGAAGTGTGACGGCATGAATTATTTAAATGCTCTCAAAAATGGAGCCCAGTAGTGAGGTCATCACAGGGAGTGAGTGAGTTGGCTCCAGGGCTACTTTGTTTTGATGATGGGCATGTTTTTGGTCTTGTTGTTTTCTCATGGTAGACGGGATGCTTGCTCACTATGCAACAGTCTGACTGGACTACAGAATAGTGACCTCTGCCAAAAGGTGCTGATGGTGCTATGAGACTCTGTTGTTCTGTCTGTGTGACCAACCTAGACGCCCTGACAAGATCACCTCGAGGAATTAAAATTAAAAAAATCATACCCAGTTGGAGCAGCAGTCAGAATAAGTCTTGCTAAGACGATAAAGTTGTGTTACATTGGGGGGTTTTCTGCAGGGTAACATCTTAAGTTTCACACGTATCCCCTGCCTGACTACAACCATGGAGGCAGCGGGATACCAACCTGCCATAATGGGTAAAACATACACGGCTACGTCCTCTACCTGCCTCTCCTCATGGTGATGTCTATTCTAGTCACAGAATGATGCGAGCGAGGGTGTTGAAAAAATACTAGAAGAACAGGAAAAGTTGGCTCCTAAGAGCAATAAAAGCGATGACAACTCACACTGGGTTTTTTTTAAAATCATGTTAAGTGATCGTTCTTGGAAGGCAGGGATTAGTTACAACGAAGGACAACCTGAGAGTACGGCGTCATTTCCACTTATAGGACACAACATGTAAACTGACCTATCTTTATCCACACACACAAATACATAACTGTCATTGAATTCAATCAGCGACTGCAATGAGTACCCTAAAATATGGATGAGGTGTCTGAGTCAACTTACTCTTCCAGGTCCTCAGCAGGAGGTCGTTTTGAGGATCTGTGTATGGGCAGAAAGAGCAACCGTTATGCAAATTAAACAACCAACATTTGAGATGACATCTTGCTTCCTTCAGTACACAAAACCTGCCGATAGACACATTTTCTTCTAATGATAACAATTTTGCTGTATCAGGCACAGTGGGGGCCGCAATAGTCATGTCTTCTCTCCCCTCTTGTTTTCTCAGCTTTGTCTCCTGCTGAATCAGGCAGCTATTTTCAGACTTTTCTCCATTTACACTCAGCGTGAGCAAAGGACGCCAGACACCAAAATACTGTATTTTCACACTTTCTCTACTCCAAAGAACTATTTTTAGCATGCAGTCTGCCTTAAGAAATGTAGCAATGAAACCAGACATTAAAGAAAAACAAATATTGCCACATTATTATTTTTCAAGATGCATTTGACCTTATCAATCACCATATAAGAAACTTATCAAACAGCGTAAGTTTTGGTACGTTTTTAGATTAGCAAACTAAAAATGTGTATGAGTAAGTATGCTTTTTAAAATGATTTTGGTAGATCTCCTGGTTGAGTAGTGCCCCCTACTGGCTTTAAGGGAATACATTCAATACTGTGACAGTCTTTGACTTGATGGCACTTTCACACAACCAAAAATAAAGGGGAACATAACTCCAGTATTCATGGATATTCAATCAATACTTGAATCTATACACAAATATATATTTAATTAGGGGCGCTTATTTCAATAAATCTATTATTGGGATTCAAATCTTATGACAGTGTTTGGGGGTGCAAAACACTATGAATATAGTCCGCACAACATTGGTATGCATGGAGAATAAACTAAGGCTTGCATGTCATAGGCATCACCTGCAGAACAGCTGATCCCTACTTCTTTTCACCTAAGAGGGATCTGTCCTCTGTTGCTCTTCCTGCACTTTACTTTTTTTGAGGTGGGGTTTCTCCTCATCCGAGCTGAGCATCTATGGACGCAGCATTGTCGGCTGTACGGATTGTAAAGTCTCTGAGAGCAGAGCATAAGAGCAGACAACATTTCGATCCAAGCTGGATCTTCATCTGCTGAAACAAATTAATACTTTTGCGTAAATATCCAAAGATGGACATTTGAGTGCCTCTTTTTTTAATGACATCACTTTTCATTAATCTACATCCATAAATTATAATATATATTTTTAAGCAATCTGTAAAATGTAAAACCTTCTTAATACGTCTCTTTTTTGAAAAAAAATGACACAAAAGGAAATGATGAAAAACACAGTTCTCAGCCAATAATGCTTACTCCTGCTTTTTCCATCTTATCTGTTCTTTCTGAGCACAGACCAACAGGGATGAAGGTACAAGAGTCAAACCAGGCAGGGCAAAGAGGAGCTGAGGGAGACTACCTGCCTGCCCTTGGACTGTGTCCTGTCTTGGGGGCGGGGGTGGCGACACTTAAGACACATTACAGGCCCCTTGATTAAGACTCATGTAAGGCAAAGCGATAGACATGGTAAAACTGTCTGGAAAAAGTTGTTAGGGATAAAATATATTGTGACAACCTGGTTTCAAAGGTTCATCAATAAACTGACAGATCATTTAGTGTCAATTAGAAGTGATAGATCGACAAATCCCGGGATTTCTGCGCTGGGATTAGTGGGAGGAGGACGGCGGTGATTGAGCATGAGGGGTGACATTGAAGGGAAAAGTCCTTGCCGGTTCCAGGGGGGACCATTACTTACTTTGTTTCAGAGCGGATCAATGCACGTGCAAACCCTTTTTACACCTCCTGTATTTCAATCACTTTGAGACTGGGTATCAAGCCGGGTTACGCAAAAGCAGAGAAGCGACACGCTGACCTTCTGTGAGAAGGGAAAGATCCATTGAGTCTGCTGTTCTCCCTGTTTGCACTAATGGTGCAGTAAACTACACAAATGAGCACAACGGACTGAGCCTGTTCACTTCAGTGCATCTCCTGTGCTCTCACCTTTACCAAAACTAAAGCAAAGAAGCATAGTGAAAGGTGGAAGAGAAAAACACCAGAGGTAGTTCTAAGTCTCAACTTCAGTTAGTCTTGTACAGCGTTTACATTTAGATTTGTTAGCTTTAGACGAAAGCTTTTGGCAAGCAGCTTCCATCTGCTCCAAATATTTCATGAATTCTCCATGTTGTGCTCCCTGTGTAAAGAGCAGCCTGCAGTGGTAAGGGGTGATTAAGTGGCTTGAACCCCAGTGATGAAGTGGCTAGCTGACTAACAGTGCCCTCCTGTGGCTGATGCATTAACCATGTCAATTACCGCCTTGCTCACAGATGAAGACGAATGGAGAGTTGCCTGCTCAGACAGGCTCCCTCTAACCTTGTTGATTCACCGCCTGAGTGCCAAATA
Source organism: Psettodes erumei (assembly GCA_016785225.1). Lineage (NCBI taxonomy): Eukaryota > Metazoa > Chordata > Actinopteri > Pleuronectiformes > Psettodidae > Psettodes > Psettodes erumei. The sequence continues at coordinate 1,133,917 of JAFBJZ010000383.1, forward strand.
TGCACTGATAAATAAGCTCATTCAACAGCATGAGAGTTCATTAATAACACATAAACCCGGGACCGCGGCTCCAGGTCCGTGGCTGAGGAGATACGTACTTGGCAGATCCAGACCCAGAGCTTTCTTCTGCCCAGCCGCCTTGCCGCCGGGCCGGTTTAGGAGGGGGGGGCTGGAAGAGGGGAGATCTTTAATAGCAAACAGCTTCATTTGATTTTTACTCACTCACAAAGATGATCAGATTTTTCGGCATCTTAACTTTTGTAAGGCTTTAATCTTGGAAAATAAAGCTAACAGCACAGCCACAGCAATTATTTTTTTGGCACAGTGTTGAGTAGGCTGTACTTTTTGCTTTATGAAGGTACAAAATGCATAAGCAAAAGACACGTAAGGATCTTCATAGTGGACATTTACCAGCAGAGGGCTCTGTTGTCTATAACACAAAATCAAGACCCCAACAGGAAAAGCAGACCCCAAAGCTTAGCTTAATGTAAAAGGCAAAAGAGTACATTTAATTAATTTAAGTGTTTGGTTTAAACCAAACTTCCTCTCTTATTGTGAACTCCAATGTTTAAGCTACAAGTTACCAAACAGCTCCTACACAATAAACAATATGCCAGTCGCTGCACACTCCATTGTTGTGTTTATTACTGTTTTCAATACTATCCCTTTCCAGAAGCAAAACATATGGAGTGGAGTGTGGGAACGGCCGGGGCCTGTAAGTCTGACCCTAAAATAGATTCACAGAAAAAATGGCCCTCTCCCTCTCATTCTTTGATTCTGAAAATAGTAAACTCAGTAGGCATCTCAATCCTGAGACCGGGAGCCTGAGACCAGCACTTGAATGAATGAATTCCTCAGAGCGCACGAGGGTGAACACTAGACAAATGAATTAGCTGACGAAAAAAAAAGGCCAACATTTCTCATTACTGAATTGGGTCTGTGGAGAACAAAGTGCTTGTGGAGAGTTTCTTTCGTTTATGATGAAAGAAGAAATAATCTTTCACGGCTGGTTCCTTCGCCAAAGTCATTTATAAATCTGAATGTCATCATTAAGGGCAGACGGAGGGGGGCCCCACTCTGCTGCACTGTGTATTACCATTAATCGAGAGAGCTCAGGCTGAACAAGCTTCCTCCAATTTGCGTAATTAGTAACTGTCTCTTCACTAGGACCCAGGAATGATTACAATAATGACAATTGAGGCTTTTAAGAAACACTGCAAAAATTCCTTCTCCTGATGTGAAATCACGCTGAAATTTAATGTTTGGTATTTCTGACAATGAGCAATTTTCATGAGAGACAAGATAATAAGGTCAAGTGTCTCTAAGTGTAATAAATTCATCTGACAGTTATTTCACTCAACAAAAATGGAGAGGACGATAAGTGTCCTGAGAAACAAAACAAATCTGTGCCTTCGATGCTACATGACCAAATATGAACCTCACAGTTAGTTAAGGCTGTTAAAGCAATTAGCTTAGTCCTCGTGGTTTCTAATTTAGGGTTCTCTGATGGTCTCCAGGGCAAGGAACTTGTGGTGACCAAACCCTATGAGCCCATAAAAGCAATCGGGTCTTTGTTTAAAAGGATGCCAGGAATGTGACCAATCAGTTGGGTATTTTAGGCAGAAGAGGCCAGGGTTGATAAACGAAGGCTGCAAATAAACCCACCCAGTCGCACGACACTCTGGAAAAATGTATTGCATGTGCACAGCAGGTCAGAGAGGGCGCGAGAATGCGGGTTCATACATTAGGGAAGTTGGCCTAATTTGGGAAGATTAGCCTAAAGCAAGAGCATTGCTGAAATGTTTTGCTTTGGGAATGTTGGCTGATTTACAGATTGCCAATCCAGGAGATGTGACTGATTCCATAAATGCCAATGATAGTGAAGTGAAATCATTTGTTGTAATTCCACTGTCACCTCTGATCTGACTTCTTTCACATATGTGTGTCCTATATTTAATCAATACTAACTTAGCATCAGTACATCCAACATGTTTCAAGAGGCAGAGATCACTGAGAAAACTATATGTCGACTTAAAGTAAAGAAAGGATTTACCGAAATTGAAGGTAGAAGGTAGAGTCATTGGGACGTATATGAGGTAATCTGCTTGTTTTTAAATTAGACAGAACAGTGAAACGCTAACATTTAAAAGGGTATTAGAGCTTGTATGAAGTAGCGCTTGAAAACACTTCATGCAAGCAGAGAAGATCCAAAACTCACAGGACAGAATAAGAAGAGCAGCTACTCTGAAAGTACTGCAAACCTGCTGAAATAGGAAATGGCAACTCAAACGCTTTTACATAAATAAGCACTCCATTATAACCTTATACCATTACAATTTCACAGTTGCTGTAATTTGAGAGGTGGTGAATGTCAGAAGAACTAGATATCAAATTCAATCAGCTGAACTGAAGCAAGCAATTAGGGTAACTCATGTTACCATGATGCATCCATGAATCATGAATCCGAATGGTATAAAGTTGATCTCTGGAGCTTTACCAACAGAAGCAATGCAAAGTCACTCATTTTTCATGCTACCTACCTCATCTTCATCCTTTGATTTACGTATGAGACAGAACCAAAATGCAAATTGATGCTTATTGTGAGGTGACATTATAACAGACTATTAACTGTCTATCTACTATCAGTTAACGACATACTTCTCCCATTGAAGTAGATGAGGAGGACTTCCTGACGTAGTGTGAATCCTCAAACGAAGACTGATCGGCTGTAAGGCGAGCCCTTCGTCCAGACTTTGCAACCTGGGAAATATGCAGAATTTTGACATTTAGATTTTAGAAAGCCAGAACTCAGCACTCACAAGGCCACGAAAGACTTGTGGTTTCGCTTTGCCTTAACTGTGCCAACCAAATGCTGCCTTGAATATACACAAAACACAGTTCAGGTTTGTTAAAGTAGGTGAAGAAAGGGACAAGTGTTCTGTTTAAATTGTAAATTGTACCTCCATGACTACAACATTAAGCAATGTTTCTTCATCTGTGCCCATTCACACTGTTAGAAAATGTTTGAATTTACAAATAGAATTGCAATATGCAATAATCAGGTGTAATTCAAATATGTTTTAAAGCAATGACCAACAAATAGGAAGATAAATGTTACCCAAAACAACCTAACAAGGTGCAGTATTCCCAGCACTGAAAAACTGCCTTTTATGGAGAAAGGTTGTGATAGCAGTTGAATTACGGACTATGGATGTTTCTTGTAAGTTTGTCGACAGGGTGATTACAGACAGCCAGAAAACCCTGCGGTTTACACAGCATCGTCAAAACTTTAGAGCTGTGCATGCCGGGAAGTTTCGGCTAGCAAGGCTAATCATTTGGTTAACGTTTAGTTAGCTGGACACTTAGAGACAAACAACCGTGCTTCTACTTTTTTTCCCAAACGGCAGATAGTAATGTGTCGTTGCAAGTTAGCAAACAGTTTAAACGCCCCCTCGCTCCCTGGCAGGCTAATACTAATGTTTACATTAGCTTGACAGCTAAGTGGCTAGCACTAGCTTCGCTGCACCGTTCCAGCGTCGTCTTCCCTTACAGCACACAAATCTAACGTTACCTCTGCCCCTCTCTCCTCACTGCACTCTCTGGGATTCAGATGAGCCACTCACATTTTTTACCGCTGCAGGATTTCCGAGCTGAAAGCTATCGTCCATTTCTCTCTCCTCTGGACCACGGCTCGCTCTGGCAGAGCGTCTTCCTGGATATCATCGAGCGTCACGCAGCAACGGTCTCCATGGTAACGCCAATCAGGAGGAAAGCGCACGTCCCAGTTAGTCACTGTGATAGCTACGGATACACAGAAAGTATTAATGACAAACTGACAATAATGGCGCCCCCGTTGTTGCTGACTATGTTTGTGATGAAAATAAATGCCTTTAAAGCTTTCGTAGATGGGATTTAAGATGTGTATTTTGTGGTTCATCAGAGGGACATGTGCACGTTATCACAAACAAAACGCTGCTGAAGTAATGGGGTAGTGACAAACATATTTGAACTAAAGATTGACCCACGGCATTTTAAGAGTCAGTCTCACGCTTTGTGGGTCTGCAGGGTATCTAATGTACGGGGATAGTAGAAAGTTGATGTCATGTAAACAGTCGCAGACTCAGTTTGCCTTTTTACCAAATAAACAGCATCTTTCCCACAACTCCCACGTCTTTACCATTTCTAAGTGGGGGAAAAGTTGTTTTTCTTAGAGCTCCATCGTCCCCATTATCTCATCCACTGATGGTCTGCTACAGGTCAATGTCCACAGTGTGAGAAAGTAAGTAAAAAAATGAAATCCACTAGATGTCACTGCTGTGCATGATTTGTGTTACTGGGGAGGAACTGAACGGTAGCAGCATAGCGGATCACAGCAACTGGCTGGGCTCTCCCTGTGCACCTTCAAGCTCCGTTTTGTTAACTTTGGTCCTCCGTCTGCAGTTGCTTTTATTATAAGAATTTACTTTGGAAGTTGTCAAGGTTGTCAAAAGACTCGTGGATGAATTCGGCTCTGTAATCAGGTCATCAGTGTTAATTGATAGACATTTGAGGGAACAACGACAAAATACAACAAATACACAAAGTCAAAATACAACACAAATGGTACATACCTCGTCCGTCCGTTGAGAGCACAGACAACAAAAATGTTCCCCTCACAAATCAGGTCAACCGATGTGTTTTTCTTCTTTTGTCGAGAGCCACGCTCCCTGTTGCGAAATCACACATTGCCCAATATTACGCACGTTTTGAGTTCAAAAACAGCACAACATCCCATTTAGAGTCTTAATGAACGCATCTCGGAATAGGTTAGGTCCTCATTGTCCGAGCACAGGCTGTAACCCGCCGCCCCTCCCTTAGGAAAACGTCACAGCGTGTGCCTATAAAGTATGAGTGAGAGTGGAAAGCGTCTGAGTGTGTTTGAGGCTGGACTGCAGGGAGTTAGCCTGGAGGCGCACCGACTCCTCAAAGAACAAGTGGATGGAAAGAGCCCAGTGCAATGGAGAGACTGAACCACGGCGCAGAGACTGGTGCCCTGTAAACTAACGAAGAAGGAGAGAGATGCTTGCTTGAGACAAGGGGGAATGAAGAGTAGGATAAAGAGTTTTGACGAAGAGTTGAGAATTTTGTTTTTCCAAAATGGCACGGATTTGCTCCAATGCAAATGCGCATTTTGCAAAGATGACATAGCACTTGAGAAAATGGGATTCCTGCAGGAACAGAACTCACTCACGACCTGAATGAAAAGAGAAAAGGGATTATATTCAAATCGGAATTTAGTTGTGTTGTCTTTTTCTTCTTCTTTTACTTGACAAGCCTCGGTTGTGAGTGAACGAGGGTGAAATATGAATCTGGGCAAAGCACTTCTGTTTTTCCTCCTCTCTAACTTTGTGACAATGACTTTGTCGCTATCCACTTGCACCACTGTGGACATTGACCACATAAAGAAAAAGAGAGTGGAGGCAGTCCGGGGACAGATCCTCAGTAAACTCCGGCTGACCAGTCCGCCTCAAACAACAGGTCCGAGTCAAGTACCATTTCACGTTCTGGCCCTTTATAACAGCACCAAGGAGCTCATTGAGGAGCTGGGAAGAGACAGGCAGCAGAGTTGTGGGCAGGATAACACGGAGACTGAGTACTATGCCAAGGAGATTTACAAGTTCAACATGATCAATGGGTCACCAGAAAACAGTAAGTTCATTGTATTTCCTAATGTACTCAATTGTTTTATAAAACACAACCCCTTAAGTTTTAGTCGTGAGTGGTGTAATAATTTTTGACTGGCAATATATCTCATTCTGCCAGTGCGACATGCAGCCAAATTTTTTAGAAGATGCCGAAACTCGATCCAAATTCTTTGTTGCAACTTTTGGAAACTGCCTTGTGCAGATCGATTCAAGGCAGAAAAGCTAAAGAAAAAAACGTAAGCTGGACACGGCACAGAATTATTATAGGTGAGGTAACAGTTTCAAAAAACAGAGTTCTAATTTTTCCAGCTGGCGCTAAGTCCACTCGTGTCTGTGCAGCTTTTACGCACAGACGCGCCTGTGAGCGGCGGAGCGCCGCGCAAAGGAGAGGGCAAAGTAAACAGTCTAATTGGAATGAGCACCATTCCTCATACATACCTCACACCAAAGCCATGGGAACTCCAGCTTAAGTCTGACACATTCCTAAGCGGGGAAAATTCTCAGGCAGTTAAGTCGAGTATTTATTGCCAACTCCAATACCTCATTTCCATTTTCTGGCCGTGAATCTCCCAATATTTTTCATCCTCTGTTACGACTCTCCCACCTCTATTTCCCTACTATTACTTTCTAGTAGCGAGGAGCTGAGCAGCTCAGTGTTATGATCTAATTCCCTTGTTCATCCATATTGGTATTTCCTGTATAAACTATGGTCCATTGATTGTTCCAGAAATCAGAAACAGAAGCTGAGTGAGCAGCAGCTTCCCCAGAGAAAGTCCGTTTGTAAGTGGAGGAATTGGATGTGTGCCTGTTCACGGTCAAGAGGTCGGTTAGTGCTCGGTGTGTTACCGTTTGGAAATCAACAGGTGTTTGTACTGTGCTGTGACACTAGACAGAGCCTCTGCCGGTTTCATCGTAAGTCCTGAATCAAATCCATTTCACAGGTCCCACAAAGTACTTCTGACATTCAAAATACACAGCTCGGGGTTTATCCACTGGTCAGAGGTAGCCAGAGCTCCCAAAACAAACAGAGGTCTAAGGAGTGGGATCAGTGATGGCCAGGTGCCCAGGACACATCACGCTGGTCTCATACAGTAGGCCATGCTGTAGGTGATAATATGAGACATGAACTTGACTTAGTGCTGGCAGCACTGACTGCCCTTAAACAGCTTATTCAAAGATGATATTAGTGAAATTATCAAATGGAGCCAAATACGTTAATTGGGACTTTCCTCTCCTTTTCCGTGATGTAATAGTAAAGAGAGCAGGGCATGTTGCACTGTGTAGGAACATAATGTCTGTCACCTTGATAATTTTGCAGCGTAGTTCATTTTCATTCCTGCTGGATATAATGAGTTTTACATTCAGTGTTTTTGGAAGGTGGAGATGTTTGGGAGTATAGTCAAGTTTTGCTTTTTTATGCACAGTTAAAATGTTAAACAGAAAATTTTCTCTCATACTTGAATGCGCCACTTGCTACAGACTACTCTGGTAGACACTGCCACTAATGCAACTCAAGTTTTTTTTTTGACATTTATGAGATGAAGCAAAATTGAAACATGGCAGCAATCTAGATCTTCCTTTTCTGGTGCATCAGTCGGCCAGTTTGGTTAAATGTATCACAATGACCTTAATACTGTTGAAGAACTAAAGACATATTTCAACTGTAAGATGAACTTTGGCACAATAAGACTGACTCTTGTAGGTTAAAATTAGAAACATCATGCCTTGCACACCAAAGCACGCAGTGAAATTATAAGTCAATCATTGACTCGGCGGACATGCACTGAGGACAGCGGGGCATCTGATATATGGGATAGTAGAAAGATGATGTCATCTGAACAAACAGAGACAGAGGTCTTAGGCCTGCTCCCAAAGAAACAGAAACCCCCACAACTCCCAAGCCTCTACCATTTTTGCTTCCTCATCCTTAATCAAGTGGGGGAAAAAAGTTGTTTTTCTTCTGAACAGACTTCCATCACATTATCTCATATGCTGCAGTGGCCTGCCACAGACAGTGTTTGCAGTCAAGTAATGGAGTAAAGAAAAGAGACTCTTCTGTGATACAAAAAGAGGAATTGGAATTGCAACTATTAAAACTCTGATGTTAATTTCCTGGGTAATTGGTGAGTGAAAATCAAACTTTTCCATGAGAGCACAATGCAAATAAGTTCAAATCCCAGATGCTGCAATTTAAGTGGACGGTGGAGAGCTCAAGTAAATAGATTTCCAAAAAAACTTGTTGTCCTTTATGAGACCTAGACACCTCAGCAGCTGGCTAGCACCTGCTGCCTTATGCTTCCTATTTCCTTTGTTTACCTCCACGAGCTCTGGAGAGACTGACATCACAGACAGTCCTCTGGGCAAAAGGGCGAAAAAAGAGGTGATTGCTGGGAGTTTTTATCAGCATGCGCCTGTGTCACGTGAGGAGAGCATCCCAGACACCAGAGGCTGAGCATGTGTCTGTGAGGTGTGGTGGATAGTATCCGGGCGAGGCAGTTTATGTCAAGCTTTTGCTGCAGACCTATTCAAACGTCTGTCCCCAGGCGTCTTGTACAACTTCACTCCTAAATCCCTAATTTAAACCAAATTGATTGAGTGATAATATGAGAATGACATCAGTTGGGTAACTGGGTTTGTTATCCAGGCGTTTATATGCGACTATAAATAGATTTTTGCAAGCGCGTTAATGATGGTCCTACAATAAAACTCAATTTTCTAATTATAGTAGAATCTGTTTTAAGAATAGTGTGTAATTGAACTAAACCAGGAGTCATAACTGTAGATTTTATTGGTTATGTGTAATATATCTAATATTTATCAAAGTAAATTCTCCAATTTACCAACTGAAATTAAACCATATGGAACCCATAGGAGTTTAAAACACATTGATCTGTGCTTCTTCATATAGGTTACAGGTCAAACTTATGTCAGAATCCCGACACTCAGCCTCAAGAGCTACCACCTAAAAGTGGCTGGGGGTCAGGCAATTAGTGAATGTATTTCATTTTAATTATACAAGCAATCCCCTCCACTCACCAACACGGAACAAATTACCTTTCAGACCCTTGGCAAAAATAAGCCATAATGTGAAATCCACCTAAAACCATTGCAATGGGAAAAATGAGGTCATCCAAAAGGAAACCAAAGACTTGATTAGAATTTCAAATCTCCCCTCGAAGTGGGGCTTTCCACCTTCTGTGGGGGAGGCAGAGTGGGGGTGCAGCAAGTGAGGGGGAGGAAAAGGCTACTGAGGTTTCCTCCTTATAGATTGTGTGGAAACACTGGACAGATATCTGGCTGGGGATGAATGCTGAAAAGGTCACCTATAAATAGGGAAAGTTGAAAAAAAACCTTTGTGGAAATATCAGATAATGACTGGGAGGACACTGAAATAGGATTATGGGTCAAATGAAGTACAGATACTTGGAGATGTGCAAGTTCCTTTTGCATGACACAGAAAAGAGTTTCCATTTGTCCCGAAACAGCTCGAGGTGCAAATCAGCTAAAGGTGCAATGCCCCTTTCAACCACCAGCAAATTTGAGGCTTGGTAATAAAGCTCAAGCTTAGGGTAATAAATTAGCCATGGCTTGGCTGTAAATGACTGTTTCCACTTGGCTCATAAAAAGTTTGCTATGTGCTTGTTTTGCTCAACACTGCATGCGCTTGGCCTGTTAAAATAATAAATTGTTCAACGGTATTATGGTATAAAAAGGGGAAAGGCTTCGGTGCAACAGGAAGCTTTTCAGATAGAATCACAATGTGGCCATTTATTTAGTTGACTCTGGTAAAGGTCAGTGCGCAATCACATACACACACACACATCCATGCAGCAAGTGTACAACAAGTTATCACTTGTCAAGCTTGCACTCGGTGAAGTGACTGTCATGATGGCGTCGCCCTCCCCAGTGGTTTCCTCAGGTAATGTTCAGCTCCAGCACGTGGGCCCACATGTTCCTGACTAAACTTCTTGGCTCCAGGGAATGCTTGGCTTCTGTCCGAGCCCTCAGAGCACCTGTTGGGCTCCGGAGCTGGTGGAAGGAGGAGGAGGAGCGCGCTGCCGTCCCTCTGCAGCCTGCTCCACCACCACATGGGACATTTGGTTTTCATTTCATGACTTCAACTTGTTGCTAACTCGGACCGCACAAAGCATAAGCAGATGGTTTGTGGTAATGGCTCCCTGGAATAGACCAGAAATTGTTAGAAAAAAAAATCGTTTTTATCTGTAAACTATCAACAGCGATAGTGGGAAATCCTCTGCAAAAAACCCCTATCAATAATCAGAAGGTAAACATGTCCACCCCTGTAAAGATGTCAGTGGAAAAATAGGCTTTGATAACATGTACACAATGAGGTAACAGATGGATAGAAGCTTAAGCGGATTCTGACAAGAGAAACAATGAGAGTTCCAAATCTGATCTTTTTTTGTGAGCTATTTAATAACATCTTCAGATTCACTGTTGAGTCATCATTTCCCCTCTACCTGCAGATGACCTCCCCTTCTGCCCTAAGGGTATCACCTCCAAGGTATTCCGCTTCAACGTCTCCACCATGGAGAAGAACTCCACCAACTTGTTCCGGGCTGAGTTTCGAGCCCTGCGGATCCCCAACCCCGGCGCCAAGAAAAACGAGCAGAGGATTGAGCTCTACCAGGTGTGTGAACTGACCGTTCATTTCCACTGTTAGCGGAGCGCAGGGGGGGGTAATGTGCTCGATTTCCCTCCAAAGGCCTGTGTAGGTCAGCGAGAAAGATGAAAACATTTATATTAGGGTGTCCAACTCCCTCTCTCCTCTTTTTATGCACTGATCATTATTCCATGTGCTTACAGTCAAATGGATTCTACATTAGGACAAATTTAAGAGCCTGCACAGCCGTCTTTAAGAAACCCTAGATTACCATTCGGCAGTTTCTTCTTTCGTAGCTGTCAATCTCAGAACAGTTGTCCATCCTCGTTAGATCAAGTAAGGCATTATGCTTTCAACAGGGGGTTTATAGATGTGCACCTGCATTAGTGTGTTTATTAGCATTTTTTGTGAAGTGTGTAAAAGCTTGCATCTGTCAGATGTCTGTGTGTGGGGTGGTAAGGATGGATTTTTTTTTCCAGCTTCCTCATTAATCTCCCGTGAGAGACTAGGAGTAATGATCAGGTTCCAACATTTCCTGCCAGGGAGACAAGCGTCTCCGGACTACATACCGCCTCTGAGGCAAGGCTCTGGCCAGTGCTGAATACAGACTGTCAGGCCCTCGAGATTGTTTCCAGGGGTCTAAGAGGAGATAGAGACAGGGTCACCCACTGGGGGAGTAAATGGAGCCGCTCGCCCACCCCCACACTTTTCAGGCTTGAGGTGATTGGCAGAGGGCTGACGCTGGCAGCCCCTCTGGCCCCTTGTTCCCACAGGAAGGCAGATTAGATTCTGACAATGTTCAGGAACCTGGTTATCCATAGCACTGCTGTGGGGCTAAGTGCTCATACCCACCACCCAAACATGCACATTTCTCACTCCTTTTAAACACTTTAGTTCACAAAAGTGTTGGTTCGCCACAGAAATGTCTGAAACACACTATTAGAGGCACATTTCATTTTCCACCAACCTCAGTTTTGGACACTTGGGGTCACAACACGATAGGACGCGAATGTCCGCAGAGATATTTCCCGCTCTTCAAACTGTGTGACACTGCATCGAGGAGCCCAGCTTAACTCAAAAGTTTGAACTGCCGACGTGAAGGACAGCCAGGTTCTCATTGGCAGGAGGGTAACACGCAGGCATTAACTTGCAAAATGGGGATATCAACACAGGGAGTCACTTTTTCCATGAAGAGTAGACGTTTGGCCCAAGGCATCCTGGAGAGTCTGGCTCAAACAGACAGCTCTGGTTCTGTGTGTGTGTGTCAGTGTGTATGTGTGTAAGAGAGAGAGTTTATGCAGCTGGGTCACATTTTCATCTTTCCTTGCAGATCCTCCAGAAAGACGACCCCAAAGCCAAACAGCGCTACATTGGGGGCAAGAACGTCCTGACCAAGGGAACGCCTGAGTGGGTCTCCTTTGATGTTACGGAGACAGTGAGGGAGTGGCTAATGTACCGACGTGAGTGGGACACCTCGAATTTTCCTCGTATCACATATCCCGCCAAAGGGGACTCGCTCATTTAGAGTGAAGGATTTTTCCTCGGGGAAAAATGTGAGCTCCTTACAATACATCCTTCTTCTCTTGTTTCCCCCCAGAGACCAATCTTGGCCTTGAGATCAGTGTGCATTGCCCCTGCCATACTTTCAGGCCTAATGGCGACATCATTGAGAATGCCAACGAGGTGCTGGAGGTCAAGTTCAAAGGTGAGACGACATTTCTCAGACAAAATGGGATAGTTTGGGTTTGTATCAGCAAGCTTTGTTATTTTTTTGCGCTTGTTTGGACCCTGCTTTAGTCAGTTAAAATTTCAGGTTAACAAGGTATAAAAAAGTGTTGAAAACAGTATTGCCAAGGACTCAAAGTAATTAGCACAAATCAGTGTTAAGAAAATCACAACTGCAAAAATGGAAAGAACAGTATTCAGTGTTCAGTAAGAACATTTTTGTGAATACATGCTTCCTCTTAGTTGCTGAGGATTAGATGAAAAAAGACTCTCACATCTGTATGGTTAACCTACCTTTAGCAGCTGGTTAGCTTAGCTTACAGCAAAGACTAGAAACAAGGGGGAAATGGCTAGCCAGGCCCGTCTATGTATCAACAACTTTAAAGCTCATAAATGAACATAATATATTTAAGGGACATAGGGACAGAGATTTTGTTATTGCTGGACAGAGCCAGACAAGCATTTCCCCCTGTTTTGAGGCTAAATGCTAAGCTAAGCTAACTGGTTGTTGGCAATTGCTTGGAATTTAGCATCCAAACATGAGAGTCGAATCAATCTTCTCATCAAAGTCTTTGAAAGAAAGCAAATAAGGGTATTTTCCAACATGACACACAGTTCTTTGTAATATCACGCACATCTCCACGAGTGCATCTCGGACTCGGTCTCACCTGTGGTGCAATGAGACCAAGCTCGTTCACTTTGTGGCCTTCCAAGATTTTTTGTGTGGTCCTGTCTGTGGTTCCCTCAGTCTGTATTTGGTCAGAATTAGTCTCTGCTTTTGATCTCTCATAATGAAAAGATGTTCTGCCAGTTTGTATTCATGATCAAGAGCCAGATAACTATTCAGTTTGTTTAAATTGTTTGATGTGCATAATGTTCCAGATAGGCATCTCTTGCTTGTTGAAAAAAAAGGTTTATTCTGATTAGAACTATAAGTTTTTAGGATGATTTGCATTAGTTGGTCTTTGTAGGATCAGACGATATTAAGAGACTTTTTGAGTTCAAGTTTGAGTTATAATGCCTGTTTGAGATGTTTCCAAACTTTGTGATTATATTTTGATTATTAGTGGAAGTTGGCACGTAATGGTTGATTGTTTTCTTTTGACATTTAATATGGTTCTTCTAATCACAGGAACCTTCATCTGGTGATGCAGTATTGGCAGAGTGGACTCTATACAGTGGATTATATGAAAGTCAAAATATTTTAGATCAAAACTTGTCTGTTCTGGATTTCTTTTCTTAATTTTGAATAAAGACTCAACTTGTCTTTTATTTCATGCTATTTACTGCTAGGTTATGGTTAGTTACCTGAACCTTTGATTTGGAGTACTGGTTAGTCATTGTGTAGTGCTTGTGCATTGTGCAATAATGTTTCCAAGGATGACTGAGAACTATAACACTCACAATGCTCTCTTTATTACGAGAGCGGTCTAAAAAAAGTTCAATCCAGTCATCAGCATGTTCCTCTTGCAGCGATACTCTTTGAGGTCGTTTTGTTAAAATAATGGGCTTCCTTTCTGAGAGGAAGAGAGAGACACAGAGCATGGGAATACAATTGATCTGGTATCTCACTTAGCACTGGAGCCCCCGGGCCCTCGGTCCTGGGAACACTCCCGACTGGCTTGGCCACAAGGAATGTGCTGCCACGGTGCTCAGACGTTTGGCCCCGAATTAAAGAGGGGCGTACATATCCACCAGCAGCATCTCTCCTGAGATATGCACTGCTTAAGCTATCAGGGGTAGATTGGATGAGCAGACGCAGGCCCAGGGGGGAAAATGGAGGAAAGAAGGAAGTGAGAGGGACCAGTGTTAAATAAGGAGAAGGAAGAAAAGGGAGCCAGAAATTAATGAAGCCCAGCCTGGAGATTACAGGATCCTGATGTAAAACTTACAACTGACTACACTGATTAGAGTTGAGTTGCAGATCTTGAGGCCCAGGCATCTTTACGACTCGCAACAAATCTACTGTATTTTCGTGCAGTTCCTCCAGACTTACCAACTTGCTCCTACAGGTATGGAGGCAGACTATGATGATCTGAGCCGTGTGAAAAAACAAAAGGAGCAGCTCTACCCCCACCTCATCCTCATGATGCTCCCTCCCCACAGGCTGGATGCCCAGTCCTCTTCCCGCAGGCGCAAGCGGGCACTTGACACCAATTACTGCTTCAAGTAAGGCACATTTTCTCATCCTGGAAAATGTTATGCACTGTTGGACTATTTTTATTGTCTTTAACTTTCCAAAATATTTTCTCTGGCTGCACCTGCACTGTCTGTTTTGGAGGTTTGACCACTGGGCTACTTTAAAATATTGCAAATAAAAATTGCAGCTATTTTTGTCTTGCAGGCAGGGGTTACATTATATTGTCAAGTAGTACACCAGTCAAGGTAACATGAGGTGGAAATTTCAGATGTCAGTTCTCACAAAGATGGCAGGGAAGACAAGTGCGTGGGCACAGACTACACAAAATGAGCTTGTTAATCACGCAGACGAGCATGACAGGTATTAGTCGATACAAGTTGGGATCTGTCCCGGTACTAGCCCACGTTAGCTCCACTTAACACGCCGTCTCCTCGGCTCTGGGTTTCCTCCGTCAGGCTGACAGGCAGCACCGAAGACACCTGGTCTGTCTCCAAGAGGGAAAATAAGGGCACACCTAGGAGTGGAATTTCTGAACCTCTTTCTCATCCCTGGCTGTGAGGCCATAGGGAAGAAAATGTATACCGCTCTTAGATTTGTGTTTAATCTGTGAAATGAAGAGTATAATCCTCACTCTCCTCTCTTGTCTGCAGCAATTATGAGGAGAACTGCTGCGTGCGACCACTATATATAAATTTCCGGCAGGATTTGGGCTGGAGGTGGATCCATCAGCCCGAAGGGTACTATGCTAACTTCTGCTCTGGTCCCTGTCCTTACCTACGCAGTGCAGACACCACCCACAGCTCGGTGAGACAAACTGCCACGACGCATTTAAGTTTTGAACCTGTTTGAGAGATGCGTTTGCTGATCCCCATCCCCATCTCCTTTCCACAGCTGCTGAGCCTCTACAACACCTTGAATCCCGAAGCTTCTGCCTCGCCCTGCTGTGTTCCTCAGGACCTGGAGCCCCTCACCATCCTCTACTACGTGGGTCGCTCCCCTAAAGTCGAGCAGCTCTCCAACATGGTCGTCAAGTCCTGCAAGTGCAGCTAAACTTGGGAGCTTTCAGGGCCTGGCGAGAGACATGGGATGTGGCGGGTTCCCAGCACTACTCAGGAGCGGGTATGAGCGAGGGGGTTAGAGGGGGCGCGGTACGCTTTGTCCTTCATGAGTACCTCTACCTTCTGCTTCAGCCTCGCCCGAGCTCTCTCGTGAAAAATGCAGTCCACCACTCTGCTCTCCATCATTGGCAGCATTTACCTGAAAGACCTGTCAAACACCACTTCACTAACAGCGCTCTCCAACCCATCAGACCTCTTGTTGACCTTCAACAATCGCCTTTTGACATCAGTGCTTCTTGTGTTTTTTTTTTTTTTTTTCATATTCCAGCATTTTGAACAGCCTGTACCTCAGTGTTACGTGACATTGATATTCAAAACCTGTTTTCAGCGAAAGAGGAACAGAAGAGTAATTGCCTTGCAATGACCACTGCATTCTCAAGGACCTAAAATAATTGCAGTCAAAAAAAAACAGAGAGAGAGAGAAAATGACTGAGAACACAGACTGAACTCAGCACGACCACGAGTGAGGGAGAGATAAAAATGATTGTTTGCTGAGAACGCATCCCTCCGTCCTGTCTCACAGGACACCTACAAATGTCCGAGCTGGAAACTGACGCTGTGCACGCCACAGCTCCCTACACTGTTTATTTAGGATTAAATGCTGTTAAATAAAAAATGATGTTAGGAAGAAAAAAAATAAAAATAAAACATGCTGGAATCCAACCTTTATTTCAAAGTAGTATTTCCATGGTTATGTTTACCTCTGTAATGCAACAGGATGGTGATTCCAGGGATTGTTTTGTTTAAAAGTGAAGCCTTTCTGTTGTATGAGACGATGTATGTCACTAAGTGAACACTTAACTAGATCACGAACTGTAAATGTTTTTTTCTTATTACTCTTGGAAACACTTTTTTTAATTAAAAAAATGAACAGTGGGATAGATTTGCTCTATTTTCCTTCTTGCTGAGTATTTTAGAGCACTTTATTTTAAAAGGTAATAAGGTCAATTCAGATTAGCAAAGTGAATATATCCAGTGTACTGACATGATCAGTATCATCATTTTAGGTTTTGGTATGTACATAGGTATTCATGTCAGTGTTGTTTGTTACAGATAGCCTAGAATATTTCAAAATATTACATTTTCCATGCATGTGTGTCAGGAAGAAAAACAGATCAAAATATCAGACTGTAAACAAAGTTGAATAGCCACAGAAGATAACACACACTGAGGCTCATAATACAGCATGCGCTGGCTTTCACAGTAGTAAATCCACAACAGGAGGTTCAACATCAATCACTACAAGAAAACTCCAGTACCATCAAGTGTAATAAAAAACAGTTCTGTTGTACTGTATCGAAAACTACAACCTGTGCAAAACCACTCTGATGATGATCATCAGTTGATATGACAAACACATGCATGAAATTCAAGTATTTCTGACAAAGTCATCATAAACATATGCTGGATCTATTGATATATAACATAGATGTTTTATTCTATTAACGCCCTGAGTGAGCTCACTATATGGTCCCAAGAAAGAATATCTGCAAGGATATGGATCTGCTGGTGCAGCATTATCCTTCAGTGCAGGTAAGGCTTTGCATAACCATAACTACTCTTTATGTTCGGCTTTCAGCTACAGAGATGGCCAACAAAACCTGTTGGTGGACAAATGTACAGCAAATAAATACTGATGCACTAACAATAATTTACTTATTATACCAAATATATTAAGTATGGTCCCTCTGAGGAAACGCCTCTACATCTCCATGGTTTACAGAAATAATCATAAGCTCACTGCGTTGTTGATATGAAACTTAACCCCCCAACAATGTCACATCATCCTTGTAAACAGGGAACAAGGCAAGCAATCGTATTTAAGCTCTAACAATCAGAATTTCCTTTTCAAGCCTGCAGGCAAAGGATGCTCCACTTCCTTAGACAATGGCCATAGAGTGTAATTTGGCAACTGTTTGGCCTCCACTGACGACCAGCAGATGGATTGCCTGAAGCCAGAAGCCACACATGCAAGCAGCTTCTCTGGGGCTCACCGTTCATGGCAGCAAGATGAGAAGCTGCTCAGGCAATCTCGATAATACTTGCCCCCATTTTTTTTTTAAACCAAAACCCCCCCTCTCAACTGTTTGTGTAATGCAATGACACTGCCTGAGCACAGAACAAGACGTCGAATCCTGTTGTTACCGATAGGGCCTGAAGAACCATCTGCTGACGGCTATCTGTCAGTGGAATCTTTCTGTGGCATCAGCAGCATGAAGAGAATGAGGGCGTGCAACTGTTTAGATATAGACTGAATGCAGCCAAGGGGGAATGGGGGGGGGGTCTGAAAAGGCCATCTGATGTTCTGCTGCGCAACAAAATCCCAACCTGCGTCAAAGCTGGGCATTCCTGGCCTGGCACACTGTCCTCTCACATGTCTGTGGCTGTATCACAGAGAAATTAATAGGACCCTGTTCGGTGTCTGGCATGCTTTCACCTGTTGCCGTTGTCCTTTCCCAGAATACACCTCTGTGTGGATGTAGTTACATGCAGAGACACCTGTCAGGCCGACAGAGCTGCAGGATGTGCCTCTGGTCGCCTTCATGTCATCTGTGACTGGGCTCTTGGCCCTGGACCAGCTTGCGATACACAGAAAGACCTGGGGAGCAACAGATGACAGAAAAATGAGTGCAAGAGGTAAAAAAGAAAAAAAAGGCAGTTGAGGGTTTTGCTTGTGTGCATTTGGAAATGTGTATGTCAAATGTGAAAGAGTTGTTCTGCAGATGAGCCCAGTAAAACCCTCAGGGAGAGGGTTCTGTTGATCTTTTTAATTATTCATGGTTAAGGTGGTTACCAGCAGATCTGAGCTCAGTCAGCTCGTTGCTTCGCCTTTTTTGTCCGACTATCCCTTCGCTTACGGCCCAGTCGCCCCTCATCCTGTCGGCTGGCGCGCGGCCAGGCATCCAGTAGAAAAGGCATTCCAAGGAAAGTCAGCGCTGCTGTGTTTGTGCTCCCAAACAGTATTCCCTTTCATTCCCTCCCTGCGCACTCTGTTTATTTTGGTGCTCTTTTACACCGTGGGGCCTGACCGAGCTGGAAAACGAAAACATCTCCCCGACTTCCGAGCCGATGACATGACCACTGGAAGCAGCTTCCTCTAGCTCAGCAAAAGGAAGATAAAGGGACGATATTTTCTCGAACGTACCTCACTCTGTCACTTGGAAGTGAAAATTATTTTTTCAGTGGCAAATTAAGCCCAAACATCCAACAAGTGGAACAGACTAACCGTATAACTAGTGATCAACAATCATTATTGACAAAATTCACTATTACTTCTATCTGCTAGTAAGTTTCCTAATAAAATGAGTTGTTAGTTAAAGTAGAAAAGTAGAAGAAAGTTCCAGCGACTCCTTCAAATCAAACATCCAATAACTCCCATAATACAAGTGAAAAGGGGATGATGATGCCAGTAGCTACCTTTCCTTCCCAACAAGGCATCATACAGACTCATTTTGACAGCGGTCTTAGCTGTCCTGACATGAGCGCAGCGCAGCATTCATTTCCCACTCAAGCTAAGCAAAGTAATACATCTCCTCACAGTCGCCGACTGTGATGCCCCGAGTACGTCGAGAAGGTGAGGATCGTAAAACCCGATGTAATCTAGGTTCGAAAGCCCTGAGAGGGTCTCGTCCAAATCCTCTCCTCATGTCAAAAATGAACGCGTAGGAAGTAGGCAAAGAAAACGCGGGGGGTAGGGAGAGTAGGAGTTTTCAGGGCATAAGGGGGGAGCTGTGTGAGCAAAGAGAGGAAGAGATTAAGTGAGAGCACAAGAGAGAGATAAAGGGAGAGTGTGATTTATGGCGGTTGACAGCTGATCATAGAGAATGCTCTCCATTTGGACTCGCTCTAACTCCCTGTCAGAGTCGATCAGGGGGAGCTCAGTCATCTCCAGGCAAAGGTACACTGGGCAGCCAGAAAGACCTGCCGCACTCGTAAGCCCCCACAAAGGCTGTGCCCCTTCTAATAACACCCCCCCACACACCTAAAACACCACACAGAGTCTCTGTGTTACATTCTCAATGCATGGTTAAACCGAACTGGTTTTGGTGCTTACTGTTTTTTGGTTCAGACCTTTTTTTTTTAAAGCCAAGAGTGAGGCATCTCCCCCTCCACCCTTTGCGCCCTGAACGATGGAAAAAATGCATTCATGAAATTCAGAAGCTGCTCCCAACGGATCCTATTACAGTAATTGATGAGTTTGTAAGATGTTTGTTAACTTAAGCCAGCCTTCAGAGTTCGGGGGGAAGAGGAGGGAGAATGAACAGAAATGTTCTGGTCACAAACACGCGCACACATTTCTGTATGTGTGTGTGTGTGAGTGTGTATATATGTGTGTGGGGTGGGAGTGGGGGTACACAGCTACTGTATTTCCCGACAAGCAGATCTCAGGGTCAGCCTGACTGCGACTGTGACACGGCGACACCATTCATCACATGACGCGACGTGATGAAGGCTTATGATTTGCTAATGCTAATGTATAGTGGGTCTGTGGAAAATGCCCTTGATCAGACGAACAGATGTGTCCATACGCGCAAACTGCTTAATATCACCGCTACTGCAATAAGCTCAACACTTCGCTCAGGATGGAAAAGAGCTGTGGAAAGAGGGCAGGGTGACAGGGCACACGTGAGCGAGAGCACCCACAATTGCTTACAAAGCCACAATAAACTCAGCAAAAGCTGAGCTACATTTTCCTTCTCCTCGTGTGATTCCTGGGGTGCAACTGGACAGAGCTTTTGGCGGACGGACAATAATTACGACTGCGTAGGAATGGCCAACAGATGGGAATGCCCTGAACTGTTCCCATCACTGGATCTCATTACAAAAGAGAGATGTTATCACTGTTATGCCTCTTTATCCTTCAACAGTAATCGGAGAGCTGGTCTTGGACGCATGCAGACTATATGATCAAACAGCATATTACCGCCCTGGAAAGTTTGTTTATGCCCATTCAGATCTGGCTGCTTCAACTCTACTAAGTCTAAGGAAGGAGTGGCACAGCTCACTGCACACATAAGCAAAACTAAAACCTCACTTGGGCTCTTCAGACCAATTTGTACTGAAAGTTAGTGCAGTAATTATTTCAACAATGAAGCTAACTTTTTAAAGCTGTGTGCAAAATGCATTAACACGTCCTGCACACTGCTGTGCAAGCGGGAGCTGGGTAAAAATATCAAGTGGTGTTTATCAGTCCTGCATGGGGAATGCCCACAATGCCTGGCTGTAATCACTGACACTGGCTCAGCGAGGGCACGATTTCCGCCCCGGCCTGTGGACCGCGGAGGCAACAGGCCAATTTGCAGTACGATAACGCACTGAGCGCGTGCAAAACTGCAGCATCAGACGCACCTGTTTTACCGCAGATGGCTTCGTAGACCACGTGCTGGCCGCTGGACACGGTTCCGCTCGCTGAGCTCTCCGAAGACGCCTGCCTGTTAATCAGACACGAGATTAGTGTAAGCGAAGACCGAAAAAGAACCGTCCAAGAGGGGGCTGAGCAGTGACAAATTGTATTTGAAAGATCATGCTTATCTTATATCAGTCCTGGGCCAGGCTGCCGGGACACCTCGCTGGGTTTAACCAAGTGCATTGTTCTACTTAGAGCTAAATATCTAAACAAATATAGAAAGGTAATTGTTTCTGACAACTTGTGTTTGTTTGTGCTCATGTGTGCGCACGATGTCTGATGAGTCATTGAGTCAATTTCAAGTAGTCTGTGTGTGGGTGTGCAGCCACCGGGGACTAGTGGGGGTTAAGTGTTTACTCATGAGCTATTGTGACAAGAAGGGGGCAAATTCCTGCTCCTTGTCCCGGGTGATGTGATTTTCACGTTGGCAGAGATTGTTGTGGTGATTACTGACTATGTGCTGTACTGTAGGCAAAGGCCACAGACAGAAAGGGCAATTTCATATAGGGTGAACGGTGAATACAGCGGTGCAGAATATAATTTTTTACATTCAAATCAAAGAGCTTCGTACAGAAGTCTGGAGATCACAGACGACAGATTACATCGGCCTTTCTCGCATAATCAGAGCAAATAGTGTTTTCACAGAGAAAACCATTACAAGAACTGTTGAAGCGTAGAGCAGGAGCAAACACGTCTGTAACCTTATACATTAAATCTGTTAAGCATTTTTTTTAGGGGGAACAATAAATAAAGCTTAGCTGGCATTAACCTCTCGCCCCATAACAGCAGCTTGCCAAAGGAGCATTAACACAGTAATGAGGGTACACACTGCCTCCTTGTAAGGGGCTGCACAGTTGTTCTTTCATACCATTACACAACCACAAATAGAACTGGCCCACTTTAAGCGTGGCATACCTCGACAGGAAGTAACCCCTTTCATATTGAGGGGAGAAAAAAAACCCCCAAAAACTTGACCTCTGGGTTCTTCACATCACTTTCTTTGTCAACAGTCTCTCACTCTGTCACTTCAAGAGCCCGGCAGCAGCCCGAAGCGCCTGTAGGTGAGAACTGAATGTGAACTTGCAGTATGCGCAGATGGAAGTTCTTGTGTAAACATAGCCGACGTGCAGCTTTTACTTTCTGTGCCTTCAGGTAGCTGGTATGTCTTAATGTTTCTCAGAATGACCAAAGGGGATAAAGTTTTAACCATAAACACACGTTTGGCAGCTTCTGTGTGTATACAGTATCCTGTGAAAATAACTACTGTTGTGGCTGATTAATAGGGAGCGAGAGCGGCAGCGAGGCTGACATTAATAGTGCTGCTGTAATTGTCACCCTATTAGTAATGCCACACGACAGCCTGGGTTTCCGCAGTTACAGCTGCGACTAGCCAAACCTTGCAAACAAAATACCAAACAGGCTCATTTATTTGTGTTACAAATTGCTCCTTTCAAAGCCTACACTGAAGTCATACCACTTTGAGTCCTTGCAGCCCCTCGTGTTGGCAGCTGTGGTATGTTGATAGGCCAGAGGGCCCTGCCCCGCCGAGCGCGATACCAACATCAAGCACATTTGCTTCAAGCAAGTGTACTGCATGTTAGCTGAGCTTAAAAATCAATGCCGCTGTCACTCAGAGAGTTTGCCAAGCTCAATTCATCTTAAAATAAAACAGGATGCTGACTAGTCGCTCTAGTCCAATCACTGGCTCGAGTCAGCACTTTTAAGCAAAGTCGACTGGATAGCGCTCCAGTAGGATTTTTGTCTTGCCGGGCCTACAGAGGAAATTGTTTGGCCGCATCAACAAAAATTTATTTCCTTTGTTAAGCTAGACCAAAAACCAACTGTCACTCTGAAAAATAGATTCAACTACCAACTGTCAAAGATCATCAGTGGTGTAGTACTCACGGGAGAAACAGGCAGGATCAGCGCTGGTAAAGTTGTATCAAACGACACTTTTACAGTTCGACAGCTGGCTGGAGGAAGGTGTTTGAAGGGCTGGGTAACCCTGAACTGTTCGAATACACCAAGCACAGTGATTCTATTATAAGTTGGAGGAGCTTAGGCACACACTGGGATGCATTTCAGATGTGCCTCAATAACAGAGGTATTGAGTTGCCCCTGAAATGAGTGCTGGAAATAAAGGGAAGCAACTTATTATCCCACCATTTTCTGCAAACAATCATCCCCTTTCTCCTGGACAGAGTTTACTTTTCTCTGTCATTCTCTCTTTTCCCCCCTCGCTTTATTCTTTCTCTTCATTGTTTCCATCGGCGCATTTTTGGTCCTGAAGCTTCCGTTTTTCCCACACTCTCCCCTGTCACACTGGTCGACCGCAAGAATGCAGGACAGAGGAGAGTGTGAGGGGGCTCTGGAATTCCACATGCAGAGGGTAAACACAGCAACTGCCAGGCAGAGACACACACACGGGAGCAAACACGGCACCTACCCGGCTGCCCTAACCTACTCTACAACCCCTGCGCTGCGCCGCTGCCCTCTTAACTGTTTACTCGCCAGGCACCGTCGGTCCAGTCGAGGAGGATGAGTGAAGCTAACACGTCAGCAGAGCACGGGCTGCGTGCAGCGCGACCTGCTAGTCTCAACCGCACTGCGCCCCAGCTGCTTAGAGCCTCAGCTGTCCCGCGACATCGCAATTAATCAATTGCTGCAAGTCACAAAGAGAAATTGAACAGTAAGATAACTCACTCTATGGGCTAAATGAAAACACATACAGTGTAATGCTGAAACGTGCCTTGTGTTTCTTCTAGTTGCTCTTCTAGTCCTTCTTCTTACACTTACGATGAGTGTGAGGAGCTCTTCTTCACTGCCACCGGGTGCTTTAAACAACAGTCGGCCCCGATCACAAAGGTTTGCTGCTGTTGTGTAATTTGGCCAGATGTTGCAGTAATAAAGTCATAAAATAAGTGAGGGAAATAGCTGGCAGTTCTGCCCAGTTTCACTCTTTTCCTTTTATTTTCCCTTCTGTGCTCTTCAGCTTATCTCCAAACCAAACAGGATTTAAACAGCGCTCGGAGCCCAGGCCCTTCCACTGAACCACGTTCTGTTTATGGTTCATGCAGAAATCAGGCCTGTGATGAGGTTGTTTACCGAACAGGCAGATACACCCTGCGGCCAAAAGACTGGGAGCACTCACTACACACATATTCTAACTCTCATTAGCATTAGCCATGCCCTCTTGAACTCACTGATCACTTGAACCCTGTCTCCCTCCACAAGCGTGGGCCATTCAACGTCGCCCCTGCTGCACTCAATGCCTTATAAATTACATGGTGACTTTGTTAAAATTTCGGCTATTTTAAATTTAAGAAACTTGGATTCAGTTGCAAGGTCTTACTTGATGAGGCGTTTTGTTGCCATTTTCCTGATCTGTCCCTCTCGACCACTGCTGGGTGGCTTTGGGGTGAGAACAGGACCAACATAGCCCTGGATGTGGCTGTGGCCGTGGCTGTGATTGGGCCAAGCTTGAAAGCTGGGTGGAGGGCAGCTGGACGAGTTCATGGGAGCCTGGGTGTGTGGAGCACTTGTCTGGTCTGGAAATGGAGCCTAAGAGACAAGAAAGACAGCTGTTATTTAAAGTCAATAGCATTAAACCAATTAAACTACTGTGATTGTAGTTTAACCTTCATAGAAAGTACAGTATAAGGCTCTCAGTACAGAAACACTAGTAACTAACAATCACTATACACTGCTCAATCATTTGTTACACCAAAATCTCTTCAAAATTTCAAACTGTATTAGATGAGGGAGTTGTCACGTGTGGTGTTCCACAAGGATCAATTCTTGGACCATTATTCCTTACATGGAAATGATATGATATCTGTGGTTGATGGTTCAGATTTCTGTATCAATAAATACTTTGAAACTCAGTCAAACGATGTTGAAATTGAATACGACTAGTTGGCTTTCATGACATATATGGAAGACTGACTCTACTGCATTCTGCTTGCCTCAAATAGTCGACCCACTCATAACAAACTTCTTGTCATCACCTAAAATGGAGTCTTAGTTAAAGGCCAAGCATCTGATGTAAGAAAAAGTTATGCACAGCCAGGATGCAGGAGAGAAAGGGTTGCTTTGATCACGGGTTTTCTCGATGTATGTGGATTTAGAGCAGCTCCGCACAACATCAGATTTTCAGGACCCTCAAAGCATTACTGAAAGCAGGTGTCAAGATTTTTAATGGCTTCAGAAAGTTCTGATTTCAGTCTCTGTTGTCATGAACTCTGTCCAGGACCTCTTCTGTAATACATTATCATGTGCTATATTTAAACGTGTTTCAAGATTTTTAGTTTTTGTCTATTTATATCACTGGACTCTGTCTAATCCATATTTTACATATATTATGTCACATACAGTATGTACAGTTTAAGATGAAATAAGATCAAATCCAATTCCAAAAGTGGAGGAAGTAAGTGTGATCACATTTGGACTGGGTCAGTCATGGAAAAAGAATGTGGCCTCTTGTCACTAAGGTGAAATATCAAAGTGCTTGACATGAATTAGTGTAGGTATTACTGAAATGCCATCTACTATCAAAACAAGCTCAACATATTTTTGCAGTTGGCTCCTCTGAAAAGCAAATTCTTCACATTATTTATTTGTTTATACAAGATCTCTTCAAAGGCTTTAGAAGGGGGAAAATACCGTTTTGTTTCTGACATAATATTTTAGAGCCACATTTCACCCTGTCCTTGTAGTGCTGGGGAATGCTTTGCATACATTCCTTCCACATCTCATGTCTATGCTATTTTCACTGCAGCTTTATACGGCTATCTAACAAGCTAATGGTTTTCCAACTTCACAGTGCAGGCGTTCAAAGGGCCGGCAGTGTGACAGGGAATATCTGATGTAATTTCTGTGTTGATAAATGAGAAGCTGAGTTTCCAGGTTGCAGGGCCTATGGCCGCAATTCAGTTTGAGCGAGGCCAGGAAGGGCACCTTTCTTTGGCTGCCAGGTGGCCCGGGGCCAAGCCTGTGGAGGAGCCGTGCAGTCTGCACCCAGTAACTGGAACGTGGACTGGAGCTCCAGAACGGCCCCCTTTCTCTTTCTCTCACACAGAAGTACACACACAGATGTACGTACGTGTACATGGATACACACTCTGAATGAAGCACTTCCTTCTGTGTCTTCAGGTAATCCCAATACATCAATTGATTTTTCCCATGAGGCTCGGGAAGCCAGCAAGGTCAGATCAGGGATAAGAAGTGCATTTGTATCAAAAACACCAAGCCCCTCTCTCATGCTACTCAGTCAAACCAAGTTACTGGCTATTTCCTCCACCAATCAAGGTTCATCAGTTACAAAGACAGATTTCGATAATTCTCTTGGATTTAAAAGTAATGGGTAAATTTTACAAAAATTGGTACAACTAACAGGGCGGAGAAGCCCACATGAGTGGAACAAACAGGGAGGGATGGCGCGGATTTTAAGGAGGGTTGTCTGATTTGATGGGGAAACAGCCTTCTTATGACCTGTGTGGGAAGGTTAGACAAGAAGATGGCCGTGTCTTTAACAGTGTGTGTCCTGTGCTGTACACACGCACTCCTTCATGCCACAAACTGTTTGTGATTGTAAGAGCTATTCCTGCCTCCATGTACTTGGGACATGTGAGCAACAAGAGGAACTTGGTCAATTGTGTTCAAATCATGAGACAGAGTAAGAAGGGGAATGGAACAGAGAAAGGGATCACTTTCAGAAAGTGCCTTGCGTAAGGCTACTGGACCAAGCCAAGAGAAATATCACCTTAATTGCATTAATTAAGGGCCAAGCGATGAAAAAACAGTGACGTGAGAGCAACTGTATTACTCAAGGCAGAAAAACATCGGGCGCATCCAATCATTCCACCCTGTCAGCTGTCCTACGACTCCATTTCTCCCCCTCCATAGATTGCCCTTTGCAAAATCTTTTGGAAAATGAATAAATATGCTCTTCCTGTTCGGATCCGGTTTCAAAGCAACTGCACAGAAAGACGGAGGACCTATCCTTTTTGTGTAAACATTAAAATTACGCCGTGCGAAATGACCGAGACCTCTACCTTTCTAATCTCCCTCTAAAAACAGCCAAATCCCATTTGTCACGGCTAGTCAGGCATGGCTAAAAGGTTTTTTGTCGCTACATTACTGCAATTGAGAAAATCATATCACAAAATTTTATTTGTGTTGTAATGGGAATGGAAATGGAGCTCAAATCTGATATAAACTGTAATGGTAAGAAACTCTTGATGGGACTCTGTACTGGGTGCTACTCAGGTGCCATAATGGGCAGCATTCCTCCATTACTCACCTTCCACTATAAGCCTAACTGAGTCACTCGGCCAAGCAGTGTAATCTTGGGGTGAGGAGTCATGTTTGACTCTCCAGGAATGAGCTTCTGTTGAGAAGGATGCTCTCGTCGAACACCATTTTGTTAAGTGGTTTGGAAAGAGCTTCTCAAAATAGCTTTGTGCTAACATGAAAGCGTTGCCTTTTATGAGGGTGTATTTTGCACTGTTTTGGACAGCGTTGTGCTTAGGTAAGAGGATATTTTGTACAGACACAAATATGAGGGTTTTCCTGAGTTATAATTCAATAGTTCTTGTGTATGCCACTCAGAGAGGTGCTGATTTTAAAGTAAGACCAAAACATAAGAAGCAGAACAACACATTTTATCCTCTGCCTTTTACTTAATCCTAATCTAACAAAACAAACCGGGATGCACACCAAAGTGTCTCTTATATACCTGGTGTCTGCAGTGGCTGTGGTCCGGTAATGGTCGAGACTGAAGTTTCTGCTGTTGTAGTTGCTGGATAGCAAACTGAAGCTGGTAGCTTCCTTGGGTGGGCTGGTAGCGCTGCTGGGGGTTCACCCCTGTCACCAAACTGTAGGCACGCTGCATGTGCCCATCCCAAAGACCCTCCTCCTCCTCCTTCAGTGGCCTGCGGCTTACAGTGCAGAAATGAGAAGTCAGTGAAATTGGTAAGAGAAGACGAAACACCAAAAACACACACCCACATTCTCTGCTGGATCATGTAATCTGTGTTGAGCCGCTGTTAATTCCATTTGTGTACAGTAAAAGTGTCAGCTCAGTGTTTTGTTATTTGAATACGTCATGTTGGAAAACCCTCCACAGCTCACCCTGAATACAAAGACTTTTGTAAATATGCGTATCCACACTTCTCAGAGTTAGATGAGAAGGTTCATACCACATCCGCGTCTGTCAGTTCATTGTGCCTGTTAGCTTGTCTTAGCATAGCGTAAAGACTGGGGACTAGGAGACAGGGGGACACAGCTAGCTTGTCAGTTACTCTACCACGCAACCAAGGCAGAGATGTGGCAGTAGCTCATTAACTCCCCATTTCCCTCTATATGTTGAGCTGCCTATGCCAGCAACAAAAAGTGAAAAAGACAAGACAGCTCACAACATCCCAGTCGGTGGCCGCCCGGGCCCACAGAAGCCTCAAGTCAAAGTGTGCAAATCAGAGTCAAAGCAGAGGGCAGGCCTGTGGCAAACACAGGCTGAACTAAAAACCTTTCCTCTTTGCCTCAGTGCACCCCGAGCTTCACGTTCCATTCACATCACAGAGCCACAAACTGGAAAGCAAACCTTTTGACGAGCTCCACGAGTTTGTAACTGGATTATCTGTCATTAGAATTAAGCCTGTTTCTGCCTTTTTCCCTTTTTTTGGCCCATGTTAAAGCAATGAGGTGACCAGCCTCTCTTTAGACATGCTTAAATTGAGTCGATGTGGAGCCTGGTGCGCTGCTGTGTATGTGCTATACCACCTCAGCCAAAAATAATGCCATAAAGAGCACTATTGGGAGATGCAAGCTAAAATATGACAGGAAAAAATAGAGAGAGATACAACTACAGTTGGAGAAATGGGATCCCTTGGGGGTCTTAATGACAAAAAGGTTCTTGGAAATTCCTCCCATTACATGCAATAACATTTGTCCATTGGTCTAGGCTAAAAGAAAACACTGCCGACTTAAAATCACAATAGCTACAATATTTTTACAACCAAACTATGATAAGCTCTAAAATTAGAATTCAATTAGTCTTGAACAACAATGCACAGTGTGGGATAATAATCTTGTGTCACTCAAGTGAAAAAATATTCCTGTCCTGTGTGGCCAAACAAAGACACACGGGATCTCGAGCTCATGTGAACATGCAGTCCGCCCATGCATTTCTCACTTCACATAATGGCACATATATTGAAAAAACAACTGGTGTGACTGCAGGCCAATTCAGTTTTTTCAGCTTCTGGAAACAAAGGCTCGTCTGTGAACCTCGCAAGGCCAGAGATCCTACAACGCCAGGAGACAAAACAAGAGCTCGTTCTTTGTTTACAGCAGTCATTTCCTTTAACTTGGCCGCGGTTTGCACACAGGACCACTGGGACAGTCAGAGCTACCATTTTATTAGCATGTGGTCTAAAACGGATTATTTGTCAGGTCAAGAGCATATGCTTTCCTTGAGTGCAATGTCGCTGTAAGAGCCTATGGAGAGTTTTTTTCAGATGGGACTTGTCAACACAACACCACGCAAAAACACTACTACAGATCACCATGATTTAAAACAAGGAGGAACCCGAGGTCAGTCCAAAACAGTAACCGATGAAATAGGGAAAAATAAAATGAGAGAGAAGAACAGTTTTTCAGCTGAGTTTCTCATCACCAGCGCCGCACATGTGTGGAGCTTCAACTATCTGGGACTTCCCTCCCTGCCGGACTTCCACTCGTGGGAGTCAGCTTACTCCCCGCTGCGCTCGCTATCCTTTAATATGCTGATATAACTTACTGTAGAGCAACGCAGCAGTGCGAGTTCAGCACATGTGCGGCATCAATCTAACTCAGTGTGAATGTGGGAAAATGGAGAGGCATGAGTTGAGATGACATCATGCCACAGTATCTCCAAAGCCTTGCCTGGTTAGTGTAAACATCAGCCGTCTCAGGAGTGTGAGGGTATTTCCAGCCATTAATCAGTGTTTGTTTACTGTGTTTTATTGCAGAACTGTCCCTAATATACAAACTCATTATCTGGGGATTTGACCTGGGAGTAGCGGAGACAGGGATGCTGATGCTTTAGTGAGTTCAGCAGTTAGTGATCCTGAAAAAACCAGACATCTGTTCCAATAAATCTGGAAAACTTAAACTTGAACTTAAACTAGCTTGTGGTAATGACTTGTTTACACTGAAAGGGGAAAAAGGTGATCTGGAATATGGTCAACATAGCTAATCTGAAATACTCTCTAATAAAAGGGTTGGAACTATTCCACCACTATTTCATTAGTGATTAATCGGCTGGGTTGTTACAAATTACCATTTGGAAATTTTGTCACAGCTCATGATGCTGCGGTGGCTTCCTACTTTGACTGGAGGCCACTAGAGATGCAACCATTTTAGACACTTACACAATCTTTACTGGCCAAGATTCTTCTTATTTTTTAAAAACGGTGCAATAAGTTTTTTCAAACTTAGTGATCTTCACATATTTGGAAACTCTGCAAAATGAATGACACACAGTATAAAAAGAATGCACACCGTGTGTCTGGGTTCTGCTGTAATGTGTGTGTGTGTGTGTGTGTGTGTGTGTGTCAACTCAGTAACCTAAATCTATTTGCTGGAATTTCACTTGTTCTTACCTTAAGGGTTTTCCTTTATCCTATTACAACATCTGGCTCCAATCAATGCAAATAAAACCTGCTCTTCTTTTAAATTCAAAGGAAGAGAGACATCAGACCAAGTTTGTGGGACTTTGTTCCCTATCAGAAAAACCTTAAATTCTCACCAAGAGTTTTTCTGATTAGCTCGGTTGTTAGTTTAGCAAATGGGCTGTCATAAAATCCTTTGGAATGGTATGTCCTTCAAAATTTGACCAAGTCAAACAGCAATCTGACAAAGTATTGAACGGAACTAAAAATACTCCAGCATAAGCAGGGGTTGTGGTATTTCTCAGTTCACTGTGCTGCAGTGAACGTAACGCTGCAGGGATAACAGCTTTGTGGTCGTCTGTACGTAGAGCGAGGAGGAAGCAGGGGAGGCCGTTTCTGTGGCGAGGGTGCTAACGCGGCTCAAAACACATTAATGAGCGATGAGTAATAGTTACGACCTGCTGCTGACCTAGTGCAAGACAAACTCTGAGTTCCGTCACAAACTCCAACCACAACTGCAAACCAAAGCACCAAACCCGTACTTAAATAACATGAACAAAAGATAAAAGGTAACATCTCCATCTTATTACAATGGTAACGAAAACTTGGCAATTTGAGATGTTGCAAAGGACGTCTGGTTGTTGCTTGTCGGGTTGTCACTTTGACTGCAGTCTGAATGTCTGAGGGTTTTAAACAGCTCACATTAATTCAGAAGCACAGGTACACTGCGTGGAAGTCATCATAAGTGTTCCAGGAGGTCCAGCACCGGTAATGATCCCAAAGTTAACTGTGGGTGTACGAAGACGTGGAGTACGGTTCAAATCCCCCCCTGCTTGTCAGCAGGCTGGAGCGAGGGAGCAGCTCTCAGAGTGCTGATGCAGCATACCTGGCAGATCCTGGCAGCAGCACTTCAAAGAGCCGTACTACTCTTTGAAACCCACCGTACTTCACCCCTGTGGTTTCTTAAAGAGCCAGTGTGCTTAACAGTTTCAGTATGTTTGGCACAAACTGTCCGCCCGAGTGTACGTCGGGGGGAGGGATTCAGGAAATTCTGTGTTATAAGAAACAGCGGCGAGGTGAAATCAAGGCAATTTATCCTTATATCTTATTAAACACATTTCACTGCAGTAAAGAGGCGAAAGCTGAACCGAGGGCTGGGAGTACTGGGGTACAAGAGAGCTTTTTGTATTACAAGCCAGTGACAAATGGGGAGATAAAGGGAACTATGTATATTCTGGAGAGATTTAAAATAAGCTTTCTAACAAAAAGCTGCAGTATATTTCTCCTTCTTTGAATTATTAACCTGAAATGTGAAAAGCTGAAATGTGAAGTTGCACTAAAAAAATATTCTCTGATAAACGACGTGCCAAAACAATGAATGTAAAAGAAGAAATATTTAAAGGGAGTGAAAAAACTCAGAGAAGAAAGGTATGATCCATCGAAGCAACAGAGCGCGAACCTGAAATTGGAGACCAGAAGGTGATTTCCGTTTCTTCAGGATCATATAGAAAAGCTGTGCGAGGCTGTGCATAAAATTGTAAATTCTGTTAAAACTCTCTTTCTTGGTTTGTGGAAATAAAAACATTTTTAAAAAGGGAAAAGGCCAGACATTCCTGGAATTCCCTGACAGCTCGATACACAAGAAAGGGCTGGACTGGAAAAACAGAGTCCAAGATCAGGGCCAAGCTGTCTGAGAGATTGTCACTCACATATCAACAGAAGAATAAAAAGGGGGAGTGACCACTGACGCTCACCTCTCAATGAGTTACACCCTCACTCGCCATGAGGTTTGTTATCAAGGTCTGGTACCACTGACCACAACCACGTCATCATACTCTGTCCTTCTGTTTCCTTCCTCCCCTCCTCCGAGCAATGTGAGAGGGGTGAGGAAGGGGGAATTTCAATGGCTGCGGAGTCGGGATCCTGGAGTAGACAGACTACGTGGGTGTTGACATTGCACCCCCTCACCGCCGCCTCCACCAACTCTCCAACGCAATGTTTTAGGGCTGCCAATGTGCTTCACACACTCCTGGCAATCAGCTGCCATTGCTACTGAGCTCCACAAAGCACAATTAAAAAGGGAACAAATTTGCCCTTTTCCAGGCACATATTGAACGAGCTTTCCCAGAGGAGTGCTGGCATGCCACAATCCTTTTCCAAAGACTAACAATCTTCAATCTAAAAATTCGTCAGAGACCATTAAAACGGCCTTCAGCTTCTATTGAGTGTGACCAAACAGGCTACCACAATCTAGAGTAAAGACCTTTATAATGTTGATCGTACAAAAGATCCTCAGGACAATCATTTGGCTGAAGGGAATAATACTTTTTACCTGAATATATTTTAAAAAACCCTCCTTCAAGTGGAACACTCAACTACAGTATTTGAAATGCTTTTACATTCTGACAGATTATGAAAAATAAGAATGGTGGCGCGCATGAGCACATTATCTCAATCTCACGGTGCTCAGAGGAGAGATATGCTGTTTACCTTGGCAGCCAACCCCATTGAGACTGCAACGCACCAGTCCCTCAGCGCTGCCCCAGGGGAGGCTGAACCACAAGGTGAAATCTGACCAAAAGCAGCGCTACCGCTCCTTTAAGACAACAGAGGTGTGCTGTGTTGTAACTCTTTCTGTTCAGCTGCCCCGATGTGACGATATGACGTATGATGTGACCCTCACTGTGCAGAATGATATATGCACATAGTTTTGCACTAAATGGATGTTTTCTCAATAATGTACCGAGCGGGAGAAAGTTCCTCTGAACATTTTAAATCTGTTCAAGACGTGTTTGTGCTAACGAGTCTGGATGTCATTCATAGTTCGATATGCAACTCGTGCGGTTTGGAAACTTGAAGCATCATCTGCCTGTTAATCAAACATGTGAAACTAGCGATACTTGCATATTCATGGGTTCTGGATTTTAGGGAATTAAGTAATTGAACTTTTTTGTGGGAAAATCCATTTCAGACCCAAATTCTCATTCAAAGAATGTTTTTTTTATGTCTATTCAAAACACACTCTGATAATTTAGCCTTTACAGAAGAAAAAAGAGGCGTTTAGCCCTGTGAATGCCACATTTCTTTGGACCTACCCAGTGCTGCAAAGTAGATCTGTGCCAGAGTGAGCAGCTTTCACTGGCCCTTGGGTTGCAGCAGCGGTATGTCGTAGTTTAGGGTTGAGCGTGAAGCACTCTCTCCTCAGCATCCTGTTGGCCACGTTCAAATTGGTCAACTGTGGGCGGAGGAGAAGCCTTTAAGAGATGACTCAACTTCAGCAAATTAAATGACATTTTCATTACACTCACTGTATTAGTAGGATGTTGGTATTCAGTTACTAAATCTGTGTTAAGGCGGTGCAGTCATACCACTCGCTGCCAGCCAGCTCACGCAGTCTAAAGCCATGGAAATGTATGATGAATAGGTGCTCATGTTTTGCCCCCCCCACATCGACCGCTTTATTCTTCAGTATCTGGGGGCTGTGTGAAATGTACACACAGCACATGGCACAGCTAGTCTCCGCTCAGCACTAAATCCAGGTGGTCCCCTGCCCCCTTTTCCCATCCCAACCCTCCATTCCTCCCAGAATCAGCTATTATGACTTGTCAGGCCCAATCTGTTTACAACCACATCAGCTCTACTGTAGCGACTGCGCCTCTGTGCTGCTCTGCACCCTGGGAATTGTGCTCCGTGCTGTAATCGAATGTTAGAATTAATCATGCCGCCGTGGTGTTTTATTTACTTTATTTCCTGCTGTGTAGCACTAAACGTCCAATAGGAAAATTGTAACGCTGCCAAGCCTTGCACAGCTTGAGCAATGTGTCAGCATGGTGTTACACAGTTACAGCCTTGACTTACTTATTAAAGTAGACTGGTGGGATTCTTAGGAACTTTTTGTTTCGGAATTAAGGAAATAAAAACCTATTCGGAAGCCAATATGACAGGGCTTGTGGACGAAATGCCATATATCATTTGACATGTCAGAAGATCAAAATTTGTACTTATATGTGCCATATTGAACAGCTATTTACCACACATGACCCAATAAATGTACAGTGCATGTACTCCCATAATCCCCCATCGCCTACAGGCATGTACACAGGCGTGACTAAATAAGACAAATTGTTAAAAGGATGCCTGAC
Source organism: Psettodes erumei (assembly GCA_016785225.1). Classification (NCBI taxonomy): domain Eukaryota; kingdom Metazoa; phylum Chordata; class Actinopteri; order Pleuronectiformes; family Psettodidae; genus Psettodes; species Psettodes erumei. The sequence continues at coordinate 1,168,407 of JAFBJZ010000383.1, forward strand.
GATGAAGCGTTGGACATGAACATCCACGTGTACACACATGCACACATATGATTATGCATCACAGCACAGGAGCATACTCGCTTTATTATGTATGTGTGTCCCCTAGCATGAGAGAGAGTGATTACTAATACCTTAGAGGGCCAACTTCTGTAACAGGGTGTTGTTCTTGTTTACAAAGTTCTCCATTTAGCTCTTTAAATGGGAGCTTTAAAAAAACCCGAAGGTACTCTGAGCCTTTAAGTGCAAAACACTGGACTGTTTTACTCTGAAAAATAAACTGCTGCCATGCCAAGGATTAACTATTCATAGGAAATACAGCAAACACCTTTCAGACAGACAGAATAATGTACAGTCAAAAGGAAGCCATAAAAACTGCAGTCTGTGTGGTCTGGTACCATCACAAAAAACTTTGACAGAAAAAAAAACAAAACAGTGGGGTAGAAGAGGAGGGAGGAGAGGTTGCGGGGCTCCCCACGCCAAATGACAAACCTTTGGGGAATACAGGAGAAGTTGGTGATGGAGCCAGCGAAGCTGCCGCTCCCCCGCTCAGTGCCAATTTGCCACATTCCTCTATTTATAAGCACCAATTACCACAAAAAAGTGGCTGCTTGTTAAGCATTGACAGAAATCACTCCCCCATGGTGCATCTGATAATGAGACCTCACACAGAGCTGAAGCTTGATGCGGCTCACCGCTGTTACAAGCCAGCCAGCTTCAAACCCCGGTTCCAGACTCACCCCCGCATCGACATCAGCCCACAGACTGCAGGCGATCTGGGGGCTGAAGGAGGAAGGTGCGCGGTAAGAGGCGGCAGACCCTCTGTCTCCGACAGGTCTGCTGAATGAATGAGCAGCGAGATGCCGCCCATCAGCATGGGGTCAGAGCCAGGTTTACACATCAACAAAGGGAAATATCAGAGACCTCACAGTGAGAGACTACCGTGCAGGGGCCAGATTCTTCTTCCTTACATGAAACGCTACAGAGATCAGTTTACAGTTGCCTAATAACTCAGCATAGTTTCTTATTTGAACTTTCCTGCTCCAGGTGGGCGTAGCTGGGGGTTCACTGGGTTTTAGAGGTTAAAAAATAACGAACTCACGTGTTGTGTTAGCAGGTTGATGTGACTGGAGCTGGCGTGGTGGCGGGCAACCTGCTTGTCAGCCAGCTTTTGTAGGGCAGAAATGAAGGCTTGCTGATTAGACTGGGCCTGGCTGGACAGGGAGTTTAACTCCTTGAAGACGCCTGCTGAGTTTGACTTCAGCTTTCCCGATGTGCTCTTACAGTTAACTGAAAATCATAGGACAAATGTGAGGACACAGGAATGAATCAGACAACAGGAAGGTCGGTGGTGCAGGGCAGAGTGAGCTTACCTTGGCCTGCAGATGTGGGTCTAGAGAGCTTCTGGCTATAGATGTGCACGGCACTCGGGATGGAGGAGGTTGGCCCTGAGCCAGCTGTGGATGAGGTAAAGGACTGAATCCTCCGAAGAACCTGGGTTTGTTGCCCCGTGGAGGCCACGTTAGTGCCAGTGGAAACAGCTGTCCGCATCGCTCTTGGGGGTTGGGTGACCACAGGGGCAAAGGTGTAGGCGGGGGGGTCAGGGAGAGCCTCAGAATGGCAGAACTGAGACTTTGCCAGGGACTGTGCGTAGGATGGGGGCTGAGGTGGTGGCGGCGGTGGCGGGCAGTGAAGAGGCAGCGATGTGGGAGCAGGAGAGCAGTGCTGCAGATGAATGTGTGCGCAGTCTAACGACACAGGAAAGCCGGAGCAGTGCTGAGACGCCTGGACATCTGGCTGGGTTTTACCAGCTCCGACTGCCGCCTGTTGTTCTTCAGACGTCGCACGTACAGAAGGTTGACACTCAGCGGCCTTGATGTCTGGGTCACTGCTGACTTTCCCTGTGGAGAGCGAGGACTCTGAAGCGCTGGAATCCTCTTTGGCCACAGGCAGAGCTGTTCAAAGGAGAAAAGAAGCCAGAACCTCCTTTATCATCAGTTAGCCATTCCTCGGCTCTGACACACATTTGTTTTCCCCCAATGAGTGCTAATCATTTAAAGGTTACCTTTTCTTCACCCCAGATGACTCAATCCTTCTCCTTCAAAATTTTTTGGGGGGGTTTAGAAATCTGAACAATTCCTGTTTACTGTTCTTCAATGATAAAATATTAAACATAAACCAGACCTACAGTACCAAGAAAATGGAAGAAAAAAAAACATGGAAGGAACTCACTTTTGGAATTCTCATAGTTGCCAGAATCTCCCGGGGCATTTATTTCATGAACGTCTTTCTTAACACTCCTGACTTTTGTTCCTAGGAAGACGGTGGCTGATTTATTTTTCTGTGTGTAGAATGTCAGTACTTCCTCCAGATCGTTTTCACTGTTAATAAAAACAGGAGATAAATGTGTATAGCAGATTGAGATCACTCCTCACTCAGTAGCATATATAGCTGTAGTGGCAAAGATCCAAGCCCCGAACAATGGTAAATGAGCTTGCCAATGCACTAACCTCGCTGCAGTGATGTACTCTTGAAACACACTGGGGTTAACACAATATTCCTCTTTGCTGCTCTCCTGTTTTTTCACCATATGTTCAGTTTCCTGAGAAGATAAGAAACAATAAGACAGCAGAAATGCTGTTTGCAGGGAAACGACACAGCGCTTGCTCTGCCTCACGATTGTGATTCTTTGGTAAAAATCACTGTCTGGGAATGAGCACCTTGTTGTAACAGTGGATAAACTCCCCTAACTGGTGGGAAAGGATGCGTCTGCGGTCTTGGAGTGGTAACTGGCGACTGGGCAGGACCACCTTAACGTCTTGTTGAAGATTACTGGCTGCTCTTCTCAGAAAGCGAATAACCAGCTCCTGTGCAGACACATAAACACACACGAGAAATCGGTGAGTGTCACAGACCTGAATTACTGATTCATCACGCCACACTTATTCAAACTGCCTGTGTGTGTGTGTGAGAGTGTATGTGTGCACGCTCTCCTTTTGATGTTCAGTGCCATTTAGAACATTAGTACTTTTGAATTCAATGGCCTAGAAATTGGCCCGGGTTCATATCCATTTTCCCCAAACGTTTGAGTTAACCGATGATGATGTATGCCATCGAAATGCAGACTTTCCATTAAGGCTAACTTTTACAGGGGCCGTGTTTTCCTTCTGTGTGGCCACAAATGCCTCGCACACAGCTTCAGCCAGGGCACAGATGAGTAACACAATAATAATGAAGGGGAGCTCTGGCATATATTGTATATACATACAGCGGAAACAATGCTCCAGGTTATTTTTAATTGTACCATTTGGTCGTTGTCCTTGTCTGGCCAAGCTGGGATGGTGTTGGCTCTGCTCTCTGCCAACAGTCTTTGCTGGACTCTCTGCAGGTATGAGGAAAAGGCCACCCGGGCCTGCACCTTACTAAAGGAGAGGAGGAGAGGAGAGGAGACACAGAAGCAGAGGCGAGAGAGGAAAATTATCATGAACTGCAAAGGTAAAGCAATGGAAAACAAAAGCATCAACAACATGTTGATGATGAAGCATATCCACTCGGTCTTCAGTCAGTTGAGCCGCTTAAAACCATCAGTGAAGACTATCCTGTTACATTGGAATCCACGATACATCTGTTACAGCAGAAAGAACAAGCACTGATACTCATTCCATGTTGCTGACATATCATCCAGAAAAAGGAGAGAAAACAAAAACAGATATGTATCACTTTCAGCCAGAAGTTGTTGAAAGACAATGTATCTTGTCCTGCACCGGCATCAAAATGATAAACTGTCTTCTTGGCCCAGGTGAACCTGGAAAGAGAACTGTCAGAACACTGTATTCGGAAAAAAAAAAAAAAAGTTTTGGAAAAAGCTGTCAAACACAAACAATGATATGCTGTACTATAATTTCCTTGCTCCATACACAGTCCTGGCAAGCACTGCGGAATTTCTACAAACTCAGACTTGTTATTGTAATACCTCCTCAAATAATAATTTCAGACACACTTTCAAAATCCACAGGAGACACAGTCTTTGTTGCATGTATGTATCACAGTGTACGCAGCGTTCTATATATGCATGTCAACAGTGCTTTTTATTTAAATTAGGGATACGTGAGAAGCTGAAATGTTTTTATCGGCAGATAATTTCAAAGGCACTGATTATGTGTATGAACAGCCTGAAGTTATTAAAAATGTAAGATCTATTTACCTTGCAGATCACAGTGGTGACACATAGATGTGAAATGCTTAAACATAACCAAAGAAGGTCAGAACTTCTTCCGGCCTTCTTTGGTTATCACCTTTGCTAGGTACTTAAGTATTTCTCTTTCTTAAAGAGGGAGGGATGGTAAAGCGAGTGAGAAGAAAATACAGTAAGGGAGGAAGAGGAAAGCAGCGTCCAAACCTGAGCAGCAGCCCAGAACACAGACTGACCTCAGGTCCCACCCCTGCTGAAGGATGTTGAGCAGGTTGACTCCGGGCCTGGCATTGTGCGTGGCTGCCTCTGAGCTGGACAGAGCCTCGCTGTGGCCAAGCGCCAGTGGTGTGGCCACTTGTTTTCTTTGCTCTGCTACCAAAACCTTGTGCGAGACTGGCTCGAGAACGTGTTTCACCTCCTCTCCTTCCTCCTGAGCACGCTCCTCTCCCTCCGGACTGCCGCTCTCAGTCGGGGAGGCTTTGGATTCCTTCCCTGAGGTATGCAGCATTGCAAGGAGAGACAAATGTCAGTTGCATCACTGGTATTTTGGATTAAAGACACGCATACACTCAAAATAGGCTTTTTATTGTTACTGCAATGAAGTGAACTCATTCAGTTTGGCCAACCTTACTGTGACACAGGGGAGTTATTTATTAGAACCAAAAGTGTATTAGCGTGTGATGTTGTGCCACTTAGCTACGCTCTTCTCTGTGTAAAGAAAAAAGCAGTTTCCTGAAATGAGGCGGAACGCATCAGGCCTACCCGTTTTTTTCTTGCCTGCAGCAGAGCGATGAGTCAGGTGGCGCTGTCTCCTCTTACGTGCCTCGAGAGACAGCAGCTTCCTCTCATACTGGACGGCGTGACAGCCATGGACGGCGTCCACCTGCAGCTGCACATTCCCATTCACATTCCTGAGAGACAGAACAGGACATGTCAACACTATGGTAATAACAACAACAATAATGATTTATACATACATCAACGGCAATTACTAAAGTACTTTGCAGAGCATTACTTATAAATTTTAACTGAAGCCAGTTCTGAGAAAGATTAGTGTGGTTAAGTAGCTTGTCCAGAAGTTGACGGTTGATGGTCCAAAGGAGAGAGGATAAATGGCAAATAATAATAGCAACTGAGGTCTCACAGCAACAACTGTCTCCCTAATCTGGCTACCAAACAAATATGGAAAAATCATTGATGGTCTTAGTTGGGGGCCAAATCTCCAGACAATGTTGCGCAATAGTCGAAGTTGTGGTTAAAGCCTGAAAGCCCATTCTGATTCAAACAACATAAATGCATGCTGCATTAAAAAAACAAAACTGTGGTTCAATGAAGAGACACAGTTCATCTTTAACTGCCTTTCCCCACCGGCCCCCAAATCGACACCGCAATGCCACATAGACATTGGGCGCGCGCTGGAAAAGTTGAGTGTGCTTCATCTTTTCAGCTGTTCCCCTCACCTATCCAATCGAAAGACCAAACAAAACGCCACGTTAGAATCCAGCCGTTTCCACAAAACTGATGGAGAGATTTATTCCCCAATCCCGACCACAATGGAAATGCTTACCTTCCATGGAAAAGTCTGTTTGCCAACATGTAGTTCATTGATGTCTTGGACTCCAGATATCCACTGAGAGAAGAAGATAATAAGCAAATTACAATAATCATAAAGGCTGTGGCCCCAATGAGCCTTGACCACCTTATTTTGCGGCAAATGTGTTAAACTGAGGCCTCTGTGATATAGCTAGTCTGGACGCAGCCGCTCTTAAGAGCACCAATAATTTCCCAGACCGCTCAATAATATGCTTCTTAAAATGCCACAAAATCCCCGCCGCTAAGAGAGCCATGGATCTAATCAAGCAACAAATCCTCATATAGGAATATGAATTGTAAGCACAAAAACGGATTTCCTCTCTAATAGGAGTTTCAGTGCCATTTCAACAATAAGTCACTGTAGGATGTAAGCCTATGCTGGAACATAATATACAGAGAGTTCAACAAATACATTCTGAAAATAAATAGTCATCTGTAGCTACACCTTAGTCTGGTAGTTCAATTAGACACAGTCATATGGTCTGGCTTTAAATTCTGCTTATGTTAATTTAACCTAAATGTCTACTCTTGAGGACCCTGTTAATAATGGGTAACATTATAGAGCAACACTCCCTAATGATCACAGATGATCTGTGTCCCTCCTGGCCCAGCTTACCCGTACAGCTCCCATGTTTCTGCAGTGGGAAAGATCCGAATGAAGCCTCCTCTTCTCTCATATTCTTCCTTTATCCTCCTCAGCACTTTGATCTACATTTGTGGAAAAGAAAAGATGTTTTCTGAAACAGATGCAGATTTAAACAGCTTGTATTTTAACATCCCTATGATGTTTCAGTTAGCAAAAGCATGCACGTATCGTGTCACACACCACCATTACAAAGACTTTACCTCCTCAGCAGTCAAGCTTAGAGTGCTGTCTCCTTGGCTTTGTTTAGCTCCTTGCTTGTCTTTTGACCCCTCGGTTTCTGAGTTACTGGCTGATGAAGGCCTCTGACGCTGCACAGGACAAGAGCAAAGACAGAAATAATGCTATTCTGATAACATAACATGTCCAGTCATTCATCTTTCCAACAGAAAAACAATGCTACATAATTGGAAGGAATTTAATTACATTCAAAGTGGTCTTTTTTTTTAAAAAGTAATCTGCCAAACATTAACCTCTTCAAACAACATTCTCATTTATGAATGAAAACTGTGCAAACTACATCTTGATTAGCAAAAATACCCACTATTCTTTTCTCCCTGTCACATAAACGGAGCATTTTGTTATACGCTGGCATTCCTGGCTCTCTCCCTGCTGCATGTACGACCAGGCTGTGATTGACAACTTTGGCACGCAGGTTGGAACTTGGGCCAGACAGCAAGGCGCAACCCCATGGGATCACATACAGAATTTGTCATCTAAATAGCGGGGGGGGGATTACATTTAATTTGTCTGACGCGGCTGGGGGGATACAAAGGCAGCCAAAAAGTGACAAGGCCTAATCCCAATGAAAATGCCTCAACTGTTGCCCCTAATCATAGTAAAGGGAGAGGACAGATTCACTGTAGGCCCCTGGAGTTCTTCAGCCGCCGCCGTGACGGCCCTGGTTTAGTGTCAGGCTCGTTTTAGGTACGTCTGAAAAACTTAGCCTCTGTGCGGCAAAGTGTCTGACTGTTTGAGTCAAGTGGTGCATTGCAGCATCTGAAGCAATCCCTCCCAAAGTCCACTTTGCTAATGTAATGAAAATTCCATTAAAATACAGCATCAGGGATCGATACAAGCCATCTGTCTGCCACTATGAAAAGCAGTAAAGCCACATAATCAGATAAGCAACAAGCAGTGAGCAATTTCTTACCGGTAATGTAACAGGCATCAGGGAATTGCAAAGGGACAAAGCAAAAGAAGATTAATATGTCTGAGTCAGATGAAAACTTACCACTCTGCTGCGTGCAGTGGCTGTCGGTGCAGAAAAAGGTTTCTAAGAGGCAATGGGTGAAGACAGTGAGTTGTGGGCGAGCGCTGACATTACCATTTAACCTTTAGGAAACTGAATATGGACAACAGACATGCTTACATCAACATGCAACAATGAGACCTTGTTACTGTATGCCTAAACAGGCCCTTTGCACAATGTAAGGCGGAGCAGAAATCTGTCTGGTTTAGTAATCTCCCTGCAGCGGACCCTGCGCCAAATCTGGGTGCAGTAGTTGATTGGAGAGAGCCAAGTGCATTAGCTGTTGTGGCATCATTAGGCAACAAGGTCTAGAGAGAGCATTAGTCACTTGATTAGAAATGATAAAACATTAAGCCACAGAGAGTAGCACTTACAAACTGATGTCACTCAAACACTGTAATTACATTAGCAGTTGTTTTGCATTACAGTGAATTTTCCATGAGGGTAAGAGAAGAGCTCAGTGACAGTGGCAGGAATGTACTGTAAGCAACAGAGAGAGATGAAGACAAGAATGGGAATGTTTCACAAAGAAGGGTGAGTGAGTGCAACACTTGGATTGGATCTTTGCTGTGTGTGTGTGTGTGTGTGTGTGTGTGCATGTCTTTTTGTGTACCTGACTCCTTGGGGCAGCAGGGTGCTTGAGGCTGGGGTTCAGGGTGATTCGGTCAGTGCGTGGCTGTCTCGACAGGGGGTCCTGACACACAAAGCCTGCGGGGGCACAAAAGAGTCATAAGGGGGGTATATCAATAACATCAGGTCTTAAATATGTTATTCATTCCCATGACCTTCATACTGTATATTGCATCAGACCTTCAATGTTTATGCAAGAAACCAAAGCAGAACAAGAGGCACAGAGGGAATAAATTAAACAGGATTAGACAATTTCTTCATGACTATCATGCTAATTCAGACATATTTGCTTTTATAACTTTTTTAGGCAGAAAAGGAAGAAATGTTTTGATAAAGTGACAGATTGCAGCACGATACAACAGAAACCTCCTGATGTGGACTACTGACTGGGTTCTTTGCTTGAAGGCATAGTTATACTAAACATTTTGGCAAAAACATGTATTCACTTTCTTGCTGACTTTAAAATATAGCTAACACTGAATCACCATGCAGATAGCTTAACTTAGCTTAGCTTAGCATAATTTAAAAAAGCTTGTTAGCTTGGGTCTGTCTATTAGTTATAATATCTGCCTATCAATGCCTCTAAAGCCCTTTAATCATTTTTTCTTTTCTTTAGAGATGTTGGTAAGCCTTTTTGTTAGCATTGGACAGAGGCAGGCTAGCTGTTTCCCCTTGTTCCCAACCTACATGCTACGCTAAGCTAACTGGCTGCTCACTGCTGCCAAATATGTGACAAACAGACATTAATGTGGGATCGATCTTGTTGTCTGACTCTCTGCCAGAAAGCAAATAAACACATTTCTTAAAATGACAAATTATTCCTTCCACTTTGCAGCCACACAAAGACAGTGCGTTTCCATGTAGGCAGACAATACTTTGGATGAATAAAGTTCCAAACATTTACATTTAAGTTCATCACAGTGGTAGTTAAGAGGGGTGAGAAAAAATGTTTGCGATTCACACTTCCTACTCGACTGTTCCCACCCTGTCAATATGATTTACATCTATGTTAATCTGTTTATCAATTCCCACACTCCACAAAGCTAACTAGTGGTGAAAGGGAAATGTTGCAGAAATGCAGTTCGTTTTACGATGTATCTCGCAGTCATGCTGGAGTTGAATTAAGGCTATCGACAGCTTGGCGCTCCAGGCTATTTGCTCTGCCCCATCCAAGCCGTCAGGTAAGAATCAGGCCCCTGCCACGCTCTTGCCTAAACACAGCAATTATTACAAACACGGGCGACACAGAGCTGACAGAAAATGAATGCTAATGGAATGCTGTCATTATTTACAGGTCTGGGATGCAGCCCAAGTGTTATCAGCCAACAGCGACTGAGTTTGTTTGGTACATAATAGATGTGCTATGTTTTACATGCCACTACTCATTTTCACCAACGTCTCAGTCCAAAGATAACTGGCAATTTATGATTCTACTCTTTCATTTAATGAGCCGGAGGAGAGGGTTTCAAGCCGCGGCACGGCCCAGGCCGAGAAACCCATAGACGTGTGCTCGCACACGCACGGACACGCACACATAATAGCCATTCCTTTAATATCATTAGGCTGAGACCACAGATAGGCTGAATGGTTGAGTGCCAGTTTAGAGGGATGCCAGCTAATCAGTGGGCTCCATGTATCCTGTGATTGGTAATAAGGATAAAGCGGAGGATTAAATTGAATAATCAGGAGATGTGAAAGTCTGGCTAGTACATGTCTCTTTTTTTAAAACGCGAATACTCTCATCTACATGGATAAGGCAAACTAAGGCAGACTATGTGCCCACTCGTGCGTGCGGTAGTGGTCAGGTTATGAGATTCTCCTCAGCATAAACTCACACAAAACACTGTAAGCTCTTTTTCTGCATGAGAGTTCAATAATTAAAAAGGGAGGAGACACAACAGTCTCACTCCCTGCTGCAAACACTGTTGTATAAACAGTGTTTATCTCCACCTCGGGCCAGGCATTTTCATGTCTTCATGCTAAAGATCACTTTATTTGACATGTAGGATCCAGTTTCTCAAAAGGGCTTAATGACTACAAAACAACTAAGGCCTCTGTTGACAATTTTGTCCGCAAGTCATTTAATGTTAATTAATGTAGGCTGCGGTTTATTCTCTCAACACTGCAGCTCCTATTATGAAGCCATACAGCTATTTTCGGCAGTTTTCGCAAACTCAGCCAGTGGAATGTAGGGAAAACATTAAGCATTAAACAATAGACGACTGTCTCCATCAGCATGAAACCTGCTGGTTACAAAGAACCACCAACTAGCATCTATGCCTTTGGAGCGAGCCTGGTGAGGAAAATATAGCATAATTACAGCACTTTTCATTTTATATTAGCTTCTCCAAAATTAACATCTTTATCACAATTACATAATTTTGCGATGAATAAATCTCTAAATTGTGCCTCAAGCTAAATATTTTTTCGTTCCATTCCACGAAAATGAGTAATCCAAAATTTTTTGTTTTAAGCATCTAACGACATCTTGATAGGCAGCAAAAGGCAAATTGTTTTTAAGCTCCGAATATTATTCAGACTATGGCATTAAAATCGTTGGGTCCTTTGATATCCAGATGTTCCAGCTCAATTCTGCATTTTGAATTTTTGTTTCCAATGTGGGTTCTCGGTAATACAAATGTGCAATATAACATTTTTCCATAACTTTTAATGTGCTTATTTACCAAATATTTTCCATCCTAATTCTGCAATGGTTAATAAATGTAACTCAAGATGTACATACGTGAGGCATATAATTTTCAAAGGCAATGGCTTTACACGTCTCACTATAAGCACAGAATTTACACAAACTGAATGTCTACAAAGTGCAAACACTTTGGAGAAATGGAAGTTGTATTCAGTCATTGTTTCAGCACGCACTCACCCACAAGCGAAAACATGTCTGCAATCATGCTGGCCTTTATCTTCAGATCCAAAGGCGCATCACTGTAAATAAGTGGGTGTGAAAAAAAATGCAACAAAGAAACAAATACATGCGCAGGGTAGAACAAAACGTTGGAAGAGGAGACAGATTTGTTGTCTGACCATGACTAAACCGCTAAACTGACAAAACATTTTTGTTGAAGAAACAACATCTAGGCTACATTTGTTTTCATAAAGTGAAAATGGAAAACTTTTTTTCATTAATCTTTTGCATAGTTAGAAGAAAAACAAATAAGAAAGCACTGGAAGAGTGCGAGATTCTCCTGAAACAACAAATGGAAGGAGTAAAGTAATGGAGACGGCGTCACTCACCAGGCCAGGGAGGGAGAGAGGTTCACCTCTAACAACCAGGGTTTGAGGCTGGAGTCGATGAGCACATCAAAACCGTACAGTTCTACAGAGGGAAACACACAAATGAATCAGGAGGTTTTCATCACAGGCTGGGAAGTCGGCAGAGGGGCAGAATTAGAAACCTCTCTGATCTGCTCGCCGAAAATAGAGGATGAAGGGTATCAGAGTCAGAAGCCTTTCCAGAGTTTTATCATAGCCCCATTATGTGGCATCTGGCAACATGGCCTATGTGTTTCTGCTACTGATTACACGCATGTTAGATACCCAATCACTCAAGAAAGAAACATTCACCAAAGCCTGCTACTGAGGGATTGGCTCAATTACATTAACTAAGCACATACACATTTCATCTGTCATGAAGTCGCTTATGTAAGACGGTAGATCAAAAACAAACCGTGGCTGTGAATATTTTCATACATGCAGTCAATAATTTTCTCATGACTGGGAAAGTTAAGCAGTCTACATGTTGTCACGATATATTAGCAAGAGGGACGGCTCTCTAATGGCTACCAGGGAGAGAAAGAACCTCCATCATAAAGTTGTCCAAGTTGGACAAGATACTAAATCTTGTCCAACTTGGGGGGGAGTAAACATGAACTCTACAAGCATAAAGTTGGTAATGAGATTATGTGGTCCCAAGTGGCAGAAACCTGGGGCCTTCAGCAAAATACTGTATATTACCCTCCAACAATAGCTTAGCAGTGAGTGACACAATAAAAATCTTTCACAAAGTGGTAAAAATTCATTCATTCTATCCCAGTTTTCCCTCTCCTTTTACCGACGGACACATGGCTCACTGTGACTGAGTCTGCCTGCGTGCCCTGTGACAGCCCTCGCTCTGCTCTGGGGAGTGTCACCCTATAAGCCAACGACCCGCCGGCCCCAGCGGCAGCGTGCAGGGAAACCACATCATTTTACAGGGATGGGGCAGAGCCCAGCCATAGAGCCAGGGGAAAAATCCTTCTAATGGCACTTCAAAAGAACAGACTGTGTTGAGAGTAGGCCAGGGGGGCGAGGGAGTTTCAAAGCTGCCATAACCAGCGCTGTTTGTTCTAGCATCGCAGGTCAATGCCAGTGTTAAGCATACAAAAGCCAGCATGACAGCATGCAGTGGCTTGATATTGCACTTGGTTTGGATAATGTGGAGCAGTTCCAGTTCACCAGAATGAGTTAAAGTTATTAGGCTGGACATTACTTGATGTAGTTTAAAAACCTGTTTTAGCATGCATAGCCAAAAAACATTTTTGCAGGTGCTGACTCCAAAAAACTCTAAGTGAAGACAGAAGTCATGTAGAAACTCCTTCTCTTTTTCAAGTCCATGTTCAAGTTTAAGAAATAAAATTGTATTAATGTCTCTTTGCTGCAGGGGCTGTATTTTCTTCTTTTCACTTTAAAAAGCAACTAAATAAGGAACTTGCCCAAGGATGATAGAATGAACGAAAAATTAAAACTTTAAAATAAGATTGCGGTGCACACATGTTCTTTAGATTGGAACAGTTCCTTGAAGAACATCTTATGTTTTCATCCTCTTTATTAAGAAAGTCCACAGTGGTGTTTGTGCAGTGTGATTCACTGGGTTACTTTATCTCACAAGTTTTGGGAGTTGAGCAACTTATGGTAGTGCCCTGAGGTCCAAATTGGTGTAAATGCAAACTGTATTTTCATGATGGAACCAAACAAAGTGTGCCGTACATCCCCGAGCCAAGACCTGCAACATAAGCTGCCACTACCATCTTTTACTTTGAAAGATGGGCTGGACCCCCACTGCTAAGCACCAAGATTTTATTTTCCACTTGCAAGCTTATCCACTTTTGTACAAACACACACAGAGGGGGAAAAAAGAGATGGAGTGTGTGTGTGTGTGTGTGTGTGTCATAAAACATTATGCATTAGTCTTGGGGAACACAGCACTGGAATAAATGGGTTTGAGCCCGCAGTGCCTCATCAGTGGCACCACAACAACAGGGGAAAATGGGGAGATGTTACACCAGCCCCCGACATGCCGACTCCATGTGCCGTGCATTTTCCCCCAATTAGGAGCAGACGCCGCTCCTGCCCCATGAGCCTGCCGAGCCGCTCGCTGCTAGACACGTTTGTTCTGCGGCTCGACCGCTGCCGGGGGAGCGCTGTTAAATGCGCCCGCAGAGAACCCACAACAAGCATCACAGACAAGGAGGAGGGGAGGCAGTGAACATCCACATCACACCCATTAAAGAGGGAGGGAGGGAGGGAGGGAGAGAAGGACTGTGACAGAGAAAAAGGATGATGAGGAACATTTTTTTTTAATTATTGGATGGGCGCTGCTGGAAACTTCACCACAAGAGACAAACGCCCAAAAACAATAATCTCCCCACCCTGGCCATGCAGCCTGTTGGCCCACAATAACAACAGCAACATAAAGTGTTTTCTTCATGTGTGTTTTCTTCACAGGCAAGGACAACCGAACTACTCTTGCATCATTCTGAGATAAGTTACTGCCGCCGAGCCGCTTCTCGGTCGTTGCGGGGAGCACAGACGCATGGCCCGGAGCCACAATTGTGAAAACACTCGGAGGACAACAAATTAAATCAATACAGTTTACACACTGTAGCCTTATTATGATAGCGGGGCCCAATCCATTAATCATTCTTAAAAAGACTCAGTCATACGGCAAGGCCGTGCTGTCATTGTAGGGACGCAAACCCAGCGCTGCAGAGAAGTGTGGGAGTATCTGAGAAATGTAAAACAGGGAGAGTGGTTCACAGACGGGGGATCCAACCACACTCAGCACTTAATGAGGGACATTCGGTGGAACACAGGACCAGTAAGTGGAATGTTTTGTGTGTAATAAAATAGGCCTTTGGCTTGGCTAATCAGATCTTAGTCAAAACATCTCGTAATCAGCATCCCTCAGCAAAAAGACTGTCCATTAATCACACAGCAGCGGTAAGGAGCTGCATGGGTGGCATTTTCTCTCCACAGACACAGACACACACACTTCTTACCAATGTAAAATGAAAAATCTGTTGTTTTTATTTCTTCCCACATGAGACGCTACAGAGCTATAAAAAGATTTTGTTACAGTATGCCTGTGTAGATACGCAGCGCAATTTGTGCAAAGGGAAGAAATCCCATTCGAAAACAATAAACATTGTATTAAAGCCATTAATAGACATTAAAATGGCAGGGAACAATTTGCAGTAAATTAAGATTATAATGTGCTTTATGGTCTTGCATGGCTCCCTTCCAGACAAGTCAGAGACTGTATAAAACCTCTAAACAATGGCTGCTTTTATCAGCATGTATTTGCTGCCCTGCACTCTGACGCTTTACCTGTTTACTATTACAGCCAGCTGTTAAAGCCCGGGAAGAAGGCTGGCTGTATCGCAGGCTGCGCAGCGAGAGAGTGAGGACAAGCACAAGGGGGAAAGAGTCTGACAGGGGGCTCACTGAACATGACTCCTGGGTGGGTTTTATTTAAGAGACGAGTAAGAGCCCACCACAGATACGAGAACCGGACTCCTCGGTGTTTGTAAAACCCACGCTTTACACTGGTTCCTACATGTCTCCTTATTCATACTGTCCATACACACACACACACACGCAACATGACCACAATATGTGAGGCGGATCAACGGAGAGGAGATGAGGGTGGTCCCCCTGGAACCGTCAGTGTCTGTCTTTGGAAACCTAATCCCGTAGACAGACTATGAATGCTGTAATTAACTTGCCTGGGGCCATCTGAAGACAACAAAATTACATTCAATTCAATGGTAAACTGATAGGGCTGAAGTGAGAAAAGGGGCATGTTTACCGCAGATCACAGCGTATTATGTATCTTAGTCAAAGGTGTGGGACCTAATTGCTTTTGTACTACATAATGAGACTGCTGTAGTGTCTAAGTCTATACATGGCTGTATAGGCTTACATGTAAAAAGGGCTACAGTTTCTCCACAGAACTCTCAACACAGACCTTAAAAGCTATGAGTAATTATTGTGCTGTCAGATGAGAAGAGCTACACGGGGCTGTGTATTAATTAGGAGTATTTATACCAGTCATTCTGTCGCACGGGGGCTGGCTGCACCACGCAGGCTTCCATTACATTTTGGCACAAAAGGTGGCTCCAGTTTAGTGTTATCAGCAGGCCCGAGCGATTGTGTTTCATTCTAAATTTTGTCACTTTCCACTGCGGTTTATGGTGCATATCCACGGTTCTACACAACTGCAAAGCAACATCGGAGGCGTTTGTTTATGCAGGAGCTGAGTCCTGTTTAAATGATGCTGAAGCATGTAAATCATCCCAGTGTTTACATTTCTGTGGTATCAGTGAGATGCACACAGGGCAGTTTTGCGATCGGGATATGAGGGTGTGTATAAACAAATAATCCGAAATCCAGGCTCACCTGAAGACAAGTGAATGAGAATAGGAGCAAACTTGTTTTTCCATTCCTGTTTTTCACCCTCACACCAGAGATATGTGTCAGCTGGTTGTTTTTTCACATCCCTCAGGTGTTATGAGAGCCAGTTGAGACTTGGTAAGCCACACTTCCCTGTAAGTACCTGCATGGTCAACATTCATACCCTGGGATAATGTGATTTTTTTTCCCTCAACGTAGCAGTGATGCTCATATGTAGATAGCATCTTTTAGCAGGCGACTGTCTGATGGTGTGAATCCATGCCACTACGTGCCCAATAAAGTCCAAACAACCACCAATCGAGCGGGGCGTATTATGTCTACAGAAGCCTGTCACAACTGCAAAGCCCTTTATTTTTCTAACAACCAAGAGGTGAAAAAGAGTGTGAGTGGGAGGGGGAGAATTATAAACAAACAGAAACAGCAAGAGAAGAGGAAAAAGAGAGTGAAAAAGAGACAGCGGTGCCGGGGGAGGCTCGGCCAACGCGCTCGCTTTCAAACCCCAAATCTCGGGGAGACTGCCAGACACAGAGAAAGAGCGCAGACAATTAGTGCCAACACTAACACGGGTAATAGCTCCAAAATGGAGTTCACACGAGCCTGCTGCTAGGCAGAAGCAGCCAAGAAAACAGTCAGCCTAAATCAGGCAGACCTGAATGGCAACGGAGGGAAGAAGCAAATTCCTGCTTCAGGCAACAGGCCCTCCACGTCCCAGCAGCCAGTCAGAGGGCAGCGACATAACTGAAGAGTGTCTACTGCCTCAGCACTGCTCAGCGGAGCAACAGTACAGAGGAGCGGCCCGACAATGAATCTGAAACTGAAAGGAAATGTGAGGGGTGTGGTAATGTGTATGACTGAGTGTGTTTGTACTGTGAGCAAAAGAAAGAAGAAAAAAAGTTGGAATTTGTCCAGATTTTGCATTTCCTTCAATAGGAAGTTCTTGTGATGCTGCAAATCTCAAAGGTTGAATTTGGCTTAACAGCTTGTTTTCCACAACCGAAACTGGCTCATAACAAGATTCATATTCATTCATCTTTTGGTGGACTAGATTGTTTTTCTCACTGTCAAAAACACTGCAAGAAGAACATGAGGTGGTTACCAAAGCAGTTCGTCTTGTGGGGGACAAACATCTTGCAGGCGGTGCCTATCTGCAGCTCGGCGCTCAGAACGGCTTTGATGATGAGGTCCTCCACTTGTCTCATCAGCACTGAAACAGACAATAAGGGGTTTAAGCTACATATTTCCACGACAAGAACACTTTGGTTCTGTTACCCTGACATGAACTTGGATAGACAAAATAAACTAGGGGTTGAGAAGTGAACTACAAACTGAGTGAATTTTATTTCCATCTTCTTTGCATGGATATCAAAACCACAAGGGAAAGGTGAAGGTTTGACTCACATGTGGTGTCCTTCCCCTCCTGCTTCAAATACCTCAGCACTGCACTCATACTCCACTTGTTCCCATAATCCTCAACTTCAGGGTCATCGCAGCTGAAAAGGAAGAAAGGCGCTTCAAGCGCTCAAGTTATAATGAACGGATGAGTCACCCGGGCTTCCCGTTACAGAGCCACATCCAGTGTACAGCCGATGATGAGGCTCACCTGACATAATCGCTGCTCTTTTTGTTCACACTGTAGTTGGTGAGATGCATGAACGTGTTCTTGATGTTCTTTGAAGTCCTGTCATACTTCACCGTGGCAAACCTGTGCAGAGACACTGTTTGTTTGCATGGGAGATAACTAAATTTTACCCGCTATCCAACATTTTCAAGACACATCTGTCTGTCATAGGAACCACATTCATGAGCCTGACACTTGACTGAATAATTGGGGCACTTGGGGCAGAGATTAGCTTCTGGCAGTGTTTGAGAGGAGTGGATGCCACATGTGCAATAATGAGAATTCCTTGGCACGCTCTGTGTACCTAAATACCAACACAAGCCCAAAGGAATGTCAGGAGATAAAAGTGATATTCAGGATTTGGCCGAGATTTATTGCTGCCAGTTGATAATCAAGCCAGGGCAGTGGCACATACCTCTATCAGAGCAAAGTGAGGAGCCAGTCATTCCATAAATCATCTAACCTCTCCTGACTTACCTGTGTCTGATGATAGACTGTTCTTGGATGGATAAATTCTCCTTGCTCTAAATGACTGCTTCCAATAAATACAGCGCATATACACAAAGCAATGGCAAGATGTGATAACGCTGAATAAGGACACAACAAGCAACATTTAATGAGCACATCCTAAGCCCGGAACAATAGAGCGTTTTGTTTCAAAGTCACCACCACTGTACTCTCTACACAGCAGTGGGTCTGGAAAGTTGAGGCTGCCCTCTTGTGGGCACTGATGGAGAATCAAGTGGATGTGCCTCATGAAGCGCATGATGGATCTCATAGTAATCAGGCGGGGTCTGCACCAGACCACTGAAAATACTGTTACTTAAACATGCAAACTACGCAAGTTTAAAATTCCTATTTTTATGAGCCAATTTGTTAAATGCATTTATCAGCACTTCAGTTTACTTGATTTGCCAACATCACACCTTCAAAATGAAAATAAAACTTCCACGGCACATTATACCTGTCTCAAACTCAACGAGCTCTCCTGTGACACAACAGAAAACAAACAAACCTTTATGGTGTTTAAAAGTTGTAACTGGCAGAAGTGAATATTTGCTGTTAAATGTCAAATTCATTGCAGAATAAGGTCAGTGGTTACTGATTTGTCGGCTAATACTTGCAATGCAAGAGCCAATAATTACACAAACAAAGCAAAAGCCCATGTACACCGACCTCGCCAGGCCCTCCTCATACACATAGATGATGAGCGGATCGTATGATGTGACCAGCACGTACAGCCGCATGTCAAACTTGAACTCTGGCAACAAAGCAAAAAAACAGATATTTATGGGTTCAAATCTGCCAAAAATATCCTTTAAGTATTAAGGAAACTGCATCTGTAGTAACTCACCATCTATCAGTAGTGGGTTATTAATATAGCGAGACACCAAGATGTTTTCATCCATTGAAATCTGATTTGGCTGTGGACGAAAAACAGAACACACAAGAGAAGAAAACAATGAGCACATAAAGGAGAGGGCGTAAGTATGTTATCATTATGATTTAAGCAGGTTTAAAGCTGCAATCTGGCAAGTTAATGAATATAGAATAGTGTAACATACTGAATTCCACATAACTGATATAAAACTGCTGTTAACAATGAACATCAAAGGATAATCAGATCAAGAAAAGCTGCAGTGACACCGGCCGTAGCAGGTCATCCTTCAGTAACAGCCTATAAATACACAATCTGGTGGTGGGAGATGGGTCATTTATGAGGTTGAAATGTGTTGCAGGTGGCGAAGTTGAGAAGGGGGGGGGTTGTAATCTCAGCGCTGGCTGAGGTTCAGAGAAACCCCCCCAAAAAAAGGAGAGCGTATTTCTTTTTTCTCTCCAAGTATCGCTCTGACATTCTTTCCACCGTTTCATAAAAATGCCTGAGAAGAAGAATCGTGCATATGTTTTCCAACAGTGAGAACCTGGTTGAGCTCCTTCAAAAGCCTTGAAAGAAGTGTGATTTACTCCACAAAGCTTATTAATGCCTGAAGAACTGTTTTTTTTTTTTTCAGACAGATGTACCCCCCCACACACACACACACACATACATAACATCAGGCCAGCTGGCTGTTTCAGTTCACACATTATATTTTAACTCCCACCAGGTTCAGCCCATTAACGGGACTCTGTGCTTATATGTGAATTAGAGGGAACTCAGAGAAGAAGCTCACACACAAACACTTGGCTAGCCTAGCATAGCCTAGCATAGCCTAGCATAAAGATCAGTTGTGTTTCTGCTCTGAGCTAACCTAAGCTAACCGGCGGCTGGCTGCAGCTTCAGACTTGGCCTACAGACATGTGAGTGGTATCAGTCTTCCCACGTAGTTCTCGGCAAAAACCACAAATGAGCTTATCAAAAGTTGAACTATTCCTTTAACACATGGCTTTGCCCATCCTGATTTCACTTGCAGTTCTTCTTGTTCAGTACTGTTTAAACACACTGAAGGCATTAGTCTAAAATTGGTAATAGAGCAGTGGTCCCTAACAAAAAAGCAAACATTTAAGACAACTATAAAGGAAAATAAACTGAATTTAGACCAAATAATTCTTATCACAAGGGTCAATTTACTAGGTTTCTTTTCACAGAGTTTTCAGCCACATCTTTTGGCCACATCAGCACATGAGGGCCAAAAGATGAAGGGCACAAGCTGTGGCTGCAAACTCCTGAAGACGTTATCCTTCGTCATTCGTTTATCATTTAATTATTTAAGACAAATTTCAAGCAAAAATGCCAAGCAATCGACCTTCTAAAATGTGATTATAAATTTCAGTTATAAATTTTATTTTCCCTGTCATGAAATCAGTGTATAGCAGAATTTATTTTGGTTTCTGTTAATTTCAAGGTTCCATATTTTTTCATCCTTGGCTTAGGTTTCAGCCTTACTTTCACCTCTCCAGGCAGAAATCTGAAACAATCTTCAAAGAAAAACACACAACCTGTATCCACACTGAGGACATAACCTAAGACGAGGGGTCACAAGTGGACATCTGCATCATTTTAAGGAGTCACAAGCCAAAAGGTCTGGGACCCGTTAATAACTGCAGTGGGCAAAATCACTCACATTGCTGACCAAGTAGATGCCTCGTCCTCTGGAAGATGCTACTGGTTTAATAATCCATGGGCCCTTGTCCTTGGCAAAACAGTCTGAGATTGAGGCAGAAAGAAAGGCAGAGATTCAAAATAATTTACACTGTAAATGAAAACATATTTTCCATAATGCTCTGCTGAGACCAACAGAGCGAGGTGGAGCGAATCTTACTGCAGAATTCCTGATACTCAGAGGGAAGCACAAAGGTCTGAGGAACGATGTGGAAGTTTTTGATGCCATGAGTCTGCTGCATTCGCTGGATGTTTTTGTAAAGACGATCCTTTCGCGTCAGTTCATATGACCTGGAAATGAGCAGAACTCACAGTTAAAAAAAAAAGCTCCAGCATTACAGTCACCAGATCCGACACTGACAGAACACAAATACATGAGCAAATAAGAGTTACAGAACGCCCTCTGCCTGACAGTATGACTCATTTCATGCTCAAGAGAGGCACCGGTCCAAACTAAATGCACTTTGCAGTGGGAGCCAACAAACACATCGACTGAACCGAAGGGCTCAGAATGGCTCAGTGGTGATATTTATAACACCGAAAACAGTGGCAATAGTACATTTGAGCGTGGTATTATACCTGGGAAAGTGGTTGACCTTCTGGAAGTCTTGAAGGCTGCGCAGTATGTAAGGCTTGAGGTGAGATCCTGTCCACATGAGGTTGAAGTCGTTGCTGTTCGGGTGAACCTGAAAAAAGGGACGTTGTTGAACCTCAGCTGACAGCCTCTGATGCGCAGAACAAACAGCCTTTGTCAAGAGATCATCTTCAAAAATAGATGTTATGTAAGTATAAAACCAATTATAGCCAAGTATATTGATGTTCATGCTAATTGAGCTCTGTTCACTTTCCAGTCACAGCAACAGCGATATATTCTAATCTCCATTCACATGGCAGCTCGGTTAGATGAAATCAAAAGAGCAGATTGCACTTCACCGCTAACCTGGAGGTGCAAGCAGCCTGCTTTTTAGACATTTTCTCAAAAGGATGGCCAACTCTCAGATTTTCATCACCATCGTGTTATGATATCTGTTTTGTTTTGTTTTATTCCAACAATTCGTTAGGAGGCAGAATTCCCATGACTGTTCATTCAGCATCTGGGGAAGTAGCAGATGTTTGCAATAAAGGCTTATTAAAGTTTGGCCCTGGAGGCTGTGGTAGATACTCGCCTGCCTTTGATGATGGGTTAGCAGGAGTCAAGAAGCATTGAAATGAAATAAAAAGGGAATTAATTGTAACTGCTTGGAAAGAGCAATAATGGGGATTGTGTGCCCTCGTGAAATGGGGTTAACGGTCATTTTCTGTTTTTTTTCCACAGGTGCATTCCCAGGCTTTGTCATCGGTATTATCAGTCAAAGGAAAGAAAAACAGCTCTATTATCCCTTATCCTACACAGCAGAGTGCGTACACAAATACCACAAGCTTAAAAAAAAAATCAATATTTTTTTTGCAAGATTTAGGCTAATCTTTTAAATTTGGATGACTGGGTGAAGAATGTTACCTCATGGAATCCATGATTAGTGAGTATTCCTCGTACCAGACGGCTCTCGGTGCGCACAATCTTGAAGGCCATGTTGTATCGCTCTGCGCAAATGCAAACACATTTGAGAAGATGAAATAATGTCAGCATCCGACTAACGAAATGCTCCTAAATTTTGACACTTCTCTTTTCTCATGAATTGTCAGTTTACCTCCAGCAGAGCAGATACTTCCATCTTTTGAAACAGCGGCTTCGGGGAGAAACAAGAGAACTGGGATCGTCTTGCTGAGGCCGCTCCATGTGATGCAAGGATGGTCACTAGTGGACAAGCAGATGGATGAGACGTAGAATAATAACTGTGCGAGAGGCAGATTTTCCAAGATGTTGTGGAGACACACAGCACACACATTCTCAGTAACAGTGTCATGGACTCATACACTGCGGGGGTCATGTCACTTGCCCATAAACTTTGGCATTTCATTCCATTGGGTAGCTTACCTAACGCTGAGGGAATGCATCCTGGGACCATGTTTATTTCAGTCAGCCAGATAGAGACAGAAACCACACAATTTCAGGAGGTGCTGGGCAATAAATAAACCCATGTACTATACTAACAGACACCCTTATAAAACTGCAGACTTTCTGACAGTACCAGACAAAGCCTGCTTCCAGCTAAAAAGTAAGATAAGGTGATGTGGAAGAACTCAGTCAGGGACGGACGGCCTCGATGAGGAGGAAGGCATGTAAACAATTGCTGTCCCTCCCCTAATTATCCAGGTATGTCAGACAATACAGGAGATATTTTTGGTCACTGTGGTGGCCTTTTAATATTTCAGAATGTTGTTTATTTTCACTGTGAACCACCGTCGAGGCCATTGAGATGCTGTACGCACAAGACAACGATGTGATATGTTAGTTGAGTGTGATCTTTGAAGTTACAAACATTTGGTGAAATATGCAGATGAATTCATACCTACACAGTCAAGTCTCACTCCTCTACTGAATTTATGATGGAATTTAAATATAAAATGTTTGTTGGACAACAACACTGCCAATGTCACACGTAACAGTACTTTTAATCCTTGTCTGTCATATTTGTCGAGCTGATATTAAGTCTCTACATATGATTCATTCTATTTGTGCTTGCACCAAGCTGAGTTCTGTTTAAGTTTCCTACTGCACGTTTATGTCTTCATGTCTGCTGTGTGTCACTTGGATTTGCCTGTAATACAATACTTTCTTGTCCTTTGCATTATTTAGCATCCTCTGTTGTCATATTGGAAGTCAGTTGACGAGTTCTCGCACTTTTACGTCACATTAGTGTAAATTATCATCGACTGTTCCTGTTAAATAAAGTGAAGGTAACATTTAACTCAGAGTTGAGCAGAACAGCTCAGACTGGCAGAAATCAAGTTTGTGTTCAGAAAGGAAAAGGGTGTACAAAGTCCCAGTTAAAATCTGTCATTGTTGTAATGCAAGAGATGTGTGATCAGGAGGAAGATTTTATTGATCATCATGCCTTAATAGCAATGATAGCCCCATCAGTAAAAGCAGCACTGGCCACCTGGAGGTTAAACCCTAATACTAAGCAATCCAAACTAATTCAGGAGATGGAAACTAGCCTCAGAGCAGGCAGAGTGTCTCCCAGTAAGGTATGACTAAGTATAGCTTAAGAGGGAATTAGCTGGCACCGACAAGATAACGAAGAACAAATGTCGACAACTATGACCTAAAGCTAGAGGGTTTTTTCTCTCATTCAGCTTAATGTACATCAATTATGCAAAATGAAAGATATCTGAAGGCTTCATTTTGTCCCGACGTATCTTGGCATAAATTATTAAACAAGGCAGGTTGCAATGACGGAGACCTGAAAAATGCTTGTAGTCCAGCATGTTGTCACATTAATACTGTATTTGGAGGCAAAAATCTCACGAGGTACAGCAGGAAGATCAGTCGGCCAAGAACCTGAACTGACACTAAGGGAGACCTGCTTAATTCAGACAGCCAAGCTGCAGGGACGATGTCCCACTCATCCCCATAGTTATTAACTGTCTATATCACATTTCTGAATGAACATTTTATTACATAAGGATCCAGTTTTGGAAGAGAAAATACTCAGGTGCCTACAATTTAAGAAATAAACAATATTCATGAGGTATTTCAAAAATTCTGAAAGTCACAGAGGTGACCTTTGTGATTGTGCATTTGGGTGTGCTATGCAGTGAGTAAACAGGCTCTGAAAAATGACAACAGTGGGATAAAAGTTGGGACCTTTCTCATTTCATTTCAAAGTTTGGGAAAGGATTTCATTCATAATAATGTCCGAGCGTTTTTACATGACTGAGCTGCAGCAGCACATATCTGAAGCTGACGGCAGCAGGCCACAGTCACAATCCCGTGATTCTACAGAAGTTACAGTCATCTGCACAACTGCAAACTCGTACTTACTCCTGCTCGTCCTCTGAGGACGACTCTGAGTCCTCTTTATCCCGGATCACAGCTGGCATCTTCACAGTAGAACGGGACGAGCTGCCCGATGAAATCTCCCCTGGATCAGGTGTCTAGGTGTTAGCATGGCACCTCCAACCTCCACCTGACGAAAACATCAGTCAGTGAATACCTCAGCTCAGGTAAAGGCCGGTCCATTCATATAAAATATTATAATACACCCACGTCATCGCGGCTCTCTATTAGAGAGTGTAACACTGGTACACTCATAAAACAGCGGTTTAAAATCAGCACAAAGTTAGATGTTACCAACAGCTGTTTTATAGCTTTTCATAAGAGAGGCAGTGTAATTATCTTGGATAACGTTACACCAGACAGAAGATGTTGAGACTAAACCCGGGCAGACAGTCCAGAAAACGTTAGCTAAATACGATTTAGGTTTATGACATGCTACTTTAAGTATGGGAAGCTAACAAGGTTAAAGTCTGTCCAGTTTAAGCCCGCTTAAGCGCACGTTTTATGCCATATGAACATACAGCAACATAAACTTGCCTTTTATTTCTCTTGAGCCTGCTAACGTTTAGCTAGCTGGTTTAACCACGGCCAGTTGATCATCGCGGTTAATCTTCCTGGTAACTACAACAACTGAGTAGCAACAGAGCAATGAGCATGCGCTCTAACGGACATTTGTCCGCCTGACCAAATTTCGCGCTGCATCCTCCCGATGACAGGACATTTGTGGATGTTACCGTAACACTGTACACATACGAAATTGCTGAAACGAAAATGAATTTGTTCATGGCTCAAATATTTAATATGTTACGAGTGGCCATCAAAGTCGTTCATGTTTAACTTTGAGCACTTTGTAAGGATTCGACTAAGCCGGAAATGCGGTCTATTCATCAAAACACATGCTACCGCACATCACACTCTTGTTCTATGTGCACTCTTTGCTTGAACGCAGCCTAATAACAGGCTACAGGTGACAGGGTTTCTAGATTTCTATTGGTCAGTGCAGAAAGTAGGCGGAATCTTAACCGTTGAACGCAGCCAATCATATAAATGGTACGACTGGATGGAGCCATTCTTTGACCTTTCCTATTGGATGTACGATTGTGAATAAAAAACCATACGCGGCTGGCTTTCGTCCCACTAAAGTGTTTTATATATGTTATCTCTTTTTTGTCAAGAGCATGATCACACAGTAGTTTGGTAGACAGCGCAAGGTAAATACATGCACAATTCATGTTACTTTTTTACCCTCGTAATAGGTTCACTAATGGTATTAACCAGGTTTTAGCAACATTAGCCTGCTATATACCACCTGCTATGTGCACTGAACAGGCGGACTCGTCTCCTCTGCAAGGTGCGTCTCGCTGACAGACACGATGAGTCGCTTTCTGAACGTCCTGCGGAGCTGGTTGGTGATGGTGTCCGTCATCGCGATGGGAAACACCGTGCAGAGTTTCAGGGATCACAGCTTCCTGTCAGAGAAGCTTTACACGGGCACGCCGGAGTTTGGTGAGAAGAGCTGACGAAAGTTATTGGATTTTGAAGATTCACAATATTAAACATTACATCGACACATTTCTCACTTTCACCAAGCATGAATGTCCATGCTGTCATGAAGTGAAGCAGGAGTTTGTGGCATCCATCCGTTCGCATTCGTGTTGGGTCGCGGGGTTGCTGGAGCCAATCCCATCTGACATTGGGCGAGGGCGTGGCCCCTCCCGAACCGGGGTCCGAACCGAAAGCCTGTATTGACGCTGTATATCACAGTATTAGGATAATCAGTATAGTGGGATGTGATACTACAACCATAAGGCCAAAAGGAACTGTATCAGCAGTCTTTCCACTACTGGATTTCTTAGGCTAGTACTAATTGGTATTTAAGAGCTTAATATAATCTTCTAAGGATACTCATAAACCTTTTTTTCACATTAGCACATTATGTGAACACATATTTGTGATTTGAATACTTAAAACCTTGCTATTGAAGATGTGAACTAAAAGTGTTGTGAAGTAACCAACATATCCTTTCTTTCCCTTTACCTCCGTTCCTTAGTGAATGGTCTACAAGCTCGAACATTTGGTATTTGGACGTTGCTGTCATCGATCATTCGCTGTGCCTGTGCCATCGATATCCAGAACCGAACGTAAGACTGCCTCTCACTTCCTGCACCTTTGCTTGTGTTGGATTCATCTGTCCATGTATGATGTTCTTACACTGTGCCATGCTGTCGCCTGAAGGCTATATCACATCACCTTATGGACGTTTGTGCTGGCGTTGGGCCACTTCATGTCTGAGGCCTTCATCTACAAAACTGCCCCCCTGACTATCGGGGTCATGGCCCCTCTCATTGTAGCAAGTGAGTATGGAGCTTTACACTGTGCCTTAAATGATCAAAATGTAACTATTATTAAATGTCCTAATTTTCCATAATTGACACGCTGTAGAATATTAAAAGTTAAATTTAGATGACATATCTCATGTCATAGTGGGAAAAAAAATCCTAATAGCGCCTCATCTCTTTTTTTAAGGTTTCTCTGTCATAGGAATGCTGATTGGATTCCAGTGTTTTCCAGAAACACAAGAGGAAGTTGGAGCACGACAGAAGAAACGCAACTGAATCCCGACAGTTTGGATTTTTGTTTCCATGGAACCCAACATTACCAAAATCAGACAGTTGTGGAGTGGTTGTCGTGTTGTGTGCTGCTTCTTGCCTTGAAGAACATGAGCTCTGGATGTGCTTTTGATTCTGTGACATTTTTCTTAAGACTATATACAGTACATCCCTACCTTGATGTATATTATGGTTTTAACAGGACATTTTACAGTTAACAGAGCGATCATAAAATGTTATAGAGTCACTTCTAAATTTTTGTCTTGTTTTGTTTTTCGACTTTTCAAAATGTGTGGTTTTGACTGTGGTGTTTGATGAGTGGAAAGATTAGAAAAATGAATCCAGAGTAGATTTCTCTGAATGTTGATTGTTTTATTTCACCAGGCCATCACTTCTTATTCATGTTTTTTTATTCACGATTTACCAAAGAACTGAGGTGACAATACAATATGAAACTATGCTCTTAATTACCAACACTTATATCAGCAATTATTGATGTGCTGTGAAAGTTTATACACCCTTTTCTTTTCAGTTAATATCCTACAAACTGTTTAGAAAACAAATGATTTCATTTTTGATGTTTTATATTATAAAAATGATATAAACTTAAAAATGAGAATTAAGTTACGGAAATTCTGCAGGTGTCTTATTTTTGATAAACATTCAATACTGTGTGCTGCTTACATCTCATATATGGGTTTCAATGAGGTTTTCAACATTATTTCCAGAAATAAACTGGGCTAATTTTGGCTTTCCAGGATAGACTCCTGTGCAGAAAATATAAAAAAAAACCTTGGCATGTGAAAATCTTCAAGCTCTCCTCATTGAATCCAAAAACATTATCAATAACTTTGGAATTTACCTAGTGACATAATAAAACCAACTCTTCAAATCATGTTTTTAACATTTTGATTCGCTTTTGCTAAATTAATCTTATAAATACTTAGGTTTTACAGAAGACACTCTACTTTGTATTCCAGTTTTAAAAAACTGGAAACCAAAAAAAAAACATTTTCACAGCACTGTAAAAAATCAAGAAGATTTCAAAGTAAAAACCAGCACCACTCACGATCACGTGCAACATTAAGCACAACGCATTAACTACGAACTGTACAAACATGGGTTACAAAGCATGAAGTACATTTCTAAGTAACAAATTTAAAAGCTAAGAGTATCAAACAGTGAAAAAAAATATTGTGCAAAATGAAAAGAGCAAGAGATTCATTTGCCTTTTCCTTCTGTCTGATTTGTGCTGTGCTGACATTCTTCATGTTTGATCCAGATAATTATCACCAAACATCTTCATGTAGAGATGACGTACAGTAAAACAAGGACAAAACTGACCTTCCAAAGTGTACTCAGATGCACGGCATCAATCGCAGTTATAATCAGCAGTATTCAGAATTACGCATTTCCGTATGAACCTGAACGACAGGCAGAGGAGCCGGGTAGCGTGTCTGCCATGACAAGGAAAACACTTCACAGTCCTTAGTCTGCATTTACAATGCATATTCAAAAAACAGAACGTTAAGTGAATGCCTTCAGCAATGCAAAGACTGAGTTCAGTTACACACATACATTGGTCCAATATTAGAAAACACACACGGTTCAAATATTACTCATTAGATGTAGATGTGTGCACAACATAACTCATAGGGAGACAGTAGAAAGGTTAAGAAAGGGCAAAAATTTGATGAGTGTGGTAATGTTGGAGTCACTACGTGACTGTTGGATTGCACTGACATGAAAAATTCCTACAGTACGCTGGATAAAAATGAGATTCATATTTTCATCTACATATATATATATATATATTTTAAATTCTGATGTATCAAGTGCATTCCCCATGTGCACGACTAATTTGTGCTTGATTTTCATTGAACTAAGTTGCACTTGGGAGACTTGTGTGCGGATCTCTGTGCTCACTCCTCACAGCAGCTTTTTTCACTCTATGGCACTGTGTGCACGTTTACACATGTTGACAAGTTAGTGTTTCTATTTTCTTATCTGTACATGATGTCGTTGACAGAGGGAACGTCTTTCCTCGTTATAACTTCTCTTCTTTCAGGACTTCGGGTGGAGATTCTCCTCCTTCCAGATCAGCAGTTATTTGCTGGAAGGGATGAACAGATGAACAGATGCATAAAGCAATGGTAGAGTTTTGAAAATGATTCTGTAAATGACTTCTAGTATTGACCTAAAACTTCTAATCTTGAATCACATCAGAAAATTCCTACTTCTTAAAATCTCTAAGTTAGTACTGTCAGATAATCACCAATATCAAACAATGACCTGAACATTTCATTTGAAGTTGATTTGATTAAGACAAAACGTTTGTATAAGTGCCAAAAAAACACCCAAGAACAAAACACAACTGCTAGAAGGTTTTTTCTGAATTATTCATTTCTTCTTTATAATGAGTTTTACAGGAATCCCAGGATGTTTTTATTCCAACAGCAGTGGACCTGTTGTGTGGTGGAGGAGAATATACAGCAGTTCAATTGTAACCTCAAGATAAGGTTTGTTTATTGTCAAATGTTCCATTTGTCCATTGTGCATATGTGTGAAGAAGAGCGTAACTGATGTTGGAGCTTGAGAAGAGTGTGTGCCCCTACCTTGGCAGGTGTGTGTTTTGGTTTTAGTGAGGGTTGTGGGTTTATGTCAAGACTGTCGTTGCCAGGGGCTGCCGCATGATGTGGCCCCGTAGTCCTGCACCGATGACTCAGACCCTGTAGGCTGGAACAATAGCTTGGGTGTCATACCTCTGAGGGGCCCCTGAGGGGCCACCTCATCCTCCACTGTCTCCATCTCCACGAAACCCTCCACACCCAACTAATACCAACACTGCCTGCTACTTGTCTGCTAGCCCAGCAGCCACTGAAACAGTCTTTAGTGAGCAACATATGGTGTGCAGCTAAGTTCATTTTGTAGTAAATCATACAAAATATGAGCAATTTATGTTATATTTGTTTGGCATTATCGGTTTAAATATATCATAGGTATAGATACATATATCAATAGTTTAATTAGCTATCTCACTGCTGGTCTTCTCATTTCTGACATTTAATCAGAACTGACTTATTAATAAAATAAAAGACAGCAGTGTTGGCTTATTTAAGTTTCGGGGAATTACTGGAGTTTCATGCAGAATTAGTGGAGCTTTCCGAATTAGCTGCATTTGTATTGTTAGAACTGGAGTATTATGAACAGAAAAAGGCCGTGGAAAAACATAAAAGTATTGTGTCATTAATGTGCGAATTTCAGCGAATTTTAATATGTGATATGTGACATAAATGTGGATTACTCATCATTGTTTTTGATGATCCCCAAATACTTTTTAAAAAATCTGCTTCATATATCTCAACAGTGGACTGTGGTATCACTTTTATAAAACTGATTATTACAGGTCACAGATTTGTCTGTCAACTGCACCCATATGAAAGTGTAAGAAAAAAAGCGCAACTTTGAAAGCGTTAACTCGAAATTAGTTTATTATAATAGAAGTCTGTGAACATGCAGTTTGTTAGAGCGAGTTGGAGAGTTGTCAGACAAAAGCAGTTGTGCTTTCTGCAATCAGCATGTGAGAGTAAAGGATGTTTTAGTGAGAGTAAAGGATGTTTTTTAGTTTAGAGATCAGCCAATGCAGCAGTGCAACCACTCCGTTCACTTGTGTGCATGCCTGCAGCAGTGCGCTGCAGAGAGGCAGCCAGCAGAGTGCACTCATCCCAGTGCCAGGACGGTATCTTACACATTCCCTCTCCACAGGGATGTGAAGCTTTCACCTCTGACGTCACGTAACACACAAAGATGTACTCACGCTCACTGTCTGCACCTCGGCCTGTAGGTTGGCCTTCTGTCGTCGGAGTTCAGACTTGATGAATCCTTTGATGAACACAGAGGAGGGTGAAAAGTTTAGGTTATTATGGCCTTGGTGGACTTTCTATTAAAATGTAGAGCTGGACACTGTGTATTAGGCTAGAAAAATAGCAAAATGTGGGAAACTGGGTTCATTTAGTAACCAATTAAAAAACCTAAAGAAACAGAAATATCAGGGAGACCTTTCAAGGCAGGTTCCATGTATTATGTATATGCATATGTGTTACTTACACAATGCTGTTATTTTCAGGATTTTACAAACAAGTTTAGTTTGTCATTTCCATTCAAAATTTGAACAGGAGTATCATACTACAAGCTGTGTGCCGCTTATGCAACTTTAAGTCAGAGGCTGGTAGTTTTAGTGTATACCCAATGTATACCATGAGGTAACCACTGTAATGGTTTAAAAATGGTTTATGATATGATGCATTAACCAATCATTTCTCATTTGATTGTCTTCAAAACAATGTGATTATTCTTTCATCCACTAGGGGGTGACTTTATTTTGCAAAAGACATGACTTGACCTGCACTCAATACAACAACAATGCTTTTAACAGTCACAC
This sequence comes from Psettodes erumei, assembly GCA_016785225.1. Lineage (NCBI taxonomy): Eukaryota > Metazoa > Chordata > Actinopteri > Pleuronectiformes > Psettodidae > Psettodes > Psettodes erumei. The sequence continues at coordinate 1,200,114 of JAFBJZ010000383.1, forward strand.
GCTACTGCTAAAATACATAGAACCTTCAAATTCCCTGCACGTCCAGCTGACAAAGGTTCAATGTTCACTGTTGTATGTATAGAGGAGAAGTTAATGTCTCACCTGTCATTACCGATCCTATTAGCAGAAAGATACACAGGAAGATGTTTCCTGCTAAAGTACCCCATTTATCAATAATCTTCCCTTGGGAGATGGTGAAAACGATTCCAAAGATCTGAAACGATTTTAAATCAAACTATGACACAATGAAACTAACATGTTTTTTACCCTGTATATATGTTTCTGTAGCCAACACTGTTGACATTAATGACCTGAGCGGAACAGTTAAGAAGTCCAGATGAGGTTCCCTCTGATTCTGGATAGGTGAGCTCCACTGCAAACTCGAAGCCCAGAGGCAGATATCCCGTCATGAAGAAGCTGCAGACAGTTACCGAAGGTCAGTTGTGTGTGATCTGCAGTAGTTTATTCCTTAGCACTAATAACTCTTTTCATCCCCACCCAGGAATATGAAACAGCTCTGAAAATGTAAAAGGAGGGCATGTATATGCTGCTGTATAATACACCCTGTCTGGGTTTTCAAAAATGCAACCCAGACAAAGGAATTGCTATGGAAACCACTTACAGGCATAATCAGCTTACCATAAATAGCAATAATTGTAAGGACATAGCAGTTGGACCGGGGAGTTGAAGGAGCATAAATTTTACTTTGACAAAGCAGCCCTCATGCCAGAGATGCAGAGAATGTAAATTATGAATGTGAACTGAATGTGAACTAGTTTAAAATATTATTAGCAAAACCTTAAGAGCGTTCTTAACATGTACTAACCGAAACAGATTTCTATCAAAATGAACAAAATGATGAAAGATTAATTTTTACACAATTTCAAGCCCCTGCGGTGATTTTGAAGACCTCTGCGGTGTCTGCTCTTTCATGGGCACCTACCCTAAAACTCCAGCTGTGACAAACACCACCCACAGGTGACCCAGGTTGAGGGTGAAGGCATAGACCAGCATGCCAATCAGAGAGAGGAGATAAACAATGAGGGTGGTCTGTCTGAAAAGAGGAGAGATGAATATCAATCATTTTGTTTAAAATGCAAAGTCACGGTATGATTAACACCGCATGTAGGGTGTACACTAAAAGATTATTGTAAGTCTACACACTCTAAATGGTCTCAGAAGTCCAATTTAATCAGATTTGACATGTACATTAATGTTTTGGAATTTGAATCTTGTGACGGGGCTCGTGTTAAGCTGATCAGAAGGAAATCCTCTGGCATAATTTCACAAAAGATTTTGAAGCTATTTGGCTACTTCAGGGGAAAATCTCCTGACATTCCTCAGTCTATATGGAAAAATGCTGGTTAATACTTAGTATGGTATAGTATGTATAGTATGAAAGCAGTACAAATCCTGTGTTAATATATTTGGCAACACCTATGGGGATTAGTTGTCACATTATATGTTATCTTTACACATATAAATTCCAATTTAAAGAAAAATTGCAGTATCAACTGTTGGATTGAAACACACTTTTTATCATTGAGTCTTAAACAAATTCATTATCAGAAACAAAGCTTATCTGTACAAAGAGCAGGGTTAAACTGGGAGCACTAAGCATCAGATGAAGTAGTGATACTTAGTGCTTGTTACTTGTTATTCAACATGCATCACTTCCTGTGGGTAGTGCACGCAACGGCAGACCCAACAAGTCCGAATTTAAGCGATAAAAAAAGAGTGCTGACAACTATCCTCAATCTCTGTGAGAAATATATGAAAGTTTTTTTTTTTTTTATAATCCAAACCAGTAATACTTTTGTATTTTTTTAATATTTAGATAGATGTCTCTTGTCTTCTGATGGATGTCTCACTTGAGTTGAAATTCCTCGTATTTCCTCAAAAGGAATTCCAACAAAAGGGAAAAAGGAAACTTTATGCAGCTAGCTTATTGTAGATGGAGGATAGTGGCTGATGATCATTTTTGAAAAACAATGATTCTGAGTCATGGAAGACCCCAGGCCATCTACACAAACAAGCTTACTCTGGTTAAGCCGTCTCTTGTACAACCACGCGTAAAATATCGCTGCAAAACGTTTTTGTTAATATAACATAGTCCTTTCACTCTCTCCCACAATAGGAGTGTGAGGGTCAACAACATAAATCTGGGCCTGAGTGCTTTGACAGCTAAGCATCCTAATGGCATGTAGGGAATCTGAGGACTCAAAGGATTTTTTTGTAATCATAATAATTTGCATGCCAGATAAGTGAAGGCAGCGAATAAAATATTCAACAATAGGATCTTAAAACTGTATATATACTTCACAGCAAAAGTATTGTTAAAACAGTCATAATCAGATACAGAATTCACTTTTAAGATTGCATTACAACTTTTTTATAGATGTTTGATGCAATGGCCCCAGGCCTGAGATGCGACCTGAGGAGGACCAGCAGAGTATCGCCTGTCAGCTCAGATAAGCAGAGAGCGACATCAGATTAAAAAAATCTCTGCTCAATGGTGCCCACTTTGAACAAAACCTTTAATTCGCTTGGACATCTCCCTGCAAATGGTTCTGAAAGACTTTCATGCAACGAGCCCATGTTCTCAAGCACAGCTAAGACTGCAGCAAATGAGAGGGACTGAATCACATCGGAGGACTCCCTCTCAGAGGTTTCAAACTCGCCTTCCACTCACCATCCAACATTTAGTCATCAGTGGTTTCCAACTGGTACTTTTAGCACAGTGAATGTTGCATGAAAACCCATTTCAAATCAATACAGTATCCATGAGGTATATGAAGGCCATTAGAGGGAAGACTTGTTGTATCCTGACATCAGATGAAGGAAGAGAAACTACAGTGAAGTCTTGGTTCCTTCTTAGTGTCTGTAAGAATTACTGAAACTCAGTTTGGTGATGCCTTTGCCCTTCAATGTGCACAGATGAAAAGCAAACAATGTTAACCTAACCTTAACCTTACTTGTAGGTTTTAGTCTTGTCCAGCCAAATGCCACATATGAGGGACCCCACCATGCCCGCAATGACAATGGTCAGACCAATTCTCCCAGCATTCACCTCTTCACCCTGGGATTAAAAACATTGACATTTTTGTTTTTTCAGACCACACAAGACATCTTTAACATTTTTCACCCTGTGGTTATCTTATCCTGGAGTCCCAGACTCCTGTTATCTGTGTCAGAGTCATCTGCACAGAAGAATTACAGGTAGCAGAATCAAGGAATTCACATTATACATGCTGGGCCTATTGACACAGAGGATATGGTACTACATAAGGGAAGGGGTGAGAGGAAGAAAGAAATGGAGTATAAAAAAAACAGTAAAATTTGGAAAAGCTAATGGTTGGAAATAAAGGAAAAAAAGATAATAACAAGCTTTCCAGCAGACAAACTTACAGGATAGTGTTCAATGATCATCCGGTTCAACAATGTAGAAACAGCATAGAAGCAGCCAACGTTCAGGCCTGCAGACAACAAATAAAAGTCAAAAAAGGTCTCTATTCTGAGAAGACCTGTAGGGAAAGGAGAATGTCCAGATGGGCCCTCATTCCCCCCTAAAAATACCACTGACAACCTCACACATTAAGTCTGAAGCAGCCTTTGGACTTTGACATTAGTTGGCTTAAAGCACCTAAGTTTATACACATCAATCTTGGTGTAAATATCCTTCTAGATGCAAAATAATGTTAAAATGCCAATGTTAAAACATGCTGAGGATAAACATTTACATTCTTCAAACTGTCAAATATTAACAATGTCATCGTATTTTATCTTATCTTATTAAATTGTGACCTTTGAGCACAAAACATGACACCTGAAAAGACCTTTAGATCAGTGTTACACATGGGCAGTCTCCTGGACGTCCATGCGTTATGATGACTCATCCTCCTATCTGAACACCAGCTGATTAAGAACATGAGTTTCCACAAAAACAACAGTGATGGCTTCAGCTGCATACTTCATTTCGGCAGTTTTATGCCTTTGTTACCTTTAACCTTGATAGTGCAACAACATCCACCGAGCCAGGAAACGATGCTGGAAGTGTGGGGTAACCTGCACGTCACAATGATGTAACAAAGACACCACTGTGGCACTTAAACATGTAAGGAGATTGATCTGAGACAGATTTCCTCCTCCTTTTATGTGACCTTCTTTTTACCCTGCAGTCTGCTAAAATTGGAATTTTAGAGAATATCACAGCTAACTGAAGTCATGTGAGAAAGTGGACATTACTTCTGACTTTAGTCTAATTTAGTCATTTGGTCTCATAAATATATTCTTTATGAGATGATACTGGACATTATATATCCTAATGAATTCATGAAATCACTTGGTTTAAGCTGTAAATTTAAACACCAAAGAGCATGTTAATCTGGGCAAAGAGTCATTTAACAGAATGTTCCTGGTCCCACAAGCTGTTTGTGGAGGTACAAAGAGATTGAGGTAGCAGAAAGAGACCCACCATAGCTGACCACCAGGAGCATGAAGGGCTTGTTGCGCAGCAGCCTCAAGATAGAAGCGGTGTATGAGTACGCTTCCGGGGGTATGTTCCTGGCCTGAGCCTGGGCCTGTGTTGGAGGGATCTCCGGTCTCTCCTGAAACACTGGAAAAGGGACACACAGTATTTTAAGAAGTTATGCATGTACTGTGGACATACAACTTTTAAATATGATTGAGACAATAGGCATTTCATCACACTGGGTGAGGTCTCAGAAGTCTGTCCTTCCTCTAAAGATAAAACAATTTAGCCTCCATAACATTTGCACTGTCATTGACAATGACCTCGCCATGCTCAGCTACAATGATTTCTGGCCGGCTAATTATCGTCTGATAGTCGATAAGACAACCAGACAAGTTAAATATTAAACACATATCAGTGTTTATTTATCAGCATGTGTTGGCTTAAGTCAAATTGTGCGCTGTAATACTTGTCTTTATAAGCCAATGTACTGAATAAAAACCTATTACAATTCAAATTTAGAAGAAGTTTTTTGCTTTCCAAGTTTAAGTACTACGATTGTGTACTTTTGCTTTCTCTATCAAATTCCTATATGTTTACTGCACTAAATATGCCATCACTGTGTTTAATATAGGTCTCAGCTTTACCAGTAAAGGCCAAGTAAAGACCAAGGACCTTTTTTTCTGACCCTTCCAGAAATAAATGGAAAAGCTTCAACGTCTTTCTCTGACTGTCAGCAGTTTTTAATCCTTCGTGGAGGTGAAGGTAGGATTTAACAGAGCTGAAAGGCAAAATGATTTCATGATAACACTTCTGCCATTCCCTGAGTTCCTGCTTGTACTTCACATTGTGTCCAAACAAATCTCATCAAAAGGATGACAATTACAGCAATTACTGCAGCTGCTCATCTAGTGGACTGTGATGCTGCAGAGTCTTCGGTAGAGAGCACATCCCTGTACGATTCAGTTTTCTGGCAGTGCTGCCCAAGGGGCCCGGCAACCAGATCAGAAGCTGGACCATATAAATACGAATGAAATTGTACACAAACAATAAATTTTAATGTTGTAAAAATTATTCTTGAGAATATTCTTGTTATTCTAATCTACCATATCATTAAAAGGCCAACAGAAAATGTGAAATCCCTTTGGCTTTACTGTGAGGGACAATTGAAGTGAGGTGAGGTAACACTTTTGTATTGTTCCCTATCACTTGAAACCACAAACTGCCAACATGACTTTATCTGCTTTATGTGTTTTCATAACCATGACTGTGGGAGTTAGATGACATTGAAATGAACTTGCACTTACCCGCTCATTTTCCCTGCAAGACTTACCGATTATAACAAGGACGAAGATGAGGGTTGCCACTCCAGCGCTGATGTAGAACATGACTTTGATGTGGTGCGCCAGCTCATTCATGTCATCCACATTAGGCACAAGGATGGGTGGCACAAGGAACCCAATGGCAATACCCATCTGTAGGTGAGAGTCACTTAATAAAAAAAATGACTCTGCCGGTCAGCTGACAACTACACGTACACAGACATGTACAGATAATGAATGAGGGAAAGTATCATTTTAAAAAGTGGTAGAAGATTGAAATAAAGAAAGAGAAAAGAAAAGGGGAAAGTCTCCACTTCTTAATGCTACCTTGAAAAACAAAAGTAAAACATTTGTGTGAGTGATGGTATACCCGTTATTGTAAACACATCAGAAGAAAATAGGCCCTGTGCTTATTCAGCTTAGGCCTCTGTGATACATTCAAAATGTTGACTCATTTATTATATACGTTTACTTACTTTCTCACTGAGACTTAGATGAGATACTGCTCTCATATCTTTCTGTTAAACAGTAAAGCCAGCAACTGGTTAGCCTTAGCATGAACGCTGAAAGCAGAATATGAGTGAACTGTTTCCACTAAGCAGCAAAGCTAGCTGATGGTTGGCTGCAGCCTTGTATGTAATGGACAAGTTTGGGAGAAGTGTCCATCTTCTCATCTAATGCTCCACCAGAAAGCGAATAAAAGTGTGTTAAATTATTGCTTTGGTTAACATGAAGATGCAACATCTGTCTGCCTTTTGACATCCTTACACTCCTGTACCCCACCCAACACACAAGGTTCAGCTACAGTTCGAGAGGATCTGGGACAAACAAGATTTGGGGTGGGGATGTCTGAACTTTGCAGAATTGAATACCACATGCGTAGTGCCCACTTCCTCAGCTTCCTACATCCTCAAGAACATCCCAGATGGGGCACCAGCCGAGATCCCTTCACTCTAGGGGAAAGGTGAGAGAAGGCAAAGGGCAAAAAAGGAGGAACAAACCAGTGAAAAGTGTCTGTAGCGTTTAAGTACAACAAACATGTCAGACCCCTTAAGACCTCTGGGAATGTTACAGTCACTATGATTATTAGATCTGTACCTGTAACACTTTGCTTTATGGATTTTACATATCTACCATGAGCTACTTGAACAACCATGGACCTGTGGTCATTTGTTAGAGAAACCTTTAAAAGATCTTTACAACAAAATTACAGAATAATCATCTGTGTTCGATCACTGCTTCACATCTGAAGCAACGGAAACACATTGTATTTCTATTTTGTGCATTTTTTATAAAGCAAGCCTTGATAAGAACATAAATCTATCTTATTCTCAGCAGGTTCAAATCGAGGATGGCCTCTCTGAAGTTACTTTTGGCACACAAACTGTTGATCTGTTTGATCCTCGAGGCATTGCAGGCCTTTATGAAAATCTTACCTACTTTTTGTTTGTGTGAGCTAATTATAAACATCCAAGGGGAATATCTGAACTACTTCAGCTTGAAAACTTGGAAGCATCAGGTTTAGAGACCAGAGGAAGGAAATCAGCTGTGGTGAACAAGTAAATATCAACAACAATGTGTCCTTTTTACTTTAGCAGTGGGGAACAGGGACTAAAGCACAAAACAAGAAGTTGCATGACAATGGCCGGTGTGCAGTGTTTGGCCTAAAACAGGGACAGAGGACACACTTCAAATGGACAAAAAAATATGGTTTTAGAGTTCAAAGTGCAGTAGAGGGGGTCCGTCCATCTTTTGATGGTTTCTGTTTATGCATAGTGTTGAAGATTGTGGTGAGATCACAAGGGAACCATATATAGCCTATTTAATAGGAACATTTATGTTTGTGCAATAGCCACTGATTGTTGTATTGGCTTGTAAAGAGTGACTCATTTAGAGGTATGATGATAAATGAAGCCAGATTCTTCCATTGGTCTCCAGAAATACCTCCAGATTACAATATAACATTTAAAACTGTGTGTCACTATGGTGCAAAACTTGCGTTGTTTGTGTAAGGTCACTTTAAAGAATTAGACAATACTGGTATCTACCTTTTTTCACACCTGTCATGACAAATATCCACCTCATCCCGCAACTTCCTACATGCCACATGCATGCTGACGATAGGCATGTGAGAAATCCTGAAATTGACCAGGTCAGCATGTTTTGTGCCTGGTTGTGTAAATGCATCGCTTCTCTAAGATCCTTCTCACTGTTGCTGGAAGCTGAAGTGGCCACCAGTCATACGTTTTCTCCACCTCCATAGAAAGTGGTTGTTAAAGCTGATGACTCAAGAGAAAGTTTGGAAATAGTTCATAGGAGCAAAGAGACTCAGGCACACGTTAAAGATGGCAGGAACTAACATAACATGTACCTGTACCTGCGCCTGTTTTTTAACACATTCAGCCATTCAGATATACAGCTAAGAACTGAAAATGACAGAGCTCGCTTTCACTCTCTGGAACTGACCAACACACACATAGAGTTTTCTTAACACCAATGTGAGAATTGCAGACCGGTAAGCACACACTGCAAAAGACTGTGTGAGTCCAGCAGGTAAAGACACACCTGGTTTCCAAGAACGCCAATGGAACAAGCGGTGGACACCTCCTGCTGCCCGAACCACAGGGAAGCAAGTCTGGATGGGATGCCCAGGATATAAACCGTGGCCACCGAGCACACAAACTGGCCGAAGAAGGTCATGGCAAACATGTTAGGGTCGGCCGTGCTTGTCTTGATCCAGGCCCCGATGCAGTTGAAGGCAGACCCAACCACCACCACGTCCCTGAGGCCCCGGTTGTCCAGCAGCCACATGACAGGCAAGATGAGAGGGATGTAGGTGAGGAAATAGATCATGGAAAGCCAGTCAATGGCCAGGGTGCCGATGTTGTAGAATCGCATGAAGATGTTGCTGATGATGCTGTACTGCAACCACATGAAAGCATTACTCATGGAGTAGGCACTAAAGAGGAAGAGCATGACCCAGCGCCGCTTGTACAGCTTGGTCTCCATCAGTGGGAAGAGCTGTACTGGGGCCATGGCTGAGGGTTCCAAGGTGTCACAGCTGTTTTCCGGAGGCATAGTGGGGTTGTACTCGCCCAGACTGGTTCTCCCCGTTATTGTTGGACAGCATTCTTTGGCCCCAGACTTGCCAAGGCTGTCCATCCTCTGGTAAGGGATATCATCCTGATCGCTCATGTTGCTTCCACTGAAACTCTTCCCTCTTTCCCTTTCTGGCTCCTGTGGCACTTAACAGCTAGAAGGAAGAGCAAATATTTCTCCTTGTGTGCGCGCTCTCTTAACACTGTGGCAGTTCACCTGACTCGCCCCTCCCACCCAGCAGGTATTTCCTACGTGCTGATCATAAACATGCTTGCATGCTGTGCCTAAAGTGGAGGTTAATGAGTATTGCTTGCTGATTAAGAAGAGGTGGATCTGGGACGCAGTTTAAATATAATGAGCAGTGTGCAAAATCTCTGATCCCCATCAACAGTCACATACTGGAAAAAACTCTGTTGGTGTCAATACTTGCCTGCCTACCTCTTAAGACATAGATGAATTTTACTTCTCATTTCAAACTCTTCCTTCCAGCTGGCAATAGCATCAACTAGTACCTGAGTGTGTGCACCTGAGACAGGACGTTCTTGGAGACAAAGTCTTGCACATGACACAGCCACACGCATAGATGTGTGTGCAGAGGAGCTAAAGTCCAGCGAGGGTGTCGCTTTGCAAGGACTGCAAGTTCATCCGACAGTTGACAACCTGTTGAAGAGCAGGGAGGTCAAAGGCAAACAATGTTTTTTGTTACTTTTCCAATATGAAACTAGTCAAATGTTTGTGGATGGCTCTATACTGTGCAAATGAGCACTGTGTAGGTGCAGCACTTTTTGCAGTGCAATGCAAATATGAAAAAGGACCCCTATATTTGCAGCAAAAAACAATTATCACCCATAACCATCAATGTAATGGAGTAAAGAATTTTATAGCCCTTCATACAGTAGATGATAAATTCTGTAATATCAAACTCACAAATGCTTAGATTGGTGCCTACGCTTTGCTATAGATGACTGATATGAAAACCTCAGCTGTTTCTAAGCATTGGGCCCCTTGGTTTAGGAAAACATTTTTAGTTATTCACTCAAAACAATAAAAAAAAACAAAATTGGACTCTGTAACTTCCTTGTATCATAATAGGAAATGTTTAAGATGCAAACACTACAATAATTTAACTTTTGGCTCTAATGCTCTTTTGTTTGGAAAATACCACAAGTGAAATTGGTTATATTGTTGCTGGAGCTGGAAGAGGGGTGTCTTAAACAGCTGGAGCAGACTGGAAATTTCCTGTGGCAGTACTCTAGTGCCCCCGCCGTCTGCACCACCTCTGCCTGCACGGACAAAATCCATGAATGGAAGGGGTGTAGGGAAGAGAGGGAGAACCAACGCCTCTGTCATGTTACTCAAAGTACAACCCCAGATCCACCTCACGTCCAATATTCCCGTTTAAAAAAAAAAAAAAAAAAAAAAGCTTTGGCACGTGAACACCAGGTCAAAGCACAATATCCGTGTTTGTATGTGTAGGGTAAGGCTTACTAGTTGCACAGCCGGGACTGCTTTGTTGGCAGCGCATTCGCCTTGCTTCCATAATAACAGCCCAATTACAGCTTTAATTACAGTAGTTATGTCTACAATAAAACAATCTCCTACTCACACTGCTCCATATCTTTCGATGCGTTTCGGTAGCTGGACTACAATCGCCCCAACGATAACATTACGCTCCCTTATGGTGAAGAGTTATGAAACAACTGAGCTATGAATACACACACACCCCCACCCCCACCCCCAACTGCATGTTATTTACAGAGCAAGTTGTTGCACAAAAGCACACGTAAAAAAACAAGAAAAACAAGAAACGAGAACAAAGAAAGAACCGTCAGTTTACCATACCTGGAGTACGGAACATTGACACTGCCACTTTTACAGTATTCTCCACTGAATCAATGCGCTCCACCAGAAGATGGCGAGAGTGTGCAGACAGAGAACACGTCATTTCCCATTTGGTTGCCACACTCTAAACCAATAACACTCACTACCAAAAAGAAAGAGTACACTGTGTAACTACTTGGTGAATCCCTGTAGTTGGCTTGTGAAAAATTATGATATCGAGATTCTATATGGTATCATTTTAGTAGCCATAGAGTTGCCTAGAAAATGCCACTGGGAGGTAAAAGCACTGAGTATCAATGTAAAGCTATTATGTGTTTTTTTTTAGTTTAGTTTAGTTACTTACTGTTCACATGAACACTGTACACAATAAACCAGTGGTCTACAGAAAATGTTTGATGACCCAAAGAGGCAACTTTATCCAACATTTCAACAACAGAAAAGATCACGGAAAAGAATGAAACAAACTTGTGTGTAATAGAATTGTAACAGAATTACTTTTGTTTTTCTCTTTAATCATATGCCTCTCAGATTTATCTTGGCCCCACCCCTTGGTTGGAACCAAAAAAAACAGAACTACGTAAATTAATATAAATGAGTTATAACTGCCTCCTCCAAGACCACTCACAATAAAATGCTAATTAATCATTGATATATCTGTATAAAAATGCAATAATTGAATATATAATTAATACATCAATCACAGGAGCCCCTTTACTTTTGATACTTCAAGTGGGCTACATTTGTTATGCAATTTTTGAATGCAGGACAGTTGTAATAGGATGATTTTCACATTTTTGTATGATTTCTTTTACATATGTAAATGATCTGAGTAGTTCTTCTTCCACCATTGAAGATTGTTTGCTTGTGTCCTGAGCCCCTGAAGACAGTACAGTGCTTCAACAAATCTTGAAATAGGCAAGCAAATAAGAAAAAAGTAAGCGCGCACACACACACACACACACACACACACACACACTCAGGAGGCTGTCCCTCTGTATCCCAGGCAATAAAAAGTAAAAGCATCTGTTCATGCTAAATTTCTACGAACTGCAGTGGATTTGTATCGAGGGTTTGATAGCTCTAATCATTTTAAATGACTGCAAACAAACTGTACATATCTATCCATTTAGTAAAGTGAGGAAGGCTGACACAACCAAAGACTCACAGGCAAACTGGGAGCCAAAATATACGCAGCATGTGGTGCATTGGGCAAATGGACTATAGATACATTTCGGAGGTAAATAAGGCCACAATAACTCATGTATTGGGTATTCCACCACTCACACATACTCTCGAATTATCATCGGTTTTCTGTCAGTCAAGGCCAGATTGCCAACAAAGGCTGCCCCGTGGTCCATAGACCTGCAGGGACCTCACTGCGTATCATTTGGGTAGGAAAGAAGCAAATCAAACCGAATCCTGACATCTATTTCAACGATACTTTCCTTTCGAGCATCAGACATCGACTCACCTGATTCCCAAAAACTCCAATGGAGCAGGCGGTGGAAACCTCGGTCGCGCCGAACCAGACCGACGCCAGGCGGGAGGGCATCCCGAGGATGAAGACCTGAGCCAAGGGAGCCCGCGAACTGTCCGAGCATGGTCACCCCGAACAGGTCGGGTCTGGCACTGGCCACCTTGATCCACGTCCCTGCGCAGTTGAGCGCGCTGGCCAACAGCGCCGTGACCCGCAGCCCTTTCTTATCCAGGAGCCAGGTGACCGGGAAGATGAAGGGGATGTAGGTGAGCATGTAGATCATGGACAGCCAGTCTACGGCGAAGGCTTCCACGTTGTAGAACTTCATAACGATGTTGCTGATGATCCCGTACTGGATCCACTGGTACGCGTTGCTCAGCGAGTACGAGCTGAAAAGAAAAACGATCAGCCATCGCCTCCTGTACAGACGCGTAGTGACCGCAGAGCCGCTGTCCCCCTTTGGGATGCTGTGGCATTCAATCTGGACACCGGCCTCTGGACCTTTCGCTCCCACACGCGGACCATTCTCCGTCACGTCCTTTGCGCACCTGTCCTGTGATGCAGGCGTGTTGTCACCCATCTTCACTTTAAACAAGCAGGCGTGGAACTTAAACAAGTCTCTCGTCACCGCAATAACCTACTTAAAAAACGTGTTTGAAGCCAAAATAAACGGCGCCTAGAAAATCACATTCGCTCAGACAGAGCAACAAAAAAAATAAAGATAACGTGCAAGTGTCAGGAACATTGGGATCCAGCCCTTACAACACTACTGAGATAACTTCTGACTCATCACACTTCATTCCAGGACTGACCCGCTCTCCAGAAGTTCATCCAATACTTGAGCTGTCAGAGAAATCCCCTTTATTACAGCCACTGGGTACGACCTGTCTTTTACTCCACCCATCTGCGGAGATAAGAAATGACAGTGACCGTCGACCACAGCTCTATGTTCAGAAAAAAAGCCCACCTATCAGGCGACACACAATACAGATAAAAACAAACCTTTTTTCCCAAATTCGTCCCCTTTTACAGATTACCAGCAGCAACATATTTTTTCTAATTTATACACGGCTGCTGTTACTTGTCTACCAGTAGTTTCGTATGGTTTCTCTTGCCTCAGTCAACGTTAATCTGCAAGTTAAATCCCTCGGGCTACAATGACTGCCTTGTTTCTTCATGTTCTGTTTGTACATGCTGATCATTTCTGTTTCTATTTTTTCATTATAGATAAAACTTTAACTCAATTCAACAAAAACAGGTTATCCACACTGTTGGTGTGATTTAAGATATACAAAAGGAAACTAAATACTTTGATGACTTCATTCAGAATTACAACTGAAGTGAGGTATACGAGGTTAAACACAAAAAATATCTTATTTCTCTCATGAGATTCTGCAGGATCCCTTGTGATCTTTAAACCTCAAATATAAAAATTAGCCAAACCTTGTGGGGCGGGGGGACTGGCTGCTGCAGAGGCACCTGTAGTTTATAAAGATAAATATGTTCTAATATGTAGCTGTACTGAGTTAATCAGGTTGTGCTGCTTCTGGCCACCAGATGGCAACCTTTACCAGAAAGCCCATCATGATAATTTAACAGGAATCCTAGTAGTTCAGTGGCATATTTTCAATTTTGAGGGGCTTAAAAATATCCAGCAAAAAAGAAACTAAACATTTATTTCTTAAGGAAACAGGCCTACAAAATGGGGTTTTGTGATAGCTTATATGCTTATATAACATCATATACAAAAGTATAAAACATATACATAATTGGTAGTAACAATATGGTAACAGAAAGTACAATGTAAACAGTCAATATATGTGCATACATGACGCCTGCGCCAAAACTTAAGAATAAAGGAAATTGTTTTTAAAAAGATCAACCATTCTTCCACCAACTGCATGAAAGTGATTATCTTGAGGGTTATTATGCAGTAAAATGTGTCTGAGTGTGTCTGTAGGGGCAACTAATTGCTTTCAAATGTCATGGTTCATTCATTCCAGTAGTTAACTTTATATTTTATGAACTGTATCTATCAACCCTCCCAGCTGCCATTGTCTAATCAGATTTCAGTTAAAATTCCTACAATTACCAGAAAATATTTTAAATTAAGTCAAAATGATCAAAAACCATCCTCAGCATACAGACAGAGAAGTGTTGCAACACCTCATTAAATCAGCACATCTTTTTGTCGCCTGATTCCACATGTAACGATTGTTCATTTTAGCTGTCACACCTGCCTCACATGGCAGCAGTGACTGTAGCACTTACATGCAGCTTGGCTCCATACAGACAGCTAGAAAACTGATCGAGTGTAGCTTGTAGTCACAGACTGAATTAACTTTTGATGTTTTCAATACAAGTAGCTGCTGTAATATACTGAAGTGATTCCACTTTGGCTAATGGCTAAAGTTAAGAACAGATATAGCCGAGTACAAATCTACCATGAAACAACAAACTGAACATAAAGAACCTAAGATAGAGTGTTGTGTGTCTTGTTTACCTTCATACCGACAGTGGCTGGAGCTCTAATGGACAAAATGACAACTAAATTTGAAGAGCAAGAAAGAGATGTTAAAAGTTTGATCCAACAGCCCAAATCATATTGGAGCCCCGTTTTTTTGTGCTGTAACGCTCTGTGTCTTAGGGTAGGAGGGTTTTGCTGGTTCTCCTGCATGACCAAGGTCCAAAGCGAAGTGCCGCTAGTTGGTTGCTGCTTCTTCTTCTCAACTTTCCACTGTTAGAAACTCGTGCCTTCACTTGGCCTCCAGCTGCTGGAGCAGGGGGTTCACCTCGCTCTCCGGGGTTTTGACACTGTCTGTCCTGACAATACACGTGGGACGATGGCGGTTAAGCATGAGGATCAGCTGCTGTCGCTCCAGCTTCAGCTCCTCGATTTGAGCTTTAAGGTCAGAGTTTAACATCTCTAGTCTCTCCGATTCCTGTCAGAGGATGGAGGGAAAAGGGGAGTAACAAGGGGAGAAAGACTGAGATTAATTAGGAATGCCTTATTTGTTGACAACTGCAACAGATTGCAACATATTGGACGTTTCACCTTTTGTAGATAATCTGTCCTCTCTTTCTTTTTGTTTCGACATCGTGCTGCAGCCACTTTGTTTTTCTCTCGCCTTCGTTTCCTTCTCTCTTCTTCTTCATCTCTCTACAAAGAAAAACATTCAACAATATATTAAGGTGTGAGGGACCTGCTGAACATTGGGACACCCTAGTCTAGGAATTAAGAAATCATTGAATATTTTTGTTCTTTATATTACATATGGATTTAACTATAAGGACATTATGCATGGGCTATTTTACTGTCATTAACAATACGCAAAATTAATGCTCAGCTAATTAAAGTTAACAGATTTTCCTGCATTTTTATTCTCATTTTAACTTCACATGCATGTTTTATGCAATTTTTTTCAAGTCACATCTCTTTACTTACTTTAACAGTATCGCCTGTTTAAGTGGTTGAACATGAGTTCAATGAAGTGGGCATGCTACATTATGAAACAACAAAATCTAAGAATCAAAATCCACAGAATTATAAAGCTAAGAATGAAATTAAACCATGTGTATTGTTACCTACAGTTAGGCTATCCACATGATAAAAGTTATGTGTGTAAAAGCATTCCAACATAGGCCTACATTTAGCTTTATCTGCAATGTTTACCTATAGTTGTTAATGCTTTTTTAAAACTATTTTACAATGTATACTTTTAACCTTATCAGAAATACAGGTCAACCTTTCAAACAAACATAGGAATCTCAGATGGTAAGAAAAAGGTGTATGTCCTGAGTGACCTGGTTGTACAGTGGCACATGAAGTGAATTCTTTCACTGACAAATCTTTGAGAAAAGCTTTCACGTGTCTTTTGCTGGGCTTCTGTGTGTACTGGCAGTTTGGTGCTGATAATAGATAAAGATTAAAACACTGAGTCAAAGCTTAGAGTCTAATCGCTCAGCAAAGCTAGAGATCCATCTGGTCGTATAATTCCACTATCATATTTTCTCCTGGACACTCAAGGTGGTGGGGGGGGCTATCACAGTACATTTAACAACAGCATGGAGCCCCATTATGTCCACTAGGTGGTCCTGTTGATTAAGATATGTCACAATAGTCAAAGGCGCTCTGGATTTAAACCTGCAAACCAGTTCATACCATTTTACATATCTTTATGCTAGAATCTGTGTGACACATTTGAAATGCTGTTTTTGCTGTGGCAACATCCAACAGAAAATAACCTACACATCCCAAAGTAAATTGGTAGAATGATCGAGAATGAGCATGTTTGAGTAAAAAAAATAAAACTCTAAATGTACTGTTCACACACAGAGGTGTTTAAGAGTGACTGGCTCCTGTCAACTCAATGCGTGTTATACCTCAGTTTTGATGACTAGAGGCCTTTTCCCCAGACTGTCCAGGAAGTGCAGAGGTGACAGCATGGTCCCAAACTCCTGGAGGTCACCAAATTTGAGTTTGTCAGTCAGCGTGGTGGCTGAGATCCCAGCCAGTGGGCCCAGGCTGGGCAGGGAGCCTGCTGTCACTGAGGGATCTGGGATTTGTCCTGGCATCGCGTCAGACTCGGTCGTGACCACAGCTAGGATGCAGAGGGAGAGAAAATCTGAGACAGACTCAGAAGGCAACCAAGCCATATCAATGAAAAACATAAAAAGTCTTGTTGTTGAATATAGTGGAACATGCTTTATGGTTTGAGGGAGGGAAACGCCCATTTTCCATGAACAAAATGGAAAAAATAGATGTGCAAGTGCTTTATTTGACCTGCATTTTGTTAAAGGGCCTCGAGAAGGCATTTGCCCAAGGTGCACTGCTCCTTTCAGACTCGCCTCAGTGTGATGAATTGCTTTTCTGTTACAGGAGCCGGGTGCTGAGGCTGCTCTCATCAGGCTATTTTATTATTTTGCTTCTTTTTCTGGATTTAATATAGGACTATTTACAGAGGTCCTGGCAATGATTTACCTCATTTAATCCCCCAAGGCCATAAAAGAAATGAACATAAGTGTACAAAGCAGACTCAGAAAAATCCCTTTAATTCCAAGAGGAACTAAAGCTAACTATTGCCAAGACATACTCGTTGACTGTAGTTTCCTCCTCATGACAGTTCATGTCAGGGGAGTGGGATGTGGCTGCTAAAATACATCATAATGTGGTAAAGTCTGAACCCACATTTAACTTCTTTTGTTTGGCCAAAGGGGAAAAAATAAAAGATGACACTGTCCACTACTGGTAAATATCTTAATTTTAAATGAATGAGAACATTCAAATGTATCTGGAGACAGTGAGGGTGGTGCATGAGCAAAGCCAGCAGAAGATACAGGAAATTACAACAACAGCCCAGCGGATTTCTATTCCACATGACGAAGCCAAAAAACTACTATCTAAGGTCAATTACTCAGAGACCTTTAGCCCATACTACAGGAATAAACAGGCGATATCTGATAGAAATGCTGCTGCTGAGAAAAAACGCCTGACTGGTGATCAACTATGAAGGCACTTCAGGGGGGGATTTTGAAGGAAGATCTCATGTTTGCCAAACATTCAGAGACCATGAACTTATAGGAGGCGTGATATAATAATAATGATAACTTTCCACTTTTACACTTCCCCAAACTACAGCTCGAAATGACACAGTGGCAGACAGCAGATCGTGAGGCGACCAGAGGAAAAGCAAAAGTCCAAACCACCCTAAAACCCATGGGGTCATGAACACCTTCACAGTGTGGACCAATGACTGCCATTTGAATTTATTAAGGTCCACAATGCAGGTATGGTTAAAACAGTTGTCTCTTATAATAGCGAAAACTGTATTACACCCCTGATGCTGCAGGGACACAAATAGCTCACACTGATGAAACCGGATCGTAACAAAAACGTTTTAACTCCCTGCACGTTTACATGAGAAAGCCCCAGATTCGTGGACGGATGTGAAGTAGATGTTGTTTGTGAGTCAATGTGCAGTCATCTCCAGTCGACTACACTGTGGTGCAGCATGCATGCTCACTGGTCAACTTGAAAGCGGAAGTTTTTCTTCGGTGCGGCGTTTATCTTACGTAACTTTGTCTCTCCATCAGAAAGCTGCGGTGGCAAAAAAAAGAATGTCCCAGCGTATCGTTCGCGACGAATGTCGTTTTGAATAAAAGAAACCCATTTTTAAGATTCACTGCGTAAGCGTAATGCGAACGCCACACCGCACAAAATAAGAACATTTTGTTCTGAATTGTGCACGCCGCGGTTCCACGTAAGAGAAGCATGCAAACAAAAGAGAAATGATCTTTCTGTGGCATGCTCGGTACGATGCCAGGTCGACTTTGAACGCCGAAAAAACAGCGAGAAATGCTCCGTGTAGCCGAACACATCACAGACCTGCTGGCTGCCCGTTCACTGTCTACACTCGCTGTGACCTATGCGTGGCGCGCCAATAAACTATTCAGCATGTTTTTTAAAAAGATTCAGCCCTCAACTCGTGAAGTTTTGAATACCGACCTGACTTGGATCCCAGGTGCAACAAATGTCCTTTCTTCTGGTCAGCCGAGGGTCGAGAGTAGATTTTAAAAAGTGGAAATCGTTGCATCAGCCCGATTTTTTTCTAACGCGATCCCAATCTGGGAGGATTTGGGAATGCGGAAATTAGGCTATGCCAGCCAAACGTAAGCAGGGATGTAAAAAAGTACATAGTGGGGGCAGAAGTGGGGAAGTCGCGCCGCTCCTCCCATGAAGGAACACTGAGGCTGCACACTGCCGCACCACGACAGTGTGGCTCAGGCGCAGGCCTGCACTGCAAACACACATTTACTGCCGAATGGATAATACACAAATATGCAAACGCAGTGGCTTGACTAGGTGGTATAAGATACTTCACGTTTAACACTTAACGTTAACTCTGCCCTGCTTTATCATATACTCACTGTAAATTGTAACGTTATAACCTGATAATCTAATGTCTTTGTAGAATATGTGTAAAATTGACATCCAATTTTTAATATTTTCATCTTAGTTGAGTTATCTAAGAGACAGATTTCAGAGGTTAGCAACAGACAGCACTCTAAATGTAGATTTATTTTAAGTATTCAGCAGCATAGATAAGCAATCAATGCTCATTTCACTCATTTTTTTTAAATTTAACAAATAAGTCAAAATCTGAAAGGTAAAAAAATAAACCATAAGTTACATCTTGATAAGATATATATATATATATATATATATATACTGTA
This sequence comes from Psettodes erumei, assembly GCA_016785225.1. Lineage (NCBI taxonomy): Eukaryota > Metazoa > Chordata > Actinopteri > Pleuronectiformes > Psettodidae > Psettodes > Psettodes erumei. Next base: position 1,219,558 of record JAFBJZ010000383.1, read on the forward strand.
TATATAGTATATAGCACTGGATGTTTTCATGGAAAACTTTCAACATTTTAACAATGAGGTCAAACCACAGTTGATTACATTGAGGTATGCAGGTACTTAACATGGACGAATGTGTAAATACAACATTTACAGCAATCAATACACTATTGACACCAAAACACAAAACCATACTGTAACATTAAATTCCACATTACATCTTAGATCTATGAACAGATCAGATATATATGAGCTTTTGAAAATTATTTTGGAACTTCTCAGCATGCGTTTTAAAAACAAAAACTCAATTCAGCCCCCCGTTAAAGTAAAAGCCATGCTTTTAGCTACATCACTCTGTTGGCTAAGTATCTGGAAAAAAAAAAGTTTATACGTTTGCTTTGTCACGCACAAGACGTCTCATGAATGTATTCCTTGAAGTGTTACAGCATTCTGTGGCATATGTTGTTTATTTCATTGCAGATTCAGGAACTTGCAAACAGAATACAGAGAGATCAGACAGTTAATCTCCCTCTGTACATTATAAGGCTAGGAGAGTTGGAGAGTTGAGGATATCAACAGATTCTGCTTTGCCCCCTCCACCTTTATGGCTGTCTAGTCCCTCTGTGAGAGACTCCAGCTCAGGACAGGCAAATGTGAACACAGACAAGTAGCTGCTGCAAGTGGGGGTGGAGGTCACCACAGGGGTGCTGAGAGGCTCCAGGTCGCTGGAAACAGACTTGTACAGGGTCTCCCAGTCCGAGACCCCGAGAGAACTGCTCAGATCTATGTCTGGCACGGAGCGAGCCGTCTCCATGGGGGTTTTCTCTTCCAAACTGGGTAACACACTGTCCAGCAGCCCCTCTTTAATGTCCAGGGAGGGTTCAAGATCGCAGATGTTGATCTCAGCGCTGGCACACAGCAAGATATTGGAATTCCCAGAGATGGCTACAGACGGATCGCTGGGGATGTCCATGTCCTGAAGTGAGGGAGCTTCCTGGGTGCCATCCTCTGGGAGTCTGTCCTCGTCTTGACCGGATGGCAGCGGTGGGGACCCCGTGGGCTCCTGGAAAATAGCCTCCAGCTCTTCTGACATTTGGCACACCGGTTTATGCGTAGCAAGGATAAATTCGATCCTTTCTTTCTCTTTGAGCAGGTTGGCGATTTCCGTCTCCAGGGCTAATTTCTCCTCCTCCAGCTTGTCTGTCTCCTTCAGACACATCGACATCCAAAATCATCCACATGGGAAAACACACAACAGTGGGTGCAAATGACAGCTGAGTAAATGCATCAGTGTTTACTTACAGCTTGCAGCGTGTCTGTGAGTTCCCTCCGCCTGTTGCGACACTTTGCTGCGGCCATTTTATTCCTCTCCCTCCTTATCCTCTTTTTCTCTTCCTCCTCTGGAGACAGCTGGGATGTAAAACAAATAATTCAGTTATTGCCCTTAAGAATCCAGCCATTTCACCTCCTAATCCATCACATCCATTTCCAATTGGACCTCTGAAAAATGGCAAGAGCATGTTTCGCTGCAATGCGTCTAAAAATAGACCATTGTTGCAGACTTGCTGTGACCTGAATATAAATTGACTGGCTAAGGAAGGCACACAGCCAGCACAAGACGCCAGAGGAGAATGCACAATTGCACTGTTGCAAACAAGGAATTCCAACTGGCATATGCAAATTCACAGTACTGACTATTCTGTCCAATAGCAGGTGGACTTCATCTGAGCTAACGTACCTGCTCTGCTTTCCCCTTTCTGACAGCATTTTTCGCTTTATTCCCGCCTGCTCTGGGTGTTGCCTGGTGAGAGCTTTGCGGTTCATTGGCTTGCTTGCTACCCAGAGACGGGGAGACAGATGTAATAATCGTAGGCTGGACCATCCACTGGAAATCTGGGGTAGAGGAAATTGCAGTGACTGTTGGAACAAATGGAGTGTCTTGAACACTCATATCTGGGCAGAGCTCCTGAAAAAAATGGAAATAATTGACAGTGAAGTCTACAATTGAGATTTTTTTTAATAGTTCTATTCCACTGCTATTATTGATTTAATGTAATGAAACCTACAAATCATATGTTCAAAGTGTAAGACAGTGGGTAGCCTGAACGCGTTATGTTTTTCTTGAAATATACCCGACCAGAAATAGCCTCCTCCAGATCAATATTTGACTTTATCATTGTTTCTGACGTCAACGCTGACGCAGAGATGCTGTGGAGTCTCCTGAATGGATTTATTTTTCTCAATGAACCGCTGCATCAACACGCTCTCGGATTTGGTCCCAGGACGTCGGAATCATAACGAGGCGACCCACGGAAACAATTTTTTGTGGTCACATTTCCACCTGCGCTCATCTCTGGATCGATTAAGCGTATAAAAAAATGACGTTAAAAAACATAAGCGCACCCGGTTAATTAAAATCTTATCAATCAGTTCCATCTCCCCTTCCCCCACCACCACCACGAAGATAAAAAAAGCATCAGAGCACTTAGTCTGTGAATCACAAATATAAAAAAGGGTTGTTATATTTTGCTTGTAAAGTGGGGGTCCCACCGGGCCGCATGTTGACTACAGATGATCAACAAAGCCATTCATACCTTTGCATTGCTCTCCGAGGAGCATATTGGAGAGCTCGCCTCCTCTGGCGTCTTCTGGGAGAGTGTCCCGACAGGAGGAGACTCTGTCCGGCAGGTGGGAGAAATTGAATCCATATCAGGCGTCAGGCTGTTGTGATACATCACGAGGAGGATAAAAAAATAACACACACATATACACAAAAATCCTGATCAATGACAAATATGACTCTGGCCTTCCGATGGGAAGAGCAGCTAGGGTCTTTTCTCCAGGTATTATACCTGGCAACTGGACGACTTGAACGCAAGCCCCTCCTTTTATGCTCCGCTAGAATTTTATGAATGAACCAAGACTGTACCATTCGCGGAGGGGGGAGGGGAGTGGGGATCAGACTGACAGCCACGCAGGTCTACATTTTGGCATAAAATAATAATGATTTTAAAAAACCTTTATCCCCAGTATATTTGCTAGTTTTTTTTCCTACGTCTCGTCACGACTTCATTGCCGCACGGAAACCAAACAGGCAGTTTTCACTCCCTTTCATAAACGGCTTCACATGAATGCAATGTGGGGTGAGAAACGTGAGCCTATTTATAAATACACATGTAACCATTTCCTTGGCGATGAATACGTGATGTTTGGAGTGCATTCATTTAATCAAGGGTAACTGATACTTCAGCGACTTTAAATACATATAGACAAACAATACCGAATGTTTTTTCAAGTATAATATAAAGGCTGATTTTATTGCATAGTCGATATATTTGGTATGACCTCTTAAAAAATAAATTAGCAGTCGCCAAAGTTAATTTCCTTCCCGAAGAAATGGCACATCTAACAAAAGGTTCTTCTTTTGAACAGTCTGACACATTCACTCGGTATAGATAGAAGAATGCAGGGCTGTTGGCAGACATAATGAAATGCTGCTGAATTGTTTACTTGGGGATGTGGTGGTGACAAGGAGAGGTTGGGCATGTGGGGGCGGAGAAGTCATGTGACGTGACTCGGAACAGGAGGAAGGGAAGGAGGGAGGTGTGGGAGGGGCTGCTGCGTTTGACAGGAGCAGCATCCTCCCGCTCTCCCATCACAACAAATGACCGGTACCATGTCAAGCATATGCCTTTTCCTCCCGGTACCTGTCCTGTTGGACCCAGTGTTTTCTACTCCACTGTACCTGCCGGTTAACTCTCGAAACTGTCTGGGATGCAAGAAGACATCTGATAAAACGTGCTGGTCAGAGGCAAATATAAAGTCAGCAAACAACCAAAAACTACAACGAATCTGTAGGTAAGCGAATGCGTCTCATCACAGCTGTAACATGGCAAACGTTCTCAGACTGTATTTGTGGGAAACAGAAATAAAACTAAAATAGTAATGTAGATATGATCACCAAAATAACTGAGGCCTTTTGTTCACCATCTCACTATATTGCTTTGCAACATTTCAATTAGGAAACAACACTGGTCTCATATTGAGATTTGAATATAACATTAGTTTATCACCCAGCTCCATGGGACTTAGTGGGCCCAGTGCCACTTGTGATTAACTGAGCTTATAACTTAGAGATAGTGCCAATCTCTTCTGTTAACTCTTTCCTCGCATCACAGATTCTTTTGGCCACATGAGCACACAAAGGAGGTTCAACACTGAAATCACAATCAGTTTAATGTTGGCTTTGACAGCAGGTCTCCAGTGGATGAGTAATAAATAGTTAAAAATAATATGAAATTTTATGTACATAAGTTATTAAATTAAGATACACACCCACTTATCTATTTCCATATAGTTCCCAAGCTTTGTAGTGTCTTCTCAGCTTCTGGAGGTTGAGTTTCTGAAATTCCTGTGAAGAAAAGAATGCTTACTCACCATCAGACTGCGCTGCTGTACAAACCATTGAACACTACATTTAGTCCAAAGCTCAGTATGCTACTCCATTCCAATACCTTATGCTCTTTGTCCAGATGGAGGATGTCTACAAGGGGAGTGATGGAAGGACGGCCATGGGCGCACTGGAAGGGCAGCTGGCAGGATGATAAGGATGCTACCAAGCTGTGGCATTCAGCTTTGCTCAAGCTGTCATTGAATTTGATAGCACCTGTTGTGACACAAACAAATAACGAGCATTCAGATTTCAGGCTTGTTGCTGCAGAAAAAATAAAGCGCAGGCCGGTGAGAGGCAATTTAGCTTTACCATGGCACGCGAGGGAGGCCAGCACTTTCTGCACAGTGAGAGGCACAGTTGCGCTCACTCTACCGGCTGAACGGAGTAACTGAAACAAGAGAAACAATGCATTTTATCCATTATCTAATAGTAACACCCTTAGAGCATCATAAAAGTTTAGGAGGTAGAAAGACACTTCACCTCAATCTGCTCTCGAAGATACTCCTGATGTGAGATAAAAGCACAACGGTAAGCACAAAGGGAACAGAACTGTTGAAACCATCACTTGGCTAAACGAGGGATATGGTAAATGATCTCGATACTGAGGATTCACAAGTCTTACCTCAACTATAGGCTTGATAACAGATGGTCTCCCCCGCCTCAGCTCATTGCTCTCTTTTTCCATGAAGCACAGTGGCACCTTCCCCACAAATACCCGTGGATTTGCTGCCTGTGAGAACTTCACTTCCAGGCCCAATGTCTGTAAATGTGCCTGACAAGACCTGTCGGAGGAAGAGTTCACAACCCATTCACAACACGGGACACATTGTGATGCACTGCAATCAGAGTTCTAATGTTTGTGATATGAAATTCATGGACTGGGAAAAAATGCTCAACTGTCACACTTGTCAGGAGGTTAAGCTGGATGTACTGCAGTCATGAGATTAAAGGCCACGTGGTGCAGTTTGACAGAATTCAAAAGTAATGTGCCATTGTTCCAGCAGTACAAGGCGACAGCACACAGCAGTGTTCAATAGTGGTTTAATCCACTTACAGATTACAGATTCTGGCAGCTGCGGGGACCTTGCACCACACCCCAGAACTGCAATTTAGACTGTTCCCCTCCAGTGGCATTGCAGAGTAAACACCGTATATCCACCAAGCAATGACAACATCGTCACACTTGAGTTAAAAAAAAAAAAAAGCTTGGTTGCTGCTCGCAGCTGTAATGGACAGGTCACTCAGGGCTCAGAGCAACTCTACACTCTCACCTAAGCAGCCTGAACTCCTCTTCTGTCATGCTGAGCTCTAGAGGTGGAAGAATGGTTGAGGAAGACAGGCATCTCTGCCCTGATGCATCTGGGTCATTTCCATAGGAATCTGTAACAGCACGCACAAGTGTGATTGTAGCATCAAATCAACACTATTAGGAAGTTAACATTTAATTCTTGGTATTAATTCACAGACCTGCAACTAGATTTTCAAGTCGAACTCTCTCATGCGCAGCATGTTGATCCACCAGCACCAGAAGATTTCCTGAGATTTTGAGATTTTAAAAAATGCACAAATGTAAAAATGCATGAGATGCTGGTCAAACAGTGAATGAGAAAACAGTGAAGTTCCTCTCTATACCTTCAGTTTCAGTGTCTGCAGCAGGTTCTTCATCTCTTGTATTGATAAGACATGCAAGAAACTTCTTATCCACTTGATTAATAATCTGTAAGGTGATTAAAAAGCTGTAAACATTGGTGAAGGCCTTCTGAAGAACACTGTGTCAGGGTATTCAGAGGAAGCAAAAGAGAAATGTGCCTTCATCGAGTGAATCATGGCCTTGGAGAAGCGGTACGGAAACAGGATGTTATGGATCTTCACAGCCAGTCCATCAGCTTGTCCGCTTGAAACGTCCAGACCAACCTGCAGGCACAGTTCGTAACGATTTATTAAAAACAATCAAAAGCCTCACAAATGAATTCTAATGCAGAGGACACGTTGTTTACCGTAGGAGGTCGGACAAACACAGGATTGTTCCATTTTGAGTACAACGTGGAAAGTGAATTGGAGCTTTCACCGCCGTCATCTGTGAAAAGTATATTAAAAATACCATTAAAAAAAAAAAAAAAAAACCCTAAACATCTAGCACTACTCCAAGAAGAGCAGGCCATGTTATTTGAAACTGGCACACATCATTTCAAAAATTTCTGTCCAGTGTGTTTGTGTGTTCGGCCCTGACAGTCTACTATCTGACCTGTCTGTGAAGTACTTTTGTCACCAATCACTGAACTAATCACTCTGTCTGTCCTGGATTTAGGCAGGAAGGGCAACACTGGCTCCACCTGAAACGGGTAACACCTGTATTCCATCCCTACAGGAACACCAAAGTCAACACTTTCACCATGGCTGACACCTGACCCACATGAGAACACTTCTGGTTTATATCAACTCTTGCTTACTGAATACTACCAATCTCATATCTATATCTACTAACCTACCCGTGTCAGAGATGACACTGACGGCCATATTGGTGACATTGGATGTACAGCGCACTTGTGTTTCTTCAGCAGACGGGTCCTCGTACTTGCTAAGCCCGGTCACCCTGTTGACGTAAACGGTCTTTCCCACAGACGCGTCGTAGTGATGAAGCCAGTCGCCTGACGTTGTGTCCTCTTCCTTGTGAATCCTCCGAGGGCTTGTACTGAAACCTGAGACTGACTGAGGACTCAGTGCGGTGTCACAGGCATTGTCATTGTTGTTGCTGTCTTGGATGTCGTTATCAGCACTCAGACAGGTATTGCCCTGTGAAGTAATCCCGGGAAAATGCGGCGACTCTGTTGAACCCTCTGTCCTGTGTTGTTTCAAGTGGAAAAGTTTGGCTGCCAAAGATGCTTTGCCTTTCCGCTGAGCCAGGGCTGGTTTTATCTCGGTGAAAGCTGAGAGAGCTGGTGGGCTGCTCTGCTTTTTTTGCATCTGTGTAACGTCACCATCTTGCTGATCTTTCTGGCAAACCAACAAATTCCGGGGATTCAAAAAGGGGCAGTTTGTTTGAGGGAGTCTAGCGCTGTCCTGCAAACCAGTCTCCAGAGACGGCAATTTGATCGTATCAGATTTAGCAAATTCTCTTCTGAACTTGTCGAGAGATCCAGACTCCTTACACAAAGACAATCTTTGACAAGGTTCAGTTCTGGGAATCTTGGAGGGAATGACAGCAGCAAAGTCCTTGCAAGGTCTTCGAGAAGATCCGTCATGGCTGGCATCCAGTGAAATTTTGTGCTTTGATGTAGAGGATTTCTCCTTCACTCTCCGTGCTAGATTTTGCTGTGGAAAAACTGACTTGTTGGTTTGGGACAGGTCCTGAGTCTGCAGATTAAACAGATCAGACAGACTGATCTTTCTGTTTCTTTTTAAAGTCTGTTTGTCTCCTCCGTGACTGTCAGGTAATAATTGCTCAACGCTATTTAAATCAGGCTGCATTTGTTGAGTAATGCTGTCTGTTAAATTGCTGGCCATGGTAGCATAGCTTAATTTTATCTCCCTTTCTTTTGAAATTTGCAGGTTTGTAGGCTCTTCTGCTTCTTCCTCCTCAGTGATGTCATCATCAGATGCAGATGCCAGTTGAGGCAGATCATGGCGTGACTCAACTCTAGAGTCTCTGGATACGCAGCCTTCACTTTTTGTCCTTTCCAAGTCCTCTGCAGGTATCTCTTGTGACTCGTCTCCCTTGCAGCCTTTCACGAAAGTCTCCTGGCAAATACTGCCCTGAGAAACGCAGTCATCTTTGGCTTTACGGTGAACAGATCCAGATGCCAGTTTCATTCCAATGCTGCAATCGAGTGTGGAAGAACTGCTCGCGGCTTGGCCGCCCTTGCCACTGCTGCTCCCCTCTTGGTCTGCACTGTCAGCGCCAAACAGTTCAGGAGGAACATAGTCCAAGTCATCTTGAGAAAGCACGGCCACCAAGTTCTCCCTGCTCAGGAAAGCTTTCACCGCCTCTTCCACACAGAGCAAAATACCATCCCAGTCTTTGAACTCTATTAGAGTTTTTGCAGGCTCAAGACAGATGTCATACTCTGAGTACGAGCATTTGATGTTGATGATATATACTCCGTGCAGGTCTTGGCTTCGTTTTTGCTTTGGACTCCTGGTGGCAGACTGTCCATCTGGGCTGTCATTTTTCTGATTTGAGCTGCTCAGCCTGCGCAGGAGGAAGTTCAACAACTTGTGTATCCGTGTTTTCAGCAGCAGTCTCTCATTGACGTACAGGAACTGCAGGCTGTTGTTATAGTGGCCCTCTCGGCCAACGTAACCAGTCACTTCAAACTGCCCGTGTGTGTGGCCAATTTCCCCGAGTTTCTGCGCGCGCCCGAGGCCGTGGATCTGAACAAACCTGCGGTAAGTGCTGCTGGCCTTGGGGAGCTGCACCATCATGGCTCCCGTGCATTCGTTCTTCAGGGTGAAAGACACGGAGGGATGCATCAGAGACACAGCCTCCACTCTGTGTCTGATCCTCTCGCCCTCCAGGACAGGGTCCACCCTCTTCCTCCGGACCGGCATGTTGTGAAAGAAGTTACAGACGACAACCGTGGTCCCCGCGGAGGGTCGGGCAGTCTCTGCTTCGAAGACATCCAGGCCGCTGCCGTTCTTGAAAACTTTGACGTGTGTTTTCGCGGACGACCTGTCCCGGGAGGAGATTTCAACGAGCGCCGCTAAGGAAACGATGCTCGCCAAGGCTTCACCTCTGAAGCCATACCACCGGAGGTTGTCCAGGTCTTCGGGTGCGTTGCATTTGCTCGTGTGGTAGCGGTTTCCCACACGTCCCACGTCCTCGGCGCTCATGCCAGCGCCGTTGTCGACGACCTGAACCCTGAACGCCTCCAAGTCCACCCGGACCCCACGCAGGTCGCACCGGCATCGACGCTGTTTAGGATGAGCTCCTCTACGCACTGTTGAAGGGATGGGACGGCGACACCGGAGCGAAGTTTCCCCTGAAGCTCTTTGGGGAGACACCTGATCATGACGCGGATCAAATTCAGTTTTCTTGGCGTGTTCAGCCTCCGCTCAGCTCCGCGTCCCGACCGACCAGAATCAGCACAACGTGTGAGCTGTCGGTTGCTGCTAAACGCCAGTGTCCTTATCTGAGCGCCAACCGCTTCAACGACAACTTTTTGACCGTTACACTTTTAAAAGCGAATAAAAACTCGAGTTTCACAACTCAATACATTAAATATATAAAACTAACAAGTACTAAAAAAGCCCTGTGGCTCATACCAATGACCGTAGCTGAAACAAACTCAGTTACTGTTTACAGTCAACGTGGCACAAAAAGAGGGGAAGGAGCAGCTAACGTCCAAAGCTAGTAGCGCCATCTTGTGCCGCGAATGATCCACGTCCTCGTCGTTTTCTTCCGGCCGTTGGAAAATTTCAACCGCCTTTCAATTTGCATACCGACCGCCACCTACTGCACGAGGCGTGTTATCGCGTGTGTTTACAGACGGACGCGTTTGTTCGGCTTCGTCGACACAGAAGGCAATTTACCGCACTGAGGAAAGCACAGGTGTAACTTCTAACACGAGCATTGGCTGTGTGAGATACAACAGTGGGACAGTGAGCCAGCAGGCGCAATACATGCAGGCCAACTGAGCTGAAGCAGTTAAATGAAATGTCGCCATCGTTAATTTGATCATTTACACCTGCGACTTTCCAACAGTCAAAGTGTCTTATTGGGAAAAGTAGCCTCACCAACAGACCAGTTGAGATACCTGCTATATTCCATTTGTAAGACCTCTACTTTGCATTACAGTTGATGACAGAACAACAAATATCCCTCAGTTTTTTTTTTTCTTGGAGTAACTCAGCTCTTTTAAGTCTATTTTTGTGTATCTGATCAGTTTCTGCAGTGTCACCAGATCATCATGTGCCCAGCAAAATCGTTCATCTATGGCAGCTCTTTTGATGTATCCGATGGTTTTACCATTTCACTTGTCACTTTTAAGTATGCTGCTAAGAAGCAGGACGAAGCCTGCAGTTTATTTCAGGATGCTTGCTCTTCAAAGGCATTTCTTTAATGAATAAAATGAACACTAACTGAGGACAGATTTATTCTAGATATTTGTCAGTGTTTTTCCAGAATCCTCTACAGAGCTCAGTCGTGGCAGAAGGCTCCCTCAGTAAGTTTTTAATGGAAGCCAATAGAGATTGTGGTGACAGATTTCAAAGTCCCACCACTGCATGTTCACTCAAGACGATGATTGCTGGACTTTGGTTTGTTTGCAATGTCCCCTTTGAACAGATTTACATAATTGATGTGGTGACCTATGATAAACACTCAGTTACGTTGCTCTAAATGCTCTTTTCAAGTCCCTGGGACAACTAGGTTTTTTGGGTTACAACTTCTGGAATAATATTAAAACAAAATGAAGCGGACTGAAAGAAATTTCCCATTTATTAATATAATTCCACATAGTGTAGATGTTAAGGAGACCTAACATACATTCATATTTTCAGCTAATGATATGAGATGGCCTCCAACCAACAAAAAGACTAAATAAATAACACATCTGCTTTAAAGTTACTATTACAGGCTGTAGGTTCTTTTTATTTTACTATTTTAAAAGATGAGTGTTCTAGGCTGTCAACTGTTTTCTCATTCTTGAACTCTGCATTGGTTATCTTGGACTGGGGGCTTCCAGTGGATTTCAGCCACTCTTGCATTTCTTTCACCTTGCTGCTTGGCCCTTGTAGCTGACCCTGAACAGTTCCTGCACGTGTGTTTTGGACCCATCCAACTAGGCCCAGCTTCTTCCCCTCTGCCTGGAAAACCGAAAGAGAGCGTGACGATGGAGAACGTGGTCAGGATGCGAGAAATGTGATTTGATTAAAAAAAAAAAAAAGAAAAGCTGTGCAGTCTCATGGCAGTAGTGGACAGACTACTCGACCTTACACAATAGTGGTGGGCATAGTAGTCCTCATAGTATCAGTACTACTGTTACACACATACAGAGACATACAGATATAGCTCTCACCTATATGTATTACATTTTAATAATAGCATATAGCACATTCAAAGCTTTTCAAATACTCATGGACTTCATATTTGTTGTCAAACTGTCAAGAACGAACTAAGCTTATGAGGACTAGCTAGTCACACTTACTTGAGTGTATTTCCGAAAAAAGACACCCTGCACTCTGCCATAAATTTCATAATCCACCGAAATTATATCTTCATTGGACATAGTTGATCTAGAAAAGGAGAAATAAGACAAAACTTGAGTGCTGTTGCGTGACAGAAGCCCATCATGCAGGTGCTACATTACAGCTACAAGCTATGCTAACACCGTTCATTTGTATTCAAGCGATTGACAACCTAGAGAGTTAGCAGGTTTGGCTTCACGTTCTGAATGTATGGATATAAAATGGCATTTGTTAACTTAATCACCCGAGTATTGTTGGGAGGACGAAGGATGACCATGCAGCTCAGGCAGAAGAAACCTCCGTTCAAAAACATACGGGACACAGCCTCCGGAAGTGAGGTTTAACGGACCAATCAGAGAACACCCGAGAATCTCTGTTCCTTGGCAACGAATGTAAACGTTGGGTTTACTGAGTTTGGCTGAGTTTGACATTTAACTCAGGCGACTTCAATTACAAACGGGGTACTTAGACTGGTTAGTAGAAACTTGACACTGTCGTCTCTATTTGTTATCGAAAGAAAACTAGAAATGTCATATCGGCAGAGTTTTTGTTGTTAAGTATTGTATTACAGAGGTTTCTAACTGCGTGCCCTATTTATCTATGCTCTGGAACGAGACACCCACAGACTAGGGTTTCCACTGTACCGCTTGGTCTCCATCTGCAAATGAACTTAGGTAACTTAACTCATTTGTCATTTTAAAATCATCTCTGTTACTCAAGGTCAACTTGCGTGTTCTGGAGCTTTTGACTGTATCACACCGTCTTCTTCATCACCAAACGTCAGCTGCTAATTACTTTTAAGCTGAGGTGGACTGGAAAAAAAGCCTTAAATTCTACCCACTATAGCCTGTTGTTTTTAAACCATGTTTTATTTTTCTATTCATTTTTTCCCAGAAATGATGAAGGAAAAATCCCTTAACGGCTGATGTGGAGGGCTCAGCTGTCTTTTGCAAAGAACGATCTAAGACATTACCTTCTACAACAGATGAAGTCATGAGCAAATTCAAGAGAAGCAAACCGTCTAGAATAGAAAGTGAGGAAAGCTGCCCCTTTCCAAACAAACCTGTTGTCCACAGACAACGTCTTAACCCCGGGAAACAAGACTCACTTGATCTGTATGATTTTGAAAAGACCACTGTGACAGAACAACCAAGAGGGCCTACTTTGTCCCCAAGAATCAATTTAAAAAACATCAGAGAGACCAATGGATCCAAGAAACCTGGAAAAGCCTCTCACCGACTGCCCAGTGGAGAACAACAAATGACCAGAGCAATTCGTGCAAAAGAACTAATGCTACAGGAGAAGCTGCAGGGGCTTGAGCAAAAATTAAGGCAAAAGATCCAGAGGGATAGCCTTGAAGATGCTGCAGGTAACGATGATATGAAGAGTCATGATGAGAAGCATGACAGGGGACAAGCAGAGGTGAGAAAAGTTCAGACAAAAACCAGGCTGTCTGAGCAGCACAGAAGAGAAGCAGTGAGAGGGAGAGAAACGTTGATGCAGGAAATAGGACAGGAGGATGTTAAGCAACTTAGGAGGAAACAGGATCAGAGGCCTGAGGACCGAATGAGGAATACCTGCGAAGAAGAGGGTGTCAGATGGAAAAGAAGGGAAAGAGAAGCTGCAGAGTGTCCCCAGCCAAAAACAAATGGAAACAGAGGAACTAATTACATCAAAGGAAATAAGCAAAAACTGAGTGGAGATCTGAACAAATTGCAATGGGAGAATGTGCAAGAGCATACAAGAGGAAAAGGTCATCGCATTTGGGGAGAAGAAGGTGTGAGCCTCAAGGATGAAACAGAAAAAGCAAAAGAAAGAAGAAAGAGGCTGCTATGATAGTCAGGCAAGGGAAAAGAAACACATGGAGAGAACGTGTAAGGACATGTACTCTTCAAATGATGAAAGAGGAATGTCTCAAAGAAGTCAACAGAAAATTACTGATAGGCTGGCAACAGAACACCACAGAGGTCCAGAGCATAAAACAAGGGAACAATTTTTCCTGCCAGTTTCTGGCCCTTCTCCTTCCAGCCGACCAAAGGAGGAGGAGCTGCAACTCGTGGACAGCGCAGACACCGGATCACGGCTTCTTCCTTGCACAATCTGCAACAGGACGTTTGCGACTGAAAGATTAGAAAAGCATGTCCAAATCTGCCAAAAGGTGAACCAATCGCAACGTCAAGTCTTCAACTCTTATCTCCACAGGACCAAAGGATCCAACATAGAGGAGTACTTTAAAACTCACACCAGAAGCAAGACTCCAGAGGTAAGCAAGTCACGTTTTCATTCATCGTGACGTCATAGCTGTAGGTAGTGATGTCACGAGTAATCTTGGGCTTGGAGATTACACATTTATAACAGAGCCTGTGTTACACAGTGGGAGTGTAGGGTTCGAAAGGCAGGTGCAAGGAGAGTGTAATTTACAGGTCCTAACCCTAACCCAATTCCAGACTTGGGAATGAAATGCTGAATTTATTGATCCAAAGTATACACCGGTTTTCGCATGTATTTCATGTCTTTTATTCAGGTTTTACAGAAAAAGAACAACAGCCAGAACCACAAGGCAAAAACACAGAATGCGCAGCAGGGTCGACGCCCAGCTGGAACCTCACAGCCAAAATTGCCCAAGTGACCCGACCCAAGCAAATCCAGATGCTTTGGCCCTGGACCAGTTGAACAAGTCGCCCAACACCATCTTGTTATTTTCAATACAGTCTACGAATTGTTTGGTGTCATCCCTCAATAGAATTTTGTTACAGACCTCTTTTCCCCCCTCTTTAAATATCTCCCTTAACTAAACAGACTAAACTTTAACATGGCTCTTTACAAATGTAAGCACTGCAAACAGAAATAACCACAGTATATTGTAGCTTACATTGTGGAAAATATTGAATATACACACGTTAACAAAAGACAGCTGTGAGTTTTATTTATGGCTTTTACACAAAGCAAGTAGCAACAGTGTGACTGTGAGAGAAAGACTGATTATACAGCTGGTAAACCTCCACAATATTTGGTAAACTGTTTAAAAAAGTAAATTGTATTTTAAAAGCTGTCAACACACTGTATAATAATCACCTATTTTGGTTTCAATAGCTTGTAAGGCACTGTATTTGACGTGTTTGTTTTTTACTGCATAAAACGCTGCCAGTGTTAAACTGTTGACATATGACGATCACTGACTATGACTAAATAATGAACAGATCTAAACAAAACAAAAAAAAAAGCAATTGGATACTTGCTTTCACAAATTATGATTTTTTTTCCCACCTCAAAAAAGTACCAAAGACAGATAAAATGGTTTAAAAAAGACAATAAGAAAAAACTTTAGAGCTGTAAGGTCAGGTACATTAAGTCCACTAAAAAGAATGTTTTCCACTTTCTAAGAAAACTGTTCAAGTGTTTATACATATCACAAAGAAGACAGACCTACATGTGCTGAATTCAAGAGTCAAAGGCAACAAGAAAAAGTAACTTACTTGTTAAAAATGAATCAGTAGTTTCTTGTTTTACACAAATGCTCTCTATGTGACAATAACACATGCAAATTTAAAAGTATGTATTTGCATGAGATCATTAGGATACGTTTGTAATAGCTAATGTGTCTGATAAATGTGACACAAAGTTTTAGAGGCTATATTGTTTTGGCACTTTAAGAATAATGAAATAAAATAACTATCAGTAAAGTGATATTTAAGAAAGTGATGTTTTTCACATTAGAAGACTTTGCCAGGATGAGTATGGACAACACACTGGCTGCCGATCTGAACAGCTGAAATAAGGGAAACCTTGACTTTTGGATGCATTAGCACACGGTTTCCTATTTGCATGAGCTGGTCCTACCTGTTACATGATAAATACTAATATCTGAGGCACCAAGGACTGAAACCTCGGAGCTGACACTGTCACTGAAAGACAACGATGCCACCGACACACGGCCCTTACATTCACATTGCAGAGTAACACTATGATCGGATTGTCTCTCGCAGGTGTCAGGGTCTGATGCCTCATGTTGAATCCAGCCAACATTTCAGTCTGTGGAGAAACTAGCAAGATCACTGCACCCAGGTGAACACGAGTGTGCGTATGAGAGTGTGCAAGGTATGATACAGTATTACATATGCAGTGAAATGTTTTCATGCAACTCGAGGGCTCTTCCAAACATGTATACTGTAATGTAACCATTGTGAGTGAGCATGAGGATGCACTCTCTGCTGCACCTCTAACCAAGCCTCCCGCTTCCCACCTGACTGGCTGGTTTTATTTCAATCTGCGCTATGAGCTGTGAAAGTTCTCCTGTACTCTGGAAACCTGCAGGTGGAGGCTCACACACTGGCCCCTGCAGATCTGCTCCCGTGGTTTGAGAATCCGCCTCCCCTTCCCCCTCCTTCCCCAGGAATACGATCTGAGTGATGGTTTCCGTTGCTATCGCGTCCTGCTTCCCGTAGTGCCGAACAATTAATGGCCGCCCAAAGCCTCTCATTCTCCTTCTGCTGCTCGTTGACCTGGAGGCAACGAGAGCGCAGGTTTTGCACTTGTGCACATGCATCGAAGCTGGCTCTGAAGAGGGAGCGTAGCTTTTAGAAAAAAAAAGAACAAAAAAACACATCTCACCTGCTTCTCAAGCATCTGGATTCGCATCTCTTGATGAGCGATTGTGTCTCGCAGCTGTAAAACATAAACTACATGGTGAAACACTGTGGCAAATGAGATGTTGTCATTAGTTTGTGACCTCCGCTGTTTAGATTTGATACCTGTGTGACCTCTCGGCTCGCCTTGCAGCATACACCTGACTCTCCTTTGTTGTAAGCGTGAGCTTCGTCCATTCCATTGACGTTATCGCAGCTCATTCGTTTAGTCTGTGGGGACAACCGGAAAGGAAGAAGCTGAATTTTTATTTGGAGTGCGTCGTGTCTGCATCAGCGCAAACAACAGTGATGTCAGCATTACCGATAGCCCTTTCATACTGCCGACTGCTGCCGCCGCAGCCTTCAGCTCCTTCAGCTCTTTCAGCTCCTCATATGGTAGAGTGACGCTCTCGGAAAAAGAAGAAAGCAGGTCAGGAGTAGATGGCTCAGAGTCTTCCGGCATTGGGATGAACTCTGCGTCCTCCAGTTCCTGTTGGATGAGACCCTCGCTGAATTGGAGCACTGTGAGTCTCCCTCCTGACGTGTCCATTTTACCATACAAACAAAAGATTCTTTATTCCTTGGTCATTTCATGATAACAAACCTTTCTGAGCCAGAGGGGGCAGGAGCTGTCCCCAGTCTGATTTGCCATTGACATCATTGGCGTCTCCATGAGGCACCCCTCTCTATTAACCTCCAGTGTACCCCCGAGACCCCTGTCACGACACTCTGTCTCCGAGCCAGGCTCCATGTCCAGATCCACTGTGGAAGTAGACGCCTCCTGGCCTAGTCCTTTGTACACACAGATAATGATAACACACACGAAAAAAATAACACAAACTTGAAAATGTAGACACATTTCAAAGGCAAAGATGATGAATCCACACACAAATCAGTGACTGAAGAAAAGTTTTTCCAACTACCAATCGATACTCCGCTGCTGTTGGAGCGAATGGTCTTGGAGTTGAGCACTTTCTCTGCAAAGAAGAAAATGAAGTTATAAGACAGCTGGCTTGGACAGGCGCAGTTACCTGTGCTGGTGTCTGGCTGTGGTTACTAACCCATTATGATAATGGTGTGCCAGCCACGGCAGGAGAGGTCTGGTACATGATGGAGGGAACCAAAGATGGGCCTTGGCATGGCGGGGCACACCTCTGAACCAAATCCCTTATCGGGAGGCATCCCAAGTCGCCCGTTTCCCGCATTTCCCCATGCAAAGATCTGATTGTCTGATAGAAAAAAAGATAATGATAAACACCCAGCAGTATCCAGTAAGTATCTTACTGCATGCGTTCTTACCCTCAGTGGCAGCAATGGTGAAGCCGTCTCCACAGGACACTTTAGTCACTATCTTCCCTCCGAAGGGTCCAACAAGGACTTGGACACCCTGATGTTTCTTAAAGTCCTTCACGCCCAGCTGTCCATACTTGTTGCAACCAAAGGTGATCAGACGACCACGTTCTGTAAAGCCAGAAATCTTATGAGGTGCCATTCCTTTGAAATAGTGACAATTCTCACTTGCAAGAGAGACTTGCCAGCCTCTTTTTTTATGGAGTACCATCGATTGCAGCTGTGTGGGTCTTCCCTGGAGCTATGACCTGGATCGTGAACCGCGACAGCTGCTTCACCAAGGTCAGTGTGGTGATGTATGGGATCCCCTGGTAACCCTTGCACAGTGTATGAAAAAACAAAAAATATAAACAAGCGGCATCACCCAAAGCCTTTAAATTAACACAGTCCTTTCCGAAATAACTCAGTACCTCCCCTGGGTGGTTTTTGAGACCAGAGATTCCCTGGTTCAGACCCAGCTTGTTGAATTCATTGTTTCCACACGCTAGGACTTTGCCAGTTTCTGTCAAATAGAAGGTTCCATCGCTGCTACATGTGACTGAGGAGATGGTGGCACCTTTAGGGATTTCCACCTGGGAAAACCAGGAAACAGACTGAAATAAAAACTGTTGCTGCAAATAAGATTATTTCATCACATTGCTTGAAACACTATGTATCTAACAGTGTATCTAAAAGGCTTTAGGGCACAAAAGAATATGCCAGAGCAGGGAACAAAGTCTTACTTACTTGCATTGGAGATGAGAAGTCATCCTCACATTCCAGGCCGAGACGCCCTGAAGGCAGACAACATTTTTTGATAAGGAACACTTAAGTATATGGGTACAGTAAGTGTCTATATATTAAACTGTCTCTGCTGTCTCCACCTTCTGGCTAAAGTTATAACAGCAAAAACAACCCTTAATATCATCAGCTCAAAACAACAGTGCATTAAGCAACCCTGTGTACCATACTCTCCGCAGCCCCAGGAGTAGATTTCCCCACTGTGAGTCAGGACCACCACGTGGTTGTCTCCACACGACACCTGGCGAACAGGCCGCTCCTCAAAAAACTCCAAAAGCACCGGCTCCAAAATTTCACTCCCGAGCACCCCCTCCACTCCGATGCAGCCGTAGTAGTCTGAGCCAAACATGTACATCTGGTCCTCATCTGAAGAGGCAACAGCACAGGGTTCGTTAGGAGAAAATGTCTTTACATTGCCCCCTCTCACCCCCGACAGTTCCTGTTTTCACAGGTAGCTTTCTTCACTCACCAGTGACACAAGCAGTGAAGTCAGCCCCACACGCCACCTGTCGGATGGCCTTCCCCTGAAGCATCTCCACCCTCTTGGGCTGCCGGTACGAGGCCTGGTCTCCGTGCCCCAGCTGGCCAACCATCTTCGCTCCGCCTTGGACATTCTGAACAAAAATGTAAGAAAGTTTTTTCTTAGTGAAACCCAAGATGGCCTAGATGCATTGTTGCTGTCCCAGAGTGATATATACAGTATATACTCACAGCCCAAGTGTAGAGCTCCTTTTCCACTGTCACCACTGCAAAGTGACTCTCTCCTGCAAACACATGTTGGGCACTGCTGCCCCCTTTAAATGTGTCCATTTTCTGGGGGGTGAACTTCCCTCCCCCCCAGAAGTACACCTCCCTCGAGCGTGTGGTCACCACGGCAACAGGGGTTTCGGTCACTGTACTCAGCCTGTGGTAGGGTCAGGAAAACCAATCAGATAAATACTACAAGTTCACACTTTAGGGACAACAGATAGGTTTTCACAGTGGAGAATTTGAAACAAGTGTTAACTCACTTGGGTTTCTTCATTGCTGAATTCAGCAGGGCGACTCGTTCTTCAAGTTCCCTAACAGAGAATGAAGTTGTCATGGGTTTTTATAACAGTATATTCCTTTCAACACTGGGGGAAAAAAAACCCTCTTTTCTCTGCCAAATAACTTACTGTCTGCAGCAAGAGATGAACGACTGGTCCAGAATCTGCTCAGCTGTAGGCCTCTTTGCGGGATCCTGCCACACAAAAGGAAAAACAAGGACATACAAGTTTTAAACAAAGTTTTAATAGGCATGCAGTATTATCTCTGATTAGCCCCACACTCACTTGATCGAGGCACTCATACACCAGCTTGATCAATGCAGGTGAATAAACATCTGAGTTCACTTCCATTGTCCAGTTGCCCTGGACTATTTTCACACAGAGGTTCAGAGGGTTCTGCATGGGCACAAACAGAATCCATTCTTTCGTAGGAAATAGATTCAATTTTCTGATTGATGCAAATAATTAAGACTAGAGGCAAACCTACCGTTGCGTCAAATGTTCTAGTAAGAGTTAAGACTTCAAAAAGAACACAACCCATGGCCCAGATGTCTGATTTGAAGTTGTACTTCGCTCCCTGGCACAATTCAGGTGACATGTAATATGGAGTTCCCACACACTGGATTTAAAGAGGAAGAAAAGGCGTAAAAATAAGGGAAGTAAAACATCCATCTCGAGCTGATGCGTAAGGAGCTATGTCATAAAGTTACTATTTTTCAAGTAAATTCACAGTCAGCGAACATCCACAGCCTCCTAAGTAAGTAAGCCTCCTATAGTAAGAGAGTATTTAGCCATCTGTGTAATATTTGGTTAATAGTTACTGAATCACAGTCTCTCCCGGTTTAAGATGTTGGTGGGGAAATCACAACTTACAGTTTCCGCCATTGAAAACTCAGAGTCAAGCTTCTTGGCGAGGCCATAGTCACCCAGCTTAATGAGGTCAGTCTTGGTCAGGAAAATGTTCAGAGTTTTGATATCTCTGCAAGAAAAACACAACGCTTCCGATAATTTAAAAAAATCATTGTTAGCTCAAAAATAGGAAACCATGTGACCTACCAGATGTAATGATAAAGCAATGAAAATGGGCTGAACATCTAACCTGTGTAAAATACCAGCCTTGTGAATGTGGGCCACAGCTGAGCCAATCTGGTACAGGTACCATATGACCACCTGAAGAAAACATGTTGAATGTAAGAATATATAATACATGGTCTCTTTTGTATGAATTGAATGGCCTGCAGAGTTGCATTCAAACCTCTTCAGTGAAGAGTTTCCCCTTCTGCTGGTTGATTTTATCGTACAGATTCCCTCCTGCGATGACAAGGCCATTTAGCGTTCTGTCACAGCTGAACAGCATTCAGACGTGCCTCGATCGAGTCTTTAGAGCAGACACCGCACTTCTCTTACCATTGCAATACTCCAGCTCGATGAGCAGAGTGTTTTTATCCATGAAGTGGTTGAAGTAGGCTATGATGTTGTTGTGCTCCAGGATGGAGAGGATGCTGATTTCGTTCATGACATCTCTGCGCTCCTTTTCTGAGAGCGAGTTCAGGTCCACCTCCTTCCATACCACCAGAGAGTTGTCCTAGGGAAGCACAGGGGACACCTCATTCAGAGTCCCAAGAATAGGGTTCCAGACAGAAAGCGCACAATTATGTTTCTCTACAGTTATATCCACCTGCTAACAAGGACAGACAAACAAAGAAAATCTTCTTTTCGTCTTTTTTCTCAATATACATTTTCTGGAGAAATAGGGGTATCTGGAAAAAAAGGTCTGGAAAGTCCCTGTGCTGCAGTGTGTGCAGCCAGGCTACAGCAGCAAGGCATGGGAAAGTCATTTATCTTGTTCACACTCAAGAATTTCTCACAGGGGTATGGAAACAGGGGACAGTGGGCAATTCAGTTAGCCAGACACAAACATTGTACAGTAAACCACAACAGTTCACACAGTAAAGAGCGAACGCGCAGCACGATTATCTAAACAGTCCTGATATATGTGATCGATGTGTTTTCAAGGTAATTTCTAAATGCAAGACCCCACATCTGGCCAATAAAGTTGATGGGGACGCTGTACACTTGAATAAGACACGTCTTTCCTAGCCATTTTGTTGCTGCTGGTGTTACAGTGAGGAGGAATTGTCTTCTCTTCTGGGTTTCAACAACAAACGCTTTCATGAAGGGGGCTGATCGTCGCATGGCACGACGTGCCTTTTAAACAGAAGACTGCGCTGGGACAGGGACCCAACTCACCTCCGTTCTCCTGTACAGAGTTGCTTCACCGAACGCCCCTCTCCCGAGGATCCGGATAGGAATGTAATGCAACTTTTCCTCCTCGCCATTAAAAGTGCCCAACTGCGATCGCTCACTGACCACAGACCCGCCGCCCAAATCTGAATTTAGCGAGTCGAAATGTCTTTCATAGTCTTCTAGTGACATTTCTGTTTAGGGACTTGTTAGCCAGTGGCAGTGATGGAAATAACCCGAACAGGCCTAACGACAACTCTTTCTCAAACACCTCTACAGGACCAGACACACGTCCAACATGTTACCCGTGTCGGCTGGGAAAAGACCTGTCACGATACGAGTTCAACCGGATGCCTCAAAGCTACTTACAATATCTAACGTAATGAAAATACAACGCAGCAAAATGCGTGCAACTACAGTAGTTGCAGCAGCGTCAAGCGTGACACAACAACGATTAGGACGTTCAAACAACGTTTAAAATTTCAGAATAAATCGTCTACCTTTGGACATATTGTGTCATTATTTTACGATGAAATCCAGGAAGTGGAATGTCCGGTAACGTGTGGCTGCAGGTTTAGCTTGACGTCGCTAACGAAGACAGTACAGCGCCACCTATCACAGTAAAACCCTGAACTGTTATGGGAATGTAAACCCGCTTTGCAGTGGCTGAGCATGTCTGAATAAGAAATACACAACTACACGAATGTTTAAACTCGTATGACACTTGACGCACACCAATTAATCCGGCCATCATTTTCTGTCGCTTAAACCCGGAAACGTGAAGTAAAGTCAAAGTAAACGGTCTGTGTTGTGTGAGTGTATCCTGCACGAACGAATCAATGATTTGAATCACTTAGTCAGTGAGTCAGTGTATCTCTGCGAATATGAATTTGCTGAATTACCAGCAAAAGGTTGTTTGAGCTACGTAAATAATAATACACGGTGTATTGATGTGATTTTGTGAAATATATTTCTGCTTTATTCTAAAGAAAGTAATATACAGTATTTTAAACTGTTTTTTCTGAAGATAGCAATACACATGTGAGACCTGTCATTTTGGACCAAATTGGTATTATGGAACGGTCAAATATTTGCTATAGGTTCGTCGTCAGAGATCGTCAGTCTAAGGTCCCCTTGACGGAGCAGCAGCTAAACGTCCGTTTCTGTGCAAAATGCTGAAGACCAGTGATATTGATTTGTAAGACTTTCAGGAGACATTTTCACATAAACATAAACAAACGTTTCCCACCTGTCTTACAACTTTCCAGTCTTCCCGCTTGTTTGCTCTCATGGAATGTTAATTCAATAATCATAGAAGGCAGTGATGTCACTTGGGCATACTTTCATTACATATCCTCAATTTAGGTTTACATTTCACACTTGGAGTTATATAAGTTCTATACGTTGTAAAAGATAAAGATTACATTTTACAATTATAAATAGAAGGTAGGGGATGCAGTAGTCTCCAGGGGATGCTAAAATCAAGACGCACGTTCAAACCCATTGCTTTTTATGGATATAAAAGAGGCAGCACTTAGATGCCTGGGCAGTACTTGCAGTTCTGCAGTCATGGAGAATCTAAGGAGAAGGGTAAATTACACAGCAGGCAAACATTGTTGCACATTCTCTGGAATATTTGGACAAGGTATGACTTTGAAATTTTCTGTAGTGCCTGATATATTTCTTACTTTTTTGCCCAGCTTTTGTCCTTTTTACTCGTTTACCTCTTTTTCTTATTCTTCTGCAATTTGGATTAGTTTATTGTTGTTGCTATTAAAAGGTTACTCAAGATACATTTTAGATATAATATATTAATGGACAATCAGACCTCAAAGTTAGCAGCTTTAAGGTCACATTTCTGCATCTATAAAGTAGAGACCATTGTAGTAGTTAGCTGACAGGACAGATCAACTAGCAGATACAGATGTTTTGTGAATTATGCTGAGGAACAAAAGCATTGTTTGTTCAGTCATCTTGCTAATGAGTTTTTCAGATGTATTTTTTGAATTTATAGATAAAAACTAAATTTAACTAATTTCCACATCATATATATAGTGTTTTTGTGTTTGGATAATACTAGGAGCTAAATAGGGAAATAAGGTTGAAAATATTTTCTGTGATTTATTGTTGGCCTTAATGAATCACAACATTTTCATGGACTGTAATCACAGGTGGATCTACTTTTCTGAACAACCGACTGATCATACTGTGTCTGGGACTGCTGAATGCTGTTTTGCTGATAGCTGCTGTTGTTCTTGGAGTTAAGTGTGAGTATGATACTTCATGACACAATATGTTTCACTTCCTCTATTTACACCAGATAGCTGAAAAGACACATTTTCATATAACCAAAACAAAAGCAAAATAAGTTAACAAGATAAGCAAAATTTACAGTTGTTTCAAGCTATGTTCAATACATAAATTATCTTCCTATGCTGTTACTGAAATGTCATTAGATTCATCAGGGTTTTTCACCTTTTCAGGTACCAAAGTCAAAGAGGGTTCCCTCCAGGTTTCCCACTCTGCTGCATCACAGCTCATTAATGAGTTGAACTATCTCCGCAGCAACCACAGCGATGTAATTGAGGCCGAAGAAGAGGCCAAGAATGAGTTAGAGAGGGTGCTAAAAAAACATGCACGTCTAAAGTTGGAAATTGAGCAGCAGAAAACCATCAGTGACCGTTATCTGACACAAATTGAGGCAATCAGAGAAGAGAGGAAAATTCTGCACACCAATATATCAGATTTGGGTGAGGACCACAATGTATAATAGTTAAAAAGTAAAAAGTAAAAAATGTATTTCATCTTTAAAGTGAGAGTACTGAAAAATATCTTTTGTTTCTCCCAGAGGGAACCTGTGGTAAATGCCTCTCTGGATGGACTCTTCGCAATTCATCCTGCTATTTCTTTTCTTACTCTGTATCATCTACTGTCAAAAAGAACTGGCCAGACAGCAGAGCAGACTGTAAGAGTCACGGAGCCGACCTGGTTGTGATTGAAAACAAGGAGGAGCAGGTAGGCTGTAAACAGACAAGGAGGAGAAAAAATGCTAATAATATATACATTTTAGAGTTGTAACTCTCAACCAATTTTTACCTGCTACACAGAAATATGTGGTTGACATCATCAAAAGTCTGATAAGCGGCCCTATCACTTGGAAGAAAGGATTCTGGATGGGTATCACTGACATTGAGACAGAGGGGACATGGGTTTGGATTAATAACGTGACTGAGGTGGAACAAAGGTGTAGATTATTTTGTCTTTTCCATATAAAAGTGATGAAATTAAAGTATACTCTGCCATCATGACTAATCACTATGAAGTAACCTATTTTTGAAATAATTTCTCTCAGATACTGGGTGGATGGAGAACCAAACAACCATGGACGCCAGGGAGAGAATTGTGGCATATCAGTTTCAAGCCCCACTAATCCCTGGAAGACCTGGTTTGATGCAGACTGCCACTTGCATCTTTTGTACTGGATTTGTGAAATGCCGTCAAGATAAACTCTGTATACCCTCCTGAAAAAATGTTCTAGCAGAAAATACAAGGATATGTTGTCTTGAATAAAATACCATTAAAATTTGTGCAATGATTCTTGGCATTTCAGCAGCTATGGTGTGAAATCTGCATTTACTGCTCAAAGCTGAGGGTAAAATAAAAAAATAGATGTTTTTAGACTTTCAAAACCAAATTTACCCTCAACTCAATACATTGCGTAATTTTCAGCAACACAAAAATTTCAATATTTAATATGACTAAATTGATTATTGTTATAGGGGCACATTTATGAATGAATCCATGAAGCAGACAGTGTGGCTCAGGCAGGATATACAAGTATATGCTTGGAGTATATGCTTATGTCTTCAATTAATACCTTTAAGATGCACATGATGTTTTTGGACATTTTTAACCTCACAAACAATCATCACACACATGCAGTAAATCCGCACTACTGGCAGTTATTCTGCAGGCAATGTTGAATGCTTTAAACCAGAAAATACCTAAACTTCTCTGTCAGGAAACTGGCACTGGATTATTCAATCAGATGCACTACAATTTGAAGAATGATACAAACAAATGATTTTCTACAACAAACGTGCAAGTTCACACTGACTGTATTTAGAATTAGTACTTTAATGAAACAGGCTACCAGATAGGCTCCTACATTAGCCACTATGTTACTCATAAGTATTTGTACTTGAATTATTTGACAAGGGGAACCATGTCCTTGACACAAACTTTACCGTTTAACAGTTTCACTTCTCGTTTCCCACAAATCAGTTCAAGTTTCAACTGAAATAAGATTATGATGAATTTATTTTTGATGAGCTCAGCACTAGTAGCTCATGGTATTGTTGACACAGAACAACGCCCTGACAAATCACTGCCATTTAACACCTCAACGGTCATAATGGAGAGGAGAGAAAACTCGGGTAGTGAATTTGATGCTGGCTTTAGCAATCTGATTTGTGAAGAGGACTTGCATGATCAGGAGCAACCCCCTTACCCCCGCTATGGCCAAAACAAACAACAAGGTATATTGAGTCATCATAATATTTTCTGATTCAATTTGAACCTCTGACACTGCTGCCAGACGCTAAAATTATGTTGGTAAAATAAGAACTTATATAACTGGACTAAAAGGTTTTTTTGTATGTATCATTTTGATAATAGTGTATCGTTTCTAAAGCTTGATGCAGTTTCTGGATTCATGATATTGATTTGTTATCTCTGTGTAGCATCTATTTTCACCAACATGACATCTTTGAGACATGGCAAGTTATCTGCAGTGAGCCTGGTGCTGCTTGCTGTTGTTCTGCTCATTGTTGATATCAGCCTTGGGGTCCACTGTAAGTCAAAATTCGAGGTCTTTTTTAGAATTCACCATTTAATTACTTGTATATCAGAAATTAGATTGCATGTATAAGGTATTAATCATTTTGGAGTTCATTGATATCCTGCAATAGTTCAAAGGATTTTTCAGGTATCTAAGCTGCGTTTTGCCAAACTAAGAACCAAACTTGAAACTTCATTAAAAACACAACAATAGAGGATGATTCACACTGTCTATTCAACACTTACAGACAACAAACTCATAGATACCCACCTTGCAATTGATGATGTAGAAGGCGTTGAAAAGGAGTTGAACAAACTTCAAGGTATTTACATGACTGCAATTGAAACCATGAAGGGCACCAAGAAGCAGCTGGACAGCGAGATGAGTCGTCAGAAACAAACCACCTGGGAGCTTGAACACCAGATAAGAAGAGAGAAGGACTATGAAGCACAGATTGATAAAATGACAAAGGACATTGCATCAATGAGATACCTGTTACCGATGATCAGTGAGGCTTTTGATATTATAGCATTTCATATATATTGAAAGCATAATGATGTGTATATTTTTGTATTTATGTGTTGTTCAATGTTAATTTCTTTGACAACAGATGGTGGCTGCAGACACTGTGCCCCAGGATGGATTCTGATGAACTCTATGTGTTATTACTTTTCTTTCTCGGAACATGATGGATTAAAAACTTGGCAAGGTGCCAGAGAGTTCTGCCAAATGCATGGTGGTGAACTGGGGATCATAGACAGCAAAGATAAACAGGTTATTAAATATTTGTTTGAAGTCCTGTTCATGTAAAATTTTAAATTAATTATATATATATATATATATATATAATACTAATATTTTATATTTTTACATTTTGTATTTGTTAGAACTTTACTGTGAACATGTTGATAAATAACAACAGCCCCTCAAAACCCCTCGATGGTTTCTGGTTTGGACTCAGAGATTTGCATGACGAAGGGACTTGGCAGTGGGTGGATGGATCAGTCCTGGTTGAAGGGTGAGGCTTCAATGTGCAATGTAAAAAATGCATAAAGCAAAATTTGACTCTGACTCTGTGACAGCAATTTCCTGTCCATCAAAATAACTTTTTAAATGTTTTTCGTTTCATTTTTTTTGTTTTTTGTTTTTTTTTGGGGGGTGCAAAATGTCTCTGTCTCTCTTGACTAACCTATGGTTTGCTCCAGGTACTGGAAAGAAGGAGAGCCAAATAATTCAGGCAATGAGGACTGTGCAGTGGTGTTTCCAAGAGAAAACTTCTTCAATGCTTGGAATGATCTTAGTTGTGATGCAACAAGGAAATGGATTTGTGAAAAAGCACCAACCAATAAATAAGTTAATATTTAAAAAGGTAGAGAAAAGAATCAAGATTCAAATTACTTATTGCTCAAGTACTTTTTAAAAATTATGTATTGATTGATGTAAATCATGTATTGGTCACTCATTAAAATCTAAACCTGTGTTCACGACTTTTTAGAGTGGCAGTGAGCTACCTAACTAGCTGTTTCCCCAGTTTCATGCTAAGCAAAGCTAATAGGCGGTTGACTGTAACATTAACAATAAAAACTCTTGAGAATGGTGCCAATCTCCTCACTAATTGTCAGCTAGAAGGAAAATATGCTTGGCAATGTCAAACTATTCCTTTAAAAAAAGTGAAGTTTCTCAAATAGCCAGTCAGAAAAAAGGTCATCTGTGCCTTTTCTTCTTGAGATTTCTGCAAAATTTCAAAATGTTATAATTGGTATTTGATCAGTCTGAGTGATGCAACACCCTGCAAACAGGCTTACAAGCAAAACATGAACCGTATAATTATATGTAACAGTTGAAGGTAAAGTTGATTCTACTGCCATTAACAGTGGTATTGTACTATACCTCCCATAGTTAATCCCAACACACAAAGGCACTCAGACCAGGGTTCAAACACACACACACACGCCTTATCACTAGTATAAAAAGGAGACAAACAGATCAATAGGCACTACTTTCACCAGTGTAATGGAGAACTCACAGTCACAGTCAGAACATGAAGAGGAAATGTCTCAACACTTCAACAAAGACAGGCACTGGAATAGTCAGCTTCGAGCGTTTGGACAAGGTACAACTCTAAAATCAAATCTTTTGACCTACTGTCTTCCTTTATGCCACCACTGCACTCTTTTCTCACTGTTCTTTTCAAACTTTACCATATGAAACTCAAGCTCATCCAGAGACTTAAATTTTAAATGTATGTATGATATTTTAAAATATTTTTAAAAATTAAAAAGTCAACATGAGAGAGTTCATTCAGAGGAATATCTTCTCAAGGTCTATTTACAAATGGAGGTGGGTCTGCGTTTCCACCCCACCGACTGGTCATATTGAGTCTGGGCCTGCTGAATGCTGTTCTGCTGATTGCTGCCATTGTTACTGGGATTTATTGTAAGTATGAGAGCTTACAAGAAACCGCTGGTTGCCTATAACTGATGTACAGCTGATCTGACTTTACACAGTATCAAAATATGAATGTGCAAGCTTGCATTTCCAATCATAGAAGGTAATGCATTTTCATTTTCTTATCTCTAGTATGTATAAAACTAATAAGAGCTAATAGGAGTGTGCAACCTCTGAGACCAATTCAATGTGGATCTCGATATGCAGTGAATTATTTGATACATCAAGACATACTTTTAATCAGCAATTTGAAGATAATTTCTGCCACAGTTCCTCTGTGTCTTTTTTATCACAAGTTTATGTGCCTCAGGTGCCAAAGCCAAAGACCTTCAGATTCCTCATTCAGCTGCTGCACCCCTCATCGCTGAGCTAAACCATCTCCGCAACCAAAGTCATATCATCAGAGCTAAGCTGGAGGCCCAGGCGGCATTAGTGAGAGGGCAATCCAGTCACATGCAACTAAAGCTTCAGGTGAAACAGCAGATGGCCATCACTGATAGCCTTCAGAGGCAGATTGAGATGCTACTGACTGAGAAGACAAATCTAAAGACAAATAAAACTATTTTAGGTAAGGCAGACTTCCAACTGTCTGAGAAAAAATTAAGTGCATGGTTGAAATGGTAGAGCACATGCTGTACATTTATTGTATTTGTATCTAACCTTTTTCAGAGAAGATCAAAAATAGCCTTTGGCATTTGACAAGTCATGTTTTAATTTTTCCAATCTCATGTTTCAAACAGAGGAAAGCTGTGGCAGATGCCTACCAGGATGGATTCTTCTTAAGTCATCCTGCTATTATTTTTCTGTCCACACGTCCAATTCCAAGAAGAATTGGACAGACAGCAGGGCATACTGCATTAATCAAGGGGGTGATCTACTTGTGATCAATAATTTGGAGGAGCAGGTGGGTCAAAGAAAATAATCATATATATTAATATATATGTTAACATGAAAAGACAAAGCAAATCATTTATTAAAATGCTTAATTGATTTCCATCTGGCAAGACAAAGTAAGAAAACAACCCCACAGTTTGATCTGGAACTTTTACTTTTTTTGTCATCTGAGGCCAGTCAGGAAAAAACCCAAATACAGAAACTATATGAAAACACTTGCTGCCATGTCAGCATTGGCAGAGCATGCATGCTGATGAAGTCTCTTTAAATGAAAAAAATGACAGGGTGGATGAAGTACAAGCGGGCAGATGGGTTGATGAGCTGGAGGACTTGGGGGAAGTGGGAAGTGGTTGAAACAATGGAGGGGAAAGTCTGAGGTCATCTGCTAGGTAACTATAGGGGAAGGGCAGGTCTTGGGAGATGAACAGCAGGGGGGTGAGGGGAACAAAGGCGCAGATGACAGATCCACATATATGATTAAGGTGTTAACTCCTGTGTCTGTGTTCTTACAGCAACTCATGAGTGACAACTTCCCACAGTCAAGCAGCAGAAGCAGCGGTATGTGGTGGCAGAACGGCTTCTGGATCGGCCTCACTGACACAGTAATAAAAGGAACTTGGGCATGGGTTACCAATGTGACTGAGACTGAAACAATGTGAGCATGTCACAGACTACTAAATCTTTCTATTGGTTACCATAGCTTACTATAGTCATGACTGACAAATATGGTGGAACTAAATTCTTCTTCTGAATGATTATAATTTCTTCAAGGTACTGGATAGAAGGACAGCCTAACCAAAGTGGGCCTCAGAGTGGGAAATGTGCTGCTTTATATTACCACTCTGACACCAGGAGGACATGGTATAATGGACACTGCCATGACCATCAGTTCAACTGGATATGTGAGATGGAGCCAAAGAAGATTTGATGTCTCTGGAGTGGAAATCAGAAGACCAGGACGGATCATTTGCGTCCAATGCAAAACTGTTAAAATAAACCAATTATCATCCACGTTGTATTTGATCATTTCCAAGCTTTGCACTTCTACAGGTTTATGTGGAATAACAATGGACAGCTGTGTGCACTGTTGGTATACAGTAGAAACAATGGGGACCACAAACACACACCTACTCATTTACCCATGGAACCATTTCATTAACTTGTTGATTCCCCTGGTAGCCCATACCCATAACTGAGAGACCAGGAAAAACTAAACTACAAATAGTTTTTTCTGGCAATCGGGAAATGATGCAGCTTTCCAAATTACCTGCAATCCCCGTTAATATTTAACAAGTTCACTAGATTTTCTGTTTGTTGTGTTACACAGACAGATGCACAGGGGGCAATGACCTGACAAATAACCTCTTGCAGATGGTCACATCAGACTGCTCTCATCTCGTCTCAGCAGTCAAAATGGAGGGCAAAGAAAATTCAGGTGGCACGTTTAGCAAACTGGTTTGTGAAGAGGACATTGTTGCAGATGAGCACCCTCTCTACTCAAACCAAGAGAAGCAACAAGGTATAGTGGATGAAAGATGAATTAATGACTTGGTACAACAAAAATCTGTTTATGTTTAACATGCTGTGTGTGTCATATTCTAAAAATAGTTATGCTTTAAACGTTACATTTCGATCACTGTTTATCATCATCAACATCAACATCATAGGCTGTCCTGTAGGGTGTTATAAACTCATTTATTTTGGTTATTTCTTTCCATTTGTCAACTGCCTGAAGTGTATATGAGGCTAATGCTGATCCATCACGTCTTTGTGTAGTGTCCATGTCTGTGGTGAGACCGGAATCCATTCTGAATCATTACAGGCTGCTTGCAGTGAGCCTGGCGGTGCTCGCTGTCATTCTTTTATTCGTGGATATTGGCCTGGGAGTCTACTGTAAGTCACTGTTATCAAATAAGGCACTTCTTTATTTTCAATATGGTTTTGTTCACTAGCTGTGAGGTGACATTTGATTTGTTAAAAGTTCCAATCCAAGTAACAAAACTAAAGTCAACAGAAGAGGCACAGCTATTGAACATTGATATGAACATGATTTACTTTAAAGCTGCTTTGAGTAATATTGCTAATGATAAGTGTGTACCATGCAGGCTGACACAATTACTTGACATGGTGGAGTATTTAGCATCTGAAGAGACAGATATTTCCCTCAGGAGCTGACGGAGCCCAAAACACAGCTCAGAGGAAAATGAACATTGATCTGAAATTCATCAGTAGACACACACACACACACACACACACACACACAAACACACACATGCATACACTCTGCTACAGAGGTTGGCTAAAAGGTTTGCTTTAAAAACTAAAGGTTTCTGGTAACTTACTGCTTTTTTCAGCCAAGAAAAGGTACTGTTATTCTTTAGATGTGTAAGAGAGAACACAGTCAGCTAGTGATAGGACTCTAAACACAGGGGACACCAAACATTCCTATTTAAGCTCCACAGCACCCTGCTGTGAGCTGATGCTGTATGACACCTTGTGAAGATTACATACACAATTAAAAAAATCTATAAATCAAATTCTAAACTTTGTGTAGTTGGAAAGTGAATAGTGAATAATTTACCGATATCAAGATTGAAAAGATGAAAATGTCTGAACTGGTATAAATGCCTGCAGACTAATAATTCTATTATAGAAATGTTGTTCTATTAATTTATACAATACACCAGGTAAGTATATGTGTATGTGCACAGAAAAGGGAGTAAACAGGTATAATGCTTTTTAAAAACTCCAGCTGACTACTCAGCTACAGTAACACCATCTCTTCACCACGTACAGACAGAAAGCTTACTGGCGACTACCATCTAATAACGGACATCAGCAGTGAGCTGGCCAAACTGCAGGCTACTTACAACACTGCAGTCCAAAGCAAGGACGAAGCCAAGAAGCAGCTGGCAAAAGAAATCTATGAGCAGCAGCTGACTAAGTGGGAATTTGACCATCAGAACAGCAGATCCAAAGACTATGAAAAGCAGAAGGACAAAATCCAATTGGAAATTGCAACGCTGAAATCCCACATGCCAATGCTTAGTGAGAGCTTCTTTCATTATTATTTGTTGTTTATGTCATCAAATTATTAAATACCTAATTATTGTCAACTAAACAACAAACTATTTTTTTACTTTCAGAGGAGGGCTGCAGACATTGTTTCCCCAGATGGACTTATCTTAACTCAATGTGTTACTACCTGGATTTCTCGGACACTGATTTACGAAGATCATGGCATGACGCCAGACAGTTCTGCATTAAGCAAGGAGGCGACTTGGCAATAATAGACAGCAAAGAGAAACATGTAAGACTGGACATTTAGTCAGTGCACTGACATTTCTGAATGAAAAATGCACCTCCATGTTTGTCTTTTATATTGCTTTTTATTTGATTTTTGAGCAATAAAACTGGTCTGTATTGCAGGGGATGCAACAAAATAAATGAACATGTGTGTATTTTTCCGGTTTTGTCAGCTGGTGGTAAGTGAATTGATCACCAATTACCACACCTTAAGACGCGGATCCCTGGGTGGCTTCTGGATTGGACTGAGAGACGTAGAGGAGGAAGGGACTTGGAAATGGCTGGATGGGAGAATATTGACTGAGGGGTAAACAGTTACACACATCACATACATACTAAAGAAACTGACTTAAATACTGTCATTGTGGGAACAGGGTTGTAAAA
This sequence comes from Psettodes erumei, assembly GCA_016785225.1. NCBI lineage: Eukaryota > Metazoa > Chordata > Actinopteri > Pleuronectiformes > Psettodidae > Psettodes > Psettodes erumei. The sequence goes on from JAFBJZ010000383.1 coordinate 1,253,071, forward strand.
TGTTGTGAAAGCTCACTCGCATACTTTTGGTCATCAAAGTAATTCACTGTCAGTGTTGACAGTGTAGCTCAGCAAAGTAACATGCCATTTGCTTCAGGTACTGGAATGATGGAGAGCCAAACAACCTCAATGACGAGGACTGTGCAGCTACGTTTCCCAGGAACAACCCCTTTAAGGCCTGGAATGATGCTCAATGCAGTTATAACCTGAAATGGATATGTGAAATTGCTCCACGAATGTCCATGAATTAACATAATAAAGAAACATTACATTTATAGTTTAATTGTTTGAATGAACTGTTAACCCCCAGCTTGTTCTTTTTATTGTCATGTCAGTATTTGCTCTACTACTATTTGCTTTCGACTGCAAAATGGTAAACGGGGATAAAACATGTGATATATGACATTGAATACAAAATATTGGTTCATTATTTTTAGTGTAATAAATAACCATGTATACATGTATCAGTACCGTCCACTAGTTTACCAGTTTATCTGGAAAATTTACACCTTCAGATAACTTACCGTACATACCGCAGATCATATGATGTGTATGATGTATGGTATAAGTCATGTAGAGCAGCATTTGCAGTGTGAATTGCAGAGCTAGTGGTGAGTTATGTTAAATTTGGAAATGTCACAGACATCTTTACAATGTCCCGCCCACACACACACACCACACACACACATTTTGTACATTGTGAATTATAATAATGAAATTAATTTGAGTAGAATTAAACGTTCATGATGAAGGATATATGTCAAGAGTCCCAGAAAAAGCTCAGCTGTAAATTGTGATGTTAATTACAGAGATACTCGGGAACTAACCATAGACGTCGTCAACAACAGCAGGAACACCTGCACCCACCTACGCCCACCTGAACCACCTGTTCCTAATTAACCTATCTGACAACAGAGTGTAGCCTGTAATACAGGCCCTGTATTACAGTCTCACCTGGTCCAGGGTTTCAAGTAATCCTGCTAACAAGCAAACAAACAGAGCGACGGATCCAACAACAGCCTCCTTCTCCCTGCGGAGGTAACTAGTGCTCATTTGTTGATTTCCATGCCAGAATAACCTGCCAATCTTTTAGCATTTCATTGTCTTGAGGCCTGATGGCCACCACTGTAGTGCAGCATCGATGATCTCTTGCAACATTAATTAAATCACACCATTCTTCCAAAGTGCGCTTGCTGGATGTTCACAGCATGGCAAAGTGCTGTTGAAGTTGCTTGAGAAGCTGTTGAGTGTCGACGTGTTCGGGAAATGCATCCTCAGACTTTTGGGCTGCGATGTAGCTGCTCTGAAGGTCTCCAATCTGGACACAGATGTATTGTTTACTGACTTTTCACCTACTCCACAGTGTAGATGTTCAGATGAATAAATAGTAATGAATTACCTTTTCAGAAAGAATGGAGAGATTGAAGTGTGGCTCATACATGTGAGGGGCCAGTGATGCAGCAGTCTGTAGGAAGGCTTTAGACTGGATCAAAGAAAGGACAATCACTTAAATTGTCAACATTTTTACAATTTAATTAAAATTTAAGTGAAAAGAACTCTTAGCTAATTTTCACCTAATCTTGTCATTTTATAGGCAGTACATGAAAATCTGACATTAAATTTCTCACTGCAGTTTGCACAGCTCGCCTCCACCTCCTCTACGCCAGATGACACATTTTACATCGCTTGACAGATGACAGAGATCTGGCCTGATTCACGGACTGTACAATATTTTGCTATCTTGTTCGATCAGTGGCAGGTTAAAATTGTCTTGTTTTGTGATTTACTGGAAAATGTACAGCACATGAACAGCTTTTATGATACAATGCACTCAGACTTAGGACAACTAAAAAAATAAAATCACATGTATCCTGTTTGACATCTAAACATCCCTGTACAGTATTCGTCTTAGTCCTGATTCTGATGGCTGGCAACTAGCTGCATGCGATGATCAGCCCTGGGAGCAGAACTTACCTGTTCAATACGACCTTTGCGCAGCTCCAGCACAGCCAAGTTGTTGTAGGCCTCTGCATGGTCATTATTGAAAGCCAAAGACAGTTTGAAGCACTGATAGGCCAGTGTCAGGTCCCCTATGCCCTGTAGAAAGAACATGTGCACTTTGAACCAGGTTGTTTGTGTGTCAGCAATTTTTGAAAAAAGTCAACATTTGGTTTATTTGAACTCTAAACTACATGAAGAAGAGGCACATAATATTATGTGAATATTAATACACTTTATTAAATCATCACATATTCTGCATTATCTTTGGGAATTGCCAACTCACCACAGCCACATGTCCTATGTTGTACCAGACATCAGCCTGTTCTTCATCATTGTCCACTAAGGACAAAGCCCTCTCAAATGAGGACAGAGTCATGTCATACTGCTGGGCGTAGAAGCAGCACAGGCCCAGGTTGTTGTACAGCTGGCAGTTATACACCCCCATCTGGAGCAGCCGTCTAACAAAGGGAGAAGCATATTGAATCACAGATGGGATATAGCTTCTCATTGCTTATACTGTAACAGTACATTATATAAATTAAATAACAAACTTAGTCTGACCTATAGAACCGTAGTGCTATCTCTGGCTGGTCAGTGTAGAAGTGATTGCTGCCTATACAGGCTATAGCTTCCACATGAGTGTTGTCCTGCTTCAGGACATCTTTGTAGTACTCTGTGGCTGATGAAATGTTGTTCATCTCCTGTGAGAATTATCACATTATAGACAATAAATATAGTTTCTCATTTGTTTCAGCAGGTGTATGTTGAGAGTGGCATAAGGTTGAGTCTATTGTGAAGATCCAGGTGACATACTGCACCTCATGAATCCGAGCGATTCCTGTTAGAAGGGTGACCTCACCGGGGAAGTGGTCCAAGCCTTGTTTGAAAAGGTTGAGTGCTGTTATTGGTTGATCAAGGCGCTGGTAAACCTAAGGGGAAAAAAAACATTCATTTCATTCAGGATGAGTCAGGAGTAATTTCCACTGCTGCAAGAAGGTGGTAACGTGATGCACCTCCATCAGTACCTTTGCCAGGTAGAGATATGTATCCACCACCTCTTGGTGGTTGAGAGCTGATCGAAACTGTTTTTCTGCTTCTCGATATAAACCAAGCCTGCAAAGGTCAGAAATATCAGTCACCATATAGATTAACAAAATGCAACTTTTAGAGATGTCAGTAATGCTTAGCTCAAATGTTGTGGCTGTTTACTTGCCTGTAGTAACATTTTCCCAGTTGAACTTTCCACCACCAGTCTTTAAACTTAGCATGTTCAGTCGCTTGGGCAGCCAAATCCAGAGCCTGGTCGAGAAATATGTAGTTTTTGATGCATGACTAACAGTCAACCATTTCTCTTTATACTGTGAAATTATGCAGCACTTACATTTTTCACATCATTTTCATGATGGAAGATGTACTCAAACAGTGTCTGAGGAGGGAAATGATTATTGACATGTAAGAAAAAGCAAGCAATGATTCTGATTAATTCTGCAAGTCACAGTCTCAGTCTTACCCTGGACATACTGGGCTTCTGGGAATACTTAGCCAGATTTAGTCTTGACAAGTTAATAAATGGTCCATCTGGATTGGTTAGCATTGAAGCCTGGAGAGACATTGAAACAAAAGTTCATGCTAAAGACACTGTCTTCTTAACAATAACTAAAACATATTTATAATGTATAATGAAAGATAGATTTTTTTTAAAAAATCAGTCTAAGTGATCATATATGAAGCCATAGATGAAAATTCTATACAAGTACACACATAAAGATCTTTTTTATTTGTTGGGAAAATATGTTTCCTACATGCACACACAACCAGTATGTCTCTTATGTCTCTCTTTCAGGGATGTTTACTCACTGTTTTCAGACGGATGAATCTACCAGAAGCACTAGTAACAGGCCGGGCAGTGCTTGCAGTGCGTGGAGTTTTGATGGCTTGCTCCATTGTCCCAGGACGCCCTGACTGTGTGCTGGGTCTCACAAATCCTGTGATAGGATGCCCCGACTGTGTCATGGGCCTGGAATCCAGAAAAGAAATTCAGATCAGCCATCTCTTACTTTAGTTGAAAATGCCATTAGTGGTAAAATTTCAAGGCAAAATTTAAAGCATTGTCTGGCAGACAGTACCTGACAGCTGGTGTGGGCCCTCCACCCTGACTTGTTCCAGGGAGCCTCAGTGAGGTTCCAGGGCCTAAGGAAAAAAAACAGGTCTTATAAAATGAACAATTTTAACCATGGCGATTATTTTTTCAGTTGTATGGCACTGGGAAGAGTTTAGACTTACGTGCAACTTGAGCAATAGAACTCTCGTCCAGCATCATCTCAGCAATCCCCTCCTGATCGACCTCAACTTCATCTATGTATACCATCTCTGTCAGAGCACAGGTTTTCAAGCTCCATGCAGCCTGTAAGACAAACACAAACACACAATGTTAACTTGTGCAAAGAGCCTCAGATGCCAAATCCTCCTACCACTGTCTAAACATGTCACATTCTGGACCTATGCCAAACTGTCTACATGATAAAGATGACTTAAAGGAGCAGTTGCAGCCAAGGTTACCTCTGAGATAGACAGGGGGGAGTCCTTAAGACAGCATGCAGGGAGTGAGTGAGAAAAGAGGATAGTCGGGGGCAGATGTGAATAAACTATAAGAAATAATAAAAAAAAAAGACTAAAACATGGTGAAGAAGAAATCAGTGGCAAAATGCAAAGTAATGTCCCAGACCGAGTTCTAACGATAATAGATAACGAGCCAAAGAAGTACGAGTAAATTCAACTTTAGCTAAATTTTATCGTGATAAACTAAAAGGATTAGTGGGATTATGCACCAGTTGCTACCGGTTGCTGTGTTAGCAAATTAGCAGGCTTTGCTTCATTGACAATCGCTAGCATGCTAGGCTAGCGCGGCGAAACGCAGCACGGTACCTGGTCGTATGGGTTGTCTTGTAATATTTTTGTGCAAATATCTGAACACTGCTGGAGTTTCCGCCGTCTGAAATAGCTCCACGCCAGAAACAGTGGGTCCATCGTCACCTCCATTGCTTTGGTCGGGAAGAATGTAGGTACGGAAATGGATTAACAGTAAACTGTTCGGCGAAACACAGGATGGCGAAGCTTCCTCCGTCGCTCAGCAACAGCAGGGAGGGCGGTTCTGCCTTGACGTAGTATCCTCTATAAAAAAGGGAAAATATAAATAAAAAGTACAGCTGCAAGCAGCGTTGAGAGGGCAACATAAATGCTAAAATAAATGATCAAAGGTAAAGATGAAAATTAAATGGGAACACCAGAAAACCACTGTATCAACGAGTTATAACAATGCTGGGGCAGACATTTAAGGTAAGGCTTAAACTTTCTTCTTTGAGCTTTTTGATAGAACGGACTCAGGTGAGCAATAGACAATTCTTTATTTATCCTACTGAAGACCCAGACAGTATTTGAGTTTAACCCCCCCCTTTTTTTTCAACTCCACCGTTATTCCTTCAGGTCAGTGACAGATGTGGACGTTTAAGTGAACATTATATGGGTTTGTATTGAGTAAATAAAATAGAAACAATTAAAGAAATAATGAAAACCAGATAGACTAAACTTATATTGGACAGTAATAGTAATCCAGTTTTAAGGAGTATATGCATAATATGAATTCTATTAGAAATCTATTTGTTTTAGGAGAATATTTTGTTCGCTGTGCAGAAAATTCACCAATAAAAACATGGACTTAATGTTAAAAGAATCAAATTAAATTTATATTTCGTTGGAAGTTATCATTTTATAACTGTTTGATTAGTCGTGACGGGGGTGACGTCTCCTGCTTTTTCCCTCCTCTCCCGAGTTTAAGATTCTGAGTGGACGGAAGACTCGTCCGTCATCTTTGTGGGCGGTGCTTGCGGAATAACTGTGCAGCTCCATCTTTGTAGGACTTGACAGGAGCGTTGACCTGGAGCTGAGGAGCACCGTTAACCCGGGGTCTGAAGAAGTCCAAGCAGCTTTTCACAATGAACCCAACAGCTTAGAAACCTGTTTCTCAAACTGAGACAGAGGAGCTTCTAACGTATCAGACAGCAAGACTATTAATTCACACGGTACTCAACAAAAAATGCCTAATTTCAGCGCTCTCCTTGGACTGGTGGAAAGCCAGCAGAACTAATGGGAACACACGGGCTTAAAATAAATCCTTTTTGGTGAATGACACTGTATCGGAAAGCCTACGTGATAGCGAAGAAGGAGAGATACACACGGAAGCGCGGACATGGCTGACAGAACTGCTCCCAACTGCCACCTGAGACTGGAGTGGGTGTACGGATACCGGGGACACCAGTGCCGCAACAACCTGTACTACACCGCCGCCAAGGAAATAGTCTATTTTGTCGCCGGTGTGGGAGTTGTTTACAACACCCGGGAACACAAACAGAAATTTTACCTGGGACACAACGATGACATAATCAGGTAGTGTAATCATACATTTGCATACACACTTAAATAACAGCCTGTTTAAGCGGCCAGGCTCACAGCAGCAGAAAATGAACTGATAGTGTCAGTGTTGTCATTGCAGGTTTTGGTGTCACCTTGTGTAATGTAATATGATATATTTTTCTTAGCCCGTAGAGACTTAAAGGGAGCACACACCTACACAGCAGCCTCCCCATCGTTTCTGGTGTGTGTGGGGGGTGGTTCTGTGTCTTGCTCAAGGACACTCCAGCAGGGCAGATGCGTTGAGCCACGTCTCCAGGATGAAGCTCCCTTTGTGTACTACTACTAGTGATAACCCTGCTGCCACTCCACATGACATGTCTTCTAGTTGCATGGCTGCTAGATTTTTTGGGGGGTTAATTATTTGGGTTAATCATCAAGTCTGTATGAACCAGTTAATACACATATAATACACATATAAAACACAGACAATGCCGCTCATAATGTTTCCAGATCTCAAGGTGAAAACTTAAAATGTTTTTTTTTTTTTTAATTTTCATCAAATTAACAGCCAGAAACTTAAAGATGATGAATTTGTAATATTGTTACACTGAGCAGCAAATCCAGTCATAAGTGAATGTGGGAATAGAAAATATTTGACATTTTTGTAAAGTAATGAAGGACCTGATGATGAATCGGTTATCAAAATAGTTGACGGCTAATTTATGTGGATTGCCTAATCAATTAATCATCTTTTTTTTCCTTTGGTGGCTGGTGGCAACATGTTTCAGCATATTTTTAAGATCTTCCAAAGCAGTCTGTCTGTCACATTGTTCCATGATGATGGGAACAGTGAAGTGCAGATCTGAAAAATGAACATGCAGAGGGGCGATGAATTAAAGGAAAAAACAGAGAAATTAGTGGAGAAACAGATTGATGGTGCCCCAGTCTGTTGGACACGAGGGGTCACTGAATGGTTTGATGAGAATGAAAGTGATATGAATTAAGTGCTATGGCTCGTTGTTTTTTCTATTTTAATTATCTCCCTATCTTTGAAAAGATCCTTGGATTGGACATGCTTCTGCAGGTTGTTTTAACTCCAGACAAACCTGTTCTTTGATTAAAAAGAGCAAAGTAACCAGTGGTACCTCACACATGGAATGACCCTGCCTCTCAAACTGTTTCTCAGCGGTCCACACAACAGTGGATTGTGTCCAACGCTCCGGTGCTTGTGTTGACATGTATGTGTGGGTTGGCCTGGAGATGACTAGCATTATGTTCTGTGTCGGCAGTCAGCTGGGCTCCTGCTCTATTATTAATCTCACAATAGAGATGCTACCCAATCCACTGCCCTGTGGATGAAGTGCCTGACGTTTAACTGGAGGAGCCACTGACCGAGCCGTAGTGAGTTGGTTAGTTAGTTACATTTCAAAACAAAAATGCAGCATGCATTTGCAAAACTGATGAATACAGCCACAGTCATGACAGTCATTTTGAACTTGGCTCTCACAAACACTTGATTAGACCTGAGACTGCTGTGTCCCAACCAGGAGCAATCCTCCACAGATTCAGTGCTGAATGACCAGCGGACTGCTCTCACGTTGCACTAACTCATGTGGAATAGATGCTGCCTCCTCAGATAGCACTGCAGTTCAAATACCTCTCTTTCTGTTTCCCTCTCTCTTTCTCTTCTGTTTCTTTTTCTGACTGCTGCTGTATCTTGCTTTTGACTGATGTGTACTGAATTGGTGTTTTACTTCGTGAGTTAACTGCCTGGCACTCGTGGTTCTACCTCACCCTGCAGCCCATCGCAACTGGTCTCCCTGTCTGACTTGGAGGAACCCATAGGCAGGTTCTCAAATGAGTGTAAGGCTGGTGTGTCCGTGTCAGCACGCAAAGATGCTAGATACTCTAACCTTACTTTGCCTGTCTGTGCCGTGGAGGGCAATAACAGAGTAGACTGAGGAGGATGTTAGTAACCTCTTAGTAGAGTGAGTAAACTAATGTTAAAACGGTTATTTGCAATTCTTTCCTCACATCTGTTGTCGTTCCACGCTGCATTTATTCCAGTCTGAATCTCGAGGAGGCCACTGCTTTAAAAAACAAAAAAAAAGCCCCGCAGGAGTTTGTCCATACGGCAAAGCTTAATCTCTCCTTTGTGTAGTCATGCTGACATGTACAGACACATAAATGTGCGTGTTCACACATTAAAATAAAATAGAGGTGGAATCCTGATTTATTGTATCTGCACCTGAATGTTAAAACTCCAGCCGTGCTTTTATTCTAAATCTTGTCTGATTTGTGCTCCTTGTTATGACAGTGAGCGAGAGTTACTGAGAGGGTGTAATATGATATTGCAGTGTCTTGTTAACTTTATGATGGAGAGTAGCAAAAGTTATGGATTATCGATGCCAGTCCGAGAGAGAGGCAGGGAATAAATTTCTGTTCATATTGTTGAAGAGTTTTTTCATTCCGCTCTAAATAAATGATTTTTTTCACATTTAAATTAGTGGGAAGTCTCATACAGTAAATCTATCCGGTCAGCAGTGCAATGACGCATATTAATGTGAAAGCTATAACTGGCAACCCTGTTCTGTGAAGTCATGATAGTGTGCTGTAATATACAAACGCTTTGCACAAACTTGAAGCATGTGAAATGAATGGCTGACGGTGTATTCGGTGAGTGTGTGCGAATGGGCTTCCAGTCTATCACTGTTGATAAAGACCATGAGAGGTAACAGATATGATTCACATTTCCCCGAGTCCATCTTCCTTTGTTTTGGTTTGTGGTCTGTGGTGATCTGTTTCCGTAGATGATCAGTTACTCCTGTACTCCATCATTTGTGACTGCAGACTGATTTTTGTGTATTTTATTGTACAAGCTCTTAAATCTTTTTTTTTTACTATAATCATGACCACAAGGATAAAGTAGAAATAGCTCCAATACAAGAAGATCTAATGAGAAAACTGGAGAAAAAGCCACACCAATAACCTTTACTGTTGGTGATCATGGAGTCTTTTCCAGGTGTTCTGTGCAGAGTGTCAGTCACATGCTGAGGTCTTAGGTCTCCATCATCACTTTGAGACGCCGCCAGACGACTCCATGAAAGGCAACTTGCTCTCTAAAGAGCACATCTGTCTTGCCCAATTAGGATCCTCCAGAGTTCACTGGAGCTTCTTAGCACCATGGAATGATTCAGCATAGTTGTCGCCGGGATTTAAGAAATAAACGTGGACAGATGACGGTTATCTGGTGGCGGTGTTGTGAATTTTTTATGCAGATGAGGTGGAGGCAGCTGCACATGTCCTCTTATTGTCTTCTTATCCTCACTCCAACCAGACTTAGATGGTCCCAAACTTTAGTTCTGCTGTAGTGCTTTACAAGCGGATAATGACAAAATTGAATGTCACAATATTATTCAATATTGATAATGTACACGTTGATATATGCAGTGCTCTGGAAATTAATATTAGTGCTTTCAGAAGATATTTACACTATTGGTTAGTAATGTGGATACAGCGATGAATTATTCATGTTAATTGATGGTGATTATTTATTTATTGTTTGAATGTATTATTTAAATCACTTATGAAGATGTCAATGTCATTATTGAGTTCCAGGTTCTGCGTTGTGAGGATTTGCTGTTGTTTTTGCTGGATGTCTGGATTTGTTGTGACAGTCAACTGTATACATACTTACATTGTGAGGATCCTGCTTAGGAAACTGAGCTGGTCATTTGTCACAATTTCTTTCACATTTAATTTGATCCTTCTTGAGGAAAATCATCAAATTAATCAGTTGTTGGTCAGTTGTTATCCATTTAATATCAGAAGCGTGAGCAAGCAAAATGGGAAACTTTTTTCTTTGATAAATGACTTAAGTGGTTGCTTGAATATTAAATCAATTACCTAATTAGTTAATTGTTTCACCACTAGAATTGATAGACAGTACCCACTTAAGTGCAGTTGGCTCTCTGAAGTATTACTTCTGAAACCCAGCCAGTGTTCTGTAAGATTTAGGTTTAAGTGCCTGGTGTAAGTGCAGGTGTGTCAGGTGGCTGTATTAAAACACTTTGTGGAGTCCTGGGAAAAGATCTTATTACTCTAAAGACCTTCCCAAATGTGCAAATCCCCAACTTCCTTTTAATCCACTGAAGGCGAAACCAGACAAAGAGAACTACTGCAGGAGGATGTGAATCAAAGTTGTCTCAGGAGCTCACCGTATCACGAGGGACCATTGTCGTTCTCAATCTATTTTTGTCTCCATTCACAAGTCACGGGTTTACTCGTGTTATGGAGGGGAAAACATTTATGCCGGAGTGGGCGAAGGTGCATCTCGTGCCCCCCTGTTTGGCCTAGTAGACCTTTGTCTCCTCCTTTGCCGTAGCTAAGCTTTTCTTCGCCATCAGCAATCAGCTCTGCAGACTCACATCTACATGAAAAACAGGCCCTTTAATTGCTGCAGTATTTCGCTGGTTTTGCACTACAGCACCTGGCAGATGGAAGACAGGCTCATCAAACAGGCAGCAGCGGCCTATATCAAACAGGAGAACTGTGCAAGCCACTGCAGGCTAAGTCATTAGCGATGGCATTTAGCAGGCTTCTCAGCCGACAGACGTGTAAGTGAAACAGAGATCTTGTTGTAGCTGGCTTAAAGACTGCACTGATTTTTACCAAGTTGTAACATGGACATACTGTACTTATTGGAGCTGGAGGGATAAAAGACACAACTAAAGCAAAGAGCCAAACATTTGATCTGAGACCAGCTCCACAGCCATTTCATTCTTCAGCCTTCACATTTGCATCGCTCCGGTGTTGAACCAGACAGATTTGCTGCGCTGTACCTTCTTGTGCCAAAGCATTTTTTTTCCCTGCTGTGTCTGTCTGCATCTCAAAGTGTTCCAATCATTTTTTTTTCTCTTCCTCTGAATACTATTTTTGGCTGCGTTGCTCCGATTATATAATTCATAAAAAGTAAGATGAGAAATTGTGCCAGCCAGGTTGGTGGAGAGGTTTCAACAAAGAAGGCGGGGAAGTGGAGGTGAGGGGAGAGAGCGAGGAAGATCAGGCCTGTCACGGCTAAACCCACCTCAGCTTTCTGATTTGTGGTTACACCAGCAGTGTCAGGTCCTGTTTGACGACATGTTTTGAATTGGGCGAGGGGTCACAGGTCAGACAGAGAGATTCACGCTGAGAACTCGGAAAGCAGTGAATGTGGAAGAAGGCCACTTTCAACCCAGCGGGTTGATGCTGCCCAGCCTGCCAGGCCTGCCTGGCCCGCTGTCTCAATGCAGACCAGGATTAAAAATTCTGGAGAGCAGTTGGCAAAACAGGCAGTGTGATTATAATGGAGGGAGCTCCGTCGCAGCATGAGATATATAGGCCAGGACAAGGCAAGAGGAAGAATTGCCCAGTGAATCACTTAGGCCTGCCTGGAACGTGACTGTCAGCCACTGAAAGGATGGGTGGAGCTGGGGGGGTAAGCTTTGTACAGCAGGCTGTTGCTCAGCTGTAGAGTGGGAATGCTTGTAGGTGGGGGGAGGTACGCGTGTGGAGGGTGGGGGTTATGTAACAGTATTGCAAACATATGCCTGGTGAGGTGAGGAAACCCCAGATGAATTAGAGAAGGTGAAAGGGGCTGCCGCAAAAAAAATTAAATTCAGACTCGCCAATAAAAAAATATCTTTTTAAATATTCTGTGATCATCCTCTCAGCATTCATGAAGCCAGGCTGTGTGTGTGTGTGTGTGTGTGGAGTTGAGCATGACTGAGTTAATTGAACCATGTCACGTCGTCAAGCTGCCTTTCAGCTTCCATATTCCAACCCATCGCAGACTTTAATGTGTTCATCTCATCCCAGTGCTTTGTGCCAGGGAGGGTGAATCCCTCATCTGCTCCTGGCACACGCACAAACACATGCTCACAGATGCACAAAACGCTAACCAGATGTTTTCTCTCCCTCTCGCTCTCCTTCTGTACAGTTTAGCTCTGCATCCGGAGCGCGTGTTGGTGGCCACGGGACAGGTGGGCAAGGAGCCATACATCTGCGTATGGGACTCCTACACCGTGCAGACTGTGTCCATCCTCAAAGATGTGCATACGCACGGCATCGCCTGCCTGGCCTTCGACCTCGAGGGACAGGTACTGTTGAGACCCAGTAATGGGCGTTTTAAATGAGAGGAAGGATGTCTCACGGAGTGAAATCAACTTTATTTAAGTTGGGTTTGGTTTTCGGAGAATGCAGACAGAGCTGGAGAGTGTCAGCACGAAAGTTCGGTTTGAGCAGCGACGATCGAAACTCAGCTCCAAAGCTTTGGGCTTTGTGTAGCTCGGCTGCTTTGCTGAGTTTCTGAATGACGCATCTGTGATTACTCCAGCAGTGTTGGCTGGACAGCTGCACCCAGACATGCTCTGCTAGGGAGATTTTAAAGGGAAACAGTCAGACGCAGTGTTTTTGCAACTGCATCACTGGGCTTGGTGGCACCTGAGCAATGTTAAGGTAAGAGCACAAGGGAATCATTTAATTACTAATGGGAAAATAAGGACCACAATGGCATCTCCACAGTGGGACCATGCATATTATTTGTTAATCACTGGAACATTCAAGCTTTCTCCTTTGTAGCATTTTCATGTTTACCTTTTAGATAGCGTTCCGCAGACCTGCCACCAGTTAATGTTTACACACTGCAGCCTCCACCTCATAAAAATGGATCCTGTGCAGACCCATCCCCAGTCTTTTATCTTTGCATGTCTCTCTCTTCCTCCTGTAGGAGCTCTCAGAGCAGAGTTTTACCTCCTGTATTTTGCAGTAAGAGACAGGGAGATGACCCGGTGCTGTTTTCTTGGGTCGGGTAGAGAGCTGGGGATTTAAATGGAATGTGACAGTGTTTAAACCATCGCTTCTCAGTTTAGTGGCTCTATTTACTCTCCATCTCTCTTCTCTTGCTTTATCAGAGGAAGTCAGAGCCGAACTGAGGACAATCCAGAGGGATTCCTGTCGCCATTACCTTATCCATCTATTAAGGCAATATCAGGAACTCCACTGATGTTTGAGACATCTCTCGAGACGTCACTTGGAGATGCATTTGAGCTGTCTGGCACAGAGAGTAAAAGCCGTTACAGTTTCTTTTACTTTATACTCGTTGTTCTGACTGTTCTCTACATGCCACATAATGGTGTGGATTAGCACATATTTAAGATACCGTGACATTTTTATATGGTTGCTTGTGACTTAACCCTCAACAACATTAAAGAGTGTACAGCTCTGCTCGTCGCTCCGTGAGGCTGCGCTTAGGCACCGTGCCTTAAGCTAAACGCTAACATCTGTTTGAACGTGCTCACTGTGACCATGTTCAGCTGGTAAAACAAATACCCTCTGACCAGTTTTAGTTTAGCGTGTTAGTATGCTGCGTTTAAGCACAACTAATTTGCAACATCAAACACATTTTGTAGAAAATCTGTTGGAGACAGGGTTGTTCATCTGGAGCGGGACACAAATATCTGCACAAGATTTATCGGCAATCGAGGGGTTGACGTTTTTCAGTAAAGTGGTGGACCAACTGATGGAACCTTAGACATCCTTAGAGCCACACCACAATAAAAAAAATCACTTGAGTTTTGAAAATGTGAATTTGCTTTTCAACCCCATCACCTCATATAGTTTCACCGGATTTCGTCATACAGGGTCTTTTTGCTTATTGTTAAAACAGACTTCTTAAATACAAGTTAAGCCGGTTTAAGTGCCTCACCAGAGAATTCTAGCCATAGCCAAATGCCGATTCAGCAGCGGATCAAAGAGGACATCCTCTAACATGTAAAGTGAGCTGCAGAGGAGTGGAGAAGGATTTCCATAAGATCTGCTCTCTTCTCTTCTTCTGCTCCACTGCTGCCGCTGCCTACTCAGTCAACTATAGGAGGCTCCTCCAGCAAAAGCACTCAAATGTGCACACTGGAAGTGCCAGGGGCTGGACAACTGTTCTGTTCTGCTCTGTAGCCATTATTAGCCCTTTCATCGTGGTCTGCCATGCCACAGCGGAGGTAGCTAAGTTTATTTTGCTGTGATTAGTGCAACAGAGCAGAGTCTGTCCAATCTGTGATGCGAGTCTTTTTCCTTTCGCTCTCTTTGCAGTGTTTGGTGTCCGTGGGCTTGGACTCTAAAAACACAATCTGCGTGTGGGACTGGAGGAGAGGGAAGGTTCTGGCGGCTGCTCCCGGTCACACGGACAGGGTAAAGACTTTTCTTCCTCCCCTGCCATCGTCACAGTCTCTATCGACCGCCTCAATTAGCTATAAACGTTGGATGGACTGCCCGCCCAAAGGGGACATAAACAAGTTAGGCCTGATTGATTGTGAGCTTTTCAGAGCCCGTCTGAGAGGGTGCGTGGCTAATGAAAAGGAATTTTAAAAAGATGAAATACAGGCGGCTGCTGTGTTCTGATTCAGCCAACGCCAATTATAACACAACCAGTGTGTGCGAACACACACCTTTTTCTCTTTTGATTTTCTTTTTGTGACAAATTTAACCGTGAGAAGTCTGGACCTTAAGTGTGACGTCAATAATCCAATATTTAATGCATTGTCTCTTTTTTTCCCACAGATATTTGACATATCGTGGGATTTATACCAGCCGAGCAAGCTTGTAAGCTGCGGTGTCAAACATATCAAGGTACAGCCCCTTCCCGGTCATTTTACATCCTGCAGATTTCAGCTGATGTTCTCGTGCCTCATTAGCATAAATATCTCAAAACTGATTATGATTTTTTGGGGGGAATGGTGCCTCTTTTCTTTCCTGCCATCTCTGCTTTATCACCATGACCATATCAAAGCCTTAAAATAGATGTATGCAAATTCACTTTATTCCCGAGTCCATACTTATTAGGCACTTAACATAAGTAGGAGAGGCAATGACTCACAGTCGCTTCCCTCATATTTGTAGTAATCTGCACTGCAGAAGGGGACCATGACTCTGCTATCAGCTCCCCTTTCAGCCCTCCTCATTCAGCTTTCAAAAAACCCTCCACTGTACAAACTGCAGCTGTGCTTGCTTCCCTTCCGGGGCCCTATCTCTATCGCTTCTTTTTCACAGAAGAGTGGTGTTCATAAATCTTCAATGAGCTCATGCAGGGTGTCTTCAACAAACCTTCCCTTGGGATATGTGGTAGTGTTCCTTGAGTGGCATGACCATTAGGAAATAAGAGCGTGTTCAGAGCCGCAGAGGAAGCTTCTCTCCAAAACACTGGGAAAAGAGTGATTCATGCTCAGATAGGAAATGTGCCCATTGTGGCGAAACACTGTGGCATGCTCAAAGGGTTTGATGCAGTCGGGAGGCTTAGCCTACTGTTCGCATTTACAGTGAGCAGGGTAACATCTCACTGATGAGTCCCTCAACTCAATCCAGCTTGACCTGCCTCCACTCGTAGTAATTCCCCCTGAACTCTTCCCCTACCGCCGTGGCACAGAAACACCCTCCGGCCGCCCACACCCAACCCCCAGTTCCCTGCTGAATCCTCCAGTCTTTCTCCTCCTCCTCCTCTCTTTCCCTCCCTTCTGGTTTTCTGATGCCAAGGCAATCCAGCAATTGTCCCACATAATTCCCCAGCCTTCACCCTGCGGACCATGTGACATCTGCTCCCCAGCCCTGTGCTCGCTCAGCGATTATAGCACTCAGAGCATCCAGGAGATTTAGCCCTGGTAATCCACTCACTAGCAGGCTGAGGAAAACTCAACCTCTGGGATGAGGGCCGGGGCTGCTGGCAACGTTTTGCTCCTCGCACGCCTCCTCCTAGCTAATCATAAAGACATTTGTGTTTTGAATCCAGTCACTTAGACCTAAGCATGCCCTTCTTCAGCTCAGACACACAACACACCCAGCAGTCATTCACCCGCTGTCTGACTAACTGCTGATTAGAGGCTGTTTAAAGGGCTGTACCACTGGTTTTAAATGTCGTACCCCAGTGGTTGCCAACATTCTCAGGTCCCCTCAGATATATCTTGCCCATTTACTACACTGTAAATCCTGTATAGTTAACATCACAGTTAACCACTTTGATGCGTGCCTAGCAATATGTTTCACAAGTTTGGATACATTTTTTTCTGTGGTTCCATTCATCTGGACTCAACCATAACCATGCTTGAATTATGTAATTCATAGTGAAAGCACTGCCATTTTAACAAAAAAGAAGTACAGACGTGGAGCTAAAACCTCTTTTCTCTGAGGTGAGCTTGAGCTTGACACCATGTGGATGGATGGCAGCAGCTTTGAGGGAATCAGCCTCCAGCAACGCTGACAGCCAGTCATTTAGTTTTCCTTACAGCGAGCTGCCAAAGAGCTGACCTCTGTTAGTGTAGCATTTAATGCTCTGACACCATTCAGGGTCAGTGATCTGACAGCAGGGATATTATAACTGAGATAAAGGGGTGAGGGCTGGTTCAGTGCAGTCGCTACTGAGTTACGACCTTCTCTGCATTAATAACATTTAAAATGTTTGGGTTTTTTTCTTGAAGTGATGGTTGAGATGCCTAAGATAAGACATCAGGCTAATCTTGGGTTTAAGAGGTGCAGCTTCCATTTTGCCAAGGGACATGTTAATGGAGGATTCCTAAGAAATGACATTCAGAGAAAGCCACAATGTTTACCAGGTCTTGATTTCACCTTAAAGTGCTCTCATTTCCCGCACATTTCCATCTTTCCACTTTGTTCTCCCTCTGTGCTATTCTCCCCAGTGCCTGGCCTCATTATAAACCCCTCCAGCATCCCGTCTCCTCTCAGTGGCGAAGGGATTAGCCGGCGCCCGTGTCTCACTGCCTTATCAGTTGTGGGCAGGGAGGGCTGCGCAGTCACGCTGCATGCATCCCTGCTGCCTCTGCAACAGGCTGGGCCATGAATCCCCCCCCCCACTTGACACACTTCAACCTGCATGCACAGTACACCTTCCCAGATTACTCACACACCTCTGATCTTCCCTATTAACCTTCAGCCCCTCGATCCCACACGGAAGCGCACGCACATGCAAATGCTCGCTGAAGAGCTCAGTCGGCAGCTCAGGATCAGGAAAGTCCTCTTCTGTCGAGGCGAGCGCGAGGCTCAGATGTTTGATGGCAGGGTTGTATCTGAGGCTGCGATGCCCGTCTCTGATAATCGATCCCTCCTGTTAGCACACCACAGCCCTATCAGTCAGGAGGATAGGTGTTAGTGAGGGTGTGACGTGCAGTCGCTGTCGAGGAGCTCATTTGTGCGTTCTGTGACGGCCTATCAGTCCTCTGCAGATCTGTTCTTGTGTGGACAAAAAATGCACAAAAAACCATCCACACATTTTCTTGTTTTTCCCTGAGCAGAATCAACATGGGGGAGCTCTTGATATATTGTTGCTATGAACTGAACATCAGCTAATGTGGAGGGAGGAATAAGGGCTGTCCTTTTGTCATTTTCCTGCTGCTTTCCGGTGATGAGTCTGTCTGGGTTTCACGTGCACATGGCCTTGCCTCAGCATCCGAGACGCCCTCCATGAGTTTCCGCCCTGTGATCTCATCTCCATGCAGACAGAGCTTTTCTCCTTCGCTCTCTCCTCCTCCTCCTCGTTTGATGGATTTAGCCCTCAGACGAGGCCGTGCCCATGCATCCCAATGACCTTGTTCATAAATAATGAGCCCGCGCGTATGCCTGCGTGCTTCTGTGTCTGTGCATGTTGATCAGGTGGTTACAGACCCCCCAGCAACAGTTCCCAGTGTCACATGCGGAGGATGGTGGGGTGGGGGAATTTAAATTTGACTTTGCTTTTCGTCAAGGTCTGTGTGTGTGGCTGTGCATGTGAAAGCTCGGTTGTATCCAAATACTACATAATTGTCCATTCGCTCTTTCAGGACAGGATTACACGGGGGATTATTAGCCACAACCAAAGATACTCTTTCCCTCTTTCTGTTTATGTTCACAGTTTTGGAGCTTATGCGGTAATGCTCTCACACCCAAACGTGGCGTTTTTGGCAAAACGGGGGATCTCCAGACCATTCTCTGCCTGGCGTGCGCTAAGGACGAGGTCACGTATTCAGGTGCCTTGAATGGTGACATCTACGTGTGGAAGGGGATCAACCTGATGAGGACGGTGCAAGGAGCTCACGGGGTGAGTTTTACAAAATCCGGGTGTCTTGTGCTTCGCGGCAGCAACCGCAGGCAAAAGCATCTCGTAAACTTAACCAGGGTCAAAGCCGTGCACGCTGGCTTCGTTTGATTCTGCTCAGTTGGAAAGGATCAGCCTTTTGCTCAACAGGATTAAATGATATCTATGGGATCAACAGCTGGGTGAGGGGATGGGCTGATGGGGGAGGGGATAGTAAGTACAGTACATGTTCATGCCTGCTCTTCCACCAAATGCCTCACTGGGGCTTCAACAAGGTGCCTCCCTGTGTATACAGTAACATTTAAGACAAATGAGGCCATCAGTAAAGCTTTCCAGTAATAATATAAAAAACCTGTGTGACACCTTCTGCTATCAAGTTCTATGTTATCTTGAGGCCGCAGGAGCAGGTTTGTAATTGTGACAGTCTTGTTAAGCAAATGCCTGGTCGAGCAGCAGCAGCAGCAGCTGTGTGTCTGTAACTGGGGCTGGTTCTGTCGTTGCTCATTTGTTGTGCAGATCCTCACTGACAGCCTGTCATTTCCTCCAGTCAGGGATTTTCAGCATGAATGCCTGTGAAGAAGGCTTCGCCACCGGGGGCCGAGACGGCTGTGTCCGGCTGTGGGATCTCAACTTCAAACCAATTACTGTCATTGATCTCAGGGAAACAGATCAAGGATATAAAGGTGATGTCAAACTGCATTCTTTTTTTCTCCCTTTAATCTGGGTACAGAAAGGTTCGGGCCAAATGGTGTTTCCCGAGGTGCTGGCAGAGTTGTATGAGTCTACAAAACGTACACCCTGTCAGATGAAAAAGCCATTCTCTTTGCCATTTCTGTTCTTCTTACTAACATTTTCTTTCTTGTTCTCTGTTTTCTCCACCTCCTTTATTTGTAATCTTTGGACCTAACAGTAGCTAGAGGTGAAAATAGCAGAGGTGGGTAAAGTCACTGAGGGCGGAGATAACAACCATGTCAGTCTGTTCAGTCCTCATATTGTTCTGCTCTTCCTCTTGTCGTTAGTAAGTCCAAGCTCTGTTGCAGTTTTACGCCATATACAGATGTCCTGTTCACATATGTACAGCACATGCTTTCTCCATCCTATTCTTGCTGTATTACCCAGTCAGTTGCGGATCGGCTTGACATGTGCTGTCATTATATTTCCTGTTAAAATCTCTGTCCAAGTTATAGCCATATTATCAGCTGCTGTCTTTATTACCCCTGTCGTGTCTCTTACAATGACTGTATAGGCGTCAACAAATGTCTGCCTGCTTTCATGTTAGCATGTTTGTTTCATTGTTTTGTTTTGTTGTTGTTTTTTGCCTGATTTTTTTTTTGTGTGTTTATGTGTATGCGTTTCTGACAGGGTTGTCTGTGCGGAGCGTGTGCTGGCGGGGAGATCACATCCTGGTAGGCACGCAGGACAGCGAGATCTTCGAGGTGGTGGTCCACGACCGCAACAAGCCCTTTCTCATCATGCAGGGTCACTGCGAGGGCGAGCTGTGGGCGCTGGCCGTGCACCCCACCAAGCCTCTGGCCATGACAGGAAGTGACGACCGCTCAGTGAGGTGAAGTTTGAGTTTCAGCCTGAGAGTTGTGCTGCGGTAGATGCACAAGTATGGAGAAACCGATGATGTTATGTTACATATATTTGGTTAAATTTCAGGATTTTATTTTCAGAAACATATTTCTTGATTTCTTTGTATACATTACAAAATATAAAATAGAAGTACAGTCATTGAAAATCTTCTCTGTAAGGCTGCGTGGTTTTTGTTGTTGTTGTATGTATTTTTTTTAAATTACAATAAGAAAACAATTCTAACTGTCAGTGAGCAGTAGTCAAACAAATATGCAACAGGACAGATGCCACAAACATCGTCCCCTATTCATTTTATTCTTGCTGACTTTTTCTCTGGTTGCATCTTTGCTCTGGCTGTTCTAACCTTTGTAATCTCATCACTGCCTTGCTTCTTCATTTGTCCTACTCCTCTGTGTCTAAAGGATATGGAGCCTTATAGATCATGCACTGATAGCCCGCTGTAATATGGAGGAGCCTATCCGCTGTGCCGCTGTGAGCACTGATGGAATTCACCTGGCGCTGGGAATGAAGGATGGCTCATTCACTGTTCTAAGAGTCAGGTGAGCACACAATTCGACGGACAAATGGGAAATTTTGATTGTCCTTTAAAATGAAAGGCTCCATGATAAATTTCTCTGTTTCCGTTCAGAGATATGACAGAGGTGGTCCACATCAAGGACAGGAAGGAGGCCATCCATGAGCTGAAGTATTCTCCTGATGGTGCCCACTTGGCTGTTGGCTCTAATGATAACTCTGTGGACATCTATGGTGTGGTGCAGAGGTACAAGAAAGTGGGCGAGTGCATTGGCTCCAACAGCTTCATTACACACATGGACTGGTCTACAGACAGCAAATACCTGCAGACCAACAATGGGAGTGGCAGGAGGCTTTTCTATAGGATGCCAAGTAAGTAAGAAGCTTTCAATGTTGCAGCTGAATGATTGTGACTCCAGGACTAATATAAAAGTGTTTCTTGGATGTGATGTTGGTATAGAGCTGCTTTGTAAGATAAAATGTGTCTGTCCTCTATTGAGGTGGGAAGGAGGTGACCAACAGGGAGGAGCTGAAGCTCGTACAGTGGGCTTCATGGACGTGTGTGTTGGGCCCCGAGGTTAATGGAATATGGCCCAAGTACTCAGATATCAATGACATCAACTCTGTGGATGCCAACTTCAACAATCAAGTCTTAGTAACAGCTGACGACTATGGATTAGTCAAACTTTTACGGTATCCATGTGTAAAAAAAGGTAACAAAGTCCTTATGTATGTATGTAATATTTAAGTAGAGTTCAAAATATCTGATATTATTATCTATTGTGTTAATAACATGTTTCCTCTTGATTTTAGGTGCAAAATTTAAAAAGTATTTAGGCCATTCAGCGCACATAACCAACGCTAGATGGTCACATGACTGCCAGTGGGTGATTACTATTGGTGGAGCTGATCACTCCGTGTTCCAGTGGAAGTTTGTTCCTGAGAGAAAGTCGAAAGAAGCTGTGCACATAGCGCCACAAGGTGAGAGGACGCCGTTCCTCTGTCCCCGTTTATGTCCTCATTTACTGCGATGTGGGGATGTGTGTAAGGGCCGATGACTTGCATCACAGATATTACTTATTCCATAAAGTCGATGGCTCTTGCCAACAAGACGTTATTAAATTAAGCTAAGTGGTGGACACCAGTGGGAATTTTGATGTCTAATCAATCTCCCGCTCAAGTGAGGCAGAACAGAGTGTGCGGGAATTTTTTTTTTTTTTTTTAAATACGCGTATTCACTTTCTTACAGAGAGTTAGTTAGTTTTAAGATTGATACTACTCTCATTTCTGTACACTAAATATAGAGCTACCTCAAGCAGCTGGTTGCAAATCCTGGCACAAAGACAGGAAGCAGGGGGAGCTAACTAGCTAGCTCTGGCGAACCGTAACAAAATCTACATACCTTAACTGAACAAAACTAAATATATTATGACTGCAGTTACATGTAGCTCTCAGAAAAACAATGGTATCAGGTGCTCCTTCAAAGAAATTCATTGTAAGAAAGCAAATAATCATATTTCTCAAAATGTCGAGCTACTCCTTATTACGCATAATTAGCCTCTGTCTGAAACGACAACAATATTTGTCACTTTAACAATAAATGTTGTAGTCATCCCACAAAAATCTTTAATGTGTCACACTACATTTCTTAGTTACCTATAAAGAACTGCATTTAGGTAGCGTGCTATTACATAATGTGTACTGTTCATACTGATCCCACTAGCCTCATAAACTTGATGTGCTAAACCACATGAGAGCAATGTAGTAGATTGTTCCCTTCCTGTTCCCGTCTTTTTTTCCCCTTCAATGAACTATCGTTTCTGTAAAGCTCTACAAAAGAGCGGCCATCACATTAATTAAGACAAATCCAATAAAAGTGAATGAAGCTTGGAAAGTATAATTGCATTGTCATTCCCAAGTCATTCTTTTTTTTACAGAAGCAGAGTGCAGCCGTGCTTTCTGAAATTAAAGCACATACTAACCGCCTTTCCTTTTCATTTTCCTAATGGATCTTCTGAGTAGTCGCCCTTGGCTGCCAGTTCTGCTTATTGCCTTGTCTTGGCTTGGCTTTACTGTGCTGCATCAGCATTTTTATACATTTGTCTTGAGCGGTGTCACTGTGAAGCACGACTGCCTGATAAATGGGAGATGTCACAGTATTATTACATGCTCGACCCTCAGTCCTACTGAAAACGGATGCGGTGTATTTTTGCAGTGTGTGCAGTGGGAAACTCGTCTGATTTAGAGGCAAGGGAGGATTTCACTTGTGAGCTGTGATGAAACCTTGTTTCTGCTTTCAGAGTCCTTGGCGGACTCTAACAGCGAAGAGTCGGACTCCGATCAGTCAGACGTACCTGAGATGGACTCAGAAATTGAGCAGGAGACGCAGCTCACGTATCGACGGCAGGTTTGTAACAAAGTCAAACATGTAAAACTCGACTCCAAGGAAATCATCAGGGTTTATTGAAAATAGAGAAATCATCCACTTTCTGGCATGTGCCCAGGTTTATAAAGAAGATCTACCTCAGCTCAAAGAGCAGTGCAAAGAGAAGCATCGCATGATGGCCATGAAGAAGAGAGAGCGAGCACCAGGGAGCGGAGTGAAGCTGCACTTTATTCATGGGTAGGCACAGTCTGTAACGTTATAAAAGAGAGAATTTCCAATTACAAGGTCGATGCTGAAAGATGAATTTAAATTAGCCAAGCTTTTCCAATGGAGATGGAGACATCTCCCTTTGTAAGTAAGCCATCCTACTTGTCTTCTCCTGAATCATTCTACAATGTGTTTTTTGTTTGCAGCTACAGAGGCTACGATTGCAGGAGCAACCTCTTCTACACCCAGACCGGTGAGATAGTCTACCATGTAGCTGCCGTTGGGGTTGTGTACAACAGACAGCAGAACACCCAGCGGTTCTACATGGGCCATGACGATGACATCCTCTGTCTGGCTATACACCCCCTCAAGGACTTTGTAGCAACAGGCCAGGTAGCTGCCAGCACACCTAACATAGTATATGCAGCAAATATTTGCTGTTGCATGTCTGTAAACATCAAATTTGTCATGGCAATCACTTTAATTAAGTAGAGACTTAATGTTTTTGTCTATCCAGGTTGGCAGAGATTCCTCCATCCACATATGGGACACAGAAACGTTGAAACCCATGTCCGTGTTGAAAGGTTTCCACCAGCTCGGAGTGTGCGCTCTGGACTTTTCTGGTAACACCTGCTTTCAGCTATCAAGATAGGTTTAATATGTCACACTTTTTATACTCACAAAAGTTTCCAGATGTCCTGCTTTCACAGGAGCACAAAAATGCCTTTCACACATAAAAGAAATGGGCAATTTCACAAGACACCCAATTGACAAGCAACACTGAAACACACTTTTTCTGCCATCTTTTAGTCACGACAGCCTGACACCCTCGAGCTGTTCGTCTCACATCCATTAATTGGCCCCAGGTAGACACAGCATTGTGATCTCTACGTCAGTGTCAGTGAATCACCTGCACTGGATCAAACCCACCGGACTGCTTTCATGTTGCTAACAAGGGCCAAACTCCACTGAACCAAAGCAGGAGCTGGATCTGTCTGTGCTGTGACTGAATGGTCTTTCTTTTCCCTCCGCAGCGGACGGCAAGCGGCTGGCCTCGGTGGGCCTGGACGACAATCACACCATTGTGCTGTGGGACTGGAGGAAGGGGGAGAAGCTCTCTGCCATGCGGTTAGTACAGCCATGTCAGTGCACGCACTTGCTGGTAGGCCTTTTCAGCACGCAGCAGCTGCTGTCCCCACACCGGCAAAAGCTTTGACAAACCCTACTGTTAATTCTAAAGATTGTTGGAGAGCTTTTAGTTTAAATATGGACATTTATAGATGAGGGTTAAATTGAAGCCACTTTGCAGCGCGGGGCTGACAGCATGATTGATGGGGGAGAGGAAAGAAGGGGAATTACCTTTTAGATAATAAGGCTGCTGCACTGCAACACTTCACCCTGCCAGAGGCTGAATGGTTACAGTAGGACTGTACCCCATGGCCTTGGCTGTAGATCCATAATTTAAGTGAATTACTTTTAGTTAATTCCTGGGATCATTCTGATTAGTTTGGGTCTGGCTTCATGTGTCAGATTTGACAGTGTTTTTAGACAAAAGTGGCTCTTTTTCCTGTAAATGTACCCTACAAAACATAAAAACAAATGGGTTACAAAACCAATAACTGATTAAAGGATAGATAAATAGTAACAGGAAGTAGCAAAAGCAGTCACTCACGTCAGAATTTTTTCCTGACAGCTGAAACTTATTGGGGTTGTCAAGATTGCATGTAAAAGTCGAAAGTCTTATAGCTTAAAAGTGCATCAAAAATAAAAGAAGACATACTGTTAGTGTGACAGACTGACTTCCTATATCGTCCGAGACAATGATGTAAATGATTGCTGCTTGCATAAGATGTAAACGATACATGCGACCAGATATAGGGCGCATACACCAGGCATGTACATCTGATGCAAGTGGATTACCTTACCAGACCTGCATTATGAATTGCTGCAAAACAGGAGAGGTGTTATTTTGTCCGGAGCCTAATGTAATGTTCAATTTACATAATGTTGTTCAAATTCCTTGGCAGATTAAATTATATAACCTGGAAATCAGACGGACCCAAAAGGACCAAAATGGAAAACATCTGCATCCCAAAATAGCTTTGCTTTTCCTTTGTTGCTTGTCCTACTTGATGTTCATATTTAGCATCCACTCCACTGAAATCACCCCCCCCCCAGGCTAGTTTGGAGCAGTGCTTTGCGGGTTGCTCTCCTGCGTGTTATGGCGCTCAGGGACAGTTTAGAGTAGCATTGATCTCCTTTGCAGATTCCTCGTGGGCAGTGCAGCGAGGCAGGCAGAGGGAAATGGTGCCTGACAGAGCCTGGCTTGTAAACTGCCAGTGTCTCACCAGGTGGAAGAGGCGTGAGAGGGAGAGGCTGAAAGAGGGCATCATCAATGAA
Source organism: Psettodes erumei (assembly GCA_016785225.1). Lineage (NCBI taxonomy): Eukaryota > Metazoa > Chordata > Actinopteri > Pleuronectiformes > Psettodidae > Psettodes > Psettodes erumei. The sequence continues at coordinate 1,278,693 of JAFBJZ010000383.1, forward strand.
TTTAATGTTTGTGTCCATGCTTGTTTTGTGATGTGCAACTTGCTTTTGGGTTGTTGTTTTTTTCAGGGGAAGCAAGGACAAGATTTTCATCATCAAAATAAACCCCTACCTGCCTGACAAGCTCATCACAGCTGGCGTGAAACACATGAAATTTTGGCATAAAGCTGGTAAGACTCCTTTTTTATGTTTTTGTTTACTCTTTTTTTGTGTCAGCTGGATTGCATGAAAAGTTATGGTGGGATTTTCTTTTTTTTTTTTTTTACCAGAGGTGGCTCTTGGTCTAACTTCAAAGCCACTAAACTTTAGGAGTGATCTATCTCAGTGTTCTCCAGAAAATACACAAAATGCTCCAAATACTCTTCTGGTTTCGGGGGGAGATATTCAGCCTTGGCAGAGGTCTACGATGTCTGAGTGCTTTCTACTTTCTTTTTGTTGATGTTTTTCATCGGTTCGAAGTGCTAACAAGCAGGAGTGTGGTTATGGTCTGACACCTCTTACTGCGAGTTGACTGTCTGTTTCTCTTTCAGGTGGAGGCCTAATTGGGCGCAAGGGGAACATGGGGAAGACAGAGACCATGATGTGCGCCGTGTACGGCTGGTCAGAGGAGATGGTGTTTTCAGGCACATGCACAGGAGACATTTGCATCTGGAGGGACATGTTCCTGATGAAAACTGTCAAAGCTCACGACGGCCCTGTTTTCAGTATGCACGCTCTGGAAAAGGTATGTCACAAACATCTGACCAGTGAGAACTTTTTTTTAATACTTTACAAATATATCAGAATCTGTTGTATCTATCTTTCATTTCTGTTCTACTATGGTTCTGCTGTAACAGAATCGGTCACAACAACAAAAACAAATGTACTCTTGGTGACATGTTGTGCCGATATGATGCCCCCTGCAGGGTTTTGTGACTGGAGGAAAGGACGGTATAGTTGCTCTGTGGGATGACACTTTCGAGAGATGCCTCAAGACTTACGCCATCAAAAGAGCAGTCCTAGCTCCCTGCTCTAAAGGTACAAAAGGCATCCTCTTCTCAAGGGCCTCCACTGTCCTTGAATCATTCTTATGCTGCTGCGGCTCCACAGATATAAGGTCTTCTGACTTGATGCCATAATTCTTCAACTCTGTAGGATTGCTGCTGGAAGACAACCCCTCCATACGTGCCATATCTCTGGGCCATGGCCATATCCTGGTGGGAACCAAGAACGGCGAGATCTTGGAGGTGGACAAGAGCGGCCCCATCACGCTGCTGGTCCAGGTAAAACAAAGACAAGAATAACCCCCAACTCCTGTCACACATCTCCTCTAATATTACACAGTGCTTGGGACTCAGCTCGTTCTTCACTATCTCAGACAGGCTATTCGCGAGGGAGACAGTTTTTTCCACAGTCTGAGTAGCTGCGAATATGTAAGATGACAGCCGTAGTCAGGGTGAACTTTTTCCAAGTTAGTAAAGAACTGAAAAGTTGAAGATGTCATTGAATGTCTGGCCTGATGTCACAGTGGACCATTTCTCTAATTTATTTCTTGTCAAAGTGAAATTTTGATTGCATTGTAATGCACGGGCGCGACTGACAGGAAACTTTTGCCTTGACGGTGCGTTCAAAGACACTGTAAAATTAATAGCAGACTACATCTGCCACATTTGAGAGTCTTCTTTCTTGGCCTCTCTATCCTCTTTTTTCCTTCGTCATCTAAGAGTGAGTTGCCCAAGTCTAAATTAAATATTTATGCTGTTGTATGTGTCTGCAGGGTCACATGGAGGGTGAAGTGTGGGGCCTGGCTACTCATCCCCATCTCCCTCTCTGTGCCACTGTCAGCGATGACAAAACCCTGCGCATATGGGACCTCTCACCCAGTCACTGCATGCTGGCTGTACGCAAGCTCAGGAAGGGTGAGTCACTGCTAACATAACACTAACATAGGAGCCTATTTTCTTTACCTGTGCAGCCTGACGGGCAGCGCGCCGGTCAAAGGACTTAAACAAACACCTTGTCCTCCGCAGGCGGCCGCTGCTGCTGCTTCTCTCCTGATGGCAAAGCCTTGGCGGTGGGCCTGAACGATGGCAGTTTCCTCATTGTGAACGCAGACACCCTGGAGGACCTGGTGTCCTTCCACCACCGCAAAGACATCATATCTGATATCAGATTCTCTCCAGGTCTTTGCTTCACCGTCTGCATTTTTTTTCACTAGTACAAAACTCTGTTCAAATAGGCCTCTCAAATCAAAATGCCCTTCAAAGCTTCTGAGTTTATGTAGGATACTGTCCAAAAGTACAGCAGGTGCACATATTTCCCTCCCACTATAAGTTTGGGAGATGTTGCTGCAGGCCTGACCCAAATTAATGGCTTTCTATAATAAGGCCAGACACAGAGACAGCAAGAGGGGAAAGAGGAACAGTGGGGGTGGACAAAGCGAGAGCGAGAAACTAAACTCTCCTTCGCCTGGACACTTAACCTTAATCCACAATGCAACGGATCCTGTTCTCAACCTAACACCCGTGAATCCCTGAGAGCCTACATCTTACACTCGAGTCACTGTGTAAAGCAGAGTGACGCTAAGCTGGAAATTGGTTTTAGTACAGTTGAAAGGCTTATGATCAGTTCCTTTGGTTCCATTGATTCCTGGTTAAGATTGTTTTTGTGAAAATGACTACAACATCTCACAAACACCTCTTTTGCTGCCTCAGGCGCAGGGAAGTACCTCGCAGTGGCATCGGGAGACACCTTTGTTGATATCTACAATGTAATGAGCAGCAAAAGGGTTGGAGTCTGTAAAGGATGCCTCAACTACATTACCCATCTGGACTGGGACAAGAGAGGTAAACATGGTTTACTGTCTCAGGAAATCTTTATAAATGAATGCTTAGGAACCAATTATGCATTCACAATGTCTCTTTTAATTACACCGCCACCCTCCGGGGTCTTTCCCTCACAGGAAAACTACTTCAAGTCAACACAGGTGCAAAAGAGCAGTTTTTTTTCGAAGCGCCCCGTGGCAAAAGGCAGACCATCCCGGCAACGGAGGTAAGTGGGGGGAGAAGGCACAGGAGCAGCCGTGGTCATGGCGCTGTTGGCCCACATTCCCCCCTCATGATCAGGGGAGGCTCGGGGAAGGGCAGTGAAGCATTAACGCGGCCCACTTTTCACCAGTATCCTTCTAATTTTGGCAGCCAAAGTGGGATAGTGTTGAGGGTCGCTTTTACACAGTTAGACATTCAGACACCTTGTGAGGCACACAGCAGCGGGGAGCGTTAGGAAAATAAGGGTCAGAGACGATAGACGCTGCTGGGTCGATTCGCGGTGGCGCCTCAGATGTCCTCTCATTACCTTCACTCCTCCCTCTCATCTCATCATGACGCATTCACTTTCCTCTTTCCCCTCCCATTCCTTACACTCCTCTCTTGTGCGCTTGATCACAGGATTGCCACTAATTGGCTGAGACAGCAGTCTGTTCTCGGCCCCTGTCTTATTTTCTCCCGATTTACCCCCGTTTTTTTGATTTAGTACTGTAGTGTTTTAATGGAGACGCCTTAGCAGACTGCCTGGTCTCTGTGAGAAGCTAGATGTCCCCAAGACTTTCTCAATTGAAGTTCGTTTAAAACTTTATTTTAATCATTGGTCATCTGGAAGCTTTTAAAAGAAAAAGTGGAACTACTTCACTTTCTCGTACAGAGTTAGCTGAGAAGATAGATGTCTTTCTGATGTCTGTTCTGATGTTAGTTTAGCTTAGCATAAAGACTGGAACAGGGAGAAAGCTTAAAAGAAGGAGCAGGGAGCACGTTACTCCAGTGCGGACCACGGACTGTGTGTAGGGTTTAGAATTCAATGATTCAACATTGTTGATTGCACTCCTCATGGTGAGTCTTGCCATGTGCAGTAAATACATCTTTACCTCCTCACTGGCTCGGCTCAGGTGGAGAAGATCGACTGGAGCACATGGACGTGTGTCCTGGGAACGTCTGTTGAGGGGATCTGGCCTGTGATCAGTGAGGTCACGGAGGTGACTGCTGCCTGCCTCAGTAATGACAGGAAGGTGCTGGCAACTGGAGATGATTTGGGATACGTCAAGCTCTTCAGATACCCGGTCAAGGTAAGACGCAGTTCTCATTTCTTGGTTTTATCTGTTTTGAACATCTTACAACTCTTGTTCCTCCCCCACAGGGGAAATATGGGAAGTTCAAACGTTACGTGGCCCACAGCACACATGTTACCAATGTGCGATGGACCCATGACGACAGCCTCTTGGTGACAGTGGGTGGGGGTGACACATGCCTCATGATCTGGGCCCACGAGCCCGAGGGCCACCGGGAAATCAAACCGTGCGACAGCGAGGAGTCAGACATTGAGAGCGAGGACGATGGAGGTCAGAGACAACTCTCTTTTGAGGTTTTTTTTTAACTCGAGAAACATTGTGAACATCGAGAAACCGTCGCTGAAGCTAAATCTGCGTCACTTCGTCAGGTTATGACAGTGACGTGACTAGAGAGAACGAGATCAACTACACCATCAAGGCCTTATCCACCAATATGCGACCCATGACTGGTGTAAAACCCCACCTGCAACTGAAGGAGCCCTCTGTGGATGAAAGGTAATCTGACTGAAGCTGTGGAGAGGATTTGCTCAGAGGGCTGCACTTCAGCAGTCAGAGAACAAATTTTAGGAATTTCCGCCAGTTCAAAATATTGAGCCCCAGCATTGAGATAAAGCAAGTCCTGCCTTCTTAAATCAACATTCGCTGTCGGCCAAAAATTTTAGAACACCGGCAGTAGTTTTCATTGAAATCCAAGCAGTCCAGGTCTAGTGAATAAGCGTAAACAGTGAAAAAATCATGTAAATTTCAGTAACAGCTGGAAAAATGGACGTGTTCGAAATCTTTATACTGCTAGTACATCTTTTCCTTTCCTGTGTGTAACTCTCTCCCTGTCCCTGCCCTTTTGAAATAACTCAGCACTTTCTGCTTTTCTTCTTTCCTGTAATGGCTCTGCGTCTGTCATTATCCTGCTTCCTTCTTTAATTCCACTTGAAGACAAGGGGTGGTCAGGTAAGCTCTTGGGTTCGCATTGGTTTTGCACAGATCATAAAAAGTCAGGCAGTATGAGTTAAGATATGTGTAATTGTGTACTTGTCTGTTTGTTACTGACTATGGGATACATTAGGGACCATATCTGTATGATGGCCAGACATAGGGAAAATAAATCTAAACCATCAGCAAATTATTATGATATTAAGTGTAGAAAGAACCCACGCCTTTCCCCTTGCATTGTTTACTCTCAAGGTTTTTTCCCCCCACATACAAATTAAGTCTCTGTTTGGGTAATTCACTTCACTAATGAGCTGCTGCGCTGACTGGCAGGACAAACTGGGCTCAAAGTTAAAGTGGCTTCCATTCAATTTACTTTAGTGTCCACTTTAACATTGAGCCAAACAAAATGGACTGTATGAATGGATTGTACAAAACATGTTTTAATAGTCAGTTACTCTGGGGACATGGCCTCATTAAAATGGATCGAGAATTAACTTACTAACCGCATCAAACCAGAGGGAATAATATTATATTAGAAGTTTATACATCTGCAAGTGGCTGTCATGAATACTTTCCATTATTATAAGACATGCTTGTAAAATGATGTCACAGACTTTAGGTCCCTCGGGTTTATTGATTTATTGGATTATTGTTCCGATTTTCTTTTTTATAATGATGGAAGCATCCACGCAGCATCACCTGGGCAGCAGTTGTCATAGAAATGGACTTTGGTTGTCATGGCTACGCAGTGGCGCTGACTCTTGTGTTTTATGTCCTCAGTGGCTGTGGTGTTGTGTTGCGTGTGTCCACCAGGCAGCAGTGAACGCTGCGGGAAACCTTTTTTTCTAATTCTTGCTTTTCCTTTGTTCTTGCTGCCGTGAAGAGGGTCGAGGTAAGTCACTTAATGTGCTGTTCATTTAGGCTGTTTTTTCTTACCCCTCTATTAATGTGTTTGTCCTTATTTACGTATATGTAGTTAAAATATAAAGAGACTGGAGGCTCCGCACGCCTGTTACAGACACTTGATAGCGTTTCCCCCTCCACGCACCCCCTTGTTGTAAAAGAAGTTCTTCATGGTAGCAGTTTTTCCATACAGTCTTTGCATTATTAATTGTTTTCCGTACCGCTGTATCTTAAACATACACTGAGTAATTATAGATGCGAGCTGCTTTGCTGTCTGGTTGTTATTCACCCAGAACACCACCCTGTTGTCCTTAAGCCTTAACATTTCAAAAAACAACAAAAAAAACTTCATGTCACTTTGATAACTGTAACTCTTGTTATTTCAAAAGAAAAAAAAATGTACTAAATAGATTTTCCTGGATTTTTGGATAAAAGTCACTTTTTCATCTCTATGTCTGTAAGCTTCCTCCTCAGCTGACCCTCTTAAACCAGCTGTCTGTTTCAGGCCTCCTGTCAGCAGAGCGCTGCCGCAGCCGGAGAAGCTGCAGACCAATAATGTTGGCAAGAAGAAGAGACCCATTGAGGTAAGGAGGACTTTACATCCTCCACCCAGATATATACATGGGAACAGACGGAAGATTAAAAAATACTGGTCCCTAATGTGATTAGTTCAGCCGACAACGATGTGCACGCGTGGTCTGTCCAGACAGCCTCTCTGGGGACTCTGATGATCCTGTAATCGAATGATGACGTTCCTCCTCAGCCGGCAGCCGCCTCTGAGCATCTTAGTTGTCATGGCGCTGACCTTTCTGACTTTCTGGCCGTCTCCCACAGGACCTGGTATTGGATCTGGTGTTCGGTTACCGTGGCAATGACTGCCGCAATAACGTGCACTACCTGAACGAGGGGGCTGACATCATCTACCACACGGCCTCAGTTGGCATCGTGCTCAACTTGACGACCTGTGAGTAGACAGAGGACAGTCTCGACGGCGCGCTGACAGTAATACTATTTGTTACCTGAAAAGCAAACACAGCGTTCAGTATATGCTTTTCACTTTGTACGTGTGTGGTTTGGGTGTGCCTTTCTTACAGCCTGCCAAAGTTTCTATGTAGAACACAGTGACGACATTCTGTGCCTGACAATCAATCAACATCCCAAATTCCCCAACGTGGTGGCAACTGGCCAAGTAGGTATGTTTGTGAGAGGTTGACCTCCTGTGTCACCAGCCGCCTTGTTTTTCTTCCCTGTATCCTGGGTCATGCAGTGCCCAGGGGGATGAGTGTACGTGACTGAGAGCTGTGCCCCTCTTACAAGCGTATCTGTTTTATTAAGCAACAAAGAGCTAAATGATCTTTTTTTTTGATACATGAATAGTCTTGGGATTGTCACCGTATACTGCAAGTGTGAAACACAGTTCAGGGGAGTTGTGAGTGCAACATTTACTGAAAGTGGAGGCTTTTGTTACCAGAAGGAACTCAGAAAGTTTCAAAAATGAACAAATAATTTGGGCTATGTCAATTAATCTGATTTTCCTTTTATTTCAGGTGACACTGGTGACATGTCAGGTAAGGACCTTACAAAGTTAGCCCTCATTAGAATTAGGAAACAGGGCCTGTGTTTGGTATGAACTCAGTTTTATTCTCACTGCCATCTCGTGGTCATCTAGTGGCCCTCTCACAAAAAAGATTTATTCCAACTTCTAGTATATGATCCAACAATGAACGCTTTCACTTTCACGTCGCTCAAGTAATGCAGAAATTTGGCTGGGGTTTGCACATGCAGGAGGAGTGTAGTTGAAAGCAAGCATGGTGGGGGGAATGCATTAATGTCATGGTAATTGTTTTTTTAATGTCTCTTCACCTTGTTTCTTCCTCAGCCACATCTCCATCTATTCATGTGTGGGACGCCATGACCAAGCAGACGCTGTCGGTGCTACGCTGTTTCCACTCTGGGGGAGTGTGTTCTGTCAGCTTCAGTGCCACAGGAAAACTCCTGCTGTCTGTGGGCCTGGACCCTGAACACACTGTCACCATCTGGAAGTGGCAGGAAGGTAAAAAGAACAAGCAAAAAAAACCCCTCTGTGGATTGGTGGATTAGAAAACCCCACCACACGTGAGAGATCAGACTTTCATTGATCTCTGCTTTGTTCATCAGGTGCCAAAGTGGCCAGTCGGATAGGTCACACCCAGAGGATCTTTGTGGCCGAGTTTCGGCCGGACTCAGACACGCACTTTGTGTCCGTGGGGATCAAACATGTGCGTTTCTGGACGTTAGCTGGTCGAGCTCTGCTCAGCAAGAAAGGCGTGCTGAGCTCCATCGACGATGCCCGGATGCAGACCATGCTGTCTGTAGCATTTGGAGCTGTAAGTTATTTTCAACCTTTGTATTGTCTATTTTTGCTAAAAAGATCTAATTGATCCCAACTAAAAAACAGTTTTGCAATGTTTTCACAGTGTTGCTCACTCCTCTCTACATATTTAACCTTGTAATTTGAATCTGCTAATATTCTAAGCTCATCAGGTCCCAAACTGTCTGCTTAAATGTGCTGTGAAATGTTTGTGCATTTGCTCGCTGTGCTCCCTTAGGCCACTAGATTAGTGCAGATTTGTTTTCTTTTCAGAATAACTTGACATTTACAGGTACCATAAGTGGGGATGTGTGTGTGTGGAAGGAACACATTCTAGTAAGAATAGTGGCCAAAGCTCATACGGGCCCTGTGTTCACCATGTACACCACACTGAGAGACGGCCTCATTGTCACCGGAGGCAAAGAAAGACCGTAAGTGCTGTTCTGTTTTATTAGCACGCTTGATCACACATCAGTGAGCTCCAATATTTACATACGCTAGTGGATGACGCAGGAGGTGTTCTCCTCCACAGGTCGAAGGAGGGAGGTGCTCTAAAGCTCTGGGACCAGGAGCTGAAACGCTGCAGAGCCTTTCGATTAGAAACCGGCCAGATCATAGACTGTGTTCGCTCTGTATGCAGAGGAAAGGTGCTTCACAGATAATATGATTGTTAGTTTATGTGTCTGACTTTGCCATCTGTATTTTGACACGTTGTTATTTTTAAACCCCATCCTGCGTCAGGGCAAAATCCTCGTGGGGACCAGAAACGCAGAGATCATTGAAGTAGGGGAGAAGAACGCAGCATGCAACATCTTGGTGAACGGACACATGGACGGACCAATCTGGGGCCTCGGCACGCATCCTTCCAGAGACGTATTTCTGTCCGCTGCAGAGGATGGCACTGTTCGTCTGTGGGACATCCCAGAGAAGGTCAGCCATATCACCTCCAACCTCCCAACAACCACTCAGCCTGATGACAGGCTATCAGCACTTATGTGCTTCTAACATGTTTAAAATGGTTTGTAACAATTTGTGATGATCTGGTTTTTGCCTTGTGGGGAAACAGAAGATGCTGAATAAGGTGAACCTGGGCCACCCGGCCCGCACCATCAGCTACAGTCCAGAGGGAGACATGGTGGCCATAGGCATGAAGAATGGAGAGTTCATCATCCTGCTGGTTGCCTCGCTCAAAATCTGGGGCAAGAAAAGGGACCGGCGCTCACCTATCCAGGATATTAGGTACTGATAGTAGAGCAGGCCACATCAGCACAGCTTATTTATCTATTTATTTATTTGTATGTTATCATTTTTTATTTAATATGTATTAAATTGTCAGCAGAAAATTATCTGTCATACATGTAATCTTCAGAAAATAAACCTTGTCAAACCCTAGTGTGTATAAAAGAAAGTAAATCTGAGAGACCACAGGTCTTTTGTAACTCTGCATGTCTCCCTTGCAGGTTCAGTCCAAATTCTCGTTACTTGGCTGTAGGCTCAACAGAGAGTGCAGTTGACTTCTACGACCTGACGCTCGGTCCGCAGCTGAACCGCATCAACTGCTGCAGGGACATCCCCAGCTTCGTGATGCAGATGGACTTTTCTGCCGACAGCACTTACGTCCAGGTACGGAAGAGTCCCGAGGCTCATGAGCTTGGCAGCGAGGGGCTGTTTCCAACTCTAACCTCCAACGTCTTGAATCAGATATCCACAGGAGCTTATAAACGGCTCGTGTACGAGGTGCCGTCTGGGAAGCAGGTCACGGAGCAGTCCCACATTGACAGGATTACCTGGTCCACCTGGACGAGGTGAGAGTCACCGTGTTAGGACTGACGCGCACCATCAGTACATATGAAGTACTGAGTCTGAGCAGCGAATGTGTCTCTCTCTGTGTCCAGTGTCCTCGGGGACGAGGTGGTCGGGATCTGGTCCCGAAACACCGACAAAGCGGACGTCACCTGTGCCTGTGTGTCCCACTCAGGCCTTAACATAGTCACAGGCGACGACTTTGGAATGGTAAAGCTGTTTGACTTTCCATGTCCCGAGAAGTTTGTAAGTATGACTCCATTATATTATTCTCATTGTATTTCTAAGGTGTTGTTGATTTGTTAGGACAGTTACTGTAGATGTTTGTCAGATGAAGCTATTCAAGGATAACTTTAAAAGTTTTTTTTTTTTTACCTTTCTGAGATCTTAAAGCCACTTTATGAAGGATTTAAAAATGCAAGACTGAAGCGCCCTCCAGTGGTCGTATCACAAAATTCACCGTCATAGACAACAATTCAACCTGCTAACCCTCCAAATGGATTCATCAGAATAATTTGAAAATGCTCCAATCACATTAATAATTCATCATATAGTCACTTTCAGTTCATCATTGTACAACAAAATTTACACTTTTTGAACCTGTGAGCTACATTGTACAGTTATATCAGAGGAAAATAGTCTGCTAAAATGACTTTGTTAACTTTAATTGCATTTTCAGCTGGAAATGTCACTTCACCCAATATTTTTTAATACTGCAAATGTGTCTGTACAGTAAAATGTACAGTAAAATGATAAACCCTCAACAGTAGTTGGAAATCTGTGATGTGAAGATGTGAACACGTTGTCTTCTAGGCCAAACACAAGCGCTTTCTGGGCCACTCTGCTCACTTGACAAATATACGCTTCACGAACGGAGACCGCTTTGTTGTTAGTGCTGGTGGAGATGACAGAAGGTATGACTCCACTGGAAAATAAAACCTTTGTTTTACATATGACAGGAGCGTTGCATATTGAACAATGCACCCCTTCCTTCCTATGTCTCTCCAGCCTCTTTGTGTGGAGGTGTGTCCACGCCCCTCACTGAGGCTCACGTCTGGACCATCCATGCCTCAGAACGCCGGGCCGTCTCCCAGGGTGGCTCTCCTGAGAAAAGAATCAGCTAAAAGATGCAGCTCAAGAAAAAAGGAGGAGAACAGACCTGGCAGCTTGTAAATGAGGAAAACTAGAAATTACTGCCTCAAAACTAGGTGCATGCATATGTGCAAGGCTCATTTTCATCATCGCATCGGTACCGATTGTGAACAGGTTGGAGGTTGTACAAGCCCTGCTCTCAAAGCATCACATGATCACTGAGAAAAAAAAAGCTCACCTCTCTATCACAGTATGTGCATATCATTTCAATAATGGATGTTATTTTTTTAAATGAGTGAGTCTGTGTACGTGTCCCAGATGGCAGATTTGCCACTTGGCAAGCCTATGAAATTGTGTTACTATCAATGCCATTTTTTTTTAAAAAACGTGTAGCAAACTACTAAAATTAGCCTTAATCTGAGTGTTCTATTTATGAAGGTTTGGATTTTTTTGTATCATGTTTGTTTTGCTTTTTTTTGGATCATGTAGTCATTTGTTTGTTCTGTTTTTTTACTGGTAATTCCAAATCCTGTGGCCTTCCTCCTGAATGTAACATCCACTGTTATGTTCTGGATGTCAGCATGCCAAAGCATACTATGCACTGTACACCTGACCTGGTCACTGTGTTACCCCGATAGCTCACTTATGGTTTCTTTGTGGTCGTGTTGTTGACTGGTTGACCCTGAACCTCCCTCGGCAGTGTTCCCCCTCATGACTTGTACTCGTTTGAGGATCTTGTGGTTGATGGGTGTGCATGGCTTTCTGGAAGACTTAACCAAACCCCTCAGAAAACAAAAAGAACAGGTGTAAATTGATGTTTCAATGCACTGTTGCAATTCTTTTGGTCACTTTTCAGTGTGCTGCTACTGTATGATGTATTACTGTTGCAATTTCACAAATACGAATGGTGTGACTTTTCTTCAGCGGTAAGTTAACGTTTTGTGTAATCAGACATATTGCTTAAATGGAATGTTCTATCAGAGAAAATATGAGAAGTGCAAAACAATTTGCTCCTTGTATTGAGACTAATTACAAAAGAAATGTTGCTGCATATTATGATTTACATTACACCAGTGTAAATATCATTTGTAGATATTCTTTTTGTATATTTTTTGTGAGATGTTTCTTAAATTCCACTTTAATAAAAAAGGCAACCATGAACATGAGTTTTGAGTGAAACATGTTCACTGAGTGAAAACTACAAAAACATAGAAAATAATTCATTATGCTGAGGAACTAACCAAACCCATCAGTGCTCAAACTAACCTTTTATCAATTACCAATAAATAAAAATAGATCCCTGCTGCTCTTTCATCATTCTGATTCTGGTTGTCAGGAAGTATAAAATGTGAGTAACAACCTGCCCAGCATGATAAACTTGGGCATACTCAGTTTTTCACATTACAAAGAGAGGAAAGAATTGAAGGTAAAAATATCTGATAGTCATTTAGGTTTTATTTGAGAAGAAGCAAATACAATATAGCTTAGCTCTTTATATTCATAGATATGGCCTATGTACATATTTTATATACAAATGCAAAACTAAGCACTGAATAGACCAACACTTCAACTGAGTCTCTGTTTTGTTTGAAGACATGACAAAAAATTATTAATGATTATTCACAGCCTCTGCCTTTCATTCACAACAGGTGAAAGATTTAGTTTCACTGTTGACACAAGATGTAGCTTTTAGCAAACTGAATTACCACTTCAGAATAACAGATTGTTCAATAAAATAATATCCCCAGTTGCTAGTTTATTGGGCATAAATTTACTTTAAAGAAAATCCAATATAATAACACTGCAATAAGTCCTACCTTTGTGAAGATGATCATGTTCACTTTTTGTTGAGGTGTTCATTCTGCCCTGTGGTAACTGGTTATAATATACTAAGCTGAAATGTTTATTATATTGAATTGATTTTTGTATATGTGTATCTGATAAATTGGTAAATAAAGTGGTATTAATGCAGGGAACAGGGGAGGAGGGTCATAGTTTGACAGAGAAGGAGCTGCCACAGGAACAGCCATGATCAGCTTGAGGATTCTTGAGCACCAGGAAGGTAGAGCGGATCAGCTCCTGGGTGAAGTCCACTGTGGATCCTTTCACAAACTCGAGGCTGTCCTGGTCCACGATGACACCCACTCCTCCCTGCTCAAACACTCTGAGGAGCAGAGGGTGCAGAAGGGATTGGCTTTAACCAGAATACATACAATGTGGCGTTCTCAATGATTTCCAAGCCAGATTAGTGGCATCTTACCTGTCATCGTCAGTCTTACTACTATCAACACTAAACTTGTACTGGAACCCAGAGCAGCCTCCTCCCTCCACATGTATTCTCAAATACTCGCCCTTTCCCATGATCTCTCCGAGTCTCTGGATTAAAGGGTGGGGGCACAAAATCAGCAATGCAAATTCACACATTTACAGACAAAAGTAACGTCAGATATTTCACACTGGCAGTTCATAAACTGCAAATTAAATTAGAGATATCTTTTTCAGTATTATGACAAGTCATACATTAGATGATATTGAGGACTTGAATTATGTCAAGCAAATAAATAATGCGGTATGGTGGCTTGACTGTGTGCCGAGAGAAGATGATTACTGAGGCCAGCATTGATTAAGTTACTGACAGATACAAGGATTTTTTTTAATGAGTCAGCCAAATGATAGGTTATCAGTGTGGTGACACCATCGATTCCTGACCGCTGCTAATGATCACTTGCGCTCACATTATTTAGTGTTTCACCAGATACAAAACGAATATGAGAAAACGTTGTATACAGGGAGTACAGTAATAGTCAGACTCGAGCCTGATGTCGTGGAGTTGCATTGTTAATTCAGTTAAGAGTATCTGCTGACCTTCACACATGACTCAGTGAGGTGTACTTTATCTTCAGATGGACCTGTCACCGCTGGCTTCTCCTGGGCTGAGGCGCTGCTGAAGCGCCGCAGCCCCGCTGCGGGTTTCAGAGTGAGCCGGTGTAACTGCTGGCTCACGCTCAGGTTGTTCAGAAGAGAAGCTCCCCTAGGAAACATTAACGATGTGTTAAAATCAGATTGTTTCAGAGCAAAAGGAATTGTAACGGTACTGGCCCTTATGACTTGATACCTAGCGATGAAGGTTAGCTTGCTAACTATCTGCTAAAAATTCAACACAACGCTATTTCCGTCCCCGGAGATTTTCGTTCACAGGTTGAGGTTATTATCAGAACATCCCTAATAACGCATATGATATATGGGAAATTATCGTTACCTAGCAAAACTCAACGCTTTTGACTTTGACGCAGCTATCATCGCTCCTCTCGCGAATGACATCTTCCATAACAAATGTTGATAAGTTCTGCCCCTTCGGATGACGAGATATTGATTTCACTCTCATTGGCTAAAATTGCTGTCTGTACAAACAGATACGCCCACATTAGTGCAATACGACCAGTGATTCGTCCGATTACCTGCCAACAATAAGGCATTTGGGTTTTGACTTTCAAATTAGTGGGGATTTTACGTACCATGGTTTTGTCTTTCAGGCATAGTTTTCTCAAGCTGCATGCCGTCCCAAACGAAGACTCCCCAATCAAATACTAAATTCAAGTTAAGGTTTACAGCCTAATTGGTTTCTTTTATTACTAGAAGCGCTGACCATGCCAATTAAAGCACAGGAGATGGGAACTTTACACCCAGGTAGTTTCCTGACAGGCTAAATGTGGGGCGACAAAACATTCCTAACTACAATAAATAGGCGTTACCTCACGCCTCATCATAGTCGCGTGATACAGCGAAATAAAGAGTGGTAGGCTGCTAGCATTTCTTCTTCGGAAGTTGACTGAAGCACTATAAAGGTACGGTTTGTCCTTTCAAAGTCTGAAATATTGCTTTGTGTTATATTAATTTGACAGCTTACCGTGTGTGCTGTTTGCAGCATAACTGATCGAATCGCTTGTTCCCCGTTGTGTTAAATTTTGTCACCACTGCTACACTTGACAAATAAAACGTCATATGATTTAATAATGTAAGTTGACTGGTCAGTTAAAAGTTTGTTTAACGTTGTCTGTCGTGTTCTGAACATTTCCTCATTTTAGAGTCACGCAAAAAGACAAACATGGAGGTCCGGACTGGCTTGATCATTTCGCTCTGCTTGATGGGATTCACCTGTGCGGTGCCTGTAAAATACATGAACTGCGGTAAGTTGTTAACCGGTGACTCGTCGCCTCCTTTAAAAAGTAAAGTCTGGACATAAATTCTCCAGCGATTTTTTTTGAATTGACTACGTTTTATGTTATACTTCACACTGATAAATATGTATCCGAGAAAACCAAACTCGTGTAAAATCAGTCGCGTCCCCCGTTTTTTACCTTCTGTTCTCACCTAAACCGTACAGCCACAAGGCGTTGGTCTGGAGTCTGATAAGGGCAAATATTTTTGAACTACGGTCACGCAGGCAATCCAATCTACAAATACCAACAATGAATCATCTCGCAGAATATGGTACTTAAGGTTTACTCACACTATATTCAGGCCGGATTCAGTTTGTTGTCTTTAGACAGGATTATGTATCTCATTGGCACTGTGTAAGCGCACAAAGCTGCTGGAAATGGAGTTGAGTTTCTTCTATGTTCAAAACAAAAAAATGCCGAGTGTAAAGTAGAAATTAATATTGAAGTCAGGGACTTGTTTTCAAACATCTATCAGAACCAGAGGCATCATGATATACCCGATGATGATCCTAAAAGTTTTATAACCCCCCCCCCCTTTTTTTTTTTTTTTAAATTGGTTGGATTGGATTTACTGGTTGTAATGTGGTGGTCACTTCTAATAAAAATGGAGCACATTTTAACAAGTACAGTCAGCAGTTTGAGTGTTGGTCTATTTCTTCTATTCTCATGTTTTTCATCAGGTTCCCCATCTGGAAAAGTGGCCATGGTAGACATTAATCCTTGTGCTGTTCAGCCGTGCCAGTTACACAAAGGACAGTCCTATAGTGTCAATGTGACATTCAGCAGTTGTAAGTGGACTGTCATTCATTTTTTTTTTTTTTTTTTTTTTTTTTTTTTAAATGTCACCCAGAGTCATAGCATAAATACTTTTGATCTCATTTCATGTTTCATCTTGTTGCAGCTGTGGAGAGCCAGACAAGCAAAGCAGTAGTTCATGGTATTATTGCTGGAATTCCTGTCCCCTTCCCCATTCCCATTGAAGACGGCTGCAAGTCTGGAATCCAGTGTCCCATCCAGAAGAAGCAGAACTATCACTATCTGAACTCTCTACCTGTGAAGTCTGAGTATCCTGCAGTAAGTACTATGTGACTTAACAACAGTTATTTCTACAGCCACTAACAACTAAAGCTGTCTGCATGGTGTTTGCAAGTCCTAATGTGCCAATTTAATCTACATTTAAGGTCTTTTTTTTTAACCCTGAAGTAAAAGCAGCAATAGTGTAAATACTCAAAGTGCATTGCAAGTAAAATTTCAACAAAAGGTATTAGTGTCAACATAAATCTGCATTGTGTACATATTGGTTTAATTTATACCACTGCATCATCATTTTGTTAAATGTCATACATTGTTCTAACATCCTCCATTTTTGCATTTGTAGATAAAACTGGTTGTGGAGTGGGAACTGAAAGATGACAGCAATCAAGACTTGTTCTGCATCAAGTTCCCAGTTCAGATTGTGAGCTAAACTAGCAACGATGCCTCCAGACAAATGCAGGTCTTTGGTTGTTTTTGTTTTTTAAGGGATTCAACTGAGTAAAAACCTTTTGTTAATGATTCTAGTTAAAGATCTCATTTTATTCATCCATCAAATAGATTTTTAAGATGCAAATCTTTCACTAGTTTGCGAGACTTTGCAGCACACATCTTAAACCCTGATGACCACAAATAAAAGGTTGTGTTTTTGCTGTGATCTGCCTAAACAGTATTTTTTTTTTAAGAGTTGTGGATGTGAAATAATGCAGTTAAGGTTTGTGTGAATAACCCTGACTTGACTACATTCCACTATGATGCAAATGTCTTGGCTTACTGGCTGCTGTGTAGTCAGAAAAGGTACACACAGTACTTTTTCTTTACTAAAACTTTTGTAATATTTCTTACTGACCTTGTGACAATGAAAAGGAAATGCTAATAAAGAAATCTAAGGTGTACCGGAGTTGCACTGTGTGAATCAGTCCACATTAAGTTGATCTTTGTAGAATTTGTTAATTAGCATTACAGGGTTTTTTTTGTTTGGGTTTTTTTTTGTTTAGGCCTTTGCTATATACATTAGTGTGTGTATCAATCACTTAATGTACTTGGATAAAGACTGCCTGTGATAGTTGGCCCACCCCCAAAGTTAAAAGACATGTCACACTTCTAAGATTTTATTGATCTGAGCAAAGGCCAGCAGCAAGAAAAAAACATAAATGCAAAGGGAACAGGTTTTGTGAAAGTAGGCTTAAATACTAAAGTGGGATCATAACCAGGTCACGTATACAATAAACCAATGTCCTGATAAAGGCTGATCTAAGTCTTCACTGTATATAAACAAAGGCTGTGCATTGTGGCAAAAGTGAAGCATGACAAAAGAGATGATACACCTCCACCAGGATAGTGTCTTTACTTGTACAGCAGAATCTTGGGATGGAATGCACTGTGCACTATAGGAGCAAAGGAAATTGCCAAATACAAATAACCTGATCACTAATATGTAAAGCATAACATTAGTAAAACAAGTTAATGGGTTCATTATTGTACTTTTCTAACCAAAAGTCAGTTAAGGCAATATATGAGTTACATAGAAAGAATTTAGCTTTGGCTCTTTCACAGAGACACCTGCTGAAAAAGAACTTGTTGGGTGTGTTAAAGCTGATGTCAATCATCAGGTCACAGCTTTAGTGCAAGTAGGGTAGAGCCGGAGACTCTATCAATATAACTTGCTGCTTCTTTCTCAGATCATTTCAATGAATACAAAAGGTGCAGAATTCTTAAAACAATGTACACCGTTACAAGTTTGTAACATGGAAGCCAGAAGACCTTTCCACAGTTTAAAGTCAACACCGCAATGTTGCAAAAGATCCTGCACAGCCAATCCTTAGCAGTCCCTAAACTGAAGTGTCAAACATGGAGCCATTCAATGACATGAAACTCAGAACAAAGCAAAGTTGATAGGGCAGGTGGACGTCACATAATAGGCTATAATATTTGACTGGACTTAGTTTTTATTGGCTAACATCCAAATGCACCCACATCATCAGCCCCTGTTTAACTTGTACAACTTCTGCAGCATCTTGGTCCCCATTTTTATCGTCCATTTTGCTTCAGCCTTTCCAGCCGCTGAAGCAGAGCGTTCCCAAAGGCTTCTCTGTAACCCGGGCTCAACGTGTCCAGAAGTGAGTAAACAGTCTCGTGATATTGGTTGCTCAAATCCTCGTCCACTTGATCGAAAGCATAGCCCACCACCTGTTTTGGGAAGAAATTAGTGCTTGGTTGTAATACTTTGCATGGCTCAGGGTTTTTAAAGTGCATACCGTGAGTAATAAAACAAGACACCACTGTGTGTCCACTCTTACTGCATCTTACCCTCAGTCCTGCCTCTGTGAGCTCCAGACAATACCGATTTCCCTCTCTCGTTTCCACGTTTATGTAGGCCACGTCCAGTGCACTGTTGAGACTTTGTGACACGTGCATTTCAGTGACGGCAAAGAGAACATCATTGACCACCGCTTCTGCCTCCAATCTCATGTCCTTGACGTCGCCAAGCTCTACACAGTCGTCATCAAATGAAGGGACAATGGACTCCTCGGGCTGGCAGTCTATCTCCATCCCCTGTAAAAGAACAACATTACTGACAGACTCAGCTGGAACCCAGATTTTACTGTATTCTGTATGAGGGCTGTGTCCGAACAAGCTGTTCTTTCCTACTGTGGCAACAGTTATCCTGTTAGGTATTACATACACTCAGACAGTAGTGAATCAAATGAATGTCTGGTCATAAACTCTGAAAAATATGGATTTGTGCAGCACAGCACTGAAGTATTTTAAAGGTTGATGACTATAGTGACAGAATATCACAACAGATGTCCAAAAGAGAAGTGAAACACACGTGCCTCTGACTCTTCTGCAAACTTCTTTAGAGTGCAAAGTGGACCATCCTCATGAGTAGTGGATTATATGAGGAAAAGTTGAACCACTTTTTGGAGGACCTTAATCATCATGTTGAACCCACTTTAATATTCCATCAACCTCCAAAACTATAAACAGGTTTGGGGTTTTTTTTAAGTTAGGCTATATTACACGAGTGACAAAGAGATGAATGCAGATTTCCCAAACGATCTTGGTTTAATTCTTTGGGCCACCAAAGCTTCCATCATTGCAGGATCACTCTGAATATAACAGATGGCTAAATAACAACACCAACGCCTGTTCTTTTTCAACACATCCACCATTTGTCCTCTCGTGTATTTGTCAAACAAGCTGGATCTCGTCATGTCCCATTTCTGTCAAGGAACATTACCTTGTGCATTCCTGGCCGAGTCCCCTGCGTGTCAGCTATACCTGTTGTTTCGGAGCTTGTCGTCATTCATTCTGCTGCATGGATGCCTTTATTGGCAGTGAGCCCTCGTTAACCTAACTACCGATTGTGAAACACACAGCAACCTTCACTTAACTTGTCCCTTCAACCTTGTTGACATGTTACAGGTAAAACTGCAAGTCAAGTTTGGAAATACAGTCAGCAGGTTGGAAGAGTAAAGAAATGCAATATATCCCTCAAAAGTGCAGTATAAAGAAGTACGAAATGAAATGAAATACTCGAGTATCTCAACATAGCGCTGACATGCAGTACGCAAGACACTTTCCCTAAGTGCCACTGTTGCGGTAATGTGTTAATAATGTGTTAATGCGAGTTCGACGCTCATTGAAAAAAACACGACATCACAGCGACATCTTGAGGACTCTGAACAGCCCTCTTGTTTAGCTAGCAGGAGCAAAATAAGTGTGGTTATTGTCATTACAGTTATTATCTAACCAGTCCACGAGTATCACGCAAATGTTATGCATCGGCTAACAGATTGATCTTCGGTTGCTGACTTAGTAGGCAAACCTTTGGTATATTTTGGGGTAAACTCTGGGAGAACTAACAGCTAAGTCACTGCTCTCTTTGACGGGAGGAAATTAACAGACCGCTCTGAAGGCCATACACGTATTTCAATCACTTTGTATTGAAAAAAAGCATATGACATTACATTAAAGGCAGCAATCACTTCTGACTGCATATGTTAGAAAAATCCTTCCTCACCAAACTGCGTTCATTTTTCTCACCTCCTCGCTGGTTGTGTTCTTCCGGCTTGTGGAAGCTTCCAGCCCACTCTGGGCTCTCTGGAGAAGGTTCAGTCAAATGAGCGTCATCCAACGTCAGATAGAAAGCAAAGTGTTCGTGCTCTGATTTATGAGCAGTCCGAGTTTATGGAAGTAATGTTACCGCACGGTGGTGCTTCTCTTTTTTTAATCTCCGTTGGACCTAAATAACTATCCAACAGAAATCGTGACCGTTGTCCGGCGCAGTATACAGTGCCGCCATGTTATGTCGTCATTGTCTCATCCCATCCTGGAGTGTGTAGGCTCAGTCGGTGCGGAGTCATGAAAGTGTTTGTAAACAACTCAGTCAGAAGGTAACTTTAAGAGATACATTTACATTTTCACCTCTACCCACCAGTTCTTGCATGCCGGCATATCAACTTGTGCATATATATGTAACGTCTTTGTCAGCGTGCATCTGTCGTATGAAGTTGGATAACTTTAATATTTAGGTTTTGAGGTTAGCTAGCTAGCTTGCAACCTTTGCCTGCCTCGAGCCGGCTATGCTAACGTGCCCTCATTCTGCCGACGCCAGTGATCCACGGGTGAGCTCACAACGCCAGCCTCACGCTGGCTAGCCGGCTAGCTAGCTTAATGATATGCCTTTGTCTAGCCGACAGTTAGAGCGCAGTGCCCTCTCATAACTGCGATGACAGCTCTGTTTGAGTAAACATAGCTAAGCGTAGCTATTGACCACAAGACTGTGGCATGCTAAGCGCTATTTCGCAAGCGCGTTTGGCTAGTTTATTCTGGCTGTAGAATGGGGACAAATGTGTGCTGAGAATAACACTGAACTGTTTGGTTGCACTATATGATAGCGTCACTCAACAGTAATTTAAACCGGTTTCTGTCCTAAACTAATGCATTAATGGTCCTTGTTGTTTTCGTCTGTGTTGTAAACATTATGTGGTAAGACTCGTGTTGTGTCAAGTGTCAAATTACAAAGGGGGCACCATATGTGTGTTTTCTGTAGGCGCAGCAAACTGGAGTCGGACCAATTCTTACACACATCCCCGAGTGTCAACACATCCTCCCTGGTGTCCCTAATCTTGGGATATGAAGGATGTTTGAACTCACGATATTTGGATGTCTTTAAGTCGACAGGATGACAGAACTGTAACACCAGTGATAAATATTACTAGTATTAATAATAGCTTTTGGAGTAGCTATAGCATTCCGTTTGCAGAGCCTCAAAATCCCTCTCATTACCTGTGTACTGGACACCACTTCAGTCAAGATGCCTTGGCCATTTTCCGAGTCTATCAAGAAACGGGCCTGCAGATACCTCCTGCATCGGTACCTTGGCAACTTTCTGCAGGAGAAGCTGAGCTTGGATCAACTCAGCTTAGACCTCTATCAAGGCACTGGATCGCTTGCCCAAGTGCCACTGGATAAATGGGTATGTATAATACCATTGCAGCAGCAAATACAGCAGAATTTGTTTCGTTAAATAAATAAATATTTTTTGCATCTTGTTCCTCAGTCTCTCAATGAGCTCCTAGAGACAGCAGATGCCCCTTTTGAAGTAATTGCAGGGTTCATCCAGACAATTTCTCTAACCGTTCCATGGGCAGCCCTACTGCAGGAAAACTGTGCCCTAGAGGTCAAAGGTTTGGAGTTGGTGCTCAGACCAAGACCGAGAGTGGGTGAGGTCACTACAACATCATCCGTAAAAGAAAAACCTTTGAGAAAACTTCATTTTGTTACATGTGAACAAGTTGGCATTTAATTTTACTGGAAGAAAGCAACACTGGATTTTTTTTCCAGCATCTGGCATTGAGCCCATGTACTGGTCCAGTTTCATGACGAGCAGCATGCAGCTTGCAAAAGAATGTCTGAGCCAGAAACTCACCGACGAAATGGGAGAGAGCTTCCAGCCTTTTGAGGGATTAGAGAAGTTTGCAGAAACAATAGAAACAGGTAATATGATTATAATGATAGGTAACATTTTTACTTTGCTAGCATTTCATAAACTTGAATTCTTTTCATTTTCTCTCTTGCAGTTCTGAGAAGGGTCAAACTGACATTTTTGGACACTATTCTCAGAGTCGAACACATTCCAGAAAATTCTAAAACTGGAATTGCTCTTGAGATACGAATCAACAAGTAAGTTTGGACAGTCAGTTTGACAACAGTTGACTTTCCATAATATTGGAAAAAATTTCAACACTGAATCAGTGAATTCAAGTAAAAGTCACAATTTTATACTCATTTCCTCTCTTAAAACTATCATCAAATCTATAATAAAACTAAACTCAATCACAGAAGGGAAGATGTAGATGAGGGGAAGCATAAAAGATAGAATTGTGATTTGAGTGTTAAAAAGAATTGCACATAAATATATGGAAGATGTCCCTAATATGTAGTAGATATAAGTCAGTTGTTGATGCACCAGTTTCTGTAGATCTTTGTCAAGCTAAATGTGTTCTGCGGTTGGTTTTAGGATTGTTTACTGTGATGAAACAAGCGAAGAGAGTCCAAGTGTGAATGTTCATCAGCCAACCACATTTGCACATAAAAACCTGCAGATGGAAGGCATCACCATATTTTGGGATGAGTTTTCAGATGCATCTCGAGCTGGATGTAAATCTTCACCCACTCTAACGGTCGGTGTAGCGAGTCTTTGAAATTTGGCATCAGAAGAGATGCATGTATAAGCCTTTTTACACGTGCATTGCTTATTTTGCAGGAAACTGAGCCAAAGCTCTCCCCAAGCTGGAATCCCAAAATAATATGTGAGCCCCATCCCCAGTTCACGGAGCCAGTGTCCTCGACAACACCCTTTGAACCTGTGCAGGTTGGGAGCCTCGGTGGTAGAATCGAGTTGTCCCTCACTCTAAAAAACAACCCAGCTATGCCTGGAGCAAAGGTAAATGAACAATTTCTTTATTGTGAAATATAAAAGATGTCCCCAATTAAATATGCAATATTATGTGTTTGGGGTCCTGTCAGTAATCAGGCTATGCTTTGCTTTTCAGTTGGATGTTGTTGGACATATTGATACACTGATTTTTCTGCTGTCCCCTCGGCAAGTCCATCTTCTCTTGGACTTGTTTGGAGCTTTCTCTGGTGGAGGTGAGCACCTGACTGCTGACAGATGATTTGAATCAAACGGGGTATGAATGTTACCAGTTATTACAGTTATTTACAAATACAGCAAAAAATAGACTATTTCTTGCTCTTTGTGTGAAGGTTCACAGGAATGGGCTAAGGACAGGAAGAGTCGACCCATACAGCAGGAAGATGAGTATCGGCTCCATATGGAACTGAACCGCTGTCTGAAGAAGGATACGACTGTGCCAGGAACAGACCCAGACCTCTTTGAGAGCCAGACCACCAGAACTGTGTCAAGTCGAGGTTGGACTCATCATCCTCTTACCCTGTTATTTCTTACAAGTCGGATGTGATAGTTGAATCTATCTCGTGAAAATTTTCTTCTCCATTGTCTCCATTCTTTCGGTTGCTTGTGAAGATGATGTGTTCTTCTCCATGGCTGACATGGACATGTCTCACAGTCTGTCATCCCTACCTCCTCTGGGTGAACCACCCACTGTCGACTTGGATTTGTCACTAAACAGCAACTACTCTGCCTCCCCTGGAGAGTCTCCCTCTGGAAACGCAACAGTAAGTCTCAAAGTCATACACAAACCTAAAATGTTATGTTGGTGAGAACATAGATTCTCAGTGGCCTGGTTACCTCATCACTAAATGAGGTATTTAAAAAATGTTAAATTCCAGATGAACTGCTGTTCTCACGTAATTGGCATCATGTCTGTTTTTGTAGGCTCTGTGGGATGATTACATGGATGTACCACGACAAAGAGAAAAGCAGGCAACTGAAACACCCATTCAGTCAAGGGATTCACAACTTCCTCAGATATTACTGAGACAGACTTGTAAGTAAAACAATATTTCATTATTTTATAACATACTTTATGCAAATAACTCTTAAGTACTAATCCCTCCACAGTTATTTGCTTTAGAAAGGGAAAGGACTTTGCACCAAAGGTTACATCAGCCTATTTCCCTGACTAGTTCCTCCTCTGTGGTTGAAAACATGCTAATCATTGATATTAGCTGTATAACTCCTTGCTCTCTATGGTCCATGGTAATTGTTCAGCTAGAGTTTTTACTAGCGTGAAAATGAAATATCTTGTATGTACAGAACATCTGCAATTGTTTTTATTCAGCCCATCCATCCAAAACCCACGGTGATGAGTCAAGGCCAGAGCTGGTGTTACGGCTGACACTGAGCAGCCTGGCTGTCTCTGTCCTCCACATCGACCCGCTGCCACCACCAGATGCTGCTCCCAGTCCCCTTGGCCCAATGGCTGCACACTTCTTCAGTATGGTGGGCCCAGGCCAGCTCCCACCAGCTGCTTTCCTTCAGTCTCGGACAGTGTTTAACCAGGCCTGTCCCCATGACCACCTCAGGTGCAGTTCTGTTTTTCATGAATTCCTGTCGTTCGACGTTGTGTTTCTTGTCTTGCTCACTGTAGGGCAGGATTATGATTTTGAGTGTGTAAACGTCTGTCTGACCTGGGCTTACATTTACAGGTTTGTGGGACAGGGTCTGAAGATAAACTATGAGCACTGTCAGGGATCCAACTTGCGGACCTTTAGCACTGACATCTCCCTTAACCAGATGGAATTACTGGAGTGTCTTTTCCCTTCTGAGGCTGTCATTGGCAGCTCCCAAAGAGGCATTCAGTACACTGAGGTTAGTTCCAAGCCTCAGATGAGCAGAGTTTGCACTGGACTCAGCTTTAGTTTGTTCAACTTTGGTTCAGTGTTTCTCATCAGTTTCTCTGTAACACCTCAGCTCTTGACATTTGACATCACAGCCAGTGCTGAAGCGCCGCTTCCCACTTGCCTTCACCTGCTTTACAAACAGGTTGAGCGCAGGGGCCCTCAGGTAACAGCATTTGTTAGTCCAATATGAAACCCACAACACTCAACACCCACAAATGCCTTTTTTTATACACCGTTGTCTTGCTATCAATCCGTCATCCCTTTGCCTCTCGGACAGGGCGGCCAGGTTCGCCTCAGCACCATTCCCAGGAAAGCGGAGATTCATGTGGAGCTGGGCCCTGTGCGCTCTGAGCTGGATATCAGCATCGTTGACCGTCTCAACTCATTGCTACAACCTCAGAAACTGACCACCACAGAGATGATGGCCTCTCATATGTATACATCCTATAATAAACATGTCAGCTTGGTAAGATCCTCTCAGGAACTATTAATTGAAGATTAAAATAATTTTTAGAACTTTGAATACCATAGACATAGTAACTATTGTTGCCAAGTAATTAATTATCACAAATTATCATGCAAATCATCACATCTTAAACTGAGATTAAAAAGGTAAAGCGGTTGCATCTGTATTGGCTCCAATCACTGTTTTCACAGCACAAGGCCTTTACCGAGGTTTTCCTTGATGACAGCCACACTCCAACCAACTGTCATGTATCAATGACTGTTAATGCCCCAGTGCTGGGCCTTGCAGTCCGCTTCCCCATCCCTGACCTGCGCTCAGATCAGGAGAGGGGTCCCTGGTTCAAGAAGTCCTTACAGAAAGAAGTACTCAACCTGGAGCTTGAAGACCTGGAAGTGAAAACAGAGTTCATGGGCGGAGGCTCTCCTGACCAAACTAAGATGGAAATCACTTTTAGGGACCTTACTGGTAGGTTGTCCAAGGATGAAAAAAGGTTACAAACTGTTCTCTAAAGATTTTTATAACTGCTCTTCAACCACTCTCTGTTTTTTCTTTGTTTCAACAGGAAAGTTCCAGGAAGAGCCAGATCAACCAGCTCCTAGGTTTCTCAGAGTGTCCCACACCATGGATGGAGACATGGCAACATCTGAGAGTGTAAAGTTTGACTGGCCCCGGTGAGTTCATCTAACCAAACTCAAACTGATCTGTCCGTTCAGGGGAATCATTCACTGATGTACTTCTGTGAGCAGGATTGTGCTGAAGATGAACCCCACTGCAGTCCACTCCATCCTCGAGCGTGTGACAGCTGAAGATGACGAGGGGGCGGAGGATCATTCCCTTGAGGAGGAAGAGGAGGAAGGGGCCGCTCATTCACTGAAGGATGTGTGTGACTTTGGGAAACCAGAGCCGTCCCCCTTTTCTTCACGTCGGGTCATGTATGAGAATGAAGAGGTGGGTCATGGCTAAATAGCCAAATTAATCAAAAATAGAAAAAAACAACTTCTTTATACATTATTACATTTCTGTGTGTTTAAGTGCAGATTTTTACATCTGCTACATGTATTGGAGTAGAAATTATCTGTGTGCATTTACCACTTGATAACTTTATTCAAGACAGCTTTCTTCATACAATTTGTCATACTCAAAAAGCAAGCACTGCTTTGTACACCTAACCTGTTGACAGAGCAGGTGGCGTTGACCTTATGGTCATTTTTTTTAATTCCAGATGGTCATTCCTGGTGATGTTGCTGAGATGACAGAGTTCCAGGAAAAAACCATGAACAACTCTCGCTTCATCCTTGAGCTGTGTTTCCCCAATGTGCAGTTAGTTCTTCCCAGCAAGGCATTTTATGAAAAACTCCACAACAGGTATTGAATTTATAATGTTATATTAAATATCAGGATGACAATAAAAAAATGGCACATATTTTGTTTTGTTGTCGGTGTACCCATGGGAGACTCTTTGAAGAAGACACTTAATCTGTGCCTCATCCGCATCTAAAATTAATGTTCATAATATTTTAGGATCAACAATGACCTGCTGTTGTGGGAGCCCACTGCTCCATCTCCAGTGGAAACTGTTGAGAGCATGCCATATGGAGTTGGCCTTTCTGTTGCCAGTCAGCTGATCAACACTTATTCCAAGGACAGCTTCAGCCAGTTCCGCTCTACTGGACCTGAGGGTGAGGCAGCAAAGAACATTTCACACACGGTTCTGCAGGCTCTGAAAACATTTGTGTCATAAGGTTGTGTTTCAAAACCTGGCAGTTTTTTTTATCACTTCATAGTTCTTCATGCTTTGTGTTGTGTTTTCAGAGGACACCAGCGGCTCAGAGGAAGAGAACCTGCACTATTACTCTCCTGCTTCTGACTTGGGCCTCAGGTCTCGCAAAAAGAAAAAGCCCAAAGTCCAAAGCAAGACCTCCCAGAGTCTGTTCTCTGTCATCCTCAGTGTCAATCATGGCCTGGTGGCTCTTCAGACTAATGCTAAGGTAATCCTTTTGAAACTTACTGCTCTCACAGGTTTATTTAGGTAATTCTAACATCTTGTTTCAAGGACAATGGGGATGAAATTCCATCTTTTTTTAACAGAAGGAGGATAAAACTCCTCTGAAAAACAAACACGGCGAGTTCTGGTTTGAGGTGAAGAATGCAGTACTGTTCAGTGTGACGCAGTATGAAGGCTATAAAGACCAACACTACATCTGCTTCCACACCAGTAGCATTTGCATGTATCACCAAGGTAAATCATCTGCTCGAGTTCTCTATAATATTGTTCTTATGATGTTGTGCTGTGTCTATATCTCTGCTGCTATGTCATTTATATACCTTTTGCCTCTTTCACTGATGTCCCACTCTGTTGTTCTGCTCAGGACTTATGGATGGAGGCACCTCTGTGTCAGACATCAAGTTGCCATGCAGAACACATCCCCATTGGCTAGAGCCAACTATCTACCAATCAGAGACATCTCCTGAGAGATCCTCAACACCCTCAGAGGGTATTGGTCTGGAGGCCCGCAGCATGGTGTCCGTTGCTGTCAAAATCTCATCACAGACTGCAGAACGCAACGTCAAGGTGGGGCAATAAGATCACTCACAGGGCAGCATCGAAAACATCTCATTTTATTTTTGTGTAGCAGAGCTACTCTTCTTTCATATCCAGTAAATCAGACTATCTTGGTGCTATGTACTGTGGTTGTCATGAGCATACACACCCTGGAGATGGGGCTATAGTCAAAATGAAGAAATAATTTTTCTCGCTCTACTCTCTAGTGTAAACACAGACATCGTAAGGCTGTCATGTATATCAGTCAATTTGTATTGCTGCTGATTGTGGTCATATTCGATAACGCAGGAATTTCTGGTTGCCATTGGAGTGAGAGGAGCCACACTTCAGCACAGAGTTGTGCCACTCAGACTCGGTTGGTATGATCAGGTAAGACAAAAAGAAACACCCCAAAACTCACTTGCTCTCACAAGCCTCTTTATTCTTTTACCTTGACATGAAATGGTCAGAGAGCTTTTGAAGAAAATATACAACAGACACCTGCAATCTTATTGCTAATTTATGTACAACAGATTGTCGACTTTCTGAATGTTTGTGATGAGCCTGTGTTGGGTTACGCCCCTCCTACGTCTGTCACCACCCTACACCTACACCTATGGAGCTGCTCTCTAGACTACAGGTAAAAAAAAAACACCTCAAAACTCCAACTCATTTAAAAGCTATGTTTTATCTTTGCATTTATTCTCATGTGGCATTTGTTTTTCTCTTGACAGACCCCTTTACCTGCCACTCAGATCACTGTTGGTTGTAGAGACTTTCAGCATCTCCAGCAGTGTCTCTTTAGATCACTCTTCCTCAACACTCAGGTATTAAACTGTCTATCGGTTTTGTCGCTGACACACAACAAAGAGTTGGGATTGCTGCTGAGTTACAGAAACATGATGCTTGCAGGATCATTTTGGATGAAGCCGCTCTGTTCCTCTCGGACAAGAGTAATGCAGTCTCTGTTAATCTGGCACGTGGTGAGTTGACTTCAGTGAAGATTTTGAATAAACTTCTTGAAGTGTTTAAAATGCAGCCTGTCAATGTTGGCATTTGGTTTTTGTGACAGACTATGTCCAAGTGGTAGACATGGGAACACTGGAGCTGAGGATTACAGCTGTCAAACCTGGAGTGGATGGAAAATTGGTGCGTTTTCTGCCTGTAAATGGCATCAACATATTAGACTTTTTCCTCTCAGGGACAAGGATCACACATTTCTACACACTCTTTCATTGTGTCTTGGGTTATAGTCAGAGCCCAGATTTGAGCTGCGGTGTTCCAGCGACGTCATTCACATCAGAACGTGTTCGGACTCCTGTACTGCCCTCATGAACCTCATCCAGTATGTAGCCAGCTATGGAGACCTACTGCCCCCTGCAGAACCAGAGGCCAAGCACAGCAGCACCACACAAAGAACCAAGGTCAGCAGTGATGCTGGTCATAAGCCAGTATTGCATAGTTACAATACAATTTCAAAACCCTACCAGTCATACTTGCTCAGTCTGAAGTATTTTTGGACAGGTGGAGTTTCCTAGCCTGCCCATATCTCAGATCCCCCTGCTCGCTGAGACTGAGCAGCAGATGTTGCAGGATCTGATGAGTGAAGCTATGGAGGAGACTGATGGGCAGCATACACCAGGGCCACAGCAGAATGGTGAGGGCTTTGTTCAGTAACAATTAAAGCTGAAAAATCCTCGAATGAAATCACTTTACTTCATGAGATTTTATAACATTTCACACAAATGCAGGCGCATACGAGGAGCGGAATCATGACCATGACCCGCCTCGCTCAGACCTGTTCCTGTTCCCAGACGAGAGCGGGAATTTTAATCAAGAGTCAAGCCCCACTTACCCCATGCTTCACTCTCCTCTCATCACTCCAGTCCCTAACCTAGCCCAAGAGACAGATGACTTTTGTATCTTGGAAACACCTGGTTCCAGGGGAGAGGTTGGTTGATATACTCATTTGCACAGTGATTGGCTGTTTTTGTAAAACTTGTGCTGCCCCACTGTAAGAAATACTGTATTTGTCAAAGGATCGTGATCAGGAGCCAGTGGTGAAGCAGCTTACTTCGGACCCAGTAGAAATCAAAGATGATCACTTCAGTCAACCTCTGGATGGGAGTGATTCCAGTCGTGGAGCCATGAATTTTCCTGTCCCGGAGGTGCGCTACCTCATTAAAGAGATCTCTGTCATCTGGCACCTTTATGGTGGGAAAGACTTTGGCGGTGCAACTTTCACAGCCTCTCCTGCCAGAAGCCAAGGGTGAGTCATGTGAGAATTTAATTGTGCTCAAAGTTTGAATCTGCTCAAAGGGAAACAAACTGATTCTTGTTCTTCTTTTCTCTGCTTTGCAGGTCTACGCCTCATAGCTCCCCCTCTCAAACTCCCATCAGACAGGCCAAAGCTTTGGGGCGGGCAGGAGGTGGGAAAGGAAGGAACCCTGACGTCCTTATGGAGATCCAACTTAGCAAAGTAAGGTCATTCTTTAGTTTATATTAGATTCACTCAGATCATATAAATATCTCAGGTCTTCACTGTTAATCACCTTCTCTTTTACCTCAGGTGAGATTTCAACATGAGGTGTACCCACAGGCCCAGGTGGCTTCTGGGTCAGCTGTGGACCAGCCAGTCTCCCGCCAGGTGTTTGTTGTGCAGGACCTGGAGATTCGAGACAGACTGGCTACTTCACAGATGAACAAGTTCCTCTACTTGTACTCCAGCAAAGAAATGCCACGCAAAGCCCATTCTAACATGGTGAGAAAGGAAGCACACTCACATTAACCCAGTCAAGTATTGGCCTGGAGTAACCTCTGGTGTGCTGTTGTGTTTAGTTGACAGTTAAGGCACTACACATGTGTCCGGAGTCAGGTCAGGCTCCTCAGGAGTGCTGTCTGCGTGTTTCCCTGATGCCGCTTCGTCTCAATATTGATCAGGTAAAAAACTGATGCAGATCATTTTTCCATTGTTGTAAAGATCCTCAGCATCCTCAGGAACATTTTTAAGTGACAGTCCTGTTTTTTGTTTGTCTGAAGGATGCACTATTCTTCCTGAAGGACTTCTTTACTAGTCTCGCTACTGAAGTTGAGTTTTTCTCACCACCTGCTCAAGAAGGTAAAACTGATCATTCAGACAAACGTACTTTGGCATAAACCTGACTTTCAACTAAACGCTCCTGGTGATGTCTTTGTTTCGTAGCTGTCTCTGTTTCCACAAAGAAAGCAGCAGACCCCGAGATCTCCTGCAGCTTCTCCAAGCTCGCCGGCAGCAGCCAGGACCCGGCCCCAATCATCTCAGTGCCTGCTCAGAGACGTTTGAGCCACAATGGTTTCTCCACATCTTGCAGGGAAGAAGTGACAGACAGCGAAGCCTCTGCTCCTTCTTTCACAGACCAACCGATCTTCTTTAGGTCTGTGTTAAAATAACTAAATAACTAAACCATTATGAAGAAATAGTTTTTTCTCTGTATTTGTTAACATTATCTTTTCCTAATAGGGAATTTCGATTTACCTCTGAGGTCCCCATTCGCTTGGATTACCATGGGAAACACGTTTCAATGGAGCAGGTACATTGTCTAAGAGCACATAGAATTAATTCCACGGTATTTAATTAGTGCTTTATGAATAACCTAATAATTGCTTTGTTTCAGGGAACATTTGCAGGGATCATAATCGGGTTGACACAGCTGAATTGTTCAGAGCTGAAACTGAGACGATTGTGCTACAGACAAGGGTATTTTTCTCTCAGTATTATATCAAATGAGATTTCGTTGTTTATTATTTGCGCATTATTTTCACACGCCACAATACATAGTATATCAAATGTATAATTCTTGACTCACTAAGGACAAATGGTTTTCCCAGTATGTTAATAGTTGTCCATCTTTCAGACTATTGGGTGTGGACAAGCTGTTTTCCTATGCAATAAATGAGTGGCTAAATGACATAAAGAAAAACCAGCTTCCAGGTCTGCTGGGTGGTGTCGGACCGATTCACTCACTGGTACAGTTGGGTGAGTATAGTGCATTCTGACTGTTATTCACAGTACATGAGCTCACTGATTCATGTGTCTCGTGGGCACTGTATCTCCCCGTTCTTAAGAAGAATGTTTTGTTCAGTTCAGGGATTCAGGGACTTGGTCTGGCTCCCAATCGAGCAGTACAGGAAGGACGGTCGG
Organism: Psettodes erumei; assembly: GCA_016785225.1. NCBI lineage: Eukaryota > Metazoa > Chordata > Actinopteri > Pleuronectiformes > Psettodidae > Psettodes > Psettodes erumei. The sequence goes on from JAFBJZ010000383.1 coordinate 1,311,145, forward strand.
ATAGTCCGTGGGTTTCAGCGCGGGACTGCCTCCTTTGGGACCTCTACTGCTATGGCTGCTCTGGAGCTCACCAACAGGATGGTGCGGACTATACAGGTAAACTAGTCTGTCCACTTTCACTCCACTTAGGAGTCTGTACTAATTACTAATGCCTCCATGAAATATCAAACGATAAGTGGTTTTGTCTGATTTTTTTTTAGGCAGCAGCTGAGACAGCCTATGACATGGTGTCTCCGGTACCTGATGAGAGAGACACAAAAAGGATAAAACGGTTCTCCCATTATGGATTGGCTCATCAGCCTGTGGACCTGAGAGAAGGTGTAGCCAAAGCCTATACTGTGGTAAAAGAGGTAAACTAGCTGAAACAAATGTTTCCTCTGCGATGTTCGAAGTGATAGTTTGGGGGATTTGATGTGGAATTGTACCTCATTTCAAATAATATGAACTATCTCTTCATGATTTATCATTGATGCATATGATCGCATGGTGTTTCCATGTACAGGGGATCACAGACACTGCTCTGACCATCTATGACACGGCCACCCGGGAGCACGAGCAGCGTGGGATGACGGGAGCAGTGGGTGGAGTTCTCCGACAGCTGCCACCAGCGGTAGTCAAGCCACTCATCATGGCCACCGAGGCCACCTCCAACGTTTTGGGGGGGATGAGAAACCAGATTCACCCCGATGCTCGCCAGGAGGAATCGCAGAAATGGAGGCAGGGTGAAGAGTAGTTCTTGTTGCCATATGGTACCTGAAGCCTGAGCAGTAGCAACAGCTGATAGACATGTTGGAAACTTTCTTCAGGTCCTTTTTGAAGAGGCACATCTCAGAGGTGCAACACAAGCCTGGTGTACATAAAATACTGTTCATCTCGTGGCAATTTGTGCTACTGTGATTCAGCTTGTATCAGCTTACCAGTTCCCTCACGGTGCCTTCATGGTTATCAGCATAGTCCAACTAAGTGATAAGGCAAAGGGATTTATCAAGAATAATGAACTAATTAGCCACATCATCTTTGTGTGGATTTTGCTCGGTTGTAGAATAGACAATGGCATTTTCTATATAAAAAAGGCACGCTGTTGTTTCATGAGGTGCAAACATTTGCTTCATCTCAAACAGCTCTGTTTACAAGTTGTGTGGTTACATTCGCGTATCCAACTTGGTGTTGATAAACACTGATATAGTTGTAATGACCCTTAATTTATATAAAGTGTACTATATGTGGACCTTGTTATTTAATGTAAATAACCCATTTCAGACAAATGTAAGAAAGCAAATATAGAAACTGAATGTGTTACGGCTGTGTAAATTTCTGTAATCAGCACTTTTTAGTGACTCGAAGAGTTTTTTGCCCAAATGAATGATAGATGGGACGATTGCCCAAAATTGTTGTTCCACAATTTAATTTTGAGAAATGATCAACATTGTGTATTTTTCACAAAAGCTGCTGTCCTGAAAAGCTCTTTTTTGCATTTAAAAACAGTTTCAAATGCTGTTGTTTTTTTCTTTCACTCTGCCGCTCACATTTTCAAAATGTAGATATAAACTTGTACAAGGAACTAAATGTGCTCAAAATCTTCAAGCAAAGTCTTAATATCCTGCTCAATAGATTTTCTTCAAGTGTGGTGGAATAATGGTATTTGACGTGATGTGTTGCAGATTTGCTCATTTTCTTATTTATGTGGAAAGGATATTAATTGTACATACGTGTACAGTCGATTCTTGAATTTGTATTAAAAAGCATGAAAGGGAAATAAAAGCGGTTCAAGCCACCATGATGGAGTGTGGTTGGAGTGGCTCAGTTTTCATCATCTGAATGTAGCAGCATTCCATATAACTATATACACTACTCACAAAAAAGGGGATGTTTGGCTTTCGGTAAAATTTATGTAAAATGTTAAATGATCATGCTGCAGTGATATTATATCATCATGTGCATTCAAAAGTTTAGAGAAGGTTGCAATGAGTTCACCTGTAAAGGTTATAGTGCATTTTAGGTTCATCCTGAAATTTCATCCAAAAGCCGAATATCCCTAATTTTTTGTGAGTAGTGTATTTACATCCACATCCAGATGCTGTGGGAGATTTTTGATAAAACTATATCTTCTTAAAAATGATTTTATTTTTAGTTGTCTTGCTTGTATTGTGGAAAACACGTAGCGTGTGTTGATATCTTTATTATAACGGACGTAATCCGTGAAAACGGAAGTTGTTAACGTTGACATGGCAACAGGACGACGACACATTTTTTTTTAACTCTGTTGTAAAGCTTGTTAGTATCCACTCTGTGCAAATATCACACCTAAACTGGCGATGGCGGGCATCGCTGCAGATTTGAGCAGTTTTTCTTTTGAGGCCGCACTGACTGAAGATGAGAGGACATTACTGGACCTCCGTGCACGTGCGGCTGGGCTGACGTTTTGCGGGTGTGCGCACGCTCTTTACCTATGCAAACTCGTCCGCTCACTAAGGTAACGTATCCGTACATCTGTTCAATTTGATAGTGACACGCAGGACGAACTTTACAGGGACGTTAAGCGTAGTTGATGGTGCTGGTTTATGTCGTTCTAACTTGATACACGGTTGCATTTAGACATATCATCAGAAGTCAATGCTCGGTGACATCAGCAGAAGATGATGACCTCTGTGTGGGCATACTTGGATTGGGTCACATGGGAAAACAGCTGCTTCTCTCCCTCCTGGAGATGACTGGCATCAAACCATCAAACATTAAGGTCTCCACTAGAAGACCAGAATCTGCAGGTACACTGAAATGTGGCCGAATCGACATGAATTCAGTTGTTCTGTTGCAGTAAAGCTTGCTCAGTTAACCAGTGTGTACTGTAATATAAATCAATACTAAAAAATAATGCATTAGCCTATGTTTTCTTTGGTTCAAGTGAAAAGGCCTCTATTGTCAGATGTTAATGTGTCTTTGGACCTATGAGCCACTTGCCATGTCCTTAAACAACATTAACGTGTTCAGTTTAGACAGTGAATAGGTTTGAGGTGCTTGTTATCACCAGAAGATATTCATGAGTTAATCATTAAACATGGGTTGATTTAACAAAATTGCACCTTGGACCTATCCTGAAAAAGTCATATTTATACACCCCAAATCCTGTTCTTGTTTTTTTTGCTGCTTTTGCTTTTTTCAGTGGAATTTGTCCAGACCGGGGTCGACTGTTTCTCTGACAATGGCAGACTGGCAGCATGGGCAGATGTTCTGTTCCTCTGCTGCCTGCCCTCTCACCTCCCCAGAGTCTGTGCTGATCTCCGCTCTCGCCTGTCAAAGCACTGCCTGGTGTATAGCTTTGTTTCAGCTGTGCCTGTCACCAGGTACAGTATACTGCCACACACATAACATATATATGCCACTGACTTTTTTTCCAAGAATCCAAGAATCCGTCTGTTTTGACTTTCTGTTTCAGATTAGCTAAACTTCTTGGACACGATTTCATTCTAAAACCACAGTATGACTTTGGGGGTGTTGATGCTGCAGATGTGTGGCTGTCCTGCACCGATCTATCTGTGGCATTGAAAGATCCATTGCTGATAGAGGCATCGTGTCCTCTTACAATGAGTGGTATGCCATGTTCACTTACTGTAGACTTTGTACTTGTCATGTAATATAAGATGTGAGGACAACACTTGAGTTTTGATGCTTCACCCTGGATTTGCCAATATTCATATTAGTGAAGCTGTATTTCTCTGTAACTTTGACTCCCATATATAGGTGGTATTTCTCTGAGTCTCAGCTGGGTGTGTGCAGTGCTGTACAGCCTGCTGAACATCTGTACTTCTGCCAGCATGCGATCCAGTGATGCACTGTCTCTGATCAACGGCCTCTTCAAGGAGCCACAGTCTCTGCAATTAAATACACTGAACTTAATCAGTTCATCTTATGCATCTTCCTTTCCTGGACACGAGTGAGTCCAATACTATGTGTCTAAAGGACACAGAGCTGCTTGTTTTCACTGTTAGCAGGATAATGTTAATGCAAAACAAATTATATTATATGTTTTATAAGTATCATTCATGCCTAGACAATTAAATGTAAATTTCTTGAACAGCCCAAGTTCTAGACTTCATTGCATGCAGTGTTACATCAAAGAGAAGAGGGAAGAACTACTGTATGGTAAGATGAAAGGAAAAGAAACAAAGCACTAATTTACTGCTATGCTTTCATCCCCCCAGACCTTTTCCCTGGATTTCTGTCACTGATGCCCAGACCAAGGAGACACCACTGCTGAGGTTTCTATCAAGCAACAAATCTCTGCAGCAGTGCATCTCTGCAGCCTACAGATCACTGATGGAGACTCCAGCAACATAACTAATGTAAATCATTAAATGTTATGTAATAAATGCAAAAATACATTTGAACCTATATACACCTATATATACACTGCTCAAAAAATAAAGGAACACTTTGAGAACACATTAGATCTCATTGGGGAATAAAAATCATGCTGGAAACCTATATGGACGTTTCCATGAAAATGTCTCAACTACTGTAGATGTCATATCAGACCTTCCTCCTATTTTCTACTGCAGGAAAGTTGCTACCGTCACAACAAAGATTCACAAAAGAAACTTTAAAAAAAAACATGATGAAGGCAAAGTAGGTGTCTCTGCTGGTGGCTTGGCTTCAGCACATTATTGGGAAAAAGGCTGCCACTCAGTTTATGTGCAAAAGGAATCAGTAGCGAGCTGCGAGAGGCCCTCAGTGTCAAGAAGCAACCTCTTATGCACGATCTCGGCGCGGCCTCAAATTCGTCGATTTTCGGCAACACTCGAGAAAATACGGAAGTCTCAGAAATTCGTCTCTGTTTTTTCCTGTCAAGCAACAGCAGCACAGCGGAGAGATCCGTCACATGATTGCAGTGATATGGAATCGTCTTTCCTCATGGCATGAGTTGGATCAAAGTAAAATTGGGTCGAGTTATCACACAGATCAGCGTTACATCGCGGTAAGATGCGTTTTCTGCTCAGTGCGCCCGCAGCTCCGGCTGCACTTTCTTTAAAGCTCGCTTGGCAGCTAACGTGAGCCTACCAGCTAACCAGCCGCAAGCTAATGTCAGTTTGCCAAGATGGAGCTAGTAAATGAGGCCAGAACCCACCGCACATACACCAAAATTCCGTTCTGCGGGTTTAACTTTTAATTCAAAATTCAGTGCTTGTGGTTAACGCGGTCAACTAGTGTCAAATTTCAGTTCGTTTAGTTTATCCTGTCTGCGTTGGCAAGCTAGTTTCAGCGTTACCATCTCTCTCCCTTCCTGTGGTTGGAAGGGGCGGGGTTTCATCTCTTTTTTCAGCCACGCAGGCTGAGGTGTTTGCCTTGTCTTTACAGCCATGGAGAAATTAGAGGCAACATCAGAGCTCCAGTCACGGCTGTCATCCCTCTCCTTCTCGTCTTTCCCCGGAATAACATCCAAACAGTGCGACAACAGACCGCCGGACAGGTAACCTGTTGCTGTAGAAAGTATTTCTTATAACGCGACAGTAAGGAGCTGCCGCACACAGCTAGTTGTGCTTATCAAATCTTAATATCATCACCTATCATCAGCAATGTTGGGATTTCATTCTGCTGCTCTTCTGGCTTCACTTAAGGCTCCAGAATACAGACCTCTCGCAGAGCTTTGCCCAATCCAAAAACCAGGCTGATATGGATGAAAACAAGGAGGATTCAGAGAAGCGCACAGAGGTAGATAATGTTACAGTACGGTGGATAAGCTGTCACTGCTAACTGAGTAAGTATAATCTAATATTAGTTGTATGTAATAATGTGTCTTGTATGTGTACGTTTTGAGGGTAATGAAGAGGCCCCTGCAGAGCCAGCCTCAGGGGAAGGAGATGAGGAGAACAACAGTGCTGGGAGCTGTCAGCTCTCCACTGAGATGAAAGGTGCAGACCTGCTGAGTTTGCCATCATGACCGCTGCTTTGTTTTATCGATGATTTTGATTCAGAGGTTTCCTAAATGTGACACATCATCTAATGTGCACTCTACAAATTTAGAAAGCTTATTTAGGCTCGATAAATACTGATCACGGTTGCTGTTATGCTCTTTGTGCCCTCAACGATATTTGTTCTCCCGAATGGCAGCTCAGATGCCGCCCCTGCAACCCCCAACAACATGGACATCTGCTGCACTGAAGGAGCTGAAGGCAAAGCTACGGCTGGAGAAGGACAGTGTGGTGACAGTGTACCGAGGCGACATCATGACGGTTCACGTGCCCACTGTCCCCGAGGCCAAAAAAGTGTGCTGGGAGTTTGCTACAGATGGTTATGACATTGGCTTTGGCATCTATTTTGACTGGACTCCTGTCACAAACCGGTCTATCACAGTGCACATCAGTGAATCAAGTGATGACGAAGATGAGGAGGAGGAGCTTGAAGGTCAGTTGGGGTTTGCAGTTTAGAAGTGACATAAATTTAGCTCACACTTATATGTGTTTCAAACCTTTCCCCAGATGACATCTAAACAAATACATCAGTTATTCTCTATCTATAAAAACCCACCATAACTGTGGTTTATGTGTTTTCCTGCAGCTGGGATCTTAGGCAGAGTGTTGACTTTGTGGTTTATATGATTTCTGTTTCAGGGCCTGTCAGTAATGGAGATGTCGAGAAGGGCTCCAAAAGTCAAACTAACTCCAACCTGGCTGAGATCCTTCCTGTATATCGCCAGGACAGTCATTTGACTGTCTTTGGGGGGAGCCACGATTTTCCAGGTGACGGCACATACTTACTTAAGTTTGACAACTCCTATTCACTATGGCGAAATAAAACTCTTTACTACAGGGTTTATTACAGTGCCTGAGATGCCAGTCTGTTGTTTAAGAATGTTTCTCTTAATAATGAATTATTTTTGATTCCACACTTGGAAAAAAATTAAAGTTATAATATAAAAACTGAAATATACGCATATCTATTTTTATCACTATAAGTTTGTGTTGCCACATGTTGAATTTACATATAATGTCACATAGTTTTGCAACATCTGGTCCAACATCTTGCTGATAGATATTTGAAGAAGCCTTGCATAGGTGCCATATTTGGTAAAGTGCCCATCATAAAACATATATTGTCTTCAGCCGTAACATTTCTATGGTAGCAGTTATCAGGGAACACCTGCATAGAATATATTTCACCAGGCCAGGTGCTTAATCAGCAGTGCTCTAAAGAAATGGAGGTTTTTCTGTTTGGTGTGTGTGTGTGTGTACCTGCACTTTCTACATATATGATTGTTTTGTTGCTTTGTTGTTGTCACTTGTATTTATCCCTCTGCTTTGTAATGTCGTTTTTTTTAAAATCTGTGTTGAATCTAATCATGTGATAATGGAGAATATAATAATGAAATACAAAATGTGCACAGACATGTCTTCTGTCATAGTGGCGTTCTGGTAAAAGATATATGTGGAATGTACTGAAGCAAGTGGTGACAATTTTTTGTGTACTTTTTATGACACAAATAAAAGCCATCCCTTATCACATAATGCTCTTATTATGTAATATAGATTCAATATTTACATTTGCCTCGCCCCCCTTAATTTGCTGTTTTTGGAGGTAGGGAGCAGTTGTAATATTTAATCTAACTGTATTTTGTGCGCAGGTCTATGTAAGTGAAGTTGGTGTGTGTTTTGTTTTTGTATATCCTCAGCGTGACGGGCACACTTTGGATCTCGTTATGTTGAATGGCTTTGTTTCATCCTGTTTTTAGAATCAGTGCTTCTACCTTGTTCACTTGTGTGCATGTTTCCAAAGATGTCACAGATTTGGCTGCTAACACCGTACACAATGTAAACCAACAGGTTTAAAGCCCTCCCATGTTTGCTGTACTGTACCTTCACTGTAAGTTAAAACAATCATTGTTCCTGAAATTTATATTCCACAATAAAGATAAGATTGTGTAGTTTTCTTGGTGATTCATTTTAGGAGTAGTTCAATTATAGACAAAAACAGTGAAAGCTAAATGTTGCAACACAATTAACTTGACAAATGTCACTGAGATTGCTGGTGCACATGGTTTCTCATTTCATAGCAGTCTCATTTGTGGAGCTAGAATTAGAAAGCGCTTCAGGATGGTCTCTTGTGTTTCCATTAAACTATGGCATCAGGGGATTGATGTAATTGTTACAGAGGTGATGATGAAACCAGGTTTTATTTTCAGCTCTCCCCAAAGGCCTGTCAAGAGTCCAGAGTTACATCTAGTGTCACTCATGTTTCATTGGATTTCTAAAAATCATTGAAATAAACTATTATGTACATATTCTTGAGTTTTTCTTAGATAATGGGATGCTGTATTGAGCTGCATTATAATAAAAGGTATTTAGTTTCTCGTCTACCTTGTTATTACTTACTGTACCTGAGGAGAGAATAATCACCTAAAAACAATTAAAAATACCACAGTTGCCTCAAAATATTGTAAAAGGTTGTCAGACAAGTACAGAATATAACAATGCATTAATTAAATGTATGATGTCTAAAAAATGGAACTTATGTTTGATAACTTATTTATGATACACTTTGCCAAACATTACAACGACTTTCCCAAATATAGCTGTGATCTGTGGGTTTTCCCATAAAATGAACAGCTCACAGTGCACTCTATGAAACTACAAAAATAAACCATGTAAAAATAATCCCTGGCTGCTTTTCGAGAGTCCGTATATTTCATCCTCCATTTCGATTGTTTACACGGCTGCGACAGGCCATTAATCAAATAAAAAATTAATTATATTGAAATAAAACAATGGGAAGAACACATATCCGATCAACGCTAACTGCTTCATTTGCTTCTACGTAACTGCAGTGTACATGTTGCACTGTCCTAGTAATACGTTACATCCATTAATTGCACTGCGTCACAGGTGTGCTTGCTTTGGCTCAGCCAATCAGGAGCGTTCACTGCAAATCCAGGTTGAACTCAATTTTGCGGCTCTTTGCTTGCAGCAGCAGGGATTTCAGTCTGTGAGGACTGCTTTTCCTGGAGTCCCCTGAACCCTGAAACATCAGCAACATGAGGAGCCTGAATTTTTATGTCCTTTGGTCCCTGCGAGACGCCCCTCGTCAGTTTATCAGGTACGTCTCTCCACGTTTGCAGCCGTTCTGCCTAAACGCAGCCCTTCAAACACGTGCTTTCTTTTTTTTTTTGCAGCAAATCCGACCGAAAGCGCTTTCAGGTCCACATCCCGCTTCCTTTACCCAAACAGCTCGTCGTCTTCGGTCTTGGAGACTGGAAAGGTGGTGACACGACAATCTCGGTCGAGGTCCTGGTCAGTGCAGAGGTCCAGAACATTGGGATTCTGTCCTCAAAGGCAAGGTATGTTGAGAAGAGGCATTAGCTACCCCCGCCCACCACACCCCCCAAATAACAAATAACCTGAACTCTGCCTTGAACTTAGGTGCCTGACTTGGGAAGGTGACTGGAGCAGGGTCATTGTCACAGAGGCAGCAGAGAGAGGCAGGAGAGGAGTTTATGGCAAGATTGTGCTCACAGTGCATGAAGAGGTAAAAGTCAACTGCCCCCTGTAAATGTTTACTATTATTTTATAGAAAAATGACCATGATACTTGGTTGTTGTTGGCACAGTCTGTGGGATTCTTGGCTCATATAGTACTGTGCTTTTTCCACTGTTTTGTTCAGGCGATAACTTGTATCCAGCCACAGGATAAAACCAGTGTCTTCAGTAGTACTCCTCTGGTTCAAAGGAAGTGTCTGTTCCCAGAACAGCACACCATTGACGTCTGCAGCATGTTACACCAAAGTGTTGAAAATGAAACGGTAAGACAAGTAGAGTTAAAATGGTCTGCAGCGCTCCATGCTTTTGTTGGAACATTTCATCATTGTCCTTCCTTGCAGATAACTCCAAACTCCTCACACTTGGGTGATAGTGTTTGCTTTAGTGAGATCCAAGTGAATAAAACTGTCACCAGTGATTCATCTGTGGGAAATAAATTTGCAGCTTGGCCTACGGTAAGAGTTGCGCTTAAGGATAAATTGTTGTCCGCGTATGACTTTATGTAATTTGGTCTGTGCCTCATGAAGGAGAAGACACCCAGGCGGACAGTCATCAGTAAGCGAGGTTGCATGACATGGAGCTCTGAGGACATGGACAGTCTCACTGAGGACATAGACCAGGCTTCAACCCCCAAGAAAAAGAGGCTGTCTCGCATGAACAGCCAAGAAGAAATGACAGCGCAGATAAGGAACGAGAACAGAGATGGTCAGGGAAGACACATACATTTTCAACCTAACCTGAATGCAGACAATGGGTTTTGATAAAGATCTTGATTCAGTTTCAGTGTGTCCCTCGAAACGCTGGAGCCACACAATGTGTCTTAGCGATCCTAACACTGCCTTCCTCATTGGAGGGGAGACGGCAGATCAAAGCCATTGCAAGGATTTCCTGTGGAAGCTGGAGTTAGGTCAGTGGAGTTTGTTGAATTATTTGTTCAGCCACATGTTATTGGTCAAAGTCCATAAAGCATCTCAGCTTTCTCAGCAAAATGAAGGCACCAGATTTAGAGCACACAGCACTGAATGCCACCTGCTTTTTCATGTTTGTTACCTGACCTCTTCCCAGACAATGACTTCTGGTTTCCCGTGAACTCCTCTGCATCTGAACCTGCACCACTGTGTGCCCGAGGACATTCTGCGACCTATGACCCCGACTCCAAGTCGGTCTTTGTTTACGGTGGCCTGAGGGAGGGTCAGCGCTACAGTGAGCTGTACATCCTTGATACTCTGACCTGGAAGTGGAAGCTTGTCACTGTGGGTTTGCTGCAAGTTAGCAACATGTTATTGTAGTTCTCTATTTCTTGTCAGATACTTGAGCAGAGATTGTGAATTTTACCACCCTGTAGGCAAAGGGGAATGTTCCAACTTTGGCATATCACTCTGCAGTATTCTATAAGAAAGAGCTTTTTGTATTTGGTGGAGTCCAGCCGGGTCATTCCTCTGGGGAGAAATCCTGCAGTAATGCTTTGTACATCTTCAACCCAGAGTTTGAACTCTGGTACCAGCCCATTGTGGAGGGGGATAGACCTCCGCCTCGGTTTGGGTCAGTGTCCTTTCAAAACCGGCCACATTTACCCTAACCATTTTTTTTCTTCAAGAATAATATTATGATGTTTATATTGAACAGGCACACAGCCACCCTCCTCTCACAGAGGTTGATCATATTTGGTGGCCGGAGGACTGCAACCTACCTTAATGATCTCCATGTTCTAGATCTGGGTAATCTGCATATTTGTAGGCTGTATTTAAGTAGTAATTATGTGACCAGGTTTGCAGTGATATTTATTTTTTTAACCTTTTTTACTGCATGAAGGATTCATGGAGTACACAGCTGTGAAGTGTGGGAACATGCCACCACTGCCTCGAGGGTGAGTTTATCAACCTTGAGAAATGTCACTGATGCACCCATCTGGTTTTGGTATTTTTATGTCTTGGATTGATAGAACTGCATTTTGATTTAATGTGCCTGAACATGAAACATGAATAATAATACATAATAATAATAATGTAAAGGCTAGCTATAGAATAAAAAGGATACAAATGAAACCCTCTTGCTTGCACATCCGACAGGTTTCATGCGGCGCTCCCAGTTTCAGACAACAGGATATTAGTCAGTGGGGGCTGCAGTGCAATCGGAGCCCTACAAGATGTACATATCTTCAACACTGGTGAGTACTGATACTTTCACTCACTTTCATTTTTCCCAAACCCATCAACGCAACCCATGTTAATAAAGTTCTCTTTCAGTGTGATTCATTTTAGTCCAAAATTTTTGAATAAAGTTGCCGTTTTACACCAAGACAGAAATTTTCTTTTTTGGTCACCCCATTTCAGTGCATCACCTACATATACTTTTATACAGTGAATCCTCCTGCTTTGATTTGTCCTCAGATACCAATATGTGGAGTTCAGTGGGGTCTCCTGTGCTCTGTTCCAAGCCTCGTGCTGGACACAGCGTGATAAATTTGGGCCGCTCCTTCCCAACAGACTCTGAGAAGCATGACTCTGGTGAAAAGGTCAAAATCTACTGCAAACTGCTGGTGTTTGGCGGATCAGACTGCTCTGGTACTTTCTACAATGACACAGTCAGGTGCACAGTGGAGGTTCCTGTTGACAAGTGATGTATTCCAAGCAGGACAAGTTTTTATAAAGAGTGGAGGATGATGCGGTGATCTAGTATTTCAAAGTGTATTTATCTGTTATTTTTCTACTTGGTCCCTTGCATGTTACAGAATTGTGATAATGTATTAGACTTTACTGTTGCCTCCATTTCATTACTTTATTGTATGACAGTCTCTTCAGTAAGCATCCATACTTCCATCATACACTGTATATATGCTGCAAGTGGTGGGCACTTAGCATTACAAATCTCTGATTTGCATGTTTTGTTTTTTTTTTGCTTTACTTCATGTCTACCTCTCCCCCACATATCCACACACATCTGATGGTGAAGTATTGGATGAGGCAAAATGGATAAAAGTAAATTTTATGTCAAAATGCTAATAAATATTTAAACTCAGTCTCATTATTTAAAGTTACTTCCAGTGACAGCACTGAAACAGGATTATTTTCAAAGCGTTTTATTGAAAAGAATGAATAGATTTTGAGTGACTGTCTGTAGCTGCCGAGCTGTTATTTTATGCACGCAGATCAGCAGGTGTGTCTGGTTGGCGTGACGGGTGGCTCACTTTGAAAGCTTCAATCTCAAGTAAGGTTTGATTTAACCTTTTGATAGTCGGATACTGCGTGACATCCACTTTGAACCTGTGAAGATTAAAGCCATGGAGGGGTCATTCTTCTCTGTACAGGGTCATACAGCAGAGTCTGGATATACAGGGTGCATTTCAAGGAATGATGCAACTCTATGAAGTATGAAATGTACTAACGTTAAAGCTGATCTTTTCTTGCTCAGGGTGACCTTACCTCTCTGCATTGTAGACTTGTGGGACCAAACAGATGTCTGCCATGGATATCTAAAAGGTAAGAAATGAGTCATATTGAAAAGTGTCTACTGTGTGCCACAGTTATGCTTTTAATCTTGTGACCAGGGTCTTACCTCATCCCCAACACAGTATTTCCCTGCCGTTTGCTTCAGAATAGGCTCAAGAGCTGTAGAACAACAAAATAAACATGCAAGTAATTTTGTAAAGAAAGGCAGGAGTTTAACCTTGGTTTAACTCAAGATGAAACTTCCACCAACCTTGAAAACCATGATCAATGAAGTGCTGAGCCCACTGCACCTTCTCTGCTCCTATTTTCTGGATCACGTGCAAATTCTGAAATATGAAGGATTAAATGGATACTGTGAAGTTAACCTATGATATGACGTTAGGTGATTGTATTATTTCAAACCTTGATTATTTTTTGTTACAGAAACCATTGGAATTGCCCCTTAAGTAATCACTCACCTGCAGAGGCTGTATCCCAGAGGCAATGAGATCACTTATCATTCGAGCCTGCGCACGTTTCTTTGGGTCTGCAGGGAGGAGCTGTGGTCCTGGTCTGGTCTCATCAATGTACTGGATCACAGCCAGCTGTGTGAGCAGAAACATTCTCAATGAGGTGTTAACAGTTGTTTGTTTAAAAAAAAAAAAATAATTCAGTGTTAGGCATGTTCACATGGTGAGGACTCAGAGGGACTCACTGACTGAGAAATGGTGATATCGTCAATCTCCACTGCAGGCACTTGTTGCATGGGGTTTAATGTTTTGTACTGTTCTGTAAACTTTGGCACATGGAGAGTCTTTGTGAGACTAATATAGTAGTTTGTTTAAATTTGTATTTACAGATATTAGTAGCGGGTAACTGCTTCATGTTATTTCAGTATGTACAAAAGATAATGCAACACATCAGTTGTGTGTGTGTGTGTGTGTGTGTATATATATATATATTGAAAAGAATGTCACATTTGTATTAATATGGATATGAATCTGTATATTGTACCTGCTGACCTCCATCTTTGATCAGACTGACTGGAACCTGGTCATATTCAATACCTTTAAGAGCAAAAGCTGAAGCACAAATGGTTAATTACCATCTTGTAAACATGATTTCAATACAAACTGAGCGGAGACATGACTTACCGATGCGAACTCTCCAGGAGCAGGAGCTTCTGAAGTATCCGTGCAGAACGGGCTAAACAGAAAGACAAAATGAAAATCAGTCCATTTGAAAAAATATCTCAGTTCCCCCTGGTCATAGTTAACTTTTCTGTGTCTGCTGGTTCACCTTAGTTTGAGTTGCCATAACTCTCTGTCTCTATTGCTGCAGTTTTCTCTGCAAAATTGAGCACATTCTCATCATCCCCCAGCAGCCAATAGGACGCGCTCCTCGACACCCTCCTACTACTCTTTGGTCCATGACTATGCAACATTTGGGGGTTTCATATGGTTCACATTAGCAAAACGTGCTGCACACACACATACACATACTTAGCAAACAGCTAATAGTGCTACCACAGTACCTTGGCGAGGCAAACTAAGGACAAGTGCATTGTTGTGGCTGCGATTACGTTATCACTTTTTTTTTATTTTTAGGATAAGCAGCTTGCTGAAAGACGAAGCGTCCTGCACATTTCACAGTCGCACTTATTTGTCCTCTCCGATGAGAAAATGTTAAATTTCGTCAAAGTCAGGCAACAAAACAGAATTCTCGAGCTTTGAACGCTCAGCCCCAGTGATTTGCAGTACAGCTTTTAGTCACAGTTCAGTTCCTGTTGTTGCATAACTTCCAGCCAATAAGTGGACGGCTGCCAAATTCCTTTGTCCAATGGTCAGTCGACCTTTCCAGCGCTATGGCGGAATTATATAAAATCCTATCTATGGATTGGATAAAATGCGCTCCCAGTGAACCAATCAGGCTGCATTAATCATGGGCGTGCTAACGTAGAGCGAATAGCATTCCTAGGATCTCCTCAGAGCCCGCCCACAGGTGATACTTCACCGCGAGGGGGAAAACTGATCCGCTGTCTTCTGCTGACAACCGCTCACACTGCAAAGTTGGTCAAATCAAATCGGCCTGGTACATAATAAACATTTCCACCATGGCGTCAACAGCATTAAGATCAGTGCTAAGGACAAAGGTAAGAGCTAAAGGTTATCAAGTATTTAAAACTCCCCTTGATAGCAAATGACGCAGAGGGGGTTTGACAGCTCACATTGTTTACAAAGTACCAAGTGACACTCAGGTTTTGATAGTTTTACTGACTGATTTATTTCACACACGGGATCAATTTAAGTTCCGTATATTGTTCTCAGTCCACAACAGTCAGCTTGACTTTGTACTTTTCGAGTCTTTTCATAACTCAATAATTTGTAGTTGCTCATTGATCTTGCAGGCCTTTCGGCTGCAAATGGGAAAACATGGTTGTGTGCATTTAATGTTTTATTGGGTTTTAATGTTAATCAGTAAACCCAACCTACAATTATAGCTTTTGAATAGATAAACAATATAAATTGCGTTTGATAATTTCAGACTCCCTGCTGTGTTTCTCTCTCAGGTCCCACTTAAAGTTGGCCGTATGTGCTACTCCTCTTCAGTGGTGAGTTTAAACAGTGCACACCTGAATGTCAGCCTGCTGTAATAACTGTAGTTGCAGGCATGGTCTATAATGTCTTTTCTCACAGCCCACCACCAAGCTGTTCATTGATGGGAAGTTAGTTGAATCCAAGACTTCAGAATGGCTGGATATTCACAATCCTGTGAGTATTTAACCTGGAACATCCATATGCTGCACTTTACACTGCAAAGTCTATAGAGTTGCTTATCTGGTTATGTAATGTCACATGAGGACTAACTGATAGTACAAACCAGTTTGTGTGGTTAAACATTTGACAGCAGGATTTAGTGAAACTGCAGTTGGAAAGTAAGTGTTTTGCTTTGTTGTCTGTACAGGTTAAAAGTATTAACACTCTGTCTTCCCCAGAATAAAGCAGAACCTATGTCAGTAATATGTAAACTGAATTGAATCATAACAATATCTGTCATTGCTGGTCAATGTGAAACATTACTTAAACTTCAACAACACACAAATCATAACTTCACAATTATCAATGTGTCATCAAGGACTTCATGTGGGAATGTATCATTCTTTCTGGTGAAGTCTGACCTTCAGATTTATGAAAGCCCACTTGTCTCAGTTAAACATTTGCTAGGATTCACCTGTTACCTAATTTCTGCTGGACTAAAATGCCTCCTGATGTGCATTAAATTTGTAAGTTGAATACTTGTGATGCCACCACCCCACCCCAAACACACACACACCCTTTTTTTCCTCCCCTGCAGGCTACCAATGAGGTAATCAGCCGTGTACCCAAAGCCACCCAGGAGGAGATGTTAGCTGCTGTGGACTCATGCTCCAGAGCCTTTCGCTCTTGGTCTGAGACCTCCATCTTAACTCGGCAGCAGGTCTTTCTCCGCTATCAGCAGCTTATCAAAGACAACATTGTAAGTCAAAGGGTCAAAAAGTGTAAGGTGCAGGTGAAAACAAGAGTTTCTCTTTTAGCACTGTTCAGCTTGATAATATTAAGATATGTTTTATAACCTTTCCCACATTACTTACATAGGCTGCTATTTATTATTAGTAAGATTGGTTGAAATATTCATATTAAATTTTAACAGTGATTCTCTTGTGTTTCAGAAAGAACTTGCCAAGGCCATCACCGTGGAACAGGGGAAGACCCTTGCGGATGCAGAGGGGGATGTGTTCAGAGGATTGCGTAAGTTGAAGTCGCTCACACACGCGTGCACAGAGATGACGACTTTACAAACGGCATCAAATAGGTAAAGGTTTGTATGTAAGGCTGCCTTTTACTTTGTGTTTGAAAGAATAGTTAATGAATTATGCTAGGTTCGTATCTCATTAAACCAGAACAAAGGGCAGTTTATCTCATGAGCCCTTTGAATGATTGCCACTGATTATCACTGCAGTGTCAACTGCGCTGTGGGAAATTTGATTTAGTCTGGCTTTTATTCTGAACATCTGTTTTTCCTCTTCAGTGAAAAACCTTTAAACAGGATGCACATTCAGTTTACCACTTTCCTTTGCAGAGGTTGTGGAGCACGCTTGCAGCATCACCTCTCTGATGCTCGGTGAAACCCTGCCCTCCATCACTAAGGACATGGACACCTACACCTACCGCCTGCCCCTTGGTGTGTGTGCTGGCATCGCCCCCTTCAACTTCCCTGCCATGATCCCTTTGTGGATGTTCCCCATGGGCATGGTGTGTGGCAACACCTACCTGCTGAAGCCTTCAGAGCGAGTCCCAACCTGCGCCATGCTGCTGGCCAAAATGCTGCAGGATGCTGGCGCTCCAGATGGGACGCTGAACATCATCCATGGTCAACACGCTGGTGAGAGCTCGTCCGAACATAATATCCTGTGTCTGAACCTAAACTTGAGATGAAACTGTATTATTTTATTTGCATGTTTTCCTGTGCAATATCACACAGTATACATATCAATGGCTATTCATTACTGTTGCTGATGAAATGGTATTTAAGCTGATATATCTCTGACTGTCTTTCTGCCATAGCTGTGAATTTCATCTGCGACCATCCAGCCATCAGGGCAATCAGCTTTGTTGGCTCAAATCAAGCTGGGGAGTATATTTACGAGAGGGGCTGTAAAAATGGCAAGAGGGTCCAGTCAAACATGGTGAGTATCAAGTAATAATGCAGCACCGGCTTTAAGTGTCAGAACTAGTTATGAATGTCCAGCAGGTGGCAGCACTGCCCAGCAGATTGAGGTTGTATTCTTCGCCCTGTCATTGTTAAAGAGGGGAGATGCAGAACAGAAACGGCAGCTGTGCATCACAGCTGGAGGCCAAACTGAAAATTAGGCCTTTCTGTCACACGGCCTAAAATGGAAGTTTACAATGAGAAATCTGTAGGTTTGTTTGCAATCATGTCCTCACTTGTGACTAACCAGTTGCTGTAACGTGGAGATCAAACTGCAGAAGGTTAACCACTTCTCATGTAATGCAGGGAGCCAAGAACCATGGTGTGGTGATGCCTGACGCCAACAAAGAGAACACCCTGAACCAGCTTGTGGGTGCAGCGTTCGGGGCAGCGGGGCAGCGCTGCATGGCTCTGTCCACAGCCATCCTGGTGGGTGAGGCACGGAGCTGGCTGCCGGAGCTGGTGGAGCGCGCTAAGGCTCTGCGTGTGAATGCAGGTACCGCGCCCCTGTCACCCCACCCTTCACCTCTTTTCTCTCCTGAGCCCTTCGTCCCCCCGAGGCCCTTTGGTTTAGTCATCTTGGGGCCACCCACGCCGCCCTAACCGCACCTCTCGCCTTTTTGTGCTGTTGTAACTTCACATAGGAGTCAGCTGGGAGAGAGGGCTTGTTGAGTCAGCCATGCTGCAAATTTGTGGCCAGATCTGCGGCCTGGACCTAAATAGTGGTTCAGAGCATCAAATCCTTTGAGAGAGGAAGCTGATGTGAAGTAAAAAAGAGGGTGATTCTCCCTGTTTGTGTAGCACACAGGAAACCCCTAAGTATCCATTTTTGAGGGAGTGCCTCAGGGTGCCCCTCGTCCTGGCTTTTGTGTGAAGCATCTGAATGTCTGTGTTCTTATAATGCTCACATCATGAGAGTGCCCATGCATGTAACCTTATAGCTGGTTGTTTCTGGGGCCCTGCTAGGAGACCAGCCTGGTGCAGATGTGGGGCCTCTGATCTCACCCCAGGCCAAGGAGAGAGTCTGCAGCCTGATCCAGAGTGGCGTGGACCAGGGAGCATCGCTGCTCCTGGATGGCCGAAACATCAAGGTTAAGGGCTACGAGAGGGGCAACTTTGTGGGTCCCACCATCATCAGCGGTGTCACAGTATGTGGATTTCATACTTTTATGTGCATGCAATAAATGTATTTGGATCAGGAATACTGTAAAAAAGAAAATAAACTGTCAGCGTCCACATTTGTGCTCTGCCAGGCTGAGATGAAGTGCTACACTGAAGAGATCTTCGGGCCTGTGTTGGTTGTTCTCGAGGCAGACACTCTGGATGATGCCATTGGTTTAGTCAACAGGAACCCCTATGGCAACGGCACAGCTATCTTCACCACAAATGGCGCCACTGCACGCAAATACACTCACGAGGTGGACGTGGGCCAGGTGAGTGGCTGCAGCCTCCAAATGTGTTCCTCTGTTTTGGGAGAAAGGAGACATTCACATCCCTCTGTCATGTGTATACAGCATCTCCAAGAGGGAGCACATCACATTTCTGTTTGAAAACATTAATGCACTCTAAAAAAACAATTATTTTCCACGTCAAGTATAGCCTTGTTTGCCCCTGACCTAAAATACACACATTCAGCAAACCCCCTTCCCTCCACTTCCCCACCAGTCAAGACTAGTAATAGCTACAGCAAATATGTGTCTGTTAAATGGAAACAGGGGGACATAGAAACATTTCCCAGGTAGTATTCGAGGAGGGGAAATCTTAAATTAAACTCAAAAGGGATTCCTAGGATCCTGTTCAATGTTTAAGCATAAATATGGCCAGCTTTTTCCCCTGTTTGTTTGCCTGTGGAGCCTAGTTATGCCCTATGTTTGCTGTTCACATGTCGGGGAATGCTTGCAGGCCATGTGCTGTACTCCTCTCCAAACCTCGATGCAACAAACATCTACTTTTCCTTTTTTTTCCTCCCCTGCACCTTCGCCAAAAGGCCTTAGTGTGTCCAAACTCATTCCTGCTGTTTGAAACACTCTAAACCAACCATCCCCTGCTTCTCCTACCTTCATAACAAAATGTTTTATTTAGTTTTTCTTCCCTTTCATAAGTGCATGCTGTGCTTTCAAAACTGCAAAAATAAGCCGCAGGTTTAGCCGTGTTTAGCGCGATCATCTCAGCATGTATTTTAAACAGCATAGATGCACCACATCTCTCATCAGGCACATCTTACTCACAGTAGCAATTTGGGATCCAGGGGAATTGCTTTACAAAGCTTACACATATAGAAATGAGAGGGACACTGTTTTATTTTTGCAGGTTGGAGTCAATGTTCCCATCCCTGTTCCACTGCCAATGTTCTCCTTCACTGGTTCAAGAGGATCCTTCAGAGGGGACATGAACTTCTATGGAAAGCAAGTAAGTATCTTACAAACCCAGCACAACACAAATGGAACAGGAAAGGTTTTTGATGTAAATATTTTAAATTTTTTTTTATTGTTTTGCCCTCTATAGGGCATCCAGTTCTACACACAGATCAAAACTGTAACCTCGCAGTGGAAAGCTGAAGATGCCACCTTGAAAAGTCCTGCAGTTACCATGCCGACTATGGGACGCTAAATACTCCATCCGAGTAAACCGTAACACCCCATAACAACCCCTCCTTCCATGCAGAAAATGCACAGACAATGTGAATAGTTCATAAACACTAGAGGATCTCCCTGAAATACTTTAAATTAGATGTATATTTTTAGCTATTCTGTATATGTAAACCACTGTGGCCAAGATTTTAACAATGCAAAAGACCTGTACAGATTAGGCAATGTTTGTATGGACCCATGTCATTACCTATAATACAAGGTTGTCACAGTTGTCATGGACACACTGCGTATTACACTACTATACAGGGATTGTTCAGAGAACTTGTCTAATATCTGGGGCAAATCAGCACTGTGTGCTCAGAAAGAGGTTTTGAATTGAATGAAATGATCCTTTAAATGGTTTGCGACAGAAGTCAAACAAGAGCAAACTCACAAGCCATAAACACCAATCAGCCATAACACTGAAACCACCAGCATGGGCGCGCAGCCCCATACACAGTAAGCTGTGGTGTGTTGTGTTCGTACAGCTTTCCATCATAGCCAGCATTAAGGTTTTCAGCAGTTTATGTTGTAGTAGTTATTCTGTGGGACTGGACCAAAAGGTCAGTGTTCTCACCCTCTACATTTCATTGAGCCTTTGGCAACCATGACCCTGTCACCATTTCATCGGTTGTTCTTTCTTAGAACACTTTTGGTAAGTACTCACCACTGCGTTCTGAGAATCCCCCACAAGACCTGCTGTTTGGGAGAAGCACTCATCTTGCCATCACAATTTGGCCCTTGTTAAAGTTGCTTAGATCCTCGCACTCACCTGTCAGTGGTTTTAATGCTGTGGCTGATCAGTGTATTCACGCATGGTGAGATATATATAATGAGCACAAACAAGCCTCTTGTATTCTGCTATACACATGATTGACACTGTGGGTAGTGCACAAAGCAGAGGCAAACAATCCAGAGTGTGATGTGCAATGCAGAGGCCACACAGAGGTCATGTGGTGTGTATATCCGGCAGGCTGTTTGGGTTCGAGGGCAGAACGGACTCAGGCGCCTGGGTGATGAAGGTCGCTGGGGAGAGCTCCTCTCTAATTCTGGAAGACAGTCATCATTATGCAACGCTAAAATGCAGCCATCTTGATAAATCACACGCAGGCGCTCGTGTTCTCACAGCAAATGCTTTTTCAGCTAAACATGGAATGTGGGACCAATAAATCTGCGCAGGCTTCATAATTGCAAGGATGAGATTTAACTTTTATTCTTGTGCATTCCTTTAGTGTCTTACCCAGCTGCATCACTGTCAATAAGGCTCCTCTTCTCAGAGGAGGCAGACAAAGCCAGATGTTGGCTGGCTCTCCTATCAAGAAATTGCAGAGTTGCAGTGAAAAGCCATGTTTTAGCACACTGGTGACTATTCACTCGGGCCTACAGCCTGTCTTTGAAAGGGGGTTACTCTGGGCCAACACGATGTACATGGACTTGGATGCGGCTAACTGACTCTTGAGTTGCCAAGTGCTCTGTGTTATTCTTTTGGACTAGGTGCCAGACCACTGTTAACATGAATATATGTCCCCTCTTGCCTGCTATTCCACCATACGTCCAGATCCCCTGCACACTCCTCTGTGAAAATCATGTTACCAGCTGCTCTCTGACCACAAGTGTTCAAAGAACAAAATGAGCTGCTGGTGCACGTGAAGAGGGGCCAATAGGCTGAAAGCGAATCGACGTGACCAGATGTTTGTTTCCAAGCACACGACTCTGTGGCTAGGCCTATTTTTACTATTGTGCCCAGACTCTTTCTTCATTCTTTTTAAGCAGCTGGATGGAAAAGAAAATTGGCTGAAGCCTAACTGATGTTTTATGGTATCCTCTTCTGCTGAGAAAATGGCTGTTTAAAACATTAAAAAGAGGGAGGAGTCACCAGAAGTTCAGCCTGAACTGCTCCTTGGTGTCACTGCACTTTGTTCTTCTGAGTTAATTGATGCAGAAGTTTCAATTAATTTTAAGGGATTATAAAAGGACTTTAATGTATTACCTAAGATGAAGTCAATGAATGATAAACAAGCAACCATCACAACGTTCTAAGTCAAACATAAACAATTACTGAGAGGTTTTATTACCTTTCCCTCTGTCCATTCATTTTAGCAAAGAGGAGCCGGAGCACTTGTTCCTTCTGCTCCCACGTGAGATCTGAGATTTCAACTTTGCTGCCTGGTTGATGTGTCCTAAAGAATCCGGAGGATGATATTAAAACCTCTGATATGCACAAATTCATAGAAGTGCATAGGCTGTATGAACATGACGACAAGGAGTGTTAAAAGTTTGATGACCATTGAATGAGCTGCAGGTGACTTGGCACTAATAAACATGTGGAATTTAAAATATCACAAAAACATACACAGTAAGACAAGTCATGGAAATGATAGGAAGTAGACCTACCACATCGCAGCTGCCTCCATGTCTGAATAGACAGAGTTGGTACTGTGGGGGCTTTTATGGAAGGTGCGGATGGGTGGGAACTTTAGCCTTCCTGCTGTGGCTTCTCTCAGCCTCCAGCGATATGCCTGTAGAGACTCCTTTTTGTATTGCAGCCTACTGGCCATGATCTCCTGCTTCACATGAGCCAGTGACTCATGGAAGAACTGCTCCAGCTCTGTACGTTGCCCCACAATGGTGCTCGCTAACCGCTTGATATGCCCCAGTTCTCTCTCGCGCTTGGCAAGCACCTTCTGAAGCTTCTCCAGCTCTATCTGGCTGGTCTGGCTTCTGACCAGAATCTTCTTTCCCGCCCTCTCCTCTTGCTCTGCTTCCCCAGCCTTCAGCTCTAGGGCCTCCTCCAAGAAAGCTACCTTGGCCCTCAGTTTGGATAGCTCTTCTTTTTGGGCCTCCATCTGAACTGCATTCTTCTTTACCATCAACTCAAAAGTGTTCTGAGGGAGTAGAAGGTAGAGTCAGTCATAAAATGGATGACACCTAGCTAACTTCGGAAAGTCCTTTCCTTTTCAATGTAGACCTAGAACAGATCATAATCTGTGTGCTAGCCTGTGCTGCTGAGTGAGTAGTCAAATCTTCAACACGTCGGATTTACTCTTTTGATTGACTGTCATCATCAGAGGCAAGATTAATGTGCCCAATATTTATTTATCTTAAAGAATCAGTGCCAGAAACCTGCGAGGGAGAAGCCACTGAATTTGAACCCATACAGCAGTGGAAACTCACCACAACCACTGACCACTGAGAGGCTGGGTAGTAGTCAGGAGGTGGGGGGTAGGAGTCGGACCACAAGCAAAATACACAAGGTCAGCACAAGTAAACAACACAAGGGAAAAACCACCTGAAATATATTCTGGACAGATCTGACAAGTATTTCATAACTGAAATGATTGAAAATGACTTTATGTACATGAATAGTGTCTGTCTAAGGACTGCTGGTGCTCGACAGTAACGTTGCTGTTTGCAGTCCTATGGTTCAAACATACCTTGTCCAGCGTCAGCGACGTATTTTGCTTTGCCAGTGAGTTTGTCATTTTCTGCAGGTCCTCTGCCTCTTTTATGTGATATTTCAGTGCTTCGTTGAGACGGACGTTCTCCTTGAACACAGAGCGAGAGGCATCGTCCAGCTGCCTAAAGAGTTCACAGTACGAACGTGTCACTGATAAACCTGTCTCCAATCACGAACCACTATGAATTTTAGTTCTATGTCTGACAGCATTTATACAAATGTCAGATTTATTCTAACTGGCACAAATGCTTTATGTGGAGCGTATCGCACATTTGCTCTCTTCTGGTTCTTACACAGCATATTGAATTACCTGGGCAACCGTGCTTGGCTTTCAACGACAACTTCAATGTTTACAGTTAAATCAGTTACTGACACTAAGACCAAAGTGACAGGACCACACCAGTATCAATGATGGCGTTTTACGAGCTGTAAAAAATAACTAAACATAGCAGTGGCGAAATATACATCCCTTGGCCTCGAAAGTAATAAACTACGGTCTTCCGCACAAGCTTTACACTCTCCACGCTTCAGGACGTCCTGGGATGGCCAAGGATGTGATCATTGGCTTAGGTGATGTACACTATCATGAACATGACAGACCAGTGCGGTCAAGAAAATAACATTAGTTCTGGTTATATATATTTATATACATAAACATTTCTGTGAGTAAATTATACTTTTTTTGCACATGAAAGTGCCGCTTAAAGAATAATTAGAAAGGGACAGTGGAAACATACTCACACAATGGCTTCATTGTGGGCCCTGTCCACCACCAGGGCTATCTTTCGCTCGGCTTCTTTCTCCAGACGTTCCTGCAGTGACACTTCTAAAATTCATTCACTGTCATACATGGACAGATCTATTGTGTCATTATGTGCCATCATCTCCTATATTGATGTGAATGGCATAGTTTTGGTTAACTGTTATCCTGCTTGACCATACCTTTTCTTTGAAGAATTTGTACTCCATTTTGTTTAGGTTTTCCCTGTGCTCCTTGTCAGCAATATCCATGCTCTCTTGGATCTACAAAGTGAAATGGTTGTGGTTACCTGTAGCGTTTTGTCACCCTTACAAAGAGAAACAATTTTTAATGAGCATCATGTCATTCACCCCCAGATTTTCCTCACATCATTGAGCTCCTGCTCCATCTGGGCTTTCCTCTTCTGAAACTCCTTAATTTTTTTCATTCCTTCCTGAATCATGCTGAAGTCGCTGGACTTCTGTCTGAACAGTTCCTTCATCCCATTGATTTGAAGTGTATAATCTTCAATCTGTCGAAACCAAACACAATCAACCGATAACTAGATACACGAATGGAAAAAAATATTCTACATTGTAAATGCAGACTGTAAAAGAGCTCGAGCTGTTGCAAGGTTCCCATCGGTACCGCTTGTGTCAGTTAAAGGGAAGTTTTTTATCCCAAAGTTCACATCGGACATACTCTTTGGCAAACCAACTAAAGCACAGATCAGTCAGGCTAAATACCTCAAGATGCTAC
Source organism: Psettodes erumei (assembly GCA_016785225.1). Taxonomy (NCBI): domain Eukaryota; kingdom Metazoa; phylum Chordata; class Actinopteri; order Pleuronectiformes; family Psettodidae; genus Psettodes; species Psettodes erumei. Next base: position 1,336,430 of record JAFBJZ010000383.1, read on the forward strand.
TGTGGAGAAGCCAGTCTGAGCAAAAATGTGACAAAGTGACCAAAGTCATGAGAGACTAGCAAAACAAGGACCCACAAACATGTACATGACGACAAAATGGGAGGTTATCAACCATCTGATTACAACTTTAGGCCTAATCGTTACTCTTCAGATGACTCTGTATACATTCATCTGCGTTGTTGCACCAGACTGCAGTATTTACACAAGCTGGTTGGCATCATATGCAATTTTCATTCTCTGTGATCTATCCGACCGTGAGCTTAAAAAACATCCACCATTTTAAAGTCAACAGTGATTAGTGTTGCATGCCTGCTTCTTGTCATCTTGCTGTGCAGTAGCTGCAGTTGGAAAAGTCTTTATAGGATAATTATGTGACTGACTGAATATCTCAACACTCACAAGAGTTTCATCATGTCTCATCTTAAACAGAAGCAGCCACATTCCCTGAGTGCCTTTGATGGAGCAGTTTCCATTAGCTAAGTCAATTTTCAAGATGAACCATTTTATCACCTCCTATTGAGAAAGGGGCTGTGAACAACACGTCTTGAATTCACATCTTTAGAGTCGACCACAGGCAGGACAGTGTTCCTTTTTGGGGCTTTTTTTTTTTTTTTTTTTTTTTTAACTAAGTGGACATATGTGACAGCTCCATACATGTCTAAAATAGGGATGTTTCATGTTGGTCCAGACCATGCCTCTTATTTCTTCATCAGAGCTTATTGGACTCTATTTTACCAGCATGAAGTAAGGGCTTGGAGATTGAAAACAGCTGCTAGCAAAAGAAGCAAAAGTTTTTGTTGTACCATTTTTGTCTAGTAAAGCCAATTGAATTTTATCATGTCAGTTTGATAGCTTGATCTTAACTAGAAGCAACAAGAGGTCAGTGAGGATAAAAGGAGTCACAATAAGGGCCTCTGCTGTATGCTATGTAACTTAAACTGATATTTCACAGTAAGGATTTGTGTGTCATGTGAGGTAGGGTTGACACAGCAGTGCAACTGCCTTTTCCCGACCAAACACGTTTAAATTATGATTTTTTTTTTTTACTACAGCCGCTGACAAGGATTAAAATAACGTTAGACCATGTAACTCGGAATGTGAGGCTTTGTTTTTTTGTTTTATGGCCGCTTTGTTTGGTTGTTGTTTTCTTACATAATAAATGTCAACATAATTACACACGAGACAGCTGTTAAAACACAGCTCAGCACATTTTTCAGATGCTACAGGTTTAAAGTCGCGCACAGTAAATCACAACAATGCCGTACTGCTCTGTGAACGCGCTATCTCGTGCATGTTCTGCGGGCCAAACGAAAGTTGCGCTTCTTTTCTTGTGGCGGTGTTTTACATGAACTCACCAGTTTGGTTCGCTCCCCACGTGCCTGTGCCTCTTGATTTTTTATGGTTTTCTGCAGCATATGTATCTGTTAAAATAAGATAAATTTAGTTCCAAATATATATACACATATATATAGAGAGAGGCCCGTCAACGACGTGTTAATTTACACCTCTGCAGGCAGAGTCAGACCTGCTCCTCTTTGGCAGCATCCTGTCTCTTCAGAAATCGCGTCGTATCGATGGTGTCCTTCTCGGCGCGGTACAGCTGGTTCGTTAGCTCCTCGTTGGTACCGGCTAACTTCCGACAAGCGTCCCGGTACTGCACGAGCGACTGGTCGGTGACCTTCAACCTCAGCTCCCACAGGGCAGCATTAGCCTTGGCCTTCTCGATGTCCGACTCCTTGTCCGCCCTCGCCTCCTGTTTGCCGTCTTTTTTCCCCTTCCTGGGACAGCAGAGTGTAACGTTAGTTGCCTCCTGAACGTCAGTGCAACGAAAACACAAGTGCGCGCACTCACCCGGCTTTTGCCCTCTTCACTTTGGTAGTCTTCTTTTTCGGCATCCCTGCCACGTTGGAAATACTAAAACACTACAGAGGACAAACCTATGACAGCCATAAGGAGACAACGGGTTGACGGCAGCAAGTAACCTGCTCCGGCTGTTTGTGTAGTGCTGTTGCCGTGGAGACGATGCAGCCAAGCTAAAGGTCACATTTCTCTGCTACACGATCTTTGGCAACCTATTGTATAATTCATACACACAACTTTATTCAAGCTAGTTATCGAGCTGTTGAATGGCAAGTATGCTGTGGCATTTTGTAATTTATGTATCTGAAATGCATTTTAGTATCTGTTAAAAAAAAATCTAAAAACCCTCCTATCATAGACAGTGCACACGCCACCTTCATTAAGATTCAGCATAATGTAGGACTGATTTGTCAATTTTGTCGCAGTAATTGAAAAAATACCTGTTTTAATAAACACCATTTTCCTTATTGATGCTTATTTATTAACTTGTGAATATTGCCTTTTGCAACACTTGATTGGTTTTGTGCTTTAATTAGTCAACCAATCATTGAGTCCGAATATAAGATACAGATGTCTGGTCTGCTCAGCACAGCATGGCTGTATTTGTCACTTGTCTTGTAATTACAGCCCTCTCATGCTGGGCGCTATCAAACAGGATCTGTTTGCACATGATCTCCTCCTACATGATGAACATGATGACATGAGATACATTTGGCCCCTGTCAGCAGTATTGTCCGTCTTGTCCTGAAAAGAACTACGTGTTCCTTTCTGCTATCCCCACAGTTGTTTTTTGCTGTAGTTATGGGAAAACCACTAAAATCAACGTAAATGCTGCTGGCCTACATCTTCGAAGAAGCTCATCCAACAGAAACAATGTAAAGTTAGCAAAGGTCATAATTCAAGCTCGAAACCGCTGAATTCTCTCCATCATCTTGTTCAGCTTTTTGCAGCAGCCTGAGATTGTCCATTTTAGATTATTCATCAAACAAAAAAAAAGCAGATATTGCAAAAGTGTTGGGTGTAGTTACTGTAAACTCAATCATATAGGGTCGTTCTCTTCTCTGGCATCATGAACAGAGTTTGAAGACTAAATTTAAAGGTAATTACTATGACAGTGAGGAGAGAAAACTGAAATAACCCTGAGCTTTTCAAAGCTGTCATTATCATTGGAATTGTAATGACAAGGTTTAGGTCTCTTCAATGGACTTTTTGGGGTAGGACACCCACAAACATGGCATTCCTGAGGGTAACATTGCAGCATATTAATGATATATTGCCCAGTGTAGATTACAAAGCTGGGGTCCCTTTTCATGCTTTTACGGTTTCTGTTAACTTGAAACAAAATACCAAACTATGTACTGAAACTACTTCGAGTTTAAAACATTGTGTTTGTAATGTGCTGTGTCATGTTGTAGAGGGACAGTCTACACACAGTTTAAACAGTGGCAGTGCACATTTGAATGGCATCCTACCATGATCTGGTAGCATACTGTATGTATACATATTTCTATTACATTTGTTTATTTTATTGTTTTATATTCCAGAGTGCATAAATTTCTTTTGTAATACCAAAATTCAAATGATATTTCACTTGGGGATCCCATTGCAGCACTTTTAATGGCGAAATGAAGGAGGTGTGAGTTTAAAACAAAAACATGATTCATGGACCAAGTACTCTGATGGGGGTGGCAGCTGTCCAAACACTGAACATTAGTCATATTAATTGACAACAGGCTGTGTCTGAATATTAACAAAATAACTAACAACAATTTAAAATTGAAAAACATTTGAAAACTTGATGTCTTTGATTTTTCTAATGGGACATTTTTATTCAGGTATTATTTGTCACATTATCACAATGTTAACATGCAACCGAGAGATCTCTGGGCACTAGTCAGTGAGAGGTCCTGCACATGTATAGTTTGATAGGGGCGAAGGACCATTCTGGTGAACCGCAGGGTTGAAGAAAGTGGCCGCAGTATTTAGAAAAAAGGAAGGAGGAAAGAAAGTCCAATATTTTTAGTCCAAATTACAGTGTTGGAACAGTGCTTTGCGCAGTGTCCTGGGAGTGGAGTGGCATGACGGGTGAACGATGGTGCCAAGCTCCACCCTCCCCACATTGTCCTCTCTGTGGACTTCCTGTACTCCCTTGTGCCCATCAGCAGGACCTCTGACCTCTCCTTACCCTCCCGGCTGGGCTGAGTGACAAGATTGGTTTCTGACCCAGTCGCCCGCTGCATGAGGTGAAGCAGTCTTGTATAAGCACATGTTAAGTCAGGGTTGGGACAGGGTCAGTTCCCAAGGGTTGCCTCAATCGCTAGACTACCAGCGCCTTCTGTTTCAGATCTCTGTCGTCTTTCTGTTGATACAAAGTGGGTGAAAAATATCACAGCCCGGTACAAATCTCAGTTCATGCAAGGTCTCTGAGTTGATGTGCCTCTGTGTCCCGCTGTTGTTGTGTGTCGTTTATGCCTCTGCATCCTGCAGTTAAAGCCAATAACTCGGAACATTGCACATTGAAAGCATTAACTGATACACTACGGCATGGCTCATGATGCCGTGCCAACCACCCACCTAAAGCAGAGAAAACTCATGCTCACTCATGCTTTTCATGCATTCTCTCGTGAAACGTGCCTTGCTGCCCAAATATTTTTCCCTTGGAAAGCCTGTGGTTAACACAGGGATGAGTGGGAGTGAGATGATTGCTGACATTCTTTTAACTTTGATGCCAGCTGGAGTGCAGGTCACATTTGCATTTTTTAAGGTTGGTGAAACTGCTGCAGTGGATTTAATGTGGTGATTATTGCAGGATCATGGAGAGGAGGTTGAGGGAAGCTACTGAACATGATTTAGTAGAAGTGGTAAAACATAATAGAACCATCCATTCTGTTTAGAATGATTCACATTTTCTTTTGAAAGCTTGTTTCATTCGTTTTCTTGTCCACAAAGCTGCAGAAATATTTAAACAGAGCAAAACTCACCAGCACTTCCATGACAAAGGTGTAAAGAAAATAGAAAATTACAGTAGTCAAAGCTCTTCAGATGTGCCTTTATAACGGCTCAGTAGAAATTTAGATGACTCCTAATTTAGGCAGTAGCCAAATCTGAGCACTTGTCAAAGTGTTGCAGGGTGAAGGAATTTCTGAGTCACGTTACTATACCAGTCTTAAATGTCCCCATAAAAAAGTATTTAAAGACCATTTCTTTTGACTTTCTCCACTGTGATCCATTCATAACCATTCATTTTGACTTCTTTATACACCCCATTCTCTTTCCTGAGGGGATTTTTTGGCTCCAGAATAACCAGTAAAGATGAGGAGGGGAAAAAACATAGCCAAAAATAATTCTCCTCCTCCTCTTAGAAAAAAAATGGGTAAAGTTGTTGGTAGGCAGGTAGTCCGTCTCCAGCTCAGTTCACAGGAGGAGGGGAGGGGGGGACTCCTGATGGAGTTGGGATGGCCCTCCACAGGATTGGTGGATGGCTGCTCTTGGTGTGGCCCCACGCCAAGCCCTTATGTCTTTATATACTGTAAACGGATGACCGGACAGTCCCGAGTGTGCATCGCATCCACTCTGCTTCTCTTGCATCTCCGCTGCTCTCTCCCTCTCCCCTAAGGCCTTCCCTCGGTCTTTCACTCCAGCATCCACCAAGGCTTCTTCTCCTCAGCTCGCCTTCTATTTCTCCTTGCTTTATACTTCAGCTGCCTCTTCTCTCCGGCTGTGAAAACAATGGCCACGCCGAGCCTGCTCCTCACTTTATCCGTGTGGCTTCTGGCCGGTAGCCTCACGGCGGAGGCGACCTACTACCGGCACCATCGCTACATCCCCCACTTCTACCGCTACCGGGAGCACTCCGCCAACACGGAGAACCTCCTCCCTGAGATCTCAAACCCGATGCCTGAGGTGGCGCAGCCCGGCATGCCGACCTACCCGGAGATCCCCGAAGTCTTCCACCCAGCGCCCGAAGTCATCCCCGTCATACCGGAGGCTTTCCATCCGGTGCCCGAGGTCGTGCATCCTGCACCTGAGTCTTACCACCCACATGAGGTTTACCAGCCCGCGCCTGAAGCCTCGTCCCCCGTCAACATGAGTCGTGTTTTCCATGGGATCATGTTTGACGCTGGGAGCACAGGCACCAGGATCCACATCTATAAGTTCATCCAAAAAGATCCTGGTAAGTGCACCGGTCTCCCTCTCTCCCTCCCTCTCTCTCTCTCCCTCTCCCTCTCTCTCTCTAAACCAATAGTAGGGTTGTGCACATGCTGCTGGCTCCCACTCTGTCTGCTTGCAGTTAGATCACTCACTGTGTGGTGTAAGGGCAAACATGCACTGGCAGAGTGCACGGGCAATGCTGCTTCCAAAAGTAGCGAAGGTGAACATTTAATTTGCCTGTCTGACTCAGCTGTGTAGGAAGCAGACAACTGAAAACTGAACCAGGATGTAGGTGAAGTGCTACAGCCTAAATATCACAAGTTGTAAAAAGAACAAAAACCTATACAATTAAATTTACTTAAGTCTCTTTTTATATATCCTCAAATATTATACCATTGCTTCTCTGATTTATGACTGACTGACTTCTTTCTTTTTTTAGTCGAGCTGCCAGTTCTGGACAATGAATTATACCATGCAGTGAAGCCCGGACTGTCTGCTTATAAGGACAATCCCGAGGAGGTATGAATGCGTGTTTACACCATCACTTATTACCAATTATCATCTGTATTAGGGAGTTGTTCACAGTCTGCAAACCACCAAACCACTAGGATTTTCTTTGGGTTGGGCTCATGTGATGTAAACATGGTGTAATTACAAAAATGCCTCCTGCTGATGCTGTCACTATTGCCGACTCCTGTCTGCTGTATTTACCTACCTCGGACTCCAACAGCAAATACGTTTCTTAGTTTGACCACAAATGTTAATTCTGGTCTCTCCTGCAGGGTGGCAACACTATCCGACAGTTGCTGAAGATTGCAAAGAAGACAGTGCCAGAGGAGGAGTGGCGGAAGACCCCGGTGGTCCTGAAGGCCACGGCGGGTCTCCGCCTCCTGCCTGAGGATAAGGCCGTTGCTCTTCTGAAGGAGGTGAGGCACGTTTTCTCTCTGCCCTCAGACAGTTTGGCACAGACACCACCCGTCCCGCCAGGGAACGGGATGAGAAACCACTAAGTGCTTACAAGTAGTCACTGAAAAAAAGAAGGCAGCAAGTCTGCCCATTTGGTGGCTATCATGTTGCAAAAAACAGCTGTTGTGAGGTTATGTGGAGTAACCATATTTGTCATTTAAAGTATTAAATCTAGGCTACTGTTCCAGCCATGCTTGTGGCTGGGTTATCTGTCACTCTGAAACAGAACAGACAGTCTGGATAACAGTATAGTATTTGACAGTGTGCTTTAGTGTAATGGCATTGTTTTAAGACATATGTCTAATTAAATGATGACATGTATTCAACAGGTGCGAGAGGTATTTGACGAATCACCCTTCTTTGTGCCAAACAACAGTGTTTCCATCATGAATGGAACAAATGAAGGTAGGTCCTCTATGTAATCTACATAAAACACACATTTTTTCAATTTTCTTTAAAAAAAGATATTGCCTGACCAGGTGCTTTAACTGCCTCATTTACCGAAGACTCATCTAACAGTACTGTGCTCATAACATCTTTTTACAAGAGGTCTGCTGCTACCTCATTGAGACAAATAAATATGCCAGCGTGAGTTGCTATCCCACGCCCAATAATTTAGTGAGATCCTCCACATCACTCATTAAGACACCCTCACTGTGTTATGTTTCATCATGCACTATGTGCCATTCATTATCCTTGCTTTATGAGTGCAATAACTTGACATCTGAGACAATTGTAATTACCTGGGCTGGTCTGCAAGCCTACATGGTGTTGGACCAACGGTGCTACTTTAATATCACCCTAATGAAGCAGAACATGAGTAAAAGTCATCTCGAGTTTATTCATCTGAGCTTCAACATGTTTAAATGTGAGATTTTAGTGCAGGTTAATTGTAGTCACTTTTTTATGTGGTTTTATAATCATGCTGACATTTTCACCCATGTGCTTTTTCAGGAATCCTCGCCTGGGTCACAGTGAACTTCCTTACAGGTAAGACATTGCTTGTGTTTTGTTATGGTAGTGTTAGTGGTTAGGAGGCTGAGGCTCCAGTGTACACAAAAATCCGCCAGTGAAAGACTCTCGTCTCCTGTCTGAGGTTATGAGCTTGAATCACTGGCCCAGCACAGGTTACAAAAACAAGCAATATTTCCTCCCGTTTTTCACACAGCTATGGTACCATCAAATTTACTACACTAGTGGCTGTAAAAGGAAGAACTTCTCCCTCATTCAGTGTGATGACTTTAACTTTGTTCTTATTTGCTACAGGTCACCTGTACTCCAACACAAGAAAGACAGTGGGGATCCTGGATCTGGGTGGAGGATCTACACAAATCACATTCCTTCCCAAATCAAAGGTGAATTGAATATTTGATGTGCTAAATAAAGTCTATTTAAACATGTCACAAAAAGCATACAACTGAACATACCTTGTTTGTCCAACAGAAAACAATTCAGTCTGCTCCCAGCACTTACATTGCCAGATTCAACCTTTTCAACCACACATATCAACTCTACACACACAGGTAAATAACAGAGCAAGAAGATGCTTTAGTCTGGATTTGGTTTTGCTTTGAAAATGAGTAGGATTCTGGAGAGTAAAACACACTGATCTATCTAAAAACTTATGTCACCATAATGTAGCTACCTTGGAAATGGACTGTATGCGGCTCGACTGGCAACTCTTGGCGCACTAGGAGCTGATGGTAGAGTATCTTATGCCTTTCATCACCTTTTTGTTTGCACTCATTCTTTCCTAAATGCAGTCACTGGAGTATGGCAAACAACTTTCTTGTTTTCCCAGGTCTAGATTGGAAAATCTTCACTAGTTCCTGCCTCCCCAAAAAGTTCAGAGAAGATGTGAAATTTGGAGGAACCACCTACAAAGTTAGCGGGATTCCAGACGGTAAGATAAAAGCACACTGAGGTTTTGATTGCCTTCCCTGCACCTTGGATCCAGCAATCTGTGCATTCCTTTCTTTGCTCTGGAACACAATAGAGTACAGTATCACATGAGAACATTTATCCGCTGAAGTTTCTGTAACCTTGGCGCCAAATGCATGTTTTGTCATCCTCTCTCTCTCTGTCTTCCCTCTTGAACAATTATACTGCAGTCAACCTTGTATTTAAACGAAAAGAAAACTGTCAGTTAACTTCACAAATAAGGCAGTCACTCCCATACCACAGTCAAGTAGCCAAAAGATGCTGGGCTTGTCCCTGAGTTGTTATTTTTTTTGTGTAACGAGCGGCTTGATCTGGACCGCTCACAATTATGTGGTAAAAATAGACAGCCCAACAGGGCTGTGCTAACTGCCGCTCTTGTCAGCACATGGTTTTGTCGGGACATCTGTGCCAACCATACCCATGGGGCTGTGTGAAACTTGTCCTTCTGGGGCTTCCCTTGTATATTATCTGGTGAGCCCCAGCTTTAACCCGTGGCTGACCTCAAACTGAGGCTCCTTTGCATTGCATTCCATCCATTGCTGCCTCCTTGCACCTTAAAGAATTTACTCCACATTTCATCATTTCGTTAAAATATTTTGTTACAAAACTGCATCTTTCCCCTTTCTCTCTTCAGGCTATGCAGGCTATAAGCTGTGCTACTACGAGGTGATGAAAGTAATCAAAGGAATAGTTCACCAGCCTTATGAAGTGAAGGGCAGCAGCATTTTCTATGCTTTCTCCTACTACTTTGACAGAGCAGTGGAGTCTGGCCTCATCGGTGAGTGGGGCACAGACCAAAGAGTCACCTTCCAGTGCCATCATCTTTCATACTAATTATCATCTTTTGCACAAAACAGGTATTCAAATTGCATGTTTGTTTGTTTTTTTTGCACAGATGGCAGTCGAGGTGGTGCAGTTGAAGTTAGGGATTTTAAGAAGAGAGCCAAAGAAGGTAAGAGTTACATGTTATCTTCTCTAGGGTTGGGTAATCTTTTGTATGAAACCAACAATCTTACCAGCTTTATATATCAGTCAGCCAACCACCAAAACTTCATGCAAAACAGTCTAGTCTCTAAACAGCAAAAGCACTGGCTTGCTTGCGCCCAAAACACTATGAATGATGGTACCAATTTGGCACAACTCGTCATGTCAAAAAAGAATTTATGACATCAGAAAAATGTCACACAATCATTATTTGCTAAAATTTCTTATGGAGATGGATTATAAGACATATGTAGTTTATTATAGGGTTATTATAATTCTCTTAGTATGTTTAACCAATACACACCATTCTCAACAACCCAAGTTTGTGATACTTGTAATATCCCATATAGAACCAGATTTATAGCAAGTAGGAATGAGTTGGTGTGTTATATAATGCTGTTTGTATTGTGAGAAAAATTGTCATATGGCCTCGAGGAACAAGTCTGGCTCAGGCCGGGCTGGCAGCAGAGCTGAGGATGTCTGTCTGGCCCAGGCAGGAGGGTACCTGACAGCCACACACCACCTGCGGGCTGACACATGCTGAAACACACACGCACACTGTGTACTAGGCTGTTTGACACCGCCACCCACCTGCAGCCTTGTGCTGACCCTCAGCCGTTCTCTCCTCGCACCTCCCTGTTTATTCAGCCAAACAAAACAGAAAAGTCATCTTTTAATCATGTAGCGCAGAGGTTAGAAAAGGTGTTTTTTAAAATTTGTGTGGCGTGACTCTATTATATGATGCTTTTTTGTCAGATGAATGTGAAATCTTTTAATGAATGAATGAGTGAAACCTGTTAATGTCCTGTTTGAAAACTGTGGCTTTTTGTGTTTTGCAGTGTGCAACAAAATGACCAAATACCGTGCTATCAGCCCCTTCCTCTGCATGGATATGACATATATCACCTGTCTGCTAAAGGAGGGCTTTGGCTTCAAGGACAGCACTGTGCTGCAGGTCAGCAAATCAGAGCCATTTTACTGTGGACAGTGGATGTAGGAGTCAAAGAAGTCCACAACATGAAAACTGCACGATAAACCTTCATATTCTGTCTGCACTTTATTTCACAAGACTTAGAGATGTTTTTGTAGCCTGCATGACAGTGGGTGTATGAAATTGTTTGCTTCTTTGTGGTTTTGATGGAGATCCTCCTCTCACTTTGTGCAACAGCTAGCCAAGAAGGTGAACAACGTGGAGACGAGCTGGGCCCTGGGGGCAACCTTCGACTACTTCAGAAACCTCAACATCCACTAAGGACAGCGCTTGCTGTCATTGCAGCCGGCACTGAGAGGGACAGTCTGTCACTGTGGGGCTTCCCTTCCTCCGTCCACCCTCGATGAGCCCATCCCCTCGCAGACACACCACCCGGTCCCTCCCACGCTTCCTCACTTACCGTGCCCCTCCTCTTTTCCTCGACCTCAGCACCCTGCTAACACTCCAAGAACTGTTGAAAAAGAAAAACCAAAGAAATCACTATATTTTTATAAGGCCAGCTATTTCTACTGTATGTTGAGCTCATAACTGGTGGGCTGACTTTATTTTTGTAAAACGTTTACATTTTTGATTCCTCATGGTTTTTGGATCTAGAGTGTCTTTTTCACCTACCTGTAAAGTGTGTAGAGGGTAGTTTAGAAGCAATACAATCAGTAATGGTGTTTTGGTGCTTACTGTGGTCCTGGTGTGCACTGTACAGTACAGTGGAAAACCTTTAAGAGACTAGTTGCTGGAAGTGCAGCCGTAGTTGTCTTTCTGAGTGCCTGTAAGTCAGTCGTCTTTTTAATCTAGCAGTAAATAATCTTACAGGACCCTCATTCATTTGCCCCTTGCCTTTGATAAGTTAGACATCATTGGAAATTGAGCAGATGAAAACCATACAGCTTCTTTTCTTCAACTTTGCACGTCACACTTTATTTGCAGATATTGTAGCGAAGACATGATCAGATGCTTTGATGTCGACTAAAGAGTTGTACATATTCATCATTAGCATTGGACTCATTATGACTCAGGGGGGCAGAGAGTGCCGTTGGGAGATGCCTCTCACAGACCGTGTTGTACAGCTTTTTTACAAGTATGAGGCTAATGCCCGTGTTTTTAAAATTCAGCCATTATTGTTTGTTTTGTCTAGAGTGGAAAAGACCTTATGAAGCGTGGCTAAATTGCAGGGGCCCCAGGTCTGAACTGTATTTTAGACTAGCAAAAGAAAACACCTCTCATCAAGGGTTGATGGTGCTTCCAACAACATCATTTACAGCCATTAACTACAACAAAAATGTAAACAGAAATTTTGTTTTAAAAAAAAAAAAAAAAAAAAAAAAACTGACTCCTTCACTTGTTGCTGGTTGCTGAAAAATATTAGTGATACTGAATACCATTTGTCATTTTTCTTGTGAACTGTACAAATATTTAATTAACTGAAAGTCTATCTAATGTAGAGTATTTTAATTATCCTCATCCAATATTAACTCTCTGACTTTTCTGTGTAACTGCTCTCTAAGCCACACCTTTGCTGTCTTTTCAGTATTCAACATGTTCAATAACTACTGCTGTATATACATAATGTAAACTTATATTAGTGAAATACTTTGACAGAAACTGCTTTTACATTGCAAAAAAAACCTTTATGCTGCACAGTTGCTCAGAAATGCCTCTATGTTCATCAGTATGAATAACTTGATGACTTACAAACATGTACATTGTTTTTCTTAAATCCAGTGGAACAAGTGTATACTATACATGTATGTTTAGTAAAACATGAAAAATGATCTTTGTGTATACTTGTTCTTTATTTGGTCACAACATTCCTTCTCAGCAATGTTCCAGCTGAAATGATTGTTGGCTGCACACTACAGTTTTGTCCATCTAAACACAAAATGCTTCATATATAATAAGGTGCTATACTTCATGGAAAACTCAGAACTTGGGTTTATGACTTGTATCAGCAAAATAGTCACTAATCAGCAAAATGACTTACCATACAATCAACAATCCTTATGCTTTTGACATATATTTGATATATGAAGCTTAACATAAATTCAATCAGGAAGACTATCTTTATGTTCACTCATTTATTCCCTATCAACCCACTCTCTAATCAGCCTGATTTGGGGAGTTTTGGTAAACCACTCATATTCCCCCAAGATCTCAATCAGCCTAACAAGTGGTTGATGTCAACTTTCAAATCTGTTCTCCTCTCTTCCCCTGTCATTTCAGTGCAAAATGCTGCGACCCTCCTCCACCCCCTTCACTTCCAGTCTTCTATCCAATGCTCAGGTTGAGCTCGTCAGAGCCCGCTCCTCATCAAATTCAGATTTGACGAAGAGTGATATGATGACATCACAATGTGAGTAAAATCTTTACTCATGATAATAACGTTTCTTCTCATGTTGCACAGCTCAAGCTCTCTTGATTGAAATGTTACAATATGCTCTGGATAGCCAATGCAAAGCAGATGCAAGAAAAACAAACCACGGTAGAGTAAAATAAATCTTTATTGTTTTAGCTTTTACACAATTTTTACAGCCTTCAAAGCTCAAATCGTTGGAGATCCATCAACAACCAACTGCATGATGAATATGTCACTTGCTTGCAAATGCCATGATCTGCTCCTGCAAAAGCAAAAGAGACACTGACTCAGAAACTCTGTTACCATGGAGTCATGTTTACTACAGGCCTGTTACAAGTGAGCAGCACTGTAGACCTGTAAACCAGGCAAATCACCATTGTTTAATATGGAAAAGATGTCACGTTTAACTTTGTGCCTCCACTGTGAAATGCCTTCACAACCAGTTACAGTTGTGTTGGTCTGAATCACTTAGTAGCGAATAAAGCCATTTCACATGAGTGGTCGGTAATAAAAGGGGTGTGAAAACACAAGCCAACACCGCTGTCCGCTGCCTGAGGGCCAGCCCTGCACCCCACCCACACACTTTTGGTAACACTAAATTTGGGGCTAAACTTAGATGCCATAGTAGTAGGTTCAGAACCCTTGAAATTATAGACACCGCTAAAGTAAAGCTCCGTGTAATCAAAAAAGAGGGTGGAGGGTGGGTGCAGGGTGGAGGCGGAGCTTAGGTTTGACAGGTGGTTGATATTATCTGAGTGATGGCCAGGCTCGATGAGATGTACAGGAGGCAGAGGCTAGAAGAGCGGGAGCTTACTTTTAGTGTTGGCAGCATGTTGGTGGCCTGCAGACCAAAGGTGCGTAGGAGAACCACAGGAGCAGAGTTAGTGGAGTAAAGGCGTTTCATGAGGTCGATGGCAGCCATCATGGGCAGATTGTGTCTCTGGCGTTCAGTTTCATATTCGAGTAGGTGCTGTATTGCTCCTGCACAAACAAACAAAGACCTGGGGTGAAAAGCTGAGGACACACAGTAGTTTGAATTTGTGTATGCCTGTCATATGTTTTCTACATTAAGTCATGGTGCTATTCTGACTTTAGAACATTTAACAGAGGGAAAAATAAACACAATATTCTCATGACAGGATTTTCATTTTTATGAAAACCAAGTTACATACAGTTCCTGGCAGAACAAGCAGAAAAACATCAAATAAATGTTGCCGGAAAAGCTGATGCTTTTTATAATTCAGATCAACAGCATGTATTTCAGCTGGGGCTATGGAAAAGAGCTTAGGGGAAACCACTGGGCTGTAGTTGCAGCGCTTGTGTCTGTTTAGAGTTCTCGCTGACCCAGGTCCTTCCCGTTAAAGGCCGCCTGGCTCAGAAGTTGTGTGAGGCAAGCCACATCCCCGAAGCCCAGGTTGACTCCCTGACCCGCCAGAGGATGGACGCGATGGGCTGCATCCCTGCAAAGACAAACATACCCTCCAGTGTTGAAATAAATTCAGTACACAGCATGTTATTTCATGCACACTGCAAAATCACTAAGTCATTCTCTTACTCATGAAACTGATTATTGGAACTTTCTTAATCGCTCAAATGTTTAGCACACCAGTGTTTTCTGCAGACTATCTTACCCAATCAGAGCCACACGGTGCCTTATGTACTCTGATGCATGACCCATGCCCAGCGGGAACATGACCCGGGTCTTTGTGCCGATCCCCGCTATGCTTGGAGGGAGCTGCCGAGGTGAACCAGCAAACGGCATGATGGCTGACAGGGCGCCGCGGAACAGAGAGCCAGCCGTCTCAATCAGCTCTGACTGGTTCTCATTACTCCACTGTCAGTGCACACAGACAGGCAAGAAGACAGAGACGTATTCACAGAATGAGAAATGGCCAGAAGAGAGAGAAAACAGACATCATCACTTTGAGTGGACAAAGAAATTAGCTGACATAGGAGCAAAGCTGAACTCCAGGCCAGTGAAAGTGCTTTTTTCCCCTCCCTAACTAACTGGTTTGGCAGGGCCTTGAGAGCTGGGCTAATTAAAAGAAGATGCCGGCCAGGCAATGCAGTTGAATTAGCTCTGTTTGAAAAACATTCCATGCAGTAATGGTCGACACTGGGAGACCACAGGTTTAATTAGCAAACCAGGCCTGAAACCAAACGTGACTCAACCGTGGTGACCCCGTCCATCAGCAGGCCCAGTAAAAATAGCCAGCTTGGGAAAAAGGACTTTCTCCAAACAAAAAGAAGGTAGGTATATCATTCCCGCAGCGAAATATTAATACTGTATAAAGTTTTGGGGAAAACAAAGACAATATTATTTGTGAGTCATTAAAAACAGCTCAGCACATAAGTAAGTCTATGGAAAACCCCTGCAAAACATAGTGTGCATCGGATACAAAAAAAGGTTTGTATTCCGTTACAGTTCAGGAAAACACACACTCAGATTACTTAGCAGGGTGAAATTTTAAATGTAAATTTTAAAAAGAAATGGGAAATACCACCATGTGGCACACATGCCCAGTGCCGACACATCGCAACATTTTACGACACACCACCACAACAAACCACCGCGTGGAACCTAAATGCGAGTGAAAATGTATTGTGACATAGGTACGTTTAAAGCGGTCGTCACTGGCTAGTTATCATCATGGCCGCTTCTGGTGAGAAAAATGCTGTCGCTCGGTGGACGTTTCGCCATCATGTTGGCCAAACCGCTAACCTTTGCTAAAATACACAGAAATCCAAGAGGCTAAAGCTAAGGTTTGTTAGCTTGCTACCCTGTCAATCCTGCTAATAGTGCAATTACTGCACTGTATAACTACCACTGAGTAAGTAGTATTTTACTAAATGTTTTGGTACTGCGGGTACTGACTTGTGTTATGCCAAAAAGTGATAATTGTCTGTCCGCCAAAACCCGAATCATCTCGTCTATATATGTCTAATATTGTATCAGCTATATATTTTTTTTTTTTATCAAACAGGCCTAATTAGAACGTAATGTCTTGTTTGTGTTTGGTATGTCTAATATTACTGCTTATCCTATGTATTTTTATCTGCTCTGTGCTAAATAACCTTTTATTATGTTACCATTTTAAAAGCCCTTCTTGGGTAGGTTTAGAGAGGGAAAATCACGTTTTGGGTGATAATAGCAAGATCTCTGTCAGGAAGGGCTTATAGCCCAACGCCATTTAGATAAACTGCTTCGGCACGCAAAGGGGATCAGCTTTGCCACACCTGTAATTAAAGTCAGCACCTGTGCACTTCATGCCACAGGCAATGCTGACTTCAGTACATAGAAATGACTTGTAGGCAACTTTGGGGGAACAATCAGAATCAGAAATACTTGCAAAACGGTAGATGTTGAATGATCTCAGTCTACGCTGGTAGATAATTTAAATGCCTTCATATACTATGACAGTTTTAATATTTTTACACCTTACTATATTGTGACGTTTTTCATCACCTTTTTATGACTTATGAGTCTATGAGTTTTTAAAATAATACTTTATGCTTTGCTATTACATTTTTACATCACAGGCTATGAGAGGGCAGAGAAATGACACGTAGGTAACCTTGGGCACGTGGATACCTGACACTTGTTTTGATTTTGATACAGTAGGCCTACTGCCTAATTTGCCTATGGACTTAATTTTCTGTCATTCATTTTTTAAATTATTTGTCTGTTTAAAATCCTGTAGGTTGACACTGAATGTGGTAAAAAAAAAAAAAAACAGTATTGGTGCTCTTAATCTATGTTCAACTAAAACAGCATTTCTTGTTTACACTGTAAAAGGAGGTTTTATTTTTGTATGCTTCTCTGAAAAATACACCGAGCAGTCGGTTGTATTTTTAAAAATCACCTTCCTGACTCTGGCTGTACATAAATAAAGGGATGTCGCAATATCTCAGTGACAGATTTGGAATCTGACCGTAAATGCAGCAGCTGTTTAATGGTTAGAGTGAGACTTACGAAGGCAGAGTTGACGGCGTCCACAAAGCTCTCCTCATCCAGCTCCAGCAGCTCCTCAGCGAGCCGATGGCTGGTTGACCACACCAGAGAGCTCTCTGTGTCCGACAGCTGCAGTGCACAGAGCATAGATGCTGAAGCTCTGTTGAATGCTTATGTGTCACACGAATATTTTTGCAACCACTACTACTACTCCACTCAATGATGTAAATCTATTACCGGTAACATAGCGATGGGTCCTGTTGGGAGGAACCTCTGCCACGCAACATTGTTCTCTGTGGGCTGTCCAACACATAAATTCATTTAAATGAAATGTCATACTGAAAGTGTTTAGCAATGTATTGTATAGCTATATTTTAATGATGCATATTGCACATAAAAACAAGATAATATAAAGAGTGCTGCTGGGTGGGTGTGTTGTTCTCATGCTTGACATTAAAAGAACTACTGTAGTAAAAACACAGTAAATTTACTCTGTATTGTAATAATAATGTTTGGTTAAATATTTTTGCACAAATTACACACATTATAAAAAGTATTAAAAAAATACTCTGAATGCCTGTGTTGAATATGATACTCACTTCTGACAGGTGCAGCACAGCAACAACAGCTGACTGGTCATAATTCCACTTGACTGTGGGTATCCCCAACTCCCGCCTCACCATTGAGTTTGGTCCATCGGCACCAATCTGAAAAACAGATGAGGAAAAAAGGAAACACTCTCGACTCAAAAGGAACGGAGAAACAAGAAACAATTTCTGTGATGGAATTAAACTGACCAGCAGCTTAGTTTGGAGAGTCTCTCCGCTGGCCAACGTGACCTGGACCCATGGGATGCAGTCTGCTGCCTGGTGGGGCATGGGCCACATGTACTTCACCACCTTGGAACGGTACTTAACTTGCACATTATCTGACAAACAACAAAGACATAACACTGGTGAAGACAAAGGCGACAGAAAAGGGATAAAAAGGATCAATCTGTCCTGTGTATGTATCACTGTATTAAATCAGCTCTCTGCTACATTTTGCGAGGCTTGTTTGCCTGCAGCTTAAGCAGTCGTAGAGCTATAAACCACCTCGTAAAACACCGCTGGTTTTCCTCACTGGCACACGGTAGCTGCTGAATCTCACATCTGACAATCTTCGTAATGGTCTTGGCCTGCCACACTGCACTGACTAATAGTGTTTATCTACAAATGCACCATGCCGCACTTTGCACATGCTGCCAGCTTGTTTTGCACTAGAACTGCCCATCTTTCTAAAATATCAGCAGCTGGTCATCCCAGAACATGAAAGGATCACAAGCTGTATCGGTTCCTGTGGACCCATCCACAAAACGGGCTACTGGTTCCCGAACACGAATGTCAAATATGGCTTTTCAGTGATTGGAGAGCTGGGTTACATTTAAAACAGATGGTGGGAAGCATACTTTTCATGTACTGCATCTTGAGCATAACAACACCATGGCTAAAATGAGGGGTGAGAGAGGGGAGAGCAGATAAATGGAAGGCACATGAGGCAAAAACGTGCTGTGACCACACATCTGTTGTTTGGTGAAAAATGTTGAAAACTCCATTTATAAATGTGCCACTTTAACTGTCAGGCACATAGCAGGGCTAAGTTTTATTTCAGAACCTCACAAAAGTTGGTGTAATGTCAACAGCAATGCGGCACTTTACCCTGTCAGTGCTTTAGTGTCTTAAGAGGTGGCAGAGATTGGGAGCACATGGCTGTTTAAATAGGTCACTGGACCACTTCACGTGTCCTCAGAGGGTGCTGGGGATCTGCAGCTCCCAAAATGTGAGGTTTTGATTGAAACTGCAGGAAAAACATGGTTGACTTCAAGAGCTTAACTTGTCTTTAAAAACAGTCCCTGGGATAAGAGTGCAATTAAACCAAACCTGGGAAACAGGATGGAATAAATGTGGTGACATTAGCTGCCAGACTCTGCATCCATTAGGACAGATGGAACAAGAGTCAAAGAGGGAGAGAGAGTCATACAGTGCGCTGCTGGTGTGTGCGTGCGTGCATGCATGCGGCTTCAAGTTTCAAGTGCTTAAGCGCTTACCGGACAGACTGTCCAGCCGTTTAGTGAGTGCAGCCACCACGACATCGTTCTCCACGATGTACGCCATCTCGTCCTGCAGGTTCTCCTTATCGAACGTGATCAGGGCATCTGAGCAGGCATCCCAAACCTAAATGAAAGACCTAATTATGCCTGTGGTCTCCAAAGTCTATCCTTAAATGCATCCCATTTCCATATATATAGCTGGGCAGCGAAGTGCCGCTCCATTGAGCTGAACACATCAAAGTTGTTGGATGGAGGCTATCGGAGGCTTGCACAGCCTACACGCATCAAACCCAGAGCGATCGGGGTCATCAGCACCCCTCTGGCTGCTCCGAGCTTTCTGAGGTGGAGGACCAAATGACATTTTTGTGCTGTGGATTATCGCAAACATTTCTTGGAAACACAAATAACAAATGATATGTTAGCTAACATTACAGAGTAAGTCAATATTTATCCACGACCAAAAGCGGCAAAATGAGGTATAGTTTTAGGCTACTGTAATTCCAGAGCTGCAAGAACCGTTTGCGTTGAACATGAGGGGATGAAAAGTGTTTGTACAAGGTTAATCCTCTCCTAGGTTGTAACTATGGTACCAGAACCCATCATTGTGCAGTAATATGCTAGTGCTCTACTTTTTTCCAACTTGCCATAAAGTAGGGGGGTATACCCTACAGAAAACCACTAATGGCAGTGGGTTTACAACTTGTGATAAGTGGTTGGGAAGAAAGATTTACTGAGACCAACCCAAAAATTGTTTTGGTTTTGTTTAATGCAGGGAGAAATGATGCAGCTTCGGGTAGACTGAGTAACTACTTTCTGTGCAGGATTTAAACAATACATGTCCTTTGCAACTTTATAGAGAAAATGTGGGCAAAATGAGGCCCTGATGGCAAAAACTCCACTTGCCTTCTGTTTCAAATCTAAACCCCCAATGCTTACTGGATCTTTAAGGTGGAAGATTAGTTTATTGCATGGAAAGAATGTTATTTAGAGCTGACCTGCAGTACATACTTTCCAGTGCTATTGCCGAGATGTATATGACTGAGATTCAATGGGCAAACAAGCCAAAACAGTGGTAGCAGAGTGAAGGTATAATGGGAGAGGTACACTACCATAATCACTGTAAGGCACTGCATGATGACATCTTAGGCCCAGAGAGAAACCCTGTGGTCGAGTGTTTGGTACACACCGACCACATCTTACAAGAGGGACTGAGCCTGCACCCGCAACCGTAAAGCCAGTTCACTTGGCAGCAAACAACCACTCTCCTGATCTTTCATCTTCTTCCCGTTGTTCACATGAATCTTCATAATTAGATGTGGGAAACAAGCATCAATTTGAAAATGTCAAAAACGATTTATTCTTCATAGAAAAGATGGCTTTAATAAATAAAACTTGCATGGTCAGAAAACCATCCAGTATCCTGAATGTGATGAATGAGGCTAGAGATGGTCTTTCTTTTTTCTTGAATACCTTTGGCATTCGGTGTGCCACAAAGCCCGTAGAGCTACTGAAAGGGCATAAATTGCACAAAGGAATGAACAAAATGCATGCTACATGAAACCACTGTTTGCCATTTTAATGTGAACAATTACATACCGTATGCATGATTATATGATGCAGTATTGTGTTGCTTGTTCATTAAGCTGAATGACTGAGTAGAAGCTGAGTGTAACAGATTTTTCTCTCCACAAATTGTATGGTGCTATGATTGATGGCTGACAGAAATACATGCAGCATGCCAGTAAATTAGAAAGTCTGGAGGACATATGCAGAAAAGCTCAAGTTGTGTAACAAAGGGATTTGGGGAGATATTCAGAGTTGCATAAGGTTCTTTCTGCTATTTTTGTTTGACTCAAAATGATAGTTTCTGAACTTCTGACATAGCAGTACAGTGGTAGTTACTGTACGGTTAAAAAAGCAACTTACCATTATAAGAGTACTGAAAAATCCACATACCTGCATCCTTTTATATGGCTTGCACCTCATCTTTGTAATGTGCTCCCATGCTCCAATACCTGTGTGTACAAATATATATATATATTTTTTAACACACCACTAATTTAATGCAGCATGGATGTCAGTGTTGCGAAGATCAGATCTACAGGGTTCAGGTGTGAGCCCCCTTTCACATGGGCCTGCTGCAGAGCCCTGGGCTCTCTCTCAGTAACAACTGCAGGTCTGCATAATATGATTTTTTGAGTGAGTTTTTTGTGTGATATAGTAGACTTTTGTTTACATGAGGGATTAGGTTAGAAAGCTTAGTTATTGTTTGACAACTTTAGGGATGTAATGTATTATATTTTATACATATCTGATCAAACTCACGGTTTGTATTTTCTGTTTAGGTAATAGTGATGGATACCAGAACGCAGTCATCAAATAGTTTCCATTGGTGTATTACAAGTTAAATCAGGAATTCTGTGAATTTTCTTTGAAAGAAAAAAATCTTGACATGATTCTTCATTTCCCTCGCTTCCAAAATGTATAAAGTTGAGAGAGATTAAGTACAAATTGGGCTGTAGAAAGACTCACATCCGTAACTAAGAAAAAAATGTGTCAGAAGAAATCCCAGGTGACCTAGCACAGGAGGAAGAACTGAGGTCAGATATGATCCCTAGTAAGCCTGGGTGACTGGACAGTGTCTGATCCCTGGCTTACCCTGGCAGAGTCATTTACTGTTCTTACACGACAAGCTCTTTGCAGGAAGGAAGCTAATCACCACAGAAATAACTTTTTGATTTATTCTATGTCTGTGGTGAAACTGCCCTTTTAAATGTATAAATCTAGCCTTTCAGCACATACACAACAAAACTTTATATAAACCATTGGATAATGCTGATTCTTTGTGTAAGGCTGTAAGGGCGTATACTGTACCGCTGAGGAGGGTGGCAGAACCTAGACTGATGGAGCTGACTCTGGTACTGTAGGTGTCTGGGACCTTGTCCATCACTTTCTTGTTGCCCGCTTCGAGCAGCAGAATCTTCTTGCCCTCCAAGTTGGGATCCATGCCTGTCAATAGTTAAACGTAGTAGCACATATGTAGGAATGAGTCACAGCAGTGTTACCAGAACAGCCTGGATTATGAAAATCCTGTGGTATAGCTATTCATGTTTTCTTTTACATCATGTTTTTTCTGTTGTAAAATCTGGAGGTCATATGTAATAGTTTTTAGATTAAATGTGTCATGCTTCACTCACCTAGGGAACATGCCATTGCAGATCCAACCATCCCTCCCCCGGATATAATAACATCATAAACCTCATTGCCAGAATCGTCCCCGTGTTTTGCACACGTTAATCCTCGTCTGACGATTTTAACAGCAGATCCATAGTTTTCTGTAATACACCGGCCAACTCCGTTAAAGGCCAGCGCCGCCTTTGTGAACTTGTGCATTATTCGGTATTCACACTGTCTTCATGTGTAACAAGCCGCGTATTACACAGGTGAAACCAGTCCAACTCCGAAACCCGTATATTGTTATGCCAATCAGCCACACGTTTCCCCTTGGATGTGTCCTAATAAGAGCAGCTGTATAATCCAGCCATGTTGTGTTGACAAGCGCTCCAGAGGAAGTATTTCCGGTATCACGGCCAATCACAGGAGACGTCCGACGCAGCCGACACTTGCAGCGTCTGTCCACAGACGGTGCTAATGGCTACCAAAACTTACGACTGACTAGATGAGGAGGGAATAGGAAGAAATAGAGGAATTTGGTTCTGTTTCAAGTGTAACATGAAGACGGAGTTAACGTTATATCGACAGCAGACATCTTTAGCTTGTCGTGTAATTTGCAGTGCAGCGTGTCATTGAAGAGTTGGGCAGACGCTTCGACAGCGTCGTACTGCTTCCTCATACAAGTCGTCTCTTACCAGGTTGGCGGCTCATTATTGCTTTCGCGTTGAATTTCGTTTATTTTTCACGTTTATAATGTGATTTTAAGTGGCAGAGAATATACGAGAATGTTATATTTAACTATTAAAGTAAACTCGTATTGAAATTGTAGCTTAGCTAATGTTAAATACATGTCACACACTGTTGTGGGTTACCATAGTAACCCGTTTACGCAGACAAGAGGTGGGGTTTGAAGTGTGTAACTTCTTGTATTAATCTAATTATTAAAATACTAATTACTGTTATCACTATAGATTCATTCATTCATTCAGAAGATTTTTTATGAACTGATCGGTCATTAGTGGTGGAAAGAAGTATTTAAATATTCTACTTACTTAAAAGTAGTAATATACGTGTAGAAATATCAAAATAGAGTTGAAACACCATTAGTAAAAGTAGTCCCGATTTTGCATAATGGGCCATTTCAGAATAATTTTTATTATATGACTGGATTATAATTTTTGATGCCTTTTAAAGTGTACATCACTTTCAGGTGAACAGGTGAAGGTTTTTATACAGCATGTCTTTTAATAACTTTTCAGAAACAAACTTTTAACTTCTACCTCTTTTAATGTCAAATGTTAGTGTCCTTGCCATTTAATAGTGAAATCGTAACTTAAAGAAATACAAAGAAAAAATGTGTATGTCTCATCATGTCTTCTGCTCTTAACAAAAGGCTTAGTGAATAGTTCCTCAAGAAACTTTCATGGTTTTGCCTTTTCTTTTTTCTTTAAACTTTTTTTTTACCAGGAAAAAAAGATGCCAAAGCTGGAGGCCTTGCTGAAAGAAGGATTCAGATCAGAGTTAATGCTCCAGCTTCAGTTGAAGGCCCTGAATGAGACCTTCAGACAGCAGCTGCAGGAGACAGAGAAGAGACAGATAGACGAGTTGGAGAGGAGGATTCATCAGAACGCTGTCCTGTCAGCAGATGCACACCAAGACTACAATGATAAAAAAGGACTGAACCGTCAGACCAAGTAGGTTTGCTTGATTGTCTTTTATTTTTTTGATTTAATAATATAACAATTAAAAAGATCTTTATTGATTTTTCAGACACATAGGAATGAGGAGATCAATCTCTACATCTGCAATCGCATCAGACAAAGACACTTCATACCATCTTAGACAGCCTAACTCATCATCAACAAACTGGAAGCATTGTTCAGCCAGGAGACAGCAGTGTGACCGGGTAGCTTCAGTGAAAACAACCGAGATGCGCAGAGAGGAGGAGGCCAAGGCTGAGTGTCAGAAGAAGTTCTGTGCTCTCCCAGTCCCCACCCATGTCAACAAGCCCCTCTATCAGGAGATGATGGAGCTGCGAGAAACAGAGAGGAGGCAGCGTCACGAGCAGAGGAAGAACTTCTTACTGTCCAAACAAAAACCTTTCAACTTCCTGGAGAGGGAAAAGGAGAAAAGAGAAAAGCTGATGGCCATGTTAAACCAAGTCTCACAGGATCAGAAAAACAAGGTTCCTACAGTTAGGAAACCTCCTCAAAAAGTAGAAAAGGACTCACTAGATTCTGAGCTGAAAGGTGGGTTGACTGTACCGTTTGTTTCCCTCCATATAGGCTGATGCTGGCTAGTGGAGTGTCTGGTATTATATACTGCCAGTTTAGAACAATAAAGGCAACTGTTTCTCAACCTTTTGGGCTTGTGAAATTGCATATATCAGTGAGTTGTGAGCAGTTCAACCAAAGAGTGGTGTTTCCCTCTCAGGTTGTTCCATTTTTATAGTTTTTCATTCAGCATTATCAGAAAATGATCCAGATTAATTCATAATAAAAATGTGTGAGTGAGTTACAGCTCAATATAAAATATACCAGATGTGGGGAAACAGTTGGAACAGTACATCTCTATTCAAAACCACTGCACTGCTTGAACTAATATCTTGACACTGTGTCATATTGAATGCATGTAGTAAGTGCCTCTAAATGTATGCAATAACATGACTACAGCTTCTACCTTATCTCTGACTGTGATTCTGTGCAGACCAGAAGGAGGTCTGCAGGACAGTCCACCTGAAGACGACAGCAGGACAGGAGAGTTCCACTGCGGCCTGCGGCCCGAAACTTCGCACAGCTGAGCGCAACAGGAAAGAAAAGCTGGAGTTCCTGTACGAGAAGCTGAGCTTCCAGCCAAAAATCATGCACCAGATCCCTGATTTCAGCCGGATGCACAAGGCCTTGCAGACGGAGGCGCTGAGAAAAACACAGATCAAAGCTGTGACAAAGTGTCAGCCCTTCTCCCTCAGGACATCAGCTCTCACTGCAAAGCAAACAAGGACGAGGCCAGAAAACTCACAGGTAAAACATATCCTTTCTTTCCTTTTTCAATTTCTGTTATTCATACTTTCTTTTCAGTACAGTTTGATTAATTACTTCTCAGAATATGTGCCAGCTGGAGTTTGGTCATTTTTCATTTATTCATTCAAGTTTTAGAATTATCATAGTGAATAGATTTGTCAGATGCAGTAATTATGTTTAGCAGGAGTCTGAAAATCAAGCAATGACTTTAACAGAAATATCACATCAGCAAATGAAAAGGACAGTACCTGTCTTGAGGGACCAGTGTTTCTAGAAGAGTTACATAAGAAGGCATCCAGGATTCCCAAGCAGCAGGCCCAGATGGTTTCACTTTATGGATTTGCATCACTTTTTTTCAAAGTCTCTCACACTTTCTCAGTTTGATGGATGGCTTGAGTCACATCCACCCACCACTTTATCAAGCCAGTACCCTTCTCTTTTTTTCAAGCAGGACAGGAAACCAATAGACATCCTCGAAGCCTGTAATGTTCCAGAGAACAAACAATGTTGATTACTTACTTTCTCACTTAAAATGTCTGTTTGAATAATGACTGCACTAAATATACAGACAGTGGCCTAATAAGGACAGATGTTTACTGCACAGATTTTGCTGACTCTACAGTGGTCTATCATGTATTCCTCTCTCACAACACTTAGAAGTGGTTATTACACAACATGTGACAAAGGAATGTGAGCCGGTCACATTCACATGTTTGATGACACAGGGTTTATTGCATCGTTTAAGTTCTTGTAGGCTTTATGTGTTATTTTTGAGGCAGTTCAGACCACTTCCCTCAGATGTGGAACTGTGGAGTTATTTAAAATATCTACAGTAGGCCATCTTCAAAGAGGGGCTCGTCCCCTCCCTGAAAGGGTTGTATTTGAAACTTTCTTCACCTCATAATTCATAACTCAAATGCAATTTCTACAGTTCTTGATGTACTGTGCAACCATAAAATATTTGCTCACTTTATCTCCCTCAGTGCAAATTGCAATATATTTTATGAGATTAACGATGGATTTCTCAACTTCAACCCCGTATAGTTCATATTCACTGAAATTTGTCCAGTGGTATGTAAAGAGTAAGATTAATAATAACAGTAGTTAAGTGAGAATAACAGTAACTAGTCCTTTTAATTATTTTCTGGTTTTGCCAAGAATTTCATTCACTTTCCCTGTAACCTAAGCTTTCAAAACATAAAATAATTCTTTAAAAAGTTCTCTTTTCTGTTCATGCTGCTTTGATCACAGGGAATAAAGAGCTTATTCACATCTTTGTAAACTAGTCTACTGCCCAGAGTTGTGTTGTCATGTGACAGAAAACAGTATACACACCACATACTGTAGGATTTTATGCTTAAATTGACAAGGATATACAATATGTGTTCAAACAATACATTTTCTTTTGATTTCACCTAACAAAATTTGATTTCCTCTCATTGACAGGAACCAAACAGAAGTCATCTCAGGAGAAGCAAGTCACTTGGGGCCTTAACGTCACTGTCCACAGACACACTCCCCACGTACATCACAGATACTGTGAGGAAGCGCTGCACCGCCATCAGGTGAACTGTGTTATTTTTTGTCAAGACTGCTGGAGTTTAGACAGTCAGTATTTTCTTTTTGTTTTTTCTTCACACTAATATCTGGATCCACCTTCACAGAAAGTCAATGGAGATGAGGGATCATAAGAATCGAGAGAGTGCAGAGTGGTTGAGGAAGTACGAAATGAGGTCAGAGGCCATGAAGAGGACAGTTGCTCTCCATGCAAAGTTGCTGGACCCACACCGCAGCCTGAAAGAAGTCTATAATGAAAAACTAAAGCACCATATGTGAGTACCAGTCAAGAGAGACCATTCATTCTAGCTATGTTGCAACCTTTGCGACTCACATCACAACAACCACATACGCCTGCCACAGTAGCTGAAACTATAATCTTTTCTTACATGAAGGGTGGCTGACCAACAGAGGACGAGAGAGTACATGAAAGAGTTACGGGACATGAAGGCACGAGTTAGTGAACGCCCTTACTTGTTTGAACAGGTGAAACAGGTCAGTGACATAAAGCTTAAGCATTGCATCATCCGGTAAATAACATGCAACTCCCGTGGCATAACTTTGAGTTTTTACTGGCAGAGAAATGCAAAGGCCCATGCAGAGCAGACATACAGGAACAAGCTGAAGCAAGCTGGGTTTAAGGAGCAATTTGTTGAAGAAAAAGGAGAAACAGCCGAAGGAACATCAGTCTCATCCAGATCTGAGGACGGTGCAGATGTGAATGACCAGAGCAATGAAAGTGACAGTCATAGCAGGTATGCGGCATGAGAATTTTTAGCAAGATTTGTTCATCCACTATGTAATCCCACTATGTCCGGTAAAATTATGAATAGCACTGCTGCTGGAGTGCCAAGGACTTTGTGTGGTTTGGTCATATTATATTACATAATTTTCTGAGCCTGCCCTGCAGTCTTTAGTGAAGAAAAGGCAAATATTGTAGCCAAGTAAAAGTTCGATGTAATTACAATATAGCCATTTTCTAACCCAACATGTCTGATTTAGGGAAGAAAATGTGGACGACGGAGAGAAAATTGAAGATGTGGAAGAGGAGAGCGTGAAGTCCAAAGGAGAAGAAATGCCATGATCAAAAAGGTTTAGGCGGCGCAGTTTTCTGTGGCCTCTCCGCTAGAAAACAACACTGTCCTCAAAAATGATTCATGTCACGGCTAACTATCTGCACCAAATGTTTGATAGTTCAAGATGTGCAACTATAAATTATGAAATTATGAAACTTCTGAACTTTACAGTCACAAATGTTAGGAATTACAACTGGAAGGAAAACTGTTTCAGGAGCAAAGATGTGACAAAGTGTCAGCCCTTCTCCCTCAGGACACCAGCTCTTGCTGCAAAGCAAAGTAGGATGAGCCCAGAAAACTCAGGTAAAACATTTTCTTTTTTTTCTTTTTCAGTTCCTGTTATTCATACTTTCTTTTCATATATATGACTGTAATTTGGAAGATGATTAGTGTTTTGTTACCAGAATAAACAGTCCACAAACAAGAGGACATCAATTGAGACCACGTGTCTGTGACATTTATTTGTTTTCTACCAACTGTAACTTTCAATAAGCCATATAAGAATGCACTGAGATATTGCACCTGCCACTTGTGTTTTAGTTTTAAAGAAAAGAACAAATGTACATATTTTAATTCAGCAGGTCCTGTAAGGACACCAAGTGTCTGACATGGGCCTTTCTCAGATGGCTGGGTTTAAACAACCAGTTATTTTTACAGCCACACTGTCACCTAAATAAACAACTCTTGCTGTGCATTTGCATTCACACAGACCAGTTTAGTGGTCTGCCCCAAAGCCCATAGACCCACATCAAATACTCTTTTTACGCTTTCAATATTTGCCTATGCTTAGACAGCTGACTACCAGGAATTTGAGAAATCTTTTTTACTTACAGACCACATGGGGATGTTTGAATATGTGCAGAATCATTATCAAAAGGGCCATCATTAAGGGTAGCACATACCATATAGTTACTTTTTGTAGGATAGTGCATCATACATTAAAGCTGTTGAAGTCTATGTATCAAGTCAGAATATCTTAGCAATCACTGAGGCATTCCTCTTAAGGCAACATATTCAAACTATGTATGACTTTTACTATGCTGGTAAATGTCCATTAAGTTGCATGCATTTATGATATAATTTTGAGCTGGTAAATATGATGTACATCACTATAGAGAATGGCAGAGAAAAGGTGACAAGCAGTATTCAGTATAACTTTCAGGGCATTAAAAAAAGGCACATCATTAATGTAACATTATTATAAAGACAAGAAAGATTGAAAGGACAAAACGTTGTCATATACTTCTTACAGATGTAATAAATAATCACAGTGCCTTCCTTGAGATCTCAAACATCACATGCGCTTCAAGGGCTCCATCCTGACAGGTTGTCATGGGAACCATGTATCCCTCCCCACTCTGCTTTATAGTCCCTCAGGAGAATGCTGTGCTCCTCCGATTCCCCCTGGTGCACGGCTGAAAAAAAAACCATCCTCTCCCAAACCTTTTATGATAATATCCGAGTGGGGAAACTGCATCCGTGAAATGTGTGAGGGAGCAGACGCCTGTGACATCTCTTTTAAACAAACTGTAGTGCCTCGGAAGAGTGTGGAGGCTGAGAAAGGGAACAAACACATCTCATTTAGATTAATGAGAGGCTGTGCGCTTGGCCACCGAATGTTATGATCACGCTGTTTGAGGAGTGGCTCTTCTTACTGGATGAACAATATAATTTCGCCAAGGTGGTGCATTCAAGTCTCTTATTATTCTAGCCGCTGTACGATATTGAAATTCCCACACATTTAATTCTGTAAATGCATGGTTTGCAAATATAGTCAGCCTAGGGCACACCCTAGTGTAGATGACATAGGCCTCAAACGGACTTCACCTGCTTTAAAACAGCAGCTGCGCTATATGAATTGCATATGTTGTGTCGTCTGGTTATTTTTTGTTGTTCATTGTAATTCCTTGTTTATTTGAATTCACTTAATTACAAACCAAAAGTGCACCGGCCGAGTATTTGCCTGAGTGCAGTTTATATTGTGGGTGCAGAGTTGTGTGCACGTCG
This sequence comes from Psettodes erumei, assembly GCA_016785225.1. Taxonomy (NCBI): domain Eukaryota; kingdom Metazoa; phylum Chordata; class Actinopteri; order Pleuronectiformes; family Psettodidae; genus Psettodes; species Psettodes erumei. Next base: position 1,366,549 of record JAFBJZ010000383.1, read on the forward strand.
AGGCTCTCTGCGTGTGTTTTAGTCCCTGGTTCACCTGCAGGAGGAGCTGTAGCTCGCTGCAGCCTCTCTGGAGCAGAAGAGAGAGATCCCTCTTTTTCTCCTTCAGTGGCATGAATAATATCCCCAGTGCTGGAGAGAGAGAACATATCAAGAGGCAAACGGGAAGGGGAGAGAGACAGCAGCCAGTGTGACAGATGAGAGCGTGGCAGAACTTGTCTCCCTGACTGCACCGTGGGCTGGGGGAAAGAGAGGGAGCAAGTGCACCAGTGTCAGGCAAGGCTGCTGCCTGCACACACACAAACACACACACACACACACACACATAAACATACCCCTCAGCCTGGAAGAAGTTCAGAGAGAAGACTGACCTCAAGAAGGTACAGTATGTGTGTGCGTCTCTACCCTGGGAGTCATATGTCCTGCAGCCTTGTCCCTCTCCCTCCATCTTGATATCTGAAACATGATTAGTTAATAAGCTGTGTTCACGCTCACTTAATGCTCCACTTTTTCCAGGTGGGTCGGCCGGTGTTTCGTGTGTGGATTCACTCAAGTGTCATGGCTTTCCTCCAACTGAGGCTCCTTGTCCTGTAGAGGAAGTTTTGTGTGTTTTCCCTCTAGGAGAACTTGCCTCGTGTTGCCAGCCCAAGGGAGGATGGAGAAGCTGTCAGGGAAGGACAAGGAGCTGATACGAGGCAGCTGGGAGAGCCTGGGCAAGAACAAAGTTCCACACGGTGTCATCATGTTTTCCAGGTAATGTCCTCCACAATTAGCATGATTCAGACACAACAAGTAAAGTGACGTTTAAGGTTGTTATTCTGTACAGTTGTCCTTTAATTAACATGGATTCTAATAACAATTTATGCATAAGTAAGAGGTTCTTGCTGTTTGCTGTGTTGCACAGTATTTGTGGTGTTAGAATATGTAACTCAGGTGTTTAGGGACAATCATACCAGATCCTTCGCTGCACGCTTCCACTGTGCAGGCACCGGAGGCTTGACTTGTTGCTTGGCGACAGACTGCAATAATCCACAATTTACTCTGAGATAGTTGCCACTAAGCCAGACACGAGCAGGAGAGATTTGTGGATGCATGATTGGTAGATGGATTCTGTGTCTGTGTGGATGTTTGGCAGCCCATGCCGTCAGTATGCACCTATAGAATAGTGTGGTATTTGTCTGTGGTAGACTGTTTGAGCTGGACCCTGCGCTCCTCAGTCTTTTCCACTACAGTTCAAACTGTGGCTCCACACAAGACTGCCTCTCCAGCCCTGAGTTCCTGGGACATGTCACCAAGGTGAGCACTGTTCACCGCTGTGACTAATACAAGTATACAGACATCGGAAGACTTTTTTTTTCTCTTTTCCACAATTTTGAACAGTTTGCTTTTGTATCTGTGCCTCTTTTTATTTATTTTTTGCATTTATACCAGGTGATGCTTGTTATTGATGCAGCAGTCAGCCACTTAGATGACCTTCACTCCTTGGAGGACTTTCTACTCAACCTTGGAAAGAAGCATCAGGCAGTGGGAGTCGACACACAGTCATTTGCTGTAGGATCAACATCTCATAGTATGAATGTCAAAAAGCAATTTCAAGTGAATGAGCTTTGATTTTTTTTTTTTCTTTTTTCTGTTTGTGTTCATTTGTTCCAACTTCTGCAGGTGGTGGGTGAGTCCCTTCTCTACATGTTGCAGTGCAGTCTGGGCCAGGCCTACACGGCGCCGCTGCGTCAAGCCTGGCTCAACATGTACAGCATCGTGGTGGCAGCCATGAGCCGAGGGTGGGCCAAGAACGGCGGGGACAAGGCCGACTGAGGCGCACAGCAGTTGATGTCAAATCACTCAACATGGTTGCCATGGAACAAGGTTGTATAACTTGCAGCATTGTGGCTTTGGCTGCTGTACATTTGCTCTGTGAGTGGGGTCGCATAGCGTAGCGAATGTGTGGTGCGGTTAAACTTTACAATTGGATTGACCAAATGCAGAGTCTATTTTCTTTGCTGTGGATGTTTAGCTGCCAGTTGATTCTGTGAGGATCTGAGCCAGCCTGGTCTGGTCCATCTGAGCTTGGACCTATAATCTGAGCTCACACTGAGAAAAAGGACAACAGTTTAGTCTCTTTGTATATAACGGCTTTGATATAGCATCTACTCAAATGATACCAGTGACTGTAATGGTCTTTGTGATGTATCTTAAAACAGTTGCACAATTGTGAAAGAGTAGACATCATATTTCAGCATCACACACTACTCAAACTGTGATGGTTACTGTGGCCAGCACGGCAGCTCTCCATCTAACTGGAACACAGTGATACTTACAATACATGTGAAAACTTTTGCGAGAAAGCAATGTCATCGTACACAAGCAAATCCTATCACCTCAATCATAATCATTACTGTGTTAAAAAATAATAATAATAAGATTACACATCATTACACTGTTTTGTGTGTGACTGTTATCCAGCATTTAACCTAGTGATGATAAGCCAAGCAAAATGACCTAAAAATACCTTGACAAGATACTGACAAGAACTGTTATACTCTCTGATAGCTTTCTTCAGTGATCTATGACTGTTAAGGCATCTGTGTGCGCCTTTCTCAACATGGTGTGTGTGATGCTCTCTCTCTCCCTCATAGAGGTTGTGAATATTTCAGTAGGCTTCAGCAGACTGTTAAACTCTAACTAATAGACTGTTATGTGACCTTTAGACTTTGAAATACAGGGTAGCTAGGAGGGATTATAACATCTTTGTTCCTTGGCTATCAGTTGCCAGTCATTGTTAGTGTAAAGTAGCTTTGTTGTACTGTAGTCGCTTATCCTAGTGATGTTTATTAACTGTGCTGTTGTGGCTACAACTACGTCATATTACCTCGGCTTTAGAGGTGAAAATGCGCAGAGTGGCCTGTGTTTTTCCAGCACGGAGCATCTACACAGAAGTGACTGTTGGAGTGAATATTTGTTTTGGATTATGAAACAAAGACTGACTACTGATGATGATTTCTTTCTTGATTTATTAACACAGAATTTATATTACAGAGACACTGTGTGCTGACACCATACAATGTGTATGTATGTATGTATGTATGTATAATTATTGCTGCCATAACACTGTATGTATCACCCTCAGCTGTTATTTACATCACGGTCGTAATGCCAAGTAACTTAGCAACAGTGCGCCAAGTATTAGATAATAACACCATATAACTGTAAATCCAAGCTGCTGATATGTGGTTATTATCGTGTTAGTCTGAGTTTACTTTCATAAAGTTTATTTTTATATTCTGAAATGTATGTGTAGTTAAAGAGCGTTTTTTTTTTTTTCAAATGTGATGTACGGTATATCCTCCAGAAACACAACCTTGTGTGGATTTCATGTCAATGACCCCAGCACATGACTACTACTACTTTTAAGCGGGTTTTCATTCTTTCAATATTACAGAAATATTATCACTTCTAAATGTGCAATCCTCACGGGTAATTATAATAGCAGAGTTTTCTAGTGGACCGTTTTGCTGCATTGTCTTATCAGTCTGTACTTTCCAGCCCACAGGTGTAATGTTTGTTAACTGACTGTGTAGGTGGTGTATTATTTATAGTGATTCTTTTCTTAGTATCAGTACACAGCCCAAGGCAGGTTGTTATCTCTATTTTCAATTTACCTGACATTAGGTCTTTTCAGCAGACACAGCTGACAACTGGCATTTTATCCTGCAGCATCCAGCTTTGTACATAATGGGTGTGTCATTGTCTACCTCATCATTATCAGCTGCTACTGAACAGCAATGACTTCACCTAGTTATCCTTCAACCAAAAAAAAAGGAAATAAAATAAAATGTACATTATTAGAGATGATACATGCACGCACTCTTTGTAAACTGGATTCCATCCTACACATGTTGTGTGCACACCTTGGACTAAATAAAGTGAACTTCTGTGGATATTTTACTGCTGAACAAGGTCAGTGTGTTTTCCTCTTGCTCTCAGATTGTTTGTCACAGACTGATGATGGTTGCGACACAATGGTTGGCGTTTGAAAGCAATCACACAATGCCTGATTTCCTTCCCACTGACAGCCCATCCCCTAGTGTTACATAAGATCCAAGCGCCGAAGTGCTCATAGCCCCGAGCTACGGAGACGAGGGCAACTTCAGGCACATCAGCCCACTTACTCATGCAACTGCACAATGTCACATAATGGTTGTTTACACAGATATTCACAAAATTTGGCAAAAATGTATATACTTGCCTTTCTGTTTTCACAGTTTGGACTGTTTAGTCATTATTTTCAAGTTAAATAAAGTAAAAAAAAAAAGGTATCTGCATGTGTTTCTGCATGAATATCAGTTTCCATGTATGGTGGTGAAGCCATAGCAATGAGGATTATGATGAGTTATCTTAATACACTGGTCTCATTTCTCCATATATACAATTTGTTTGTATTATTGTAAAAGTCAAATCTGTGTGCTGGCTGTCTCCTTTGCTGTTGGAGCAGTTGTTGACATGGCCTTAATCTGTCTCTCTGTGCCACCAATAGTATCCTAATTTTCTCTGTCCTGCTGTATTTATTTTGAATCCATGCTCCATGTCTCACTATCAGAAGCCTGAGCCAGAGTTGTCTGGTCACTGGAGGCTTCATGGAGATTCTGACTTGACCTTCTCTTAGGTCACTGGTACTTCGATCCCTTGTAGTAATTAGTAAATCAGTCCAACTTCGACAATCTTACCTTGGGGTGTACGATGATTTACTCTGTAGGCTGTTGTCTGGAGAGGAGTCTGTAGAAAAGACAACATACATTATTTTTAGAAAGTCTGCAATGTGTTTTGGAATGAAGGGGTATTCAACGTTGTCATGGCAACTGTTAAGTGATGGTCCAGAGTCGCGTGTGTGTGTGTGTGTGCGTGCGTGTGCGTTTGTTTTTGATGGAAGGAAGGAAATCAAGGCATTGCTCAGTCCCTCACTCACCCTAAATCATGCTGTGGAGAGGAGTGAGGAGTGGACAGTGAATATGCGTGCAGCCTCAGGCTAATAAGGTTTTGCTCTGATGGTTCTCTATGAGCTGCAGTCTGCAACACAAGCCTGCCAAGCAACAACCACAATCGTGGGTATGAGCAGTCCCACAGTGCTACCATGAAGTACATTCAGTTGAAGGATGAAGCGGGTGATATTCATACATATTTATTACATTATTTATTACATTTTATATACACTTAAACTCCATCTGCACCATAAAAGTCAATCCACCACTTATACCACTATTTATTTTTAAATTTTATTTGTTTATTTGCACTACTGCGTTCATTTGCACTACAATGTTTATTTTCTATTTCTCTCTTTCTTCCTTCTAACCTCACTCTCTATATCGCAATGTCGAAGGAGCCTGAGACCCCAAGAATTTCATTGCATGACTACTCCTGTAATTTTGTGCACATGACAATAAAGAACCTTGAACCCTTGAACCTTGAACATACTGAAGATGTACTATAGATTGATAAAAATCATTAAGAAGAAGCTCTGTTATTTCCTAGAACAGCTGGGCACCGTAGCTTTATATAATCCTCACACAAGAGTAAACAGTTTATTTGGTTGTGACTTTTTTGCTGCAGTTTAAAACACATTTTGTGTGTTATAACTCGTTCCCACAGGACGTGCTTCAGCTGTGAGCTAATGCGTTCCAAAGCATCTTTTACTTAAAGTCTGTTTATACATAACTACAGTGATTTACTGCTGGGATCTGATTCTGAATGCTGCAAGGAGGTGGGTGACGCCAAAAGTTTTTCAGATTTTATCCTGTGTAGACACAGATGAAGAAATGATGCTGTGGGTTATGTAGACATTGTTTTATAAAGTATTTAGGGTAGCAGGATGGTGTCTGTGGGACTGACTGAGATAAACTACAGTGCCCATGTTCAGGGTAATGGAGAAAAATGTCATCCAGTGCAACAGTGTGGCCCACTGATGTGTTTTTAATAGTTTGATGACAACAATGGAGGTCTGTGACACAGAGGAATAAGAAGGGCTTTATCTACAAATGTAATAATACCTGTTCAATTTATTGTTGGGTTTGTTGGATTTGCAGACAACTGTCAAAATATAGAATATTACCAGTCAGACAAACAGACAATTTTGTTTACTGCAAAAGGCAGAGACATTTTTCTATTCTCAGCATCTGGGCAGGAGAAAGGCAAGTGACAGGCCATGCTCCCACAGGAATTCACCTTTCACTGAGAAACATGCTCTCAGCAGTTGCCATGGGTGACAGGGGAAATGTCAGGGACCCCCGACACCCCCCATACACACACACACACACACACACACACACACACACAGCGTGAGATGTGTTTGAGAAAGACATACTTGTGCACCACTTTGCTGGAACTGTATATTCCATTGGCATTATTGTATCACCGCTCTACCATGTGGTTTTGATAAAAATGGTGCTCATGCAAGTAATTGCACCGTCCACACACTGGTGTGGTTTCAGGGGCCAGTGAGGTCTGTACAGATGTTTTTCTTGAAGCGAGTTTGTATGCAGACACAGCCCCTCAAATGCTAAGCTAAAATGCACCTACATTCATTATGCAGTTCTCCCCTGCTCTGTGAAATCAAGCTATCTGTGCTGTGATTACCTTTAGAAAAGCAGTCTGATCAGAAGCATTGTTATGGTTTGTCATTTCAGGAAATCAGTTTTTTGTTTTCTTGTTGAGAGTTAGATGGTAAAAATAATATCACTCTTATGGTGGTACGATGAACATGCAGCTGGTTAGCTTAAATTATCACAAAGCCTGGAAATAGAGGGAAAACTAATCCACATAGCGGCATCTCTACAACTCAATATGTAACACTTTATATGTCACTCAGTAACAGTGCAAAAAAACCTAAGCATAAAAAGAACACATTCCAGTTTTGCAGGTTGCAGGTTGAGGTTATGTGCTGGATTAAATCTTGGCCAGTCACACTATGCACTTCAGTTTTAAAACAGAAAAAATGATATGAAACAGTTAATAGTTAGCTTTAGGTAAATGTAAGAGCCTTCCAGCACAGACCACCCTAGAGGAGAGTAATAAGTTTTCATGGCCCAACATGAGTGGATAAAGATGAATTCATTTTAATTTCAGATCACAGAACTTCACTTTTGACAGATGAAGACTGGTAAGCCTGACAGAGATCAGTCTCAAATGCAGACTGTTCCTTAACCTTAACCTTCCTGGAGATATAACAACTCACATTTACAGCAGTCTCAAATTTGAAATCATGACACACACATTTCATGACCAAGAGTAAAAAGGAATGGACACGTCTGGAAAGCTAATGTACAAATAGACCTTGGATGGCCAAGCCAACAGTATATGAACAGAGATGACAGGATACAATAAAACTAGTGAAGCATGAAAATGGACAATCCCTCCTTGCATGGCCATTAGAGCTAAGAATACCCTAATACATTTTATTTTGTATTTTTCAAAGGAAAGTACAATTAATGATCTGTGAAACAAGCTTCTGGAAGAAAAAAACCACAGGTCTTTCATGTGTTTTTTTTCCCAAATAGATTTTGACCACTTCATCTGCATCTGCAGCTTTCATCTGTTTTATACAGCACGAGGAACTAGAATTAGATTCCTTGTAAAATGGAGCAAATACATTTAATTTTATGAACTAATATGTCATCAATTTTTTGCAAGAGCAATTCAAAAAAGCAGAAAAACTTCACATCAGAAGCATATGATTTTATATGATTAAAGTTATAATAAACCCTCTAGGACAGAACACAAAATGGACTTAATCTATTTCACTGACCAACAATATTTTTTACCCTTGACAAAGAGCTTGCCTGTACAGCTTTCAGTTACCTAAATGGTCAAAGAAAAGTGCAGCTGAGAACTAAAAGGACATTAACTGAAATCAACAACAAACCAAGGCCATTATACAAAACATCTTAAAAATGTGATATAATTGTTGTGAAAAGACATCGTTAATTGTCAACTTGTCTTAGTTTGAATGAAAGACAGTTTACCTTGTGTGAAGATTGTTTTGTTAATATCTTAATGGAATTAGTTTACTTTTAGTCAGAATGAAAATCACTGCTCTGGGTTGTTGAGTTTTTAGTGTTGTGTTTTCATGTCTTGGTCATTTCCCCACACTTTAGTTTTCAGTCCATGCAGCATATTTCAGGCCATGCTGGATTGTCACACAAAAGGGAATTTTCTTTTCTTCAAGGCACAGCAAGAGACATGAAAAACAAACTACAATCTAGTTTACATTCATTTTTATGAAAACAATTTCATCCCACCATGAGGAGATAAAAATAACTCCAAAATACAAAACTTGCAAAAATACAGACCGACTGCAAATCAATGAATTAAGCATGTGTGCAACTTGACCTTAAGGAGAGAAAAGCAACCTTATTTGTAAAACATAGTTGACATGCAGTGGAGTGCCACAGAGAATACAGTGATGCAACTGGAATCATGGTACTGTATGTTTGAATTTTACTGTTTGTAATTGGGACATTTTAGCACAAAAAATTCTGAATACTAAACAAATTAATATGAATAAATCATTGTGAGCCATTGTGGTAACAGAATGACAGTAGTTATTTTTAATATTTCATGTAATTAGCAAAAAGGTTGAATTCTTCTAGAGAGTCTTGCAGGAGAGAACGTAAACGCCATGGCATATTCTCAAAATGTTGCAAATCCAGGGTGTGCTTCTAATTTTTGAGTCTCCTGCTCACTTTCTTGGCCAGAGTTAGATGAGAAGAATGATGCCAATTTTATCTGTTATATGTGAGCTACCTTTAGCAGCTAGTTAGTCTAGCATAACAACAGATGCAATACCTTCCTGCAGTCTCTACTGGTGATAGCCAGCCAAGCCTAGCCAAGAAACAATCCCATCTCAAGCAAGCTCCTGCAGTCTTTAAGCTAAGATAAGCTAACTGATTGCTGTGGTAGCTTTGTATTTGCCATACAAGAAACAAAATTATCATATTTCCCAAAATGATCAACTATTCATTTTAAATAAACAAATAAAATACAGTTGTATAATGTACAGCATTATAAAGGAATACTAAAGATGGGACAGCTCTGCAAAAATCCTTGACCAATCTCCAGTGGCCCCCGCTCCCAACTCAAATCACAATATCAATGACACCAAAAATACTGTAGCAAAAATAGCAACCTCAGTAGTTACAGCAAGCTTCAGGTACAGTCAAGCTGCTTGTGCCTACATGGAGAAAGTGTATATTTATTAGAGTACATTTCTGGAGTTACATTTAGCGCTCCGTCTGTCTGCTCTCTCGCTGCAGATGGCTTCACAACTAGCTGCCCTCACCCTCAGCCTCACCCTGAGTTCTGCAGCCGAGGAACCAGATATCGCCAGTGCCCAGACCGCTCTGTCAGTCTGCCGGGGTAAGCCTGCTCACACCACCCACTCTGATTGGAACTTTTCACCTCCACTCATGTCAAAGTGGCGTGGACAGAGTTATCTCTGACAGATACACAAAGGGCAATTCCACTCTGGTCACTTTCATTACATTTAACCTTATTTATGTGGCAAATGTACCCATAGAAGAAGATGGAATCCATGTGATAGAACATCCATTAGTTCAATTAAATTAATCTGTACACTGAATCATTGTTCCATCAAGATCGTGTTGTGGTTCATGTCCATTAGACATATTTAAGAGATGTTTGGCCAACTGCTGTCTATAAATTTATCGTGATGTTTTTTTTATGGATCCTGCTCCGCTATTCTCAAGCTCCTTTCCTCTTCAGGCTCTTCATCCTTTCTAAAAAGCCCAGTCTAATCTCAGGGTCCGAGGCAGCTAAGTTAGAATCTGAGGTCAGTGGTGAAAACACAGCAATGCAGCATTCAGCAATCTGTGTTCCGCAGGTGAAGGACACATGGAAATCAGGTTGAGGGATTTGGTGTTACTGGTAGCCCACAGGGCTGTCCATGAGTGTGCTAGAGCAATAGGGGCCTGGGGGGTCTTGGAGTTCAGTCTCATGGGTTTGGGCATGGCCTTCCTCACCCTCCTCTTCCTCCACTGGGTTGTGGCTTGAACTCTGGGAGCTGGCCATGGCGCCGTAGCTGTGGTGGGCTGGGGAGGGCATTGGAGTCAAAGCCAGCTCTGGCTCCAGCAGCACAGATGCCACAAACAGCTGAGGGAGCAAGATCAACACTGAGTTTATGATTTTGTAACATAATGAATAACACAGCTTGCGGAATGTGTGTGAGATCTGGGGTTGGTTTCCCAACCTACACTTCAAGTTGTAAATATCTATAAATTTGCACATGTATTATGATTAATGTATTCAGTCAGTGCAACATAATATCTTTGTACCATATTAAGATCTTGGAAATGTAGGAAAAAAACATTACAAAATATTCTGATATGCTTTGAAAAATGTTGGGCTCCCATGAAACTTATGTGTGATTTTTTTTTGTAAATTGATCAAAATGGTTTACTGGCTAATAGGAGAAAAAAATATGGTACTGTACATTGAAGGCAGTGGTGGATGTTACAGTACTTCTGTCTGCATCAGTGAATGTCCCTTCTGCTGGCTGATCAGACATCTGAAACAAAGACAATAGATACTGTTCACTGAGTATTAATGCTAATTCAGGCAAACCTCATGTCACTGAGTTATAGTGGAACCTGACCTGGTAGCTTGTTGACTTGTCAGGTAGCTTCCTAAGGCACAAGCGGAAGAGGGAGAAGGCAATACAGGAGAGCAGGGACACTAAGGTGAAGAGGGTGATGGGATGCACTGGACCTTTAATAATAAGGAGAGAGTGTGCGACAAATGCATGGCATCACCTTACACTCTTACTATATAATAATTATAGAAACTGTAAAGGGATAGAAATGGCAGTGATAAAGTACCTAATTTGAGCACAGAGAAGAACAGCAGCCAGAACATGCAGAGAAGGGGAGCCACAATGACCTGGCTGATGGCTGCTCTGTGGATCCGCTGGTTGAGTTTGGTGGGAATGTATGCATAGTAGATGTTGTATCGGTCTACCATGTGCTTGAGGATCACATAGAGCAGACCTGAAGGGGTACAATAAAACACACATTATGATCTGTATCAAAAGTATAAAAGAGAGAGGGAAATTAGGAAAGCTAGTACAGTTTATATATAGGCAGGGAGAACAAATAACGTATTATGGCACTAAAACTAAAAGATTTTTACAATTTTTACACTTCTACACACAAGATGACCTAAATATTTGCCTCACCATCTCAGTTTTTGTTGTGCCTTTACATACTGTATTACTATTACTATTATTAAATGAAAACCTATGTTGGTTATTTGTGGTTCCACTCTGTGAGGTTTTAACTTGCCACAGCCCTGCAAAAGACAAATGTCTAAGACCAGACTAGAACACCAATCTGCAGGAAACAACAGAGGTATAGAGGTGCCTGTTTGGACTGATGATTAGACTGCAGAAGTAAATAGAAGCTTGGTGAGGTCTGGGCAGAGACAGGAGCAGAGTGGGCGTCTGGCTTGCAGCTCACTGTGTCTGGGAATACAGCAGCAAATTCACACAGTCTGCATTGGACTGGCAGGCAGGAGAGGCGCGTGAGGTTACAGCATGAGGAGAGACAGTGCACACACAAAAGAGAGCGAAAAGGGAAAGAAGGAAGAGGAAGATGGGTTACTGTATTTTGCTCACCAAAGGGTGTAATGATAGGACATGTGATGCTGTAGGTCATAGTGACTGCAAAGATACACATGGTCCAGGCATACTCCAGGCCAAACTGGAACTCATAGGCCTGGCTCTGCAGACAGAAAAACATAAACACAGCAAGCTTTTGAACTATCAAATCCAAATCTCACATTAACACACTGATGCAGGCACAAAAGGCCTTGCTAACCCGTTTGATGTGAATCCGCTCAGCCTGGGATTTTGCAAAGCAGAGGCGGAGGGCATATGCCGTCAGTGCCGGGATACGAAGAAGCTCCATAGATGTGCCAATCAGACTGGCGGTGATCACATAGTTTACAAAGAATGCACCGTTGTCAGGAAGAAACACACACCTGCACCAAGAAAACAGGGCTGAACATTTGGTTGCCAGTGAAATACCCTTTTAAACTCCATAATTCTCTTTCAACTTTTCATATATAAAAAAGACAAATAAAAACCTACTGAAATTTGACATCTTTCTCATCCAGGAAGTTGACATCAAATAGCCAGGTGAAGAACAGGTCAAGACTAGGGATGAATAAAATATAAAAAGGAAAATATTTGTAGCATATAAAAATAAGAAGAATCTTTAGTCTTTAGATCTACTGTTAGTGTACCTGGAGAGGCCAAGTGAGGGCAGGATGATGACCATAAAGACCAGCAGTAAAAAGCACTTGTGCATCGTGACTTGGTTCTCACCAGATCTGAAACATTAACCGACAGATAAAAGATAATAAGAACATCACTGTGCAATGCCTATTTAGTTCTAAAACCACACCTGTGGCATTCTTGTCAACATGATGAATGCATAATATGGAATTATGTGATGCAAAATTAGATGACTTCATATTTACAGGATTGGAGTCATTAGCATGAACTATGCTTTTCACTCCAGCAAATGGTCGATTTGCATTCAGTCACTTTGCACATCACGCCTGCACAACGCATTTGTGGGGGTGGTTATGTAAAGACAGGGTGCTCAAAGGTGCTGCATGAGGTTGTGGTTATGTAAAGACAGGGTTCTCATAGGTGCTGCATGAGGTTGTCTCCTTATGCACAGTTGTCCTGCTCCTCCTCCTACTAGTCACCATGTGCTGCTCCTCTGCTCATGGTGACTACTGTGCATATCATTACCCTCACATGGAGATCTCTATGACAACCTGCCCAGAATAACAGTGCAGGGAGAGTGACAGAGAGATGGAGGGAGAGAACGAGAGAGAAAGAGAGGGAGAGAGTAAAAAGAGCAAGAGGGTGAAAGAGAAAAAAATGAGATGGAAAAAAGAAAGGCTGAGAGTTGAGAGGACAGGCAGCTACACATGAAGAGTCCATTTGAAGAAGTAAATGACAGGCATTTCCATTTCAGAGGACGGGGAGAGCAGTGGTTGATGGCTGGTGTGTACCTGGTCCAGTGGGACTCGAAGAAGGCTGAGTAGTAGACGATGAAGGGCAGGAGCACTGAAAACGCCCACAGAAGGAGGGTTGGGAAGAACTGGGTAATGACAGGGCTCTGTATTGGGAAGCAAAAATGGTTAATTAATGACACCGAAGAAATGAAGCACCAGGTCACATAGTTAACTAGAAAGCACTCTGAGAGTGCAGACCTCCGCCAAGGCATAACATTTCCCCCAAACCAAAAGACTATCCAGACCAGATCAATTCGTGATTGAGATAGTGTCCATCAAGTTTTTTATTCAGTTTTTAAAATTATTTTTTGGCCTTTACATGTTTTATTTGATAGGTACATCGGACAGAACCAGTAGAATTTTGGAGAAAGAGGAGAGTTGTAGCCTTGGGTCCTACTGGGGACCTGCTGCTTAGGACCTTACACTCAAGCTATGTGGTCGGCAGCCTACCGATACGGCTATCATGCCACCCCACTTTTTAAAAAATTGCTTATGCATTTATGGAGATAACCTCCTTGGGGGTAAAAATCAACCTCAAACTCTGACCTGCAGACTCTCCACTGGCTTGGTGACATTGAACTTGTCCATGGTGTTGACGATGATGGCAGGCGTGGTGAGGAAGAACAATAGCAGGAATAGGAGGATGTTGAGGAGGACACAGCGGAGCCACCAGCGAGATCCACACACTGACAGGTTTTCCCTGGTGGCAGGAGAAAAATGAGCCTCAGTTCATAATCATCCAGCAGGACCTGCAGGATTGTTAACACAATTGTGTCCCCTGATACACCTGTATTGCGTGTACTGACGTAAGCCAGAAATAGTCAACTCATTCATTTCTTCTATGTGACTTGTTGAGTGTGTTTCCACTGTGCTGGATTGGAGAGCAGGTTGGGGAACAGCACACTTCAATGCCCAGTTTTAATGAACTAAATTCCCCTCTCAACCTCGCAGCCTGTGACTGCTCCAATAGTCTAGTTAATGCAAATGCCAGTGAGGCGTGAATCACAAACAGTGAGTGCTACCATCTCTTTGGTTAATCTCCCATACATATGTGTTGCTCATTTGTTACATAATCTGCTGCCCTTGCTTTCCAGGATAAGAAACATGCATTTCGACTAATCCAATCACAGATAGGGGGTGAGCTTTAAATGATGATTCAGATCTACTACACACAAGCAACAATACACTGATACACAGCATTATTAAAACAACAGAACTTTGGTCTAGTCACAATCCAGAAGTTTCCAAAGGTACCAATAATATTATGTTTAATTGCTGGGAAATGTGTCTAAAGGATGGGAGGTATGTAAAAATGAATATTACACCCAAAACCTATGTCTAACCTATGGGGACAGGTTATAGCTCCCTGTGATGATGCACAGTGTAAGTGGGTGTAGATACCAAAAGGATGGATGCAGTATCTCCCATTATCATCATCTATGATTTTGGCACTGTGGGAATTATGACTGACACTTTGGAGCCAATTAAAGGAAGAGTCAAAAGGAATACTGGACCTGCTCAGGTTTACCAGAACTATATGATCTCCAGCAATGTTGGTACTGACCAGATGATGTCATTGGGAGCGGGTGCGTAGCTGACCCCCCATTTGTGGGATTGCACCACAGTGGTGATGCTGGACTGCTGGGGTCTGCGGCGGCAGTGCACACGACTGTAGTCCTTCACAATCCTGGAAAGCAAAATGAGATTGACAGAAGTGCTCTGCAACTCCTTTTTCACACCTGCTTTTATATGCCTCCCCATGAAATTGGTGGTTGCTCCCTGCCATGACAGGGTTTATGTGGCGAAAGGACCTGACATACATGAACCTTAGTGTAATGATGTTGTTTACTTACACAGCAGTCATCCTATCATCACGAAAAGTCACAAAGGCAATGCCTAGCCTCTTCATGTAGATGCGATTCTTTTCAGCGTTAAACTCATCTGTCCGCTTTTCTTCTAACTCACTGTAGTACTGCTCTGCGTCTACCTGCAGGATAAAAGTTAAAGGACATATGACTCCCTGCATCTTTTATTCACACAGATTCCCAGAGGGCAGATGTTGTGTTGTTGCTGCATTTAATTACATTTGCATTGCAGTGCCATCAAGTGGTATCACCCTTTCTGTGCAGCACATGTATACTACAACACTATAAAGAAAATCATGTGCAACATTCCCAATGCTGATAAAACATACTTTTTCAAAGCCACAGATGTCGCAGCAAAATATCTGAGCACATGGATGAGTTTTGATCATAATTTTCCCCTCCTTTTGGGCTTTTGTGGCAAAATAGAGCCTGCCTTTCATTGCTTTGCGCCTGTGAAAAAAAGAAAAAACAAACAAACAAAATCCTCAGACAAGATAATCTCATTGTGACTTTAAACTTTGTTGCTATAATATGTAGCACTTACTGTACCTCTCTAAATCCAGCCTCATCAGCTTGTGGACATCAAAGCAGAAACGGATGTCAGTGACCGTGCAGCTGGGGTAGGCCTCGCTGGTGAGCAGAGCACAGGAGGTTAATCATATAGTGTGTACTGAGATTGTGCATGCACATGTTCCTCATGATAGGAAAGAAAATGTTAACTTGACTTCACAAAATAGAGAAATAGAAAAAGACCAGTTAACATTTATACTGGAAATGTTTGGTGATGAGTCCAGGGTCAGAGATCTCTCTGGGTATTGAGGTAATCATCAGCGTCCTGGCTACCTGCAATGCATAATGCAACCACCATGAGCAGTTATGTAAAAAAAGAAGATCTTATTAAGTGGAACAGAGTCAAATGTCTATTGTTTGAGATGCAGTTGAATTTGGTAGTACCCCATCCCAGGGCGGGGGGCTTGGCTGTATTTTCTCAGTGGTGAAAAAATCTTTTTTAACAGTGAGATTATAATTTAGAATCTAAAACAGTGTTTTAGATTCTTGATACCAATGCGGCACAAAATCATGAAGATTGAGATGAAATAATTTTGAGACGTGACAGTTGAGTGGTTATTCTGCAAAACATTAAGGCAGGAGATATCTTATTGTATTTTTACGCCTTACTATACAGTGATATTTTGATAATGTTTTTATGCCTTACTGTACGGATATTTCTCGTGATGTTTTTGATGATATGACATTTTTTAGGGAAATGTTAAAAAACTAAAATAGTGTTTATACACACTCCATATAGTTAAATGTGTCAAAAAATCATAAAAGGTCATATTGTAAAATCTCTATGTTGTAAAAAGGTCAAAGCACACAAAAGCTCTTGTCATAAAAAGGCCTGAAAACACCAAAAAGTAGTGTTTTATAGGCACTCCATATGAATAAATGTGTCAAAAAATGCAAAAAAGTCATATTTTAGTATTTCACGAAACATGCAAAAACGCCATAATAGTATGTCGAAAAATGCAAAAACATGTCAAAAAATTTTATGTTGCAAAAATGCCTGAAAACAATGTAGAATAGTGTTTTATAAGCACTCCATATGAATAAATGTGTCAAAAATACAAGGAAATGTCATATTTTAGCATTTCACGAAGACGCAAAAAAACGCCATGGTATAGTATGTCGAAAAATGTAAAAAAAAGTCAAAACTTTTTTGTCTGAAAAATGCCTGAAAACATTGTAGAATAGTGTTTTATAGCCAATCCATATGAATATGTGTCAAAAAATGCAAAAAATGTCATATTTTAGTATTTTATGAAACACAAAAAATGCCATAATAGTATGTCGAAAAATGCAAAAACATGTAAAAAAAATTTATGTTGCGAAAATGCCTGAACACAATGTAGAATAGTGTTTTATAAGCACTCCATATGAATAAATGTGTCAAAAATACAAGGAAATGTCATATTTTAGTATTTCACGAAAACGCAAAAAAACACCATGGTATACTATGTCGAAAAAGACAAAAACATGTCAAAAAGTTTAATGTTGCAAAAATGCCTGAAAACAATGTAGAATAGTGTTTTATAAGCACTCCATATGAATAAATGTGTCAAAAATGCAAGGAAATGTCATATTTTAGCATTTCACGAAAACACAAAAAAACGCCATGGTATACTATGTCGAAAAATGTGAAAAAAAATTTAAAAAAATTTTCTCTGAAAAATGCCTGAAAACATTGTAGAATAGTGTTTTATGAGCACTCCATATGAATAAATCTGTCAAAAAATGCAAAAAATGTCATATTTTAGTATTTTATGAAACAGAAAAAACGCCATAATAGTATGTCGAAAAATGCAAAAACATGTCAAAAAATTTTATGTTGCAAAAATGCCTGAAAACAATGTAGAATAGTGTTTTATAAGCATTCCATATGAATAAATGTGTCAAAAATACAAGGAAATGTCATATTTTAGCATTTCACGAAAACGCAAAAAAACGCCATAGTATAGTATGTCGAAAAATGTAAAAAAAAGTCAAAACTTTTTTGTCTGAAAAATGCCTGAAAACATTGTAGAATAGTGTTTTATAGGCACTCCATATGAATAAATGTGTCAAAAAATGCAAAAAAGTCATATTTTAATATTTTTTTGAAACAGAAAAAAACGCCATGGTATACTATGTCGAAAAATGCAAAAACATGTCAAAAAATTTTATGTTGCAAAAATGCCTGAAAACAATGTAGAATAGTGTTTTATAAGCACTGCATATGAATAAATGAGTCAAAGATACAAGGAAATGTCATATTTTAGCATTTCACGAAAACGCAAAAAAACGCCATGGTATACTATGTCGAAAAATGTAAAAAAAAGACAAAACTTTTTTGTCTGAAAAATGCCTGAAAATATTGTAGAATAGTGTTTTATAAGCACTCTATATGAATAAATGTGTCAAAAATACAAGGAAATGTCATATTTTAGCTTTTCACGAAAACGCAAAAAAACGCCATGGTATAGAATGTCGAAAAATGCAAAAACATGTCAAAAAATGTTATGTTGCAAAAAGGCCTGAAAATAATGTAGAATAGTGTTTTATAAGCACTGCATATGAATAAATGTGTCAAAAATACAAGGAAATGTCATATTTTAGCATTTCATGAAAACGCATAAAAAAACGCCATGGTATACTATGTCGAAAAATGTAAAAAAAAATCTAAAAATTTTTTTTCTGAAAAATGCCTGAAAACATTGTAGAATAGTGTTTTATAAGCACTCCATATGAATAAATGTGTCAAAAAATGCAAAAAAAGTCATATTTTAGTATTTCATGAAACACAAAAAATGCCATGGCATACTATGTCGAAAAATGCAAAAACATGTCAAAAAATTTTATGTTGCAAAAATGCCTGAAAACAATGTAGAATAGTGTTTTATAAGCACTGCTTATGAATAAATGTGTCAAAATACAAAAGGAAATGTCATATTTTAGCATTTCACAAAAACGCAAAAAATGCCACAATAGTATGTCGAAAAATGTAAAAAAAAATGTAAAAAAATTGTCTCTGAAAAATGCCTGAAAACATTGTAGAACACTGTTTTATAGGCACTCCATATGAATAAATGTGTCAAAAAATGCAAAAAATGTCATATTTTAGTATTTTATGAAACACAAAAAACACCATAATAGTATGTCGAAAAATGCAAAAACATGTCAAAAAATTTTATGTTGCAAAAATGCCTGAAAACAATGTAGAATAGTGTTTTATAAGCACTCCATATGAATAAATGTGTCAAAAATGCAAGGAAATGTCATATTTTAGCATTTCACGAAAACGCAAAAAAACGCCATGGTATACTATGTCGAAAAATGTAAAAAAAAGACAAAACTTTTTTGTCTGAAAAATGCCTGAAAATATTGTAGAATAGTGTTTTATAAGCACTCTATATGAATAAATGTGTCAAAAATACAAAAAATGTCATATTTTAGCTTTTCATGTAAAAACGCAAAAAAACGCCATGGTATAGAATGTCGAAAAATGCAAAAACATGTCAAAAAATGTTATGTTGCAAAAAGGCCTGAAAATAATGTAGAATAGTGTTTTATAAGCACTGCATATGAATAAATGTGTCAAAAATACAAGGAAATGTCATATTTTAGCATTTCATGAAAACGCATAAAAACGCCATGGTATACTATGTCGAAAAATGTAAAAAAAAATCTAAAAATTTTTTTTCTGAAAAATGCCTGAAAACATTGTAGAATAGTGTTTTATAAGCACTCCATATGAATAAATGTGTCAAAAAATGCAAAAAAAGTCATATTTTAGTATTTCATGAAACACAAAAAATGCCATGGCATACTATGTCGAAAAATGCAAAAACATGTCAAAAAATTTTATGTTGCAAAAATGCCTGAAAACAATGTAGAATAGTGTTTTATAAGCACTGCTTATGAATAAATGTGTCAAAAATACAAGGAAATGTCATATTTTAGCATTTCACAAAAACGCAAAAAATGCCACAATAGTATGTCGAAAAATGTAAAAAAAAATGTAAAAAAATTGTCTCTGAAAAATGCCTGAAAACATTGTAGAACACTGTTTTATAGGCACTCCATATGAATAAATGTGTCAAAAAATGCAAAAAATGTCATATTTTAGTATTTTATGAAACACAAAAAACACCATAATAGTATGTCGAAAAATGCAAAAACATGTCAAAAAATTTTATGTTGCAAAAATGCCTGAAAACAATGTAGAATAGTGTTTTATAAGCACTCCATATGAATAAATGTGTCAAAAATGCAAGGAAATGTAATATTTTAGCATTTCACGAAAACACAAAAAAACGCCATGGTATACTATGTCGAAAAATGTGAAAAAAAATTTAAAAAATTTTTCTCTGAAAAATGCCTGAAAACATTGTAGAATAGTGTTTTATAGGCACTCCATATGAATAAATGTGTCAAAAATGCAAAAAAGTCATATTTTAGTATTTTATGAAACAGAAAAAACGCCATAATAGTATGTCGAAAAATGCAAAAACATGTCAAAAATTTTTATGTTGCAAAAATGCCTGAAAACAATGTAGAATAGTGTTTTATAAGCACTGCATATGAATAAATGTGTCAAAAATACAAGGAAATGTCATATTTTAGCATTTCACGAAAACGCAAAAAAACGCAATGGTATAGTTTGTCGAAAAATGTCAAAAAAAATTAAAAAAAATTTTCTCTGAAAAATGCCTGAAAACATTGTACAATAGTGTTTTATGAGCACTCCATATGAATAAATGTGTCAAAAAAAGCAAAAAATGTCATATTTTAGTATTTCATGAAACACAAAAAAATGCCATAATAGTATGTCGAAAAATGTAAAAAAAAGTCAAAACTTTTTTGTCTGAAAAATGCCTGAAAACATTGTAGAATAGTGTTTTATAGGCACTCCATATGAATAAATGTGTCAAAAAATGCAAAAAAGTCATATTTTAGTATTTTATGAAACAGAAAAAAACGCGATGGTATACTATGTCGAAAAATGCAAAAACATGTCAAAAAATTTTATGTTGCAAAAATGCCTGAAAACAATGTAGAATAGTGTTTTATAAGCACTGCATATGAATAAATGAGTCAAAAATACAAGGAAATGTCATATTTTAGCATTTCACGAAAACGCAAAAAAACGCCATGGTATACTATGTCGAAAAATGTAAAAAAAAAGACAAAACTTTTTTGTCTGAAAAATGCCTGAAAATATTGTAGAATAGTGTTTTATAAGCACTCTATATGAATAAATGTGTCAAAAATACAAGGAAATGTCATATTTTAGCTTTTCACGAAAACGCAAAAAAACGCCATGGTATAGAATGTCGAAAAATGCAAAAACATGTCAAAAAGTTTTATGTTGCAAAAATGCCTGAAAACAATGTAGAATAGTGTTTTATAAGCACTGCATATGAATAAATGAGTCAAAAATACAAGGAAATGTCATATTTTAGCATTTCACGAAAACGCAAAAAAACGCCATGGTATACTATGTCGAAAAATGTAAAAAAAAAGACAAAACTTTTTTCTGAAAAATGCCTGAAAATATTGTAGAATAGTGTTTTATAAGCACTCCATATGAATAAATGTGTCAAAAAATGCAAAAAAGTCATATTTTAGTATTTTTTTGAAACAGAAAAAAACGCCATGGTATACTATGTCGAAAAATGCAAAAACATGTCAAAAAATTTTATGTTGCAAAAATGCCTGAAAACAATGTAGAATAGTGTTTTATAAGCACTGCATATGAATAAATGAGTCAAAAATGCAAGGAAATGTCATATTTTAGCATTTCACGAAAACACAAAAAAACGCCATGGTATACTATGTCGAAAAATGTGAAAAAAAATTTAAAAAATTTTTCTCTGAAAAATGCCTGAAAACATTGTAGAATAGTGTTTTATGAGCACTCCATATGAATAAATCTGTCAAAAAATGCAAAAAATGTCATATTTTAGTATTTTATGAAACAGAAAAAACGCCATAATAGTATGTCGAAAAATGCAAAAACATGTCAAAAATTTTTATGTTGCAAAAATGCCTGAAAACAATGTAGAATAGTGTTTTATAAGCACTGCATATGAATAAATGTGTCAAAAATACAAGGAAATGTCATATTTTAGCATTTCATGAAAACGCAAAAAAACGCCATGGTATACTATGTCGAAAAATGTAAAAAAAAATCTAAAAAATTTTTTTCTGAAAAATACCTGAAAACATTGTAGAATAGTGTTTTATAAGCACTCCATATGAATAAATGTGTCAAAAAATGCAAAAAAGTCATATTTTAGTATTTCATGAAACACAAAAAATGCCATGGCATACTATGTCGAAAAATGCAAAAACATGTCAAAAAATTTTATGTTGCAAAAATGCCTGAAAACAATGTAGAATAGTGTTTTATAAGCACTGCATATGAATAAATGTGTCAAAAATACAAGGAAATGTCATATTTTAGCATTTCACAAAAACGCAAAAAATGCCACAATAGTATGTCGAAAAATGTAAAAAAAAATTTTAAAAAATTGTCTCTGAAAAATGCCTGAAAACATTGTAGAACACTGTTTTATAGGCACTCCATATGAATAAATGTGTCAAAAAATGCAAAAAATGTCATATTTTAGTATTTTATGAAACACAAAAAACACCATAATAGTATGTCGAAAAATGCAAAAACATGTCAAAAAATTTTATGTTGCAAAAATGCCTGAAAACAATGTAGAATAGTGTTTTATAAGCACTGCATATGAATAAATGTGTCAAAAATACAAGGAAATGTCATATTTTAGCATTTCATGAAAACGCAAAAAAAATCCATGGTATAGTATGTCGAAAAAAGGAAAAAAAAATTAAAAATTTTTTTCTCTGAAAAATGCCTGAAAACATTGTAGAATAGTGTTTTATAAGCACTCCATATGAATAAATGTGTCAAAAAATGCAAAAAAAGTCCTATTATAGTATTTTATGAAACAGAAAAAAACGCCATGGTATACTATGTCGAAAAATGCAAAAACATGTCAAAAAATTTTATGTTGCAAAAATGCCTGAAAACAATGTAGAATAGTGTTTTATAAGCACTCCATATGAATAAATGTGTCAAAAATACAAGGAAACGTCATATTTTAGCTTTTCACGAAAACGCAAAAAAACGCCATGGTATACTATGTCGAAAAATGCAAAACATGTCAAAAAATTTCATGTTGCAAAAATGCCTGAAAACAATGTAGAATAGTGTTTTATAAGCACTCCATATGAATAAATGTGTCAAAAATACAAGGAAATGTCATATTTTAGCATTTCACGAAAACGCAAAAAAACGCAATGGTATAGTTTGTCGAAAAATGTCAAAAAAAATTAAAAAAAATTTTCTCTGAAAAATGCCTGAAAACATTGTACAATAGTGTTTTATGAGCACTCCATATGAATAAATGTGTCAAAAAAAGCAAAAAATGTCATATTTTAGTATTTCATGAAACACAAAAAAATGCCATAATAGTATGTCGAAAAATGTAAAAAAAAAGACAAAACTTTTTTGTCTGAAAAATGCCTGAAAATATTGTAGAATAGTGTTTTATAAGCACTCTATATGAATAAATGTGTCAAAAATACAAGGAAATGTCATATTTTAGCTTTTCACAAAAAACATAAAAAAGCGCCATGGTATAGAATGTCGAAAAATGCAAAAACATGTCAAAAAGTTTTATGTTGCAAAATGCCTGAAAACAATGTAGAATAGTGTTTTATAAGCACTTCATATGAATAAATGTGTCAAAAATACAAGGAAATGTCATATTTTAGCATTTCACAAAAACATAAAAAACGCCATGGTATAGTATGTCATAAAAAGGTAAAAAAAAAGTCAAAACTTTTGTGTCTGAAAAATGCCTGAAAACATTGTAGAATAGTGTTTTATAGGCACTCCATATGAATATGTGTGTCAAAAAATGCAAAAAATGTCATATTTTAGTATTTCATGAAACACAAAAAAAACATATAATAGTATGTCGAAAAAATGCAAATACATGTCAAAAAATTTTATGTTGCAAAAATGCCTGAAAACAATGTAGAATAGTGTTTTATAAGCACTCCATATGAATAAATGTGTCAAAAATGCAAGGAAATGTCATATTTTAGCATTTCACGAAAACACAAAAAAACGCCATGGTATACTATGTCGAAAAATGTGAAAAAAAATTTAAAAATTTTTTCTCTGAAAAATGCCTGAAAACATTGTAGAATAGTGTTTTATGAGCACTCCATATGAATAAATCTGTCAAAAAATGCAAAAAATGTCATATTTTAGTATTTTATGAAACAGAAAAAACGCCATAATAGTATGTCGAAAAATGCAAAAACATGTCAAAAAATTTTATGTTGCAAAAATGCCTGAAAACAATGTAGAATAGTGTTTTATAAGCACTGCATATGAACAAATGAGTCAAAAATACAAGGAAATGTCATATTTTAGCATTTCACGAAAACGCAAAAAAAACGCCATGGTATACTATGTCGAAAAATGTAAAAAAAAAGACAAAACTTTTTTGTCTGAAAAATGCCTGAAAATATTGTAGAATAGTGTTTTATAAGCACTCTATATGAATAAATGTGTCAAAAATACAAGGAAATGTCATATTTTAGCTTTTCACGAAAACGCAAAAAAACGCCATGGTATAGAATGTCGAAAAATGCAAAAACATGTCAAAAAGTTTTATGTTGCAAAAATGCCTGAAAACAATGTAGAATAGTGTTTTATAAGCACTTCATATGAATAAATGTGTCAAAAATACAAGGAAATGTCATATTTTAGCATTTCACAAAAACGCAAAAAAACGCCATGGTATAGTATGTCGCAAAAGGTAAAAAAAAAGTCAAAACTTTTGTGTCTGAAAAATGCCTGAAAACATTGTAGAATAGTGTTTTATAGGCACTCCATATGAATATGTGTGTCAAAAAATGCAAAAAATGTCATATTTTAGTATTTCACGAAACACAAAAAACGCCATAATAGTATGTCGAAAAATGCAAATACATGTCAAAAAATTTTATGTTGCAAAAATGCCTGAAAACAATGTAGAATAGTGTTTTATAAGCACTCCATATGAATAAATGTGTCAAAAATGCAAGGAAATGTCATATTTTAGCATTTCACGAAAACACAAAAAAACGCCATGGTATACTATGTCGAAAAATGTGAAAAAAAATTTAAAAATTTTTTCTCTGAAAAATGCCTGAAAACATTGTAGAATAGTGTTTTATGAGCACTCCATATGAATAAATCTGTCAAAAAATGCAAAAAATGTCATATTTTAGTATTTTATGAAACAGAAAAAACGCCATAATAGTATGTCGAAAAATGCAAAAACATGTCAAAAAATTTTATGTTGCAAAAATGCCTGAAAACAATGTAGAATAGTGTTTTATAAGCACTGCATATGAACAAATGAGTCAAAAATACAAGGAAATGTCATATTTTAGCATTTCAATGAAAAACGCAAAAAACGCGCGCCATGGTATACTATGTCGAAAAATGTAAAAAAAAGACAAAACTTTTTTGTCTGAAAATGCCTGAAAATATTGTAGAATAGTGTTTTATAAGCACTCTATATGAATAAATGTGTCAAAAAATACAAGGAAATGTCATATTTTAGCTTTTCATGAAAAACGCAAAAAACGCCATGGTATATACTATGTCTAAAAAATGCAAAAACATGTCAAAAAGTTTTATGTTGCAAAAATGCCTGAATACAATGTAGAATAGTGTTTTATAAGCACTCCATATGAATAAATGTGTCAAAAATACAAGGAAATGTCATATTTTAGCATTTCACGAAAACGCAAAAAAACGCAATGGTATAGTATGTCGAAAAATGCAAAAACATGTCAAAAAATGTTATGTTGCAAAAATGCCTGAAAATAATGTAGAATAGTGTTTTATAAGCACTGCATATGAATAAATGTGTCAAAAATACAAGGAAATGTCATATTTTAGCATTTCATGAAAACGCAAAAAAACGCCATGGTATACTATGTCGAAAAATGTAAAAAAAAATTAAAATTTTTTCTTTCTGAAAAATGCCTGAAAACATTGTAGAATAGTGTTTTATAAGCACTCCATATGAATAAATGTGTCAAAAAATGCAAAAAAAGTCATATTTTAGTATTTCATGAAACACAAAAAATGCCATGGCATACTATGTCGAAAAATGCAAAAACATGTCAAAAAATTTTATGTTGCAAAAATGCCTGAAAACAATGTAGAATAGTGTTTTATAAGCACTGCTTATGAATAAATGTGTCAAAAATACAAGGAAATGTCATATTTTAGCATTTCACAAAAACGCAAAAAATGCCACAATAGTATGTCGAAAAATGTAAAAAAAATTTTTTTAAAATTGTCTCTGAAGAATGCCTGAAAACATTGTAGAACACTGTTTTATAGGCACTCCATATGAATAAATGTGTCAAAAAATGCAAAAAATGTCATATTTTAGTATTTTATGAAACACAAAAAACACCATAATAGTATGTCGAAAAATGCAAAAACATGTCAAAAAATGTTATGTTGCAAAAATGCCTGAAAACAATGTAGAATAGTGTTTTATAAGCACTGCATATGAATAAATGTGTCAAAAATACAAGGAAATGTCATATTTTAGCATTTCATGAAAACGCAAAAAAAATCCATGGTATAGTATGTCGAAAAAAGGAAAAAAAATTAAAAAATTTTCTCTGAAAAATGCCTGAAAACATTGTAGAATAGTGTTTTATAAGCACTCCATATGAATAAATGTGTCAAAAAATGCAAAAAAAGTCCTATTTTAGTATTTTATGAAACAGAAAAAAACGCCATGGTATACTATGTCGAAAAATGCAAAAACATGTCAAAAAATTTTATGTTGCAAAAATGCCTGAAAACAATGTAGAATAGTGTTTTATAAGCACTCCATATGAATAAATGTGTCAAAAATACAAGGAAACGTCATATTTTAGCTTTTCACGAAAACGCAAAAAAACGCCATGGTATAGTATGTTGAAAAATGCAAAAACATGTCAAAAAATTTCATGTTGCAAAAATGCCTGAAAACAATGTAGAATAGTGTTTTATAAGCACTCCATATGAATAAATGTGTCAAAAATACAAGGAAATGTCATATTTTAGCATTTCACGAAAACGCAAAAAAACGCCATGGTATACTATGTCGAAAAATGTAAAAAAAAAAGACAAAACTTTTTTGTCTGAAAAATGCCTGAAAATATTGTAGAATAGTGTTTTATAAGCACTCTATATGAATAAATGTGTCAAAATACAAGGAAATGTCATATTTTAGCTTTTCACGAAAAACGCATAAAAAAAACGCCATGGTATAGAATGTCGAAAAATGCAAAAACATGTCAAAAAGTTTTATGTTGCAAAAATGCCTGAAAACAATGTAGAATAGTGTTTTATAAGCACTCCATATGAATAAATGTGTCAAAAATACAAGGAAATGTCATATTTTAGCATTTCACGAAAAACATAAAAAAAACGCATAATGGTATAGTATGTCGAAAAATGCAAAAACATGTCAAAAATGTTATGTTGCAAAATGCCTGAAAACAATGTAGAATAGTGTTTTATAAGCACTGCATATGAATAAATGTGTCAAAATACAAGGAAATGTCATATTTTAGCATTTCATGAAAACGCAAAAAAACGCCATGGTATACTATGTCGAAAAATGTAAAAAAAAATTTAAAAAAAAAATTTCTGAAAAATGCCTGAAAACATTGTAGAATAGTGTTTTATAAGCACTCCATATGAATAAATGTGTCAAAAATGCAAAAAAGTCATATTTTAGTATTTCATGAAACACAAAAAATGCCATGGCATACTATGTCGAAAAATGCAAAAACATGTCAAAAAAATTTTATGTTGCAAAATGCCTGAAAACAATGTAGAATAGTGTTTTATAAGCACTGCTTATGAATAAATGTGTCAAAATATAAGGAAATGTCATATTTTAGCATTTCACAAAACGCAAAAAAATGCCACAATAGTATGTCGAAAAATGTAAAAAAAATTTTTAAAAATTGTCTCTGAAAAATGCCTGAAAACATTGTAGAACACTGTTTTATAGGCACTCCATATGAATAAATGTGTCAAAAAATGCAAAAAATGTCATATTTTAGTATTTTATGAAACACAAAAAACACCATAATAGTATGTCGAAAAATGCAAAAACATGTCAAAAAATTTTATGTTGCAAAAATGCCTGAAAACAATGTAGAATAGTGTTTTATAAGCACTGCATATGAATAAATGTGTCAAAAATACAAGGAAATGTCATATTTTAGCATTTCACAAAAACGCAAAAAATGCCACAATAGTATGTCGAAAAATGTAAAAAAAAATTTAAAAAAATTGTCTCTGAAAAATGCCTGAAAACATTGTAGAACACTGTTTTATAGGCACTCCATATGAATAAATGTGTCAAAAAATGCAAAAAATGTCATATTTTAGTATTTTATGAAACACAAAAAACACCATAATAGTATGTCGAAAAATGCAAAAACATGTCAAAAAATTTTATGTTGCAAAAATGCCTGAAAACAATGTAAAATAGTGTTTTATAAGCACTGCATATGAATAAATGTGTCAAAAATACAAGGAAATGTCATATTTTAGCATTTCATGAAAACGCAAAAAAAATCCATGGTATAGTATGTCGAAAAAAGGAAAAAAAAATTAAAAAAATTTTTCTCTGAAAAATGCCTGAAAACATTGTAGAATAGTGTTTTATAAGCACTCCATATGAATAAATGTGTCAAAAAATGCAAAAAAAGTCCTATTTTAGTATTTTATGAAACAGAAAAAAACGCCATGGTATACTATGTCGAAAAATGCAAAAACATGTCAAAAAATTTTATGTTGCAAAAATGCCTGAAAACAATGTAGAATAGTGTTTTATAAGCACTCCATATGAATAAATGTGTCAAAAATACAAGGAAACGTCATATTTTAGCTTTTCACGAAAACGCAAAAAAACGCCATGGTATAGTATGTTGAAAAATGCAAAAACATGTCAAAAAATTTCATGTTGCAAAAATGCCTGAAAACAATGTAGAATAGTGTTTTATAAGCACTCCATATGAATAAATGTGTCAAAAATACAAGGAAATGTCATATTTTAGCATTTCACGAAAACGCAAAAAAACGCAATGGTATAGTTTGTCGAAAAATGTCAAAAAAAATTTAAAAAAATTTTCTCTGAAAAATGCCTGAAAACATTGTACAATAGTGTTTTATAGGCACTCCATATGAATAAATGTGTCAAAAAAAGCAAAAAATGTCATATTTTAGTATTTCATGAAACACAAAAAAATGCCATGGTATACTATGTCGAAAAATGCAAAAACATGTCAAAAAATTTTATGTTGCAAAAATGCCTGAAAACAATGTAGAATAGTGTTTTATAAGCACTGCATATGAATAAATGAGTCAAAAATACAAGGAAATGTCATATTTTAGCATTTCACGAAAACGCAAAAAAACGCCATGGTATACTATGTCGAAAAATGTAAAAAAAAAGACAAAACTTTTTTGTCTGAAAAATGCCTGAAAATATTGTAGAATAGTGTTTTATAAGCACTCTATATGAATAAATGTGTCAAAAATACAAGGAAATGTCATATTTTAGCTTTTCACGAAAACGCAAAAAAACGCCATGGTATACTATGTCGAAAAATGCAAAAACATGTCAAAAAGTTTTATGTTGCAAAAATGCCTGAAAACAATGTAGAATAGTGTTTTATAAGCACTCCATATGAATAAATGTGTCAAAAATACAAGGAAATGTCATATTTTAGCATTTCATTTAAAAACGCAAAAAACGCATAATGGTATAGTATGTCGAAAAATGCAAAAACATGTCAAAAAATGTTATGTTGCAAAAATGCCTGAAAATAATGTAGAATAGTGTTTTATAAGCACTGCATATGAATAAATGTGTCAAAAATACAAGGAAATGTCATATTTTAGCATTTCATGAAAACGCAAAAAAACGCCATGGTATACTATGTCGAAAAATGTAAAAAAAAATTAAAATTTTTTCTTTCTGAAAAATGCCTGAAAACATTGTAGAATAGTGTTTTATAAGCACTCCATATGAATAAATGTGTCAAAAAATGCAAAAAAAGTCATATTTTAGTATTTCATGAAACACAAAAAATGCCATGGCATACTATGTCGAAAAATGCAAAAACATGTCAAAAAATTTTATGTTGCAAAAATGCCTGAAAACAATGTAGAATAGTGTTTTATAAGCACTGCTTATGAATAAATGTGTCAAAAATACAAGGAAATGTCATATTTTAGCATTTCACAAAAACGCAAAAAATGCCACAATAGTATGTCGAAAAATGTAAAAAAATATTTTTTTAAATTGTCTCTGAAAAATGCCTGAAAACATTGTAGAACACTGTTTTATAGGCACTCCATATGAATAAATGTGTCAAAAAATGCAAAAAATGTCATATTTTAGTATTTTATGAAACACAAAAAACACCATAATAGTATGTCGAAAAATGCAAAAACATGTCAAAAAATTTTATGTTGCAAAAATGCCTGAAAACAATGTAGAATAGTGTTTTATAAGCACTGCATATGAATAAATGTGTCAAAAATACAAGGAAATGTCATATTTTAGCATTTCATGAAAACGCAAAAAAAATCCATGGTATAGTATGTCGAAAAAAGGAAAAAAAAATTAAAAAAATTTTTCTCTGAAAAATGCCTGAAAACATTGTAGAATAGTGTTTTATAAGCACTCCATATGAATAAATGTGTCAAAAAATGCAAAAAAAGTCCTATTTTAGTATTTTATGAAACAGAAAAAAACGCCATGGTATACTATGTCGAAAAATGCAAAAACATGTCAAAAAATTTTATGTTGCAAAAATGCCTGAAAACAATGTAGAATAGTGTTTTATAAGCACTCCATATGAATAAATGTGTCAAAAATACAAGGAAACGTCATATTTTAGCTTTTCACGAAAACGCAAAAAAACGCCATGGTATAGTATGTTGAAAAATGCAAAAACATGTCAAAAAATTTCATGTTGCAAAAATGCCTGAAAACAATGTAGAATAGTGTTTTATAAGCACTCCATATGAATAAATGTGTCAAAAATACAAGGAAATGTCATATTTTAGTATTTCACAAAAACGCAAAAAAACGCCATGGTATAGTATGTCGAAAAATGTAAAAACATGTCAAAGAATTTTATGTTGCAAAAATGCCTGAAAACAATGTAGAATAGTGTTTTATAAGCACTCCATATGAATAAATGTGTCAAAAAAACAAGGAAATGTCATATTTTAGCATTTCACGAAAACGCAAAAAAACACCATGGTATAGTATGTCGAAAAATGCAAAAACATGTCAAAAAATTTTATGTTGCAAAAATGCCTGAAAACATTGTAGAATAGTGTTTTATAGGCACTCCATATGAATATGTGTCTCAAAAAATGCCAGGAAATGTCATATTTTAGTATTTTATGAAACACAAAAAACGCCATAATAGTATGTCGAAAAATGCAAAAACATGTCAAAAAATTTCATGTTGCAAAAATGCCTGAAAACAATGTAGAATAGTGTTTTACAAGCACTCCATATGAATAAATGTGTCAAAAAATACAAGGAAATGTCATATTTTAGCATTTCATGAAAACGCAAAAAAACGCCATGGTATAGTATGTCAAAAAATGCAAAAACATGTCAAAAAATTTTATGTTGCAAA
This sequence comes from Psettodes erumei, assembly GCA_016785225.1. Classification (NCBI taxonomy): domain Eukaryota; kingdom Metazoa; phylum Chordata; class Actinopteri; order Pleuronectiformes; family Psettodidae; genus Psettodes; species Psettodes erumei. The sequence goes on from JAFBJZ010000383.1 coordinate 1,397,829, forward strand.
AATGCCTGAATACAATGTAGAATAGTGTTTTATAAGCACTGCATATGAATAAATGTGTCAAAAAATGTCATATTTTAGTATTTTATGAAACACAAAAAACGCCATAATAGTATGTCGAAAAATGCAAAAACACGTCAAAAAATTTTATGTTGCAAAAATGCCTGAAAACATCAAAGAGTAGTGTTTTTAAGTACTCTATAAGACTGAATGTGCCAAAAATGCAAGAGAAGATCAAATGCTTGCATTTCCTAAAAATGCTAAAACAAGCCTACTGTACTGTACTGTGGTAAAAAGCCAAAAAATGTAAAAAAGAATTACATCCCAAAAATATTTTAAAATTATAGAATAGTGTTTTATAAGCACTTTATACGATGAAAATGAAAATGAAAATCTCACAGTAAAGTATGTCATGAAAATGCAAAAAAACGTTAACCACTATGTCATAAAAACGCGAAAAATTAAAAAAATTTCATGTCCTAAAAATTAGTAGTGTTTTTTAAGCACTTGATATGATTGAATGTGTCAAAAATGTAAGAAAAGGTTATCTTATAGCATTTCGTAAAAACACAAAATAGCCTCAGTATAGTATGTCATAAAAATGTGAAAAATGTCATTAAAATGCAGAAATAAAATCAAAGAATATTGTTTCATAATCATTTCATAGTATACAATGTGTTAAGATTCCAAAAAAGGGAAAAAAAACACCAAAGAATGTGGTAAAAACAGAAAATTATTTTACTACGACACCTTTCATGACTTTCTATACTATGACATTTGTCATGCCATTTTCATACAATACTATACTATGGATATGATTTTCTTCAAAGATTCATCACCACTGCAAAATTTCACATTTTGAGTCAAATTAACAAATATGTAAAGATGTGAAATAAGTGGAACAACCCCAGGGCCTTGGCTGAATGGTTGGGGCACATACCAAATGATTAGCAGGTCCTTGGGACACTATTTTACAATCTGATCCAGATCCCGATATTCCTTTCATTTTGGGTAAATGTTTAGCCTTGATAGAGGTCTGCACTCTAGTGACTCTAGAAAGTGATTTCTTGTGTTTTTCTCTGTTTTTCATTACTATTTTCAGAAAATAAAACTTCCAGATCTTAAAAATAGAGAAAGTGACCTACTAAGTTGGATTTGTCTGCATTTCTGCATCAGAAAAATAGCTAGGTCTTGAGCTTGAAACAGTAATGACATGACAGTGACAGACCTTCTCATCTTCTCTGTACTCCAGCCTTATCGAGTGATGGGCCATGCACACCGCTGTGATGATGAAGTAAACCAGTGCAAAGATGCTGTGAAGCCACAGAAAGGTGTCCCTGGCAGCCACCAAAAAACAAACAAACAGTGCTATAATTTTAATGCACAAAAATCCCCCAGTGTTTTTGCCCAGCTCTGTGACATTTCATGAGATTTGGTGTCATTTGTGCGATGAAGGACTTACTTTGCACTAACATTAGCCAGTGTTGTTCTTCCAAAATTTTGAGGGCTGTCTCCTGTAGAAATAATGAAATATGACAGAGGGTGAAACATTTAAATTTTTAATTGACTTAGAGGAAACTCCTCTCCTGTGTCTGGAGGGTGAGGCAACAATGAAGCAATGTTGCTATTCAGAGAAAACTTTTTCCTTCCAATTTACTGAAATTTGTCACATCCCTTTGCAATGAAATCGCACACAAAATCCAAACATTACACTTATGCCAAACTCTGCTGTTTTAATTTGTTGTTGCCATGGCAGCTGCATGTAGGTTTATTTAATGACTTCAGTTGACACACTGGTCCATCACATGACAGCCCACAGTACTAAAAATAACTTTCTGCAGATAGCCACAAATCCTCGTAGACCCCATAACAGCTCCTGCCTTCATCCTGTAATGGATTTGCTCACTCAACACTTCCTACAAAATAGGCACTTAAGTGCCAAAAGGATATCGTAGCTGAATTGTGTACTGTCCCACTCATGGCACCTACATGTGTATGTCAAGAGGATATGTAGCACTTTCTATTCCTACAGTCTGACTTAGGGAAGCACTTGATGAATTTCCACTGGCATGCCAGCAACCCCAATTAGATAAAGTGCAGCCCTTTTTATGTACATACAGTATGTGTCACTCCATGAACTTCTTTTATTAGTATTTAGTTAAGTTAAATTTCCTTCAACCCTTCAAGTTGATTTCAGTTTGGATATTATTTCATTTCCACAAGACACCTTATCTTTTTTTAAATAAGATTTAGGTACACATTTTTAAGTTTCTGTGCATTTAGCTAATACATATTTTGGTGTGTGCATTTGTGTGACATTCTGTGGGGCCTGGCCTCTCTCCTTGTGAGGTGCCGTTTGTGCCTCCCTGAGGTTTGGGATATCCCTTGGCTTTTCAAACAGCTGGCTAGCCGAACCATCATATGATGACCAAAATACCCAAGAGGTTCCCGGAAAAGTTGACTGGTAGGATTACAGCCAAAGACAGCAAGCAAACTACTGTCATGAGCAGGATGATGTGGCGCTGGAAGGACAGGTATGTGACAGCATCAATGCCACATTTGCTACGGATCTCCTCATCCCTGCACAAAGAGAGAGAGAGAGAACTTTTAGAATCCCTAAATGCAAGATATCCCAAACTCTCTACATAGCATGACAAAAAAGATGCTACAAATAGTTCCTGAGGTGTCAGTGAGGAAACTTCCACTTGTGCAGATGTAACAGAAATCACATGGCTCCAATCATAACCAAGCATATATGCATGCAATCTTGTCCATTATCAGGACAGGACAAATGAGCCTACAGCTTTACCCCTCATTAAGAGTAAAACTGTGGCACCACTGTTTGATGCCAGGCAGGAGGTTTAAGAAACCCAGTGTTTTAAAATAGAAAAAAATATGTGAAAACAAGAAGAAAAGAGGTGAACACCAGTCTCATGGCAGCCCACACATAACGATTTTGCAGGGTGGGTTTGGACTTTCCCAGGGATCCCAGGGTGGGCCACTGGTACGAGAGCTAAAAACAGAAGCACTCAAACTCCACCATAATACTATGGAAACCATAGACACCATGGAAATCACACTTTTACTGTCCTAAATCGGCTGTGTGCAGTCAGACTCGAGCAAAGACCAAATATTCAATGGGAAACCATGGCACCAGCGGTTACATGAGCCCAGACTCATTTGTTTTTGCTGCTAAATGAGATATAACAGGAGACTTTACATTTGATGGTGACATCAGCTCTGAAAACAGAGGGCCAGTAAAAGGATGGAAGTTAAGATGAGAGAAGGGTGAAATAATTACAAGGGTAAAAGCTCTGTGTACTTACTTCATATGGTAAAGAGATGAGAGCCATGAGCAGAAGCCCTGGAAGAGAGTCATAAAACATCCATTTCATTTGGTTATTAAAGATAATAAATAACATGTGTATGCAAGTCTGCAAACACCACATCTGGCTACTTGCATGTATCCACTATTTGCATGTAGTAATAAGGTTTGCAGACTGACACAGGGATGAGGGTTTAATAGGTCTAGCCTGGAGCAGTAACCACTTTACTGCATCCTCAGCTTTGTGCTGGCACAGGGTGAAGACTCCAGTTTTACTCTTTGGCTTGTGCCATTGTAAACATGCAGGGAGTGACCTCAGTCTGTCACATAGGTGTCATGGTGTCACAGACAGTCCAGCTGAGTCATGAAGCAAAACTTTCCCCTACAACAGTCGATGCAGTCATCTCGGACAAGCGGACTATTCTAAAAGTGCAGCATGCAGTGTAGACATCAATATGTCACCGGTAAATTAACTGTGACTCTTTGTTATAATTACTGTAAATAAATGAGAGTATGATCAGGAAGACCAGCAGACTGTCTGACATAAGTGGTATTGGTGATTATAGCATTCTTAAAAATGAGACTTATTTTTGTTTCCCATAACGTTCTCTCCTCCATATTTTGTGGTGTGAAGACAACTGGAGTCTGTCAGTCTTCTCCTCAAAAATACTATGCTTCTTTACCCTAATTATACTATTTCAGTGATTCAAAGAACCATGTGGACTTTTAACCACTCGTGGCGCTGTAGAGCAGTGCAAGGATGAACAAGTCCCTTTATTGTTTGTATGTGCTGCAATTGTCTATGCATAAAATGCATGCCATATGTAAAATGTCACCTTGTATTAACTCAGAGCCATTAAAGAATTTCTTATGATTTGTCCCGCTGTAAAACTAAAACAAACCAATTGTTGTAAATCTGGTTCTGTGATAAAATGCCAGGCCACTACAGTTTGCTGTTCCTGGCTTTATGTGCCGTGCCATTTTTACTGGTTTAGTGAGCTAGTTTATGTTCTTTGTAGCATAGCCTATTTAGATATGCTTTAAAGTAGCTATTTTAAATTATGGTAATTTAATCCAACAGCTTCAAACAAAACCTTCTAAATATTCATTCTTAAAGATGTTTTCATTGATTTTTGTCTGCACAATGATATATGTGGGTTGTGTTAAAAAACTATTTACACAACCAACAAACAAGGGGCTAAGGCTCCTTGGGGTGCTTCATATACACATACATACATGCGGCATACAGTAGGTTAATCAGAACTTTTTCCGTTGCTGTCGGCAGAGGATACAATTATAACAGTGAAGCTTGAGAGCAGTAAGACTAGAACAATGAGCAAAACATGTCAAACGGGGGAACAGTTGATTTGGGTAATAATAAGTGTAGCTTAAAAAAAACGTTGTAGAAAAGGGCCATGCTCTATTGCAAACTTAGAATGTAAGCAATGTTTATGTTTACAAAACTAAACATAAACAAGAATTTGCAACTATTTAATGAGGTAATAAATGAATGCAACATCTTTGTTGGACCTTTAAAGCACATTAAATGCTGGCTTGGTTTCTGTTGAATTCCACAGGGCACCTTTAACTGATCTGAGAATGCTATTAATGGGTTCCTCTGAGCTTTTAAGGACTAATGAAAAGTCCTCAAACTCAAAACTCACCAGATCCTTGGTCTCAGAGTCAGAGGGGCTGGACTCTGAAGGAGACTTTTCTTTCTCACTCGGTTCTCCATAAAACAGGGATGTGAGACTGAAGTGGGCAGACAATATACACAAACAAATTTCAGGATCATCACCATGATTGTGGCCTGAAATGACCATATAAGTATATCTGATATTAAACTCTGTAAGGAAAGATCACAGCCAGAGAGTCCCCACACAGTACCTGAAATCAATCCCTGTGTGCATGATGACATAAAACACACTGTGTACGGTCAAATGTAATAAAACCAATGTGATGATTGAATTTGTGGATATTTCTTGGTGGGCTTTACCACTGACAGTTTAACAGCACATCAAATTAAGCAGCATAATTGAATTAGTATGAGAGATGTCCGCTTGGCAAAACACACAGATGCTGCTTGCCCCCAGGTACTACGAAGCTGCTGTCATTCAGGCAGAGCTAATCAGCGCTGCACGCCCACGGAGAAGGGCTCTGGTTGAGCAGAGGAAAACCACTGCAGATTCGTGCAGACTGCTGGGGGACCCTGGACTCATCTCATAACCTCCAAAATACCAATTGATGAACAAGAAATTGACAATGGTTGATTCATTATTCAAAGGATAAAACTGCTGATATGGTGATATTCCTCTTTGTCTCACTTTCAACAAATCACATTTTCAACAAAACAAAAACGCTCATTGGAAATCAATATGAAAATCTCTCAATTGGTGCAGCTCTTGAGTGAAAGGAGTGATGAGATTTTTTCCATCTGGACCACTGTATGATTACGTACACGTGCATGTCTGGCCTGTGTTAACACTGTAGGGATTCAGCTTCACTGTGAAGATATAGAGTTGAGGGCATCCAATCACTCCCGCAACAGCAACAAATGATATAAGCAGAAGCTGCCTGCAGTAATTTGCTTTCTATGCAGTACCATTTATACTCAGCAGAGGGAGCTGGAGGTTGCAGCAGCAGGGCTATGGAGCTTAGTTCCAGTGAGACTTATTAATCCATCTTAAATGTTGATATCGTTCACAGGTCAGCGAGTGTATCTAATTTTTTGGTGTAAGACAACGAATTAGTGTTTTACCTATCATTCTCCATCAGCAGGGCCAAGCGGCCGTAGTCCCATGCAGCCTTCCTCAGACAAGAGAAGATGAGCAACAGGAACTGTAACACAAAAACATGAACATGAACGCAGAGCTCCTGGGAATCTGATTTACACAACACTCTTGTGTTTCCATTTGCTCTGGGTCTAATATCATCCTCACACTTTCCGTACCACTTGATTTAAAAGCTGAGGACTGTCTGTGCATTCTCATAAAGAGACTACAAATGAGAGAAAGGTTCAAAATGCAGCAGCAATAATGAGCCATCTTCTTTCTTTAGAGTACTATGTGGTTGTCTTGGAAACTACCAGAGACAGGTCAGCATGCACTGGTGAGGAACACATGCTGTGCACTAATAATGAATGAGTGTGGTCAAGAGCCAGAATAATCTAAATAGCCTCCCATCAGAGAGCAAACTGCGCATCACAATGAAGCATAAAAACCCTATTCAGTCACATTTTATAGTACAGAATAGTGGATTCATGCTGAACTGCCCTGGTTAAATATCAAAGACCATAACTGGAAATGTGATGGATCAATGTTGACAAATGCAAATGCAATTAAAGTGCTGGTGAATGGTGAATTTTAATCATGGCTTTAAATCATTCATGCATTTGTATTAAGCAGACATTTGGGTTAAGTGGGTAGGGATGACAGCCACGTTAAAGTAGGAAAGCTCCCATAAATGTTGAATGACTGGTTCTTCTTCTTCTTTAGTGATCTAAAGCCATGCATAGGCAATGGGAGCGACCTGGTCTTGGGCTTGTAGATGAATAATGAGTTTGCATGTCTATTAGCATACAGGGCCCAAAGATCCTTCTTTAAAAAAGAATCTCCCCGCATTATCACACTCTTTTCTCAGTGTCTATCTCGTCCCTGTTGTTTTACTTTTTTTTCATCTTGATGCGTGGGCATGCTCTACTAGAGTCTCACAGATGATTTATTCTGTATGATGATGGGGGTTATGCAGAGGCATGCTTCCATCACCTGTGTGTGTGTGTGTGTGTGTGCGCATTGATTCACACCCATCATTAAGGGACAGCGCTCAAACTTTTGTGCTATCTTGACAACTGAGCAGCGATAAAATGAGCCAATTAAAAACACAGTGGTGGCAGATTGAGAGGGATATCAGTGCAGATATCAAGCTCGACAAGGCCTGACAGTGGAACTGAGGTAGCTGACAACTGAAAGTAGAAGCTTCTTATTATCTGGAGATGGGAGAAAAAATATGGTAATCTGTTTGGAAACAGTGTATAAACTGTGTTTAACAAAGTGAAGGGAAATCATGTAAAATTGGTGTAAACTAATATTTAATCCATGACATGCACAGAATGTGTTTAAATTCTTGTGTGTATATACACATCATTATGAGAACAAAAAGCCCAGGTGAGGAGACAAATAAAAAGCTCCACAGTGACAGTGTTTTGTGCAGGCATGAAATTCTTCAGAGGTTAATACAGGATAAATGTTACTGTTTTACTTTCCCTTTAAAGAGCACCACAAATTGGGTCTGTTAAGGCCAATTTTTTGACACTTACTGCAGTTCATTCCACTTTCAATTCCAGTTTTTAGTGAAGCGCACTTCCATAAGTGGAGAGTTTGGAGATTTTGAAAATAAAAGGTGAATGTTATTATGAAGGAAATCATTAAAAATAGTTAGGACCTGGGGTACTTGTAAAAGGCTGGGTTTACCATTTTTATTAGGCACTTGGTAATGGGGGTTGGAGTCAGAGATATACAAAGTCAATGGAAGGTCCTCACAATGAATTTTAAAATGAGCGTGTGTGTGTGTTGACAATATACAGCATATATACATATATACAATTGAGAGGACAGTTTTATAGAAACAGCCCTGTGACTATGTACTGCCTCTTGTTGTCAGTTTTTATGATGGGCCCTCATAATATTTCAGTGGGGTGTTGGCAGCTTGGATATATTCAGAACCTTGCAGTCAAGCCCCCTTCTGTCCAAAAGACAGAAGGCAAGCTAAGAGTTAAGGGAGCAAACATGCTTCTAGAGTCAAGTGATTTTTAGTAAGCTGAAAAAGTGAAAAAAAAATTCTCAAATTTGAAGATTTTATTGTTTTCTTCAGCTATCTGTGATGTAGACAAAACAAGACATTTTGTTACACCATCAAGAGAGGATGATGGGGTTTTTTTCCTAAAGGTATAGTATGTCAATTGGCTGTGGCTTTTTGGGAGTTTGGGATAAACTGTGAATATTATTGGGTGAGTGGATGTGTGTGAGTCTGTACCATCCATAGCACCACATTGATGGCAAGGACCGTGGGCACCCCTCCAAACGGCAGGCCCTGGAGGACACTGCTGCGGGAGTGTGAGTGGTAACATCTCTCAGCTGTGCTGTTTTCTTCCCCAAAGGACTCCAAGAAGCCTAGAACACTGAACTCCACAGCACTTCCCTCTGTGGGGGTCACTCTTGTCACAAACAGCTCAGAGTGCGCCATCAGCACTGGACCACACCTGAAGAAAAAAATGATAAAAGAGGGAGACCATTGAAATGATGAATGAACTGTTGCACTGATATCTCTTTGCCTTTTTTTTTTAAAAGATCTGACACGTATTGCTGTTCCAGGTCCCAGCAATTTCCTTGGGATTCATGCTCTAATTCTTGACAATTTGGGGATAATTCTAAATGGTAGCATCTCACCTGCTGAATACCCACTCAGTTTATACAAGCCTGTATTTATATAAAAAAGAAAATGATGATGTTTTTGCATTTTAATGGAGCCAGTGAGTGAAGGGTGAGGTGGTGGGGTGAAGTCATGGCAATATTTATTAAAATGTAATGTACTGTTTACTTTTTAACATCGTAGTCCCATTTATTTTTATCAAACAAGTGTTTGTCACTCTAAGTGCAATTATATTTTTGCATTTGTATGTCACATGAGAGTAAAAAACTGATTGGATGACAGATTTACCACTTTAAAAAGTATTAATATGTAATAAGATGATGCTAACAAGTCTATATAACAATGCAGACAAGAACAGAAATAAGAATGAAAAGCTTAAATTGTGTATTCTCCAAAGTTTATAACAGAATAGTGTGAACGGATTGGTGAACATTGGCAGTTATGACCACTATCTGTGTATTTCCTTCTCCTTGTGAAGCATGCACAGAACATTATCATTCTCACTGCTATGACCACATGAAGGCCTGCACCATCTGTCCTCCAACAGCACACACACACTCTCCCTGCTTTCAATCAATACAGTCCCATTTCCCAGCTGCTCGGCTTCTGTACATTCCTCTCTGAATAAACACTCTGAGAAAATGTAGTAGCAGAAGCAGCAGTGGAGAGAGCGCTGACAAAGCTCTGCATCAATACTGCAAATTCACCTGACTGAAAGAAATCAATCATCAGCTTTTCAGTGATGCTGTGACATATTTGCACACTCTGTAGTGAACACAGTGTTTGCTCTGCAGAAGTAAATGGCAGCCAAAACAGCATCTCACTTCTGTGCTGTCCAAATCTCACAAGAGCTGAGGGGTAACCGAAAGAAGCAAGCAAGAAACGCCATGACAAAGCGAAAGGCCTCAAAACTGGCACACATTCTCAAACCAAATATCAAATATCCTTGTGATTTATCACTGCGCCAATGACATCACTTCCTAAGTAGCTCCATTACAGTTTTGTGAAACATTTACTAAACAACGCTTGTGCAAAAGAAGATACAGAAGGATGTCTAGTGTAAGAGCCTAGCTGATCAATTACAGTGCTGCCGGACTGCTGTACATCACACTGTCAGAGAGGTTTGGAGAAAAACAGAAGTGTAAAAATGCAAGATGGAAGATGGTAATGTTTCAGCAGTACTTTCTGCACCACTGTAGTGTCTTTCTTGGCGCATATTGTGAAACTGAATAGCTTACTGTCAATATTCAGATACTGTCAGATATATAGTATCCGAGCATCACTGTGGAGATGACTGGGTGGAGATTCCCTCAGGAAGGATCGCATAGCAAATCCACAACATACATGCAAAGACACGGTGTATAGAGCTACTGCTAAAGAACTAAGCCATCAGTATAGACAAAGTGATTATTTCATAAAAAAACTGATTAATAATGCATTAATAACCACATTTAACCACAATAAACACATTTTCAGACAAACTAACAAACCCATTTACAGGAGATTTTGGAGTTGTGATCAACAGGAAAACACAACAACCAAAGAATCCAGACTTAGTCTTAATGCATTGCTTGTGATAGAGGTCGATGCTTGTAGTATTTGCCTGTTAAAAAAAAAAAATCATCATGTCATAATATAAAATAGATAGCTACAGTAAAAAAGCAAAATCTTCAGTGTCTATTTGTATATTATATACCTAAAATTAGCTTGTGGTAGTAAACAATTCAAAGAACAGGTGTGTGGACAGTGCAGTGAGAGCTAAATCAAACACAAATGAAGCCCTGTTAGGAAAGAGCAACACAACTAGCTAGCTGTAAACTGGAATCACAATGACAAGCTCAGACAAGCAGAAGCTTAAACAGACCTTTATCGGCTTATTGAGTTGTTTTCTCTTCTTGCATCAGACGAGTCATTCACTTTGAACGCTGCCGGCTGCAGATGCCAACAGGGAAGCTCTGCCCCTCTCCACCTCCGGAGCAGAGCAGGATGCTGAAGGATGCAGGCTGACTGTGGTGTGTGGTTATACACAATATTTTGGACAAGCGTCACTGCATGACTCAGCAGTTTAACCATTAGACTCTGTGGATTTTCTCTTTCTGTCTCATCTCTCATGAATAAACACACACATGCTCACACACACACCCCAGTATCCATTTCTTATCCAGTTTATTCAACTGAAAATTTGACATCTTTCTAATCCTCCCCCTCTGCTCATTTGTCTCCTCCTCATCCCCTGACTCAGACTTCCAAACCAACGCAGCAGATTACAAAGTGATGTTTGGCTTGGGAAGCGGTGCTAAGCCTCCTGCTGGCAGCATGGGTGAAATCTCTCCTCTGTGCTCACAACTGTTATGATCACAGATGCTGAAGTCAGTGCAGGAGCTGTGAGCTGGTGATAAAATACATCCGAGTGTAGGTCAGAGAAGCAGTTAAAAGAGGGGGGCAGCTTCAAAGAGGTAAAAGCTAGCTCGGGTCAGCTAATCTGTTCATTGCACAAGAAAAAACAGCTGAGGTATATGTGTGTGTGTGTATGTGAGAGAGAGCGAGAGAGAGCCCTGAGTTGATTCAGACAAAACAATTAAATTGTGAGTCAGAAGATCAATAACTTGCAATAAACCCTGATTCAATCCAAATATCTATCATCGCTGCCTCATAATATTTTCATTAAATCAGCTTCTGTTATAGTTGTATACAGTGGATTCTTTCAAAGCACCATTATTTTGGTGGTATAGCCAATTACACATTTTGGGTTTAAACTAGAAAGCCTACAGCCATGTTAGTGATTTTCTGAGGCTGATACTAGGCATATCAGTGCTTTGAGCTAAGTGGTGAAGTTAGCATTGCTGCTAGCAACATGTTTAAGATGACAATGCAAAAATGCTGAGATTTAGTAGTTATGTTTACAGTGTTCACCATCTTTGAAGCCACAAATGTAAACCTCAAAGTGGTGTCAGGAGATCAACAAAGTTCCTTGTCTGGGAACATGAATGTTTGCACAAAATATCACTGGTAGATGTTGATATTTCACAGGATAAGAGCAAAAAAGTTGCACTACAAGTGAGGGGATCGCCAAAGTCAGTATCATATCATCTTCTTGGTACTGTGGACAGTTGACCAAAATTTCATAGTGATCCAGACCATAGATGTAAAACCACAGAAACCATGTCTCTAAAAAACAGAAATGCTGGGGGCAGGCCAGGGGGATGATTCATCCTCTTGGGAGTGTGAATGTCTAATTCTATGACATTCAAAGCTGTTGAGATATTTCAGTCTCACAGAAAACATCTATAGAGCCATCCATAGCTCAAAACGTTAGGCAGACAGAGATGGAGGACATGTAACAAAACGGTGGAACCCACAACTTACTTTGACCATCCTTTGAATCACATAACCAGATCTCTTCACAAGTGCTTTGTCATGCTGACATTAGAAGCTGAACCAACAGTATGTCATCATACAAAAAAGTTGTGACAGGAAACATCTTTACAATAAAACATATTTCAACAGGGTTGGACTCTCGCTACACCAAAGCCTCATCAACACCGTAAAGCATTTGGTAGACAGCAACGGATGAGCTTTCCTGCCTGTTGTCAAACGTTAATTTGGATCAAGATAAATTGTATTACCTGCCTGAGGAAATGGGGAGAGAGAGATGCTCCTGTTTTGCCAGAGAAATGATCCATAAATAAAATGTGAAGTTGCCGTGACCTCCAAACCTCTGCATCTAATCAACTGCCAGTCACTGTGAAATAAATTATAAAACACCTCAAGGACAACTGGCAATCACCATAAATAAAATGATAATGGTTTCAGAGCTGTTGTTGTTTTCCTGACTGCACTGACAGCAGCCCTGTTCAACATGCAACTGTCCCCTGCCACTGTTGCATTTGTGTTGGCAAAGATGGTTCTCTCTTTTCCCACATTTCCCCTGTGACTGGCTTCATCCTCAAATGCCTCAAAGGCTCCAGGTTGGTAGAGTGAAGCTGTGTAGAGCTGTGCTCTGCATTTTCTTTTTTAATGCAGGTTGTCTGTGTTTAGCATGTTGTCACACAGTTCAGACTGCCCACTTGACATATATAAAAAAGCTCTTCAGTTTTCTATGACAGGTGCACCTGCAGTTTGGCCTCTTTTCAGCTTCGGTAGGTGTTGTCTGAAAACACCCACATCAAAACCCAGAATGACAAACTTCATTTATGGCTGACAAATGCAGCTTATTTACATTCTACCTTTGCAGCAGCATTTATAATTGTGACTATATTTCACATGTGAAGTCATTTTTTAACTGGATATTTACATTTTACATTTTTTTTCTACCCCTTGTAGTTTTCCATCAACACACCTGTGGTGTATTTTAATGCAGCCGTTTCCTGAGGGTCACAGGCAAAGTCTCTCTCACTTTTACTAATTCACATGTACCAGAGACTGAATAATGGTTTCATAAAGTCTTATCAAAGCAGAGCTCAAATAAAACTGAAGTCGCTCACAGCACATTTGCAAAAATCACACGAGGCTTGTAAAGAGACTTCTCCAGCTTATCAATGCTCTCATTCATTATATTCATGGAAAGATGTATTAGGACACCAGAGCATTACATGAGAATGAGATGGTTGAACAGCTCATTAATATGCTGCTATGACAGCCCTCTGACAAGACTTTTAACAGCATTTTCAACCTGGCTGAAGGATTTTGCACGGTAAGGTAAGGCACTGATGTTGGGCGAGAAACTAGCAAACTAGCAAAACTTTCTTAGACCTCCCTTTGTGTGGTTGGGCTTTGTCACATGAACCAGCAAATGGCCTTTCCTAAACAGTTAGTGCAAAGTGGGAAGCACACTTAAAATATTATTTTATGCTATACAATTAAGATTTATCTTCCCTAAATTGGAACTGACACGCCAAAACCATGAAAATGGTAAAGGTTTGTAGACAGGAGCGTTTACATACTTCTGCCATACCTACTGTGTAGTTTGTTGATATTTTCAAAGGGGATGATTTATGCTTGTTCTAGAAGCTAAAGGCCTCTGTTGTGATGTATCTAGCAACAATGTGGTGTTGGGATGTATGTGTGGAAGGGCAGAATCAGTCTGAGGGGGAGAAAGGGGGGAGGTTTTTAGCACAATCTGCTCACCACCTGCTCCGTGCAGGGGGGAGGGGACTTTACTCTATTCATACCTCATTCCCTCTATATCATACAACACAAACACAGATCACTGAGCTGTGTCTGCTCTGAGCACACCCCCCCAGTGGGCAGCCCTCTTTCTGAAGCCTGACTGAGCCATAACCTGACTGGAGTGATGGCTACACACGTACCATGCTCAACAAACCTCACACCTGCATGCTGTCTGGCTGCAAATGCTCAGTAGACCCCCAGTGGAGCACTGTGCACCTGTCCTGCTGCTGCTGTGTGTACTGGGCCCATTTTTGTTAGTACCCATCAGGCTTCAGTGACTGCTTAGGTCTTAACATGTGTGCTGGATGTTAGAAGTGAATAACCTGTCTGATGTGAGTTTTTTTGCATCTGCCCAAGCTCCTGGGAGATTCAATCCATGGCTTCTTACATTGTAAAATCTGCTGGAGCTGATCCTGAGTGACAGTGTCAAAATTATCTTCAACCTCACCTCCAAAAAAAAGTGTTAACATTGCTCATCAGAACTGATTCCAATAAAGAAATCTGCTATTCTCTGTAAGCATCAAGACCATACTTAAAAGTAAAATGTACAAAGTCACTATCACATACTGACACAACATTAATCATGTATCTAATCACCTGCATTTGCTTTGAATTAGTTAAACTCCTAAATGCCACACTACTGCAAACCATATTCTTTCATTCCTGCTTTGAATTTAATGGTTTAACTGCTCAAGATTTATGTATTTGTTGTCAAGAAAAGCAAAACCATGGTCATTAAAAATAAGTGAATCACAGCTGGATCACAGCCAAAACCTGTTCATATCACAACATCTGATGTACCTACAACATCTGTTTCCTGCTGCTACAAAAAGAGGTCCTGCAGTTATATCAGATAGGACTTTTAGATCACAGTGCATACAGAAAAGGCACGGCCAGTATAAAATGTGTGACAAGCAAGACAATGAGGTAGTCTGACATCTGTGTATGTCTGTGAATATCAAATTCAAACTCCTGATGTTACAGTAAGCTTGTGGCAGCATGCGCTGTGCTGGTGAGAATGTGTGTACAATACATCGGTGACAATGCTGCATGCGCCTGTGTCACTGTGATGGACCCCTGTGGAGTAGCAGGAAAGATAACAGTAGGAATCTCAAATAGCAGGGAGCCTTCTCTCCACCAAAAACATGTCAACAACAAAGGTGAATCTATGGTACATAGCTGCTGTTGCTGTATGGCAGGTAGAACAGAAATGGTGATTTCACAGTTTGTACAAACACTGTGTTCGATCTTTGCTCAAGAGGCTTTGACCAAAGTGTCTTCCCATATTTTTAGTCATACCCCAGAGCCTGTAACATGTGGCTGGGGAGATGAGTCACAGAGATACATCTCATATACTGTATAATGCAGTCATGTACACACACACACAAACACATCTGTACCCCACACCTCACTGTCAGCACCACCACAATCATCATCACTACTAAAATTACAACACATTGAACCGAGGGAATCCAAACTTCATAAACGCAGGAAATTGTGGGGGGACAGAGAGCATAAATCCACTAGAACAGGAACAAAATGGCACCACAAAGAAACAGTTGGTGGAAACAGCAACAACAGACGACCCAACAAAGACAGAGGGAAAGACTAATACTTTATGTACACATCAGGCAGGTGGGGATAAAAAGACACAGGTGGAACACATTAGGGCAGGGCAGACAATCAAACACAGGAAGCCAATAGACCAAAGACACACTGGGAATAAACTAACAAAATAAGACAGTAAAAAAAACAGCAAAAGAAAGTTCACAACATAAACTTGAGTCCAGATCATATCAGGGGGAAGGCCCATGACAAATATACTACTAAACAGACTATTACTGCTATTTAAATTATATATACCAAGATTTGGTCCACTACACCCACCCTTATATAATATGCGAACACTGCTAACTCAGAATTGGTCTGTTCTTTAAAGTATTGCAGTGGACATTATTCAGCTGTTTGCTCTGCCTCTCTCACTCTCACTCCAGGTTAAGCAGAGCAGATTATTTGGTGCTTTGCACCATTAGGAGTGGTATCTCAGACAGCTACAATGGATCTTTGTACACCTACTTGTTTGATCATTCTGCTCATCTGGAGCCTTCCACCTGCTCAAAAAGCTATCCACATAAAACAGATTTATTGACAGAGGTTTATGTTTGCTTATGATTTTTCCAACAACGTATCTCACTATTCAGCAGCTGTTGGATGTTGAACAAGCACAGCATATCCATCTCACCACTGCAAGCCCTTTTCAAATCCAAGCACAGAGTCTCCTGAAATATTAATACATGCGCAATACTTGAAGATGACCAGCATTCATTTGCTCTTTTTTCTTGAGACACTCTTTGAGCCCTGGCAGGTTAAAATTTAAAGTGATAGCCCACTTACAATCACAAACCTAAGCCACAGACTGCACAATAGTATAAAAAGGAATCAAATCAAAAACAGTGGAGAGGAGAGGAGTCAACTGCACTTTAATGACTGATAAAATACTTTCTTTTAATACTGTTCAGGAGATGAATACCTGTATTCCTGCACTGGTCAAATTGTCTTACTAAAGGTTGTGGTAAAAGGTTGGAGTTTGTAGCATTGTGGCCATATTGGATTTATTTTCAATTGAATCCAATGGTCACCAGGTTTCAAAAAATGTATTTTTTTTTACTTTTTACATTGACCTTTCAAGCTTGCAGGGGATGGTGTCAAATGGGTTTAAAGCCAAGACATATTTGTTGTAATCACGGACATTCATTAAAATCCTTAGATGTCTTCGAAAGCATTTTATCTCTATTTATGGAACATTTGTAAATGGTGACCTGGAAACAGAATGGAGCTCCTCTATAATAAATTAACAACACTAATTGCCATCATTACTGTCATTTACTGTCAGACATGATGAGCTGTGTGTGCCTGGACCTCAGCTGACACCTGAGTCATATCTCTGCATCCGCATTCAAATGACTTTAAATGCTATTATAAGCTACAAATAATAAGGCCTTTCCCCAAAATGAAAAGTCCTTTTTTTCAAACTCAGCACCCTATGGCATCAGCATATTATTCAACATTCTGTCAAGCAAATGCAATGCATGAGTAACCCACTGAAATGTCAAAGAACCATTATAAATCTGGCATTATAAAGGCCACTCACCTTCATCAAAGTCAGGCGCAAATGCTAAGAGTTGTGAGTTCATTTAGCATGACCATACAGTCAGAAAGTGCAAATTCATCTGGTTTTAAAAAAAATCCAGCTTTGACCTCAACTTACCTCTAAAGTAATCTTCTACAACAGTATTAAAACCCTGCCTTGTACAGTGTCTTTGTGTTTAAACCTGGAGCAGAAATAGCATGGATTCAACAGGTCAACCTACATGCATTTAAAGAATAAAGGCTTTGTGTATATCTATATAAACACAACAGACAGGACAACAGCAGACTACAGCACAGTGAAGGCAGCATGTTCACAGACTCAAAGGTTCCTTATCTGACACATGGGAGCCCCATTTTACAGTAGCTGATGTTCAGATTTACCACCAATCTGACTCCATGAGGAACAATAGGTGTTGTGAGGAGGAAGTGCTGCATCTGTTTTGTGGTAACGGGTCTGACACGTTGCCAGCTACATCCTCATCCTCACCAACCAAATACAAACGCTAACCCGTGACATGAAGGGGCTGCAGAAAGCTAAGAACTGGCTAAAATTTAAAAATCGGCCTTATCATCATCAGCAATCATTATTTATCAATCAGGCACATATTTGGCGACTCTGTGTGTGTCCCAGCTTGCTGCATCACTCGCACCAATCCGCACATCCACCTTCCCTCCAGCGCTGTAACTTGATGAAAATGACTGCGCCATGAATAGCGCCAATAAACCCACTCCGTTTAAATCAATCAAAACGGACACATGAGTTTTAATAATTCGTTGCTCACCTTCGGAAGAGTCCTGATCGGTGGCGTCTGCTGATGATGGTGATGCTTTTTTTTCATGAAACAAGAGAAACTCCCACGTACTCAGGGACCGTCTGACAATGAAACGCCTGCCTCCAAGGATAGCTAAGGGAGGGTCAAGTAATGTTAAGTAGATTTTTTTTAATCTGATTTTCGGATCCTTGAATTAATAAGGTTAGACTAGTGTAATACAGTGACCAGTTATCAAGTTTAAAATTACTTGTGTAGCGAATGAAATTATCTGTAGCCTGCATTTTGAAAGGATTTGAGTAGTAATCGGCAGAGTGGCTGAGGCGACGAGAAAACAAACGCTAAGCAAAGTGTAGATTTGGTTCGGTCTGCAGAGGAATACAGCTGGAAAACATAATCAGTCTACACCACTAATATGATAGCACAACACGAAAGGGAAAATGACTGAGGATGCATTGCCACCTACAGGGAACCTGTCTTTCTTGCAAACTGTCTCAACAGCCCGGACAGTCTAAATCAAATCTGCTTTCCTGTCCCTTTTTGTTTCCATTTTCCTTTTGTCTTTTTTATAAATACATTTACTCAAGTACAGTAAGCAACTTACAAACGAGGTATAGTACTTTCTTCGTTTCTTCTTTCTTTACAGTACGTTTTTGAGTGTTTCCATTTCAAACCCCTTTATACATTTAATCCACTACAGTCCAGAGACAAACGTTGAATTTTATCTCACTACATTCATTTGTTATCTACAGCACTTCAAAATGTAAATTTCATATTTTACACACAAAACATATGATGAGCATTATACAATAGGCATATGATTTTTCATGAGTAAATGAAACATGTGTTGGTTAACAATACATACTTCTGCTTAAGCGACGTTCTAATTAATTTAAATGCATTTTACTGAATTTAATCGCACTAAATAAAATAAAATGTAATGTTCATCTCTAAAAAAGAAGAAAAATTACAAACAAAATCAAACAAGACAGACCAACGATATTTTCACATAGCAATTTATCCTACATCGGGCTCATGCTGATAATATTGTTATTATCATTAGTCTCTTTGAAATTACTCTGCCTCTAAAATGTAGGTAACGAAAGAAGAAAACAGACGCATCCAGACCAACAGGCGGCGGTCGACAAAGGAGCAGACACCATTTGAATGAAAGAAGACGTCAGCGTGGTTCAACAACACCTTCTTCTCAGCGCGTGAATGAACGTGCAGAGGTCTGAGCCGAGGCTCCGCGGTGCTGAAGGGACAGCTCCTCCGCTCTCTGATACCTGCAGGTAGGCGGCCGATCACAGTCAGGATGTTTGTCTTTTTAATCAGATAAACGTTTTAATTGCTTCGTCAGGGACATACAATCATTAGCGCCATCACTGGCAGCGGTAAAAATCTGTCTCCTCAAGACAACAGAAAGGAGAGGTAACAGCCCTTGATCGCAGATGGTCTCTGTCCTCTAGGGGGTGAATTGGCTTGCAGTTGAGCTTCCAAGTGGTTTTGACGGGGAAGCCCCCATTTAAGGGGATATAGAGCAAGTGTCAGTTGCAGTGTGTGGTTTCCGCTGTCTGTTAGTTCCGTAGGTTAGAAGCTCACATGTGAAAAGGCTGAGATATTCTTGGTATTCCTCAATGGCCCCTGAGAATCCCGAGACCCACATCTCTCAGAATTGCTTCTCAGTTCAGACTTGAACTATATTGCATTGAAAGAAGAGCCAGGTCACATAGTATTTATGATCTATCTAGCCAAGCTGGAGGTGTATAACTTTCAGTCAGATGCTTTATGCAAATAGACCTGAACCTGTTCCCATTTGAGCTGTTGAAATCATTTATAAATGCCATAATAAAAAAAGGCAACTGAAAGATGCTTACTCTAGCTGTTCTAAAAGTTTCTGACAATAATTTATATAACATCATACTCAGTCTGTCTTTTTCATTCTCACAGATATGTTCACCAGGATGTTAAAACTGAGACTTCTCAATGCTGTAGCACCTGCATACTTCTTTACAGCTACAGCAGTGACCTTCATTTTGCACTTCTGCTTTTTCATCCCGACAATATTCCCAAAGCCTGATACATCACTGAGGGGTTCTACAACTCTTCACACTGTTGTTTTCCTCTTCTTGATGTTCAACGCACTCGGCAATTACATAATGACTATCAAGTACCCTGCTGAAAGTGCCAATGAGACTGTCATTCCAGTGTGTTCGCCGCACTGCTCGGACAAAGTGGACGCTCACTACCTCCTGAACGGTCGTCACTTCTGCAAACTGTGCAAGAAAGTTATCCTCAAGAGGGATCACCACTGCTTCTTCACTGGAAACTGCATTGGCAACAAAAACATGCGCTACTTCATCATGTTCTGCATCTACACATCATGCACATGTTTGTACTCTCTTGTTCTTGGTGTGGCCTTTCTAACAGTGGAGTACTCCATATCCTTTGAGAACCCACTGACTTTCCTGACTCTTCTCCCCCTCTCCACTGGTTACTTCTTCATGGGTGAGTTGCTGTATATTTCCCATCAAATCATTTAAGACACACTAGTTACTGAGGACTTACCACTTCTCAATGTCTCCTCACAGGAACAATCTCAGGCTTGCAGCTGTTTGTGGTGCTGATGCTCTATGTGTGGCTGGGCATTGGACTGGTCTGTGCAGGATTCTGCTGCCAACAGGTCCTGCTGGTGGCACGGGGACAGACCTGGTGTCAGATGCAGAGAGGGCAGCTCGTGGAGAACTGCAGCCCCTGGAGAACCAACCTAAAGGATGTTTTTGGCACCCGCTGGATCCTCGGCCTTATCCTGCCTGTGCAGACAGTGGAGATGTGCTCTGACGACACAGGCGAACATAAAGAAGAGTGATAACCACATGTTTTATCAATAGCTCCCAATAGCCAAAATGCTTTCTTGGGATCCATGTGATGATTAATTTTAAATACTACATGGATGCTTTGTGACTTTTAAAGTAGTCCATGAAACAGTTAGCTGTTAGTATACATTCCTTAAGGGACAGGAGCCATATAAACAATGATAAAACTTTGAATAACTGCATAGAATAAAAGTATTCTTTAAGTAGCTTTTTACGATGCAATAGTAAACAAATAGTGGTTGTTGCTTTGAGATAAGACGGCTTTACATGCACCACTACTGGCTTACATCAAAATATACTGATTACTTTGCATAAGTGCACGCCCTCACAGCTTTGCAAATTTGTACTATTGATTTGAACGCCACACAGCAGTGTTCTGAGATTATCATTCAAAGTGTATTGCTCTTCCACATTTCCTTGTAGGATGCTACAATATGACATTCAGGAAACTAATGGTAGTTTTTACAACAATAATTCACTTTGATGTTAAGGGCTAGCAGGCAGAGAAAAAATATAGTGTCTATAGCATAAACTGCCAGGCTTGACACCACTGTTTTGACAATTATCAGTTACATGTTGTTGAACCTGATGTTTTCTATTCAGAAAGAATGTGACTCAGACACACTCAGTTTGATGAAGGTATAGTTAAGTGTTTGTTTATAGAAATGGTTGGGGGGATTTTGAAGATAATTACCATATTATTATCCAGGGTATTATTCACAATGTGCCATAAAATCATGTCTTCATCAAGATGACCCCAAAGATGAGATATCACTAGACCGGTAATATTAGGGCCCTCTGTATAACAATAGTAAGAACTTTTCATTGTTATGCTATTGACATGTTGATGGATTTCAATAAGCATTCTTTTTAGAGCTATTTTGTCTATTCCTGATATAGCAATAAAAGTATTAAAATCACAACAAGCAGGTGCTCTTTCTTTTTCAAAAGTTCACATTGTAAGCTAGGAAAGTGCAATAAATTACTCAGAGGAAAGGGTCTTCAGACAAAGTTTTGTAATATTTCATTATTAGTCAAAGAATCTTTTGCTAAGAAATGATACAGAACGCACATCTCATCATAACAGAAAAAAGCAATCTCTGAAAAGTCATTTAAAATAATGTTTGTAATCCTCCTTTTGCCCTTTTAAAAATAAGACCGATAGTAGTTTTACAACTACTTGTCATTAAAAATATTGTAACAGCAGTGTGGTGTTGCTAAAATAAATAATACAATAGTTAACCTAGTTATAAGGTTTAAAACTGAACCATTTGTTGTCATTTATCTTTATGATTATCTTTCCATTGCAACTCTCTCTCTCTCTTTAAGTAAATTCAGCTTTCTTACAGAAATCTAAGCTACTCAAGCACTGATATGAAATACAAACATATACACATTAAAAAGGCACAGGTATCCTGTTAAACATTTATATTCACATTATTTTATGAAGACAGAATGCTCATTTAGATAAACTAACTAACTGTAATTTTTTGTTACATCAAAAAGATCTCAGTAATCTTGAAACTAAAGTGCAAGAGTTTATAAGAGGAAACTAAATGAACATATTTAGCTGTCATTTTGAAGTCTTTAACTTTCATTACATCATACAAGCTTAAAACTACAAGAGGAATGAGCATGGCAGCATCATGCAAAGTCATGACAATGGCTACAGCACTTCACTTGCTACAATTTAAGTTTTTGCAAATTCCTACATGCCTACATCTTTAAAGATATCTTTAGAAGAAAGAGCTTGCTTCACAACCAAACTGGTAAGCTTGTTATAGTGTGCTTGTATTTTGATATTATTCAGAAAGCTTTAGTCTTGATCAAAAACAACATTAAAGGGCAGCAATGAGAGGAGTTGTGGCATCAGGCTCCAAAACACTAGCTGTTTGTGCTTATGCACCTACCAGCAGGTTGGAGTATCTGGCTAAAAGTGGGGTCCTGGGAAGGACACTACCAGGGGACTCTATATTTTTTCTAGTGGACTTCAAGGCTACTGGGGGCACTGATAGAGAAACATAGAGGGGGATGACTGGGAGGAACGGCCTGCTTGTTCTGAACCCGAGTGGTGTTTTGTTTTTGGACTTGTGTGCCAGCCGTGGATTGCTGATAATAAACACCACATTTAAGTGTGAACACCAAAAGAAGTGAGAAGTTTAGTGGGGCCATGGAGAAGAACTTTGGAGTGACCTCACAGAAGTTCTGGTAAATCAACTGGTATCTCAAGAGGTGTCCTCATCAGGGGAGGTAAACTACCCCCCCAGACTGGAGATATCATCAGGTGGTGGAAGGAACACTCCTTTCAATTTACCAGTCAGTCTATGTTCTAACCCCCACCTATGGCCATGAGCTTTGGGTAGTAACCAAAAAAAAGAGGCCGAAGGTACAAGTGGCTGAAATGAGTTTCCTCCCCAGGGTGGCTTGGCTCAGCCTGGGTACCTCCCATTTGGGGGTCTTCTGGACAAGTTCAACTGGCAGGATACCACAAAGCAGACCCAGACAACACTGGGGACATTATATACAATATCTTATCTGACTTGGGAATGCCTTAGGGTCCCCGCGCAGGAACTGGAAAATGTTGTTGGGGATAGGAAAACCTGGACTGCCTTGCTTAACTGCTGCCTGACCTTGGATCACTGTCAGAAAATTAATATAATCTTGAGATCAAATGAAAACTTTGATGCTTTTCTTTTCTCTTCTGTTACAAAAGTCTGATGCTCATAGAAGAGGAAATTTGGCTTAAAAGGAGGCCGCTGAAAAAGAACTAAATCACCTGTTTCAGTCAAAGGCTCAACTGAGGAGCTGCATAACAGGTGGTTTAAAAAAAACTTTTTTGAACTGTGAATCATGTAAGGTTACTCTAGTGGATTCCCAGAATGAATATATTGAGCTGGAAATAAGCACGATAGGTCTCCATTAAAAATAAATAATGCTGACACCAACTAACAAATTTGCAATGCAATGTTCATCTGACAAAGAAGGCACCTCCTCTTTCAGTTCATTTGCTATAAAGTGTAAAAACAAAGAGAAAAAACTCAAGATGCGTCTTAGTAAAGAGAAAAACCAAATGCAGGTCAATCAATACTGGGCTTTCTATTTGATCTATTTGATCAAGTAAAAATGATGCTTATATTTTCTATACAGAAATCACATTCAAGGCATGTATAAGGAATTTACCCCATGTGTCCTTGCATGTGCTGCAAGGCATGCGTTTATGCAATTAGGAGTTTGATGTATAGAACATATAGCCCTATTGCAAGTGACACTTGCTATTTTGAAACAGCAGAGGCAAGAACGTTTATTATAGGCTAGGGTTTGAAATGTAAGCATGCTTCCTAACTGCCACTTGATAATAGTGGATGTGCTGCAGCTTCATGTTGGAGCTTAGACCAGCGGTTCTGAATGTTTTGATCTGCAAATTTAAGTTGATTTATACTGACAAACTCCTGAAAAAAGCATCAAAGCATATGGTTAAGTGCAATTATTTTTTTGTGTAGATATTATGTAGAGAGAAAGCTTTTCTTGAAAAGATTTTTTTTCACATTCAGTAAATCTTCTGTCATCTCTCCCCCAGAGACCTCTCCGTTGAGAACTGCTGGTCACATGCACCAATACCTTATGCCAGGACTCTCTGAGATTTAGCCCCCCACTGTTCTTTTTCCATGTCCTGCAAAGAGAGCTGGAGTTTAGTCCAGAGCTGTGGGTCTCTGCTGTTCAGAGCTTCCAGCAGCAGAGCCGTCTGCTCTTGAAGTTGCTGCAGCTGGCCTTGGGTGCGCTTATTCTCCTTGATCAGCTGCTTTGTGCGCATGGTGATCCCCAGCAAGCCGGACTTGTTGAGAATATTGTAGGTATTGCTGAAACGTTTACGTTTGTTGCTATCCACTGAGAGGGCGTCCTGGTATTTGTCAGCCTGGATCCTGTCACTGTCCACCTCTATCCTGAATTCATCTGTGCAGGGGGCCTGAGAGCTGGTTCCAGCCAGAGGGTAGAGAGACTTGTCACTGAGCTGCTCCTGACTCTCAGCTGTCTGTGTCTGGTTGTTTGCTGCCTCAGCAATGGAGATAGGTTTGGCTGGAGTCTGCAGTTGTGGCTGCGGGCTGGGGGAGCTGTAAAGCCTGTGGTGGTGCCTCCTCTGTCGCTGGTCATATCCTGATGCTGAACGTCCCCTCAACCTGGAGGATGCCACCTTTTTAGTGGGCATGTCTTCAGGATGAGGGGCAATTCTGGGGTATGACTTGAGGATAGGCTTGTAGCTTTTTGATGGTCGGGCGTTTTCAGAGCAAGCCTTTGGAGAGCTGCTGCTGCTATTTGATACCATGGGTTGAAGAAGAACCATCTGTGGCTGAGGCATCACATCCAAGGATGGAGGAAATCCCCACTGTTTTTCTGCTGGAGTAATCGGTGATGGCTAGAGAAGAAAATACCTTTGATATCATACCACAATACAATACAATACCTAAAATGTACTCATTAAACAAAATGATCATATACAAACTGAAATGACACTTCAGATTCAAAAATAACAATGGAAGTACAATAAAAAGTCAAAAAGCCCAACATTAAAAAGTCAGAATTTTACCTGATTTAGGACAAAGTTGTTCATGATGATCATTGGAGACAGTCCAGCATATGAGCCTCCCATCACAGCCACCTGTGGACCTGACAGGTCCTGGCCAAATACAGACCCAGTCCTTCCTGCATCTTCGGAGTCAGTCAGATCGACTGTACTGAGGTACTCAGAGCTGGCATCTGAGGAGAGAGAGACAAGCATAAGAGTTTCATCATGTTTAAAAGCAACAGACTTAAATTGATATTGCATTTGGTAACTGAGACAGAACATTACGGCTGTGGAAACAGTGGCAGATGTAGATAAGGCACATCTTGAAAAGGATACCATCAACCTGATGAAGAGGATTAAACCAAATCCAGGTCAGACTTCATAGTGGAAATAAAGGTCATCAGAAAAAACTGGCCCAATAGAGAATAGCCTACATAGAAATTCTGACCTAGATCCCCCAATTTGATTAGAGTTGACCTTGTTTATGTCTCGACTGTCATTTTACACTAGACCACTTCACAACAAGTGTCACACTGATAATTCCACCACACAAGCCTCTAAAAATTTAAAAAGATGGAAAATTAATGGGGAAACAGGAAAATTGGATGTTTATCTATGTGAAGCAATGTAAATGAATCAAACCTGAGAAGCCTGAATCCCTCTCCAGGTCAGCCTTCGATGCTCCGAGGTGTGTTGCCCTGGTGAAGGCTGTCCTGTGTCTGTCAGGTCTACTAAAACTGCTCATGCTTGTTTTGACTGGAAATGCAGAGAGTTACAGTTGACAGTTATACAAACAAGTTCAAAATAGTAAGAGCAGAAATGGTAAGAGTTTACAGTACTGTACATAATGGCAAAGACTACAGGTTTCTCAGCACAAAAATCTCCAGCTGAGGCAGTAACAGACACAGCCAACTTGTAACTATAATGCTGCATGTCTGTTATTGACATTTTTATCTAATTTGTCTTCCTCTATCACTTTGGTGTGTCGATTCAAGGTCGTTGTCCATGAGATTCAGTCATGGAGGACATTTCACTGACTGAACTACTATTTACTTTTTCCTAACATAAAATATCAACCAGTAACAGTATTCATGGGTCAGGGGATCAGTCCCACCTCCTATACAAGTGACAAGAAAATCATAAACAGCAGTTTGATATAGTGTAATGCCATAAAATATCCCAGCAACTACTACACACTTATTCCTACAAAAACTTATAGAAACTACAACTTCAATTTTTGGTCGATTAAACAACACAATATAACGTTTAAATAAAAATTACAACGTTTGTAGTCTATGTTGTGTCCTAGTATTATGTTAAATCTGCTGTCTATTTCTTCCATTTCATTTCAAGGACAAAGTCTTATGCATATAATTAATAATTCTTCAAAACTGAGATGACACTGGTGAAAAAAACAACGCGATATGAGATAACATCATTATTTCGATTTTTGGATATGTATTGATCTGATGGCGTTTAAAGGCCTGTCAGTCCCACGCGGCTAGCCAGTCTGATTACAAACCTAAAGTAGGTGACGCTTTACACCTTTTCCCGACATTGTCTGCACATGCCGTATGAAACACAATAATGCAGGAAAGACCTCGATGCAAACAATAAATATTATTATCGGGGATGCTGAACTCTCGGGTGTTTACAATCTACATCTTAATGCAGCTAGCGGTTGTTGTCGCGAACACACGCAACTTCGTCAGCACGAACGTTAGCTTACTGCCTCATGGCAATAAATGCACACTGGTTAACTTTGACTTGTTACGACAGCTGAGCTGCGGCAAGTAATAACAATTTTAATACGTGAAGAGCAACACTAACATATCTATGTACCCTGTCTGTACACTATTCGTTAGGTTGCGCTAACCTATCTTTAGCTTTAGCTACCAGCTCATCACTGTACTATCGATAACATATTCGGCTAATATTATTATTATTATTATTATTATTATTATTAGCACCCTTACCAATAGGCCGTTTGCTTGAAAACATATATCTGTTTATACTGACATCCGCGGTTATAGGTTTTCGATCTTTAAACTCGTCTCCTGTCTGGCTAACGGTAGCTGCGCCTAAATAATACAACGGGTAGAAATTAACCCGGAACCATGTCTCACAGGAAACGGCAGTTCGCCAGTGAAGTTGTCTTTGGCAAGTAATTAATAATTTAATAATAAATTACATTTTTGCAATTAAACTACGGTTTTAAATTCTGTTTTGCAACAAAGTAAATAATTTTGCAATGCATTCTTTTGCTCTGGAAACATAAAGTGGACACATACTGAATCACCTTATCCTGTCGTGTGGCTCTTCTGATTCTGTGTAAAGGTATTTTTTGCCAAGGAAGGGATTATAAATGTCTTGTCAGTCCCACTGCCAGTCTCATTATTGCAAGGAAGGAGTAAATTCAGTGTATGAGCTTTACGAGACCGTTAAGACACAACTGAGGGACCAAATACCCGCCAGGACACTGACGTTGCCAGGGAGACGGGTCAGCTGTATTTTATTCCATGATGATGAGTCAACTGTAGCGCTTGTTTTTACGGTGTGTGCACTGACTGTTTTGTACGGGAGGGTCTATGTCTAAGAAAACAAACCACACAAGACAAGCTGACAACCATAACAATTTAATTACAAAATAAATATTTAAATGAAATGAAATGCTAAAACAGTAGAATGTTACTTTTTACATTTTCATAGAGATTTTCTTCGTGTAGCACATGAAAACAAAAGGAAACAAAATGTAACAATTGTATGTAACTTCTTCAGTTGATCCCTACCTTATTGCAGTGTTTCCAACAACAGAGGAGGACATCTGTGGTGTCGGCTTGTGCCAGTCTTGTGTCACCAGGGCCCACACAAACAGAAATGCTTTTTATATAGCCTATCTGTGAAAACCTTGCTAATACGTTACAAAAGTAATTACAAAGTAATTGTAATCAATACTCTTTAAAAGGCACCAATATAAAATGAGGACTGCTTGAGAGTATTGATTACATAATTACTATATGACGTTTTGTCCATTTAGAAAGCAGCTATAATTACTACTGTATCCTGGCCTCCAAAAAACAAACAATAATGAGGGATTTCAAAGAACAATTCGGATATCTGACAGCTTGCTATATATCTATTGATACACAATCTTCTGTGGATGTTCAGTTGGTAACATTTTCTGATAAACATTTGTCTTATTAAGGTGTTAACTGGCAATAAAACACCTCCAACTCACGAGAGATCATATGGCACTATGGAGGGAGATAATACAAAATAATTCAAGCAACTGTGGGATGTAATAACTGTTAGATAAATGGCAATAAGATGATGATGTGATTGATTTTGATGGACAACAACATTCTATGTCTAATCTTATTTGTGTATTTGACCTTATATACTTTCATATTAAACAGTTTTGAACACAGTTTCCACAAACACTAGAGGGAGACATTTCATTATTGCGTGTACAAAGCAGCTGCACACTCAGTCATATGACGCTATGACGAATCAAGGTATCCTGGATAATGTTTAAAAAGGAATGATAAACCTATTACAGGTTACTGGTCCAAATATATTCAGCTGTATCAATAAATATAGATTTTGAAAATAACTACCTTTAAATACCAAAGAAATCAACAAATTACAATAACTGATACAGTAATAACTAGTATAAAAGAAAAGGCGTCAGTTTGATTCTACATTGCACTGGCTCCCAGGGATATCCATTGTGTCAGGTGTGTACCACCAGTGTTTCCACAAAACAAAACACACTTCCTGTTGAACCTTGTCATTACAAACGATCTGCCCATCAGCAGGACAGGCATGTCAGCAAAAACATCCCAGCTTTTTGAGTCTCTGGCTGCAGACACAGTGTTGATAGATGAGCGGAGGAGACCCTTGATGCCTTCACTGGGCTGGAAATAAATAATGAGCCACACTGCAACAGGGGGGTTGGGTCACCACTGCAGTTACCTGCGAGGGATCTGGCACCTAAAGGACACAAGAAAGAATAATGTATTTTTAATGCTGTTGATTGATGGAGGGTATTTGAATTCTTTCCCCCAAAAGCCCTCACCTGTCACACTCTTTCATTTTCTGTCTCTCTTTTCTCTTCCTTCCTCTTCCTCTTTGCCTTTTCCTGCAGCACAAACAGAATCACCAGTAAGCATTAATTCCCTGAGATGGAAAATAATTCTTTTCAGCAATCTTAAAAATTATGTTATAACGGCATATTCATGTTCTTACCTTTCAACCTTTGCAATGGGTTGCCTGACTCTGCAGAATAAATTTTCCATTAAATTAGAAAGAACATTATGGTGCAATATTATTTAACTGTCAAGAATATTTGCTCAACAGTATCCCCTAGAAATGACATTTATAGATTCCTAATTTGCATCACCAAATATATTTTGAGGGACACATACAGTAATTGCTTGATTATGTTTGCTGGTGATGAAAGTGCAAAAAATGCTGTACCACAAAAAAAAAACACATGGAGGAGGGTAGGTGGATGTATAATCTGGAGAACGGGGTTTGTGTGGTTAGGTTCAGGCAACAAAAGCACTTTGAGTAAAGTTAGGGAAAAGATTGTGGTTGCGGTCAAATGCTAATTAAGTAAACATGCCCCATCTCTTGCTTAGGTTCACTACTGACTTTTTCAGTATCTGACATGACCACAGTCTTTCCCTAACCTCCCTAAGCAAATGCTTTTGTTGCCAAAACCTATTAAAAATATAATCATGCATTAGCTCCTGTGAGCCGATAGTGTTGGAAAAATGTGAAATACTTTGTCAGTGAAGTTTTGGCAGATACAGTATGTACATTGTGCAACTTGGCACACACACATTTATGAGAAACCTTTCCTCATTAGGTTGATAAAAACAATGTAACTCAGGGACATTACTTTGCCGTTGTAAATTAGTAGCATACAAATGTAATTTCTAGGGTTGGTATTTACATACTCATGAATATTTCATGTCACAAACTATGATCTGTTTTCTTACCTACATTCACATGTCTGATGCTCCACAAACGTCATCTCAACATATTCCTGACCCGGCTCTGATGGCCTTATTTTCAACAGCTGAGGGACAAAATCAGGTAAGATTATCAATGGAAGCAAACACAGTGCATGAAGAAATTGGTCACATGAATTCACACATGAATGAAATTTTTCTTGCCTGCATGGTGACGTTCGTGGTCTGGGTGGGATGACACTCCAGGTTTTCGTCCCCACAGCAACCTGCACACCTCACCAGCGGCACACAGGACGGGCTGTAGATATGTTCCACCTCTGTCGGGTACTCCTGCACTACCTCCACGAGCTTCTCAATGGTCCGGCAGAAGCTGCGACCCCACACTTCTTGGAACATTAATACTGTGGATGAGAACAGGAGTTTGGGTATGGGCCTTTCTTTGGTATTGCAAACCAGTCAGATTGTATTTCTCATGAGGAATCTTGTTTTCAGAGGACAATATCGGTGGGAGAAGAGCAACTATTATTATTTGGCCGCCTATTTTCATATGTTATGTAGAAAAAAAACTTCTACTACTACTTGAAACTAACTATAGTGTTGATGATACTGCCAGTATCATCATCCAAGAATGACATGCTCATACCATGTACACAGAAACCTAAAACCAGTTGCGATATGCCAGTGTTGTTTCCTGTTCTCATATTGAAGTAAAAATGTTTGTATAATGTACAATATGCTTTCCTGTGGGAGTATATGTGTGAAAGTGTCCCAGTTGCACAGTCTGTGTGGGAGGAACAGGGATGACTACAGCCGAACAAACAGAGAAGGAAGAGAAAACAAACACTGGAAACATGGCCATGAACAGAACCCGACTGGAGCTGGAGCCGAGCCCCTCTGCAGGCACCTCTGGGACTGCAGTGACCCCTGGGGTCAACGAATGGAGCCCGACACCACAACAGCTGTTTATAAAAGCAGAGAGGCTGGGAGGAGAAGGCCCAGGGAAGCATCTACGGTAGGCAAATGGGGCCATGAACCATAATGTTGTACAGCGCTAAAGGCCAGTTCACTGGCCAGTTACTGCTCCTTAATTGACTCTTATGACTCTGCTGTAGGTCCTTTTACTTTTTCTCTGGCTGCAAGTTC
Organism: Psettodes erumei; assembly: GCA_016785225.1. Lineage (NCBI taxonomy): Eukaryota > Metazoa > Chordata > Actinopteri > Pleuronectiformes > Psettodidae > Psettodes > Psettodes erumei. Next base: position 1,429,226 of record JAFBJZ010000383.1, read on the forward strand.
AGTCTTCAGTTAATTTGTCTTTTTTGCATTAATTTGTACCAATATGAGGGAGAAAGAGGATGTGAAGGAAGAAGGTGAACGGTTGAGTAATGTCTGGAAATCCAGACGTGTCCAGCTATGCTCTTCACTCAGATGAATTTCATTGACAAAAGCATTTATGTTCATCAACAGTGCATGACAAACACAATTTGGAGGAAGGCACCAGCATCCATCAGAGTCCAGTTTCTTCCACAAACACAGTAAACACAGCAGTTTAACAAAACAGTTTAAGTTACCTTTTCAAAGTATTAATTTGGTTGCCGTAAAATGTTTTTTCGAAAACTGACACCCAATTCACAAATAAAAAAGCTGAAATTCCTACCTTCAGTTGTACTGTTTATGCTTGCCAAAGGTAGACTCTGCAAAACACACAAAAAGTGAGTCGAAAATTATTGCTTATTCATTCAGGGTTTACTGTGTTTACATATTGTAGTTTGAAACCCTTAATCTATTTAGTTGAACATCCATACTAAATGGTGACTGAAACAAGATAATAGCAAACATTAACACAAATTAAGACAGAAAAAGGGACATGTTCACACATTAAACCAACTCTTTCCTTAACCCACATTTTGCAAACTTGAACATGAAATAATTAAAATTTCCTGTATATAAAGAAAAAAATCTGTCTGCTGTTAAAATACCTCACACTCAAGTATCCTTGTCCTCTAGTGGTGATAGCTGGAACTATAGTAAAAAAGTGGATGATTATGCACCTTTGTTTTTTCACCCTGTGGTGGAAAAGTCTGTCTGGCAAGCAGCAGATTCAGTCTCCATTATATCAAATTCATTCAGTGTGCCCAACTGTTTAGGTTCAAAACCTGTTTCCTGTGGTGTAAGATTCAGCTCTCTATTTATTTTCCCATTGATGGTTTCCTCCTCCCTCTCGTTTTTTCCCATCATCCCACGATAAACAGAGTGCATTTCTCATTCGCCTGGGAAAACAACAAAACCTCTAGCTGACTCCATCTCAGGAAGGGAAATCTACATTCTAATAAAATGCCCTCCAGCAGAAGTGCGGGACAGGCGGCAGACAACCTGCTTCCTCAATCTCTCCTCATTGCTGGTGTCACATATCACATATCACTCTCACACACACACACCTGGGGACATCTAACAATGTGTACACAATGGTAGTGAGATCAACTGAGAATGCTGGGCCAAAGCTTGTTATATTATAGGAAATGGAGAGACAAGGACTTTCCCAGATGATGGAAGTTAGGACTGTTGCTTTTTACACCATCTGTCCATTTCTGAATTGCATCCACTTCCTGTTATGAACAAAATTACTTTGAGGGTGAGGATAGCATCTGTCGACCCAGTGCTACAGTTTGGGGTTTTTTTGTCCCAAACAATGTGATTAAAGAGGAATGTCCTGCTTTGATGATGATGATGCATTCACACTCACACAAACATTTCAGAGGTTCCTGTTAGATAAGTGTCATGCAGGTCTGTGTATTTGGGACCAATCTGTCTTCCCTGAAGTAGAAAATAGTGTATGACAGATTTCATATCAGTAACACAAGAGCTTCCAGTCAACCACTTTGGCTCAGTCCTCCCAATGTCAGGGGAACTGTTGATGCATCTCCCTTCTTGTCAAAGTGCCTGTTGATCCGTCCAAAATGTACAGCTGCTCCTCTTACAGCAGAGTTGTTCTATAGAGTGGCATTCACTGAACTGTGTTGGTCTGCGAGGTCCGCTTGCAGAATAGTCTTCATGCGCAGCACAGAACAATTGGGCTACAGTGGATGTTATTGTTAAAAGTCACTTCCATTCTAATGGCAGAATGCCAGGCTTATAAAATAAACTGTTTTCCAGTGTTAACTGGCATATGATCTGCTCTCTTTCTCTCTTCATGTCTGTGGGTGTTAATGAGACTCGCTCCACATCACAAGGGCTTTTTGGCTCCGGTCTAAATAACTGTTGAGAATGTGGTGAGGTGGGGAGGATTTTCTGACCTTGGCCATGGGTTAAGCCTTGATATGGCAATGAAGCATCTTTGGCACCTCCTTTAGTTGAGAACAGAAGAGTGAACTGGCCACGAGGAGCTGCCAGATTATAATATGCTGCATGGAGATCCCCACGTAGTCATTCCTTCCTCCATGTGTGTTTCCAGTATTAACTGTGTGATTAATGGTGACTGGGAAGTCATTCTGCTCTTGTAGGAAGGGAGAACCACTTTACATCAACATGTACTTGTCTAATAAACCCCAGAAGTGGGATCACTTTCTGAGTAGATCTCTCCCAGGTTTCACTTCACTCTCAGTGTTTCACTTCATTCCCTGATGGCCTTTTTCAGGGAGTTTTGTCTTGTGCTTTCTAAGGGTTGAACATTGCTATGTCATGTCATTTTCATTTATTGTTTATAAAGTGGGTGTTAAGACCTCTGAGAGTAACTGTGATTGAGGGCAATGCAAATAAACTTGATTTTACTTGACTCACCCTTCTGTACTTAGCAAATGTATGTGAAGCATTGTTCAGAAAAAATACAATTTTAAAGCTACATTCTAGTTAAAAACAACATCAAAAACAAAAGAAAAGCTGCCCTTGTTATACACAGAAGAAAAAATATCTCCACTGTGCCAAGTTTGTAGGACTGATTTCCTGCACAATCTAATACAAAATATCTTACTGGGGATGGTCGATTAAACATCAAGGGCTGGGTTGGGCAATACACAAAAAAACATGAACCAAAAACAGCTGTGGGGGAAGTAAAGCCTTATTTGGTAACAACAAAGACTTACAAAAGGTAGGGCCTCCTGCTCTGTAAACAGCCTATGCTCCACTACTGTGGGAAACCTTCTTTTGTGGTCCATCTTGACATAACTGTATCACATCATCTGTCAGCTGTATATTCATGCTGCCAATCTCCTGTTCCACCATATCCCAAAGATTTAGATCTGGTGACAGGGGAGGCCACTGAAGTACACTAACTAATTATCATGTTAATGGAAACCAGTTTGAGAAGACTTTTACTTTGTGACACGGAGCATTATCATGCTGGAAACAGCCATTAGAAGATGGTAAATTGTGGCCACAAAGGGATGTACAGGGTCAGCAACAGTAATACGCTATGGTATTCAAGTAATGATTGACTGGTATTAAGGGACTCAAAGTGTGCTGTTCCTCAACACCGTTACACCACCACCACCGACAGCCTCGATAAGGCAGGTTGGGTCCAAGGATTCATTTGGTTGATTTCAAATTCTAACCCTACCAACTGCATGCCTCAGCAGAAGTCCAGATTCATCAGACCATTCTATATTTTTCCAGTCTTCCAGGTATTTATTTTATAATAAATAAGAGACAACCAAATTTGAGAAAATTTACCGTAAATGTGACTTGATCATTTCATTTGATAAATAGCTCAGACAAGTAATCACATAGCCAGATTGTCATTGATTTATTGGCAATCTTTCTGATGAACTGTAGTTTTCTGAGCACTACCTTGGGGCCAGAGGATTCATGTCTAATATGCTGGGTGTGTAGAAAGCTTGTTCTAAGAGACCTGTTTCTCAGCAGCTAAATGTAGTTGTACCTCTACTGACAAGATTGTTTTGTGGCGTGAGAGGCATTTAGAGCAAGAGAGGTTAGATTAAAACATCTATAGCAGTTACAGCAGTAATAAAATTTGAGCATTAATGGTCTTCATGCCTGATTGCAAAGCTTCTTTAAAAACTCATCTCCTTTGTTTCTGAAGTATCTGGCCTAAGTTTGTAAGCTGCTGGCTGAGAGTTCCCTCCATACTCTGGGTCAGATCAGAGGACCTGTTGTGTCCCTGGGCTCCTGCTGTCAGGCCACAGAGGCCCCGGGCCTCATTACTCTCCACTCCCACACAGCTGAACTGCGTCATCTTTAACCTCCTTGCTTAACTCCATCTGTCAGAGGAAGGGCAGTGTGCTTAGGGAGAAAAAATAAAACATGATGAGGACCCGGCATAATGGTCATAAAAGGTTTTTCAACTCTGGGGGTCAAGCAGGGGGGATGGGCAATTCAACAGCAGGTACCATGTTCAGTTGCCAAAAAGATCTGGACACCAGCCAAGCTGCATGTTCCACAGTGTAAAGTATTGCAAATCAAATGCAGAGAGGTTTCTGTGACAGTATAGCCTAAATAGGACTCTTATCCTTTCAACTGCAAAACAATGACAGCAAAGGGTGAGCCTTGCATGTTTTGTTTTCAAGGAGCTTGAAGAAGCCTGTTAATGATAAAACACTTTCATTTCAATCTGGGGGGGAAACATTTTAAAATATCAACCAAGTCAATAACCACATTTGTATATATATATTGCCGACTTATCCATAGTGATGATGAGTATCATAAAACCTGATACAGTAGGTTGGAGATGTTATTTCATATGCTCTACTTAACAAATGATAAGTGGCATGTTGGATCACACCGCATGTGCTGGTTTAATTTGAGCTGTTCAAAACAGCCTAAAGGAAATCAAAGACATGAGTATGTGCTTGTATTTTTAATTTTCCACACATCAACATTATACGGTACACCAGCACACACACATACACAACATTTTCCCAAAACTTTGCCATATTTGGTGTAGTTTGGTGACCTCTTGCGCCACAAGGGGGGAGATGTGGGAAGTTGTGGATTTCAGTTTCAAATTCTTTTGAATAGCAGTGAAAAATCCAAACCAAAATACATATAATTATCATTATAATTGGTCAACATGTGATTTCCACTACTATTGTGGCACTACCATGGCTATAGTAGTGGATTTTAGTTCTCTTAACACATTAATCCCCTTGGTCGAGTGATTCAACTTGACTGACTGAGGCTGGCAATACAAGGCAACAGCTTTCAACAAACTCACAAGTAACAGGAAACTTAAAAATTAGTAGATACATCAGAGTCCAGGAGCAAGCATGGACTGCATGAGTTTTGGAAATCCCCCTCTTCAGTTCTTCTTGACTCTGGCAAATAGTAACCCCAGCGATTTGGGCATAATGCCATTATTTACAATGCTTTCCAAAAAGGTTCAAACTTAACCTTATTTGGTGAAACAGCCCATGGATGAAATGCAAGCATGTGGCTTTTGAACTGAATTTGGTGATTTTTGGAGATGCATGCTATGCAGAAGTTGAGCAAAAAATATTTCAAAAACAAAAGCAAAGCCAGGCCTGGCCATAATCCAGGCCAGTGAAGCACCTGCATCTCTGACTCACTAAAAACATATAGACCAGACCGAGAGGACTGTGTCCTAGTTTTGGTCTGACTACAGCTCGACTCTGAACATGAGACCACACAGAACAGGGGTCACTAAAGCATAAGGAGTGAACACAAACACAGACACGGCTAGATGAGTGAGTAACAGAGCTACCTCCCTGCCTCACTGACCTACCTCATCCATCCTTTATTGAGAACCAGATTCCACATCATCAACACCATGACCACGACAATAATTCTCAGGCCTCTCACATGGGCCTGCAGGTCACTGTATCTATTCTCCACCAGTACAAAAGAAAGCAAGGTTCTGTTTTGTATACATGGGGAGGGTGAAACTGCAATGACAGCGGTGCCATTACAAGTCTGACAGTATCCAGCTGGGTCTCTAGGGTGGTCAGGTCAGGGCTTTTGATCACTGAGCACTGCCACAACACCAACAAACTTCAACAGAGCATGTTGTAAATGTGCCACAACAATTTCTCAAGTAATCTGGGTGAATGGAGCCTTTGAAATCCAGATTTATGGGTATGTCGTGTACTGTCTTGGCAGGTTGCAGTTATTTCCTAGAGTCTCCGCTGGTTGCCTGGTCTCACTGTGATGACAAGACTCCAGGAAATTACTGTGCCTGCATGGATAAGGAATAGTTAGGCACCCAATCTGCTGTAAAACATGAACTTGTCATTTTGTCATGTCCGTTTTTGAACAGATTACAGGGCAGCTTCCAGTCTTTATGCTAACATATGCTAACCATCTTCTGGTTCTTAATGCAAAGACATGAGAACAATATCGATCTTCCCATCTGCCTCTTAGCTAGAAAGTAAATAAATATATTTTTCAAAATTTTAATTTATTTCAAATTTTAAATATCAAATGTAAAATTGTATGATTAAATATAACTTTTCAAATGTTATGTTTATGTATGCTGTTTAAGACATTGTGTTTTCTTGGAGTAGTGAAAAAACAAGCAAAAAGGGTCAAGTGACAGGGAAGAGGTGAAGGTCCATATGTAAATGTTGATTTAGATAAACACCATTTCCTCAGTATAAGTCCATTAATGCATGCACAAATGTCCCCCAAAAACACACACACACACACACACACACACACAAACAAATGCAACCACTGTATAAACCATGCACTCTGTCTGCAAACATATATATACACACACACACACACACACACAGGTCTTGAGATAAGGCTGACCGGTGGTAATTGTGGTCTCTATTACAGTAAACGCTGCTCTCCCTGTGTAAACCACAGTAAATTACATCCAGATGGGAGATTAAAGCTCACTGAGCAGACGGCTGCCCCAAGCAATGCTGCTCCTCCTCCTCCGCAGGAGGAAGGAGAAATCCATATTTCCTGATTGCAATTGAGAGTCTCCCCTGGGCTGGGACATTACAACTAGAGAGAAATGCCACAACAATGCAAATAAAAGCCCTATCAGTCAGCAGGTCACCACCAACGCACAGCCTCACATGCAAGACATCTGAACTAGACAGATGTTCACGTGTGTGAGAGATGCAGTGAGACAGAGGAAAGTGGAAACTTGACTTTTTAATGTTTGATTGTTGACTGAACAGCGTCCTGACAAAACAGCTAATTCTGAGAAAATGCTTTCTGTTGATGTTAGATATTTGACAAACCCTCTTCTCATAAAACTCCAGTGTAACACCTGGAAATGTTACATCACACCAAGAATATGAAAAACACACAGACACAGATGCATGTGTGCGTCTTCCCAGATGGTCAGACTCAAGTCTTGTTTTTCTGCTGCCAATGATGTAAAGGAAACACCTGTGGAACATCATATCCTCACAAACTTAGATACATGAGCAGAAGCTGGTGCTCACTGCCCTCTTCTTTCTGTTGCTCAGAGAACATGCTTTACTGGTAAAGGGAGTATGAGAATAAGTGTCTGGCAAAGTTCAATGAGTCAGGTAATATGTGTTTCCCATGTCTGGTTTACTTGATTTTATCTGACAAAAATGCTGCATTTTAAGAGTCACGACAAAGGATTTGATAATCTCATACCAAAGAGGCTTATAATTCTTATCCTTCACTGATTTTGTTAATGTAACGGATTTTTGTTTCTTTTTTTTCTGAGGACTTGAGCTAAATTCTGAGTTGTGCATATGACTACACCTCCAAAATTGCAGTGCCTCTACTTGAAAACACTGACTAATTGTCAGTCAGGTTTGGCTGTGGTGACGCAAGATTTCACCTGCATTTTTATACACACTATTGCTATGACAGTAAAGGAGGGGTATTGTAAGTACAACATTCCTGTGGTTTTGTTATAAGGTGCGGAGAGTTGTGAAACAGGCAGGAGGCAACAGGTACTGCAATTGTCGGGAAAGCTCCCTGACGCTGCAGACTGCAGTGCAGACAAGATCCAGGGAGCAACATTCACACTGTAAATACTGTATTGTACTGCAATGTGAGCAAAATAGCTGTTATGTCACATTCTCCATCAGACAGACGGATGGGGTGACCGAGAGGCCACCATTGTTCAGAAAGGAAACCCAGGTGCTTCCACCCTAAGTCACAAGCCATGCTGTATATACATCAGACAGGACAGTTTCATAAGAATGAATCATAACTGTACATGAATGCACATATGACTGGTAGTTACAGTTATGATTTAGAATGACCTAGATCAGCTGCAACACTGATTTTGGATAAAGCACAGCATTTAGGAATACTGGCTTCATGCTAATGACTTTGGTACTTTATGCTTTCATCAGTGACACATATTGATGGCATATATACCTGCACCAATAGTGACTGCTTACTCAGTGCTGTGTGCTGCATGCTGTTGCCAGTTGTGAATTACTTGTTACTTGCAAGTAAAATGAGATTGAAACACCTCTTGTGTCTTAGTGTGTCTTAATGGCACAACTGCTGCCAGTGATTACTTACAGTACACCGTTGGCTGCCCAACATAGGGATTGGTTTTTGGTTTTCTCATCTGGTCTCTACAAGTGACCAAAATATCACTCTAATCATTTATTATATCACTAATTATACAATATGCAGGGATTACAATGAAGACATCTGCCTCATTTCATCAGACATATACAAACGAGAGTGGATTTCTGTTGACAAAAAGGTGATTAAGTGCAGGACATTGCTGTGAATCCCTGGTTGTAAAGCAGAATTATTAAAGTTGAGGTTAACCCCACCCTTTCTTGGCCACTCCACGTTTCATAGCAGACATGGATGCCTGCACGAGTCACAAGGCTGCTGTCGGCAGTTCCAGCTCAGACAGTGATGAGGAATCACCATTGTCAATTAGTGGCTCATATTTACGGGTAGAGAATCCCAAAGAAAGTCATTTATAAATATCATTCGCAACCACATGGCCAGCGTTTGCTTTTTCCACTTTGGTATGCAAGTCTGACAGTTTGCTGCGGGAGCTGGCAAGACAGATACCTACCAGAACAGTCTCATTTTGCCACTAGAGCAGGAAAAAGAGCTGCTAGTAGAGTGCCACTTGTTTGCTTAAAGTGTGAAATATTTAGTTCCTCAAACACATTCAAGACTAAACCTCAAAGTGCTTGTTAGTAGTGTAACAAACCAATTCTTTCTTTCTTTTTTAGCTGATATTTCAACAGAGAGTCATTAATAGCAACTGGAGGGACAGAGAAGGACCCAGACCTCAGAAATAACAAGCTCAGAACCTCATAGATCACGTGTACGACAGGTTGGACGATGAATGTCTGGATTGAACCGTTTACATTTGCTGTCAGTCTTCATTGTAGCAGGGGGCCATTAAAGCCTACTACATGTTGAGGGCCCTGGATTTTGTCACTTCTGTTTTGACTAAGCAGGCCATGAGCTGATTATGAGGATTAGTGGAGATGTGGTGATCCCATGCCTCTCCCACTCACCCTCAACTCAGCAACAGCTGCAAAGTCTCCAGTCAGACAATCTAGTGGGACATGGAGCTTTTTTACAACCTTAAGAGCCTGACTGAGTCGCTGTGTAAAACCTCTACATGACTGCAGCCAGACTGAAGTTAAACCGCTGCAGCATTACTTTGACTCCCTACAGGCAGCAGCAGCATATGGAGTGTGGCAGTAACAGTGAATGGATGCAGGAAAGGCCTGGTTTTGCATTAAACATGAGAGCCGCCATCAAGGGACAGCTGCCAACCCTCAGCCACCTTGGGAGGAAATCAGAGACTGAATGGGTTCAAGAGCCTGAGAGTTAGTTGGCACAAGCCCTGCTGTGCATTGCACATCCTCTTACAAGTGTTTCTACATCACGACACAGGGCCTTTGACTGAGTCCTAACTCCAGTTTCAGCGCTGTCCTGTTCTGGCACATTTTCATTAAAAAGACTAAAAGGCAATGCCAAGGAAACAGAGAACAGAACAGCTTTGTACAAATCTACTGTCGCCTGACTGTGATATGAGTAGCCTGAAATTGAGTTTCAGTGGATCTTTACACACACACACTGGTTCATCTCCTTGATATATCACGCTGCACGTATCCATTTAAAGACGTGCTGAGATAAAATACAGGAAGGATAAACTGCCTGAGGAGATAAAAAGAATTTAAGACTGTAAACCCTCTTTGCCAGTTTTAGCCTGCAAACACTTTTTTCTGTCAGACAAAGCAGCTTGTTCACCAGGATCTGTTACCTCTAGTGCTGAAAAGTTTTATATATATGAAAAACCATAGTTATATTTGCCATTTTTTTTTAAGTTTCAGAGTTTCTCACCAACATAGAAATCAGAGCATTTCTTTGATGGAAATCTACACTGAGACAGACATACAGGACATACAGGAGTGAACATGATCCCCGTCTGTGAAATTGCCCTTTAAAGTACGACGCGACTGTAATTATAAGCTTAGAAAACTTGGCCAAATATAACAGTGAGTCACTTTGCATCATGTGCTCCACAGGGAGAGTGATGCAGTTTGTCACGTTCCAACATTATGAATGGAGTCAGAGAGATGGCGCTCATTCAAAAGCCATGAAGGTGTCATAGCATAGGGGATGGTTACCACTTCATTATTAACGGTATGCTGCTGACTCACACATCTTCTATGCAGCTTGGACTGGCTGTTAGCATTTCTTTTAAAAAAAAATAAAAAGTACGCGCCTTTTTAGTAAGCTACTCTATCCGAAACTTTATTATTACGTTGTAGTTTTAATGGCAGGCGGCAGAGAGGACCCACATGATCTACAGTGTAATAATCTTAATGTTATAAATCTGATGTTACTCTGAAACCGCAGAAGATCCCCTCCCGTTGTAAAGGAGCACAGTAGTTCGACTGAATGCAGAACTTCTTACCTGTGCAGGTGAGAGCAGCAGATAAAGCGCCACCGCAGTCTCGATTAGAAAACCGAGTTTCATTTCGCGACGTCTGCTAGTGGAGAGGAGAGAGGGAGAGAGAGAGAGAGAGAGAGAGAGAGAGAGAGAGGGTGGGTGCGGGGCTGGTGGGGGTGTGACGGCTCCCGATGCACACAATAAAATAATCCAACAAAAATCCCAAAACGCTCAAGAAAGGAAAAAGTTGCTGACTGAGAATTTCCAAGTCATCTGCTCCCGGTTTAGCGCCGTGAATGAGTTCAGTCACGTAGCTCCGCTGCCGCGTGTAACCTGATGAAGTAGATTGTGCTTACTAATGAATAAGGCCCCAGAGGCGAACTGGAGGTGTCGGGGACAATAAAATAATACTGTCAAAAAATGTTTTACATTCACATTCAAAATCAACTGAAGCACAAATCTTAAAAAAAGACTAATGTCTGAGGTATGAAAAAAACTACAGCCAAGTATCTTTAGTCCAAAGTAAAATCTCAGTCTCTTCAGTCCAAAATCTTCATGTGTTAATGTGAAAAAACCCCAAAATAAAATACATGCATGAAGTTGCACCGGTAGATTCAGTTTTCCCTCTTGCTCTGTGCTCCAGTCGGCAGAAACACACACTTGCCTCTAATTGCCCCACACTACCTATTCACAAGCTGGCCATTTAAATCTCCTCCCCTTCTCTGTCCTCCTCTCTGCCCTGCTTCATCTGTCTTCACAGAGCTCACACCAGGGCTTTTTAAAAAAAATAATAGCCCCTTCAAGCTGCTGAAGCATGTAATGGTAAATTATGTGATGCTGTGAATGGTTATCACAGAGCTTTTGACACTGCTGCTGATGCTTTCTAGACTATACAGCACAGGTGATTTACACCACAGAGTATACACAGACTTGCTGAGATTCTTCTTCTGAGGAATCTGAGAGCTATTCAGGCGAGGTATATATTAAGAGATCTTTTAGTGGTGACATGGATGTTATACTCATTGATGGCCTGGGGTTCCAGGATGCGCAGATTTTCCTCTGAGGCTGTTGAGTTTAGCAAAGTTTGCAGAGACAGAGAAGGAGATTCCATTACTGTTGACACATAGAGTTAATCTTCAGTGTGGGACTTCTGTGTTTGCAGAAACCCTGGAACGAAAAGGATTCCTTGTGGGCTTCCACACATTCCTTCAGCACTGCTGAATAGCTACAATGCCTCCTGCTATTGTACAGACCACACTCGGGAGTATGGTGTTTCTAAACATCTCAGACACTTTAGGCAACAGTAAGCCATCTCACCCATTACCATGTAGCCGTCCTGGCCAGAGCATCAGTAAGGGTAGACAGGACAGGGATGATGAGAGACATTTCCTCTAATTATACTGGGCAGTATCACAGTAGTCTTTTCCCAAATTGTATCTCTACATTGCAGTGATGGATGCTCTTCGAAATTCATGCAGAAGACAGAATTGGAAGCAAAGAAAACTGTGATTCTTTGGGGAACTGGACTCCACAATTATTTTGTCTTCGTCCTGCCCTTCCTTTTCTCACTGAGCTGTCATTGTCTCGATGGTGAAAGTTTTCTTTTACGGCAATATCAATCTTCTCTTTCAGACTGTCTAATTATCCATCTTATTGCTGCAAAGTGCAGATGTACCAAAGATGGGCCAGAAACTGTTCTCCCTCCTAAGTGGTGAGATTAATACCTACACTTTTAGAAAGGGTTATGTGAGACTATAATGATGTAGTGCAAGTCATTTTCATGTTTTGTTTAAAAGATCATTTGAATGGAAGAGCTTCCCCTCCCTTCTGCAGCACCAGCACAGACTTGTTTGCTCAGAGGACAGAAGCAGACTCTTGATGTTGTGTTGCCATCTGCTCGCTGATCTGAATTTTTAAAGGTGCACCAGCTGATAGGGCCTAATAAGATGGTTTTAATATCAACACATGCTGATGGGACAAAAAATCCTGACTCAAGTCATCTTGCAGGCTATCCCAGGGGACACATTTCTGTGCTGTCAATTGGTGAAACAACCTTGAGGCCCTCATTGGTTTACTATAACCACACAGCTCAGTGGGGTCTGTCTTTTGCCTTGCTGTTAAACAAAATGTTTTGATAAAAAAATTAGAATTGGATATTGGAAGATGGGATATTCACCTTGATTTATTCTGAGGAGACTATCCATTTAAATGAGTGGAGCCAATGTTTAAAATATAAATAAGCTGCTGTTTTATAGATAGATGGGCTTATTATACCAAGGGATAAAAGAGAGGTTCATTAATATTAAACATGTTTGAAAGCTTTCACTGGTTTAGGTGACCAAAATGTCAGCTAAACCTCGCTAATTAGGGTTTGTGATAAGGCTTTGCAATTGAAGGGAGGTTGCTGGTCGAATTAATACATCTTGTGCAGTCTGCAGTGTCTCTTGATGTTGTGAGGACCAAATGGATGGCTCTCAGGAACTGGAGTGCCAAAGTAAGCACATTTCCCTTTTGCTGTTGACCCCTCATTTTCCCAGATTGCTGAGTAAAAGGTAAACAGATGAACAACATTAATGATGTCCATTCATCATTGTTGGGGCGGCTTTGGTTTCCTCCACAGTGGGGCCTTCAAGGGGAAGGTGGAGAGCCAGAGAGCCCCTCAGTTTGAAGGATCTCATTAACAATAGTTAGGGCCCTTCAGGGAGGCCAAACAGAAGTTAGTCATAGTGTCACTGTTATCCTTAAATTAATTCACTGTTGTATGTATCATCTTATGATGCGGTCCAAAACTGTGCTTATTGCTGAATGCATGTTTTAAACACAAAAACAAAAAAAAACCTAAATCTACAAGAATGGAAAGGTCAACTTGAACAAGAGGATTCTGGGAGATGATGTAACATGATTTTACTGACGTTGAACCACCTGGACAGCAGACCCCAAAACAGGATATGGCAATATTTAACGCCCAGACCCTTTTTTCCTGCCATTAATTAGCTATGACAAACCATGAATCCTTTCCTCCCACACCAACTGTGTTATTGTGTGCAAAACTATATCTGAAATAGCTGGTAAATAGGAAGTGCTCCAGCCGTGAGTAAAAAAGCAGCTTACTGCTACCTACAGTGTTTAGCATTGTACAGTAACACAAGTCCTTTCATTTAAAACATGTCAAATCCTGTTTACACTTACATGCCGCACTGACATATTTTTGTCTCTGACAATATTTTCCCAAGGTTGTCAGGTGTCATCCTGTTTTCATGCCCAGTCGGTTCATGTGTGAGCATTGTTTTATTTTGAAGGAAGCCAGTCAACATGTTAAGCAGACAGAGTTATTTTAGCCTGGAGGTATCATGAATCAGTCACTGCAGAAATCTCCAGATACTATTTAACTTTATGCAGCTGTGTCTCCAAACATCACAATGTCAGTTGGCTGTGGTAACCACAGGCTAAATGAGGATTTAATTTCTGATGTCACACAAGAAAATATGGCTCAACTTATTCTGTTTAATATGAGGAGCAATTATAGCAAACCATAAGGTATTCAGTCAGTGTTGAACAAGAGCTTCCAGTGGGAGCAATGCAACTGGAAAAGACAAACAGACGTGATACAGTTCTATGCATGACACAACCTTGACAAATTAGTTGAGAAGACCGATACTCCTCTTATGACACAGGAGCTTTTTATGTAGAGCGGTGGTTGGCCTAGCCTAGCATAAAAATTATAAGCAATAACTAACCTGGCTCTGTCTAAAGTTTAAAACTACACTGAAGGTCAGACAAAGTATTGTATGTTAGTTTAAACAGAAATGTAAAAGTGACAACAGAAGTGCTGGAGCCATTTTGGACACAGAAGTGCTGGTTGGATAGCTGAACACGTTATAACACGTAACTTTCTCTAAAACCACAAACTGCAGTTTTGATGTTTCTGCAAATTAAACAATCAGGATGCAACATGTTTATCGGTGAGTTTAAGAGACGTTGGAAGTTAGATTTTCTTAAACTTAAGAGGGAGCCAGGTGAGCTTTTTCCCCCGATACGCATTGTTAGGCTAGGTTAAGATAATTGCCTGCTAGCTGTGCTTAACATACAGACAACAGGTGAAAAAGTATTTCAGGCAAGAAAGTCAATTTCCCAAAATGTTAAATGACTCCTATAGTACTTGAATGAAAGTTCAGCCAAACTATACTTTTTTAACAGTCTTAACAGAGAGATGGATTCTGTTTGGGGATCTTTGTGTCTGTTCATGAGGCTGTGCACCCCCCACTAACTGTACAGGGAACCTGGTGCACAGAAGCATAGCTCAGAAAGGAAACCAACTGTCTTAATTAAAATGTCATCACCTCTACAAGCTCCAAGGACAAGGTCCTGCGGTTGGTGATTTAAAAAAATGAAGAGCAGCTTATTGCTGCTTGTGTCACCACCAGTTGTTAGAGCTGTTAGCTTTACAAATGAAGAATGAGTGGCGCAAACTGTGCGGAAGTGGTCCCGCAGTCAGACAGCAGGTTATAACTCAGGCCGGTGGTGATACTCTAAACTCCATTAAGAGGTCCCACATGTGGAGCACACTCACGAGTTCATGGGTTTGTGACGCTGTTGGTGGTGATCCAGCCTGCGGCCATTAAACAGATAAATGAGATGTTTTTAACATCTCTCTCATGTTAAAACAATCTCTTCAAATAATAACCCCAAAATTATGTGTAATGTAAATATAATGTTAGGGCCAGCAGGTGTACTCAGAATAGCCTGTAAACATACTTCCTTGTAAACTAACAGGATTTTTTCCAGCCCTCTGAAATGTTATTAAACATGATAAAGGAGGATAAGGCTAATGGAATATAGCTTTTAATAGTAAATGTTGCACTGAGATCGATTGGATGTGAGATTAGATTTATTCCTAGAAGTGGGAGACACTTAAGTCAACATGAATTCAATCATGCAGCAAGATTTACTAGACTGCAGTCGCACTTGAGTGCTGCAGCTGTTTATTTTTTCAGGGTACAGTGTTTTTTTAAAACCTCAAATTAGTTTATCCTCCCTCAGGGGGCTTCTTGTAAGATTTTTTAAAAGGTTTAGTTAGAAAACACACGCATCAGCCCCATTCACAAACCTAGACAAACTGACAGTAGCTGTGAAACACTTTTACAATTAAAGACAACACTAAAATTCAAGTTTTTATAAGCGCAAGTAAATGTTTGTATAGCTATACATGAACAGGTTGTAATGCTTTATCTGTTCAAAACCATGTCATGTAAAATGTAAAAATGACATTATTTGGTTTATGGGGATTATGTGCCGCAAAATTTATGTTCCTAAATGTCAACTTAAAAAGAATTACCCTAATAAATGAACACAAGATCCTGATTAAAAAGATAAGTGAGATGGGTAATCATGACTATACAAGGCTTGAGCTTTAAAATATCAACAACGCAGCATGCAAGAAAGCTGGAACAACAGCACTTTCTCAAACAATTCTAATGAACCCACAGAGACTCATATAAAGGAGGTTTCATGGTGAAATGAGAAATTCGCTGTCAAAAGAGGCGCCCTGAGAAAAAAATTACAAAAGCAGGCCATGGCCCGAGCAAGTATTAGGTGAAGTTCAGCTGTGTGCAAACTGCAGCCTAGCAAAATTGTGCACTGAGATTTATTTTTGTGTAGAGAAAGACATTTATCCAAATAGCTATAACTTGTAGAACAAGGTACAAGGAAATGGGAGCAGAGCAGCGAGAGGGTTGGTGGAGGTCAAAGAGCTAGGGAAAGTTAATAACTTGAAAAAATAAATAAAACAGCGAACTGATGGGAATTTGGCTGCAGTGCCATTTATTATCATCAGTAGATGCACTCTGGTTAAAAAAATAGACTGAGCTGAATGCTTTGTGGCTACTGTGCACTTGCTGGGACAGGAGATTTTCATACTCAAGACAATGTGTGTGTTTGTTGTTTCACTCCTGCCACTAAGTGTCTGGTTCTGGTGTTAAAGTGCTGCTGCCAGGGAGATGGTGGAGGCAAACCAATCCCAGATGGCGCTCTGCCCAGAGGGGACAGATAAATGAGGACCACCAGAGTGGATAAAACACCCAGACAGTAATACTGGGTTTGCAGGATGAACACGCATTCTATTTATTGAGTTGAAACAAATGAAGTGGACACAAGGAGGTTTGACCATAGCATCTTGAATGATATTCTCATTCAATCAAATGAGCCAAAAATGGCATGGCTTCCCATTTGAAAAGGAAACACTTTCAGTGACACTGACTGTTTAGTTTTCCATTTCCCTGAAAAATGAAAAATAAGCAAATAAATACACAAGTTCCAGGATGGTGAGGCTGGGGTTGTGAGAAAAAGGGGCCTCTCCTCCTCACAGTTAGAAGTATTTCTTCTCTTGCCCTGTAGTTTCTGATTTCATCTCCATTGCACATGAATGCATCAGCTAATTGACACATATGCCTTAAATATTCAGAAAGCTGATCAGACAAGACAATTGCATAAAATAAGATATAAAAAAATAAAATGTACTTTTCAAGAATGTTGGATTCCATACACAAATAAATTCTGATCACTAATGATGATGATGATGTTTTTGCAGAGATTTCATTCAGTCCAGTTAGTGGAAAGATCCAGAGCCAAGACTCTTCTTTAGAAACCAACTGTGAGGTCCTTCCAATATTCATCTTTGATGAAGACCAGGACATCCCTCCTTTGTGCAAGGCTGTGACATCCTACAAATATCAAGTGTGGTTGCAGGCATGATTGCTTTCAGACTATACAAAACTTTGGCCAATTGCGTAACATGCTTATTATGTCCTTGATGATCGGCTTGGGAAATGACTGAAAACTGGTGTTTGACAATCCCAGCCGTAAGATCAACAAAGATCAGAACGTGGGTCTCGTCAAGGTGCTCAGGATCAGATCTGAAAGAGTCAGGGTGGGGGGTTAGAAGGTGCCGTGATAAGCTTTGAACGATGGAAGGAGCGAGTGTTGAATGAACACAGACCACTGACTGACTCCCCACACCCCAAGCTGTGAACGAACTAAAATGTGCAGTGCTAATCAGGAGAAAATAAACAGAGCACCACCCCTGGCACTGTGGAAACGAGAGGAATGACTGCAGGATGGTGAGGCCTGTCATGAGACACAGCCTGTATTTCTGACAGTTTTGCTTTTAGTGAGCCCACAATATGACATCAGTTTTATGTGCAACACAATCAGTCCAGTAATCATTTCTTTGTTTTTGCATGCAAAACTGTGTTATCGGGGGTGTGTCACTATGATGCAAAGTGGGTTACTCTGAATTAAAGCGAACGAGGCCTGAGGGAGCCTGCCTACAAATGGTGAGCCTCGGAGGAGCCAGCATGCTCTGTCTGGGGGACTCCATCCTAATCTTCAGGATCAGGGGAATTTTCCCATCGAGATGAGAAGCAGATGTCTCTCTTTTTCTGTCTCGCTCTTGTGCTGTCGCACTAACTCCCTTTACTGTGTCCTTCCCTCTCTGAGGCAAACCTGGCCTCCCCCCCCAGGGGATGGGGGAGGAACATGAGCACCATGGGAAGGGTGGCTGTCCCTGAGCCCGATCACATGACAGAGGAACCCTTTTTTTGTGGGAGGCGCTGCCTTTAGGTACAGAGCTGTGAGCACATGGAGCCAGTCCAAGAGTTCCCAACTTTCTCATGGAAAAACACAAACAAGGCAATTTGATAAAAACGTCATGTTCTCGCGATTCCCACTTAAGATGGACAAGCGCTGGCTAGCTAGCTTTCTCAAAGTGGACTCAAGCTTTACTGTCTTGTTCCCATTGCTGATCATATGACCCCTGTCAACTGGCAGGAAGAGGAATTACGGGGATGCGACCTCTTCTTATCATGACTGTTGAGTTGGTACTTTCATCATAAATCCTATCTGGCTCTGCCTCATGCACCTGCAGCTCCCCTGAGCCCTGCTCTGACTTCCCTGGAGTCCAACCCCTTGGCTCCCCTGGCTCAGTTCTGACGTGCATACTCTAGCTCACAGCGTAAACAGACAGAGGCGAACTTTGGGCCAGTCACCGGGTGTTTGCTCATGGTCTGTAAACAGATCAGCATGAGGAGGAACAGGAGCTCCCACTAGGGATGAGACTGACTATCCTGAGGCGGCAGAGCAAAGGAACGAGATATAAGGCTCACATGGATGCCTGTTAAATGTCCATGTTGCAGTCCTATAATCCGTGATAAGGTTTTTGGTATGAGATTGTTTAGGCAGCCAGGATTGCTGGGTGGCCAAGTGGTTAAAAGGATCATCCCCCAACCAAAGCACTAAGGTTAAAGCCCCCAATTTAGCAAAAACATTCCCTGCTTAAGTGTCCTTGAGCAAGACACTTTACCTCTGTAGTCCACTTCTCATCAGTGTTTTAGGCTGGTGGCACAAGGCTTCATTAGCCAGTGCTAGAATAACTGACCTGATTCTATGACTGAAATGATGGCACCTGAGAAGATTATCGTTCTGCTGCACTGATGTTGATGCCGGTACAAGGAAGAAATTACACCAATCAATTACAAAAAAATTACACCAATCAAATCCAGAAAACTGTTGACTATAAGCCTTTCTATGTTGTACCATGCTGTAATAAGCAAAACCACAGTCATGGCTGAAGGTTACTTTATTACTGTGCCTGGCAGTGTTAATAAGGCTGTGTTTACATTCTGCGGCTTAGTGTTAAAGCAGACCTGAATGACCTGGGATTAAAAGGACGCTAGTGGTGGCTTAATGGCAGACCCCCCATACCTACCACCACCACCACACACACACACACACACACACACAGACAAAAAACTACTGCTCATGGGTTGTGGGTTTGAAAGCTGTGTTCATGAAGCACATGTGCTTTCATATCAGCAGGATAGCTGGTCATATGCATGTTCACATCAGCCACAGAACTGCTGCCTCATTACATTTTTCCAATTAACCCCTAATCTTAGTCCATTTCTACACCAACAACCTGGCAGTTGTTTGTCAGATAGAGCACACTGGTTTCAGCCTGTAGCTGGAGGATGTCAGGGATACTTCTGATTCTTATGGGGTTTTTAACGGCACGTCAACTATTGCTACACATGGGACGGGTCACAGAGTGACTTTTGTTGACCCAGTTCTTGAGCTGGTAAAAGCGAATAAACTCAGAAGAAACCGGGAGTGACAGAGTTTTTTTTCGATAAGCAGCATCTCCCGACAGATTACATTCAACTTGTGCAGTCAGGAGGATTTACTCCTTCAAGTAACAACAAAAATGATACTTCATATTAAAAAGAGATATATATTAAAAGAGTTTAACAATCTTGTCTTTGTACCTGTGATTTGAGAAGAATCACTGACTTCTGTTTACACCTGATCTTGTACTCTCCCAACATACAAAAGCAACCACTTAACACTGAACTCATCTATCATTTTGACATATTTTGGAACCAAACAATTGCTACTCTGCTCTAATGTTCCACAGTCTAACCTCTTGAGTCTCTCCATTGGCACTCCACTACACCTGGCTGTTAAGGAATCACCAGCCCACAGGAACCTGCACAGCCAGCACGCTGCAGATGGAGAGATTAATCACGGCGGACATTGTGATGCTGGTGATTTATGGAAGACTATGACGGCGTGGTCATAACACACAGAAATGGATATGCGGGATGGCCCAGAGACTAAATGGTACAGCGGGAGTCATTACTGGCCATTATTTGGAATTCAATGCAAGGACTCAAACCAAAGGGGACTCTTCTGTCTCATGACTAGGGGAACAGAGAGGAAGGAGCAGTCCCACATCTGCCGCCTTTGATGGTGCAGTTACAAGTGACCCCACCCCCCATGTCCTCTTCCCTGTGGTTTTCCTCATCTTCTTCTTATTTCTGCCTCTTCCTGAGAGGACATATTCCCACACTGTGACCAGAGACATTCTGGGTCCTTTCTGTCGTGACTTTGTCCACTTTCACCACAGAGATACCCAGCAGCTTTATGACTCTGCCAGGGGCGAGGTTGGAGGGGCAAGGGGCTCACCATCCCAAGGGAATTCCCCAGCCCCCACCCTCAATCCCCCAACTCTGGCCCAGCTCTCTATAGACCTCCAAATAACAGATAAACTCTGACAAATGGGTTCTGGCAAGTGGATTTTACACACTCAAGTGATACCAGCAATTACACTGGTACCCCCCTCCCCTCTCTGTCCTCTGCTCCCTGTTTCTCCCAAGGGAGCTCTTATCAATGAGAAGAAGTCGCTGAAGGAAATGCCAACTTAACTTGAGGAGCCTGCACACTGCTGTTCATCTTCTGTCTACATTGACAAGGGATTTGCTGCAGCGAGGGGGGGGGGGGTTATGTGTCCTATCTATTAGACAGGGTGCTTTTTGGTGCTCTTGATGGTGTGCTACAACAAGATCTGTGTGTCGTGCATTCTGTTGGGTCCAGGATCAGATTACAGGCCTTGGAGAAAAGGAGCAGTACAGAACACAGAGCATGGAAGCAACAGGATCAGACTGAGCACGCAAGCATGGGAAATGTGCTCGTGAATCGACAGACCTTTTTTACTCTGGGCAGGAAACACAAATCTGCAGATGTTGAACAGCTGGGAGAAATCAGAAACTACAGCCTGGGAATTAAGTACTTATGAAATATGGTATACAGTTCACACTGCCACGTTTTACCTTTAATAGCCTCAAACACATAAAATGCTTCTGTGTGAACTGTCAAATTGAAATGAAAAAACTGGATTTCAGAATTGATCCTCACGGTGCCTTTTTCTGAGGAACTGTGTTTTTTCTCATGTGCACGTCCGAAACTTCAAAAAGACACAAATGAGAGTCTAGCACTGCATATTTATCTCCGGCTGTGGAAATGAGATGGAATCCGAGGAAAGAGGAGCAGGGGAAGAGATGAGAGCACTTTGTAATTTCAGAGATGCAGGCAGATATGATCTCAAATACAACACTCATTGTCCAGTCCAAAGCAGATGGTATGTGAGATGATGCGATATGTGTGAGTCAAGAGCAAGTCTCTTGAGACATGGGGAATAAGTGAAAACCATAAATTAACAAGAAATGGTCTTCCCAAGATCAGGCTCACAAAGGGATGAGATATGCAATTTGGCGATTGATTTTGGCAGTTTTCAGTTTACCAGTGCGTGTCTCTATTTACCTTAGGAGAACTACCTTTAATGGGAAGCAGAAATTGGGAACGCTATGCACAGTAAAGACCTGTGTTGGATATCAGAAACATCTGTTACGATTCACAACCTACTGTCATGAAGATTTTAAATTTTGATTCAGCATGCAGAAAATTCAGTTTCTGATGGAATCTTAAAATATATAGGAATACAGAGATATATTCCATATCAAGAGTCATAGTGTGAGGTGATGCTATTGTTTTTTTGTGTTTATATTTGGAATACATGTTTGGAAAATGTTTAAATGACTTATTTATGATTCTCATAAAAGTCAAGAATATCATTTAACAAGCGTCTGTCTGAAGCACATAAACCATGTGACCTCAGTGGTACAATGACTTCAGCAACTTCAAAGCCTTTGAAAGCCACCAGCTGTGAAGTCATGAATGCTTGACTCAGCCTTATCAGATCAGTGATACATGTTTCTCAACACATGTTTAATAAAAGGAAAACTCATATCATATCAGTTATTAACAGAATCAAGAAAGAGCCATAAAGGACACCAGACAATTTCCAGGTTCAACAGTTCACAAACTTCACTGTACTATTAGGTGTCAATTAGAAGAATAAATGAAATGCAATTAAGGAGACATGCTGTATGAAACAACTTTTAGAAAACAACACACGGTTTTCTTGAAAAGATTTTACTGGAGCTTATCTCATGTCTTATTCGATAAGAAACTTAAAAAAAGAAAAAAGAAAAGAGAAATTGCTAAATTTGCACGGTTAAAAATGTGGGCGTTTCTTAAATCTGATACACCAAATGCAATCAACTGCATGCATAATTTACAGAATATAATTCCAAAGTACCGCTTGTCAAAGTCAAGAGAGATAATTGAAAAAGAATACACTGATTAGATTGAGATTTTTTTGCAATGCATATAGATAGAATACATATGGTTTTGTGAAACTCCCCCATTCAGTGGGGGAGAGAAGTATACTGTTATTGTGACATGTATGACATACAATAATGTCTGCATGCACTATAAGGTCAGCAGATTGAATGATGTCATTACAATGTAAACATACATTCACCATCCAAGTGCGTCACACTAAACTCACCTAAAGACAACAGGGAAAGTTTGCTATCATGGATAATTGCAGCTTCAATCTATCGCACATTATTTTCTGAACTTTGGTATTTCTTGGGTTTTTGCACAATTTGAAATATACTATCTATCATGTTCAATTTTCCCATTCTGTCATAAGCAATATTGATCATTATAAACTGATCAGTCTGTTCCATATGTGGCATGCTTTGTAGACAGATTTCATCTCACTGACTCCAAAAACTTGGGGTTTTGGACTCAGCTCTGCTCTGAGAGATCTGGCAATCACTGTACCATCTGAAATTACTCGTAACGCTCAGTTCCCAGAAGGTCGTTGTGAAATGCTGTCTTGCTGTGCAGTTGCAGCACCCTGACTCCTTCACTCGGTAAATTATGCTTTTATTGAGGTACCAGTGCGATAACTTTTGGCATGTGTGTGTAAATGTGGTCAAATCAAAACCAACACTGACACCGCAGGATGAGGAGCGAGAGGCAGCAGTATAGGATGGCTGAGACATGAGTCATGCGAGCTATAGATATGTCATATGAAGTTCATCTGCCCTTGAATCAGGTCATAGGGTTCATATCCTGGTTAATTCAACGAAATTGAACTGTCAGCTCGTAAATACTTGCAAATATTTGAGGAAAAAAAGGGAATGTAACAGAGTCTCTTACATCTGTGACACATGTTGCTCGGGGAATATGTTCATTTAAGGAACATTAAGTGTAGCTGAGTGCCAGATTTTACCTCAAATCCAATTTTTAATACCATGTTTTATGCGCCTTTCGTGCTCCTTCTTTATAGCAGTTAAAGCACCACTCATTCCAGTTTATGAAATAAAACATTAAAGCTTTAAATCTAAATCCCCCATGGGAGGTATAAATAGACAAGCTTTCTAGCCAGACTTTCTGCCTTACAGAGTGCCTCTGCTATTCTCTATTAAGTTATTTCAAAAGAATGTTCTTCTCTTGGACATGACTTGTTTGTTTTACTCATGCAATATTACTGCTGCATGATAAAAGCAACACCATAATAAAATTCAAGAATACTGGCTGTTGTATCATTGTTGCACATATGACATTAAAAAAAACTCCCTCTGAATGCTTTAATCGTGAGGACAAAGTTAGTCTACTGCAGAGCTGCCCGTGTACCTACACTGTGAGTTTTCAGCAGAATCCTGACTCTCTTCAGCTTTGCAGACAAACTGTGTCTAACCTGTGAACACCAGTGTAAATTTACATAGAGCCACAGAAACAGATGCCATCGAGCTTGCAGTATGGCTTGGTTCACTGACGCAAAACCTGTAACACATCTCTCCAGAATTTGTTCCAGAGTTGCTCCAGAATATCCTCCTTGATCATATAAAATTTAGAAATGAGAATAGACTGAAATGAATATAAGATAAATATAGAATATAAAATATAAGAACATAAACGACAGTAGGTGTTTAGAATACATAACATGCACTAGTGGGATCAGTTGTCTCTAAAGGGCAAACTGGATGGAGCAAATGACTTGAGTCCCTCTAGAGGCAGTTATATGAGTTCCTGAAATCAAATTATAGAAAACTTATTGTTACACACGACTAGCCTAAATACAATTTCCCAAAAAATATGTCAAACGTTTTTGTCAAAAATAACTGAAAAGCACACCACACCAGAAATAAACCACAACTCACCCTGTTTTTTCTACAACCCAAACACACACTCTGAAACCTTTCCCCTGTAAATCACTCTATATAAACTTTACACTGCCTTTTTTTGCCTGTGGAAACCACCCAACATCTGTGATTAGCAGGTTGACCAGAGGGTGGCACTCTAGTAACAGCTGTAAAATGATGCTAAGCATCATAAATATCTTGTAATGTGAAGGCAGGACAAATTAAGCACCAACAATGTACTCACATTGTTGAATCAGGATGTGTATGATTCGATAGCAGAAAACGTACATCTGTCTAGTCCATGTGGCAATCTTTAGGAATGAGAAAGTAAGTAAGTGAAACAGTAAACTACTTTCATATTTTTCATTTTGGAAAATCCTGCCAATGTACGCCTCCTACTCTCAGCTATCATTCAATATTTAAGGGATTAGTTTAGCTAAAAGTAGTAACACTTAAATGTAACATCAGCCTTTCTGTGCCTAATGATTTCTTTTGCATCACTTCTGTATTTACAAGACATTATAAATATAATATGAATTTAAGCACTGGTCCTTGAACAAAGACAGTTATATGTGATGCCACATTTTAGTACATGGGCTCATTTGGTTCTCGACATTACACAAACACACATAGATTATGAATAAACCACACACAAGAGATGTGATACTGAAATGTTCATTCTTATACAAGGATGACCCATCATACTAACACTCTGGTCATTCAGTAATGTGGAAAAAATAAAAAGCCATTATTCATTAAAGTTAATGTGATCACACATGGTAATGGCTGCATTGACTCTGTGTCCAGTTAAAATTTTAATGTTAATTTTAAGTGTTCATCCTGAATGAGAACCAGAACAGCCCAATTTTCAGATGTGTTCAGAATCACCTTGTGTTCACATTATACTGATTTTTTGACTTTGCTGCATTTGAATTGCAAGTCTAAAATGTATACACCATGTAGTAAATTATGTGTCATTCTGTTCATGTAAATATTGTTGCAAAGGTTTCAGATTCACCTCAGCTACCAAAGCTGCTGCCATCTATCCCAACACTGAAGTCTTTCTAAAGGACAATGACAACAGCAGGATGTAATAGTGATATTTTCCTAAATTGTGAGTTCCTTTTTGCTCACTGTCCATGCTCAGCAGGTTAGTTGGTTAGCTATACAGTGACTTGTTAAATATACATTATAGTTAAAAGTGACTGCAGATAGCCAGATCTATCAAGAAGCCCATCACTATTTCCCTTCTTTCGCCAGCTGCTGAGTGCCGAGCATGTGCTTAGGACCATTGCTTGTTTCAGAAAAGTCAAGTCATTGCAAACTCATCTCTGAGACAGTGAACATATAAGAGAAATAGTGTGTTACAGTGCACCTGTAGTACTTTGATGAACTTGGTGGATTAATGACCTCACAAATGCAGTAATAGTTAGGAGAACAAACATACGCAGCATCATCTTGCTTTAAGTGTTACAAGTCCATGACCTTGCCTAGGAGACAACTGCTAAAACAATAGCAGCCTCCAACACCATTATTCATTTAAGCACAAAAGACAACAGCTTTTACAGAGGGCTGTGCAGAGAATTTCTAACCCCCTTAACTGATCTCCCAGTCAATACCCATCTCCATCTTGAATTCCCAGTGTCAGCGTGCCTCTCAATGTGTTTGACTCTGAGCACTGACCCTCCATGCTGATACCCCACCCCGAGTATTAGATCATACTTAATGAGCTGTGGGAAGAGTAGCTTTAGGCCGAGAGTTCAATCGGACTATTTATCTGCATGTGGAACAGAAGAGAAACATCCATCTCGACTGTTAATGGTAGCTGAGCTGATGTCGTGCTGCAGATGGATAGAGGATCCAGTGTTAACATCACAGAACAAAAACTGACCAGTCACAGGCAAGAGGTGAGCTGTGGTTCAACAACTTTTGAATATTGGATTGAGATTAAAATCCTCATTGATTGTGAAGTTACAGCTCATCTGCTTTTATGTCCCATTGTTGATTTTAGGACTGATATATAGTGAAAGCACCTATATTTTCTTAAGAAAATATGTTGTGTGACATTCATGATGATTTTCTGTTCCACCCACAGGTCAACATTTTCACTTCATCCATTGAAATTTCTCAAGATCTATTGGCTGGACTGGCACGGGTTGTCAGATTTTTCCCATAACAACTTTTTCTCTAGTGCCACCATGAAGTTGAGATGCCATGACAAAATAAAGTACCTGCAAAACCAGTAACATTCTCATTGGCCTCAGCTCTGCTTAGCCCTTTGTATAAACCGCTATTTAGCAGCATGCTAAACTATGGCAGTGAACATAGTAAACATTCAGTGTTAGCATTTAGCTCTAAACACAGCTGTTCCTAAGTGCAGGCTCACACAGCTGTAGACACTTAGTTTTGTTTCATCTTGAAGAGTAACATAAAATTTAGCATGAACGCAATTTTAAATTAGACAGTGAGGTCAAAAAGGAGTTGGACCTTAGTGAGGCTTTACACAGTACTCAAAGGCCAATATAAGTACAACCTTTACATTGTCAGGTTGTGAAAAAGCTTATTGACCACATGAACGACAATCCACTTACTGGCTTTAAAAAATACAGACTTGAGGGAGAGAAAATTGAGACACAAATGATAATTAAACTAAACAACCCCATATGGTGGCTTATTAAAGAGCGGTGCCAGATTTTGTTTTTTTTTGTATCTTGAAACAGCTCAGCATATGTGCGTTTGCCTACTGTTAATGTACAGTTTCTGTCACAATCCCAATATTCAGAAATCAAATCTGAAGAAGCAATTTGTTGAATGATATCTGTTCCAATAAACATCCTGAAATGATTTAAATTTAGAGCTGGAGACTGAGACAGACCCACATCTAATACTGACATGAACATAACTCACAATCTCATCTGTTCTATCAGACTAAATCTTCCATTCCTGTTGTTGTCCAGCCTGTGCTCCTCGGCCCCTCCCGTTAGCAGCCTAATCCATCATCCTGACTGCAGCGAGGAGGGATGGAGCAAGCAGAAACGCTATGCAGAGAAATTTCACTTTGTTACCTCCAAAGGCCATAAATCTCCAGAGATTACCTCCCAGTTTATGCAGGTGAGATTGAGTCAAATGTCAAAAGGAACCAAGCCTTCGTCCACTTTTACATAATGACAAGAGAGACACTCTACATTGTAGTCATATGATTAAACACATGACATAATATGACAGATATAAGCAAAGATAGAAACACAGGCATCTGGCATGTAGTAAAGATTACTTTTTATTTGTATTATTTTATACATATTATATTATAGTAATGCTATTTTCTTGAAAGAATTGTGATAGCATGCCCCTAATTTTTATTAGTTCAAATCTTTACACTTCATCTATTCTTTTTTATATATATAATCCTGTTACCAACAAGCAAACAAACAGGGCCAAACAAAAACATAACCTCCTTAGCGGAGGTAATAAAATACAAAGTACATCTGATCAACTTGTTCTTGACAAACAGTGTACCCTAATGGACAAAAAACCCTTTCAGCTAAATCCGGTTGGGTACTTTATAATTTTATGTAGCTAAAATTAAGCATTTAATTTGCCTCTCTGCCTTGTTAATACTGATCTGCATTCATGTTTCTTTAAATCATCTAATGAAATAGACATATATAATATCTCCAAATATATCTATGTAGACTACTGAATTTCAGTCACAGCCACACAAAATGTGAGAGAAAACACACTGATTATACAAATATACAAAAATGTATGAGTGCAAATGTAAATGTACAATACATTACAAAAAATCATATACAAAACTCTCACAATATTCCGTATACATGCTTCTTATCAACAACCTCTTAAGAGCCTTACTGTAACATTTACACTCATTTGGATTGGTATATTGATTGCTCGTTAACAATATTGTCTTTGGTCACAGGTTAAGTGTCGTAAGCTACATATCTAAGACATACTGTGATTTCCATTTTGCTGATGGTTTCCATGACATACCTCAAGCATCTGACAACATTAGATCATGCTGCATATGCTTTACAATACCTGGCCCCACACAGAGCTGCTGACCTTCAGAAAATTGGTTACTGTGACAGTTGCTAATGAAATTTTCATGTGCAAAAACATGACTGGTGGGATGTAACATGTATGTGGTATTGAGGCTAATTGCAAGCTGGGTTTAATATATAGTATATGTGACAGTGGAGATTCACAGCACTTTTGTTTACCACAGTACTTGGTGTGCTGTACATAAGTATTTAACTTTCTTCCTACAAAAGCATGTTCAAACAGGCATGAAGCATAGCAAGGAATGTAATTACACGACAGACAGGCTACATTCTGTGGATCGTCTATTTTTAAAAATGCAGTCTGGTCATTGTATATTTTATTTATATACAAACTGGCATCCCTTATAGGAAAGCAAGTGGACTACTTCGCCAATTGCTTCCCCGGGCAAATCAACTTTTGTTGCTGAAGGGAGAGAAGGAAGAGGAGGAAGAAATCCTGGAGGCCATGCAGTGCTTTGTGAAACTTCATAAGCAGGTGACTGTGTTTTTCTTTGCATGGAGACAAAGAAAGGTCATAACAGGCTTCAAAGGACATTATGATATTTTTTCTTGCGCACAGTCGCAACAGATAATGAGACCAAGTGAAAGCAACTCTCACTCTTGTCTTACAAATGAATGGCATCTATTGTAAGAAATTGTATTGTAAAAATATCACATTTTTTCTTCGACATGGTCCTGTATTCACTGCCTAAAAATTTACAATGTAAATCAGCTCTAATGGGATTTATTTTTCTTTCTTGTTCTCATTTTATTTCCTCTCTCTAATTGAAGCCATACCTCAGAGACCTGGTGATCAAAGTTATTAAATATTTACCACACTTTCAAATGTGACCTTTGCAGGCCAGCACATCATGTAGACACAGTTGAGCTCACTATAATCAAATGACGGCCCTTTCTTCTGCTGAACACCCTCTTTCCCTCTCTCCCCACTGTACAAGCCAGGTTATCTTTAGTGCACATTGAATATTTATACAGCAGGTGGCTGGGGAGTCGTCACTGATCTCTAAGGTGACTTTAGCCTCTGTTGGGGGTGCTGGTGCACTGGACTGGGATGAAGTCACATGGGACATATTGTCTCCTCCATGTGTCCTTTTATTCTACTTAGTCAAAGGATTATATCTTATGATTGAATGCTGACCATAAGCACCAATGAGAAGAGTCAATGAGCTATTACACTGTAGCAATTATGATCAAATGCATTAAAGTACAATCTTTGCTTACACCAACTGTACAAGCACAAAATAAGCGCCATTAAGCGGCTACATTAAACCCCCTTTTAGACCACGAGGTGAAACGAGCAAACAAAAAAACAAACAGTAAGTAAAAGGAAATGTTCACAGATTTAATGAGTGTGATAATTGGAGTTTTAAGCTCATACCCTCTGAATTATTCTCCTTAAAAAGAAGAACTATGGAGGAGGAGATGAAGACCATCTTCAAGCACAGAGGATTCTTGTCTTGGGATATTCTGAATGCTAATTATGTTGTCAGAGCCTCACTCCATCCTCATTGCTGGGGGACAATTAGAGATGATATTAAAGAAGATATGTGGATCCTCCCTTCATGATAGCTTCTAAGATAAGGATGGATGATTCCATCCATTCAGGATTTCTATGGCGATTATTTGGCAAAGTACATGTTCATTTAAAAGCTAAAACACCAGAACTAACACTGACACAGCTCATGAAAAAATGCTTTTTTTAATGTGGGTTGTGGCTGAAAAGACTTTTAATGAGCCCACTGCTTTCTTTTTAAATGCATTATCATCTGATAGAAAATTATAACATAGATGAGTACCTTAGACTTGAAAGAGATTGAAAGAGAACAATATATACACAAGCTTCCCATGTGGCTGTTTACATTTTGCATTGCATGAACTATACAGAATTGTAAAACACCACAAAAAAGTAGGAGATTGAAGAAAACTTTTTTTGGACTGTAGCCGAACAGACTTGTAAGAAAGTGTCCAATAATAAATGAGCAATTCTCAAAAGGCGTGGAGAAAGTTTCTGGGCATTGGCATTTCATTGTTGTGGCCACAAAGCTGTCTCTGAATTGAATGTGTGAGATAAGTGCTTTGGAGCACAAACAAACTGAAACAAAAGAACATGAGGTGGAGATTGGTTTAGTAAGTAAGAGAGGGGGAGGAAGCACTTCTGGCATCCAAGGGCATCATAAACCCCAGCATGTGTCTACACAACAATGCCAACAGGGGCGCAAATTCTCCACACACTGGGAATCGATTTAACACAGAGAGTGGAGGACTTGGAAAGAGGCGTATCCGGGAACCACTGAAATACTGCATCTTGTGTTATTGGATTTGGAGCCCAGTTTCTGATTTTTTTTTTTTTTTTGTGCAGCATCTGCAAGATGGGGGATCCACTCGAGTGGAGCTTTCCCCGAGCCAGCACAAAACCTGTGGCCAGCTGAGGAAAAGAGATTGTTCTGGGATTTACCTTAGAATAAAAATTCATAAGTGCTCAAAAATAATAAGAAAAAAATAATTTGGTATGGCATGCAGAAATGTGCACAAACTTCATAATCTGTAAGTTGCTACTTAAAGGAAAACAGTGAAAGTGTTGAAAATAAAAATAACACTTGAGGCCCACATTCAAAATAGGAGTCAATAGCTGTGCTATGAGACCTGTGCCACATCTGTTGCTTAAAAGCACATGTATATTTTATTGGGAACAACAAATGGAAACATCACTTAGGGGCCCAGTATGAGTCCACAGATACCAGAAAGCAAGAGGAAGCAGTGACTGCAAGCTGAAAATAGTGTTTTAAAAGTGTTTCTTATTGGACTGTGTTTTATGTGGGATTACATGAAAGGTTAACATTTTTCTGATCTGTGGAGTTAGTTTTATAGCAATGCACATGCAAAGGACTGATTATCTTTCTTTGATTGAAAAAAGGAAAAGACAAGAAGGGAACTTATTTTAAATCAATGAGCCTCACTTCAAAAGAACAAAAAAAAATAAATGTTTAATTCCAGATCGAATATTACAGGAATGTCACAGCGTTAACAAAGGCCACATCAAAGTCACTATTAAAAACATGGTGGTACAGCTGCTACTCTAAAAGATAACCACTTCGTTGTCTCAACAAAAAAGACCATCAGGCAACTAATTACTGAAACATTTAGAGATGCCACACATGTTGTAAAATGGGATTTGTTTTAATAAAGGTTACAGTGACTATTGTATAATTCCTCCGCTCCCCACCGTTGACTATAGCCAATTCTTTCTCTCTATGCGTAATTGAGTTCAGATAGAAAGAATGAGATAGTAGTGACACGCCCCCTAGTGTTTTATGTCTGCCAGGTCTCAGGGAGTTTGATAACCTTGCTCTGCGTCCGGGCGCATCACTGAAGGAATGTGAATGTGGGTTTGGATGTCCTTCTCTCGCATGCTAAGTGTCGATGCAGCCCCGGGGGACTCTCGCATGCTGATCAGGGCTATTCCCCGGTCTGTTGTGAGCGCTGTCCGTTCGGACCTACAACGATGAGCAACGAGAGTGTTTTGGAGAGTGGAGACCAGCCTTGCATCCCGCTGGAGCCCCTGAAGAGCACGCACTTGCCGGGCAAGGCGACTCCGACCGGTGGCAGCCGCACTGTCTTCGCGGACGGCGGCCCCAAAGTGACAGCCAACGGGGTGCACGACATCGAGGACCGGATTCTGAGGATCACCGGTTACTACGGCTACAACCCGGGATACTCAAGTCATAGAAGTGAGTAAAAAGATACGAACACTAAACTAGACTGATGGGATCATCAGTGGATGCGACAATTTCACGCAATCCTCCACCAGGTGTGAGGCATGAATTAAAAAGACCATAATTGTATGATATTAAGATGAGAAAACGTGTATCTTGGGATTGTGTCCTGATGGAGAAAAAAGAAACACAGTTAATGTGGGTAAAGGTGGCGTGTGGAGGAAACAATGTACGAATCTTCTTCCCATGCAAATAGTTTTCATTTTAATTGGGCTGTTGCACACAGCTGCAACCGGATTTTAATTATGACCATTATGGCGCAGCATCATGTCAATCACTGCTACTATCAGCTGGAGGCTGGGTGATGTATGCTGGTCCATCCACCTCTGAGACGCACAGGCACACACACGCACACAAACACAAACACACACACACACACACACAGGGAGAGAGGGAGAAAGCGAGGGAGAGACAGATAATATTAAAACAAATTTAGCACTATCAGGCAATGCAATTACACAGCATAGTATCATACACAAATTATGGTTCCATTTCAAATTCAATTTCAGAAATAATGATTTAAAGTGTGGCCTAATGCCATCCAGATTAAAATCCCCATGTTGGTGAAACACCGAAAACAATCACTTAGCCTATGTGGCAGCCACATATTGAATTTCCAAATGTTTAATTGAAACAATCAATTTCCCACATGACAAATACAGCAGCTCCTCCCATGAAATATGTGAATACTGCAAGCTATTTCCTGACATGCTTGATGTATGGTGGCCCTTCAGCACGTTCAGATTCTCTGTAATTTTCATTTGTCAACGTGGTCTTGATTGGTGGAGCAATACTCTGAATTTTGCTGACACAAAGACAATGGCTGGGATTGAGAGAGAAAGCTGATGATGCACTTTGTTCAGGGATGATCTTTAAAACATTGCCCTCCCATTTTGTTACAGGGTGGTTGGTGCCAGTGGGATTATTACAACCATTGCAATGCTGTGTGCATAGCCAATCAGTCTTTTTACAAATGTCTCTATGGCAATGAAACAAGGTGTGCAGAGCAGGATTTTAAATGGTCTGTAGTGTTAGAATAACCAGGGACTCTCACTATGGTGTTATATAATTGACCTACACATCACATTTTTTTCATCCTTTGTCATTAAATGTAGGGATGAAATCATACTTGCTTAAATAAATCCCCCAAACATGTAAATAGCCATCTATGTGTGTCTAAGATGCTGATACACTTGACCACAAAATGAAATGGACTTGTCATGCAAGCTCCCTAACATCCCCTTGTGGCAGATACATAAAAGCTTAACTACAAATTCATGACTACACACGGAGCTCTGTTCTCTCAATGTTATGACGTAACTCACCAGATCTACGACTGAACCATGGCACTCTGTGACACAATGCATTACTCTTGCAAACCTGCTATAAATCTCAAAGGAAAAGTGCGTATGCAGACAGGGGCCTCATTCAATCATGAGCAGTTCTTGCTGAGGCTCTTCTGGATGAGTCGAGAGCACCTCAATGGATTTTTAGATGGAGGCTGAGCAGAGGGAAATGAGTCTGCTTCTCATTAACTGCCTCTTGTTTGTTAGGGGTGACAGTTGCAGTAGATTAACCATGAATGCAATCACATTCTTTCATCTGAGAATATATCCACTCATTCGATTGAAAGTATGCCTGATTAGCAATTGGCTAACCAAAATGTTAAAATGAAAACAGATTCAACGGATTCAACATTTCAACAACAACTGATACAATGGCAAGATTTTTTTTTTACATACTATTAAAAAGACGGATATGATAAAATTGCTGTCAACAGAGCTACAAGGATTATTCAACTTATTTAATATTCAATAAAACACCTTATTTTATATTTTTTTGATAATCAGTTAATCTTTGCAGTCACTTTTCAAGCAAGACTGGCAAATATCCACTCATTTCATCTTCTTAAATGTGACAATTTGCTACTTTTTTGTCCTAAATCACAGTTAACAAAATATTATAATGTCAGATAAAACAAGACTCATGGAAGCATTTCCTTGATCTGTGGGAGGTTATCAGAGGCATTTCCTAGCAATTCATAGAATAAATGATTGAAAGATGAGTCCAGACAATAACTGGCTGAGTCATTGATAATGAAAATAACTGTTGCAGCTCAATAAACAGGCCTCTTTCTGTCCTGTGTATCTCGACGCCTGCTGTATGCTTTTGGAGAGGAAAATTGGGTTGTGATGGGATGGGATGTGATTTCAGGCCTAAGGAGCAGGTGTGGATTCTAATAGCACTCATGCCAAGCCTGTAAAAGCCAGTGTATCTGAAACCAGAGGGGGTCATTTCATTTGAGAGACATTTCCCATTTCTTTGATAAAATGTGCCATCTGTAGGCCTGCATTCGTCTGTCTATCCACCCTCTGATTTTGCTCCTTGCCAGAGTCAACAGAAGATATTCCAGCTGTTTAACATGCCATTGATGGTGATGCCACTGTGAAAGGGATCTGACTAAATACAGTAGCTCATACATGTGCTTGTCTTTCCCTTAAATATGTTTGCTAATTCTCAGAAATAAGAATGTGAAAAGTCACACTCTTACCTGTTTCTTTCTGTTGGAAGGTATTCTATTTACTTACTGTGTTTTGTTTACATAGTAAACTTGAGTCGTGAGTCACATGTCCCTTGAGGTGGTGAGTATCATATTCCATAATGGTCCACAAAGACAAAGGAGCACGTGAATAGAACAGAAGGTTCATCCTGCCAAGCCTATTGGGGTAATGATATATTTAGTAAGATCCTGTTGCCACAGTTTGTTATTATTGTCACTTGCCATCTGCATTGAATGAGAAGATGCCTCTGAGGGGGACTGTGGACTACATTTGGTGAAAGAGGCTAAAATGTACATACAGTACAGTTATGATATAATGGCATATGAGCAACTGATTTGCTACTAAACAGGCAAGATGCAATATTTCCAATTACACCACTTTACACAGATAAGAGAACAATTGCAATGCGTGAGACAATTTGAAATTCAACTGACTTTAAATCCGAAAAAGAATAATAGTATAAGTAGTAACAATAAGGAGTAACAGCACCTGCTTGGCTCCTGACAGAGCAGACAACAATGGCATGTCCTGTAAATACTTCCTTGGCATCTCCCAGAGAGCCATTAAAGTAATTTGCTGTGTATTATTTTTGAATAGCTAATAGATCATTTACAAAAGTATGTAGGGCAGGCAGGCTCCCCACTGGGTTAATAGGAGAAATGACAGGTACTTGTTGTGACACTGTGCTTGTATTGGTTGCCACCACATCGCAGAATACCCAATCACTGAAAGGCAATCATTTATCACAAGTTTCAATAAGTTAGTCAGTCCAAAGCGAAAGTGAAGAGTGATGCGCTGAGAGGTTAGATATGCTGTTGAATCCATTTATGATTTTAACAATATTAACATTTATAGCCAATGTTAACAGCAGGTGAATCTTCACTTTCCTTTCCTCAAACATTCTGTATGTGTATGCACTTATTTTGGACTGTCCCGTTCCCATGCCTGTTCACTCGGAGCTATTTATAACAACCCGGGCATCGAATGGGATATGAGCTTTGCCTGAACAACTCCTGGAGTGCTGTTAGCCTCACACGCTCCTGGGAATGCACAGAAACATGCTGTGAGCAAATGGGAGCAATATATCTCCACAGGAGTTAAAGAACTGCTGACCAGTGCTCGTGCTACAGTGCTGCCCGTCATTTGTTGTAGTGTGGTGTTGTATGTTTGGGGGCTAAATATCTTTGGCTGGCCCCAGTAATTTGCTTCATGGTTGGGATATGTTTCCTGGGAGACAATTCCTGTAATCCAAAAGTAATATTACAAAATATAAGAGAGCAATGTGTAACATCTATAATGGCCTTGTCATCATATTGAATGCACTAACAGCAGCTCAAGTCTGCCCTCTTGAGGTCTATTAATCCAACAACAACAATAAAGTGACAAACATCAGTACCACTTAGTCTAATTGCTACCTCCATGTGTAAATCATGTAGTGGCAAATACGTTTTATTCCACATATAATTGTGTCTGCACTAGTTCACATACACAAGCCATGAAAGTAGCATGTATTGCATTGTATTGCATATTGCATGGCTTGAGAGGACACTGCATCCCAAGTGCTCATATTGCTTTCATTTAGATGCTTAATATATGTCACTTTACATCAAGGGGAAAGTTCAACTTTAAGTTTAAAAAAGAACATATATTTGCCCATGCTTGAGATGCATGTCTCTGAGATGTCTGCTGTCACTGCATATCAAGCACGGGTGACAGTAAATTAATGTGTGATGCTGAATGCTTTAACTCCAAACTTTCATTTGATGGACTCAGTTAACAGCTTACTGCATTTTAATGATGTATTTGATGTTTGGTAATCTGATCAAATGTGAATTTGTTGAAAATTGGGAACCTCTAACGTATGGCATCAGCAAAGACAGGTCCTGCATTATTACCCTATCATATAGCCATGTCTTGCAGAGCAGCCCTTTATCAAAGTGTAGTTTTAAGATGTTAAGGATGTATTGCAAAAAATAACAATTAATAATAATAAAGTCGTGTTTCATAGGTAATATTTCAGCATACGTGTACTGGTTTCCAGTATTGTCTGAAGATGTGTGCTATTTGTGTGCTATGTTATTGGTAACATGAAAGTGACTAGATACATACTTTATGTACCTAGTCGTACATAGTTCTGTAAACTTAGACAGTGTTTTGTACTGGGATATCCTAACAGGCTAATCAAACTATGTTCTTTCAAATAACAACCCTGTCACTGGGACTGACCTACAGGCCTCAGTGTGAATAGTTTTCATGAGAACTAATTTACTAGAGGTCATATAAAAACATCTTCAGTAATGTCTGTGATATATGGAGCATTGTTCCTGAAAGACATGTTGCCTATTGACTACAAATTAAATTCCATCCACTTCCACTGTTGGTTGTAAAAATTGCAGTAGCAGATAGTATAAGGAAGAATGGATTGAAACCGATATAAGAACATCTGTCCTCATGTCCCTGTCTTAGGCACATGTAATGCAATTCACCAAATTCACCACTACGTGTCCTCATCTTCCAACATTCCAACTACTTTGAGTTAAGCTGACTATGACATCTTTTTTTAAAAAACACATCTAACAGCCAGAAGTTCATTCAGAGGGTGTCCCGGCCCCATTCCCAACCCCTGTCCTTGTTGAGATGTGATGAGTAACAGGGAGGTGCTGAAGACAAAGAGACTTGGACCATAAACCGAGGAGCATTTGTTCATCTAAATGACAAAAGAGCCTGAAGGGGCTGAGTGCATCAGTGTCAGCAGGAAACCCACTGTTGCTATGGCTATAAAGAGAGAGGACACTGTACTATTTTGTGCTTTGATGTTTGGTGCAACAGCACCGCTGTGTACAATACCCTCAGCTTCCAGTTTATTGGGTACACCTAATTAGGTCCTACAAGGTGACAGTGTATGAGTTTTATTCAAACTCTTTTTAGACAGATATTGATTCAACTTTATGGTTATTTTGGAGCTGCAGTTTGTGGTGCTCTTGAATTGTACTGAATAGCATGGAGTTGTACAGTGTACTTCTTGTTAGATATGATGCTGTATGGCTGTGCAGGTGGTTAAGGGGCAATCAGAAAACATGTTATTGAAAATAAGTGATGAATACTCTCTTTTTAGGTATGGGTGCAAGAGAAAGAAATGAAAAGTGTGGTGTATTGTTTCAGGCTAGTAAGATACCTAAAAACAGCATAAAAAGACAGAAAAGTGAGAGAAATAATCTCCTGAAAACTTGGTCTAATATTTGAGATTGAACTGTGGCCTCCTGTAATGCCCATGCTCCAGGTATTTCTCTTAATCTGATAGTGATAAGCATCCCAGGCTTTGCTGACTGGATTGTTTCGCCGTCCCCTCCCTGTCTAGCTGTTGGCTCTGCTCATCAGCAAGGCTATTTTTAAATTTAACCCTCCTTGTCTCAGGGGATCCATATCCCCCAGCTCATCCCCTGCTTTACACCTGACCAAACATTAGTCTCAGCCGCATGCTTGCACATCACACACTTAACACACTTAAAACATTTCATCCTCATGCCATCACTTAAAGCATCTGCATTAACATTGCACTCACTCTGTCAAACTGAGTGACCATGAGAAATAAGTGCACCGGGGCATTGTCCCAAAAACAGGTTGCTGCTTTTTTTTCCCTCTCCAATATTGAATTCTGTATTTATCTGAGTTTGGGCATGCATTTTTTTCCATCCACTAATCCATCAATAATAAATAACAATAACTGTGCTTTTTTTTTTTTTTTTGGGGTATCGCTCTCAGCCTGAAGCACAGAAAAAAACTCTGATCTACTGTTCTCTCTACAGAAGTGCCAAAACTTCAGCTGATCAGTACTAGAGAGCAAAGGCAGAAGAGAAGAGAAGCTTTCAGGTTGATACTGTATAATGACAGATCCTGCATCAAACATGATCTGCAGCATTCATTGAGTATTCTTAACTAACCAACTTGGACAATTGCACTTACAGTATTGCATGTTTACTTCAAGTACTTTGTCTTCCTCAGGTCATAGCACTATTGCTCCTGGCTTGGCAAGTATTGATTTAACTGATGAGAGGGTGAACACTGCACAGCATAGGTTATATTAAGATTATATTACAGGCTGTGACGCCTCGTGTGCCTGACCGAATACACTAGACATTGATGTAAAGGTCCATGCAATATTAAGGTCCATTAAATCTTCAGGTAGATAAACTACAGCTGGAGATAGAATGGTAGGAGGGCTTTTCTTGAGATGGAAACTCCAGACCTCAGTCCTGGGACTGATTAACACAGACCAGACTGGCACTGCCTCGGTCCACATTGGCTCATTCATGCTTCACAGTCACTGACTCATTCACAGCTCTTATTCTCTAAGACCTTCATTCAAAGAACAGAGCCTTTTCTGTCAAATCTAACTCCACAGCCATTGATAATTATATTGGATTTTAAAGTTGTAAGATGTTGACATAGATTCTGCTAGGTCTAACTGTTGCTTGGTTGTCTTCTCACTTCCTGTCATCAGATAATTTTGGTTGAGTATAAAATGTTGGTAAATCTCACCCCATGAAAAAATGTAGTTCTCAACATTCATTTAAGGCTTCCTATCCATCCTTCTCTCAAATACTGATAGCATTAAAATTACCTCAGCGCATGACAGAATTTACATCTCTGGGATTTGTGTGTAGCGTGGGGGTGATAGTTTTTTCCTTTTTCAGACCTCAGCTGCAGTGGTTAAGGCAGCAGGAGAGAGCTCTTCTCATGGTCTGACTCTCAAGGAGCAGTGAAGAGCAGGAGATTTGCCAAGAAGAGAGAGAGTGAGAGTCACTGGAAGACAGAGGACACAAGTATATAGAGCAAGAGGAGGAGTGAGGAGGAGAGCATGGTCAGGTAGAAATCGGAAGGGAGGAGGATGGAGAAGAGGGGGGGCAGCAGCTAACGCAGCATAATTAGTCTGGGCTGCTTGGTTACCTTCCAAACAAAGCTGCTGATTTGTGGAGCAAAAGAAGAGGAGGGGAGAAAGCCAGTGAGACAGACAGAAAAAGAGGAGGGAGGAGGACAGACAGAGATGAGGGGAGTGATTGCGCCATGCCACACACACTTGAAGCTCAGTCTCCCATGGTGACAGTGGCAGTGCTGGATCACGGCATGACAGTGAAACAGTAGAGTCTCCACTTCAGTGCACTTTTGCTGAGCTATCTCCACTGAGCTGTGTCACCATCCAGACAGAAGGAGAGCGAGAGAAAGCACCAGGAACAGTGAGGGCACTGGGCTGGAGAGGAGCGGAGAGTCCGGACTGGAGAGCTGGAAGAAGACAGACGCGACAGGGATCTAGGAAGAGAGGGGCAAACAAGAGCGTGAGGAAGAAGCGGAGGAGTCAGGACTCTAAGGATGCACGGAGCTAGCAGGAGGAGCTGCTGAGTGTGCAGCTATAGCGGCAGCAGCCCAGGCATATCTAAACACACACACACACTCAGGGAAGGACAGTGTGTTGTGCCCCAGCAGAGGATGAAGAAGCACTCAGCCCGAGTGGCTCCTCTCAGCTCGTACAGTACTCAGGTCCTGACCTGCCCCATCTCTGAAGGTAAACTAAAAGAACCAGATAGGCCCAGGGCAGTGTTTACACTAAACTGTGTGTACTTGTATATATGTGTGTGTTTGGGTGTCAACATTAACTAAGATATTGGCAGCATTACCTCAGATTTAACTATTGATATGTATTAGATATGACTAGTTTACTACTTAAATCTGTGGTGTGCTGCATTTACTTTGATCATATTAAAAACTAAAAAAAAGACTGAGAAGATCAGCTATATAACTCTATAAATGTACTCTTCTCAACAGGACCTTTTGACAGTTGTCCTCTGGATGGTATGAAAACACATTTGATAATTTCAGATTCCTGCTGGCAGAGCTGAGAAACTAAATTTGTAGAGAGTGTTGAGAGTGTAGCTAGTTGTAGCAGAAGTTTTATTTCTGTCCCTCTGCCCTGAGTGGCCCAGCACGGATGTCAAAAAAGAAAAAGACAAACAGGCCCAACTCAGCTGCTTTCATACCTGCTCATTGTCTTCACCCACTAACCCCCCATTTCAATTCTCCGCTCTTCAGCTTCCTCACCACTAAAAGCCTTGAACTCACAAAATCCCCACAACCACCTGACATTTTACATTTGTCACAGAGATTAGAGAGAGATATTGCTAATCACCGTTATCATCAGTTTCATAATCATTCTGAATCGTCTCACCTGATTTGGAGAAACTCTTGGTGCTGTTTGACAAGTAGTACAGCCTGGTTGCTGACAGTGAGCATCAGATTGGATTCAGCAGGACCCCATCCATCAGTGTCACTGTCATGCAGCGTCAGTGGCAATGATAAAACACAGAATGGATTGACATTTGAGGTTCGACCGGCACGCACTGCGTCACACAGAGACAAAGAGCATGTTAATGGGTGAAGGATACTTTGTGATTTTTGTTGTGAATTGGCATCATTTTAATCTTTTGAAACACACTTCCATCAACTATGGTGAATCCAAATCAAATTGTAAAGAGTAATACTGCAGAGTAGTACTGCATTTGTTAATAATGATATAAAAATGACATTTTCACACCAGTGTCATGGCTGTGGATTGCTGTTTAGGAAAGGAGTTTTCAAATTTAGGGACATGCTTTAAGCAGATATTATAACTATATGTTCTCAGCGTTTGGCTGCATTTGTGGAGGCTGTATATTCAAAATCTTAGGCATTTATTTGTAGTTTTATATGAGAATCTTATAACTTCAGCTGATTGTTACCTTCTAAACCTGATCATTATAAGTTAACAATTAAAAAAAACCCTGGGCTCTCCTTTGCAGCACTTTAGCAGCATTATTAGCAAGCAAAAGCGATGAATGTTATGAGAATACAAGTTTGGCCATGAGAGCTGCTTTCATGAGGCAGGGGAATATAATTATTATTATAATATTACTGCATCTTGGCACCAGATCAACCTGTAGTGGCTTTTACTTTTCAGCACAGAAGAGGGTGTATCCAGCCCATTAGTCTTTAGGTTTTTGTTAATGCTGAAACACAAACCATCTTGCTCAGTGGATGAGGAGGAGCAGACGTTAAAGACAAAAAGAATAAAAGAGCAGCTTCTTTCCTGCGGTAACATCAGTTTTCTAGTTAGCGACCACCAAGCTCATTACACTGATTAAGAATCTTTGCTGTGACAGAAATGTAATTAGACCAAATCCCACGGTGGTTCGTAGAAACAAATCTGTACTGGTGCCAAACATTTTGTTCTCAACATATGCTGTAGATCTGCTTCCAGCCGGAACATACTGTCACATTTTATGTGAGGTGTGTATGAGCGATTTTTGAGGTGAAAAGATGGCCTGAATTGCAAAAGAGTCATCAGTTTTGCACTTTCTGAATGCTAAAGGTTTTCGTTGTCACCTTGAGTTTGAGTTGTTTTGGGGTTTTATGGTCTTAAGCCTCAAATGCTATACTATGGCTTGGATTTTTTTTTAGTTCTGCAGCATGTATACTCACTCATTATACTCTATACTAGACTCAACACCTGTACTGCATTGACACAGTGGTGGAAAGTAATTCCATTTTTTTCAAATACCGTACTTAAATACAGATGTAAGAATATTGTATCTGAGTATTCTTATTTTATTTTATTTTACAGCACCACATTGATTGGACAACTGGTTAGTTTTCAGGTTCTGATTTTACATAAAAACACATAATGATCTTGTAAAATGAAATGCATTGTTAAAGACTCAACTAGTATTTTCCAAAAGGTGTGGCATGTCGATTACAGTCACAGGTGCCAATTTTCTGCAGGATGAGTACTACGATACTTTAAGTAC
The DNA here is from genome assembly GCA_016785225.1 of Psettodes erumei. Taxonomy (NCBI): domain Eukaryota; kingdom Metazoa; phylum Chordata; class Actinopteri; order Pleuronectiformes; family Psettodidae; genus Psettodes; species Psettodes erumei. The sequence continues at coordinate 1,471,867 of JAFBJZ010000383.1, forward strand.
ATTTTGGTGACAATATCTCTGACTACTACTTCCACCACTGCACTTTGTGGATCTAATTTGTGACTTAATTTACGCAAGTCTTTCTTGATTTTAATGGTTATAGTCATCACTTAATGTTAACACTGGGTGCCAGCAATGATCTCATGCATGCATTAGGATTATAGAATAAGTTTGGCAAGACTGCTGAGTTCTTTTCTTAATTAACGATTTGACCCTCCCTGAGCAAACACTATGGTTAATGGTTTCTAAAATTAAAAGCTTCTTCTCTTTGTGTTTGGTGAACAGGGAAGCTCCATGCATCAGATAATACAAGGTAGCTTCTCACCACACAACTGAAACTGCTACCATTTTTCTGAACCACTGCAATCTACTATCATTGCAGATTTCAGTGATGCAACTTATACTCCAATTGTTTCATTTCCCAATTTGGTATCATTGCAGATAGCAAAAAATCAAATAAGACTATCACATACAATTAGGAGCATGCCTGAGATGAACCCTGCTCAGGCAGATGAACCCATGAGGGAAATACAACTTGCAGTGCTCGCTAGGTTCTCCAGTATCCATAGCCATGGTGGAAATGGCAGAGTTTCACATGCTGAGCTTGCAAAGAGAGCACAGGCAGCCAACACCCAGCACATGTCATCTTTTATTCCTGCCCTGGTGTAAAATGATCACACTGACGAAAGGTAAAGAACGGATCTGAGCTTTATCAGGAAACGCTCACATGCACAGCACTTCAGTTATTGGACAGCACAGTTAAGGACCAGAAGCCATTCACTCCTGCAGTCCATTAAGGCAATGGGCCAGATCCACCAACCACCCATCCATCACTGGCATGTCTGTCTATCTATGTGTGTGTGTGTGTGTGTGTGTGTGTGTGTGCGCTGCATGTGTGTGTGTCTGTCTGTCTGTCTATCTGTCTGTAGTATCTATCTATGTACCAACAGTATAAACAGAGGCTGCCAAGGTTGACATGACTTTCTTGTGGAATGTCATGCGGTTAGGTTTACTCTTGCTTTCTGGGCATCAGGTTTCTGGGCACACCAAACTACAACGGGTGTGCAGTATGTGCCACGTCATGAGGCATGCACAGCCACAATGGTAACCGGACACATTTTAGACAAAGCATTGCCTCACGCATTACTGCCTTTACAGCAGAAAAAAATGCAATATAGATCTAAAGAAAAAGTCTCCTCAGTGACATTGTAAATCCAAAATCTAAGCAGTAGTAAACACATGGTTTTATGTTTGTGGCTCTCACTGAGGTTTGAACAGGAACTAGAACTCACAGGCAAAAGTGCCATGATCCATTTTCTTTAATTTTCCAATTTCTTCTTGTCTCTTGTCAGGAGAAGATGGTTCTGAGTCTCACGCAGAAACACCAGGCAGTGAGACCAGCGGAGAGAGCCGCTCCTACCACACCTGCACCAATACGGCCCTGAAGGTTCTGAGTGGTCTGCTGGTGGTCCTTTGTGTGTCGTCCTCCTGGGTGGGTACCACACAGGTGGTGAAGCTGACCTTCCAGTCATTCTCCTGTCCTTTCTTCATCTCCTGGTTCAGCAGCAACTGGAACATCCTCTTCTTCCCCATCTACTACTCTGCACATGTGGTCACTACACGAGATAAACAGACCCCCATACAGAAATTCAGGTAATTTGCCTCCAAAATCACATTTTAATTTAAAAAGAAGAAAATGTATGCTATTCAACATGAGTGCTTGCCATTTCAATAGGAACTAATGTGTGAATTGACATTTACATCAGCTGCATCTGTAAAGTCAGTCAGCAAATGAGGACTGTCATGCAGTTATGTTTTTCTTTAACTGCATGGAGGACGAAACAACAGAAAAGAAAACACAGTCAGAGCAAGTTTATCTCCAATTTAAACTCAGCAGCACAAGTAGGAAAAGCTCAAGCCCGGTACCACTTGACTGTGAAAGCTCCACTAGCGACCCCTAGAGGCCATGCTGCTCTTTACACTCAACAGAAACAAAACTAAACCAGCTGACAATCCACAAGGAACAAGGCTACTAATCAACCAACATTTCCATCCTCAAAGCATGATATGACTTCTTTTACCCCCCAGTGGTGCTTCTCTTTTACAGGGAGTGCAGCAAGCTCTTTGGGGAGGATGGGATGACTCTCAAGCTTTTTGTCAAGAGGACAGCACCCTTTTCAATCCTGTGCACACTTACCAACTATCTGTATCTTCTGGCCTTGAAGAAACTGACCGCCACTGATGTCTCCGCCCTCTACTGCTGCCACAAGGCCTTCGTCTTTCTCCTGTCCTGGATTGTCCTCAAGGATCGGTTTATGGGTGTTCGGGTCTGCATGAAAACAAAATTACCAGCAATGCAAATTACACTGTTAAGGACAATTAGTCACTATATTGATGGTCACTGATGGCCCTTTATCTCTGCCTGCAGATTGTGGCAGCCATAATGGCCATCACAGGTATCGTCATGATGGCCTATGCGGATGGTTTCCATGGTGATTCCTTCGTGGGCGTAGCACTGGCTGTGGGTTCAGCCTCAACATCAGCTCTAAACAAGGTCAGACGGCCAGGTTGAAGTTTGCGGCATTTTCTTTGCACTGAATTGAAACACTTGTATAGTTACTGAGTTACAGTGCATCTCCTTCCAATCTAGGTGCTGTTCAAGATGTTCCTGGGCAGCGCCAACCTTGGAGAGGTGGCTCACTTCCTCTCCACCATGGGCTTCTTCAACCTCATCTTCATCTCCTGTGTGCCCCTCATTCTCTACTTCACCAAGGTAGAGCATTGGGGCTCACTGTCCTCACTACCCTGGGGATACCTGTGTGGACTGGCAGGACTGTGGCTGGGTGAGAGTGCATTTGGTTTCTTCCATGTGTTTCCATGAACAAAGCATATGTATTCATTATATGGCTGAAATTATGTTTCTTGTATCTTGTATCACATAAAACACAGGAGCCACAACTAGAAATATTTCTCTACAGCATTGCTAATTTTAAAAACTCCCCATGGTACCAAATTAGTGCAAATGTACACCATACCATAATTGATACCCTGTGAAATATCACTATTTTCCACAGCCTCAGCTGATGTTTATTAACAGCTTGTTATATCAACCTAATATTCAACAGTTGAATAAGTAAATAAATAAATAATTTCAGTGATTTCACCTTCTTTCATGTCTTTTACAGTTTTCAACATCTTGGTCCATGTTGGTGTGGTTCTGACCTACCCCATTCTCATCTCCATAGGGACACTGCTCAGTGTGCCAGGGAATGCAGGTAGAGTTTCTTTATGTGTTAGTATTACCTCTAATTCACTGATTAATAATTCTCATTATTTTGGTGGAAATTAAATTGACTGCGAACTTAGAGTATGTGGTCACATGTGCTGTGGTTTTGTATTGAGAGGTCAGCACTTAAGGCCTCTGTGGCAAACTGATTACACAGCAAGTCTGCCGCTCTCATCCTGGAAACCCAATCATCAATGTGCCTCAATGGGCCCTGCAACTATTCTCTCACTAAGGGAGGATCAGGTTGCCAAGGCGACACTAAATGCCTGCAGACAAGTTCTTTTCTTTAACCATGATGGACTGGATGAAGGTCAGTGGGTTACGCCAACTTGTCCCAGGGCTCCAGACCACAAAGACACAGAGGATGAAGTAGATCGCTTGTGCTGATTATAAGCCGCATTTGCTGCACTGATCCCCTACAGCCGCAGTGTCCTGTGGTTTATCTTACTTTATGTAATTAATCTCAATTTGTTTTTGCTTCTCCCCCACCCCACCTGCCCTCTCTCCCTTCCCCCTCTCCCTTCCCCACTCTCTGGCTCCCTCCCGTCCTTCTTCACCTGCTGTAGCCGTAGACGTTCTGAAGCATGAGGTGATCTTCAGCGTGGTGCGCCTGGCAGCCACCTGCATCATCTGCCTGGGCTTCTTGCTCCTGCTGTTACCAGAGGAGTGGGATTCAGTCACACTACGGTTCCTGGCCACCATCGCAGACAAGAAGTCAGAGGAACACGGCGAGGAGCTCACAGAGTCCAGTGTCCACACTCGAAGCCGCAGTCGAGCAAACGGCACCGTATCCATTCCCTTGGCGTGACGTGGCTGAGCTCAGCTCGACATCCTTGTTAACCTGCTCGTGTGCCTCAATGCCAGGAGGTGTGGTGGGATGTTTCGGTCCATATGGACTTACCATCAGCAAGACAGGAAGTGATGTCTTAAACTGTAAACTTCGCTCTGAAGGTGCATCTCTGTCTCAGTGACTTCACTGCAAAAAAAGAAAAGAGGACATTTCTGGATTTTGCTAATTGAAAGGGTGGAAAGTGTTATTTACTTTCTTGAGAATCTTACGCTCAATCCCATTCCTCGCACGCACCCAAACCAAGAGCTGACTAGCCTTCCCTGACCTGCTCTGCGGACTGTATTCTGTGAATATAAATATCGGCAGGGCCAGTTTGGCTCAATCTTATATGTATTTATGATATTTATTAGAGCTGTAACGATAAAAGTATTAATTTCAAGTCTTATTCAATAGTATTACATAAAAGAATTGCAATCATACTATGCGTAATGTACAGGCTCTTTTTGTTTTATAATAAAAGTCTCAAAACCATCATTCACTGCAGCATATTGCTAGTTTAACTCAGGACCATGTGTCTGTGTAAATCTTTTATTGCAAGTTATTTAACTGTATTATTTGAGTGCTGATACACATATCATTACAAAAATATTAAATGCATTGAAAAGACTGGGTCGATATATTATAAGCTAATATTTAGCTAGTTTATTTAGACTAAATTTAAATTTGATTACTTCTGGCCAATAAAATAAAAGGTAAGTGTCACAGCAGCAGGGACAGTTAATAACAATTTTACCATTATTATGTAGTATATATATAGTCTGTTATGGCTTTGGGTACCTCTGCATTTGCTGCTTGCATTTTGTGTCAATTAAACCCTCTGCCCCATTTCAACATGAAAACCTGCCAAATGACCATATGACCTAGTCAGTGCACATATTTTAACATAAAAGAAACAGAAGTGAAAATGTGATCCTGAAAGAAGGTCTACAAGCCAACCTATCATTGTCACCACCATATCAAGACCAAGTGTTCCCAGCAGAACTCAGTGGTGTGATTCATACAGTATGTGTAATCCGTAAAGTGCAGTGATGACGTGGCAGAATTCTCATCATTATATTATGCAGTTCATTTCAGTGTGGCACTTAGCTGTCACTGACACACACTGCTAAAGCGTAATAGAGTGAGAATTATTGTTTTTACTGTAGTTTAACCTCTTTCATAGATACACATAACCTATGGTAATAAACCATGCCTATTTCGCCTGGCAATGGAAGAAGCCCATGGGACCCATTGTGGACTGTGGAACACTGTGACAGGCACTTGATAAAATGACTTTCTACTGTCATATAACATGATGGCAAAAATAAACTTTAGTCCAAATAGTGCTAGCAAGATGAGGAGGGTGTCAGTAGAATCATTTTTCAGCCTTTTTACATCACACATACACATGCAAATACACATACACATACACAATCCAGAGAGTCACCACAGTGCCGTTATGGTTGGTTGAGTACAGTCAGTGAGGCGAGACCTGTAATGAAGCATTTGCTGAGGTGACAGTTTCAGCTAAAAAAGCTGTGGTGGCATTTAAAATAAATGAGCAAGAATAAACAGAGGAATGTGTAATTTTCCACATTTCATTTACATGATGGATGCTGGCACCCACCTGAATTCTGATAAGATATGTGAATAAGAGAGTAGTCTAATGTAGTTAATATAACAACACTGCTTTAGTCACAAAACAGATTTTTGTACACATTTTTGTTCACTACTTGTCTTGTGGGTAGACAAAATATAAGCACAATATGTCAAGAATGATAAAACACTGTCACATGGTGTGTTCATGTTACAGGTTGAATGCCAGTCAGCATCATTTGCTAAAAAGGGCCCAGCAATCAGCTCTTTTAAAAGTAATATGAGACAAGTAATAGTGCTCCAAAAAAAGCTGAATAATTAAAATACTAACAAGACTGAGAGTCCATGGCCAGGCCCGCAGCTATGTCAGGCTACAGGCACTGCAGTGCCTTGAGCTAAATGCTAACATCAGCATGCTACAGTAGTTGTTCGCAGTGTACACACTTTAGTTATGATTAGCATGTTACCATGCTAATGTTTGTTAATTAGCACTAAACGAAAATGTACAGCTGAGGCCATTGTTTCAAGCCAAAAGTTTCAAGCTCAAAAGTTAGTACAATTCATCCTCTGGACACCACAGATATTTGTTCCAAATCCTGTTAGGATAGTTGATTAAAAAACAAATATGCCAACCTCATTGTGGTACTAAAGTGGAAAGTCTGGGGATTATCAAAGTTATTACAATTCAACCTAAGGGTATAAAGAATGTCTGTAGAGAATTTCCCACCAAACTATCGAATATTTGTCAACATATTTCATGCTGCAGTCGTGGCTCATAATCAAAATGATGTAATATATATAGGGGAACAGTTTCAGCAAAGAGGAACAAAGGTCACATGTTGAGCTAAATATAGGGAGATGTAATGATGGGGCTGAGACAGTGTTTGTCTACCCCCTGTTGTTTCCTGAACACTGGAGGAGTCACACGTTTCACTCGGTTAACAATTTCCTAAAGAACCTGCCTGTCTCTTCAACACTCTTGGATTTCCAGGAGGGGGTGCAGGAAAAGAACAGGTTCTTTCAAGCATTAACTTATGATTTACAAAGTAACCTGTAGGGAGAGTTGCCATAGAAACCCTGCTCATTATAATGAGAAAGTCAAGTATGAAGGCAGAGATGGATTACACATCAACTCTTTTAGCCACAGCCAAAAGTGTTTATTGCATTTGTACTTTGGCACCAGACAGAGATGCTTCAGGATAAACGAAACGAAGTTTGCCAGTAGGAGAGGGAGACGTGAAAACCACCAGGATTGTTTAGGAGCAGCTGGAACAAATGTAAGGTCAAATTTGTGGGTAAAATTGTTTTGTAACTAAAAGTTTTGTATGGTAGAAGCCAAAAAAGCCGAACGGACTGAACATCTACGTGGGACAGGTCGACAACACTAGTGGACCAACAGGGACAGAAGCTCCAGTTGACTGATAAGAAGAAATTAAAAGGTAAGATTATTAATTAATTAACACATGTCATGAAGGAAGATATAATTGCCTTCAAGACCACTCACCACTCAACAGGACAATGGGCTCCACAGACTCCAGACCCAGGTTGCATAAAGTGGTCCCATGTAATAGTTCACAAGAAGAGGGGGGACAGTTCCAACCACAATGGACCCTCCCAGGTCTGCCAGTCACCGTGGAGCAGCCAACAAGATCTTTGGGACAGAGCAAGATGACCTTTCCTCCACTGAAACAGGAAATAACACTTGTCTCACTTTCAGGTCAGTGAAAGGCTCCCTAAGTACCCCTAATGCTTTATATCCACTCACACATTTAATGTACAGATAACACTATATTCAGTCCTGTGCTGGGACTCTGGCAGACATAATTGTGCATTATTGTTTCTGACTGGTTTTACCAAGAAATTCCCCATCATGTTTTCTCCACAGGTACTGCAACCACTGGCTGTTCAAATTAGCCAAATATGCACTGCCAGACAAATTGCAATGGTAATAAAAAAAAGAAAGGAAGACTATCCCTGTTGACTGCCCCAGCACCACTATCCTCATGATATTTTAAAACCCGATAAGTTAATAATAATTTGTTGTAGGGCAGGGGCTGCAGAGGTGGGGATGTCCAGCGGTTTTCTACAACCAGCCGGACAGGACACTCCGGCACCGGCAGAATGATTCAGGTAAACCATCGGGACAAAGTATGGAAGACCATCTTTAAGTGCGTCTATAACATCAATAATTCAGTTCATACATTTTCATACTGTAGGGAGATTAAAGTGTGCAGCAGTGCCTAAGAGATAGAGAGGGGGATGGGGCAGAAAGAAAGAGAGAGAAAGAGAGAATGAGTGAGAAAGAAAAAGAGAGAGAGAGCTTTGAGTGCGGGCCCTTCCTGTCCCAGTGGATCTGATTAAAGTGCCGGTGGAGTGGAAAGTAGGGTGGTCTACAGCCATGACTGGCCCTCAATGGGATCTATTTTCAGGGTACAGGGAACAGAAAAGCCCCCTCTGTTAGATCCACTCCCGCAGACACAAAGAGGAATATAGCTTTGACACACATGATTCTTTCTATAGAAGGGTTTGTTTTAAATCCTGTGTCTATATAGGACAGAATGTTTACTGTGATTACATTTTCTGAATTAAAAATCAAATAAATCACATAGTACGTGTTGTGTGTGTGTGTTTCATACCATGGTGGAATAAGTAGTCAGTTCCTTTAAGCAATAATTAAGTCCATATTAGTATAAATCAGTATGAAAATGAAAAGTATTAAATGTGAAAGTACTTGTTCTGGATACAAATGAATACTGTGACTGATATATTATTATATCTGACATTATGAGATCGTAAATACTCATTTTAATCTCATATCAAGTAGTATTTGGTATGTGGTAGTTCCGCCCTGCAGTTCCCGGGGCTGGGGTCAAGCTCATATAGAGCCACCAACACAAGATGCAAAAGTAGAACGTAGTAGAATGTGATGGAATGGAAGTATAAAGTAGCATGAAATGGAAACACTTAAAGAAATGCCTCAAAACTGCGCTAAACAACAGAAGTAAATGTAATCTACTTACTTTCTAACACTGGTTTCTTGTGGCTGTGTGACCATTCCAGGGAGGATTTCTGGAGGCCCAGATGGCTCAAACTCAACAGGTTCATCGGCACTGACAAGCTCAACTCTGAAAGGCCTGAGAGCAAAGAAGACAGACGATTAACATGAGTTAATGGTAAGATTGCAAATGATGATGAAAAAATAAAAATACGTAAATCTGGAGTCTAACTGAATGGAGTCTATTAATTGATTCTAACATCATCTGATCACTTCCTATGGACTTTTAATCAAAGGTCTAAATGCAGAAAGCATCCAGAGGGTGAAACTTGTGAGGGGTCACACAGAGAGGGACATCTTCTAGGACAAGACCACAGGAGAAAATCTGGACCCCAGATGTCTTCTGGAGCCAAAGTCTCTGCCTCTCCTCCACTAGCCCAACAAACCACTCCTGTGGAAAGCGACAGATGCAATCAGAGTGATCAAGCACAAGATCCACAAAACTGACATGAGGAAACAAACTACACACAGGTGACCATTTGTAAACAAAAGGATACCATGGACAACTAAAAGAGAAAAAGAGAGAATAGAAGATGGAGGTAAAATACAGATTGTTGGATGTGGTCTGTGTTTGTCCAGAGGCTGAAAAAACAGTAAGGATAAAAGGTACATGTAGGATCTGGGGCCGTAAGCAGGAGTGAGAGCACCTTTTCCTATAGTAATCTGGATCAGAACACAGTTAGGGCACCAGGCAATACAAATTAATTGCTAGCACAGCTACTGCATTATACTGGCTATTGAAACTCAGGAATGGAAGAACCCATTAACTTTTGGTGCAGTAAATAAACAGGCTTCCAAGGAAATTGATTGAAAAGGTAAAAAAGTTGGATTTCTCTCAATAGATATCAGTCTTATGAGGTTTTTTTGTCTAATTTGCTTTAACAAATGAAAAATCTCATAAATCATCATGGCATTGTATTTTTAGCAGTGGCATCAAATCAACTTGGAATATGAACAAACTCATGATGTTCAGAACATGTTCCCTTCATGATTGAGTTTTTGGTGCCCTCTGCAGGTGAATGAGAAAACTCAAATGAGAAAACTTGCCGTCGAAACACATTTAGCCTTCCTAACTATGGACTGCAAACATCCAAAAGTAAAGTTTAAGTTCAGCTCAAAGAGTTCAAAAGGGATTCAAATCAGTCAGCTACAAAGCCTCCGCTCCATTACTGGACATTTGGTATAGAAATTAGCAAAAAAAAATAATCCCTCAACATTGCAAGATATCCCATTATTTGAAAAGAACTATGCTCTTGAATAATTAGAATGAGAAATGGAAAGTGCTAATTGCACCATCATTCTTCAAGTGGTGTCCCTGAGGTTGGCTCTTAGCGGCTGTAGAGGGGCTGAGAGGAACTGGACCCCAACCAAACACCTGAGGCCACGAAAAGCCCGGTCTGCAGGCATAGTGTGTTAGATGAATACTGATATGATCACATCACACGGCAGATGTGTGATGAATTAAATAAGCAAAGATTATCTGGCAGTGGTCGAGCTGAACTATTTCAGTAAAAGAAAGCTGCATTGAACAACATGAACCTGATCTATGTAGCGCTCGACCACTGGGTGTCATTATTGGGCTGGGGGATATAGTGAAGTACATGCCCACATTACAGTTCAGATGCTTTGCTTATAATAGCATAGCAAATATTTCAGTGTGGGAAAGTTTTTGGTATGAGAAATCATATTGACCATTTGCACCAGTGCAACCTCATGATGTAATGATGTGATTTATGACAATCCACTTTGCTGTTTTACTTTAACAAATTTATTTTGTCCCACGTTATTTTTATTCTGAAGATTATTGTATAAAAGTGTTAATCCCTTGAATTTATGCCAGTATGTACACAAAAGTAAACAATGATGGAATAAATTAATGATTCAGAAAAGCACAACACAATTAAAAGGCCCAAAGGTATGGGGCATAAGGCACTGGAGCGGTGCAACGCATTAAAACAAGTCCATCTACTTAGCAAGCCATTCAATCAACAAAGCAAAGTCTGCCAGTGAGAGGCTGGTGGCTACAGACTTGGGAAGCCAGACTGACCACATATTGGGATACAGAGATTTAGAGTGGCCCAACTCATCAAAAAAAACTTCTCCTTTTCCAGTTCGCTAGCCACACACATTGGGCCTTAAAGCCAAATTATTGTGGAGGGGGGACAGCCGAGAGGTCTTGGTGTCTGCCACTCCGTACTGCTACACAGAAAGAAGGTGAAGGATGCCGTGTGAGCAATTGGTTCCAATTGACAGAGGATTGGTCATGGTCAGCCTTCTGAGTGAAAATCCACGTGAGAATGTAACATTTGGACCAACAAGGGGCACAAGAGGCCAACAGCAGACAATGAGGGCACTCAGAGGAGTCTGGCTGCTGTGGTATAGGGGGGCACAAGTTCCTCTGATTTAACCCTTTGTCGGCTAGTTATTTCATTCAACTTATTACACTGAGGTGGAGCTTATGTAGTGGCAATGTAACAGAGTTAGCGTGTAACTCACCATAGCTGAGGTAAAATAATGGTAAACTGGGGGAAAGCAGTCAAAAGTCAGGGCATCTCTTCATGTAATTTCTTTATATTTAAGTAAAGATAAAGGAGGGTACCATAAAAACTGTGTTGTAACAATAAAGCTCAGAATCAAATACTTCAAGTTCCACATTAATTGTGTTAAAGCACCTCTGCAACCTCAAGAGGCGACCCGACCATTACCATCCTTGTGACTTTTTCACCAATTAGGCGGAGCCTGCTTGCTGAATTGGACCGCTGCTTTTCAAGTCTCAGGGGGCCAGGGGGTCAGTGCTCAATCAGAGTCTGGTTGGAGGGGTTGTGTGTTTGAACTAGCCACTAGTTGACAGGGCGGGTTGGGGTCGGGGTGGGGGGTTGGGGTGATGAGTGATTGGTCGGAGTAAGGACTCCTGCCAATTCTAAGAGGAGCCCTTTGTAGGCGAAACACTGGCCAGAGCAGCCTGGCCTTTCACAGCCCAGCCGCCCCTCTCCTCCAGGCTCACAACAGCTGATGACAAGGTCCCAGCTGCTAATTAGCTGGCTGATGGAGAGTCACTGAAGTGGGACTGTCAGAGCGAGGGGTGGCCCTTGTGTCTGCAATGGGATAAATTTGAGGGAGGGTGAAGGTTGAGGGATAAAAGAAGTTGGAGTAAAGGGGCAGGTACTTAAAAAAAAAAAAAAAAAAGCAGCCCGCTTTAGTTCTTCCGCAAGTCAAAGTTTGTACACTGTGATGTCTCCTGAGTGAAAGAAAATTATTTTGTCTTTTACATGCGAATAATAGATAACACGTAAAGTCCTTAAACCATTTTGACTGTCCTTTAAAAACATTTGTGAATACTGCAGCAACAACAGGAAAGTAACAAATGAATTATGGTGTTATATATCCTCAGTCATATCCTCAGTCATATCCTCAGTCTCATTTCTATATAGTGAACAGTGCACCTTTCCGCAAAGCTACTATTCATGGATCCATGTCACAGCATCATCTGCCCAGAGGACACCGGAGCGGTGCCTGTTGAATTCCATATGAAGTAATCGTTGGAATGAAGTTCTCGGGCTGAGAAGAAGACAGACAGACCTTGTGTTTTCACTTTCAGAAAACAGGGATGAAACAAAAGAAAAAAGTATACCAGAATATCGAGAGCTTACATGTTAGAATCCGTGGCTTTGCAGTGGAAAAAACCTGAACTGAATGCTGATCCGCACAGCATCCAGAGAGCGTCATGTCAGGCACCTTGAAATATAACTGTGAAGATAACGATGGATGTTAATGATTTTAGAACCTAATGATCATAATTCATTAGATTCATCAGACAATCAGCTGTTGAAAAATTGCTGCAATGTGCTGTATCTGTAAATGAACTAACTGGATCATGAATTACGAGTCTTGACATTCAATCATTATATCAAGACCAGAGTTATCATTTTGCCGACTGTAACACTATATCTTTCACCACATATTAACTTACTTTGATGTAGGCTGTAAGTTCCGTGCAGAGGGGATCAGTAGGTCCCGGCGTTGACCCAGAAAAGGGGATCTTTCCCTCCATCGTGACCTCGCGACATTTAGGAAATTTTTGTCCTATGTGTCGTGAGCAGGAACTTCCCATTAGTTTCTTTTTCAGATATGCACTGGCAATAAATATATGTTGTTGTTTTTTCTTATTGATGCTCAGGAGCACAATGCCTACCCAGATTCCAGACCAGCAGGTTCTTTTCTTTTGAAACATCCAGTTGTCCAGAGCTCACCTTCAGATCCACAACACCCATCTGATTCCTGCACCAGACACAGAGGGCACGCTTGCAAACATTAGCGCAATTATCCTCAACCATGCTTACTTTGCAGTTCTTTTAAATTCCAAAAAATTACATTAATTAAATTTCATGGGTTTGACCACACTCATTTTAAAAAGAGATATTAGCACAGACACAAGTAATAAGAGCAAATTTGACACAGGAGAACTGCTTATCTTGACTGGGCCATTTTTTGAAATGAGTTTCAGTCTGTAAGAAAACCCTACAGGACCGGATATAAAGTGAGAACCTGACAGTAGAATTGTCTGATGATATAATAAATAAGAAAAGGGTTATTTCTGTGCTTAGTTCTCAGATCTTAATGACTTTGTCCTTTGTGTTGTTTACCTGTTGAAGAAAGGCAGGTGTGCTTCACAGTACTCAAAGGTATTTTTCACACTTTCATGAAGTTTGAGGTTTACTGACACATGCAGCTGGTTCTCTTCTTCCTTCAGCTGATAGAATCCAAGGATTGGGGGAACAGGAACCTGTTGATAAAATCGGAAAAGTCACTTAGGAAGCAATATTACTGTGCGTGCTGAGAGGTATGTAAGCAGGAGTAGCGTGTACTCTACCTGAGATGTATAGCTGCATAATCTGAAAGGCTCAAGAGGAGGAGAGAAGGGGAATTTATAAGGCCCAGAGAACGCTGAGCTATCACAGTTATCTACACTGCTGGCAGCCAGGATGCTAGAATCCAGTGAGGTGACACAGGGATGAACCAAGATGTCCTGCAGTGGAGACCCATTTGGTGGCAGTGTGAGGGTCACTGTCACATTTGGGAGCACCCCCTCCACTTCACACTTTTGAAAGATGTAAAAAAAAAAAAGAATATGTAGGAGAAAGGAAAGTTAGCAAAGAGTCATAGACGAGTAACATGACTTGCTTTCCTTTTCACTGTGCACTTACTTTGCATGTCACCGTGCCATAAACATCCCAAAGGTCCTGTCTGTCCCGGTTGCCATACTGCATGGAGCGCACTGTTTCTTTCAGTGCTACGTTTACAACAGCTCGACCACGGTGGAGCCCTGACTTCCAGGCCGGCTGCTTCTGGTTCCCAGCAGGTGTGGGCACTATGGGCGTAGAAGGGGCCCCCAGTGCTGGGACATCCAAAGGCGTGCCAAGAGGACACACCTGCAGGAGTACAGAAGGCAGCTTTGCCAGGCGAGAGGCAAGGCCCTCATTATCAGGCTTACTCCCAGAGCCGAGGAGAAACGTCTGCAGGCCTGCCAGAAACGTGAGGCCCTGTGAGACAGACAGCAGGTTGACCATGGGTGGCCGTGGCTCAGGAGGGGCGTCCACTAACGACAGGCAAGCCAGGATAAGAGGCCCTTGTGAGATAGCCAACACCGGCCAAAGTATTCCCTTTCCAGGACCATCCACATGCAGCTCTAGGGCTGGTGACCGCTGGCGATGAAGGCAGTCATCTCTGAGAGCCACATAGAATTTGTCTAAGTCTGAAAGGCCCAGCTCAGTGAGCAGGAGCTGCAGCACAGTGCCGTCCTCTGGGACTGCGACGTATGAGGAACCTGCCAAGCGCTTTGCACGGTGCTCCACAGTGGAGAACCTCCTGTGGGCGGAAGACACAAGACATTATAATGCCCAGCGGGCCTCAAGCAGTGTGAAAGCAGATAAAGGACCACTTCTCCAGCCTTCTATACTAAGACAATGTATCTATGAGATCAATTTGAAGTCGGTCACAAACCTTGAAAAGCGCATCGATACATTTTCTCCTTTTTCGTGAGAAATAATCCACAAAGCACGCAAACTCATTTGTTCAACTACACCGACGTCCTGAAATTATAGAAAATGCCTGACAACGTTTTAATAATCACATTATATCACGCATTTGCTGAATTCAAACATTCCTTGGCTGTGAATTTCACGAACGCAACAACCAACTTCCTGCTGTTGTGTCACGTGACAACAACCACCAATCATCCGACAAATGCGCTTGCGCACTTGCAAGCAGCTATCCCCACCCTACTCTCCCATACAGGAAGCTGGCTCGCTAACCAGATAGCTGTCAACAAAGGGCAAAACTGGACCAAAGCAGCAAATCGATGTGGAAGTCGGCAGTATTTCCGACTCTGTGGTCCTTCTCCTAAACTGCATTTCACTGCAACGGCAGCTGGATTTTGAACATGGCGACGACTGCTCAGCTGTTCGAGGTAAAATTGACCGGAGCTGCATTAGCTGTCACGTTAGCTAGTTCGCTAACTGTTGTTAACGGTATCTTAACGCTACCGTCCGTATGTATCCTCTGTGTGGATCAGTTAGCACTCAAACAGCTGGGAAGATGTCATGTCTTAAAACCCGGGGAGAAAAGAGCACAAATACAGTTTATTTCTACTAGTTTTATAATCCGAGGAAGTGACACTGTTATTGACTGTTACTGTACATTATATCGTTGACGTTTTATTAATTACCGCAGCTTGTGTGATTTTATTGTCGTTTTATTTGGATTAAATGTTTTACTGATCGTATTTTGAGGTAACGATCGGTACACGCACGACTTTCCCTCCCATCCCAGGAGCCCTTTGATGCAGATGAGTACATTGAAAGGCTGGCATGGAGGACTCCTGGAGGAGGCTCCAAAGGAGGAGCAGAGGCATTTGACCCCAGAAGGTACTGTAGGAGCTTCTTATTCACATTTTCAACACACTTTTCATATTCCCCTGAATATGAAGCAGTAACTTGGTGGAATCTCATACTCAAGCTTTTAATCTGGTGGCACAATCATTGCCGCCTACTCACTAAATACATTTTTGCACATTTTAAAAACAATGCACCACCGTTGCCCTGTCAGAGTGTTTTTGCACGACCAAAGTTAACAACAGACAGATAATATGTAATTACATAAAGTGTTCTCACATTTAATGAGGTCATTATACTGTATGCAATGCAACACAGCCTCTCTACTCCCATCCACCTACAATGTAATCAACTCTATTTCACACTGTCCTCCTGGCCTGCTCCATAATGTATTCATCTAATGCTATTAAACTAAAAACTGTTTTTGCATGTGATCACACTCTTTCTCAAGTCTTTACTTTTCTCTACTTTTGGACAACTTTGGAAGGAATGAAGTGCAAAGACACTCCATCTTGAATTTGGTTTCAGAAAATTCATTGGAAAGGGTTAAATATGTTTAAAATTGCAAACAGTATTCAACTTGCATAGTACTCAAAGTGAAACTGAGTTAATCCTTTTTCACTTACCAAAGCTCAACTCTGTCTCTTATTTGTTCATTTAATGTTTTTGATGGTTGGGTTGGAGGAAAAACAGGAAATATATGTCTAAGATTTTCATTTAAGAATTTCATGGTATTTTCACTGCTTGTTGTTGTGTTTACACTTGGGGACCGAATTACGTCTCGTAAGCAAAAACGCCATAACAGTTTAACTATACTGTAGATCCATCCTGCCTTATCTACTTCCTTCACTAAACTGTTGCCACCACCTCCTCGGAAGCTCTTAGCGAGGAGTCAGAGACAACATATCTGTGGAGGCCACCATACTGTGAGTCACCAGCCAGGGAATGAGTGTCTATTGGGAAGGGATGGGAGATGTCTTTAAGCTGTAGCCAGTGCTGAGGGAATTAGTCAAGAGATTATACACTCATCATTTTGGGATGTTTCCTACTCTATGAAATGTGGTGCTGACTTAGAACATTTGCTCTGCAGTCCTGATGACACTTAAAATGCAGCTGACGAAGCTGCTGGTTCTCAGAGCCTCTTAAGTCTGGGGACCCAGGAATTAAGTAGCCCATACTATTCTGTAACTATTAACTATAACTGTGAGGTCAGTGGGACAGATTTAACCTTAAGGTCTGCAATTACTCCTCAAGAGTAAGAGCAATATTTGTGTGTTTTACCTGGTGTCTGTTGAGGATTTACTGCCTGTTATTTAGACGAGTGAGAAGTTCTGTATCTACATACTTTCTTTTTTCTGTTATAGGCTGTTGGAGGAGTTTGAGAACCACATAGAGGAGCTGAAGCAGCTGGATGAGAAGATCCAGCGGCGGGTGGAAAAGCTTGAGCACCAGTGTCATCGTGAGGCCAAGGAATTTGCCCATAAAGTGCAAGACTTGCAAAGAAGCAACCAGGTGGGGTGTACGGACAAATATTTCCAGTAACACCAATACTCACCTGAATGCCTTTAAGATTTAAAATATATTTTTCACGTCACTGAATTTTTTTTAATCTTTACAACTCCACTGTTCCATACCAATTCAGGTGGCCTTTCAGCATTTCCAAGAGCTTGACGAACATATCAGCTACGTGGCCACCAAGGTTTGTCACCTTGGCGATCAGCTGGAGGGGGTAAACACACCCCGACAGAGGGCTGTGGAGGCTCAGCGTCTGATGACTTACTTCAACGAGTTCTTGGATGGAGACCTACGCAGTGATGTCTTCAATAACCCAGACAAGGTGAGTACGCCGCACACGTTCCTTCCATTCACTCGAGTGGAGGTGTGTGACCATTGACGAGGACCCCTGCTGTGATATTGCTGGAGGTGAGAATGAACAGGATTAGGACATAAACCATCCATAGTAATTTGTCAAGTTTATCCCTTTAGTTGGATCCCTCGGCTAATTTGGATTAATAAACTGTCATTTGGTGTCTGACAATAGCTGGCTGATTGACTCGCATGGATGTCAACATGCTCATGTCAACCCTAATTGCCTTTACGGTAGGCTGTCTGAGAGCGAGAATTTCGGTCCTCAGCTTTGTGTCGCATTACAGCGGCAAACTGCTTGTGGCATGATGGTACATGTAGGGGCGGCGCTAACATGGATGCTGGAGGATGAGGTGCACACTTTGACTTAGTTCCTGCCTACACAGAGGCCATGTTGATGCTCAACAACTGACCCCTGAAAGTTGGATTTTGTAGGTGACAACGAGAGATTGGGATGCTTTAGATTAATTCCGTTGGTAGGAACGTCATTAGAGGATGCAGAGCAGTGAGTCTCCGGGTCAATCCCAGAGACGAGAGCTGGAGATGGAGCTAGTTTTCTAGAGAGGCATGCAGAAATATCTGGCCAGATTCCTTTTCCTGAGCATACCTCCAGACGAAGGGGAAAGAGGAAAGCTGCAAGTGAATAGCTGAAGGGGGGTGGCTTTGCTAATCCTTCTGAAAGGGAGGGCTGGGCCGCCAGCGTGGAGACAAGTGCTGCTAAACCCTGACTGCAGGGAGACGGCTACATTACTTACATGGGATTTAGCTAATCTTAGCTGGGGGACAGATACTTAGAAAACCTTCGCCGAGCAGAAAGGCTGGATCCTCCTCACGGGAGCAGAGTAATGATGTTAGCTGAGGCAGGCATCTGCGGGAACAGAGGAGTTGCGGACGGCGGGCCTTTCGTAGGTCTGGGGCTTTTTCAGCCAGCGTGTATGTCAGGAGGGGCGGGGGGAGGGTAGTTCTCGACAGGGCCCCCTTTTTTTAGACAGATATCCCTGGCCGGACAGATTATTGAAGGCGATTTAGACTCCTGTGGGATTACAGCCCATTCAGAAAAGGCACGCCAATAAAGAGCTGGATGCGCTGCTAAGTCAGGACTGCTGCTGTCGCTGCTGCCGATGTCCAGGTGAGCGCAGCCTGTCTGTTATCAGCTCCCTGTTCAACACAGGGAGGTGGAGGAGGGCTTCTCTAAGATGATGATCCTCCAAGTGGAGACACTGCCGGGCGGCCTGCCCGCTTTCTGTCTGGATGTCCACCTCTCATGCTTCTGTCCTGCCCTCTCCCTTTTTCCCTCACCTGACATCTCTGCCTCTCTCTATCGCACTCTCTCTCATGCGTACACACTCACACTCACTTTCTCTCTCCTTCAGATTAAGGAGGCTGCTGATATCATTCAGAAGCTGCATCTCATTGCCCAGGAGCTGCCATTCGACAGGTGAGTCAGGCATCCTGGAGGCAGCTTTAGACAAGAGCACTGTCAAAAAAAAGGGAAGGTGGTGTATTAGTGGTGTCTACAGTGTAAACCCATTGTAGAACATATGAAGTATTTAAGCATTTAAATTCAGTATCAACATGTTTCGAGAAATAATATACATTAACTTTTAACATTAATGGTGGTATGTTGTTTGTAACTGTCTCCTTGTTATTTTTTTTTTGCTTTTCTCTGACAGATTTGCAGATGTCAAGGCAAAAATTGCCAGTAAGTTTTTGACAAAACTCAAGTCCATATTGAAAAATAAAATTACAAGTTAGTTACAATAAGTAATATTATATTTGCTTTTTCTTTGTTTGCTTTTCTAACCAGGTAAGTACCATGACCTGGAGCGGCAGTTAATCCAGGAGTTCACCGCTGCCCAACGCAGGGGTGAGATTGGACGTATGCGGGAGGTGGCAGCGGTTCTCTTACATTTCAAGGTGACCTGGAGAAATTATTTGTATGCGTTTGACATAATATTTTGCATTTTATAAGTCTTGAGTGTAATAATTGAAATGGTCACTTGATTAATGCATGTTGTATCGTACTAAACTCCTGCTTCTTTTTGTACAAGGGCTATGCACACTGTGTGGACGTCTATATCAAGCAGTGTCAGGAAGTGAGTGTAAAAAGTTTCCTTTGCACTTCATATTTTACTTTTCTGAGGACCAGTACAAGCCACAGTCTCTTGATTGCCTCTTTTTTTAATCTCCCTAGGGGGCCTACCTGAGGAATGATGTGTTTGAGGACACTGCAGTCCTCTGCCAGAGGGTCAACAAGCAGGTGGGCGAGGTCTTCAGCAGCCCGGAAACTGTCATGGCCAAACTCATCCAGAACATCTTTGAGAACAAATTACAGGTATTTCTACAACTTGTGTTGTGCTAAGTGTTATGCATGTAGGCCTCGTCTGTCGTATTTAATGTGAATGGCTTTCTGTCTGTAGGCTCACGTCAAGGAAAAACTGGATGAAACTAGACACGCTGATGTGGAACAGTACCTCAAGAACCTTTATGACCTTTACACCAAGTAATTATCTCGTTCACTTTTTTTCTTATTCACTTCCTGTCTTCCTTTATGCTTATATTTTCTTACACTTTTCTTTACCCATTCACCAGGACCACAGCATTGGCCACTAAACTGACGGAGTTCAACCTGGGCTCAGACAAGCACACTTTCCTGTCCAAGCTGATAAAGAGTATCTTCTCCTCCTACCTGGAAAGTTACATTGACATGGAGAGGGAATACCTTCGCACTCGAGGTGCCATGATTCTGCAGCGATACTATGACTCCAAGAACCACCAGAAACGCGCAATTGGCACCGGCAGGTCAGACTTTGGTTCTCAGTATGTTTTGACGAAAAGCAAATTAGTCTTGGATTATTTGGAAATCTCTTTAACACAGTAAAAAGACATAACGCACAGAATAATCTCAGTCTGCATCCCTCCACAGTATTCAAGAGCTGAAGGACCGTATCAGACAGCGCACCAACCTTCCCCTGGGCCCTAGCATTGACACTCATGGGGAGACCTTTTTGTCCCCAGAGCTGGTTGTCAACCTGCTGCAGGAGACACGTCACGCATTTGAGAGATGCCACAGGGTGAGGCTACTCTGCTTTGTTTTGTGTAGCTTGGTGGAGGAGGGGCATGTAGTGATGATGTCGTTTTGAAAAAAGCAGTTTTAAAAGAGTTATGTGTCATCTCTACTTCTCTTTTGGGGGGACACAGCTTTCAGATCCCTCTGACCTGCCGAAGAATGCCTTCTCAATTTTCCTGCTGCTGGTTGACCATCTGTGTGTGGAACACATCGACTACGCCCTGGAGATTGGCCTCTCAGGTACATCCAACTAATCTCATTAAAACCAGAATATCTACATCCAGTCCAAATGTTGATTTCCCCTGACTTTTTGGTCTTGGAATGTGAACTTCATCATGTAGCATATGAGTGAAAACCTTCAACCCTGTTTCCCTCTGTGAATCATATTGATTTATCCTTTCACGCACCTCTTCATTTATTGTCTGGACATATTCTCTCTCTCTCTCTTTGATCTACAGCGATTCCCTCAGCAGATGCCAAGAATGCCAACCTGTACTTCCTGGACGTGGTTCAACAGGCGAACTCTATCTTCCACTTGTTTGACAAGCAGTTTAATGATCAGCTAATGCCTCTAATAAGGTTAGTTAAAGGTTAAAATCATACTAGTGCATCTCAAAAAAGTAGAATTGAATAGTGGTTTTTTTCGTAATTAAATTCAAAAAGGTAAACTTTCATATAATGCCGTGTCTGAAATATTTCTAAAGATTAATTAAAAAAGGATTTACAATCTAGACATGTCCAACTTCTGAAAAGTATGTTCATTCATACACTCAGTACTTGGGTGGTGCTTCCTTACCATGAATGTCTGCATCAAAATTCTTAAATAAATGATGGTAAATATTTTTCACAAAATTCAATTTTTTTGAGATACACTAGTATTTGTTGCAGAGCATTAAGTCATTACATACCCTTCTGCCTCTCATGGTCACATTGTTTTTAGATGAAAGGGAGTCTTCTGATTATCCTTTTGGAATCTTTCCCCAGCTCATCTCCAAAGTTGGCAGAGTATCTGCACAAGAAGAAAGAGGTGATAGAACAGATGGAAGTAAAACTGGACACAGGTATTGACAGGTCAGTATGTTTATAAGAGGTGGCAAAATTCTGTCAGGTGTGAGATGTGTTTTATCTTTCATATGTGAAAACTAAAACCCTTACTCCAACAGTAAATGCCTTTCAAAACTCAATTTTTTTGGATGTAATTTTCTGCTACACACAGAACACTAAACTGCATGGTGGGGCAAATGAAGCACATACTGGCAATGGAGCAGAAGAAGACTGACTTCAGGCCCGAGGACGAAAACATTGTCATGAACCAGTGCACCACAGTAAGAGATGCAAGGCCTATGTCTCTGAGCTCATATCCAAAACATAACAAATCAACAAACGTAACTTACAGTACATCAGTCTTGTTCTGAGAATAAACATGGAAAGCTTTTCAATTTGCCTTTGAATTTTGTCAGTTGTTTTGTCAGCATCTTCTCCATGTTTCTGTGTATTCCTGCCTGGCAGGCCTGCTCCAAGGTATGCACCTACGTCAGTCGGCAGGTGGAGCATGTGCGGAAGTCCATGGATGGGAAAAATGTGGACACGGTGCTGACGGAGTTGGGCGTGCGTTTCCACCGGCTCATCCACGAGCACCTACAGCAGTACAGCTACAGCTCTATGGGAGGCATGCTGGCCATCTGCGACGTGACTGAATACCGACGATGCGCCAAGGACTTCAGGGTGAGAGGGGGGGCATAGGTCCAGGATGGACTGGTCACAGGGCAAAATATGGCTCTCCATACAAAGACTCCACCTGTGTCTGTTCAGTAAATTGATCAGGTCAATCCAGGAAAATGCTCTTAGTCCTTCATAAAAGAGCAGCTACTAAGGATTATTTTCATCATCATTATTTGGTCACTTAATTTCTTGACATATGTAGACATTGACAGTAGATATAATGGGGTACATTTAAAAATAACAATCTCCGCAGCTTCACAGCGTGTGCTCAAAGTAATTTCTCTGTCACTCTGTCCTGCAGGTCCCTCTGGTTCTGCAGCTCTTCGACACACTCCACACCCTCTGTAACCTATTGGTGGTTCTCCCTGAAAACCTAAAGCAGGTCTGTTCAGGTGAGCAGCTCAGCAATCTGGACCGGAACCTCCTGCACGCCTTCGTCCAGCTCAGAGTGGACTACCGCTCAGCCAGACTGGGTCGGCATTTCAGTTAATGACTGATTCAGCTCTTTGCTGCCCTCCGTCCAGTAACCCATGCTTTGATGAGATGATGCACCTTGAAGACACCCATCCCAGTTTCAGAGAATGCGTCAGCCTGGCCCCAGCATACAGACTTTTCTGGGATTGCTTTGCACATCACGGAGACTAAGGCCACTGTTGCTTGAATGTGGGAAATGTGCATTTTATCAATTTATTTCTCTGAGCTCTAAGAAATTTAAATATCTATTGACTTAAGGTTTAATTTGTTTTTAAATACTAATCCATCACCAATCCACACGGCTAAGACATATTCTTGGGTAAATGGACAACATTGAATTCTGTGCTTATGTAAAGAAAAATGGAACTTTTTTTGTGCCAAATATATAAATTCTGTGGCTGCACTTGTGCACAAACATAGACCCTAAAGCTGCTGTAAAGGGAAACTGTCAACAATCAACGCTGTAAAGTCAAACATCAGGCCTGAAGCAGCAATGTCATTTGGGAACAGCTTCCCCTCATAATGAACTATAGACAACAGAGACAGCTTGGCCAAGCATGAGACAGAGCTCCGTCTGGCTAAGAGAGGCACATGACCACCTCGAACCGCTGCACTCTGACCACAAAGTAAAGGTCAAGGGGCTGTGATCTGAACTACAAACAGGTCTGAGAACCCTCTCTGGAGATTTGGGTGGTCCCTTCTTAGGCTCAGATGACTGGTGTGATAGGTCACTGAGTATGTGTCACTGTAATTGCACAGATCAACACTTGCTCATCCAGCAGTGCACACTGTCCAAAGGCATTGTTGGCTGGATCCGCAGTGTTTCTGGGTCAGAAGACATTGAAATGTTGATCTTGGCTGATTAAGGAAACAGAACAGAGGGGACTTCTTCACACAGGGCTTATTGGAAGGTCATAGTCACTGTCTTCTGCACTAAGACAGAAGACAGATCATGTCCCTGATGTCTGATTCTGTCTCCTACACAAAGCTGCTCCCACTGTACTGCTGTTTACCTTAATTAGAGACTCATTAAAGAGATGTTGCATTTTAAAGTCGTCCCTCCTCTGACTACCCTTCATGAACGTGGAGCTGTGAATGAAAAGTCACCACAGTTCTCTCGTGAATGTCACTTTCAAAGTGAGATGAAACAGCCTTTCCTTTCTATAGAAGTCATCAAGTATTCATGGGAATTCTTGCCACCAGAGTAAAGTTCTTTCTTAGACTTCAGGAAGTGAGCGGAGCTGGAGGGGATTAGATATCTACGAGTTGATGAATTGTGTGCAGTAGTCATGGACTGGGGAAGCGCTTGGGAGATAGAGACGCCTGAGAGCTCAGTTCCAGCTCCGGCTGGTTAGTGTTGTGTAGAAGGTACACATGGTGCTGTGCAAGTTCAAACAACGTAATTAATTAGGTTAATATTAATATTATCAATGCCACATAAATTCAATTCTCGCAGCCCTAATCACAACTGGATAGCTTGTAAAAATTATTTTGTTAGGCCCTGATGCAAACAGTGGGTCTTTTCCAAACATTTGAAAACTATTTGTTTTTGCGGCGATTAATGTACGCAGCGCAGGAAGAGGTTGGGGGAGCGGAGCCGGGCCAGGGACGATAACTGGTGTGGAGACGAAGGCAGAGGCGCAGCCTGGCCCCAGGGACTCCCAGCACAGGCACATGGACGAGGGGGAGGGATGTGTTTTTTGGGGTGGGTGTTTGAGCAGGTGGAGGGGATTAGCAATACTGTCAACACTGGAGAGCTGGATAAGACTGTCCTCTCTTACTCGTCGGTTTGAGCAGCTCATGCATACACATTCAGACACATAAAGACGCCAACACATACAAACAACGGAGTGGGGGACAGAAGAGGGAAACTTCTCTGTGGTTAAACTGACCATGGACAAGTTGTTCATGTTCCACCTTTGATTCTGCTTCTTGTTTAGGCTTTTTCCTGCTGCAGGAGTTTTACTTCTCCACATCCTCCCGTAGGCCGGCCCTCCATCTGCCTCCTGGAGCACTGACAATAAAGCATTACAGCAGTCAATCCATGTCAACAACAGCTTTGCTTAATTCCTGCTAAACACGTTTAAACTAAATCTTCACCTAATGATGCATAATGATTGCTCTTTAGAGTGCCGGCAGTTCATATTAATTTCAGCGGTTTATTTTACACGCCATCAAAAAGATGACTCAGGTGGTCTCGCCAGAGCTGACTGAGACGGTATTAAGGACCCCCTCTTCTGTTTCAAATTGGTCAGGTAATTTTGCTGAATGCAGACACACTGACTGTGTTGCCCTCATACAGGTAGCATGCAGGTAGGTCTCTCTGGCTTTAAGCTATTTTCATAACATAACAAAAGTTCTGCATTAAACAAACTGTAAGAAACTACATAGTACAAATTATGAAAATAATAGAGATCTGTTCATTATAACTATATCATTATATTCATATCTATTCAATCTATTCTGCAGGATCTCTCAGCGAGAGGCTTTCACGGTGTGGGCAAGCAGCCAGGCTCTCTGATGTGATGCAGATGTTGCCCCGGCCTTAACCTCCTGCCCATATATTGGCGGGGCCAAAATGGCACAGGTGCTACACCACCTTCAGTCTTGGGCAGCCTGGAGCTGCACTGTGCAGGATATGAACGGTGCCAGCTCTCCTCCTTCGCTTTCCTCACTTTTTTCATTATCATGAAACTCTCCCCTGATTGCTACAAATCATACACCGCCATCCCTCTGATGATGCTAAACTAGTGTGCTTGTTCTTTATTTTCTCCACCCTCCCCCCACGCTGTCTCTCCTATAAAAAAACTATTAATTCTCTGCCATCGTGAAGTGTTTTCCAGTGCTATTTCCTGGCCTGGTGCCTGTGCCTTGCTCTCTCTCTCTTGGCTGGGTTTGTCTGGTTGACTGCTCCACAGGAACAGACTGGCACTCTCGCTGAGGGCTCCAGGGTCTGCAAACACAATCCACTAAACACGTCTCTGTGTGAGAAGCAGCACTTATTCTTAAATATGAAGTACAACTCCTAAATTCAACACACAGGGTTCATTATATATAATAATATTATACTTTCTAATGTGCCAATATTATTTTCAATAATCATATTCTGTATTATTAGTATTTCTGGTATTAATTTTGGTATTAGTGGTATAATTAAAAGCCGTGCATTTCCGTTCTTGCTATTATTATATAAAATACAATGCATGGATGCATGCTTAAACACATACAAACTGTATACCGCTGGCTGACAAACTGGCACATGTAGTACAAATACACTACCCATAAATATGCATACAGTATACACTACATATTAAAATCACAGAGTGACAGTATAGAGAACAAATTGATTCTGATGGTTGAGGGACTTCAGTTCCCAACACATTCACTCACAGGGCAAACAAACATCTGTTACATTTGTAAGGCCTATGGCCCTCTAACCCACTGATGTTGAACCAAGCTTGCACATATGCCAGAGAAACAAATGAGGTCTCTCTCTCCTCCACTGAAGATGAAACACTGCATCACCAAAGCATGTGCATTTGTCTAATCAAGCTTTCTGCCTGTGGCAACACTGAATGTAAATGAATAGGCGTTTGTGTGTGCGCGCCAGCCTCTATTTCTGTTCAGACTGCCTGGTGTTTGATGATGAACTGGTGCGGTGAACATCAGACAGAAGGGGGCACTAGTGCTCCAGTGTTGCTCTCCTCCCCCCATGGAGCCCTCTCTTCCTCAGAACTCCTCACAATGGGGATCTGCCTGAGGGGGGAAATGTTGCTTTTTTAGGTCTGTGAGCCCATATCCCTTAATCCCCAGCCATGATTGACAATCATGATTTAGGGTATATGGTGTCCCATTCTAATCCACGAGCAATGATTTCATTTGCATACCTTCCATACGTGGCCTCATTTTGGAGGAAACGGCTGCCTTTGTAAGTGATACAGAAAGAGAGAGGGAGAAAGCTGAAGAGAGTGAGTGCAAGATAGAGAATAAGGAGGAGAAAGAGAATGGATGGGGGAATGTTTGTGTTTTTTCTTCTTCTTTTTTGCCAGAGGAGAGATGATAGCAGCTTCGATGCCTAACCAAACCCTTCCGCATATATATATGTCTCTCCTCTGCAGTACTTTCCCCTGACACACAATTGCTCACATACACACACACACAATGCATGTGTATTTTCAAACTCTCAAGCACAGTCACCGAAATATTCAGAAATGTAAAGATGTACAAAAACGAGGCGAGAACACAGAGGAACACACAGAGATGCTCCCTCACACGATGCAAAACTAAATTGCTATTTGCTCATTTTATAACCAAGTCAGGCTTAATTATAATCATGGGAGTTTGGGAGTTACCATATAATCTCTAGAAGGTATTAAGAATTACCCAGAGCACACCACAGTGAAAAGGAAACAAATACAAATACGTACAATTATTTCCCAGTCATAACACCCAGGGGAGTCTGAATCAAATAATGCTCAGTGTTTGGGATGCCCACAGAGACCATTCATCCTCGCTTTTATCTACTGAGGAAGTGGAATACAAGTAAAACACTGTATAAAAGGTCAAAGGGGTCACGTCTAAAGGCAAGGTAAAGGTACAAATTATAATGATATAGATGATGCATTAATTTATCCTCAGATATAGTCTAACACTGAATATTCATTTTTATTTTTAGTATTTCATAATGATTTGCATTGGTTATAATTAATTACATGTCTTTTAGACTTGCGGATAATTTAAAGTAATACAGTTGTATCATTTTATCTGTCATTTAATTAAAGTATATAAATACTAAAAATGAATTGGGAATAATACTATTACTGGTAATTATAGCTCAGATTTTTCTGTTGCAAAAAATCTGAACCAATTATTTGATTCAAAATTTAAAAAAAAATCCATTTCCTAGATGCAAGGAATGAGTTAATGCTACAATTACTACTAATAAATAATAATATAATTTGAATATTATTTTTGCAAGTAGCAAATGAATTAGACCTTTAGTATACATCCAAAATAAATGTACTGAATATATATATATAAGTGTATAAAACAGTGCACAAATATATAAATTATTTCAACTTGATAAAATGGTACAACCAAACCAAAATATTTGTGTTAATATGTTATTATTATGTGATATATAGTGTAAATGAAAAGCCAGGTGACACAGTATCTATATATGTTACACGACACATGAAAGTGAAAAGCAGAAAATGGGGTTAAATCTTATGATTTAACAACGCACTGCATTAAATGTACACATTTACATGCACACGTCGATTCACACTTAAAATATTCTGATAACAACGCTGTCATTTCCAAAACAAATGTCAAATATCCTCTCCCATATTTATCTGATTTTTGACTCCCCGAGGCAACGCTACCAAGGTTATGCTCACAACGGAAGGAAGAGATAGTGAGGGATCCTCTTCCCCCTAAGTAATCACCACCACCACATATTGCACCATCCATCCATTCATTCCTCCTCCTCTCCTCTCTGACTGACTGAGCCTGGCCAGGTTCCTATGACAGAGGACTCCCCTTTGGAACAATACCAGTCTGATAATCTCCTCTTATCTCCAGTGTGTTTAGTACCTGGTTAACAGGCTGTCTGCGTGATGGGTGTCTCTCCACGCCTCCGCCATGAGGGAATGATCATGTCATCATGTACCTGAAAAAAGCAGTGGAGTACTCTATTGAATGAAGGCTACAGTAGAGCAGAGCAGGAAAGGATAGAGGGAAAACAATACAATTAAACAAGGACAATTTGATCTTGTATTTTTTTTCAGATTTTGGAGCCACACAAAAACAAATAATGTCAGAGATTCATTTGGGAATGAA
Organism: Psettodes erumei; assembly: GCA_016785225.1. Taxonomy (NCBI): domain Eukaryota; kingdom Metazoa; phylum Chordata; class Actinopteri; order Pleuronectiformes; family Psettodidae; genus Psettodes; species Psettodes erumei. The sequence continues at coordinate 1,500,496 of JAFBJZ010000383.1, forward strand.
TGCAGGCTGCACCACAAAATGTTTTCTGTTTCTTTGGCAACAAATATAGCATGACAATGAGGGCAGGTGCATAGGCAGAGTTTGTGTGCACTGTCCTGAGTTTTCTCCCCCCTCTGGTCTCACCCAGCCCCGTTCTCATCCAGGATATCAGTGTGGGAGGTGGCGTGAGATTAGGTTTGCCTGAGGGTGCAAGCACTTGAGCATCGCACCCGTCATCCCACCTCCATGGGCCGTCCCACCCTTTCTACAATTAGCACTGTTTACCAGCCCGGCCTAATTGATTCCTTCTCTTTATCTTTTTACCTCCTTAATTTTGTTATTAAGTGTGCGGGAGAGGCGCGAAAGCTCCTCTTTTTCCCCATTTTGAGAAATTATACTCTTGTACTTGATCCAGCTAACAGGATTTTCTTAAATTACTTTATAAAAGACCATCTTTTAACTTTCTTCTTTCTCTCTCTATCCATTCATTAGCAGGTCTGCCTCAAGGCCTGCTCACATCAATTTCTTGGGTTAAAGTTACAAACTTAGGCAGCTCAGCTCGACGCTCACGGTGGTTTGCGGACGAGAGGGGGTGGCTGGGGGGGGGGCGGAAAGGGGACGAATTATTAATTTATGAAGTATTAGAAAAATAAAGAGATTGAATTAAGAGTATTGGTCCTCTGTTATCCAGCATGGCTAGCCTCAGGGACTTACTGTGGTGGAGGACATTATGCAAATGCTCCCCTTCTCTCTCTTGCTCTCTCTCTCTCTCTCATAGCCTGCTATCATCCATGCTCTCCTCCCTCCCTCCCTCTTTCACCCTCTCTCTCTCTCTTTAGCAGTCAATCTCTGCTCTCCTATAATCTTTCCCTCTCTGTTTCTGTCTCTTTAATCTTCATCAGTCAGCAGAGACACAGACGGCGTGGAGAGAGTGTCTCCTGTCGAAATTGCTTCTCTCCTCCTCGCTGTTCTCTCCGCTCTCCAAAGTGTTTGTTCCCAAAATCTCCAAAAGCAGAATTAAAGGTCAGGAGGAGGCATCCTAGACACCCACAGATCCTAATAAAAATCAAGGTTTTAAAAATGCTATAAACCAGACAGAAACCTTAACATTCTCTGTGTCAGCGGTGAGGTGATCTAGAGGAGCTGTGGTCCTGGGTGGTATCATGTCATATCTTATTAAAGATGAGCTCCACCAGTGTTAATTATTCACAATCTGTTTACAGGACTTGAGTAGTGCAAATGCACATGTGAAGAAAAGTTGAATGAAATGTGCATTCATGGTGAGATGACTCAGAATGTGAGATTCTACCCTATCTCAAAATGGTGAGGAATCCTTCAAAAATTTCCTGGATCTGGATACTGATCCGGTATTACTCCAAAAATTGAATGACCTCTCAAGTTGGGCCAAGATACATCTCTGGTGAAGTTTCCATACAAATCCGTCCATCAGTTTTTGCGTAATCCTGCTAACGAACCAACAAACAACAATCAATTACATAATGCTGTTGGTGGAGGTAATAACCACAGTGTCAGTGCACCCAAAAGAATGTGGAAGAAAAAAATATGAAGATGAGAAAATGACTCTTAAACTGCATCATTTTTCACAGAAATGTACAGATCCACAACACACAAAATGATGCTGAACATCTTCTGATTTAAGTAAGGAAGGGTTAAATGCACTCATCATCCATGATCCATAAAAATCCAGATAACGTAATCTGACATGCACAAACTTTGGTCAATATTGATATTTATTCAAGAAGGTTGATGAAGCCCAAGTCTAGTTAATTAAGCCCTAATGGAGAAGGAAGAAGATGAAGAAGGAGCAGGCAAGATGATGAGATGAGGATGACCAATGGAGAGGTGGAGGGGACGAAGAGGAAGAGGAGGAGAAGGAGGAGGGCAGTGAAGCATAGTGTCAGTAACAAGGCCAGTAATCTTACAGCAGGAGGGAGAGAGGTTCCCAGCAGCATCGGTGGCATCCTGCTCCAGTGGCGTTACGCAGCACTAGGGGCAGAACAGACAGGTTTGATGTTAGCAAATATTAGCTTTATGCAGGACGTGGGTGTACTCTCTTTGACACGCTCATTGCATATTCAGAGACAGATGTTACTGAGGAGGAGGAGGGTGGCTGAATAAAAGGCCTGAGATGGCAGAGTTGCTCTCGGAGGAGCAGGTAATTGGCCCCTCGACAGTAGCAGCGACAGGGAGAGGCACTCACACACACACACACACACAGACACACACACACACACACACAAACCCCTCCCCTCGCTCATCCCCTCTGCCTCTCTTCCCAGATCTGATAAAGGTAAACGTGTAGCAAATTTGTCATTTGATGAGGGAGGATTTCCACAAACAGAGCTGACATGATGAGCCTGTGATCTGCCTGTATGAGAGTCAGCAGGGGCCCAGGCAGGCAGAGATCTCAATCCTCCCTCTGCCTCTTCCCCCACTCTCTCGCTCTGTGCCTCTCTCTTCCTCACATACTGTCTCACACACACACACACACACACACACACACACATGCTTGGCAGTGTTCACACTGAGCCTCAGTCTCAGTAATTGCTGCCTGCCATCCATATCTTTCCCCTTCTATGTCTCCGAGTCCCTCACTCTGCTGCTGTCTATCTCTCCTCCTCAGAGACATCCTCCTCTCCCTTTTTCCGTTTCCTCTTTTCTCCATCAAATAAAGGGCCCGGCCCTCGCCTCAGCATCACACTCAATTTCTGACTCTTTCACTTATCTCTGGGCTCCATGCCTGCAGACTGCTCAATTATCCACACTCACCTAGCTTCTACTTCTTCTTCGTCTCACCCATGCAAAGAAATAAAAAAGTCAAATATTTCAATGCCATATTGACAAGTTAAAGGGGTTAATGGTCAAGAGCTCAATCGTAGACATGAGCCAAGTGATACAGTTGCAACACATTCAGTTGATAACAGCCCACCACTGGAATAATACAGGGATTTGTAAGTGGGTTTTTGGGGGGACTGGTATCAGATGGATTCAGAAGGACAAAGTTAAATGAAGTTTAGGCTCCTCAGTCAGAAACCGACCTCCATTACCACAATCTTTCTCACTGCAGTAACCCCCTCCATAGAGATTATGAACACATTCTTTCAAAAATGATCACAAGACTCTTCCCTGAGCATAAAAACAGATCTTCCCCATTCCACCACACCTAATTGCTCTGCACTTCTGCAATCCTCTTCTCGGACACCTACCCCCACCCCTCCATTCCTTTCTACTTTTTCTCTCTTTTCTTTTTCTGGAGTCTTTTCCTCTCCATCTGATCTGAGGAGTCACTGAGTTTGAGCCTTTCCACTCAGAGGTAATGGTCCTGCCTCTGCCTAGTCCCATGACTCTAATCCTAGGACTCGGGACCAGAACTACTGCTCTCCTCCATGCTGCCTGCTCAATGCCCCTCTGTCTCTCTCTCTGAACTGCTTTGGCTGAGGTTAACCCCTTACCACAATTTAAGAATGCATATTGATAATTTAGATCCAGGTGATGGGGATGAAGCAAATTGTATCATAAAATGTATTTTAAACTCTAAAGACTATTAAGGTTTATTATAACAAACAGCATATCACAACCCTCAGTCAAACTGTTTTTTATCCACAACAGTGTCTATTTTTGTAAGGGTCCTCTAACCTTAAGGAAATACTTGTGAGAAACCCAAACCATGATACTTTACTAAACCCAAGCACAGTTTTGTGCCAACACCTAATCAAACCATGGCTGTCCCACAAACATAAGGATTAAGGTTTTATTATTGTCCAGGATTACCAAGATCTGCCTGCCGTTGGTACACTCCTGTGGCTTGTTGAGGGACAAGCGACCTACGTGGTAGTTTAGGTTGCAGGACTTGTTGTTCTAGCGCATTAGACCAATACTTCCCTGGTTCAGGGTTAGAAATAATGGCGAAAATTACGAAATATTATCCAAGTTGTAATAAACTGGAATTATACGTTAATACTCTAACTAGGCCTGGGGCTTGTTCTCCTATGTACATTCTTCTTGTTTATTAAGGCACAGCACCCTGAAACATCATTAGAAAAAAAACTGTGCTGCCTGGGAGAGGTCTTCTGTGGTGGGGAAATGAGGGGGGGCTCAGAGGAGAGCTGAACTTTGTTAATGGAGCGTTTCTCTGTGCAAGTCACTCAGCTTTGAAAGCCAAGCCCCCCGGGTGAGGACTCTGAAGCGCAGGAATCAGACATGCACAATCAGTTCCACTCCTTAAATCTCCTTCAGAATCATATCTATTTGAGCAGCCTTTCCTTAATTTATTTCTCTATCAGTTAGTGGGTTGTGATCTGGCGAAGTGCTTCGGGAATACGAGGCACTGCTGCCGAATGGTGAAATGGAGAAGGTTCCTCTCTTTCTGTTTTCTGCTCCCTCGCTGCTTCCACACACACTCGTACTCCCCTATCTCTCCCCCTGTGCCCTCACCATCCATTTAGGCAGCGCCTCTGACTAATTTGCCCATCACGCTTGCTGTCTGGTCCTTTACGGTTGAAGATGTTTTGACGTGTCTCTCGGCTCGCTCTCTCCATTGGCACTGTCTCCACTATGATTAAGAATATTCTGATAATAAGCAAATGCCAAGAGTCACCGAATAGCTGAGGAATCTGGAGTACCACAGCGTGAGAGAGCGTGTTCCTCTGCATCAGTGGAAAAAATGTTTAGAGTGAGCAGTGCATGCACAGCGTTTTCACTCAAAGGAAATGTAATCCAAACTGCAGAAAGAGAGGGGCTTCTAGAGGGCAGATTCTTTATGCTGAAGATGAAAGAGATGCACGCTCACAATGTTCAATTATACCTCAGATTTCATATTTAGATCAATGACAAATGGAGACCTATCTCTTTAATTACAGGCATTTGTTTATGGGAGTTTGGTTGATTTATAAGTACCTTCATGGATGTGGGTGCCACATGCATGCACCCACGTGGCCTTTTCTACAGGACCTGAGTCTGTGCCTTCTGCCATCCAGCGGCTCACTCCGGAGGTCGCCCTGTTTGACTCTTCCCACAATCCCCTTGGGAAAAAGGGCGTCACACTGACAGGAAGAATGTGCCAGGCCACCACGGCAGCCCCCCTCATAGCCCTCAACCCCCACAACCACCTCCAAACCTCCACCCACTGGCCTCACCAAGTGATTAGTTGGGGATTAAAATATTTGCTGGGCAAATATCTGCTTTGGCTGTCTGACCCAACATCATAGTTCAAAGACATGGGCTTAACCAACTTTTCTCTTTACTTGACAAACCATCAGACATCCCGGACCACACCCAGTACACAGGACATGAATCATTTATAACCTCCGGAGTTCAGTGAAAGAGATGAGAACAATTTTCATTTAATTTTAAGGCTTTTTATTGAAATGGTGTATGTACCTCCCAGGTGTATCCCATATGGAGCTGACACACTGAGAATGCAGGTGAAGTGTTGTGAATCATGTGCGCCACTTAAACCGAGGTAATTACTACAGGGTTTGTGAGACCATAAACATGTATACATGAGGCTCTAAAAGATTAGTTTGTCTCATCTCTTTATTTGCCATTGTACTGCATGGCAAGTGTATGTGCATGACAAAAGACGAGTGTTTTCAAAATATAATGGATGTCATTTAGCATTTGGTCAAGATGAGGAAGACTGATCGTTGTGACTGAGTTTTTCACTGATGTTAAGAAATACACATTAACAGTTGCTAAAACAGAAAGTGTTTTCATGTACTTAAGATGAAAAAGTCTATTCTGTCTCAGGTAACTAAGCCTCAAATTGAACCACTGGAGACACCTTTTTTTTTTTTTTCAAAATTTCCACATAAAGTGCTGAATGCAGGGGAGATGAGGAGAAGTTGCCAAGTACATTATTACCCCTCAGGGCCAAACAACACGCACCCCTGTGGACTTACACCACTCAGCAAATTAAGAGTGGGCTCTGTGGCTGGGGCCGTTCACCTCAGCAGCCTCCACCTCCTTGTCGAACAATACAACCTGCACTACCACCGCAGAGCATTCATCTCAGCACTATGCCCGGTCTTGTTATTCCTTTATTATGAGTCCTGGCCACTAACTCAGGGGGCTAATATTGTTTTGCTTCTGACGGTCATTTGGCACTGAGTATTCTTAATTTCTTGCGCCCCCTCTTTCCATCCCACCTTTCCTTTGTGTCTCCTGAGGGTGGGGGCAGACAAGGCATGTCGGCAAAATGCAAAGGTTTAATTACTTTTTGTTGAATTAATTAAGGAGGAAAAAACATGTTCTTGGGGAACAAAAGTGAGGCTGGCTGGAGGCAGTGGTCGAGAACGGGCGTGGGGCACAGGCAAAGCGTCATAGTAGGCTGGCAGCCTCAGAGGATTTAATTTAGAGTGGGTCTCCTGGAGGGCCCATCCACTGGAGCCATGGGCCCCAAATCGACCACTTCGAGGCTCTTATTGGTACCAAGCTTACAGCTATCCATCATTGTCACACCACCCTCCGAAAACCATGGCGCACTGGGGAGAACCTGCATCAGCACTTGTGGCTCTAGGAATCTAAAAGTCCCAATCTGCAGGGTGGGAGCTTTAAAACCTTACAACACAAACATCTTCGTACGGACAGTTTGTGAAAGTAAACTAATAAAAACTGTGGAAACAATCTTATAAGTGGGGAAAAGTCTAACACTAATTTGTGATGGGACTTTGATGCATAGCCCCGAGCTGCTCTATTGACAGTGCAGAGAGTGAATTCATTGATACATAAAATGTTTGTTTTAGTTTTCACACCCTAAAGGCTGTAGAGTGTGCACTAGGGAAATGTACCCCCAATAAAATCTTAATGTGTTCTGTGACAGTCATCTCACAGATAGGGAGTGAAAAAGAAGTCCTTCTTTCAATTTTACATCAAACAAACAACAACAACACTTTGAAATATGGTTTCTTAGTATTTTTATAGCAATCTCGCAGCTCAGCAGTCAACAATCTGTGAAACATTGGTGTCCAAATTTTGTCTAATTCTGTCTCATGAACAAAACCAGTGCATCCATCTATTTACATTTAGGCCAGCAACTTCTAAAACGTCTTTGGGTTTTAAGGGGTTTTATATTCACGAGAAAGCACCCCCAATCCCTATCCTAACCTATCTGGAAATGGAATTGGAGGTTTCTATATGTTAGAAACATATACTAAATTAACTGTATGTGCAGTAGGGTTGTATTGGTTACACAAATTGTATATTTTATCTAATCTAATCTGATCTGTTTATTGCATAGTACATCAGCCTCACTGTTTGTCTGTTTTAACTGGATCCATTAGCAGATGTGTGCTCCAATGTTCCTCTGCATCCTGATGTCATTTTGGACATGCTAATCTCTCTATGTTTCTGAACATTTCTGAAAATTCATGTCCCTGTTTTGAACCCTTGCCATCTGCCAAACACACCACAGTGTAGATGTCCAATAAAGACATGAACCTAGAGTCTTCCAAGCATACGCGAAGACACTTAGCTTAGTGAGCAAGATGACTACACTGTGTGTTGCAGTGTATTTGTTTTACGTGTGTTTTTGTGCTTGTGGCAAAGGGGGAGGGGAAGACTGTTTGAATACTACATCCCAAAGTGTGCATGACAGAAATATCACCAAATTAGATGTCTCTAATCCCTCGGGAATATGAATTAGCCTGGAATGAATCAGTCCTCAAATGAGTAGGTGTTTTGAGGAAAGACAGGCGCTGATATAACGTACTGAAGCCAGTAAACAACAATCCACAATGAAAATACAAAGAGGGAAGCAAGTGAGGCTGCCAGAGGAAGATGCCAGTAAGATCTGAGACGTTACATTCAGTATCACAAACAATGAGGTAGTGCCATTGTCGGCTGAGGATTTCTCATCTTGTGTTTGTTACCTATTGGCTTAATGCATACAAAACCTAAGGAAACGATGGAAAAGCAGGGATGTTTCTTTCATTTGATTTGTCTTTACAACTAATATGTGTAGTTTCAGTTCCAAAATGACATGACAACAACACCAAATGGTGGTTTGTCTCTTTACGCAGAGATGGAACCTTGTTGGACGAAACAACCTTGTGCTGTTTAAACTCCTTTGATCTTGAGAAGGGGGGAAAATGATTTTGAGTTTTTGGGAGTTTTAGTGGAAGTGGGTTAAAAGGAAATGGTAGATATGTTCACATCATCACTGGCAGTGCATCGGTGATCAAAGCTGCTACTTTTGCAGCCTTTGGGTTTGTCAGTGTGTGCGAGCCAAAGAGCTGGTGCTGAACTAATGCCTACCATCACTGGGGTGTAGAGTTTCTCCTACCGGGTGGCCATGCAGCCCCTTAGCTCTGTGTCGCTCTATGCGTCTGCCCACCCACAGCATGGAGGTGTTCAAAATCTCCATTAGGACAAATCTGCATCTCTCTGGCCCACGGCACCTTCCCTTGCTCCTCTCTCTCCCTCACACGTTAAACGTTCACAGAGATCCACTCCTCCCCTGTGACGGCTGGTAAGTGGTGGTGATGAGTTATCCAGAGTTAGTGCCACCTCTAACGATTATCCTTTTAAGAAGCTTCAAACTGTTTTGGAGGGGTAAACAAAGTGGCATGCAATTCTTTGCCTTTCTTTTCGTCTTCCCCGGCACTAAAGGGACATGCATGACACTTCATGAACACATTCACACTCAGGCATCAAAACAGCAAGGTGTCCGTGCTGAAATACAGAGGGAGCACCCTGCCAAGGTTCTGCAGCCATGCTAATGAATTGCCAATTAAAAGCAGTGTAGCGTAGCCTGTAATCTAAAAGTGTGCACTTTTTTTGAGGCACCATCTTCCCCCTTAATCACACTATCAAGTTGTAAGATCAATAAAGCTTAGTGCTTAAGCTCTGTTTTATTTCAGGGAGGAAAATGGAGGCAGTGTACTCTGTAAATGTTCTTACTGGCACATGTGAATTTCTTTGCACTCAAATTAAGCAGGATTAAGGGGTGTGGGGAGGGTGTGTGTCTGTGTGTGTGTGTGGGGGGGGGGGGCAATGGGCTTCTTCGGACCACAGGCTCATGTGACAATAGTTGAGTTTGGTCAGCCAGACTATCTGTTCAGCAGTGGGCAGACATGGCAGCTGTAAGTTTGCCCTCAGTCAGCACACACAGGGAGCGTCTGACAACAGTGACACACAAATGGGCGGCAAATTAAAGGAAAAACTGATACAAAGTGTCTCAAAGGGTCTTGGCCACTACAAACTGCAACGACAGCTTCTAAAAGTCTGAAGGAGCCTACCCTGATAATCACACCACTCTGCCTTCTCATTCATTTGACCTGATATAGTGCTCATGTTTGCGCACTTCTTATTTTAAGGAGGCATTGTTTTCACTGTTGCTCCTTCAAGTCCCTTTGGGAATCATGTATAATTATTACAGAGATACAAACACAGCTGAGAGGCTGTTCTCATGGACTGTGAATGTACATCACCATATTGAGGAACACATACACAGTGGATGTCCCTATAGGAATATCCTATGATTATATCAGGGATATCAATTATCACAGGAGTTTACAGTGTATTACAGTGAGTATTAGTTATGTATAAAAACTATGCATACCTGTGTCTTACTGAAGCTATGATAAGCCATCATGTATGTTTTTAAAAAATGGGTATGAGTCAGTTTAAAGAATGGTTGGTGTGGGGCAACAGCTTTATATAATAGTCAGCCACATTCAGTGTGACCAAACATTTGCTTGAGGATGCCTATGGGGTGGTGTTGCTTTAACGATGGTGGAGTACTGGGCAACACAACTTGGGGCAGCCAAAACAGATTAAACTCTTCAGCCAAGCCTTGTTATTACGTTCCTTCTCCCTCTTTTTCTGTCTTTCTTTTTCTCACACACACACACACACACACACACACACATAAACACACATCCCTTGCTCATGTTGACCGAGTGCAAATGAAAGCAGGCAGACCCAGAGAAAGGATGAGGCTGCGGCCATAGTGTAAGGAGGGGAGGAGGCCCCAGTGTGCTGAAATAGCTTAGGCTCCAAAAGAAATGAGATCCAGGCACTTATTTGTCAGGGTGTCTGCCTGCTCTTTCCCCGTCTCTGCACCGTGTGAATATGCATGAGGATTTGAGAGGTATAAATAGCGGAGGTGTCCATATTGCCACTGCGTTTTCCATCAGCACAGAGAAAGGCTTTAATGGGCTTATTATGAACCGCATTACATCACCAACGGCCAATTACAAATTCCTTAAGGGAGAAGGAAAGGGAGAGCTTACTCTTGGGCAAAGTTTGTGCAGCTGACAAGTCAAATGGCACCATGATTTTGTTGAAGTGGATGCATTTGTCCCATAGGTATAATGTAATAGCCATAATGTAATACCATCTGGTTGTATAGTAAGATAAGATTATTGCCAAAACTATACACAATGAAATGACAATCCTATGGTCAAGACATTCAGTGGCACTCTAGCACTTCTATCAAAACAGACAACTTCTGCAGCTCTGAGAGGAGTTTGAGAAAATAACCCTGACAGCACCATCAAGGGTAGAGCTATGGAGTTTGAAAGACATGGGCATTTACACTAAGGAGGGTCTAATTAAAGAAAATATCCCGGTGAATTATGGCAAATGTAGGATCTTGTACTTTTGAAGTATAACCAATTACTAGAGACTGATATAGCATATTTAATGGAAGTCCATTAAACCAATGGAATACCTTTACAAGAACCTAACAAAGAATTTGTGACCTGGCACCTCATACTGCATACTGTCAGTTTGCTTTGCGTGAAGCCTAAAGTTGCAGAGACATAACAGCGATGAAAAAAAGAAAAAAGTATTTTGTTGTTACTGATTTTTAAACATGCTTCTGAATACAATCTTTTGCTTATGGTGTTTAAATTTGTTTATCAGCATGCACCCTGGCCCACTTCCACCCATAGTTCCTGTTAGGGATTCACTCAGTCAGACTTCTGCTCCACTTTCTCCACACAGTTCTGTCTTTGACCCACTTTGATTCACTTCCTCAGTCTCCTCAGTGTCCCATTAGAAGCACCTCTGTAAGTGGATATGTTCTGTGGAGGTATCCCTCATGGGGGGAATGAAGAGATGAGCAAGAGGTTGCATCATCAGTGAATAGCAACTACATGGTGAACGATGCATTCAAGAGGAGCATGGAAGGTCAGGAGCAGAAAGCTCCCTGTATGGCTGAAGAGAGCGAGGACAGCCGTGGGAGATTAACATGTGAGATACAGCCAGAGCCAGTGTAGGACAGAAAGAGAGAGTGAGATAAGTTGAGGAGGGTGGGTGAGGAGGAGATGAAGCAGTGATCTCATGATAAGCCTGATAGAAAGAGGGCTCAGAGCTCACTCAGGGAGCAGGTTGAGGGAGGCGCATGGATGCAGCAGACAGCGCATCGAGCACCCCTGCCATCAGCGGGACCCTGACACCGGCCGAGGGCCCGCCACCAGCGGGTAGGTGCCAGTGCAGATGCAGATGAGCGAGCGTTTCAGAGAGAAACAATTGGGCAAGGGGGGCAGCGGGATGGGCATGAGGGGAGGCAGATAGAAGGAGAGAGGGAGCTAGGGAGAGGGTACCATCCCCGCCGCTCTTTATCGCAGCCATTGATCGTGGCGTGTGTGCATTGATCCAAGTCGACCATCTGCTAGAGTTAGATAAGCGTGCGAGGGCCTGGGCATTGTGCTGTCACTCATGGAGTGTGCACTAAGAGAGAGAGAGAATGAGCGAGATAGAGGGAGAGCGAGATAGAGAAAAGGGAGTGGTGATGTTGAGGAAGGAGGGGTGCCGTGGCTGCAGGGAATTATGGGGGCAGGATTAGCCTCCTCACTTGCAGGAAACAGAATTTTAAACGGCTGTCTCCTGGCTCCCTCACACAGACACATACACACACAGCATCCCCACCCCCACCCTGACTCCTCACACACACTCTATTACAGTGAAGTTCATCAGAACTGCTCCGGTGTGTGCGGCGGTTCGTCTCGATGACTTCAGTGGCCTTGAGCTCCAGCCCTCATCTCTCATCAACTACCTTGTGTTAGTGGTTCCAACCATCATAAGAAAGGAAACCCCTCTTCACTGAGATGTCTCAATTCATATTCAAGTCTCATCATCATCATCATCAAAATCGTCATGGTGACTCTTATCAGATGCCTGCACAGTTCAGCTTTCATGTTCCTGCTTTTTGGAGATTTCTGATACGATTTGTTTCCTCGAGATGACTCAAAAGCCTGAATTTGGACAAAACTGCACCTACCACAATTACTGACTACAGCCTGATTACAAATCATTTGCAGTGGTTGTCCAAGTAGGTGAGTGCTATTTAAGGACTCTTAAGTGAGATTTACATTTTCGTGATCATTTTTTGAAAATCACTTTTGATCTGCCAGCAAAAAAGAGTCCTTGGAAGCTACAATCCACACTTTTTTGAGTTGTTCACATTTGGCTGCCTTTTTGTTTTACTGGCTAATCCACTGGGATTTGGAAAGAAACAATATGGTTTATCACAGTCGGCATTTGTGTACAACGGTAAGCCCATGTGCATTCGGCTGAGTGGCACCTGTCCCCTTCCCCCTGGCTTGTAGTCTTTCTAGAAAATGGGAAATACAGAGGATTCGTGAAATATTTCAGTTACCAGGGAGACATATAAAAGAGCAAGTGCGGCAGCATCAGGGCCCGACCTGAGGGGGAGAGTGGCGGCAGAGGGACCGTGTGTTTTGGCAGCGAAGGAGCCCACCATGCCCCCACCCTCGCCCCAGAGCTCACCCTATCTTCTGTGCAACTGTCTTTAAGTCTATTCTGCTCTGTTGTTGCAACTTTTTCTTTGCTCCATTTTCCTCTTTAGAATTTGCACATTGGGGTCCAACGCACAAGACCGCTGCTTTGTGGAAGGGTGGGGGTGTTTTTGATGTGAAGGCGAAAGTGGTATGGAGGGATTAGTGTGGCCGGTTGGATCATCTTACAGCCGCCGACCCCCCCCAGACTCGTGGACAATGGGGATTAAAACTTCTCTTATTCTTCGGCCCCAAACGGCAGGATGACAAAGACAGTATTCCTCTGGGTCTTTTAACACCGGGCTGCACAGCTGAAGTTGCGGACAGGGCGGGGGTTGGGGCCTGGGCAGGGGTCTTATACAGAAAATTAATCCTATGGAATTTTCTCCTCATTGCAAATGGAGATTTGTAGGTTTTGCCTTGCTATCTTGGCCAATCCCACATAACGCATCAGTGTCACTCAATAGAGGATAACAGCATCCGGTGGTGTGAATGTTTATATCTGCGGCACCCAGGGGCCAGACACAGCTGATACGCATCTACATCCATGCAGCAGCACAGCTTCAAAGGCAAGGTGTCAATGGCTCATTTGGAATAGATGTGATAGATTAATTATATTTCACTTATGCCGGCGTCCCACAGCACAGCACCTTGCAAATCACGAAGCCCAGGCAACAGCCACCATGTCCGAGACACTTAATAGGCCTCCATTTCTTCCTCATCATTTCACTTAGCAGTGCAGGACTGTTATTCTCTGCACAGGGGAGTGAAGGTGCTTCTCATCTGAAATTGACCATTAAATGTAATGTTATGTATTGTGCATCTCAGGTCATCACACAGATTGTCTGGATGTCAATCACCTGACTATTATAACCTGCCTGCCTGCTTCGTGACTCCACCACAAGTCAACAAAAGGCTACTTCTAGGTTCAATTATGCCTGGCTCTAAAATCACCCTGCCATTATCTTGTTGTATTGTTGCTGTGTTGTTGCTGGTTGGCTTTATCCCACCAGAGGAAACTCACAATGTCACTCCTTTCTCTTTTACTGATGAACGGGAAAATGTAATGTTGTCTTTTGGGGGTTGACGGCGAGCAATTTCCAACAACAAATGACAAAACTACCCCCTCCTCTGCCTGGGTGTGAGGCAAAATTGTTTCTCTAATAAAAAAAATGCATCTTTTGATTGTGAGGGTGGGGATATTTTAAATGTATGCATATTATCTTTCTCTCTTTCACCCTAGCCCCCCCCCTCTCTCTTTCCTATCACCCCCCCTCTCTCTTACACCCTCTTCTCCTCTCTCTGTCTCTTGCTCTCTCGCTCCCCCTCGCTCTCTTTGCAGTAAATAAAAGATTAAAATGACTGTTCTAAAAACACCGACTGGTCACCAGAAGATAATTGTTTCAGCTTTGTTTACTGTGCGTGAATGTTTTCTCCCTTTTTAGTCCTTTTTTCTTTTTCATTGTGTCCATAATTAAAATTCCTTTATTTTCAAAGTAGTTCTAAAAGAGGCAGCTAAATTGCCTTTTCTGTGTTTACGTTGTCATTGGCCCACTGTCGGGAAGGGTAGAGGAGGGGGAGGATGGGAGACAGCAGCAGTGTCCTTGGGCTGGATGGAAGATCAACTTTTAGTGTATAGTAAATAGGCATATATACTACAAATATGTGAGTGTTGTGTGTCCATGACAGGCATGTAAGTCAGTGTGTTTTTTAAGTACATGTTCATTCAGACAAAATCAGATATTGGAGGCTCAGTTTAATGCTAAGAATATCAAATTTTACACAAGGCTTCTGAATTAAATTTTCACCTTCCTTCTGTGAAGAAGTGCACGCTGGGTAGGCTAATCTAATATCCTCAAATCGGTCATTATACACAATTGAGGTGTTGATGGATCCCAACAACAACAGTATGTAAATGGGAATGAAAATTACATCACAGCCACTCTAACACCTTATAATGAACAATACGTTTCCTCCAAAACACACTGCACAAACACTGACCTGAAACATGCTTATTTGGCACAGGCGGCAGAAATGAATTTCCGGAAGCCTGACTTTCATGCACATTGATGAAGCCGTGGTGCAGCTCCCCTATGCCTCCCACAAACAAAGCTGTGAGCCTATGCCTCCTCCGCCTCCTCCTCAAGCAATGTCAGAACTGAGAACACATTTGACGATCAGGGAACTCATTAGAAAAAGGTGACAATGAGGTTTCACAACTCACAGCCAATTTTGACACTCCCATCTCCCAGAGCATGGCCAGAGAGACTGACGTGGGCTGCCTTTGAATGATGACGAGACACCATGGAGTAAGAGATCGGAGGCCTTTTGCCCCTGGCTCAAAGCAACGCAGGCCAAAATGGACACCACATTATAAGCCCTCATACACAACTCACCAAGAGTTCAGAGATCAGGAATGTTCACGCATACATACACTTCACAAAAATACAGAAACATAAAGACAGGTTCCACCGTATAGTCACAGTCCCCTCACCCCAGCTTGCGGTGCTTTTCCTTCTTCTGCTTAGCCAGGCACCCATAATTGAATCTCAGGTTGGGATTAATTCTAGGAGGTGCACTTGACTCGGTCAAAAACAACTATTACAGAGAGGCAATGTATTTTTTTACAGAGCACTTCACATTGATTAGGCAATGTGCAGCGATGAGAGATGCATTGGATTCTAGATGACTGTCATTTGCATTAAATGAGGGGTTTGCCGCATCCAGGGGAGAAAGGCTGCCTGACACCAAGCGGAACCGACTGAATAGCACTTTCCATAACGCACTGAGAGTGACACACACTCACGCATACATACACACACTCCTGCATGCACAAGCAAAAGCACACACACTGGCTTTGATGCACATTCATATGTTGTATGTCAGCCCCAAGCAGTCGTATGAGTCGTATGGAAAAGAGTCAAAATCACTGAGTTCTGAACTGACTTTGAGGAACACAATTTTTTTAGGACCTACAGAGCACTCCAGAAATTGGTTTAGGCAGGTGGGGTTTACTCAAGGTTTGCAGTGAAAGAACAGTACAAAGCTTGGACATGATCATAGTATCCTGAATTGTAACTCCTCTGTTATCATTCCAAGGATGAGCTCAGTGAAACATGGTGTGATCTCAGGGGAGCTCGTGGTCCAAAGAAAACGATGGTCTGTTTCATTGCAGGGTGAGAGAGGCGAGAAGATGGAAGGGAAAGAAGGGAAGGCAAAGATGGTGGGTGAGGGGCAGGGGTTGGGGACTGAAAAAGGCCCTCTTTCAGTTTTGAATGAGAGCGAGAGAACGTTTTTCTTGCCTCCTCCTGTTGTGCTGTCAAACTCGATCAGCACCGAGGAGCAGTGACGCTGCTCGCCTCCCAGACTCCCCCTCTGCACAATGGAGTCTGCGAGGACCCACCATGCATTTCACATTCAATTTAGCCCTCCCCAGGACATGGCTGTCAGGGTCAGCATCAGCAGTATGAGACAAGACTGGGGGTGGAGGCCAATGTCTTGGACCATGGCAGGTTTCAAGGGGAGGAGGGGTGTAATGACAATGCTGATGTGTTTGGGCTTGTAGTCCAGAGAAGGGGTGCTGGTGTTGGTCAGGTTGGAGGGAGGCTGACGGGGACTGAAGATCCAAAGAGAATGGACAGGAGATTTGCGGTGAAAATGGGGGTGATGGAGGGTGGCCTCTTCGCAATAATAAAAAAGTCCAAAAGAAAGGTCTGGCCAGAGCTTTTATTCGATGGAGCTTATGCTGCTTTCCATGGGGTCCTCAATGGGAGCTGGGAGACTGTTACTTTGCCGAAGCCCATTAGCCAGCATTAGGAGCGTCCACGCACCCGCACAAGGAGATTTGAGACAAACCCTAAACAGCCCACAATAACCACGAGGTACAAGCCTTGAGCCTTAAGACCTCAGCTTGGCCCAAAAGGGCCTTGAATAGACGCGCCCCAAATCATGTTGTTGAACAAATCAGGTATTAAGGAGAGAGGAGTTTGTCTGAATTTACTTTCCCTAAAGACTTTAGTTAAGCTAGTTACTGCGGAGCTTTGGTTAGGCGTCGGTTGCTTGTGTGTGATTGTGCATGTGTGAGGGGCCATCATTCTTCAGACATCTTACACTATGACACCCCCCCCTCCCCGCAACATAAACCCTTCAATCTCTACCCCCTCTTACCCTCACACGTATAAACACAGCCGAACCGAAGCCTAAATTCACCCACTCCAAACAATGGGCTGCTATTGCCAATTAAATGGCATTTGGCGATTCAGGGTGCAAGTTAATGGTATTACTGTTGCAATTCTTCTCCTGAATGGCAAAAAGGATTTCCCTTTCCCCAATAAAGCACTACTCACTGTCTTACCAGCATTACATAGCTTACCTTGGGCTTATGATTCACGGCCTTCCGATTACCATTTGAATATTTCCTTTTTCTGAAGCGCTGGCAGATGTAGTTTTAGGTGCTGCTGGGCCCCCTGCTATTCATGGGTGAGGAGGCCGAGCTGTCGTCACCCATCGCAGGCCTGTCGGTCAAACTGGCCGGTGCCCTTCCACCGCCCATCACTGGACAACCACCCAGGTAGAAATGCTGCACTCTTTGCTCACACTGCTGTCTGGGTTTGTCAGTCAAACCCTATACAAATTTAAAGAATCATGACAAACACTTAAACATGCATCGGAAGCTTTTTGCAAATAATCGTAAACACTTTCAGGTGTGATGGATGCTTTACAACTTGAAGAGTCCTTAACTAAAATTGAGTTGCAACAAGAAAAATTGAGAGACTGTTGGAGGAAAAAGAGGCAGCATTTTCATTCTTCACCAGTGGTTAAAGAAATTGCCTCCGATAGGTCTCCCATCTCTCTTTTTTTCCACATCTCTTGTTTGATCAGAGATCCGGTTTGGCAGGCGCCTTTTCTATGGACAAGACGCTTTGAGAGGAATATGAAAAGGCAGATTTAAAGGTGACGACTGGTCAGAGGGGAAAGAGAGAAAGAGAGAGCCTGGTTATCACAGCTATGCAACTACATTTAGAAAGCCCCCTCCCCATTTCACACTTAGCTGAAATGAACAAGAGAGGAAATGCTGAAATTTAACAAAGCCACAGAGAGAAATGTCTGGTCCTAACAAAGACGAATGAAATTATAAAAGGGCTGAAAAGCTCCAGGGAAATATTTAATGTATTTTTCTACAGCTCTATTCATTCACACAATTATTCTGGTCTGAGTTACATTCTGACAATATTGAAGTGAACCACAAACTTTATGACAGAGCAACCGCAAAACCGGATATACATGTGTGCTGAAATATACTCTCCCCGCTCCAATATGGAACAAAAAATGGAACATTTTGTTTGTAGCCACCAATTAAATAATGATTCCCATTGAAGGAGCAGGGATGATGGTAGGCCATGGACAATACATAGGAAAGGCTTGCAGATCAGTTGAGGGTTTGTTTATAGATTTGGTTCCCACAAGCACTAGAGGGGCTCCCTTAACTTGACAGACCAAACAGATCAGGCAGAGAACAGAGCAGGCCCTGTCAATAGTGAGGATTATGGGAACGGCTGTTTGGCCTCCAACCATTTCGCCCGCCAGAAGACACAAGAGGGCTCCAGTTTGATTCAGTTCCACTCTTATTGTCAAGTGTCTCTGGCTCTAACAGGCCCAGGCACTAGCAGACAGACTGACAGAGATTTGGCCATTGACCTACTGTAGATTGAATTGCCATGATTGAGACTTTTTTTTTTGCATTTTTAAAAGAGAAACATTTGAATTAGTTTATCAGCTATGTGCCGAATTTTTTATTAATTAATAGGTTACTTCATATACAGTGTCATTGACCATAAATGAACTATCATCACACCAACATATATTAACTTCCGTAGATGTAAAGAAATATGTATGCAATCACGCGACCCTCCTTTTAAAACGCCTTCACCCTAATCACCAGTGTGTGCTTTCATGGGCTGCAGAGCGATGGTGCCTCTCCAGCATTGTTCTGTTCCTCTGGGACCTGACTGGTATTGCAATGCAGTTTAAGCCATTTCAGCCACAGCTATGATCTTAATTAGCTACACCTAAAGCCCATCTCTTCCCCAGACAAGTCTAATTAAGCCCAGCGCCTTTCCCCAGCCAGAGCCCCTCTGCTGGCTAAAAGGGAACCCACAGTCTCTTGTCCAAGGATTACAACCTGGGATACATCACAAGTAATCATCTTCCCCCACAGCCCCCCCCAAAACCCTTGGTCACTACCCCCCCCCCCCATCCTTATTTCATGAAAAGCACAATACTATTTCCCCACTAATTTGCTGTGCGTGTATTAAACAGCCTCTTCACCCAAGTCAAAGAGGAGAATCCCTCTTACAGGAGTCTTAATAGGTCTGGGGCAGAGAGGCTAAATGTGTAGCAAAGAGCAGTCGTTCCTTTGAACACGGCAGCAGTCGCTCAAGCTAAACGGCTTGTTATTAGTAGATGGTGTGTGTGGCTTTTCTTCATTAGCTTGAGCAGTGTCTCTTGCCTCTAGCCTGTGAGGCTCCAACTTGGTGTGAATGCACTGAAAAGCGTGCGCTCTTAATTGGATAGTTCCCTTAACCCTGCGAGGATCTTTGATCCTTATTGTAAACTTTCATTGTTGTCCATCAGCCTTACGGCAGCTACTGCGATTGCTTGGTCTCATCTTAGCATCCTAAACTCCTTAGTGTTAGTATCAGCTCAAGCTCTTAGCGCTGGATAAGCCCTTGCTAATGTCATAATGGTGATGATTTGGCTGAGCCCTCCGGCGTTATGTCAATTCAGCCGAGGAAAGTAAGAGCCACAATTAACAGAAATTAGCTAAATGCTGTTGAGTGGTTTTTCCATATTTGAGGGCAGGGCGTTGACCCTAACAACTCCTCGCTGTTGCCAATCAATCATTACTGCTGCAGGCAACTTTGTGATTGTGAGCATCAGGCAGAATCATTCAGTCAATTATTCAAGTAGCTGTTAGCGATAATCTCGGCAGTTTGAATGCTTTTTGCCTAATCATCAATTCGCCATGAACACATGTATGCAAGTATAGACACTTATGTAGACATGTCTTTATATTAATGAATGGTGCACACTGATGTGAATGTCAGTGTAGGAGACACATTAGAAATTCTATTTGATATTAAGTAAAACTGAACATTTAATACTTCAAGGCAAGCTATTTAATTATCGCAGTATTTATAGTTGTGGTATCTAAGGGTAACAGAGAGGAAGGTGTTTTATTAGCTCCACTCACAGTTGAAACAGCTGAAATGACTCTGCGCACTCCCACTTTGAAGTTTCTCAACAGACTTGTGGGTCAGACCTCCTGAGGAGAGAGAAAAACTCAATTCATCAGGGTGCAATAAAAGTGAAAGTAGAATACGCTTCGTGTCCAATCACTGGAGGGGGGCCCGAGGAAGAGCAAGTGTGTGAGGCTGGAAGTGAGAGTGCTGCGGGAAAGATGAAGCAGAGCAGAGGAGAGGAGTGTGCAGGGATCGCCTGCGAGGGGGCCAGGCCTGGGTGGTTCTCACTGAAAGCCTATTTGTGGATGAAAGTGCAGCAGCCCTGGGGTCCACTCGCACAGAAAGACGAGGCCAGTGATTAAGGGGGCACAAGGGCAGGACGGCCCTTTAATTTGGGGCTGCGGAGAGAGTGGGGGGGCCGGCACTGGTGTATCTGTAGCCAGACAATGGCGATTACCTTCCTCTTTATCTGGCGGAGAGGGGGCTTTGAGAGAGCAATCTGAGGAGCGGAGGAAATGGCACGACACAGGATTAGTGGCACAACAGGACGGTAAATTAAATGTTGGAGATGAAAGAATGAGGCTCTGACATGCATCAATAGAGAGCATTTGCTGCATTCTAATAACAGCAGCTGAGGAGAAATACCTGTAGAGATTAGTGTGTGTGCGTGTGCATGTGTGTGTGTGTATGTAAGAGAGAGCATCACAATCATATAAATGACTGCGGACACCTTTGTCATAGTCCCTCAGCAGGGAAGCAAACACAAAAGGTGTGCTTGTGATTGTGAATGTAACCCCACTATAAAGTGAGTGAGTGTGTGTGTGTGTGTGTGTGTGTGTGTGTGTGTGTGTGTGTGTGAAAGAGAGATAGAATTGGTGCCAGTGGGTCATAACAGCACAAACACAATGAATGTATAAATGTTACTGCATTTGAGCTAATCCATGGTGTAGCACCTCTGTCCATCAATTTGTGAAGGAAGAGGGCAAAACTGGTGGATGGTGGACTAATGGATATCTGATACTGAATGGATATCTCCATGACTGTGCCATGAATATGATCTTCATTAAGAATGTTTTTTTTTTACCTCTGAAATCCATTTCCAATCTACTTCCATCACATATATTTACCATTGTCATACCATTTGTGTTACAATTTTTAATTTGCAATTCACAATTTCTTTCACAGGGCCCAATTTTTATGAATCATCTCAGGCTTATATCTCCCTAACTACTCAGGACACATTCTAATTGTGCAAGATTATGAGAACCTCACACCTCACCCTTACATGGTTGTTACTATCAGCTGCTCAAATAACTCGAGATTATACATCACATTCACATGAAATGATGTAATACAGTGCTGTAATTCTGAATTAGTATTCATACAGACATCCAATGCAGATGTCAAATCTAAAAGAATGTTGGATGTACATTGCCATTTCCTGGCTGCCCTCTTTGAATATGTGAGTGTGGGTATGACATTTATGAAGCTGGCACCTATCAATAAAGATGCTGCTGTGAAGCCAGTGCACCTCCAGAGGGATCATCAATAAGTCCCTGTCAACTCCCACATGGCAGCAAACACAGCTAAAGACTCCTACGCAACACTGTGCCTACACTCGGCCCCCAACATTACACAGTAAACCTGCATTTATAGATATCTCAGCATAACTGCTCAAATTAGTTAGTTACAGTGTCAGTGGATAAAAACTGCACCCAAACAAATCTGTATGAGACTTAAAAGTTTTTGCACAAAGTTCTTTCCTTTGTGGCAGACACAGTTTTAGACAGTTACAAACAAAAAGCAATATTCAAACATATTCATGTCATCATTAGTAGAAATCATCACGCACAAACATTCTCATTAGCGTCTAGCACTGTGACTGACAGGTATTACAGATAAGAAGTGAGAAAATCAAAACAGAGATGAATGACATGGTTGCAGAGTCGCGAAGGGAGAGAAAGAGTAGAAACGAAGCGTCTGATGTCTGAGCGACAGTTGACAGGGAGAGAGAGAGCAGGTCCTGAATGCAGGCAGAAATGATTCAATCAAAGAGTAGCTTTATCTAGGTTATTACTACACTGAGGCAGGATGATGAAGAGGAGGTTCGTCTTAATCTTGGCCACAATGGAAGGGAACAAAGGCCTACTTACAAGCACTATCAGCCACAAATATCAAATCAGCTCTGGCTGCACCTAATCCTGCCAGACAGCACTGTTGATTCAGTGAACCTGCGGTCAGAGACATACACAGCCATATGTGCAAAAGAGGTCGACACACACCGACTCACAAACATAAATGTGGTTGTTCATACAGTTCACTTTTCATTAGGTGAGAACTACACCATGATGTCATGTACTATCTTATTTCAAAATGTTACAATTTTGCCTCAAGGCTGCTTAAAATACACAACAGGAGGACCATTTATTGGTCCTCTGAATTAGAACTGATTGTTTCTCATGATCACATATGGCTACACAAGTCTGTAAAAACTCATACTACTATTATACTTCACACTATTCCCTGACAAAAAGGTACTACAAGATTAATGACATATTCTGTGACTTCTGAACTTTAAAGACCTTTATTTTTGGGGCTCCGTCCACAGAAGCATCAGCAGTGGTGGGAACATCCTTGTTCAGGATGGCACTTGGCAGAGGGAAAAGGACACTGGCAACTTCATTATCCCACAATAACAGGCTAATTATTGTGTTTGTTAGCAACAAATCAGAGCACAACAGACTGCATGTCCCCTGTCCTGTTTTGAGCATCTTAATTACTTACCCCCCCAATACACACACAAACACCCATCCCTTTCTCTGTTGCCACTGCTGCTGTTGTTATTTTGCATATAAAAGGCAACAGCTAATTGTGTGGACTATAAATATTCGGCATGCAATTAGCGTCCTGGCCTGCCTCTGCGTTGTGTTATCACCTCGCTGTTTGGTACGTGGTGCAGACCGCACACTCAATTCTCCACATCTAATGGGAGTTTGATAGCAGCACAGAACCTTTGTTTCGAAGAACAAATGACAGCAAGCGCCTCCCTGTTGTCTCACCCCTTCACTTGGCCTTGAGGAAAGTACACATCCACATCGTCACTTGAGAAAGAGAGCAGTAAAAGGTTAATGTCACACAGGTCTTACATGTGGAAGGTATGCTACAGTAGGTTGGGTCATGATGCAGCAACCTTAAAAGACAAAAAGTAACAAAAGACGAAACAAGGTAGACTTTTATTTAATGGTATGAACACAATCAACACTATGGAACGGAAAGTCAGATCTTTAATCTGACTTTCCCTTGTTGTGTGTTGCAAAAAATGAGGAGGTTCACAGAGATCTTGGTAATAACAGAGTCAGCGCTGCTGGAATACTGAAAAGAAAAAAATCCCCAAAGTCTCAGGCTCAAGGAAAAAGTATGAGAAAGACATGAAGAGGAGGGGGCAGGGAAAAAGAGGGGTCCAAACACCAGGGTACACCCACACCCTCCTCCACCTCACCTAAAATCAAAGAAAGCGTGGTCGGGGAGAGCTACAGAGGAGAGACAGTGAGAGTGGATGGGTAAGAGGGCCTTCATGGATGACTGCAGCCCAGTTTGAGCTGCTAAAGTGTAGACATGGCCGTCTTTCATCTCTCTTCAGGGTCACTGTCCATGGAAGGAAGGGTCCTGTCATCCTGCTCTCACTTCCCCACAGTGAGCTTCCCAGCTCCTCAAGACTCCCACCTAACAGAGCCAAGGCACCCCACGACAGCCCAGCAAACACAGCAGGAGCAACATCAGGGCAAATCTGCGAGTTAAGGCATCACATGGTCTGAAGCAAGCCAGAAAGAGGCCAGCTTCACTTTCACATTAAGGCAGGGCATTAAGAAGTTCCTTTTAAGATGAGTCAAAATGTAGAAGAGGTCCGCAGAAGGGCCAAAAAGAATGGGGTAAAAAGGTTGACTTAATGCCACAATAATAATAAGTTAAAATATGAAAGAAAACTCTTGAGACCACTAACTTCCATAGTGGGGGAAACCAAAATGAAGAGAGAAAGAGAGAATACAGCAGGTGGAGATTTCCATGGGTGGGCGGGTAAGATTGACCCCCAATCTGTGTGGAAAGGCTGACTGGAGCCTTGAGGCTCATTAGAGGCAAGATCCTCAGGGCTCCTAATTGGGCCGACCAGGGCCAGGCAGTCTGAGAGAGGGAGAGAGGGGAGTCAGTCTCAAGAACTGGGTTTGGAGAGGAGAGGGGGAGCGTGGAGGGGTGTGGGAGTTAATGGCGAAGGGGGCTTTCCAAGTCACATGAAAGTTTGTGGGGATGAATGTACCATAATTAGATTAATAAGTAGCTTAATTTATCGCAGCAGAGGATATCAGCGGCTCCACATTAGAGGCAGGCCAGAAGATTAGCCTCGATCGGCGTTTCCAAAACACGATTAGCCCCCCAGCACAAAGACCAGGCTCTTTCACAGGTTCCTACCACAAGGGCTGGGATTAGAGAAACATGTTGAATAATCAGCAGTGCCCCCGCATGCTCCTCTCAAGTCTGCACCGCAGCTGGGGGCGCAGTGCAACCTTTTGCCCCCTCCCTGTCCCACTCACAACACTTATCAATTAGACTATTACAGGGCCAATTCAAGTCAAGAGCAGCAACACTAACACCAGGTTTGGCTGCACCACCCAGGTTCAGATACAAATCTTCTGCATGCGTGCTTAATCCACCTGTACCTGCTGAAACACCAATCATCCTTATAATTATATCAAGAAAGTCAATTTATGGGTTGTACTCAACCAATGGCATTCGCCAGTAAATTCAAGCCCCATCAATTAGAATCTCTGTGTGTGTATGGCCACTAAGTCATCTGGATATCCCAAGAGCCCCTGGTGACACACAGCTTCATGGCTAATTGATTGTCCTTCCAATCTCCTCTAGAATGCCAATAAAGACCTCAGCATATGTTCGCTCCAGTCCCAGCCACCAGCCACATGCATCATGAATGCAGCGCTCTTACTAAGCTTTAGATCCCTTGATCCTCTACATCCTCCACATCCGGCCTCTTGTTTGACAAAAAAAAGTGGATGAAAAAAACTGATGGGCCTAGAGCCAAGATCTTTGCAGAGTAACCCATGTATAGTAGAGAGGTTGCAGCTGTTTGTCATCCCCTGATAAGGCACTCAAGCAATATCTCCTGGATTTATAACATGGGCAAGAGTCCACTGTGGCCCGCAGGAACATTTCAACATTTTTAAAAGCGGTGACACTTGACTATTCTTACTGTCCTTATTTGCAAAAGAGGAATCAAAGGGAACACAAGAGAGGGTGTAGCACAGCAGAGGAGTTTGCCACTCCTGCTGCACAAATGCTGTTCTTCTCAGAGTCATGAGACTGGTAAGATACCTGGCAGAATTTAATGCTAAATCAACAAGAGACTGTGCGAACATCCAGTCACGAATACAGACCCTCTTCACCTAAGCATGTTTATAAATCACTCACTTGTCACCACCCTGTCAGGAAGACGAGTCCTGTTTACCCTTGAAAAACCGGCAACTTTTACATTTCCCAGCTGCTGCGCCACCACCGCAGGCCAATTATCCTGTGTGACTATGCAGCGCCATGCATTGGTGATAATGTGCGCAGTGTCAACACATCCCTTAGACCGAGCTCGCTAGCAGGTTGGGCTGGCCTTGACGCGCCCCAGCCCACCCTGGCACACAGGCCACTAAAGCAGGGCTCACCTGTGTTAGCCGAGCTGGAGGGAGTCTGTCAATGGATCTGTGTGTAAGAGTGTGTGAATTTTAGTTATAGTTGTTTGGTGTAGAGATCTGAGCAGATCACATCAACTCCCAACCATCCGACACAGAGTGTGTTTGGAAGCTGCATATCACCCATTCATTTCAGAGGTGTTTTTTTGTTGTAAAATTTTAAACAGTTTTAAGATTTTTACTTTTCCACAATTAAAACATACTGAAACTGGAAAATGGTGCTGCTTTAAAACATATAGACCAACTGTATTTTGCCTTTGTTTCTGTAAATAAAAGTCTTTGTTGAAAGTGCAATCTCAGCAGTTTCTTATCCGAAGTCACTCTTTGACTAAACCTTTAATGCTCCAAGCTCTTTATTCCACACTACTTGAATCAGTGCTTAAAGCAGCAATCAAGCTTAGTTTGACTTTTCTTAAATTGGTAACCCCCACCCCCCAACCCTTTGAAATCCGTCAGTCATCAGATTGTCATATTCACATGGTGGCTTGAGTAAAGGAGAGGTCTTACCTAGTCTGAGCTTGAGCTTCACCTGAGAAGAAGAGACAAAAGTCACCAAGTGAAAGGTAAAAAGCAGTTTACAATAGGCTATGTGCCGTGGAGGGAAAGCAAGCACTCCATTATCAACCGACTGTTATTAAACTGTCAGTAACTTTTAATCCTACTTTAACTGTGATTGAAAATGGGGGAAAAAAACCTTCAGATGGGAATAAAGAAGTATCTACAAGTTAGTATTGATAATGTACCAAGCCTTTATGGACCCAGGCTGTTGCCAGCTTCACCAGTGGTCAGCCAGCTCTCTCCAAAACCTCACCCCAGTATCACGGCCCAGCACTCCCTGCACTCTGCTTGTTAGATAGCAGCTGCTGCGCTCTTTCCTGGTGAAGCAATGTCTGTTGCTGAACAAACGAGGGAAAAAAACAAACAAACCCTGGGCTTGATCAGGCCATGTGCAGCGCGCGGCGTGTTGCGCGCCCTGCTCCGCTCCGCTAGCTACCCCGGCAGCTAGCCTTCGCCACGCACCAAATTAGAAACCCTCGCCATCAGGCAGACAGCTGGCAGCCTTCCCCCGGGAATGCCAATTAAGTTTGTAAAACATTTAGACAACAAAACTGTACAAGAGAAAAACATCCCATGGAGGCAGTCGTCCCCACAACTCCCAACAGTCCTCACCATGACCCGCTGCCACCCCTACTCCCCCCTCCATCTGCAGCAGCCTCAGGAAACACCAGCTTAGAGCATACGCAGGCCACAGAGAACGGCAAATATGCTCACAGAAATACATGAATACCAAATCAAAGCCATTGATTTTCTCATGCTAATGTGTTGTTATAGCAAATTAAGAGTTGATGTTTTATTAATAAGTTGGAGCCTACTTCATCAGATAAAGATTGGCAGCAGAGTCATCTCCTAAAGTCACATATTAATGAACAGTGAACAATAAATGCTGTGGTTTTGACACAGTTACTCATTGGGATAGTTTCAGTAGAGGAGAATGGGCAACCATTGTTGGCTTCTTATGCCACACACAGTGTTGTGACAAACTCAAGCCTAAAGTGCAGCTTGAAAACTTCAGCACTATGCCTGATCAAGTGTCCAAAATGGTAACCTGAGTTTGTGGCCTAGGGAGGAAAAAAAGCTGGGTAGGGATTAGAATAATACCTAAGTAGCTTTCTGAAAATTGAACCCTTGAGTAGGAAAGGAATATGGTGGCCTTAGGCAAAGAGTGTGACCCACGCTCTCTTGCTGAATACTCGTGCTAAGACTTGTTGTTTGTTCATCCAGGCAGCCCACTCCACAGTTGTTTCAGTTTGACACACCAGGAAGTGACAGACAGAGTGACAGCGTGAGTAACTAATTGAGACGGGATGCAAAAAAAAAATCCTCTGAGCCTTAAGTAAATGGAAGTGGGAGAATGCCCTCGTCTCCCAGCCCCACTCCACACGCACACACAGAGCACTATCCCTGCTTAGGGCATCTCTATCAATGTTAATTAGCTGAGCAATGATTAAAATGGAAGCCAAATGAAGTTAGCTATTTCATGTAATCAGTGTTTCCTTTGAAAGATTATTCATTATGTCAATAAAACTCTGTTTGAATTCCTTTAAGACAACATTGTTACAGCAGAAGCGGAGAGGTGACGGATCTGAAAGACTGAAAATGAAGAGGAGACACAGCTATGAAGAATGTAGCCTGCAAATTATCAAGCTCCCCACACAGGCCCCAATTTGCTCTTCATTGACAGAGATTTTCTTTCATCTCTTTCATTTGAACTAAAATGCTCTTCTTCAGTTTCCTCTCTAACACTGATTCATAAATGTCCACACAAGGGAAGTTCTTGTGGCTCCATTACATCCATGTTTTGTTTTGGCTTTTTCTGCTGCATGTGGTCTATAATTTGTCACCCAGACATAAATTCAGATTCACACAATTACAACTGCAGCAAAACCACTATTCCAGCTTTATGATAAATCTCAACTTGTTAGAAAAATCAATACTTATCACTTAGGAGGCGGGAACATATATATGAACCAGCATTATGTTTCCTTAAGGTAAAGTGAAGGCTAACTGTGGCGAAGAACAGTTTGATGCAGCATTAATAGATTTATTCCACGTAAGGGGACAATGAAACAAGCTCTAAACCTAACACTGAAACATTATCTCCTGATAAAGTGAACATGGTGGAAAACAGTTGAGTTGGGGAATAACGCAGGACCTCTAACATGGGGGTAAAGAAGATGTAACCCAGAAGGGAGGGGAAAGTGAGTTTAAATACACTGGACGGGCAAGAGATACAGGCGCAGCACATTAGTGCAGGGCAGGTAATCCCAAGAGAGGGAAACCTGACAGGGATCAAAAACAAGACAAGATAAATGTTACCAAAATAAAAGAGGAACACCAAATAAACCATGGATGACAAGAAACATAATTCAAGTAACTTGACGGGGCCTGACAAGCAGCTTTAAGGGTAAAATAATGTCCACAAACAATGCATATCCCTTGTGGTTATGATTGCCATCAAGGTAGCTTATCGCTTATCGCTTGAAAAATAATTATGCACTTCCAATATCAGCTTCCTAACTTTAGCAGCTGCATTAGATCTGCTGAAGATGACGCTAAAGCATCAGCCTTTTACCTCTAAAGCAATGAAGAATGTATATTATGGAGTGGAGCAAAACTTTGTCCACTGGAGGCAGCGCAGCACACAGACTCTGAATCTAACTGCATTTCAGATCTCTGTCTTGTAAATCAAGAACAGTAAAGTGTTGCCACTGTCAGCATCTGATTTTCTCCTCCTCGTCCTCCTCTCTCTCATCATCACTGCTATCAGATGACCTCTGCTTCGCAAATGGCACAAGAGCAGATGCTGACAGCTTCATAATTCTCCTGACAAACAACTCAGTAAATGATCACTTTGCTGCCGTGTTAACTGCCAGACTTGGATGTAAAGCACTCAGACCCAGGAATGAAGCCAGAATTTAATTTCAGCTGACCGTGTGCTCCATCTACTCTAGATATACTTTTATTAAGAAATGAAAGCTGGTAATTTTAGATAGAAGCAGTGTAAATGCACAGGCTGCTAATGGAGTTCCATTTTAGAGAGGGCCTTTTCCTCATTGGGCTTTTAGGATCTAATCTAGTGTATTGTCAGGACGGTCAGGGTGTATAATCATCCTTAACCTTCATTATCAGTGCCATAACCCCTTCTCTTTCCTTGCCTCCCCCTCCAAACAATTTAAACATGATTTTAACATAATAACGGGACTTTCAGCATCCTAGTCAGTGCACCTTCTACCAGAATCACCACAACTAATGGGATCTAATCTATACAATAAGAGACATTAATATATATGCAAATCAGCTGAGACTACATCTCTCGCAGGAAGAGATAGACCGAGTTGGCATACACTTGTATCATTTCTGTCATGTGTCTCTTAGTTGTTAATTACTGTGAGCATTCCTAAAATGCAAATATGTGGTTCGGAAAAATTCCACAGCACACATGTATTCTTAAGTAATAATGTTCAGAAAAGAAAAAGCCCCCCCTCCTTGAAGGTCCAGCAGTGTTGAGGGGTGGTGGGGGGTGGTGGGGGGTGGTGGTGGTGGGGGGGGGATTTGAGGGACTGGGGGTTGAGGGTTGCAGGTCGGCTGTTCAAAGCCACTCTGTGCATTGTTGGGTAGTAAGGGATTAGGTCTCTCCAGGCTGCAGAATTTGCTTTCTAATTAAAAGGGATAAGATGTAGAAAAATAGTGAGGGGCATTACTACTGTAGAAAGGAAGGGGGTGGAAAGCAGAGAAAATGCTGAAAGGAGGGGATAGAAGTTTGTAGTGTCACCACTGGTGTTTGATCACAAGACTAAGCAAGAGTTACCAACCTCTTGTTCTGACTCTCCCTGCCCATTTTTCCCCTTCTGCGCTCCAGCGCCGGCCTCTGCTGTTTCATTAACCCACACACTTTGAACCGCAAAACAAAGACAAAATAGTCATGTTATTTTTCCTTTTCAATGTGATGTGGGTAAACATGAACTGTC
Source organism: Psettodes erumei (assembly GCA_016785225.1). Lineage (NCBI taxonomy): Eukaryota > Metazoa > Chordata > Actinopteri > Pleuronectiformes > Psettodidae > Psettodes > Psettodes erumei. Next base: position 1,530,756 of record JAFBJZ010000383.1, read on the forward strand.
AGGCTGCAGAAAGCACATTAGTCTGTAGTTTCCATTCCAACCACCTCGTGCTCGTAACATTGAAAACCTTCTGTGGTTCAATTAAACATCAGTGAGTCCGTGATCCGGTTAGTTACCATAACGAATATAGAGAGTTGACAGAAAGGACAACTAACTATAGCACTGTATGTAGTGCCATATACAGAACCCAGAAAAATCCAGCCAGCTAGCTTAGCTGAGAACAAACACTGGAAACAATGGCACCTGTGATTACTCCTGTGACACGTTTTATCTAGTTTGTTCAACTGAAGTGTAAAAAAAACAATTCCCAGAAGCAGTCTGACACGTAACCCTGCCAAAAAAGGAGGTTTTCATTTTTACACTTTGACTTGTGTACAGAATAAACAAGCAGCATTCTGTGTGCATTCTTCTTTCAGTCTTTTTGCTAAACTAAGCTAACGGGCTGCGTCTACATATTAAGCCTTTGTTTTAATAAGTTGAGGACATTGTTCTATATATTCTCGGTGCAATGTTGGTAGCTTTATTAAGGCAAGACTTTTACTTTTAAGAGTTTTTATACTGTGACATTGCTAATTTTACTACAGTAAAAAACCTGAACACTACAGATCTCCAGTGAAGATTATTGATTTGAAGTGAAGCATCTCAGAATATTGAAACACTTAATTTGAGCCACTTAACTGTATAATGCTGAACCCAGGGGGGCTGGTCTGTGACCCAGCATGTGTTTTTATTTAACCCTTTGCTCCAGTGTCCATCCCTCCTTCAGCCAGAGTGCTGCTGTTTTGTTACCTTGTCCTCCGGCAGGGGTCCAGCTCTCCCCAGGCACCTTACAAACGAACCCTGAGTTTTAAGCACACACAGGGGCCCGATTCTTTTCCCTTCAGCCATCGGAGGTTAACGACATGCCAACGACATACCGGTGGAGAACAAGACCTCCTCCTCACTCCCCTCCTCTCTTGGCCAACCCTCTTACCAGCACACATGCATTGGGGGTTTTGTGGTTGTTCTGCACCATGCAGCACAAGCCCCTCTAAAACCTACAAGCCCTGGAAACTCCATCTCAAACAGAGCTCATTTCTGGGTAGTGTCTGGTTGCTGAAGCACCCCCAACACCACCGCCACTACCTCCTCTATTTTTTACCAAGCCCCATGAAGCTCTCACCTTTTACTCCCAGGCAATCCGATCCTATTTGGAGTGTGTGACGAGGGCCATTCTCCATCACCTCACTGATCAAGAGCCCCCCAGCCCCCATCCCCTCCACCCCCCCATATGGGATGAGCAGGTACAGATTTGAGAAGAGGGAGTGGGGCATGTAGTGAAAGAATCTGCAGTGAGCCAAGGAGAAGATTAAACGGTGGCTAACCGTCAGTAACTCCTCTCCCCCCGTCCCTCCCTCTTGCCTCAACACTCCCAACTACTTCACTGGTGTCCTGAGGGTGAGTACCAGGGGGAGGGAGGGGAGGGAAGAAAGCAGGGGGAGGCCGGTGGCACAGTGGTGGCTGAGCCATCTTGTCATCATAGCAGGACAAGCACATTCAACCGTGTCCTCTGTACCCTCCCATCTTATTCCAGGCACTGTATTGCCCTCTGCTGAAATACATCAAAACCCCTGTCTTGGCCCCTGCCCCCCACCCCCTCCTTGTTAGAAGAGTGCTCTCCACTGGTGTCTTTTCTTTTTTAAAGGGCAGAGATGAGTCCTGGGCTCTGCAGTCTTTCCAGGCTTCCAAATTAATTTGCGTCTGGGCAACAACATAAGCAGCACGGGGCTATTTGATGAGAGTGTAAGGCAATGACATGCACTGGCAGTCATGCCTTGATCTCTTGCTTTCTTCCCTTGTCACTTTCCACCTCACCTTAATGCCAGATTCATGCCAGCCTCATCCACATGGGTGGCACATAAGCCAAGACTTGTGTTTCTAAGAGGAGTAATAAACTGCTGTACTCTGAGAAAACACTTCAAATCTCGGCTTTTGTGCATGTGTCAAATATCCTCCTTAATGTAAGCTTAAATTACCAAACCGCTAAAACTGCCAGAATCCCAAAAAACCAAAACAAAAGAACACACCAGTCGTAAACTGTATTGTCCTCGCAGTGAATGAAATGAGGATGCGCTCCATTGAGCAATTTCTTGAAAATCCCTCTGCTAATTTTCTGATCAATACCTCAAGAACAGATCAATTTCATAATAATAAACACGCTAAGGACATCTACAAAACAGCATTCCTTTAGTTTGATAAATGTCAAAGTGAACTTAATGCAATTTGACATGCATTTGAAGTGGTGATCCAAAAAGGGAACCACAGTTAATGCCTAATTAGCGTCCCTAAATAATAAAGCAACTTAGACTAATAATTATTGCATGTACCCATTCTACCAGTTGCACTGACAATTAACCTTTCTCAACTGGTGATTCGCAATTTGAGTAAATCCTGTTATCAGCAAATATAACACATGGCACACACACACACACACACACATTTCAAACACCACTCAAGGAAATCAGTGCAGTGTTTACGGTAGGAAAGCAGAACAACAAAACAAACAGCAGATATCCACTTTCAGTAAACACCACCCAACCACTTATACAGTATCTTCCCAGTGGCTTAGAGTGGGTGGGGAATCAACTTTAGGTGGCTGCTGTGAATGTCATTGAACTACTTGTGTTTATGCAGGCTTAATATTGCCACGACAAGGTCTCTTTAAACACAAAGCATTCGCTTCTGAATGTATCAGGTCAATTTTGCCTGAAGGTATTGTTTTATAAATGACTGTAGCCATCAAGAGGCTGACAATTAAAATTTTACAGCCTGAAGAGAGGTGGAAGAATTTAAGAAGCGTGGAGCAGCAATGGAGAACCTCACAAGTGAAGTGTGGCCATCTCTGGTGCTGCTGACTGCTGTTCAAACAACAAACGCTGCCCCAAGTCTCTGATATTGGATCACTGGAGCCAAAAACACAACTGCCCAGGGACAAAATAAAGGTGAAAGATTCAGGATTGAAGCCTTCTCCCAAAATGTCTTTCCCTCATCCCAATTCGGCAGCACTTGGCTTGTTGCCCACTCACATTGTGTGGACGGCCCTGCCACTGTTGCCATGGGGATGTGTGGACCTGAGAGGGCCCTGAAGGCAGAATGGCCTGGTGGTGAGGTGGGGGTTATCATCAGCAGCAGACTCTGCTGGGCCCCCATCCAGAGGCCTGGGTGCAGGAGGAGTTGCGAGGCAGCGGAAGCCACCCCCCACCCCCCTCTGCAGGGTGGATGATGCTCTCTGCCTCCCCGGTTGATGCTGCTGCTGTTTCGATCCCAGCAGAGGCTCCGAGATGGGACGCAGTCATGCAGGGCTCCAGCCTGTCCACTGGGGGTCGGCTGCCTGACTCCCATAAGCCTGGGCCAGACGGGGTGGGCTGAGGTGGGAAGGGGCCAGGCGAGGCGAGCTGGACTGTGGCCCAGTGCGGTGACTGCCTGTCTGCCCAGGCGCTGGGCCACGCTGCCACTCCTCCCTGGGCTCGTGCCCCTGCACTTGGATTTCAAAGGGATGTGACAGGGGGACTGGCTTTCCCTCTCCATTGCAGGATCCCTGCCCCACCAACAGCCCCCACCCCCCCAAACAGCTTTCAGCCCCCACTCTCCCCCAGCCCCCAAATGCCCCTTGAACAGCTTTTCTGTTTCAGCCATGAACCCAGGCTCCCTCTCACACTGTGCCATTCCCACCACTGCTGCCTCACATTTGGGAGGAGAAGGGGGAGGTTGTGCTGCTACACTGCACCCATCTGCCCCATGTCTTTCCATGCTGTGGCCCATGATGCTGCAGCATGGCTCTCTGGGCGCCGTAAAGACTTTGGCAAGTACACCGGGCCTTCAGGAACCCCTCCCCTTGTACGCTCCCCTGTCCGCCACATGCACACACTGATGCACACCATCTGATTTAAAATGTACTTACACAAAAACAAGTGCATGTGATGCATGCTCATGTACTGGGGAGACAGATGGTGTTTAATACAGACGGATGATTTCGACTGTAAGTAGAAAAAAATTAAATTCTTAAATGCTCAAAATTGTTCTACCTACCTTTGCTATACCCACACAACCCCACGTCATCTGAGAAAGATCTGAGTCAGATGCGGTGCCACTGTGTCTGTGTGGCAACCAGCTCATTCAGCAACTGGCCCATCATCAGTAAGCATCCTACAAAACCAAAATGACACTGACAGGCTGTGTTTCAATTGGCTGAGATCTCCTTTTCTCTCTCTCTCTTTCTCTGTCTAGGTTTCTCTCTTCATCGCTCCCCGCATGGCATTTCTCTGGCAGGTCCTCCACTGAAATTCCTCCCCTCCCGGTCTCGGCATTCCCGCAGCCAGCCTCCCTGCCTGGGCAGAGCGGAGTGGCTGGGGCCGGGCGGGACGGCGCGCTCCCCCCAAGCTGGTCCCAAGCTACGGCTACAGCCCACACCACATTCCTCCAGCCACTGACCAGTCCCCTCAGCAACCAGGAGAGAGGTGAAAAGAGGCTCAGCAGCAGTGTGTTTTATAGCATCTGTTGGAGACATGACTGTAATACCAAAAAAAAGTACATGAAATACCTTGGAGGAAACAGCTTTTGTTCATCAACATGCTCTTCACTGTGTTCTGATCACTTTTGTGAATTGTTCTCTGATCATCTTGAATGATCAACTTCTTTGTATTTTCTCTACAAAGGTTCAGTTCAGTGAAAAAGCCTCCTCAGTGTCTCCTTGATGCTCAACAAAGAACAGACAGAAACCTGATGGTTTTTTCAGCACATCAACAAAATATGCTCTCCTACTCATCCCGGTCCTTCACACACATGTGATGGTGTGCACATCACAGTCTGTCAGTCCAAAGCTGCTCCTGAACAGCTCAAGTAGCAGTAGGACAGGAGCCGGACGGTCCCCTCCTCCGCTCCCCTCCTACTTCTCCCCCCAAGCTGAGCCAGGCACTGTGTTTACTCTCCTAATTACAGGGGAGGGGCCGGCTGACAGGCGAGCCATCACAGATTCCCCACAGGCCCATGGCTGGGAACACTACAAACACCCGCTGCTGTCTCCCAAATGTGACGGCAACGTCCAATTGTCGCTGGGGAGCCTTCACTGGCAAAACCCAAGGGCCCAAAAAGAGATATTAAAGACATGAGAGGAATTGGCAGAGTTGGCACTAACAGGGGGTATGCTTGAGAAGTCGAAGTGGGGAGCTGGGGGCATCGCCAAAGTGTCATTCAAAGCAAAGTGGGGTTTGGACAGGGCACAAACTCTGATTTACACACACATACACACACAACATTGCTCTTGCTCTTATCGAGCTAAGGCGGGAGAGGTACAAGGACCAGACAAGAAATCCAACCAGTGGAGCCACCAAACCATAAGATGAACAACGTTGGTAAAGACACTTAGTCCACTCTTGAATATTACTGTCTCTGTTCCAAAATTAATGGACTATACAATGTCCGAACTATCTACTGTGAACATGCTGCATTCACTTGTTTAGTCACTTGTCACTCAGATGTTTATAACTTAAACCTTGACCTCGGAAGGCTGTTTTCAAATTCATTTGCTAAATGGGAAATATTCCTCTGTGCTTGCCTTAAATCTGGGTTACCGATTTTGTGAAATCACAACGTGTCTCGAAGACGGTCACAGTCCAATGTGCAACTTCCAGCACAAATATACTGAGAATGGACTCTTCAGTCAAGCTGGAGACATATTTTATTGAGGGGTTAAAAATTTGAAATTCGTAACATTTTGATTCGTTTTTTTTATCTAGGATTTTCAATATGGGAAGGAGAAAAGATGTATTTTTTAAATAATATTTTAACAAGGTGCTTGAACTTTAAAAAATACAAACTATTACTCAAGTATATTTATACATCACAAAACATGTCTGGAGGGGGATTTTAAAATCAGACTAATTAAACCTGCATATTACTTACAATACTATGTAACAAGTAAAAAAATCTAATAACTACTACTTCTTCACATTAATGCAATGTATGAAGCACTTTATGGGGCATGAGGGAGAAATGAAAACAGTTTATTAATCTATGACTGGGGTTTTGCTAAAATACACACTTTTAATAAACTGCACCTTCACTTTGTGTGTGAGTTTGTGTGTGTGTGTGTATGTACACTAACCCTCCTCTCAGGGAGGTATAATCCACTAGAGGTTATAATGCTCCAGTGCTGTTGGGGGGTCTGAGAGAATCCCTCTGGAAGCATGGTGGCTGACCCTATCACATATTCAGGTCAAATAAACAAAGCAGCGCTGAGAGAAAGGTTAAAATGGTGGAATCGTCTGTTCACTGGCTCTCCAAAACCAACGGCTCAGACCGTCCCGTTGTTCCCCGTCAGCAACACACACACCTCAACCCCGAGAGGCAAGACAAGAAAACCATTTGATAAATCATGAATAGTCACAGTTGTGCAAGTGCTGTGACCATTTCCAAAATTTATTATGGGGATTACACACAAAATCACACAATGTAACATTTTCAAATGTGTTATGAATGCTTCCCAGAATCCAATTCAAATCCTAGGTTACCAAATAAGCCTGAACAAATCCCCCTACATTGAGTTCTTCCTCCTTTGAAGACTTGAGAGGTCCAGTCTGCAGGGCAGGTTTTACCACGGCATGCAGACACCTCAGCACACAGAGGAGAAGGCTAGGTGAAGGGAGAGTGGGAGAAGGAGAACAGAGTGGTGGTTTGACAACGTTATCAACATGCATGTCTTCATTTGCAAACTGATCTTTAAAGAATTGTGAAACAGGAATGTATTCACAAATAATCTTGGTTTAGTTCTTTGGGAATGACACTAAAATATAATATTAATTAATATATCAAGTTCTAAAATGAGCCCATTCACTACAGCTGGTGATATGTCCTTGTAGAAGAAGGAAGATCTATCCAGACTGTATGGGGACATGTTCTTCACACTCTTCATCCAGTCAGCGTTAACCTTGAGGCAGCAGAGTCTTCTTCCTGCCTCATATTTGTCCTTGTCCGTTCTCTGCCAGTCTTGACTTTGCCTTGCTCATTGATGATCTGAAGGCGAGTGTGTTTAATTGCATCCGTTTGTTTGTTGGACGAACTCCTGCGCAAACACAACACAAACAATTAAAGCACTAATTAAAAGGCATGTCATATTAATGGCAAGAGCAAACTTGGCAAACACGCACACACAGCCACAGCATTACGGAGGCACCACATTAATTCCGCCATCAGCACACCTTCTCACAATAAAAGTACGGCCTCGAGATGAGAATACGGACCAATTCAGAAGGATAAGCATTTTCTATCATCACTTCAAGGAGAACTTTAAACAACATCTACATTTCTAACAGTGTTGCAGAGATAAATTCTAAGATGCAGAGTTCCTGGGAGCCTCTGTGTCAGTAAACTCTTCCCAAACTGACACTGAATGGGGGGTTTCTCCCCCTTTAATCCCCGAGGAGGGCTCTGAATGTGTTTTGATGACCTTTGGGGTCAGTTACATGTTACATTACACAAAGGTTTAGCTCCTTGGTAATAACAGAACAGCGTGGGGAAAGCCCTCAGTTTAGACATCTTGCTTGCTACGCAGTACAGTGCACCTTTTTTTTTGTAGAGAAGAAGCAGCACCAAAGTATCCATCAAACCTGTCTGGCTAATTAAAATACAGTGTGTGATTATCCTACTTCAGCTCATCTCTCTTTCTCTCACTGTCGCCCTCACATACTGTGTTTTATTTAACACAGTTATTATTGTAGATGTAAACCCAGTTATTTTTTTTAAATCAACTTCACATAGAGCTGTACACATGTTCCCAAAACAATTATTCAGGAATGTTAAATCTGTTTTTATCAAATATGTGTAACAGTTCATATTTTGTATGTATGTTGGAAATATGTGTTTCAAAAGTGGCTGGAGTTAAATAAACACATTTTACAGCTAAGAGTTATAATATTGACAATAACTTTGTGGTTGATAAATGGATAAAAAAAAGTTAAACAAAACTGAACTGGAAAATATGATTAAAGTGACTTTTGGTTGTTGTTTACTGGGAAAAGGCAATGAGGTAAATTTAAATCCCAAATGCAGAAGAAAAAGCGTTTTCTTGACATTACAGATTATCTGCATTTCTATATAAATTGGCTTTATTGGATTTGATCCCTTTTTTTAAAGCTCAGAATGAATTCCACCAACACATTCCCCATATTCAGCCATGCGAATATCAAACACGGAGGAAAAGTGGCAGGAGAGAGGAGAGGGAAACTGCCTGGAAGATGTATGTATGTAAATATGTAAATATGCAGCTTTAAATTCAGATGATTAACTAAAAACATCCGTGGTTTCTCTTTGCAAAAGAGCCAACATTTCAAAATCTCATGATGCTGTATTTTTATTTGTTCTATTTAATTTCTATAATTTGTTGATGTTTTTTTTTTCTTTAAGGCTGGATAAGACAGGGAGAGAAGGGGGCAGCCTGTCTATTAATTATCCAATCTGAACATGTGATTTTATTCTTTTCAAGGCTATCAGACAAAGGTTAAACATCCAGGCCTGTTCACTTTTTTAAAAGATGTATAGGCTACGCATTAGCTGGTAGAAATCACAGGTTGGAGCAGGCCCTGGTGAAATCCTCACCCTCAGGTTGAGTGTAGCAGAGGCGGAGATAAAAGCCGTCCTCGTCAATTAGCCGGGAGTCAGTGGGAGCGCTGCTCGCCAGAGGCGTTTAACTCCTTCTCCCTTTAAACGTCCTTTTAAGATACAAAGTCCCTGCGGAGGGCCTGGCTTTACAATTTAATAAATTATTTAGCAATTTAAACGGTGAGATCCTTCAGATAAACAGCGTCAGACGTCACGATTTTGCACGCAGCATTTTTTAAAGTCTCGCGTTAAGGCGCATTACCATGCAGCTGCTAAAAATGAGGGACTACTCACTTTTTATTATTTTTTTCAGCAGCAAGCTGTTAACCTCAGATGTGATTAAAAATGTCTTACAGGCCCGGCCTGTTAGGGTGTGCATGCTGATACAATATGAAAAGGTTTATAGGTGTCTGAAGGTTTTCAATTTACACGATTTCTGTAAGGAGCCTGGTGGAGCAACGCGTGAGAACTACACCGTGACGTCTGTGGTGGACATTACAGCGACAAGAGTGGAAAATCCGTAACACGTGATTCTCACAACCGATATGAAATATGACATGAAATGACACGACATATTATATTGGTCTATCTGTAAAGAGAAATAAACATTTTTAAAAAGTAATACCTGAATTTGTTGCAGCTCATTCCCTCCAAACAGGCAGACTCCAGGAAAACTTTTGCTCTATCAGATCTCAGGTCGGTTGTTAAAAGAAATCCAGGGGTTATTCCACGCAACCGCTTCCTCTGATCAAACCCTGTCAAAAAAAGAGATGTCACTGACTTTGTAAAGTTGATGCAGTGGATCTCAGCGGGCTGAGTGAAAGCCAGTTTCCTCCAGCTGCAGCTGTCACACCGCACCTTTTGACTCCGGCCTCATCCGAGCCACAGAGAGAGGCAAATGACGATTCATAAAAACCCACGGTCTGCCTGTGTTTATAAATCTAAATCAATATTCAAATCTGTCTGGAGTGAGCGGGTGTGTCCGTGCAAGCGCGCAATGTGTGTATGTGTGTGTATGCGACTGTGTGTAAGTGTGTGTGTGTGTGTGTGTGTGTGTGTGAGAGAGAGAGAGAGAGAGAGAGAGAGAGAGAAAGAGAGAGAGAGAGTGTGTGTAGGTGTTCCACAAAGCCTCTTAAGATGATACATTTACCAAGCCGTGACAAAAACCCCCGGCATATTATTTTGAGATGGGCACGCAGGTTCAAAATTCAAGTGACGTGGAGGAGGCTTATTTGTCCCTTGCAGCTTGTAGGTCCTCCAGAAAATATAAGATACCACACAAACGGTTTAAATTTAATAAGGATACAAACAACAATAACAACAACTGTTATTATTATTATTATGATTATGATTATTATTAGTAGTATTGTTATCATTATTACTATGCAATGTTGAATGTTACAAGACACAACCTATGAAAATGCACTATTTTTTACTACTATCAGTTCTAAAATAAAACAGGCCTACCTTCATATCTTGAGGTCTTTTTTTAATCTCCTTTCACTTGCAGAAACAGTTTCAGTTGAAATAAGTCAAAGTCCCAAACTGCACAAGAGGCCTATACCTGGAGGGTTATTTCCCCGCATCCATCCTCCTCGCTGGGTGCACATGCACACTGCAGGTCTGGTGCCTGCAAATCCACGCCTGCTTGGTTTCTCTCGGTGGAAATTCCCCTGCACATATTCTGGGTGATTTTTTTGCCGGTGCAGGCCTGCAGCAGGCTGATGGGAGAGAGACTGGCTGGCTCTGTGGATGGGAGGACAGTTTTAAGGAAATAAGTCGCTCTAAATCCCCCTTTTTTGCGACGCGCTGGAATGTGAGAGGACGGTGCAGCCTTCACATGGAGAGTCCTGCTTTCTCAGTCCAGGCGGGTATTTTCCCTCCCCTGTCTTTTTGGTTTATATTTTCAACTTCCCCTTCTAACTCTTCATGTTATTGTTGTTGAGATACCTCACGAAGTAAATGTGCAATTGTTGTACGTGCTTTGACATCTTTCATTTATCTGGAAGTTTTAATGTTAGTGTATTAAACCTTATTTTTAGTTACAGAAAAATATGATGTTTTTAGGAGGAGCATAGAAGATATATGTGACGCAATGGTTTTCTTCAAAAACTATATGCCACTGATATACATTACATTTCCAGAAAACTCCTATTTGCACATACTTTCCCTTCCTCACCCACTCAGGTTTTATGTGGTACTTCTCTGTTTAATGACTCCGTTAGATAAAAGCGATGTTTTGTATAAAATGTAACAAAAAGACGAGTAAACTGACTTTAAACTCCACTTCTCGCCATCCAGCGGCATACCGTTTGTTTCTTATCAATTCACCCTCTCTGCGGTGGGATGGGGATGTTGTCAGTCGCCCTCTCGCTGCCATTGGCTGAGGGCTGTGCGTCAAAAAAAAGTAGCTGGAGACATTTGTTTCCCAGAAAAAAAGGGAAAAAAAAACCTCCCCATCAGTGCGAGAGACGGAGACAGAGAGACAGACCTCAGCACGGTCCTGCGGCTCCTATTGGCTGGCAGTTTGTACAAAATCCAACTCAAACCACTTCACTCACTACACACCGACTAAATCCTAAAGGCGTAGCTACATGCAGCCTCCTCCATCACTGCGCCGCTGTCGCACCGCTTCGAAACCTGATGCAGCCACTCGACGTTTAACTTTTACCCGCATTGTTGTCCTGCCTCTGAACACGGCTGCTCCTGCTGCTGGCTGGTTTTGTGTGTTTTTATACGCCAGGACGTTGTTGATCCGAACTGACTCTTATTATTGCTCCTGGAGGAAACCAAGTAGACAAAGAACTTTACACTCGTCGATACTAAGGTAAGTTTTAGGTTAATGTATTATTATTATTATTATTATTATTATTATTATTATTATTATTATTATTATTATTATTATCGTTGTTGTTGCTGTTACAGAATCGAAATAAGTAGTTGCGGTAGAATCCAACAAGTCAAAAAAATGAGAAGCCTTTAGGAAGCCATAGCTAATAAAGTCATATTTAAAAAAGCTTACAGCATCTTGTGTTTACAAGTGTGAGGAAGGCATTTAACTATGTCACTGGTGCGAAAATTAAAGCCACGATGACACTTCAGAAACACCAGTGAGAAGGCTTCAGGGATGTTTAGTGGCATCAAACTGCAGATGAGGTTTAAACCGTCTTAAACTCAGCCTGTTGTGTTTGAGCAGAGCGTGTCTCCTCAGCAAAACCATTTTCTTTAAAAGATGGTCATCTATCTGCTAAATTATGTAAATGCACACACAGCATCCAGAAATGATCGTGCCAAACTGATGAAATTACACCATGATAATTCTCGGACTAATTCACAGCTAAATTAAAGCTTTTCTGACATTATTATCGCATTTTTCACAACTGTAGGATTTTGGATGTGTTATTGGGCCACTTTCACACTCTTCCGGACTGAAACCATACCGCAAACCGAGGACATCGAGTCCATGCTCAGTCAGTAAAGTTTCAGTCCAAAAATGACGCCGATTTTTTCCCCCAAACCACACACTTCTCCTCGATGTGAATTTACAAACGAAATAACACCATGAGATAGTTGTGGGGGCGTGAACCCGAGAGCTGCACCAGAATAAAGCAGGAAACGTTGAGGGCTATTATGAAAACATGTTTCGGGGCCTTTTCTCTCCCTCTCTGAATAAATAATTTACAGGACACTAAATCAAAAATCTCGTATTTAATAAACAGAGTGTGTTCAGGCGTCTAAATTGGGCAAGTAGCTCGACTAATTTAACACGTATAAGAATTTCATTTCTCCCCTATAGTTTGAATTTTTATGCAAATTGCTAATGATATTCAGATTTAAATACATACACACCATATATACAATTTATATAATAATAATAATAATAATAATAATAATAATAATAATAAGGATGCAATTCACTCACGTAATCGTGCAGCAGAAATTATTAAAAGAGTCAATGACGTTTGATTTGCAGGGTGATTTCGATGAGCCTGAAGCACTTTGGACTTTATCGATACAAAACTGCAGCGCCAGTTGGATGCCACTCGGATTATCTAGTTAATTCATCAACGGGGGACATTTATCATAATCAATTCTAGGACAGGGTAATTATTATTATTATTGAGCGTCTGTGTGCGACTGGTAGACGGGTCTGTTTTAAGTGTGACAGATTGGGACGAGGGGGTTAAAACCGTTGGATATTGAAGAAAAAATGCAACTAATCAAGACGCACAGTGGGGACAACGGGTGATTGTCACTGAGGTTGATGTGACAGCAATGCAGTCACACGTTTAATAGTCAAAATCCCACAGCACATTTATTTATGTTTAAAGTGGAGAAAAACAATAACGTGCTGAATGAGGAGGCATAAGTTTTTTTTTAATGGATTAGTTTTTTCCTGCATAAACTAATATCGTGTTTTAAAATAAATAAAATAAAAATCCAATGAGTAAACTACCCTGAAAATAAGTGTCGAATTTGTTTTAAAAGGGGCACTTTTTACTATTCAAGATTTCTTAATTAAAGTAGGAAGAGAGGTTTATCAACCTAAATTTTAAAATGAGGTCTGACAGACAGAACAAATTTCCCGCAACAGAGATTGAGTCTCTTCTTTCACAATCCTGAACTTTACAGGACCAAAGAGATGAAGTGTGTCATCTAAATCTCGACATCTCTAATATAGAGCCAAAGAAACAGACTCAAACTGAAAATTAAGTGAAATAGCATTGTGTTGAGTTTGCTAAGGGAGATTTAATGTGTTTAATTCTCAGTTTACAGAGCCTGTTTTTCCGGACATGGCAGATAAAATCCCCATAGTTAACTTTAATGTAAATGGGAACCAGTGAGTTTAAATTAACTTTCAAGTGACTTGTTGCAATTACAGTGCCTGTGTGTTGCTTTTGGTTTGGGGGAGGGGGAGGGGGTGTTAGAGGCGAGGACAGCTGGAGATGTGTTTGGTGCATTTTGGAGAGGGGCTTATTGGGCGACAGTGTCGTGTAAACACATCCAGTGCTGTATCTCTTAAGAAAGGTGCATTTTCATCGATGTCTTCTTCTTCTTCTTTATTTTTTGAACAGGTGTCCGGTATAACACGGACCACACGGCGAACGGAGGACACCAAGTACACCTCGGGAGCTCCATCAATTTTCAAAATTTTCTCCAACTTCAGCCCTCAGACAAACATTAGCATGATGTCGTATCTAAAGCAACCACCTTACACAGTCAATGGCCTCAGCTTAACTACTTCCGGAATGGACCTTTTGCATCCATCGGTGGGCTATCCAGGTTGGTTTTAATTATTTCATTAAAAAAAACAAAAACAAAAAAAAAAACAAGGAGCAATTGCCGATTGCAAATTTATGGCTCGACGCTGAACGCATAGTCGCATTTTGGAGATACAGTACAGACAAGTCACGAATGTCAGTATACTCTTTGGTGAATTAATCGAAAACATTATAATAATTAGTCTATTTACCCAAACCTCCTGTGAAAACGCACACAACTTGGTATGCTCTTGGGAATTTTTATTTTAGATGTGCCTTCCGAATGAATTATTGGCAAACTGTTTTGATTTTTGATCAAACTGCATCAAATCTTAGGTCCATCAGACCATAAAGTAAACGCCAAGTGCTACAATTTGCCAAGGGCGTTTAGGTCCCAAAGGACTCATGCGTAATTGCGCAAACACCAAAAAATATATTATGAGTCACATATCTGCGTTTGATGATTGTTAATCGCTTAATTTTTCTCGGGTAAGTTGATGCATGGATAAACGAATGACATGTTTAATTTGATTTACATTTTCCCCTTACCTCGCAGCAACGCCGCGGAAACAGAGGCGAGAAAGGACTACTTTTACGCGCGCACAGCTCGACGTTTTGGAGGCGTTGTTCGCCAAAACTCGGTATCCGGACATATTCATGCGCGAAGAGGTGGCGCTGAAAATCAATCTACCCGAGTCTCGTGTACAGGTGAGTTGACTCGATGATCTGCAATATTTGAAAAATATCGTATCTCTTTCTTTAAAAAGAAAAATAACTAAAGTATCCCATTATTTTTTAAGAACATTACAGCAAAAGTAGAAATTCGGGTAATTTTGTAATACATTTTTATTAAGTGGAGTTACCTATTATGACAATTAAAAAAAAATGTGGTTGTCATTTGTGGGGATTTAAATATTAAACAAAAATAGAAATGAAACTTCTGAAGTTTATTTTATATCTGAGCTACAGGAACCGCTCATTTTAACCCGTAACTGAAATTGAGCACGTTGTCCTCCTTAAATCTGTCTGCAGATGAACTCCACAAACATCTTGATCTTGAATGAGGACAAATTAAATTAATCATCGTTTTTTCACCTTCTTTGATTTAAAAAGAAAAGGGGCAACGATTTTAAATGGGATTCAGTAGACATAAATATCGACCTGTTTAGATGCGCTGAATAGTGATTGGTTTAAAGATGTAATTAAGGGATTTTTTTAAATAATCTGTACTAATGTTTCTTCCAGGTGTGGTTTAAGAACCGGCGGGCAAAGTGTCGCCAGCAGCAGCAGCAACAACAGAACGGGGGTCAGAACAAGGTGCGACCTGCCAAAAAGAAAAGCTCCCCAACCAGAGAAGTGAGCTCAGAGAGCGGGGCCAGCGGCCAGTTCACGCCCCCCACCAGCACCACCACGGTCCCAGCCATCTCAACAAGCACCGCCCCGGTGTCCATCTGGAGCCCGGCGTCCATATCCCCTCTCTCAGACCCCCTTTCTACCTCCTCCTCCTGCATGCAAAGGTCCTACCCCATGACCTACACCCAGGCCTCAGGCTACAGCCAGGGCTACGCCAGCTCGACGTCCTACTTCGGCGGCATGGACTGCGGTTCTTACCTCACTCCCATGCATCACCAGTTGTCAGGCCCGGGCTCGACACTCAGTCCGATGAGCACGAACGCGGTCACAAGCCATCTGAACCAGTCACCGGCTTCCCTCTCCACCCAGGGCTACGGGACGTCCGGCCTGGGCTTCAACTCCACAGCAGACTGCCTGGATTATAAGGACCAAGCGGCGTCGTGGAAGCTGAACTTCAATGCCGATTGCTTGGATTATAAGGATCAAACATCCTCGTGGAAATTCCAGGTCCTGTGAACAGAGCAGTCAGAGCACAAACAGTGACGATCACATCAGGCACAGTGCTGTCATCCCTCAATAAAACACATCAGACTGGTTAAAATGTGAGCCGGGCTCGGCGAGGCTGGGCTCTCAGGGGCCTCGAGTTTTGTTTTGGTTTTTTTGGCATGATGGTCTTTGGTCGTCCTAGAGGAGAGGTTTAATTTATTTTAGCACTGGCAAAGAGATTTTTCCCCCCTGTTCATTCACAGGTTGTAGCCCCTCATCCATGTCTGTCAGTGTGTGCCTCTATGCGTAAAACAAAAACACCTGTTGAGGACAACACAGAGTGAACTGTGAAAGAAAAAGAACAGCACAGCCACGGAACTAATGTTTATCCAAGAACAAAAAAAGAACAACTCAAGGTCACTCTTGTAGTGAAGTGCTCGGGATGGACAGACCTCCCTTAAGCTTCTCCCACAACGTTGCCGACCTGCTGGCAGAGACACACGATGGATGGTGTGTGGACATGGATGCACTACTTTATTTAAGAAAAAAGTGTTTATAAGGAATCAATATGTAGTTTCTAAGAGACAATCAGTGTGTGTCTTATATAAATGGTACATATGTGTTTTTTTTATCTGTGCTAGCCTTCGAAACTGTGATCTGTTGTATTGTATGCAATTTGTGAGCCCCCCTCGCATCAGACTCTCTGCTCTGATTTTAATAGATTTCTAACTTTTTTTTCGGAACAACGAAAACGATGCTAATGGTTAAATCACCGGCATCACAGAGATACAAGACTTTCCAAGCACACGGTGGTATAGTAATAATCAAGGGTTAGCCATACTGGAAAAGACTCTCGGGCCGCTGAGAGCTCCACACTCGCTCCCTTCCATTGATCTCAACCCACGGTGATTGTGGATCCTTTACTGGCTCCAAAGATGGTGTGACCTCACCGCTGAAAAGACATGAATAAAAAGGTCCTGTGAGCTTACTCTTTCATCAAGAGACGATCTCTGTGTGCGAGCGAGGGTGTGTGTGTGTGTGTGTGTGTGTGTGTGTGTGTGTGCGTGTGTGATTGTCAGCGATAGTCAGGCAACATGTGCAAAACTAACTGTAGCTGCCGTTTTTTTTTTTCTTTTTTACTTGATGCCTTCGGGTTCATAAAATATTACCAAACAAGCCATTTATTTACATCTTAACTGCGGAACTAAATCATCCGGTGACATTAAAAAATGGATAGTTATTTTAGGTTTAAAAAATAAATTGGTAAATTTTAATATGGGAGTTTAAGAAATGCAGTCAGAGATTAAATGGGAACATATTTTGTGGAGTGTAGTTGTTTAAACATGTGTGACACTTAGTATGTATCATTAGCATTTACACCATTTAATCTCACACAAAAATTCAAAAATCAACTATTTTAACACGCGTTCAAATCACACCTGCTCACATCTATTGTTTTGTAATTGTAGTTTTAGGGGATAATGGCCTTTAACCAAAAAAAAGACGAATTTATGCTTATAAAAATGGATTTGGGGTCATACTTTTTTCCCACTGACTCTGCTCGGGCCGTGTTTTTTCGTTCCCGGTTTGCGGTGGTTCGGTTCAGATAGTGTTAACAAAGAGAGTGTTACGGTTTGAGAAAGCAGTGTTTAATCTCTCGGCCTCCAAGAGATGTTAATCCCAATATTTTACCACGGGGGTTGGGGGTTGGTTGGGGGGGTAGTCGTCCCATTCATAGCCTGATCCCCAAATCTGAGCTCTAATATAAAGCCTCGTATTAACAATTAAAAAGCTGTAAACACAGCGACGCCATATTTTATTAATGATTTTGTTTAACTAAATGTTTGTTTAAGTAAATTATAGGCCAATATTATAAGCAAACAATGCATCAGACGGAAAAATACTTGAATCCTTGAATCCCTGAATACTGGACTAAACAAGTAGAAAAATGACAAAATGAACGACAACAAAACAGTAGTAGTCAACAATGTAGCTCATCAATTCTGTAATTATGACTGCTGTTAAATTTTAAAAAGCGCGTCCAGTTGTTAAAGAGGCCAAAAAAAAATCCAGCAGTTATCGCTGAACTCCATAAAAGTTGTGTTCAATTATTATGTGCACTATCAAGTCTGTAGATGACCTTATTTGCATAAGGTTGCAGAACGGTAATTGAGTTGCACTTCAGCTGCAATGAAGTGCAGCGGAGGTGTTATGGCTTCTTACAGTACATTTGAGGAATCGGGAGGCTAAAGCTAGAAGGCTTCTTAAAGGGGAGTTGTTTTTATTTATTGCTTCAACTCTCAAGTCCAACTTGGCGACATGAGACAAAAAAAGTCAGCGCGGCTCTCGGATCTGTAATGAGTCGACATGGCTCGGCAGTGGGCTAATTGTTAGAAGTCCAACATTCAATTAGCATCCTTGACATTGCCAATAATCTCTCTTTCATTGGAGTCTCCGCTAAAGGAGCACACTAATTAAAAGCGTTGCTTGAAATAATCGAAGCGTTAAAGAGAAGAAGAGCGACTTTGATTCTACTCCTTCCTGGACAGAAAAATAGGTGTGTGTGTGTTTTAAGGGGGTTGGATTGTAATTCGTTGAAAGACTTAATTATAGCCTACAATAACCCTGACCCATAACTTTTTCAAGGGTGTAGTAGAAATATTTTATATCCAGATTCTGACTGGTGCATATGTTCTTTTATTTCATGGCTTAAAATATATGTGTATGATAAACAGAAGAAGAATTGAAGAATCAGTTATAATGCCGTGCAATGCAACGACGTTAAGGACATAAACAATGAAACAATTGAACTTGGAAACAATAGGCTGTGCAGAAGCCTGAATATTCATGAGGTGCGTCTCTTCTCGGTGTCAACAACTCCTCGGTCCAGACTGCTGAAATAAAGGAGGGGTTCAAAAATAAAGTGTCTCACGCGTTATGGGTCAGTACAAAACTCCAATTTCTTACCACTGAGAGAGATGCGTTGTGCACCAGCGAAAGACTGAAACGAGAAGGAATCGCAACTAAAGACACAAGTGAGGACGGGCATCACCTCGATTCCGGCAAACGATTATTTTTTAAAATTATCTTTATCTGAATAAATTCGGATGATTGACACGTGACTTAAATTTCCACGAATCATTCCAACACCTCCGTGAAAAATAATTGGACTAATATGGTGATACAAACTTTACAGCTTAATTACATTTAATTTGTACTCTAAACAGTGCACTTACATGGCCCCGATCACTGCTCACTGACACAACCAGTGTCGACTGAAGCACAATGTCTTCGTCCCGCTTGTTATTGTAACCTTGGAGCCTCGTGTCTTCAAAGTGCACAAGTCATGAGGAGGATTAGACATCCGGCCTCCACAATACTTCATACATACAATGACTTTTAATCAAGACCAAAAGCAGCGCTAGGGAGCATATGGGACCAACAGACGCTGCATTAATCCCTCTTGGTTTTTTTGTCTACCAGCGGGCTGCCCGGCGCCCCCTTGTCCCCCTGCTCCGGTTTCTGTCCTGGTCGGTCACAAACACTCGAGTTTTCAGCCTCTGCAAGCATCGGCCTGCGCAAAACCGGCGGTTAAGGCCGCAACGCCAGCAAAGAGGAATGGGTGTCTATTCTCCTGGGCCGATGTGGTCTGATCAGCAATTATGAAAAGGACGCGTGAGTAGTGGAATAAGTCATCTTATTTACAAAATCACACACATACACACACACACACACACACACACACACACACACAGAGATAAACAGCCCATTACTGGATCTGGTGTATATGAGAGCGAGGCTATATGGTTTTCCACATTAAGGGCCTGCAGGTGTTTTTGTTGAAACCAAGCAAATCAAACTACAACCTACTTTTCCTGTTGAACTCCTTGGTGCTTTAAATTAACATTTAAGTATAGTAATTGTGATGAAAAGACAGACGGGGAGAGATTACCAAAACTGCCCAGGAATGTGGGACAGTTTATTAAAATTGCAAAAAGTTAATTGATGTCTCTCAGTTCTATCATTTGGATGGCCAATCGCTTTTAGATTCTATAATGTGTTGGTCTGCATATAGCTGCTTCATATATATATGTACAGTATATGCATGTGTATGTATACATACATTATGCAACCATTGTAATCAAAATTAAAAATAAAAGCAGTAACATAATAATCTGGACAAAATGTGCCAACAACTAATAAAAAACAACAAAAATAAATCTTTTTTAAAGATAATCCAGCAGTATCCCCTTGAAAGTGCTTATCCAGGCTTAGTCAACATTTCCTGAAATTATTTAAGTTTGTGACATCATCAATGAATTTGATAATCTTGTCAAAGATTAAATTAAAAGGGTTTTGTATAGCCCACATAATAACAGATTTAGACGTTTAAAAAAATGAAATCTAAAGAGATTTGAAGTAAGCGCAGTAAAAAGCATGTTATTTTAATTTCTCAGACTGCTCACACAAATCCATGGATTTACAGAGATCCACAACTGATAATGATACTAGCAGCTTGACGAGCTGGAGGTCTGATATAGCAGAGGGCCACACATTCCTTCTACAGCAGCATGAAGCATCGGAGAACCGACGAGTTAACCTAAAAAATAAAAATACTCAAAATACTTCATAGTTCCCTTCATAACCTGCAGTGATTCATTATACTTCTGTCCCATGACTGGACAACTTTTTCCTGGAGGAAACCACATGCATATGTACTCTCCTTGTCGGGACTCTGTTTTTTCATCAGGGGCCTTTGCCTACGTAAGTGCTCTTTACAAGAAATACTGTCTCACCAAATATGCCTAAACATTTGGCTTATGATGTTCATAAGCCCCACAGGACATAGAGGGCTTATCAGTTCATTAGCCACTTGATGGCCTATTTCAAGTTATAGTAGGTGGGAGG
This sequence comes from Psettodes erumei, assembly GCA_016785225.1. Taxonomy (NCBI): domain Eukaryota; kingdom Metazoa; phylum Chordata; class Actinopteri; order Pleuronectiformes; family Psettodidae; genus Psettodes; species Psettodes erumei. Next base: position 1,551,398 of record JAFBJZ010000383.1, read on the forward strand.
AGGGCGATGGATGAGGATACAACCATCCATTACTGAGGCATATTTTGTTAAGCTATTCAGTGGGCAGGGCAAAAAAAAACTCAAACCCATAAGAAGATTACCAGATCTCAGCATATGTTAAAAAAACACATTATTACTATGCTTATGGGTCGAGCTAATACCTAGTTAGTTAAAGCTCACCTAAAGAGGCAGTCCAGTGTCCAGTCTCGAGAATTTATGTTGTATTGTGATGGCTTCAGCGATGCCATCACTCAACTTTTTTTTATGTTAGGACAAGAGCGTTAATGTGCACCACATTACTCTTCAAGATAGTAAAAACATTAAAATGGTGACATTCAGAGGTAAAATACTCAGAGCCTGCAGGTCAAACTCCTTGGATTAAATAGGCCATTAATAAAAATCTCTTTACGAGATAAATGGAAATATTTTCATACTGGATTATGCATCGTCCTAATGGTGATGTCCCCCACAAAGCAGCAATGGTGGAGACCAAAGGGCTGAAATATTAGTCACCCCTAAACATAAATCTACATGGTTCAGTCCATAAAATGCATAGAAAATGCATGTGGTCTGAGGCGAAGGACTGATGAAAATAAACTACTGTAGCACCCATTTGAAATCCCACTGAGTCTAAGCAAAGTGAGGATGTAGGGCATCAAAGGTGATTCAGAAACAATACAGTATATAATACATTTCAGCAGTGGAATTTAACATTTACATAGCAAGCTTTTGATATGCTCCTCTGGCTTAATACTTGCTTTCAACCTAAATTGGGGGAAATAGCAGGAACAACTGACATTTGACATTACATGTAAGCCATGATCAAACTCCATAGTTAATGGCCTGAAACACACCTTTTGATCACAAATAGCTTACAAATTTAATGACTTCATGGTGAACGGCGCCAATGTCTCTCCATTTTTCCCAGTGTTCTCACCACAGGCTACACGGTATATCAAAAAAACAGCGGCAGTATATCTCAAAAGACAGGGGAAAAAAACCCAGTAGTGCAACAGCATAATTTCCTGATTTCACATCAATCCCAGGCCCCATGAACTCAGCAGTGTCAACGGGTTAATTCATAAAAGACAAGTCTTCTCTAAGAGTAATTCACCATAACCACTGACATAATCCACCAATAATGTCTTTCTTTTTCTTTAACATATGTTTGGACTATATTAGTACATTTGTATCCCCTGTTACCACAACTGTAGTTACCATCTCTTTTTCTCACCGGGCCACTGAGCCCACGAGACCCCTCATTACAACAATTAAAACAGATGCATGTGATGAGGCCTTACTGATAAATCTACACCTTTCTAACAAGCACTCTATCTGTTAATCTCCTGCAAACACTGCTCTCTTGTGAGACAGCAAGCCTATAGGAAGAACCAAAAATTAATTATCTGCATCCAACAGATTAGAGCTCGGAGACCCCCACCACCACCGCCGCCGCCCGAGATGGACAGCAGTTAGTTAGACTGCAGTGCGGAGAGGAGAGGGAGAAAAGGCAAATCAGCTCCAGAGGCAGAAATCTCTTCTTTGCTTATTTCAATATTTCATTGAGTGTTATACATCAATGAACTGTTTCAGGGTGTCATCGCGCAAAAAGCTAAGCCTTTTGAATTCATGGCCTTGCGAGTGTATGCCTTCATCCAACGTGCCTTGAATACATGAAAGCAGGCGTCTTCCTCACACAAGTTCAAATCAGCTTGTGAGAACAGCACATCCACACAGAACCGATCCACTTTTCTTCCAGCGGCACAGAAACTTCTCGTTGTGGCTAGATACTGTCTTCCACTGAATGCCTGAAAGAATCACTGAGATTTTTATCAGGTTGGTTATAAATTAAGGTGCTCAAATCCCAGTATCTTTAAGGGTAGGAATGCAGAATTACTTCAATGGAATGATAAGGCACTGACAGAAAGCAAGGTACTGTGATGTGTAGGAGGTATACACTAAGTGGTGTCCCAATTCCACACTATGTACTATGCATTATGTCCTAACGGTCATGTTATACTGTTATTCCCTGCTATGATAAGTCAGGATGTCTGTCCACTTGCAGTATGCACGGTGTCCTCACCTGTCTTTGCTGTTACAGCTTGAGGATCCTGATTAATGACAATCTGATTAATAAAATTAGAACCAAATATCGCTGAATTTGAAAAGTCAAAGCTTTCCAAGGCACGATAAGCCTTTAACGACTGTCTATCAGCAGATGTCAGCCCAGCATGTGGAAAGGCATATTCATACTCATGTCATGTCAACGAACCTGTGGAGCAGCACCATGTTGGTCTACCATTGATCTATTCAGATGAACATCTGATAACCCACAGGTACTCCACTGCTGTTTGTCTGTCCTAAAAATATCTCAGCAAACAACCATTTTGCTTAAGTTTGCACCTGACAGAGATGCAACACAAACACAAAAAGACAGCGCCTGGGGGGTAAAAATCCACTTGAGCATTACATTTTATAGCACACACAAGTTTCTGGTTTGAGCCAGTTGCATGAACACAAACAGTTGCCAGTTGTACAAATGAAGCGTCAGGGCTTGAGAACCACAATGGCCGAAAAAACAAAACTATTCTCTCACCGATGGCTCACCATTTAACATGGCTTAAGGGTCAACAGCCTCTCCTAAGTGAAATCTTCCAAGGATCGTCAAATCTCTCTCTTTCTCCCTATACAGCTAATTTGACAGTCTCAAAATCCCTCTATCCTCTATCATCTGATCAATTTTACCTCTCTTAATCCCCCCTCTCCCCCCTCCACCTGTTAGTCTGGGTTTGCATGCGTGTCTCCCTCTCTCCTGAGAGCATATGGAGCAGGGGCTGACCCAGGGAGTCGTTGAGTGTGGGGACAGATGCAGCCCTCTTCTCCCCCTCCTCCCCCATCCACCCGCCACGACCAGCCCTTCCCTCCTATCCACCTGTTTGGGTCACAGGACAGGGGGGATGAGTGGCTGTGCGCGTGCCACACCAGCGGCTTCGCCACTGCTTTGTTATCCCACCCAAGACAAAGGGGTATTTAGGGAGGCCGGCTGCCTGCCCAGGGGGAACACAATGCCACGAGGCTGGCAGGCCCGCGCACTCGGAGCCGGCGATCACGTGCCCGCTTTATGTGAATGAGCGTCAGGGGGCATCTGTTGTGTGTGTGCGTGTGTCTAACCTGAGATATTATGCCAGACGAAGGGACAGGGAACAAAGAAAACGTGTGTGACAGTGTGCATGTTTGTGCGTGTTAGAGAGAGGCAGAGGGGGGTACTTAAAAAACAATTGCATCTATTATAATTAATGAGGTCTACACTTGAATACATTGTGGTCTTACCAACAACAGGTCAACTTCTGCCGCTAATTGAAATTCATACTGGACTGATTACACACTTTTATGTCATAATGTACGCATTCAAATGATTTTAACATGAAAATGTTGAATATGAAAACCAGTATTCCAGTGAACTATAGTGAACAACAATGCACAGAAAGGCTCAATCCAGACCATAAAAAATTCCCTAAAGAACTCCATTGAAAAAAATCAACATTCTACAACGGTTCAAATCTGTGGTTCAGTTTATGCCTCTCTTACAAAGCAGGTCAAAATCTTTTGACTACCATACTCTCAGTCAGCACTCGCTGGAGTCCTCGCTCACACGTATCGGTTCACAGATCAATGAAATTGATCGGTTCAAACAAGCGGCGATTAGCCGCTGCCATCAGACTCGACAGTCACCGCTGTGCTGCTGTGTGATTTATGAACTCCAGTGGAGAGCAGCATATTGACACAGCAGGGGCACCGGGGTCAGGTCAGCAAAGTTCCCAAGGTCGGGTCAAGTCGAGCCCGTCCGGGCTGTGTGGATCTTGACCTCCGGGGTCAGCGAGAGAAAATGAAGTAACAGCACATGATTAAGACCGTGACAGGGAGACAAGGATGGCGGCTGGTGGTCCCTAACAATGCTGCTATCTCCAGTGGACTATGTGCAGGATGTTTAAAGACAGAAACAAGATCTGAACTGACAACTTCTTCCGCAGAGTCAAGAGAATGAACATGGTGACTGCGACACCATTATTAATGAGGCAAATATCAACAAAAACTCTGCTAACAAAATGTGACTAATAGGAATAAAAGGAGTAAGACCATTTCAGAAAAGCATCTTTTCTAAGTGTTATAATATTTAAGCTATAAAATAACACGTTGTTCCTGGTATTTTGTCCACTTCCCGTATGCCCGACATAAAAAAAAATCATTTATGCGTGTGTATGGTTTGTTTAGTCTAGACAATGTTACATCATTCTGGCAGGGGCGTTTGTATGTTATTGTGTCTATTGAGGCTTACTACAGCGTGTCATGCTCTCTCGACAGGCACGGTTACACATGGCTTGTGGCGCCCTGACCTACAACTCCCCCCTCTTGTTTGTCAGCAGTTGTTTGGCCTACTTTCATAAAGACAAACACAGCCATTTGTTTTGTTTTGCATTTCCATGAAAATGGAATAAACAAATGGCAGCGAGGGGGACAGTTGGAGCAGGTTTTTTTTTTTTTTTTTATGAACGGGCCAGGGGTAAGGCCCAGTGAAACAACCTCCAAGCACTTAATAGTATTTGTAGAAATGACAAAAACACAAACAATAGCAAAAATGTGTAAACATATAAAAGTATACTCTAACAACTGGCAACACCACAGCCAATAAAAGCAAACTGTAAAAAATTTTAAGTCAGCTAAAATAGAACAAAATAAAGCTCAGATTAATTACATACAAGCATTTCTCTAGATACCTCTCGTCATTAGCTTGACATAACATTATTTTTCACCTCAATAGGTCTTTCCTGACCTTCTGGACTCTAACTGAATTGCGAGTCCAGCAGGCCTCAGACTGAGTCGACCCTCCCTCCCCTCCCCTCTCACTACACGGACAGTAAGGATGCTACAGTTCGTTAATGAGTCTGCTCCATGGCTCTTTAAGAGTCCTTAATTAGTGGCACACTGACACTGGCAGGGCCCCGGACTGGGGTGGGGGGGGGGTGGGGGCGCTGGGAAGAAGGGGGAGGCATGCTAGGGGGAAGGGTGTCAAGTCCACAAGCCCACGTTTATACTTTATTTTAACAGTTTATCCTTTCACCCCAAAAAAGAAAAAAAAGTCATCTAACTTATTCTGATTTGTCAATCCACCATTGTGAATCTGAAGAAAGTCAATTGTTTTGACACGAGGAACTCGATCAAACAGAATTGATTAGATCTTTGAAAGGGTGTGACACAGATAGCACTGCGAGGCTATAGGCAATGGACTGTAGCAAACACGTGTGATTGAAAAGCTTTAAATGGGTGTCAAACAAGCAGGGACATAATGTTTGACTTAAATTATCAGGAGTCCCGCAGGAGGCTTCTGGGACCGCTCCCCAGAGCCGAGTGTGTGTGTGGAATACAAACAGGGGATTCACCAGTGACCACTGGGTCAGTGCTGGAAGAGGCACGGGCGCTGGCTGCCCCTGTGGGACTTGGCCACATTCCTGCAGCACGTTTTTTTTAATTTGCTGGACATGACAACCCCCCCATACCCCCACCCCCACCCCCTCTAGCAGGCGATAAGGCGACAGACACCATCTCTAACATGCAGCCACAGTCGCTTTGAATGTGTGTGTGTGTGTTTTTTTTTGGGGGGGGGCTGTTGTAGGGTCCCAGATGGGTTAATGGGGAGTTTAGCATCAGGATTACGATGCAACAGTGTGGCTACGGATTGAGTAGTGATTACCCCAAGCTCACACCGGCTACCCCCTCTACTGCTTACCACTGGGCCAAAAACACTGGCTGTGCTAGTACGTACAAATAAATAAGACAAGGTTTGTCGAAATTTCACAAAATACAATATTATCTCAATAGTCAAAAGTGATTAAAAGCTCCTGCATGTTTTTGACCAAATATTTTTGAAAGGATGTATTGTATACTACACTGAGAGTCGCTGTGACTGATAAAAAACAAAAACAAAACCCAAAACACACACACAATCAAATATGCTCCCTCTCATGGCCATTATTGTAATTTTTAAATTAAGATATATAGTTATAAGAATGATCCTCCTTCTCCTGGGTGTGTTTATGCCAAAAGACAGTATTTTTAAGCCCTTATGTGCTCAATCCTTCTTCCTTATCCATCACCTCTCTCAGTCAGGAACACTCCACCAGGGTGCTAGACTAATCTGTTTGTCAAACGCGTGTCTTGCCTCTGCACCGCACATGACTGCCCCCCCCCCCCACATCGCAGATCCAGATCCAGCCCCAGCACTACCTGCCAGTCCTGCAAGATTGAAATGTTAAGGGCAGGGACAACAGCTCCACTAATTAAATTCCCCAGGTTAATCCCTGCCGATCCCCTCATCGCACTCTTCAACCAGGCCCTGCAAGGAGATAGGGGGCAGAGACTGCGGGGGGGAACCACAAACAAACATTCGGCATGAACAATGCCTGCAAAAAAAAAAAAAAAATCGCAACAAAAAAACAGAGGCCGGGTGTGAAAAGCTGCACAGGGTGCGTTTAACCCAAGAGAACGTGTGGACAAACAAGTGCCTGTGTAAGGCGGGACACAGGCACACAGAAAAGAAAAAGAAAATCAAGGTGCATCATCTTTATCTTTTCAAGAGATGATGATGAGAGGTTTTTTTGGGGTTTTAAAAAAAAAAATATAAAGCTCTTGCAGCTGTTGAAGGTGATCAAAGAACATTCTCAAACAATACAGATTAAAGCTAACCAACAGCTCCCATGTTGACAGCCTACTGCGTGGTGACCGAGTGCTCAACACCAGCCTCAGACCTGCCATCATCTCAGCATGTACACTGACCTTATGTCTGAACCCCTTTGTCACTGTACTACAGAGGAGAGCTGACACGCTGACCAGCGACTAGCAAACTCTGTGACCTTGAATGCATCACAAGAGGCGATACATCCCTCCTTTCCATAACACATGGCCGGGGCGCAGTAATTACCTCCGAAAAGGTCTGAGAAAAAATTACCCTAAGGAGGTTTGTAATGTGTAAGCTATCATACTGTCATGGTACATTTGGGGTGTTAAAATGCCAACATGTAATAATACTGTCCTGAAATATTATAACAATGCTATAACAAAAGATGCATGCTCAAAAACAACAACAGGAAAAAATACTGTATTATCACAATTGATCTTGGGTAGTGGACAGATGTGTTGGGGGCAGGAAAGTAGATTTGAAAGGAAACGAATAGCGCAGGTGCTTTTGTACATAGTGGGTGTGGTGTTGAGGAAGACGCGGGTGTATTACACAGTGTGGGCGTGCTGCGTCACACACACCACGCGCCTGCGTTGTGGCTTCGCTCAGAGGTGTAATGCCTGATTAGGGGATTACAGGAAAGTGCTTCTTTGCAGTTCTGTGAGAAACAATTATTAACATGTTGGTGTCTCTAATCCTGGATAAACACAGCTTTTCAAGAACAACAGCGAGTCTTTCTTCCCCCCTTCTTTTTTTAAAAAATCCGTGTTTAAACCCCGTAGTCACTTGAACTCCAAAGCCTAACTAATACCAGCGGAGGAGACAGGCCAGTCGTGTGGAACACTGTCATTACAGAGGTTGTGCACTTGGTGGAAGACATCGCTGGCCAGCAGGCCTTCACATCAGAGGGGAAATCCAAATTTAGCTTGGGGAGACGAAATCATTGTGTTGAGCACTGCTTGTTGAAAGGGCATTAGACTGAAACATGTTCACAGCCTGTAATCTTTTATTTGTTTGTACACTTGTCTCGTGTAATCTGCTTTCTAGTAATACAGAGACGATTTCCGAAGTCATGCTGGGGATCCGCAGGATAATAATCCAGGTGGAGTAGTATCCCAGACTTAAAGCAGGCTAACACTGCAGTCTATTGAATTTGAACATGTCGACATTTGAGTTAATTGTTCAAGGTGTGGGGCTCTAAGCTTAGAAATGTTAACTGATCCCATACTTGGTTAGTTTAACTGACTGTAATGCCTCTGTGGACGACGGGGCTCCTTCATCACTTTAAGAGGACAGCTGAGATGAATCAAGTCTCAGGCAACAACAGGTTAACGGTGATGGTAAAATCCCACTTTATGCCCATATAACAGCAGGTCACTGAACAGGAAAATTTTCTTCCAACAATCAATTAACGTATAAATAAACAAAAAAAAAAAAAAGGAAACCCTTGTGATTCACGAACTAAGTTCAAGACCGCGCCGGTTGTGTGCAATGAAAGCAGGAAGCAATCAACACTCTGCCGATGCCTGAGCCACCAGCCTACCTGTGCGCACACACACACACACTTGCATGCACACCTACACACACTATCATTTCAGTGTTGCCTGTGGCTCTAAAGTACAGCACATCAAAACAACCTGCAAGTTTCATTTCCGATACCCTTGAACCAGCTGACTGGCCATATTGTCCACGAGCTGACACTTTGAAGAGTACCTCATCTCAGTCGTCTCTCCTGCCGCCGCTCTGTGCGGTCCTGAGAAGAGATGGGTGACGACACAACCACATAATAACATCGGTTCACCTCATACTGAATGTATTATCATGTCATGCTGGTTTATTGAGAAGCCTACCAGTGAGCATCACCCTGGTTCCAACCAACTTGTTTCCACCAAAGAAGGGGGATGGGCGAGCACAGTCCTAAAGGTGTTGGTGCACGATGGTGAGGATGTGTTGTGCCCATCTGGCAGGACAGGGTTTAGCCCTAATCCCAGAGCCCCTCGGCAGGGGAGCCCCAGACTGTTGATCGCTGCCCCCCTGCTGGCTCCCGCAAACTCCTGACCTCCTCGCCACACAAACACACAGACCCCTGTCACAAGAAAACACAACATCTGCACAAGCTGTGGAGTTCTATGCAAATTCAATGCAGGAGTCCTTCATATTCCACAAACCTTTTCTCATCTCTCGAGGTGTGTGTCAATACTGGGTGACGAGCTTTTACGTGCAGCAGGGACATAACAGGCTTAGGTAGCTCCGGCGCACAAAAACAAACAGACACCATGAAAGACGGGAAGGAAGTATGACCCCAAACAACAGGAAAACACAGAAACATATCCACACGCATGCAGAGGGCACAGAGACTTGATTTTGTGAAGCAATATGGAATAACACATTTATCAGACACACAAGTAGAGACCGAGTAAATATACACACACATAATTACAAAAACATAGACAGATAGGCAAACACACAAAGACACCCAGAAGCAGTCACCCAGCCATACACACCACACACCTAACCACCGATAATCCCCTAGACACGGGAACACACACACGCTCACACACACACTCGCAGAGCATCATTATGTTTATCACTGTGAACCAGCCCACCGACACCCATCACTCTAATTCCATTTGTCTGTTTAGATTCGTTTTGCTTTAATCCTCCCTTGTTTGTGCACATCTGCAAGCACTGCAATAGTACAGACACAGCAAGATGAGAGGGAGACAGAGGGAGACAGACAGAGACAGAGAGAGAGAGAGAGAGAGAGAGAGAGAGAGAGAGAGCGAGCTCACAGGGAGCACTCTCCCTCCTGACATCCCGGTCCCTGTAGCTCCGGCAGAAGGGGCAGACAGGCGTATCTCCTTGCCCAGGGAGAAGCTCCCTGTCCCAGCCACGGAGCTGCCGCCAGGCCCGCAGGCCCCTGTAATCACTGCAAACAGTCAAACATCCAGTCACACAGGCTCTTATACCAACACAACATTACAGGCTTTTTACACAGTATTACACCACATCTTATTATCCCATTCAAGTCCCTCTATTAGCTCAATTGGATGGTGGGATTTTCATTTGTAAATTGGGGGATTTTAGATTAGCTTGTCTGTCAGCGATGAAATGCCCCCTGAGACTGTGAATTATGTGACCAATCACATATGAATCAATGCTTACACACGCCATACTGTATGAATGGATGGTGTCAGGAGGGAGAAATGGAACTACTTTAACCTAGATTATGCACTGCATATGTATATACTGGATCACAGATTTTATCAAAGGAGGCGTCGCAGCAGTGGCTGCAGGGTCACAGATTAGATCCACCCCGGACTTCGACTGCTTGTAGCGTGCTAAATAAAGGCATGTGAATTAGCCTTAATGAGTCAACAAAACGTGAAAGAGGCCATTTTTCCTTATAACTGACAATGAGCAGTGTGCTTTAACACAGTTTAATATTCAGGTCTAATAGAGAATTATTAAAGAGATAAATGTGGTGCTGCTGTACACACCTAGCAGCAACATTATGCAGAACTGGTGCCGGTTGGTTGAAAGGAGGCGAATGAATTACCCCTCTTCTTCCCCAGGCCTTCCATTCAGACACGGAGTGAGAGGGAGAGGGAGGAGAGAGAGAGAGAGAGAGAGAGGAAAAAGGCACCCCAAGCTAGTCGAGAGACCCGGCAAATTATGAAAATGCCTCTCTGTGTCCTAAATGGAGGCCGAGCTCTTTAATGTGGCACAAAATTAGAACCTGGGGGAGGAAGTGTGGCCCGCTTGATTGGCGAAACCCCTCCTGGCCCACTACCCTCCTTCCCTCCTTCCTTCCCCACTCTCAAAGCATACAGAGATATTATCCCGTGCCTAGTGGCGCTCTCTTGTATTGGGGAAACCGGAGGACCCCAGAGAGAGCCCAGGGGCGTCCATAAAGGTGCCTAATTTGTCAGTTTACTCCTCAATTATTTAAATAGATCTAAGAAGGGAGCGGAGAATGGGGCTTTTTCTGCCTCTTCGCAGTCAAAGCAGAGAGAGACCTTTCTCCACGGTAGCCATTTTCAATTACGCTCTGCACTGCTGTCTTTGATATACAGAAGTGCCATAGTGGAGAGGGGCTGTATCAAATAAACAAATGTGTGTACACAAGATAACAATGGGAACTTGGGGATAATATTCAGTGTGCTCTGAAGAACCCAAAGTTATTTCCCATTTCACGAATTTCCAGATTAGAGCAAAGTTTTGCATGTGTACACACACTGCGAAGCAATTTCATGTACATTGATCAGTATGTCACGTGCAAACACACGTACATACGTATGAATTTACACATCTATCAGCGAGGATTAAGGTGAGGTTTGGTGAAGGGGATACAGAGCGAAGACCTATTGTTACTAATCCCTCATGCTCTTCCATCCATCCACATTATCACAGTACAACAACACCGCCCCCACACTTTCCTATCATTACCCAACATCCAGAAGGAGCACCAGCTTCTGCTGCCTGGCAATGCCAGTTCTCACCCAGAGAGGCCACTGGAGGTATGCAGGGCCTGGGGCCAGAGATTACTAAACGGTTGAAGATTGATCCTTGAAATGGAGATGTTGCATTTCCCAACCCTCTGACCTGTAATCCCTCACATATCTGCCTGTATTGTTTGGTTTGTTTTAGAGGTTGCGCAGGCTAAGGTGGATGAGGATGCTGTGAAGATGGGGGGGGGCACGCAGGGCCCAAGGGTGACCTTATCTCTTACAGGCATCTGGCAGGAGCAGGTAAAGAGCCCTCTCTTTGACTACATGCTTTGCTGCGGCCGCAATTTGAGATGAATACTCATCGTTGCAAAAACAATCACTTTCGATAAGCTCTATGTCAGCAGCGATGCCAGCGCTGGGTCCAGCAGCCGCACAAAGTCTGGGTGCGCCTACACAAAGACGTGAGCACCAAGACAATGGCACAGTCTGTTAAGTACAGGAAAGACACTCGCAAGCAGGAAAAAAAACCTCCATTTTGATACAATAGACCCGAAGCATCCCAAATACAAACACCAACACAATGAAGGCTGCCACAAACACCTGTACAAATAAAGTCAGTCACCCTGCAAACATAATGTGCCTGCACCGGAGACATACAAACAGTGACCAGCACACACACCGAGAAACACACATCAACAGTGACGGCAAACAAAAACTTGAGACATGTCAGTCATGTCATCATGTCAACACAGACGACTAATGGGCCTAATTCTACCCAATACACATGGACGAATTCACAGGAAAAGATTTTAAGTAGCCAAATTAACGATGGTTTTCAAATATGCTGAGAGAAGTCAAAATTTAGAGATTTTTACAATTAAGGTTGCAATTTTAATTAAGGAGTTACAGTCAACCAAGGGAGAGTTGCACTTTCAGATAAACCCACAACTTTGTGCGCTATAAGAACAAATCCCAAGCTAAAAATATGTGCGGAGTTTGGCATCAGGCATTGCCAACCTTCACAAAGATGGGTGGCACCTCGTAAACATCCTTGAAACAGGTTTCTCATGCTTAGGAAAGGGATCTGCGGGCAAAGTTTTTCAGAGTGTAAGATTCTGCAAAATCTGTGGCCAGCTCAGTATATCATGCCTCTCACACCCTCTATTCTCTTCCCAAACACTAACCAACGCACCACAGCCCTCCGCCTCCCTCCACTCCAAGCTTCCATCCAGCCAGAGAGAGGAGAGGAGATAGGCCCAGTTGCTAAAGCTGTCTTTTCAGCCCCTGCTCCCGCTCGGTCTATCTGAGATACACAGCAAGCGGAGGTGTCGCTTTTCCGCTGGCATTTCGGACAGTATCTACTTATAGACGGGAGAAAAAGAGAAAAGAAAAACAGAAGGGGTATTATCAGGGAGGGATGAGAGCAGCAAAGGCATTTTGTCTTTTTATTCCCCTCCTAAGCCCTGGGCTTTGCTCCCAATCCGATTGGTCGATACGGCCAGGGATGTAAATGAAATGCAAAGAGGAATAAGGCTGGCTTCCCATCTCCAGTGTGTTCCCCCCTAAGTCCCCCGCCCCTTTTTCTGTGTCTCACTCTTTCTTGCTCTCTGGGCTGTTTATGGCGTTGTGTTTCTGTCTCCCCATTCACAGACTTGCTGCTGCTCTCCCCGTTGCCATCTCACCCTCCTCACTCTGCATCGTCCTCCTCTCCCCCTCGCTCCCCTCTCACTGCATCCCTCCCCTCTCCCTGGCTGGGCTCACAGCTCTTATCTCCTCAGACGCCCCACATTCCAGCGTTGCCGTGGCTCCCTGCCTGCATCCCTGGTCACGGCGATTCCATGGGTTCCCACAATCCTCGGCAGCTTGCTGATTTAGGGTGGGCAACTGACTCTCACAGACAGGGGAGAGGAGAGAAACAGAGGGGTTAGGGAGAGACGGGGTGAGAGGGGATGAAAGGCAGTGAGGGTGGGAGACAAGGCAAGGATGACAAAGGGGAGGACAGGAAGAAAGTTGAAGTAAAAAAACAAACACAAGGGTATGAGACAAGGGGCAGCAAGTGAGTGTGATGCAAGCATGAAAACACACATAACATGTTTTGTGAGGTCAAAACAACAGACACTACCAATAGTTGTCACCCAAAAGGCATCCAAAAATGTATTAACATAAACAAAGTTTTTATTGGAATACTTTAATCTGTAGACAGCAGAGTGACAGAGTTCCCTTTTTTATGAGAAACCAAACCATCTGTGCTACAGCAGGTTGAATCTCGTCATCCCGCCAGCTGACAGCCGCTAACCGGGCCTGCAAACAGAGGGGGCAGATTACATTCTGAGAAAACTACACGTGCACTCGCTGCCCTTTGCTTTCCAGTGGTATCTCAGACGGCAGGCTCCTTCAGCAGCGTTTCATGAAGCTTACAGAAATACACTGGTTTGACCTCTGCTTAACAAATTTCATGGCACCGGGCTTATTAACATCAGCGCCAATATTCACAAAAAACCTGTGCGGAACTGAGGTGTCTGATCCAGAGAGCAAGTCAGAGACTCCGGTCCATTCGCTTGCATGCCACACCGCCTTCCAAGCAATCACGATGCTACAAGTCAATTTTCCCGGGAGTTGACGGTCTTGCGTGTTTCGCGTGCTTCTTTGTGCTTCCACGATGATCAAAGCACTTTAGTGTGTTTGTCGACTATGTTTATATGTGGTTCCAGCAGGGGAAAGGGCTTGGATGGAGATTTAAGCGTGTTCACACACGCACACGCAAACACAAATCAACACATGCAAGCATCCACACACAAAAACGCACCTCTAAAAGGGTCCCTGGCATTGTGACATTTCACATTTCATTTAAATCCATGAGGGATTATAGCCCTCTGGTTAGGAAGGAAGGCAGTGGGGAAAAAAAACACTCATCAAATCCATTAGTTTTTAACATTTAAAGGACCATCTAAGATAGAATGATGGATGGACAGAGGGGTGGGTGCGTGGCTGGTGTTGTTGTTGCACAGTGAGGACTCTGTGGCACAGCACAAGTCCGTCCTAGATTAAACAGCTGCTCTAATCCCCCATTTCTGTCCCCAAATTGGGTTTCCCTCAATCTCAGCCCTGCCGTCCTAATGTGAGAAAAAGAGAAGCAGAGCAGTGGCTGAGGCAAAATAATCAGCAGAAGAGGGGGAAAAAACAGAATGAGATGTAACGATAAAGCAATCGAATGGTGAGTTTAGGGGCAGCACGCACGGCTTGATTGGGGTCAGTCAAGGCTTCCTGAAGTCAAGCTCTGTCCTTGGTCAAATGCAAACATTCATTAAATGAAACACGGCTCAGTCCTTTTCACCCCGTCCTCTGTGCAGAGTTCTGTAATTAGAACTCTGGACATACTAGATAACTGGAGACCAGTGCTTCTGCATCAGCACTCCCAAGACCTATTCCAAACTCGTAAGTCCAATTTGGCCAGTTCCGTTAAGCCAAAACATTAATTCGAAGACCACTGCATCGGTCTGTGTCCTCCTGAAGCGAAACCTTGTAGCCACGAGAAGAGGCACATTGGCTCAGGCTCCGTCCCCATTACCTCACACGCTGCCGAGGCTCACAGCACACTCTCAGGGAGCCAGCTCCATGGAGGTCTCCCTGGATCCTGTCACGGAGTTTGCCTCCGGCTCTGGCGGAGCCTGTCTCTCTCTTTGAGCAGGTGAGTAATGGCAGAGCGTATGGCGGGAGCCTGGGGATCTGTGGGCTCCTTCTCTAAGTAGAGACTAAAGTGCTGGGTGCTGCAGGTCAACAGGCTGTCTGGACTGTAGCCCCGGTGACCTGAGCGGAGCAGCCTCTCGCAGGCCAGCGCCAAGTTCTTGTCCCAGTTTGGAGGGTAGTCTGAGTGGGCCTCCACAATCTCCTTATACAGCTGTCCAGAAGACAGACACACACACACACACACACACACACACACACACACACACACACACACACACACAAGTATGCACACAGAGACACGCATAAAAACAGATGTTACCATAAATAACAAAAGTAAAGCCAGTGAATATGTCGCGCTTCGCCTTGTGAGACGCTTATCTGCACCTTTATGGCAGTATTGTTGCGTATTGAGTGCTGAGGTCAGACTCACAGTGTAAGACAGCTCAAAGAGGCGAGCTTCGCCCGCTCCCTGCATCCTTTCTGCCAGGTCAAACAGAAAGAAAGCCGTCTTCATCCTGAAACAAAGCAGGCAGGCTCAGGGCTAAGTGCTGGATGGATGAGCCATGCAGATCCACACTCTCAGACGCACCACTCCAATGGAGTGATTTATGTAGATGCTGCCACCAAATAGAATGTACATGTAGATGCTCTACCACACAAGACCGGTTTATGGAGATGTTCTGGTGAGCTAGTATGCATTTGTGACGCAGCTTTTTTTTTTTTGTTATCTGCAGGCTAAAGTATACAACCTCTCCAAGTAGGAAGACCGAGCATCCGGATAAAAAGTTCAATGTACCTGGCTTGCCACATCTCCTCATTAGCGACACGCTCCCAGGACGCAGGATGGAAACTGTTTTTACACACATGGGGGAAAAAAATTATTTCTTTATCTGAACAGCTTCAGGCTTTCGCTAGTGCACGGTTCCACTAACTATAAATGATTATTTATGTGAATATATTGTTCCACTCAGCTGTGCAGGTTTTGATACACTAAACATCAATGTTTGCTGCAGTCACATTAAATGACTGCGCAACAATACGAGCTAGCACATTAGACATGGAGTAAAACCACATCTCCCTTTTTTCACTTTGTTGACTGTAAACACTTGACCTCTTCTTCAAAAGAATATTTTAGCAGGGTTCCCGAGCTAATATTTGGCTTGTGGGCATCGGCGGACACGCTTGTCGTGAGAGTGCGGGAAATAATGTCACAGTATTCAGCCGTGGATATCTGAGTGAATGAGGGGCTGCTGGCAACAGCAACAGAATACGGAGCTTTGACTAATTCCACTTTTGACACACTTATTGACAAAACGCAATAAGAAACTCATTATTTTTCATCTTCAGTCTCATTTTAAATGGCTGAGGGCCTAATGTCTTGCTCTGGTTGAATTCACAAAGAGCTGGATCACAGCATGGAGAACAGAGGACAACCTCACTGAGGGAAGCTTTGTGTTGTCTGTGGAAGGATAACTGAAGACCACAGAGAGATGAGGGGGTAAGTAGATCTTTTCTGCCGTTGGTGATAAAATATGTGGTGAGGACTAATTTGTTGAGGTTTATTATATTCTCTAAATGAATCTCTCTAGTTTCTTCTGAAGATCATGAGTTGTTTTAAATGCCAAAGGATTTGTTTGTTTTCTTGGCCAACAGTAGGCCTCCAAACAAAAATTACAGTGTGACCCCACTGTACATTGTGCTAATCTTACTCCTTTATATGCCTCTAACTCGCCAGTGGGACAGTCTGTGCAAATCCATACTGTGAAGCCAAGCATTGCTGAAAAACCCATAGAAATTTATTTTTAATTTTAATAAAAGTTTCCAAAGATATCAAATATGTCAGGCTGAACAATTATGTTAGAAGTGTGTATAAAATGATGCAGAAGGCATGTAGAATTTTTCATTTGATAGATCTGTGTAAATATAATATAACCTCAATGAGGAGCTACAAGATGACCTTTTTTTAACCAAAAGGTACTTTGAAGTAGAAAAAGAGGAAAATCATTAGTGGGGTTATGAACTGTTTTGTCTGTGTTTGCACCTGTTGTGTGGCTCGCTCCAGTTGTAGATGTTGCGTGTGCGACGAGCCCATTCTTCGGGGTGAAACTTCCTCTGAGCTGGCACGATGTAGTCACACACACCCAGGGGCCAGCGAGAGAAGCTACGCTCCCAGCTCGGGTCCCCGTCGGGCAGCCCAATGCAAGCAAAGACGTCCCTCCTGAAGAGACGCAGGAACACCGTGTCGACAAATATTTCCTCACATCCCAACACCTCCCGGCTTCCCTCGAGCCTGGTGCTGCTCACCAAAGGCTCACAACCCGAGGGTTAATCCCACAGGTCAGTGTTGCCCCACTGCGAGACAGACATGTTGGCCTGGCAAACACTGCCCCCTGGTGGGCTTGGCATTAACAGGTCTCCTGCCAGCTTCTGGTTCCTTTGAGAGATGGGGGAGCAGCAATAGGTCTCCCAGAGTCTGTTTAACTAAATCAAGTAGATTTTGGAGTTCATCAAACCCCTTTTATGGCTTATCTTCTCCCCACACTCACTGCTGCGTCGACCATCCCACTGATCTCTGGCTCATTAGATCACCCACTTGTTCATCTGGACCATTGATGCCCTCCCAGTTCACTCCCTCTCCATTTCACATCTTTCGATTTATCTTTTCTGACCATCCCTTTATTCCCCTTATTCATTCTTATCTCTCTCGCTCTCTATTCTTTACACTGACTCACTGCGGGTTGTAGGACAGAAACTGCTCCAGACTGAAGGTGTCTTTCTCCTCAGGGTGGACCGGGTCCCACCAGCGGCCGGGGAAATGGACCCCAGGGTGGTGCTGCGCCAGCTTGGCCACGTACCAAGCGTATGTCATCATCTGGAAAGAAGAAAGGGTATCACCAATGTGATTAGCATATAAGAATTAGTTTGTAAAGAAAGTAATTTACTATTTTAGTAGCTTTTAATCTTTATTTAAGGTTACCAGTCTTCAGTTATCAGTTATCAGTCTATCAATTGGAGGTTCTTGTTTTCACCTATTATTTTAATTACTGTTAGTAGATTAAAGGCATTTATGACTGTGATGTTGATAGGATAAATAAACTTAGCCTATAAGAGTCAGTCTGTAATTTACAGTATATGTGCTTTGTATAAATTTGGTATAATACCAGTTTTGATACCACTGATACCATTTTGCCCAGAAATATAATATTCCAGGTAATCCGCCTTTTCTTCACAAATCTATAGTTTTTTTTTTTTTTTAAATAAAGAAAACACCTTTTCTGACACTTATAAACGACACAACTGAAAGAAATTCAAGCAATTTTGTCGTACAAACAATTTCTCAACATATAACATGAAGTTACAATGAACAAACATTTGAAACTATACACACAATATGATAATGTCCATATAAATCTGTGTTTTCTTCTTGATGGCCACTATTTATAATATTTATGTTTATAATACTATTCGATCTTAACTTTTAAGTGTTTTTAATAAGACTAAAGACAACTTCAATAAGAACTGTTCTTGAGTCAACACAGACAAGACACGGGAGAAATCAAAGCTCTGACCTCCTGGTCAACCAGGCGCACATCGGACCGCACACCCTGGCAGTAGTATAAGTAGCGCAGGGAGTTTCCAGGCAGATCTCCTCTGGTCAGGATGATCGAATCTTTTGGGATGGAGGCCAGAAGCTCCCTGCCAAACCTCTCCACCACACTGTTACTGCTCTGATCGCACTCCCTACGATCATCAGCACATATGGAGTCATACTGTAGAATATCATCAAAACACAAGTTGTGTTTACTCGCAGTTCAAAGGGGGGTTGAATGCATCCTTACCTCTGCTCAGAAATGTGTGTGAGGTGTACAGCTGTGTGCATGTGAATGTTTGTGGGTACGCTTTCAAGGTGCTCTGAGGGTAAGTTGTCAGTGCCCCCGCCCCTTCCCCTCTGCAGAGGGCTCTGGCTGCCTATCTAATCATGGGGAGACAGGTGTGATGGGTCTGACAGCACAGGCCATGCTCCCCCCTTGATCAAAGCCGCTCAGTGATGGCTGTCTGGCACTCCCCAGCACTACGCTGGTGTAATCTGCCTTCTCGGACAGCTAATATCTCAGTCTGAGCTCTGTGAGTGGAATCTATGTGCTAACCGTGCCACTCTTTAGCCCCTACCATGGGGTGAGCAGAGAAAAACCTGACATGCAGAGTTCAGACCTACGGTATGAAGCACAAAGGAGAAACAAATCGGGTTGACTCAGGGAAAACTTATGCGTGGGGATTTTAGAAGGAACTAGAATGAGAGGGGAGTTTTTATTTCACTTTAACTGTATGATACAGAAAGACTAAAAAGTCACTTTCGACACATATGGTCTCAGATAACAGCAATACTGTAGAATACAACTGATGCCACAGATATATGCACACAGATTGTACAGAAGTAGACTACTACAATAATAAGGGAAGAAAAGTATCACGGATGATATGGGGCATTGAATATATATATATACCGAGTCCTAAAAGGAAAATAGATACATGAAAAAACCTTTAAGACCCAGCTTGACTGATCTTCTGACCATTTTTGTCAGCAAAGTGTACATTATAGAACTGACTCAGTGTCTTCACCGTAGAAAAATAAGGGCATTCAATGGCAACTCTCCCCCAGTGGAAATGGAACTGTAAATATCTGGAGAGGTTTTTTGGCTCTTTACTGCAGAACACTGGATTTGAAATGAAACAATGAGATTCAATTTAAAATGCTGACTCTTTATTTTGAGGGTACTTTGATTTCTCAGCCAGGAGCACAAAGGACAACAAGCCGCCCTACACTGTTAGCCCAAATGCATGTTAACACCCACGAAATTTTTGAAATTTAACTTAAGAAAAACTTAGTCATTCAATTTGACAGCCCTCGTTTCATTTGAAACCCAGTGTGTTGTTTAGCCAGACAAGGAAAAACACACAATATTGTAATAAGTTCTTTTCTCATCCCAATGTAAGTTCGACACTGTCACTGACTGCAATGCTCACCTGTGATTGGTCTGCACCATATGCGCCAACAGAGCCATAGTGAGGACCCAGCCTGTGGTCTTCCAGACCCCCCCACAGCCCAGCCTCCTCTCCAGCTCAGTGTGAGTACGGCTCAAGCCGAGCCCTGCCAGCACACATACTGCAGCATCACTCTGCAGCCAGAAACGCTCAACCTGCAGGAAGTGAGTGTACACATGCACACGTCAACACACACACACACACACACACACACACACACACACACTACTGTTTCCAATAGTTTTTTTTTTCACTCCAGTCCCAGATTCACTCATGGACCTGTTCCAGGATCAGCTTATGCAGTACTGTTTAAGGGCTCTCTAGGATGTGTATATTACCTGCACCCTCTGCACAGATTTCTCATAACTAGTAAATTGCTGTGTAATGTCAACTGTAACTCAATCTTGCAGACTTTTAGGCCACTGCAGATAAATGATAATAACGGCAGACAGTGTGCCTCCGAGAGAAGAGGGCAGAGTGAGTTGAAGTGTCATCGCTCACCACTCCAAGCAGCAGGGGTCTGCTGATGTCCAGGTTGGCTCTCCAAGCGAAAAACAGTGAGTAGACCCCCAGCATGGCAGTCAACAGCCAGGGTACGGAGCGACACGTCCTAGGAAAGGCAATGAGACCACTCATTATTCAGCGCACAAATGTTGTCATCATTTTCATTATCATTTCATAAATACTGCTATATATACTCTCCCTTTACTTCCATGCATCTACTCTGATTACTCTACGAAGGCCATAAAAAATGTTAATGCAGGGATGGAGATCACAAGCCTGAGAGCGACTGTATATGCCAACCAGTTAAGAGGTGCATGATTGATTTTCTAATGCAGCCTGAGTCATAATGAGTCGGTGCCAACTGCTGAATCACAAACTCATTACAGTACAGCTGTAAAATGTACTTATATACTGAAAGGACAACATGTTACCCTTATGGCAATAACAAATCAGCATCTGAACCTGAAGAACGCTTCTCAAGGCAGAGAAAATGACTTCTGGTTTTCCTGCCAACAGGCTGATTTGATGGCTTTAACCGGCTGGCCACTGACACACACTATCAAGCTTCCTATTATAATTTCTGTCACACTGTGCACAACAGTTAAAAAATAAATCCAGATTTATTTTTTATGAGTGCTATGTGACCATCTTTTTAAAAAACTACAAGCAGTGTCAATGAACAATTTGATGTTGGGTAAATCAGCATTTGCATGCCTTCGCTTTGGCATCCTATAAAATGACCTTGCTCCTTTTCATCTCTGTATGTATGTAGCCAAGATTATCAAAGTGCACCCCGGGAGAGGGGCAAAGAAGAAGGTGGCCGGTGCCCTACAGAGCCCCGGGGCTTCACTAGGCTTTATCAGCTCCACCCGACAGACCCCAGCAAATGTACCACTTTAATAAATTACCGGAGCAAACTGCCACTCTGCCACAAACAGATACATACAAGCAGCAATTTACTTGTAAACACCAACATGTTTTTGAAAATTCAAATTACACATCAACCCCCCTTTGATTTGAATGTGGAGCGTCACGACAGCTTGACAGTGAGGTGCCTCTGTGTTTTTTTGTGTTCCTTTTTTCGAAGACCAGCATTTTGTCAGTGGTTTTGTTCCCTTCTTTTACTGCAGGGGATTAGATTTGTGGTTGAAGTGGCTGCTGAGATGTGTGTGACAGAGTTTGGTGTTTTGCATGCCGATGTCTCACTCATCCTACCTGTCCCATGGGGAGAGGAGCAAGCCCATGCCTGCCAGTACCAAAACAGGACGGGAAAGGTCCGCAAGGCAGTGGTCCATCTGGGCCCTGCACGCACAGACAGATGTATACACATATATGATGGACACCAAGGACAAGCCCAATTACCCTCCATGCCACTGAAGTCAAGGACACTAATTATTAAATGCCCTGCATCCTCGATCAAAACAAACTCCTTGGACTGTGCTTTCCTCCTTTCAACCGGATTGACAGATACGAATGACTGTGTCATCCACCCCCCGCTGCCCCATCCTCTCCTCACAGCGCCTGTCAGTCACAGAGCACTTGCTCAGAGCAGGGAGATAGTTTCCTGCCTCTTCCTTAATACCCATCTCTATTTGACAGCTTATTGAGTCTCTATATCTCCCGATGTACACTATGTGCGAATGTGCTCATGGGCGTGTGTTTGTGAGTGTGTGTGTCAGCTTCTCCAGTGGTTTTACGTCTCCAGTGTGATATGCCTGTCATGTTCGCCTCTCTTCCCCATCTTGAAGGTGTGCTTGTCCATCAAGCAGCGGGGGTGATGGGAAGGGGTGGGTGCCTGGCAGAGGGGGGGCTCGTGGTGGGGGGTCTTAAGACGCACACGCACCCCCATCCCGTCAGCTGGAGAAAGATACCAGGAGTGGGATGACTGCTGCGGTGGTGGTGGTGGTGGAAGTGGGTAGCAAGGGAGGAAATCGGGTGGAGGATGTGGGGGTGGGGAGGGGATGCCAGAGTGGAAAAATACAATTTCTCCAGCTCTATTGCAGTGTCTGTCATCACAGCTTGTCACGCTTAAACACCAGAGCTGAGTGATCATTTCAAACTGCTGGAGAAACAGAACACAGCGATTTGGCCGTCTAAGCAGGTTCAGTTCTGCTTTGATGGGAGAGAGAGGGTGGAATGGGAAGAACAAAAGCTTCTGGGGAGAGGAGAGGAGAGAGAGAGAGAGAAAAAAGAGAGATGGGCTGCAGAAATGACTCTGGAAGACTCAGGAGAGACTGATGTGTCTGTGGTTAAACTAGTGTAAAACACCAGAACCGGTGAATGTGGTTGTCTCCTCCATCTCTGGAACCATGTGTGCCCTCTGTGTGCCGCAGATCAAATCCACCCAGTTCTCCCTACTGTTTCTTCCAAACTCTTTCTTCTTTTTCTTCTTTCCAAAAAACAAAACACCAAAGACAGGCACTCGGCCCACTGGACTACAGTAAAGAATGATTAGATGACATCACTTTGACATCTGGCAAATTGAGTTGGTCAGTTTTCACTATTTCTGTGGCATTTTTACAGGCTTAACAATTAATCAATGACACGGTGACACAAAGTAGTCGATAAATTATTCTGTTTGTTCCAACGCAGACAACCTTCATTTGAACCTAGTCAATACAGGAAGTAAGACAGTTATTGTAGTGTTAAAACTTACTGTAGCATTGTGGTCAAGTTCACAGAAGTGTCAGTCTTTGCCTGCAAACACCAAAAAACAAGTAAAACTTAAAAACCATTTGGTAAATGGTATTGGTATTAAAACAGCTGGGTAAAGCAGCGTGTACCAGGCTGAAGGTGCCGTACTCAGCCCTGAGGAGGTGGGTCAGCAGGCCTGACAGAGTGGTCTGATCCCCCCAGCTCCAGCGGGCTGTGTTGAGGTAGGAGGAGATGGGCAGGTAGACGTACGGCAGGAAGCCGGCGAGGAAACACGCTCCCAGAGACAGGAGGCAGCGCAGAGACAGCTCCTGTCGAGATTGATAGATGGATAGATAGATAGTTTACTTTATTCATCCCTGAAGGGAAATTATGTATTGCATGGGACATATAGCCTCAAACTTCTTAATGTTCCCAAAAATGGATGCCAAAATTTATATTTACCATTGCTACATAAAGTAATTAGAGATGTAATGGTTACAAGACTGAAACCATCTCCAAATATGGACTGAACAGAGTTTGGATACATTTGAGAAACTAATTCTCTTACATGTGTGGGGATTTAAATTGTCTTCTCTGCAAGGCTTGATGCATGAGGTCCCAGGACCTACCTTATGAGAGTAGAGCCGGTGTAAGACCCAGGGAATGACCACCAAAATGTACAGCACCAGGGTGTGTTGGTTACAGAGACCCAAGCCACAGCATAGCGCTCCCCAGTGGGCCATCTGACAAGGGCAAGCGGTTCAGCACAGCAGCGTGAGTTCAGTTATCTTCACAAGACATCCACGTTCAGAGAAAAATGAAAAGACACAAGCTCACAATGAGGGTAGAGGTTGTACCTTGCTCCTTTGGGAGGCGCTTTCAGCACAGTGGAAGCTGGCGATCAGGAAGAAGATCAGACCAACAAATAGGTTGTTGAGGGTGAAGACCTCCGCCACCACGGACCACTGCCAGCTCAGCCTGGACACAGCGAAAAGCCCCCCGGCCAGCACTGCTCCGGGGCCGACGCCTGCCATCCTGACAGTGAAGGAAGCAGAGGCCTGTGTTATTATACACAAAACAAACCCAGAAATTATCAGGGGAATCACACACCTCCACTGAGAGAAAAGAACAGCGGATGTAACCATCAAAAGTTATGTGAACTAAAACAAATCTAAAAAAAAACTATTTAATTTTTTTCTGTTTTTCAGTTTGAAAGGATATTTTTTTCTAGTATTTTATTTGGCATAATTTACACTGGACTGACAAAAAATAACGGCAAAACGACAAAGTCAGCAGCTTCACACGCGACTTAAACTCTGCAGTCAAAAAAAGTCACTACTTTCCTCAGACTAATTTGGGGACCCATTATAATCTCTCTACGAATCCAAGTTTGTTTCTCGGACAGGACCTCGAAAAACACTCTCTGTGAATTGGGGCAATTCGTATATCACGAGAAACTCCCTCCCCGGCAGCCGGTTGATCTCGAGCATTCTGGCACAGAAACCACCGTGGTAGAGATAGCACTTTATCCTCAGCTTCTTAAATATAATGTGCGCACAAAAGTTTTCCCCTTCCTCCTCTCCTGTACTGTCTCCATCTCCTTTGCAGTAATTGAAGCAAACTTGGGATAATCTGTCATACGCTAAGACCCACCACTTACTAAAATGAGAGAGGGGGGGAGAGAGGGGGAGAGAGAGAGAGAAGGAGAGGGAGAGAGAGAGAGAGAGGGGCGACAAATTATGGTGAGAATGGAAAGAAAAGAAAAATAGCGCAGAGAAGTGTGTGTTAAAGGGGTGAGACAGTGTGCGGGATGAAGGATGAAATACAGAAAAAGGAAGAAAAAAAAGTTCAAGAAGAGAGAGGGGAAAAAGAGAAAAGGGAAAAAAAAGGCAGCCCAGTCCCCGGCATGCTGGCTCTGAAATATGAGCAGGCTCGACAATTAGGGAAGTCAGGCAGTATGGCCCTTTCCGCCATTGTGTGGAGTGGCTTAGAGTCCTCATCAGCCTATCAGCTAACTGACAGGCAGAGAGCTGCTCTATTCAGCACCGCAGATACAAGCTGCAGGCCAAACGGCTGCCAGGTCCCTTATGACCCCACAATCCCTTGCCGGTGACAGCTTCAAGCTCCATAGCAAATTAGGCGCTCTCACATTACAATCGCAGAAGACAGATTCCATTAACGGTATCTGAAATTGAGTAGAGAGCAGGCCCGTTATCAGACCTGACTCATAAGCACCGCCATTAATCACAAGGCATGATACCATTTATACATTTCCAGCTCTCTGCCTGCCGCTGTGATAGTCAGCCACAAAAGGCCTGATGAGACTTAGGCTAGGGGAACAATGGAGCTTTCTGAGGAAAGCGCGGTAAATCAGGAAAAAAAAAGGAGAGGGAGAGCGAGAGAAGGGTAGAGAAAAAAAAACTCTTGCTTGCTGACTACTTCCCCCTTTTTTTTCTTGGGTTTTCTCTCTCCTACTCGCCACTATTTTTCTTCTGTGTTCACTGTAAGGCAAGCTTGGTGGATGAGAGTGTGTGTGTGTGTGTGTGTGTGTGTGCGCACTTAAGGGGGGGGGGCAACAGTGTTGATGGGAAGTCTAGGAATGGGTCTTAATAAGAGATAGCAGCGCCTTTCTCACTGCACCGCTCCAGGAATTAGTTGTAACTTGAAGGGAGGATGGGTGAGGGGGGTGGGGGATGGGGGTGGGGTGGGGGGGGGCTTTTGCTGAGGTACAGAGACCCTCCGCACCCATAATTTTACCTCCCTGCATGACAATTAACCCATAGCTCATACACCTAGCAGGGGGGCTGGTTTGGGGGTAGCGCAGGGTTCAGAACAGTCACGGGGGTCCACAGTCGGGTTTATTACACCAAGTCGCCTGCTTCTGAAAGCCCCATCTGATAGGCGGGCGGGATACACTCGTCACATATACTCGCACGCACACAGACGCGCACACACGCGCACACACGCTCGCGTTCCCGGACTTCTTTATTCTCCCCGAGTGTCTGACAAATCTCTCTGTTAGAGCTTGTCAGCCGGTAAGAGCCCAGCGATGTGTGTGCGGTGCGGGCTGTAAATGACCTGTCTGTCTGCGCGGGACCACCTGGGTCCCAGTCGGCCTCTCTCGGCTTCTCCGCAGCTCGCTCTCCAGGCTGGCTGCTCCCGGGGCGCGCAGATAAAGCGGGACACACTCTGACACCAGTGTGGCCGTGTTCCCTGTTATCGAGACTCAATGCGGTGCAGGATGCCGCTGCGCTGAAACGCTGCAGCTCAATGACAACGGCCCCGGTTGAGACGTGGCAGGAGAATAAGGCGGCTGACGTCGAGACAATAATACACCGAACTGATCCACCCAGCCAAAACGCCTGTGTCATCAGTTGAGTAATTAACGGAATGACAAATAACACACATTAAATCTAGAATGAAGCAGAAACTTGGAAGTAATGGGAAGTGGTTAGAAAAGGAAATCACTTACGATTCTGTTTTGAAGTTAGAAATTAGACATGCGGAATGCAGGGAAATAGTAAAAATGAGAAAATGTTCAGTGTAGAACAATTGTGAGCACAGGTTGAAAGGGAACAGATCAAAGGTAAATAAAAAAAATAATAATAAATGACAAAAATACAACAGGCTCTGGTGCGCAATGTCCCCTTCAAGGACACAACAAAAGCTGTGCATAATCACTTTGAAGTGTCAGAATGGGACCTGCCTCATTTACCCCCTCAGTTCTACAGTATGGGCAAGAGACGTGCCAGCACCAGGCGCCTGTGCTAAATAACAGCACACACAAAAAAAAAGCCTACACCAGCACTCTGCTCTGAATTAGGCTTCACAATGGAGCTGGCCAAGGGAGCCACTGTCACACACCACCCCAGGGGAACGCACAATACCACGGTTGCGCCGTTGCGGATCAGCGCCGCGCTGTTCTCTGACTTTGGGGAAGCAGCGCTGGAAAAGAATCACACATTCCTGAAGAGGGTAGAGAGCCCGAGAGAGGAGGTGGTCTGCCCGGGCCGGGGCTTCGGCTTCCAGCTGGCCCTCGCTGACACCCCGGGGCCCTCCTCTGGCCAGGACACCGGGCAGGGTACTTAGCAGCTATTATATGACAGCGGCAACAGTCTGATGAACTGCTTTGAAATTTCAAAGCCAAGCAGGAAGTGATATACCAATTTTCTGCCTTTAATCGTTATTTGCATGAGTCGGGAAATCAAATACCCTGCTAAAATACTATGAAGTGTTTTAAAGCGAGACATGGATAAGGACTGAGCAACATTTCAGCAACGTCATTCATTGTCGTGACAATATGATCACATATCACATTACAATTTAACAAAACGATGTTGTTTTAAAGGGGCGCATCTCCCATTTTACACATCTAGTTATGTTTATTAATAATAACAATGTTTAGCAAGATAACAAAATATGATCAAGTTTTTTGTTTTGTGCGTGTGAGGAGCATAACAGTGGAGCACGATAATTTGCACTGTTCCAATATGATTCAGCAGAACTTTGCCATGATACTGAATGAAAATCTCACTAATGAAATGCTTTTGATTTCTGCCATTTTTATGGATATTATTGATTGATTATTACACACATGATGTTATATATTCTCAACATGTTTGATCTGACTGATCTGCTCAGTGGAAGTCTACTTGTTTGGTCTTTTTATTTATCCAACTTATTTGTCATGTTTATCTTCTAAAAGAACAAATAGCCATTGATTTTTCCAGTATTGGCAAGCCCCAAACCTGACCCAAACCTGACCCAAACCTGGCTTTTTAAAAGAACTGCATATTTGAAGATTGGTTGCCAAAGCCTAATTTCCAGCCAATCACCAAAGTGGGCACCTCTCTCTCTCTCTCTCTCTCTCTCTTTCCTGCCTCATCCGGTGTGTGTTGAGGAGGCTGACTGCTTGCACGGAGGGTAAATAAGGGACCCAGCTCTGCCGCTGAGACGCCCCTCCTCCAGGAGAGCGCTCCAGTGCTCCAAGTGCGTGTAAAATTAATCACCACAATTCTGCTCAAACAATGCAGCCACTGACATGACAATTTCTCCCAGAATGCCATCTTAATCTCCACCCAACACACAAAAATTATAGGGAGAGGAGGGGGGGAAACAATTTAGAAAAATCCTGTGTTTATGCAATTCACTGAATGCCATTTTTATTGCTCCTTTTTCCAACAAAGTCATTAGGCACACACCACTGATACATAAATGTTGCTGTATAGATTCCATTAACTAATTCTGGGTGAATTGTAATTGCCGAGTCTGATCCGTCTCTGTGCCTGGTGCCTTATTAAGACTGCCTGTGGTGGGTGAGGAATGTAATATTGACGTCCGAGGCAGACACAATCTCGGGGCCCACGGGCGAAGGGAATATTAAACTGCTACTGTATTCTGCTGTCTATCTAGCCCTCCTCCCTCCTCCTCTCTATCCCTATCCCGTAGCCAGTAATGAGGAAATAACATCTTCATTAGACATCTGTTTAACTGTATTAGAGGATGAGTCCTGGGGGAACCATTGGTCATGCTGAGGATGGGGGAGTAAAGGAGGTCTTTTGGACTACAATATGAAGGATGAGATACTGCAAAAATGGAACAAAAGGTCCCGAGATTGGGGCCTTTTAAACAGACAAACCTATAATTGTCTGTATTTTGGGAAGAAAACAGGAATGGGTGTATTCTCTACTACCACTTGGGATAAAGATTTTTATCCGACCACAGCAGATGTGAGAGGGAGGGGCAGTCTTGCCACCTGCAGGGAGAGGTGAGAACATTATCCAAGAAAACAACTCTATTCAGCTGTTTCAAAGATATCTCAACTTGCACTGAAGATGTCTACAAAGCAAAACCAAACTATGCAAATGAATGCAAAGGAAAAAAAAAAAACAATCCTCCACTCACACTGCTCCTGACGTGACCCCCAGCAACCCCTGTGGAAAAACAACCCACCTGAGCGAGGAAGGGAAGCGCTATCAGGACCATATGGTGGAGGTCCTTATAAGGAGATGGCGACGCAGCACAAGGCAGGGGATGGCACCACGCCCACCCTCCAGTCCACTGAGGTATCAGCTGTGCCACACGGGCCAGCTCACGGTGGAGGAGCCTCTCGCGGGCGTGTGCGTTTTTTTCGAAGGGCCACCGGGGAAAGGAGAGGCCGGGCACATTTGGCGTACTTCAGCAGCGCTGTTTACGTAATCACGCGATCAGACAAAAAGTGCTGATGACTGAGCCCCGCGAGGTTGTTTTTCCACCCAGATGGCTGTCTAACTTGTCTCCTCGTGGTTTCTCGGGATAAGCCCGGGAACGGAGAGAGATTCCTCTCAGGTAGCAGAGATTCAGAGAAGCTTTAGCCGATAAACTGTGAAACGAGAGAGCGCGGAATACCGAGCTGTCCGGATTATCCCGCTATGAAGGGTGCATTCCTCTAGAGACTCTGGCTGAGGCCTTCAGCATTCCACGGGCCAAACGCGTCTTTCTGTGAACATCCATGTGCAATCGATAGTAATTATCATTACGTCCACCATCCTCAAAGGCTTGTCAGGCCGTGGTGTGAAAACATAACAAGACATGCAATTTGGCCATCAAACCATACGATCAAGCCAAGAGAACTGTAATTGACAAATCAAAGGGAGGCTAAGTGCTACATTTAAACTTACGCAAGGGAGAGAAGTGGCTTCCAAGCCTATCAACTTACATTCCCCCACATTAAACACGGCAATCTGGCTGACTAATTTAAATTGATACATCAAAGGCTTGCCATGTTGGGTATATTCCAGATGAATTTCAAGGTCTACAATTTACTATTTGAGAGGAACTGCCTTCAAGTACCCGTATTAACTTCACTACATTTTTCCATCTGAAAATAATCACACAAAGTGATGATTTGTTTGGGAGGGGGAGTCTCAGCTGATACAAACCTAAAAATGTGAAGTAGGGGAAAAAGTTGATGAGGGCCTCAGAGGGACAAAAAAAAGACAACAAAAGGAGGTGGGGAACTCAGTTTTGATGGGGAAATGACAGGGCAAACTGGTGTCACTGCAAGGACGGAGCAGGTGTGAATGGGTGTCAACTGGTCATGTTTGGCATTTCATCTGAGGGAAAAGGGCCCGGCCAGAGCGTCCCCCACAGGGCTGTGGCATGACATCTATAACAGTCTTCTCAGTATGGTCAAAGCACCCAGTGCCCTCCGTGCCAGAAGTGAGAGGGAGGTCTTGACCATCCAGGACCCTCCCTCTTCCCCCAACCCCCGGCATATTTCGCCCTCTCCAGTAACCCCTCGACGTGGAGAGTCTGCCAGCTGATTCGCAGCCATACGCTCATCCCCAACTAGGCCCCGAACAGATAACGACTAAAACCTTTTATGCTTATTTTTCAAACTGAAAGCGTAGATTATATGTTCATGCTTAAGAGCTTATATGGTGTGACTGTGGTCTGGCTGAAGTCCTCACTACCCATCAACCCTTGTGTGTGTGTGTGTGTGTGTGTGTGTGGGGGGGTGTCCCTCATAATGACTTTTTACTTGAACATAATCCAAAATTGGATCTAAATCCCCAGAGATTACAAAAAAGGCTACAGCTAACATGCACACCGGGAGCCAAATATCACCCAGGCTGCATGGATATTTTCTGGCCTCAAAATATCGGCCTGTAAATGTCTGGCCAAGAGCTGACCAATCCCCCAATTCAAACGCATTAAGACTAGGGGGGCGGTGTGGGAATACACAGTGAACCGGTGCAAAAGAGGAAATGTGTTATTTGAATTTCTTTTTATCCTTTTCCTCTCACCTGTGCGGTCACAGGCAGAGCGGCTGAAGCCGGCAGGTTTGGATTCACCTCTGAGGAGCAGTAAGGCGGGAGAGGGTCCACGGGATGACGCAGTCTGGCCGAAAGACAGGTCCCCTGGGGAGCACTTCCTCCCAAGCCTCTGGCCTACTCCAGCAGGGCTGACCCTGTGCCCTGACCTACTACGGACCACCTGCCACCCAACGCACGCCGGCCAAGCGTGCAGGAAGACGGCCCAGGACTGAGCACAACGCAACACAACTCTGTTTTCACCTGCTCTCCCTCCACCATCGTGAGTCCTTGCAGCCTGTCATGGCGCGCGGCAGGTCAGCAGGTAGAAATTACATCACATTTAACAATTCCTATTCTGAGGGAGTAAATTAGAAGTATATGGCATGCTTGGAAGTGCCCCAGTATGCATAAACATTGACAAAAAGGAAAACCGTTGACACTAAGCTGCCGCCAGCAATGCGCGTGTAAAATTACTAAGATCAGCAAAAGGGTGATGTAAGGTATTCCAGCCAACGATGTGAGATAAACACACGCACACAAAGAGGGAATGGGTAAAGTAGTCCTTACATGATGGGGTCAGCAGCAGGCGAAACTGCAGGGTGGTGGGTGGCAATACGGGGGCCATAAACTGTGCTCACGTCTGAGTGAGGGGAGAGGTGGTGGAAGAGAGGGGAGAGAGGGAGGAGCAGAGTTAGTGATCCTGTCTCTCTAAGACCCAGGAGGCAAGAAGGGGGAGATTAGAAATCGTGCCATGTCAGGATTGGGAGCATGCTGGGCAGTGGGGGAGCAGGAGAACAGGGACGTCGGGGCGGGTGCTGGAGGGTACGATAATTGTGATATACATACACACACACGCACGCTCGCAACGGGTGGCTGATGGGTAAACAGGCAGGGCAGGGTGGTGGGAGAGAGGAGGGCGGCCGGGCCCTGCTCCTGAATACTGAACAGGGGATCAGGAACGTGACTGTCGGTCCGTCAGGGCCCAAAAATACCACTCTCTGTTCCATACAGCATCA
Organism: Psettodes erumei; assembly: GCA_016785225.1. Classification (NCBI taxonomy): domain Eukaryota; kingdom Metazoa; phylum Chordata; class Actinopteri; order Pleuronectiformes; family Psettodidae; genus Psettodes; species Psettodes erumei. The sequence goes on from JAFBJZ010000383.1 coordinate 1,583,262, forward strand.
AGATGCCAAAAAAACCTTCTCTCAAACATTCTTATTGTAACTTCCCTTGGATGATTTTTACTGTACAGACTGATGTGTGTAAGTCACTCAAAGTTTGAGGTTTGAGACATGCACATACGAGCGTGATTTTTCAATGGCAAAACTTACTGCACAGACAATCAACACTTTCTTTTACTCCTCATACATTCACTAAAGTCAAAGTACAGCAACGGCAGGACGGAAGGACAAACAAATCACATCATATGCTCAAAAACAACACAGGATGCATCAGGATTGTATTTTAGCGTGCCTACCTGCAGACAGTGAGGCAGAGGGCCCCGCAAGCTGCCGCCCCCAGCAGGCTGCACATCAGGTTGACGCTGTGGGCTGGAGAGAGCGATGGCAGAAGACAAATAGCCAGGCGAGCGAGCAGGGTGAAGACAGGGTATCCTGGAGGATGAGCCACCTAAACACACAGTGACAGAGTCAGCGACCCAAAAGCAGACACATAATGAAAGACATGTAAAGCTTCAATAGAACAGCACTTAAAGCAGGTGATGTTTCACTGAAGATGCGCTTCAGTGGGCAGCAGGCTAAGATGTAGATGGTTTTGAAAAGAAATGGGAGAACTGAAGAGAGATAGAAGAACACAAACACTGTGACCAGTGAGTGAATGAAGATGGTGATAAAGAGCAGAGAAAATTTGTTTTTGTCAGTAACTCATTGCCATTAAGCTGCATATCTCGTTGCGTCTGTGCCCCCTGTAAATGCCAGTGGTGGGGTGCTACAGGGCAACAGAGGTGGAAGAGTGAGATACATCCTGCCACGCCTGACCGCAAACTGACTCTTCTGTCATACCACTCCTCTCCCACTCTTCCTCCCCCTCCTCACTTCTTTTCCTCTAGCCTCTTCCCAAGGACAGCGCAGCTCCCCAGAGCCCGTGACGGAGCACGTGGTTCTCGCCAGACACCAGCCCCCAAACCACCTCCAAGCACACAGTCGTTCTCGCCTGGGGGGATCTCGGCAATCACAGCAATTAGCCGCTAAGTCTCCTCCACCCAGATAAGGGCTCAGTCATTAAACACAGACTCATTCCCTGGCACTGATAACACGAGCCATGCGGACGGGGAGAAGGGGCAGTTCTTCAAATGAGCACAAAGTTGAAAGGTGAGAAGGCGACTACCTCGCCGGTCACCTCCAACACAGCAGAGGCTCTTTGGTTACGCTCCCACAATGCAAACCAATTTCACGCAAATCTGAAGGACAAGTTGGGGATCGGACATGTCGGTCGGGAGAAGTTGAGAAGCAAAAGGAAAAAAAAAGAGGTGGAGCAGGGAATGAGAGAAAGAGAAAGGAGAGCAACACTGCCGAGCACTCGGCGAAATAAGTGGCATCGTCAGACAGGTCGGCGACTCGACTGTGCGAACGCGAGCGCGATGAGGAAGGGCCGTGTGGCCAACAGGAGTGGACAGATAATGCGGCTACGAAGCCAGCCGAGGGACAAAGGCTGCGGGGAGCGAGGGGAAGCAGAACTCCAGAGCTCTGGGGATCAGAAGGGGGGGCCGGCAGCCTGGGGCCCAGGGATGGTCTGCGAGGCCCTGGGGAGGCCTGAAAGGCAGACAGGCAGGCCACACGGACTGCAGCACTAACAGCAGGATTACTGGCATAGTGACACCGACACAGCCTCCCTAAAAGGATCACAGCGGCGTAATAAACTTTATTAAATAATAAAACTTATTATAACTGTTAACCCGATTTAGTTCATTCTTCGCGGCTTACACACACACACAAAAAAGAGGGGTGGATATAATAAGCCTTATACCGTACATAAGGCAAAGCCTACAAAAGCCATCGCCTTACCATTGACTTTAATTGGATTTGAAAAACGGGTTGCAAATTATAGCATTCTCTATTTGCAACTTAGTAAAATAAGTGTATAGAAAAGAAGGGGAAAAACCTGTGGACTGAAAGTAAATTAATCTGCTTTCTGCCCATGCTTAATTAAACTTCCTTAATGCTTATAAAAGTTAATGAGTGAATTGATTAAACAATACGGCTAATGCTTACCCCCAGCTCACAAGCAGTGGTGATCAGCTCTCCTGTGGAAGAGAATAGGGGAGGAAATTAATGTAAACCCAATAATTATTATTAAGAGACAAGTCTGCTCCCAAAGTTTTCCCAAATCAAATACTTGCACTGGGGTTTTGCATTAATTTGCCAGGATCAAAACCTGCAAATCTTCCCAGTGTGACATTTCCTAAGCGGCACGCTCATTCTCTTCATCTCTCACTTCTCCCCTGATGCCTCCCTCCCCTTCTCCAGCACATACACACACACACACACACATATATAAATACACACACAAACCATTAGGCTCCCTCTCCAGTGCTCTGGCGCGCACAAAGACACACATATGCTGATCTGAGAATAATGCTCCCAGTCCCATCCTCCCCGTGCATCGGGGTCCTCTCCCGCTCTCTTTCTTCTGCCGCTCTACGTGCCACTCTCCTGCTCCCGCACTCCCCATGTCTCAGTGTCTCCTTCAGTCCGTTGGGCACAAACAGAAAGGCAACGCCGGTGACAGTCACAGAATGAGGTAAGCTGTAAAAATAACAGCCCGGCTGCACAATTTTTTGACAAGCTCTGTGTGAGGCGCAGCACAAAGTGAAAATAAAACCCCCCTAACAGCTCTTTCAGGAAGATTTAATGTATCTGGGCACAAACCCATTTGTGCCAGAATATACCCAGAGCGTTTCAAATTATACTGATTTCTCACCCAATGTTTGCATCTCCCACTCATGAAAATTGAAATTTGGTTCAGATTAAATGACATTGATAAATGTTTGGGTTCGAGACAGCTCCCTCTACTGGTACAGGGTGGGTATTTCTCTCCTCCATCCAGAGCAGCCAGTGAAGCTGTGGCCCTGTTTCCCTTGTTCAACACTGAAAACACATGAAAATCTTACTTCACCGGTAGAATGACTTGTAAATCAATATACAACATATAGTCTGGGTAATACAATAAAAGGATAAAAGTTCTTCAAGTTTTTGTTTGTTTTTTAATATAAAAAATAAAGGTTGCTACTACTGTTATACATAATATGGGTTTGCAGAAAATTAACAACAGCAACAGAATATAGCCAGTTGTTTTAAATTCAAACAGAGTAAAGTTTCAACCCCGTATTCAAAATAAATGTATCAAAAAACTCCACTTGGAAAACAAGAACATGGGCCGCCATGCAGCGCTAACTCTCACAGAACACAGCAGCTGGGTTTCAGGTGGCACCGGCTGCTTTGCGTGGCAATCTCGCTGATACAGTAAATTATAATGCCTACATTCCTGCCACATGAGGAGCCCCAACTCTTATCAGTCTAATGGACCATGAAGTCAGAACTCCTCCACCTGCACAGATTAAAACATTTCCGCAGCTCCATTTTACCTGGCATGAGCCGCTAGCTCCCTGCCATCGTTTTTACATCACACTTTCACATCCTCCATCGCTTCTCTCAGTTTCACTCGCCTTCCCTCAGTAGTGGCACACTTATACGGCATTCAACATGGAGACTCAGACTAATACGGAGCCAAAATATCCATCTCAGTGCCACAGAGATGGAGTTCTGCAGCCCCAACACTAAAAAGGGAAAATATTGACTCAACGGGGTAGCAGCACGGGTGCCAAGAGTCTTTGTGATAGTGGAGCATGGGCACCCACACCAGTCTTCCCATAATCCCCATCATTTCCACACTCCACATTCCTAGACAACAGCGTACCCGTGGGGCTGCGCTCAAGCCTCTCCAGGGCACATCACACCTAAAGAGATTAGGACACAGAGACGGAGACCTGGAGAATTCGGAAGGGTGTTCAGCTGGCACTATCAGAGCGGGCATCCTGCACCGTCCCTAAACACTGTGGAGAAGGGGCTGGCCATTTTTTCAAAGGCCCCGTTCACTAGACAGCAGCACAACCAACAAGGCTACTCAGCGCTCCAATTGCCTGCTCCATCCTCGTCTCCGCTCGCCCATATCTGGCCGAGCGTTTCACACGCTTTCATTCTGCGAAATGTGCATTCCCCTCCGCAGCAGCTTGTGTGCCAGAGTAGTGCGAACCTAACAAGCGGAGCTTTCATGCCCTCAAGTCCACATTTACAAGTTTGTAACCTTGCTATCACTTCTAAACACTGTTAGTAATTGTGCAAGGCATTCCTTCATAAACTGCATTACAAGAATGTTGGGAAAAACATGTATGGGACCTACCACATAGGAAGTAACAGTGTACAGCTGCTGTTAGAGAACAACCCTTTCTTTTTTATGCATTCACACATAATTTTGAATTTAAACAAACAGGGGAGGTTATTTTGTGAGTCAAGGGGATTCAAGCAATGCTTTGTCATTACAAATGGTGTGTACATTCCCCACCACAGCAGTGTGGCCATTAAAAGAAATAATGTTCTACTGTTTTTTCTGCTTGTGAGCATTCTTGCAGATCTGTGAAAGGGCAAAATATTTTTGACAAATTCTCAACTAACTTTATGAACAACAAATGTTGTTGTTCAAAAGGATCCTATCTATTTCTATATCAAGTGCCTTCTCTTTATGAGGTACTGACTCTGTATTTACTGTACAAGTCAGATGCAATGTTGTTTACATTATATTCTGCCTTCAACATTCAATCGTCAGACTCAGCGACTGAATTCTTCAGTAGTCATTCAGAATGATTTTACAGATGTTTGTCGGTTTCACCACATTGTTTTTCGGAGAGCTCCTTGTTTGTGATGTCGGTAGGAGTCTGGGATTTTAACCTGGTACCAACAGAACCGCGGAAAGCGCGAGAGAAGCTGCGGCAGCTACACCAACAAGGCGCCGCACGATTGGCTGCCTGACAACACAACAAAGCCACATGACCGGAGAAGCATTTAGCCTTAGCTAGCTGGTTAGCACCAACCTGAGTCTCCACCGGGGACAGTCCTCTGCACACAAGGCACATACAGAGCGGTGACACAAGCGACCGTCGCGCCGGTCAGTATCCAGCTGCCCCGCTGCTCCGCTGACATCTTTATTTCTGGATAAAACACCGATACTTTTCAAACAGCTGCGAGCTAATGTCCACTAAGTAGCGAGCTAAACGTTGCTAACACTCATACATTTCGCGCTGCAGACTGAACAGGATTCCGTAGCAACCAGTTACCTGAAACCCGATGTCAGATTACATCTTAAATTGAGCTAATGCGACAAGAAGTAACGACTTGAGTTCGTGGTTTCAAATGTGCGCAATTTTACAGTTAGTTGGTTATATTGGCGCGTTTTAGTTTCCGGGGAAATAGCGACACCTGCTTCACGCCGAGCAGCCAAACTCGCGATACTACCGGACGCGCCAATCTTGAAAGTTACAAGGAAGTTCTTGTGGGGTTTTTTTGGTACAACTGTCACTGGGTAATACAGATATTTAGCGTGATTGGCGGCGGCGAACGGCGGTTGTTCCTTTTTCCTCCGACATGTTGTCTGTGAAAACGTAACAGCTTCCTTGCGTGATCACTGCTCGGGAATAAAGAGCCGAGATTTCTCTTATTACGTCTCCTCACGTAACAGTCTGAGGGGAGGGACTTAACATGTCCGCGCTGTTAAAGCGCAGCGGCTGGTGTTTCTATTTAAAACCAAATGAAAATAATGAAGACTTGTTCGTTTGTTGCATGTTTGTGACTCATATTTTTCTATATTATTGTATGTGTTTTTACTCTTTTGTTAATGTGAATTTGAATTGCCCCTCGGGGACAAATAAAGTTTATTGAATGAATTGAATTTCCGGTTGTTGTTTTTTTTAAAGCCTAATATGGATGTGCACTAGATGTAAATGTACTTATAGACATATATATTATATAGAAAGAAGTGATTTACAAATAAATAATTCACTTTTTAAAAAGATTGGAAGTTTGAACATTTACATTTCTTATTGTAACTCATGACAGCAGAAAGACTGCTGAGGAAGATCATGTGCTACGATCAAAAGCTCGAGAACAACTATTGAATGGACCTTGTGGCGATTTTTTTGTGTTCATCTGCTGTGTTCAAGGCTAAAATTGAATTTACAGTCTCAATTCTACATTATGTATGTGTGCATACCTTTTTTACCATGTGTTATTTCACTTGCAAACTATGAAACATTAAAGGAAAGAAAGTGTTCTGCAGTCTTTAACCTCTGCACAGTTGGTCTCCCACACGTTAGAGAACCTGACTTAGTCATACAGCCTCCACTTCCTTAATCATTTGTTTAAGGCTTGGACCTAAGAGTGCCTTTTTTCTATTCACTGTTGTTCTGGCACTGAAGATGCAGGTGAAATGTGTTTTGTCAGTGGGCTGTGCTGTTGAAGAATCAGGTGAGTGATGCTCAATGTATTACAGAGGGTTCATTGCAGAGGGCCAGCTTAAGAGTGTTGACATTTTAGGTAAACCCAAACTCAAACATAGCTGCCTCTGCCTTATCAAATTTGGAGCCTTAAAAACATAGTCACCATAGCCCTCTTAAAACCCCTGGGTGTTGAAGTATGATGGATGGGTTTTCCAGAAATACAATTAAAGATCAATTTTTTGCACTCTGTATAAAAAGAAACGGTAAATTCCCTCTGAAAAATTACATTTGGATCTTATAGTAAGAGTAATTCTACTTCATTTACATGTTATCATTAGAGCTTATTATATCTGCTGCTCATACACCGTTAATTGTGGCAGAAAATCACTAGATTAAAGCTGAAACAAGATACATTCACGAAATGTATCACAAGTGTCCATATTTCACAGGTTGAAGGGTGACTGTAATAAAGAAATTGCCCTATTGAACTGATAATAATCCCAGCCCACCATAAATGAGTCTGATCCCTCAGTAAATTGAGCCCTTGGTGAGGTGGAGTGGTGTCAGCACCTAGCCAACTCTCAGATGGCTCTCTAATCCTCGCTTCCCTCTCAACACCACCCTCACTGTCTAATCAGTCTTGAACACACACACATAACGCTCACACCATCTGACACACACACACACACACACACCCAAGTACTCACCCTTCCTCACACTCGGGCTCAGCCATCTCTTCAGTGTGATGTCACTGCTAATCCACGCTTGGTTATCCGCTGGGCTGCGGTGCTGGCAGAGGGATATGGGGAGGGGATGCAGTGAATTTGGGAAAATGGAGGGAGGTGGGTTAATCAGGCACGTCATAAAGTCTTCTTTCTAGAACTACCACTTCCATTTTCCCCTCGCCGCCACACAGAAAACCAAGTCTTGCACCCGGTCAAACTGTATAAACTGCGTACACACAAATGCTCTATGGAGTGCTAATATGTGCTTGCATTCTAGCCACGATAGGAAAGATAAAACACAGCTGCAAGCATATTCACAGAGGCCCGTGGCTCCTATTGGAGGCTGAGGGATCATTAGAAAGTCTGCTGGATTAAGCGCTTCCTCCAACCCCCCACCCCCTTTACCCCATGCATCCAGAAATTGCAGGGCCCTTTTATTGACAGCTTGTCCAAAAAAAGGAATTACCCACATGGTTGAGGCCCTTGTTCCATATGGCACCAGGCTATTAACAAACATTAGTTGACTGTAACAGCAGTGGTATTAAATTCATTATCTTTTCAGATTATATGTGAGGTGTGTGACTTTGCGTATGTGTGTTTGTGCTGCTACAGTGCATGTACACACACTCTGTATGTGCCAGTGTGTGTGATTAGAGAGTTCTAATGTTCCAGCCCTGGGGATTTGTAGGATGAGATAAGAAAGGGGCATTAATGGTGAATTGTGACGGTCCAACAGAGCAAAACTGTTTTTTGAAATGCGTGTATGGTTCCTTTGCTGAGTCCCAATTTTACATTAGCAATCTACATATTGTTTCACATTTTTTGCTTTTTTTTTTAGCTCACAAATACAGACAGGATATCTATGCATGAGCAAGTGGCTTATGAGACCACTGAGTGAAATTCAATCTATTTGATTTTGTATTTTCCTCGCTCACCCCATATCTGTTTTAATCTTACCTTAAGCATCCTTGAAATGAGGTGTAATCCAGTTAAGCCCCTTTTGAATCTGTTTCAGAGCCCATATTACACCCGTTCATCATCCCGTAAACATTCTCACTGTTGAACAGTTACTCTCCTGACAGCGTCCACAAGACAAAATTCATATACTGAAGATGCTAAAAGATCAAAACACTGTTGTAGTGTGAAGTTGGTATTGCAAAAAAGCAATGATGCCTGGTTGACTTGCTCACTCGATTCATGTCCTCACTTCATGTCCTCTCACTCAGACACACATGGAGCAATATACAGGATGAACACAGAACAAAAGCTGCAAGACACATGAAAAGTGTTTGTTTTACTACTCCAAAACCTTGGATCAAATGCTAGGCCATAGCAGTCCACAAAACAAGTCCATTTTCTTGAACTCCCTCGATAAAATGTACATGTAGTGAGGCCTTGAACCGGGGAATAAGTCTTCAGAGTATATAATTCTCCTCTGTGATCCTGTTCTCATTACAAGAAGCAGGGGACTCAAACACAGGTAATAACAAGGCCGACTGCTGTTCCTTTGTAACATGCGGCTACCTAAATGATCCTAAATAAGATAGATGACAAGGATAAAGCAAATCATAATCGGCATTTTGCACAATGGAACATAATAGTCTGCGGAGAACAAGGGACAGCATACAGAGCTCCTGTTTCCATCGCCTGGAGCAGCATCTAGTCGAGAGCAATTAAAATGAGAGGATTCAATTTTGTCAAACACCAGGAACCTCAGATAAATATTTGTATCTCATCTTCCAGCAGAGGACACTCCCTCACACCAGTGCTATCATGATTGTTATGGTATTTTTAAGAAAACAGCTGGCTACTGACAGAGTTGGTTAAAAAAAAAAAGAACTAACAACAGCCTTCCCCAAATGACGCTAATCCCAATCATTTCAGCGTGAGACTCCAGGGGTGAGGGAGAGGGAGAGTGGGGTGAGACTGTGAAAGTCTGTCTCAGACTAAAAATTTAGACAGAGCGGGAGGGAGGGGGGCAAGTGAGCACGTCGCTGCATGGTTTCCATGTGGGAGCAATCCACTTACTTGAACTGATAAAGATTTAATTAACACAAGACTGCAATTACTCCATAATTAAAGTAATTTGTCCCCGTGTTTGGATGAGTAGGCAAGACGCCACATGTGCCTCTGTGAGAGCAGATGAGAGAAAGGAGTGTGAGGGGTTCAAAGAGGTGGAGACTCTGTCCCACTTTCATGTTTGAATTTAATGCTTGATTTTCCGGACCTATTTTCCCCTCATATGTTCTAATAAAATATTTGTATCAGCTTCTCTTTAGTCCGTGTTTATTTGCCTTTTATTTGACAACTCATTTGTTATTCATTGAGAAAGTAATAAGCTGAGCAAGTCTGAGTACAAAGTATCATCAAGAACCACATGAAACAGTCAATAGGCCTGATATAATCATAATCCTCCTCAAACTGCACTGCATACAACTTTGAATTGTGTAATGTTACTGCTATAAACCTTGCACGGAGCTAAAGCAGAACCCCCCAACTGAAAAAAAGGTGTGATGATATTGTTTGATGTGATCACACTGTGTGAATCAAAAGTGCGTGTCAGTCCTGCGTGAGGTGTTTGACCTTGGGCCTGGATAAAGAAAGGTAGACCGCAACGTAAAGCAGTGCAGCGTGGGTAAGTAATGGAAACAGTCTCCTCAACAAATAGTGACTAACCATACAAGACAGAAATAGTGAGGAATTAACAGCAGCGTCCAATATGTGCCACCATGGCAGTCCAATTTGCCGGGAGATATAAAAAAGAAAAAATGACTGCCAAGTTTACTATATTAGAAGCCAGGGAGACAAATATGACTTGTGTTTGCTTTTGAGGGTTGTATGTGCTGTTGCTTAATTTACTACATGAGCAGAGCTATCTGTCATTTACAGATGATGATCTGCATAAAATTTGCCTCAGCTGCATGCTGGGTAATTGAGGTAAATATCACAGCCTTCAACTTGCCAGCTAAGGTGTCCTGCTGATAGCTTGGCCCGCTGCCTGCTGCTACCTGTGGCATTTCACATGTTGGGTCTCAGGGGGACAGACGAGATTCAAAGAAACACAAAAAACTAAGGACGAATGCTTTACATGCAGCCAGTTGAATGTACTTTTTGCTATGTGACATTCTGGGTAGCAGTGAACTGTTGCATATTATACACCAAGATAATGTGAATTACTGTCAGGTGCCATGCTTAGGAAATTACATGATCACTTTTTACTGTATATCTGGTGTGTCAGTATGGGTTTTAGGGTTGGGCAGCCACTCTGAGGCTCTAGGAGCCTGCAAACATAACCTCCCTTTCCATTTCTGTTGTGTAGTATAACCTTTAAAGGAGTGCATATAGGGTAGCTCAGCTAAATAAAGTGTTACTTACACAATACACAAACTTTTCAGTACAAATACAAATGCGGCAGAAATATGATCTTGTGAAATTAAGTTCTGTGACTGTGAAGAGTGTTAGAAGTTAATTAGGATCAAGAAGGTGATAATGGAGAACTATGGTTCATGTCAATCTGTTACAAAGCCCAGCATCCGTACAGCACATGAACCTTACTTTCTTCATCCAGGAAGCTGGTTCAAGAAAGAAAAAGTATCATTGCACTTTATTTGCATAACCCTGCCCTGCTTAAGGCAGGGGACCCACCAAGTGATCGCCAAATTAGCATGCTGTCACCTTCAGTGTCTTTTCTGTCATTCAGAAAAACAGGCAAGTGTGCAGACACATGAACCCATCTCACATCTACTGCAGAAATGTTAATTAGGAAGCATGGCATCCCACAGTTCCATTCCTCTCCAAATGCCTAACTGACATGTTATGTATTTAAATCCCTTTCATGTGCCCTTATTATAGCGGAGATGGAGTCACATGCGAGTGATGGAAAATGTCACCATCATCGCATTTTTTTTTCTGCATGTAAAGAAAAATAAAAGCTAAAAATTGCTCACAACTGTGCATCTTTTTCAGTCATGTTATACGTGTGATGGACTGGATTTAAATCTGAAATGAATCTAAGAACAGTATAATTAATTTAGAGGAGAAAAGCCAAAAGCAAACACATATAGAATGTGTAAGACTAATTAGTAAATATCTAAATTTAAATATATACATGTGTCTCCTGCAGCAGCCTAATTACATGTACAGTGAGAAAAGAACACACACATATTATATACATGTAGATAGGAATGCCAATTTAATTAATTCAGTTCATCTTGTTTCAAATGTATTTGTACTGTTTTCATTTAAAAATACAAAAAACAAAAACAACTTCTAACCTCCATTTCTTGGCTCTGAGTTTTTGGCTTTGTGATGCCGCAGGCTCAGTGGTTTGGGGGTCATGGTGACAGCATCTCCATTGTTGATGAAACAGTGCCCTCCTGTGGCTTCAGTGGGAAACGGCACCCTGCACAGAACACCAGGGAACGGTTACTCATGCAATCATTTCCTATGATAAATATTAAGATGAGGCTGATAAGATAGAACATAAAATGAAGAAGTGAATAAGAGAGACTTCAAGAAAATTCTTTAGCTTATCTTTTTTTAAAAAACTGCGTTTGATGGAGCTATCAACATTCCGAACTGTGTTGGCGAGCGAGATAGCAGCAGGGCAATGCTCATACAGAGGAATGATGAAACACACATGTAACTGTGATTAGACATTACTGCTGCGTTGTGTGAACACAGCGGAGACATCTGGAGTTCAAAGGCAGCGGACGAATAAAAAGGAGTAAATTCTCATCGGCTACACATACCTTTTTTTGAAAAGAGAAAAAGAAAATCAGTGGAAATCGCCTCAGTGCTCCAAAACAGCACCTGCAAGTATAACATTTTACGAGACATTCAGGCCTAAGATCAGAGAGACAACCCAATCACTCCGGCATCTTTTTAAAAAATATTTTTATTCTTTGCAAAAGAGGCATCGGGAGCATCAGTGCGTTCTATGGCTTGTGTACAGAGTTCCTGTAGGAGACAAAATCATAGAACAAGCCCTTGGGTGAACTGAGGGCCCCACCCATGTTTACCAAGGAGGAATGTTTGAGGCAGCTACTCTGCAGCTGTTACAGAACACAGTCTGAAGCAACGGGCACAGTGTTTAGAGCTGAAAGTGTTAGAGGGAATGCTACTGTACAGTATGTGGCTTAGTACTTGACCCTGCACGGCAGTTACATAAAAATCTGAAGAAATCGAGCGGTTCAGAAACGCTCTGTGGTATGAGCGAAGCAGAATGCAGCAGATACATTTTAAGAATGCTAAGCGTGTTTCTCTCAGGAAGGAACCAGAAACCAAAAATACTCTTAGCAGCCCACCACTGCTGTTGAGATATAATCTTCTTTTTTTTGTTAAGTGTGGGAGCCCTTAATCATGATGGATCCCCCATATACCTCTGAATTTTACTCATCGTGTCGCAACTTTGAAGGTTTCAATGCTATAACAGAAACGCCACTGTCAACATTTCATCACTTTTAATGCTCACTATTCGATAAACTAGAGGCAGAATGAATGCCTTTGACTACACTTGACATATGGGCACAGTCTGGTGAGCTAACATCACAGCAGAATGCACAGATTTGTCCCAGATTCTTTAGTTTCAGCTCATCTGCTACTTCGGTGTGGACAACTTGACTCATCCACGCACAATGGAAGTTACCAAACTTGGCATTGTGTGTGATAATATCATTAGTCCCATGGAGTCGGTGCGTGCAACTGAACAGCTTTGACTGTAATCCAGAGCTGTCAACACTCGGCCGTAGCAGCAGTTTGGGTTTACATCTTGCATGTGGAGAGAAAACAGCTCCTCCTCATATTTGGTATTATCTCTGGATGCTGCTGAGACTGTGCCCAGGTTTGAGAGCGTATAAATCATTGGATCAGACCCAGCATGGGATAAAGCTAACAACAATGCGGACTGAATACAGTACAGTGTGTGGGGTGGGGACACAGCAAGCTTGCAGGCTAGCAAGCAGGTGTGGTTCTGGCATGTGGTTGTGCAGTTCCAATGGTGTCCTCCACCACAAAAAAGGGTCTTACCTGTACCGTCAGCAGCACAGCCACTGAGAGAGCGAGTTGTATAAGTGGAGCACCACCAGCGAAGAGAGTCAATGTGTTTCAGTACATTCATTGTCAAACCCTGCGAGCTTGGTTTAATTCCTGCGTTCTCTCTGGTAGAGTTTTGGGTGGTGGGCGAGATCATAAGAGAGGGGGTTGGGGTGAATGACGACGCCGGGTGTACGTACACGATGGCCCAGGGGCACCCACACAGTCCAGCCCGCACGCACACTCACGCATGCACACACACACTCACACATATCATTTATGCAGGAGAAAAATATATTAACATTTGCATTACAAAACAGTACAAGGGCCTCAGTGTAGTAAAATACCTCTTCTGTCAGATAAAAACGTGGAGAAGAACCCGCGTGGGTTTCCTTATGTCTTCTGTATGCAAAACTACCACTCCCTCTGCCTTCAGCAAAATAGCTTTTCTCATTCACGGAAAATATTCCCACAGTTTCATGAAAAATACCCCCTCCCCGCCAAAGTTTGTTCAGCAAATGGAAGTCACCTCTGGAGAGCTACATGGTCTAGATTAGGGGTTAAGGCCAAGAGGCCAATGGGGAGCACTTTACTAGTTAGCATTAGATCCCGAAGTTTCTCCTGGCTTTTCTCCCGGCCAACAGTCCAGCTGTCTGGCTCTGTAAAACTTTGTCTCAGACGCTCCAGGAACTAGCCCATAAACCCTTCCCCCCTTTTTTTCTTTAGCAACAGACCCAACTACACCTGCTCACTATTATCTGGTTCGGGTCTGATTCATGACTTAAAATGATTCATTCCTTCTACAACCTTAATCCTACGGCCCTCTGATGGGAAACCAGCAGGCACTGTAGTTTAAACGGCCCAGTGCTCGGAGCCGTGTTTAAAGCGGTTGGTTGGCAGGACAGCTGAAACAGTATTTCAGTCTGGCAGAACCAGGGATCTGTGGTCCGGTGCGCTCCACATCGCTGTATCCCACAGTGGCCATCCAAAAAGCCACAAGAGGCCCTGAACAATCTTTAATGGCTCTCTGTTGTGCAGAATCCACAGTATGTGACCAGAAGTTGAGAAGACTTACTCCTTTCCATAGCTGGTTTACATGAAGAAAAGAAAGCACAAAATAATCTGAACAGTTTCACAGCATGTTGGTATTCCTGTCTAATCTTGTCTGCCGGAGCGGGACCCTTCCGCTCAGTCCACTGGGCCCTGGAAGATTAGCTTGGAACAGCCCTGAGTGAGGCTGAGCTGTGTGGCACAGAAGGGGCAGGCGGCGTGGAAGGCGTGGGTGCCGTGGGGCAGAGGGATCTCCGCCCAGTACTTGACGGACTTCTCCGAGCACACGTGTCCACACGGCACGAAGGCGTGCGTGGGCGCACCTGTGTCCACGTAGAAGGCCGGCTCGCAGCCCAGCCACAGGGGCACGTAGGGCCCCACCACCCGGCACATGGGGCACTCTCGCTGGGTGTTGGGCTCCTGCTCCGAGCGATGGCCCCAGTTGTGGTAGCCGTGCACGTGGCCGCACGCCAGGTAGACCCAAGGCTGCTTGTCCTCCAGGGAGGAGAGGGCGCGGCTGCGCTGCATGCTCGGGAAGGCGAGGGTGTTGAGACCGACGGGACACTGGGGCCGCGCTGCGTTGATCTCCTGCCTCAGGGCCTCCAGGTGCTTTTGGGTGGGAGTGTGAAAGAGGCCTTCAGCTGTACGCCACAGCAACGTCGCCCCACAAAGATCCACCAGGGAGCCATCCTGCAGTATATTGCTCTCGTTCTCCACCTGCACGGGGCACACACATGTTTAGTTTAACTCAGCACGCTGCCCGTGCACTTCACTTCAGCTGTGTCACAGTTGCGTATGTACGTGCGTGTTTCGAGATACTGACTAGTTTGCCTGGGGTCTGCGCGGAGCGGGTCTCTCTCAGCGTGTACACGTCCCCGCAGACGGAGATCTCCCTCCATACGCCGGGCTTGGACTCTTCGGTGAACCCACCCCTGGGGTGCATTACCAGCACGCCATTGGTTGTCAGGCCGTCCATGTGACCGTCAGGGTTTTTCCATTTTGCAGCTTTTTCCTGCAGGCGAGAGAGCGCACAGGCCATTATGCAAACTGATGTACTTGCGCCGTGGCATTCCGCTTTTCTTGTATAACGTGTCTAATAAAAGAAACGGCATTTGTTTATCTGGTCACAAAGATAGAAGACGGCAGTGAAGATAAAGATACTATGCATCCACCATTGTACGCTTAACTAGCAATTACCCCAAGAAAGATGTTTTTGGAGGAGTCAAAGCCAGCTGCATAGATGCGGGCGGTGTAGGGGGGGTTGCGCTCACAGACAACTCGGCAGGCGAAACGGGAGATGGTGCTCTGCGTGATGGGAGTCTCCTCTCCCTCCTGGCCTCCTGCTATTGTGTCCGTCACCACAAAGTCAATGGGACTCTCTGTGGAACGCCCAATCTACAAAAAAAGCAGCACTTCATCAATATCATGCTATATTATTATGCGGTTTCTTGTGATCTCTTGTCAATACACTGGCATGGGTTTTTTTTTTAGCTCCCTGCAGACATTTGAACTCTGAACTCTCCTGCTTCCTGTTTAGACTTTTGAGGCGGTTTCACACTGGAATGACACCGCATAAGATCATGTTGCCCTGTGTGTGATAAACACACTGAGACAAGATACACTTTGGTACAGAAAGTCCCGCACAGCAGCACTTTGTTGTATCAGTAGATCTCTGAGGAGAATCCACGTTTCTATTTTTTCTTCCTCCGACAGAATATTTCAGACAGATTTTACGCAGATTTCATCACTGAAAAATGTCCAAACATTCCTCCAGCTGAACAAACAGAAGTAAAAATAAACAGTTCCCCCTCTCATTTCCTCTTTTTTTAAAAAAAAATCTCAAATTGTCCTGAAGTCCTGTTTGTTGAATGGCCGCCCTTCTCCGCTCTTCCTTTGTGTCTGTTCTTTGTGTCTGTTCAGTGTATTGGGCATTATGACACAGACCGACTACAGGCCTGGACATGAGGCGGGTGATGCGGCGATAACTTCACCTCTGGTCATCATCTCCCTGTTGTACATTCAAATTAATGCAACAGACAGAACAGCTGACAGGACACACACACACTCAGTCAGTCCCGAGTGGAGAATGAGAGACAAGATGGGGAAAAAGATAACAAAATGTGCACATATATGGACCACATAACAGTTAAGACATTAAATCAAGTGGAGAGGAGGGTTATTGTAAAAGAATAGCACATACAATCCTTACATGCAACAGTGTCATTGAACTGGCCTGTACCTGGAACATGTCTGTGTCTTTATCATGGCTGTACTCCACCACTACCGTCTGGTTCCTGGAAAGCGTGTAGGAGATGCTGTGTTGGCCTTTGCAGTTCACCGCCTGAAATGTAACAAACACACAACTTATTACACGCGCTACGTGTTGTGCTACCGCATTAAATCATCACACATGTACCACATTGAATGCATCTAATTTTGACTGTTGAGATGTTTGCACACCGCCAACAATGGAGTGCTTTATTGTTTCGTGTCACAGTGAAGTCAGGGGAAACCTTTTGATGTCTTGGTTTGCGGCTTTAACACCAGATGTGAGGGTGCCAGAGGTTCACAAACAGGAACTACTACACTGCTGAATGCAGCTGTGCAAGGGTTGCACGGTTGCTGAGTTTAAATCAAAGACTAGGGGGAAATGCATCCTGACGATTAAAATAGAAAAAGAATTTGCCTTCACTTTAACCCTGTTACTCTCGACACAAAAAAAACAGGTTTTTCGTTACGATGCGTTTCCATGAGCTGAAGCGCATATTACCGAAAAACCGAAGATTGGTGTCAGGAATTTCTGAAAGAGGAAAAGAAGGGAGGACGTAAATTCACACTCCCATGACAGTGACCATAAAAGGCCCGCTGGCCTCAGTTAACACAAGCCCGTCCACCGGCCCGGGCGGGCCTCAGTCAACATGGAGAGGAAGGGTGGGTTGAAGCCGCTCGGGCCCGGCTCCTATCAACACTCCACCACATGCCACCATCATCCCACCCTAATCTGCGAATTCCATTTTCCAAACAACCCCCTCCTCTCTCACTCTCTCTCTCTCCCTTTGTCACGTGCAGGAGGGGAAAGAGTGAGAGAGGGAAAGTGGGTCATCAGCGCCGCCACACTCTGCTGCAGCATCAGAGACAGACGGGGACAAATGTCATCATCACATGCAGTCCCGTCTCGACTGCCCTGCTACAAACAAATGGCGCTCCACCTGTTCAACGGCTAAAAGAAGTTCCTGCGAGCTCCAAACAGAAAGATATATTTTTACAAGCACAACACTCCCCCCCCCCCCGAAAAAAAATGTCACACACACACACACCCTCCCAGAGTCGTACGGGCAAAAATAAAAACAGCCATGGGACAACCGACCCCCAGGAGAAAGCTAATGCAAACAACCACGTGCACAAATGGAGTAAATGAGATCAAGTGGGGGAGATGAGAAGGCAGGGCAGGATTTGAACAGGAGGTTGGCAGTGGCATCATGGGAGCTCCTCATTATCTGCCATGAACACCAGAGTGTGTGCAGACACGTGAGCTTTCCCTCCCAGCTCCGCAGCCACAGAGCCTCCTCAGTTCATTTGTATGAGACTGCTGTGCTGTGGGGGGAACAGGAGTGCTGGGGGGGACTGGTACAGAATATAAAATATAAAAAGAAGGCTCCCTTCAAATCAAGCGCATGCCACCCGACCTGTCTCTTAAGGAATGGCTATTTTTGACCATGTTTACTGCTGGGGATGGAGGGCCAAGAACTTCCTCCTCAGTTCACCCTCCTAATCTCATGCCTAGTAACAGGGTGGCAGAGAGGAACAGTGGTATAAAAGGGGAAGAAGGTCACAGCAGTTCCCATCTCCAAAACAGTCTGTGACTAACTGTGTAAATGCCACGCTAAGTTGCTAAGTTGAGCTGCGCGGTAAAAGACGGCCAGGTCCGGCACAACACAGATTTCTGAAAACAGACCCAAATGCAATGGTGCACAGTCGCTGCGATGAAACCGCCCCGTCACGGAAAGGAAACCTCCTAGCAGATATCAGGGGTCAGGTTGCACAAGGTGAGAGTTACCCGAACCAGGGGGGCCTTGGCGGGCCAGCTAAACTCTCAACAAACGTCTGAAACGTTGGCCTCAGAGATGTGCAGAGGTAAGCAGGTCCTGCAGCTTGTTTAGCAGTTTTGCTTGGGAACCGACGCTAGGAATGCAGACGTGTTATACTGGATGGGGCACTTTCTGGCAGACACTGTGGCGCAAAGAAAAAAGCTACGGGGCCCGGCCCGCAACTGCAGTTATTGTACTGGAAATGTCAACAACAGGGCCTGCCAACGAAAATGTAAAGGGGCTTACTGCGTGTTCCATAAGCTTCTGAAAAACCGCCAGTTGTTATTTTCTTAAAAAACAAGGGGCTGCTCTGAGAGAGTAAGTTTTGCTTTTCAAGTTCCCAAAAAAAATCTGCTGAGTGACAACACGAATTCAAAAGTGCACTGACAAAATTACTCATCACCCTGTTCTTCATTTGCATGCATACATATGTTTGTTCGTTCCCACAGTGTCTCCATTAAAGCACTCATTCATCTGCTGATCTGTTCTGTACCTTGCTGGCCTGGGGCGTGTTGAGGATGTGCACAGTGCTCGGCTTAACACCGTTGGCTTTGGTCCTCCTGTATAGCGCAAATCTGCTTTTCCGTCTACCCCGATCTCCATTGGGCAGAGAGCCATTGTACCTGTCACAGAAGGAGAGAGGGGGGACAGCAAATTCACTGTTAAATTATTTTATTTATAAAGAAAATGCAAACAGTTTTGGTGGCTGCATAAAGATGCGTCTAATGAGATTTACAGGCAGAATTCTTGTAATCGTATAACAAGTAAACATGGAGAATTAGGAACATTCGCACGTTCTGAAAAGGAGCTTTGCCACGCATTACATCACTGGCAATCTAATGCACCCTATTAGCAATGTGAGCATTACCTTGGATAAAGTCGCTTATTACATAATGCACTCTTGTGCTGGTGATTTGAGCGAGCTAGCTCTGTGTAAAACGCCGCTGCTCTTTTGCAGATGCGCGTTAGGGTTTGCTATCCACTTTGGGCAGGCACAGTCACGTGACCGAGACACATGCTCTCGCAGCCGAATTTCATACACTGATGCAGAAGGAGCTTAATTTCATTTCTCAACACTGGAGTCTAGTTTTGTGCCCGAGTCTGCCACGAGGCACCTCGCCCAGGGCTGCTCCTTGTGAATGGAGAAGCCCCTTCCGGTAGGACTGGTCCTCTCCCCATCCACCAGCTGGTTCCTACAGCTGGGACACCCCATGCTCTGCTCCCATCCAACACACAGACCTTCTGTCACACACTCCCGTGTAAACCACGGCGCGCCAAACAGGTGCTTTACACAACGGAAAATATCTCGACCGAAAGCCTCTGTGTTTGCAAAGCAGCGCGCTTCACGAGGGAATTACACTCACTCCAAACTGCTACGTAATCTGGCGTTCCTACTCCGTGTTGCGACACAAGTGCAACAGCAAGAAACGAGAGCCTCCTTCTGCTCCTGCCCGCCTGCCTACCTCCCTCCCCAACCTAGTCCACCTGTCCCATGTCTCCACACGGCTGGACCGGCGTGGAAACACATGGTCCCAGTCAGCACAGTGCACAAAGCTGGCCTGTAGGACAAGCCACCCATAGAGAGGTGGAGAGGCACTGGATCACACGGAGGACAGAGCTACAACTAATATACTGACGGCACCAGGGAAAAGACAAAATAACAGCGGACAGATAAATGTTTTACTGTTGAATCATCCCCAGTATCCTCCTCGTCGTGGTTGACTTTTTTGTCAAGGCGTGATTTTCCAATACATGTTGCCTTTAAAAG
The DNA here is from genome assembly GCA_016785225.1 of Psettodes erumei. Classification (NCBI taxonomy): domain Eukaryota; kingdom Metazoa; phylum Chordata; class Actinopteri; order Pleuronectiformes; family Psettodidae; genus Psettodes; species Psettodes erumei. The sequence continues at coordinate 1,603,249 of JAFBJZ010000383.1, forward strand.
AGATCTGCTATTTATCCTATGGCGTCTATTAACCAGAGCCAAGGCCTGTCCCAGAAACTCGCCACCTTAATAAAGAGCAGCCACGCGTTGTTCAGATTTCTATTTAATGGAGGGGGTGCCTATCTGCTGGATACCTGTGCCTGGATGTCTCACACGCGGCACACAATCAGTTGATATGCAGCTTAGCGTTTTTGCCGTGATGAATTCAGAACTGCAGAATGTAACTGTGGCACATATTATTCATCATTAAATTGAGGGACAATATTCTGTCATCCGGGAGCCGCCACCGTCACATTAGCTAGGACAGGCTCTTTAAAGCCGCGCTCCAAATAATTGTGATCGCTTTCCCTTTTGACCCGTGCCAGGCAGACAGCGGATTTACCTTGCAGTACTTAGGAACAGGGATTAGAAGACTCTGGCATATCACCTATCCTCCAGGGTTGCACTAAGGATCCAAGCGCACCTCCCACCTCTTATGCTAACATGAAAGGCTAGTGTTTGCAGGATGAGGAGGAGATGCTGAGTTGTTATATCACTCACTGGCATTGCACAGAGGCAGGGTGGCCCTACAGGATCACAGAAGGTGGCACGGGAGTCGGATGATGCCGCAAAGTAAAACTGCGGCAGGCTATTTGGTTTTTATAAAGTTCCATATGAACTTCGCAAATTCATCTCCAGTACATCCTCACCACATGGGAGGCGGCCAGATGGCAGCGTGAGTAAGGAGCGCATCAGTCATCTGACTCAGACTCAAGTTGCCACAGCCTCAAGTATCCATCTGACTGATCTCACATTGCACAAGACACCTACACACCACACCGGCCTCACCTAGACTCTGACCTTCAGCTGAGGAAGGCAACAGGATAACGCCTCTCCTCGGATGAATGAGAGAGGCATCACATCTCAGAAATCTGTGCCACTTTGTACCAAAGATTGTCCGAAGTTGATTTGTACGCTTCCTTTACAGAGCGTTTCTTCGGGGAGAAATGTACAAAGGTTCAATCAATAGGCCCAGTCTCTAAGCCACAATGGACAGAGGAAGCAGAGGAGAGGCAAAGGCTGGGTCCTGATCAATCCATCCTTTCATTTCCAGGATACCCACACAGCCACCTCCCCCCTTCACTGACCAGCACCAAGCCAATCTGCCCAGGCGGAGATGGGGGGCAGCCATTCAAGTAATAAGAGCCACCTCGCTCATGGCAACAAACCACCGAGGGAACTGCTGCTCAAACAAGCTTTGTTCCGTGCTGTCAGCTATCTTGTCTACCATCAGTTTTATCAATGGGATGTGATGACATGGCGGCGATTATACACCCATCACATCTGATTCAGATATGTGTCTTTATGTCAAGACAGGGAACAAAAGCGTCAGCTTTAAGCATGCCACATGCTCAGCCCGTGGTAATAGGCAGTCAGCACTTTTTGTCCCTCATAATAAGCAGTGTGACTGCGAGTGTATGGGTGGAGGGCATGGGACAAAACCACACTCCACCATACTCTGTGTATCATCTTCATAAACATCTCATTCCAAGCGCTTTAAACAAACCCTATGTAAGTGTAAAACCCCCAGAACAAATGCCAGAAAATGTTTGTTTCATATCTTCATAACTTTCAAAAGGAGTTCCCGTCTTTGCCAAACTCCAGTCGCTAATGACACAGCAGGTGTTTTCCATCATTGGTTGCAGCTACTGCCCTTGACAGTTTATCAATATAAACATGATTGTTTACAATGATAACTGGCTGCAGTTTTTCCCTAAACAAATTCAGAAAAAAACACAGTAGTGGCTCTGAATTAGTTCCGACATAAACAAAGACGAAAGCCACACCAGTATTTACCCGGTGGCAGGATGAGACATGTATACTAATGCCACTAAAGCTGCCTTGTTTTTTTTGTTAGGGTGTTTTTTTAAACTTCAACAGCTTAACGCTGGGCATTGTTTGAAATTTTGCAATAGAAGTACCACAAGGATAGTCTCAGTACCAACAACAGAACCACTGAAACCTTATGGAGAAAAATAAATGTGTTGTTTTCAAGAAGAGCCATCATTGAACTTAACACACTGCAGTACTCCCACGTGCAGCCCAAACACAATGCTTTAATGAAGTGGTTGGCAAATTATTGATCAGGATCTTTAACCTATCTAATAAAAAGAAACTAAATCTGACTGGGCATGTGATGGGAACATTCAGTGGATTTAAAAGGAATCATGGATTTACAGTGAATTAATCTGGAACTACAGTCAACCTGAAGTCACTTTTCTGCTGGGAATTCAGTCTCTTCCCAGCTTCTCCGTTTTTTCTGCTTCTCTGTGTTTCAATGTAAACTGAAGATCTTGACTGACTGCGGGTTGCGCAATAACAAGCAGTTTGAGGATGTCAGTCTGGCCATCTGGAAACCTTCCATTATCGTTATTTATTTCTCTATTTCTTTAACCAGAAAATCTATTATATCACAATCTCCATACATTGTTACGGATTCTTTTATCCAGATACATCTCTCCTGGCCTGATACTGTAAAAAGCCTGGTAAGTTACAGTCCCTACCTGACCATGTGACCTGCAGACAAGAGAGAATGTGAAGAAATCAACTTTTTATTAGGATTAACAAGGTATGTGATTTCTAAACTTCGAAGGCAACAATAATCTGCCAGTCAAATCTGGTGTCTTGTAAATAGATGTCGACCGTGGCCTGGTCGTAGGGATGGATCCAGACTTACAGAGGCTGTGTTTTACGCACATGTAAAGTTGTGTGGTCTGGGCTACAGATAGTATTGAGGGAAAAAGGGAAGAACCCTGGGGGCTGGGGGAGGGGGGCCATAACCACTTCCGAATTCCTTAAACCCCATGAATCCGACTTCAAGGTAGGAAGGAGCGCCCCGGTCACAGTTGCTGAGTAGGAGATTCATTCCCCCCCTCCCCGAGTTCCCAAAGTTGTCCTGAGCGTGTCCATTTCACGGACATCGGCGTGTTCAGATACGGCGAGCCCGCTGCTGTGTTCCCGGGTGTTAGGAGATGAAACTTCACCACCGACTCGACAAAAACCAAAACGTACATATTTCTGACTGCGCACGTGTCTGGTTTGTGGAGTAACGTGAGCGCGTGAACGTCTCAACTCGGCTTGACGACGAACAGCGACGTTTGGTTTCCACGAAAAAGAAATACCGATTCAAAGTTTATTTTCGAACGCGCAGTAGCGTTGCTAAAGTTAGCTACGCGAGTTCCCTCCCGAGAAACTTCCTCAAGATAAATGCTCGTTTTGACGTCCGGTGTGAAAGCGTCCACGCAGTGAAACGATCCCCCAAATAAATCGACTGGACTTACCCCAGCACCACCAGCTCCCCGTATTTCACTGGGTCTTTGGACGGGGCGCAGTGCTCCTCTTGGCTTGACGAAAACATGAGGCTTGTGGCTTCGCTGTGTAACGTTAGCTATACAGTAATAACAGCGGCTCAAAAAAATCACCAGGAGTTCCCTTCAAACGACACGACACGCGCTCATTTCAAGTCGTACATCCGGCGCCGTGCGTCTGTGTGTCCCGGCGAGTCCAGCTTCCTATAAGTAAACTGCTCTCAAACTTCTTGGCCGTGACATTGCAAAATGTAACTTACTTGGCGGTTGAATCCGCTCTGAAGCAGATACAAAAACAGCGAGGAGCAGGGCCGGAATGTACCATTCTCTTGTTCTTCACTTTGTGTGGGGGGGCTCCTTGACAACTCCGACTTCAAATTCGTCTTTCTGAGCCAATTATGTCCTATATAGCTATTTAAAGTTATTTACTGCTGCAAAGGAAAATATGCCGCGTTTGATTAATACCTAAGTATACAAAAATGATCGAATACTGTGGGCGACTTTCTTCTGGTAAGACCTCACATGGTCCATGGATCGCACCCTGTGTTATGTAAACAAAGAGTACAATCTGGGGATTCTTAAAGGGATCATAGTATTCCCTGATATATTTCTAAAGTTTCGGACTCAAGTTTTACACACTCTTTTGTCCCAATATCCTACTCATGCACGCGTTACAGCGCAGACTTGGGTTTTGAGCAAACACTTTACGAATCACGTAATTTCATTAGATACGACCACTGTGGATAAAGTTACACAGGGCAATATGAGCACTAAAGAAGTTGGGGCAGTTATAGTGAAAATAATCACCCCGGTGCATTTCCTGACTGAGATCATTTGCAGAGTGAAAGGATGGTGAAATCCGATTTGCTTATTTTGTTAGTGACCCCCCTGGACCTTTTCAAAGGCTTTCTTTGATTAGGACTTTTCTGCAGTTGACTCAATCATGTGATTGATTATGCAACCTTATGACATCACAATTTATCTGCAAGCCTGGGAGATTTATTGCTACATTAGCATTACTCATTTTAACAATGTAATTACTTTTCCCTTTGTCAAACCCTGTTAGCCAAGAGGCTGTATGGCCATGTGAGAATATGCAAATTGATCTAATTACAACACAAATGGCTAGTAATTACTTAACTGCTTACTTAAATCTGCTTTTTAACCAAATGACCAAATGTCCACAGCTTATGGGAGGAAGTTAAGAACTTCTGAACTTCTAATGTCCCACATGTCCAGTTGTTCTCACACCTTTCTGACGAATGTGCCACTTCTCCACTTTTGTCTGGCAGTCTCATCAACACTTTACTGCCTCTGTCTTGTTTTCACAAGAATCTACATTGCTGGAGGTGCGCTCACAGCTCCAGGCCCCCACTGTGGTCCTATTGCCTCTGCAATTACGACCTTCTGTTTGAACTGGTGTTTAGTTTCAAAGTGCAATAAGACCTGACATAAAAACAAAAGGTGGTAAGGTGTCACTGGGGCCCATGGAGGTCTTTGCCCCACTCCCCACTCTTATGTACTACTACTTATACTCTGCAGTACAGTAAAATACAACATTGCTGTATTCTTCCATTTGTAAGCAATACAACTCTGATTAATCCATGGCATTTGTTGGTTCTGTTCATAGCTGCACATACTTGTCCATTAATAGTACGGAGGATTGAACTCCAGCGTCTTCAGCAGTTGTGCATTGGGATCAAGCTGCATTAGGCCTTTAACTACAGGCCTAGGGGCTGGCCCTAAAGCTGTGGGAATAATGAATGTTTACTGCCCTTTTGTGTCACTGTCTCTTTCCGCTTTGCTTTCATCCACTGGGTATTGTCTGTGCAAGAGAGCACTACAGTCTTTTCTGTGTCTGTTTGACTCAACCTCCTGTATGCACACCCACCCACACACACACAACACACAGTAGAGTTGGGGGGGGATCAAAGACTCTCTGGCACATACCACACTGATGGAGAGCAGATGCAGGGAGTGGGCTGCTTTGCTGAAGTTGCGCTGGCCTAGCGTGAGTTCAAATCTATGTTTAGGTGGAGTCAAATGTTACCAGGCAAGAAGCATGCAGAGCAGAGGCATTCTACAAGAAGTTAAATTGCACAATTGAGACTAATAGCGTGAGCAATGGTGACATAGAAAAGAAAAATCCCCTATTAACCTCCCCACTGCTGTTTATCAGACTTAATTCATCAGACTTTTGATGGAAATCATGAGACTTTCTGTGTCTGACAGAGTCTAATGTCATGTAGATTTATTTTAAGTTTCCCCCAGTTTTAAATGTATTGTTACTGACCCTCACAGGATGACATGTGAGGTTTTTCAAGAACTCAATCACTTACATGGAATAGAAAAGTGTCAGAACTGGAGAAACTGTTCCTCATTGGGAAGTTCTCAATTTTTGAGATAATCATCCAATGATGTTTACTGCAAACAGCCTGTTAATTTTATTCACAGGGATCACATTTAAACCTGTGACTGTATATTAGAAATCAGCCTACGTTACAGTGGGGACTGTGTACATTTGCTACAACAGCCTCCAGTGGCAGGTTGTGAAAGGCGCTCCCTGTGTGAGCCAGTTAATGACGAATATGTTGAAGATGCAGTGCCGCCTGTCTCGTCGCGAGGTTTCCATGAAGGTAAATGCCAGATCTCCAATCAGCTGACTGCAGCATGACAGTGTGGGAGAATGAGAGGAATGTGCTGATCCCATGTTGCTCACGCCCCTGGCCTGACCCCCCTCCCTCCCAGCCAGCACAACAGTCCTGTTGTTTCAAAGGCCTTTTAACATGCAAAAGATGAGAGCAAGAGTTTTCTTTCCAGATACCCAAAGTCAAGTCAGGTCCAGTGGCACAGAACCTGTATTTGTCCTTACACCATAATGGAAAGCTAGTAGTAATAAAGATAAACAACATTAAAAAGACAAATCCTAGATTACAAACAGCTGTGCATCTTTCCTTTACAGGCTTGTCCTAGTTTACATTACCTGCTTACAGTATTTATTCATACTCTTGTTATGCTACAACATACTGATGTTTCCTTTTACAACCAAGGCAGGAGTTGTCCATGGTAAGCCCTGAAATATTTCAGCTACCAATTGCATTTTCACTTGCTTGCACATCAGATCTTATTGATGGGAAGTATTTTGTAGAAACCTCAAACAGGCGCAGCTAAAACGAGTATGTTCAGGGAAATTACACATGATACCATCAAGGGAAACCGGTCACACCCGAAACGTTCCACGATCGAGGCTACACGTCAGCTCTCTACAGTCACACAAAGCACTTAACAAAAATAACACCACTGCATGACTAACATCTTTACTCTTATGTCTTTAGTCAAATATGTATTTTGCCAAGCTGAATGTACTTTACGGGAGAAGCTACGTCAGCAGAAGTGCTATAAATGCTATAAATCATATTAATTAAAGGTCTGAACCAAGGTTGTATGCTGCCCCACAGTGGCAGGGAGAAAGAAGTGCAGTGGGAGACAAAGAATTAAGACAAGATCCTGGGCAGATTTATCAAGCATCCCTTTTTATTAACATCACCTGTTACAAAAAGAACAAAATCTTCAGTGTTAATGAACTTAGCAATAATATAGCGAGTGTTGATTACAGATGATATGGGACGCTTATTCCTAGGGTAGTTGCAGTAGGATTTAAAAACCTCTACACTGTTGACCAGGACTTCTCCTTCCACAGCCAGGGTCACAGACACTCCTCTCTCTGGAGCTGCAGTACAGACTTGAATATAATTTGTCCTTGCATCTCTATAGTTGCAGTCACGCAGTGACCCATCTGATATGCTGAGACCCCTACTGATCTCCCATCTCCCACCCAGTACTGAGCCAAGGTATGCATGGAGCTGTGAATTCATGAATGCACAATGATGCACAGGTTGTGATAGTTTTCTGATCAGGAGGCAAACAGATCAACAACAGTGTATTTCAGCAGGTCCTAACTGATACATGTAAACAATACATATTTTACGTTAAGAAAAAAAGGACTGAAGACCCAAAGTTGGTTTAGTCAAGTTGGAAAATTGTATCACTGCCCTCTTGAGACAAATAACAACAAAAACTACCGCATGATTCAAAAAGGATTTCATTGAAAAATACAGGTGTTTTAAACAGGAATGATTGCCACGCAGTTTAAATTATGCTGGATGTCGTTTTTAAGTTTAGAACAAAAATTAACCGGCGATGTTGCTGAAGAAGAGGAATGTGGTGGGAGTGGAGTAGTGTGTGTTTTGGTACAGTGTCTGGAGTGTTTGGAGTCAACAGTAACCTCTGCCTGCTCCCTTGTGGCCAACACTGAGTCTGGGAGTGGGTTGTCCAGCGCCTCGGCCAGAGTCAGTTGGAGGCTGCCTGCTACAGTAATGGTGAGGTGACGGATGATGGGAGGGAGGGGGTGGCTGGGTGTGACTGTATGGTGTAATGGTGGTAAGTGATGAGACCAAAGGTCAAAGGTGGTCTCTTTAGTGCAGTCAGGGTGGCTGCGTGGGGGTCTATCCTCCTCTCACTATACCTTGGGCAGATCTTTGTCAGCCTCCTGGAAGAAATCACAAATGCACAGTGTTCAGGCTCCACGTTTAAATGTTTTGCTAAGTGGATATACACGAGTTTGACACCATCATTTTTTTTTATTGTGTGGTTAAAAAAAAGAAGCATCGTAAAAAGGCTTTACCCCTTCCTGTCCCTTGGTGAGTTGCCGGCTGACGGCTTGTAGCAGCTGCTGCAGTTCTGTGACTGTTTGGTTCAGTCCTGCAGTCATCTTCTCTTTTCTGTCAATTTCCTCCTGTCAAGAACATAAAGGCCAGTTTAGAAATTGGTGTAACAACCCAATAACCTTGCAAGACATAAACCACAAGGCGTTACAACACCCAAAGTGCCCCGGTCGCTCACTCTCTGTGAAGACAGACTGCTGTTCTCTATCAGCTCATCAGCGTTGTCCGTCGCTTTTGAGAGCTCCCCCTGGATCAGATCCACAGACTGCTGGGCCTGTGCAAAACACAAGACAGTTCCACTGGTTAACAATGTGACCTGGAGTTGAACCCATAACAGAGGTGTAATAAAATAAATAATCAATCCCTCTTACCCTATACAAATCACCGGCCACCTTTTGCCTTTCGTTCTCTTCTGCCTCCAGCTTGGACAGAGTTTCTGTGAGCTGGGTTTTCAGCTGGAATGAAAAGAGACACTCAGCACAGGTTGTACAGCACACAACAGCCTCCAAACGACACCTGTGAACCCTGCTTTTAAAAAGGTATCATTGCATGTTCACAGAGTATTATTCCAATTAATCTCCAGTCAACACTTTCCACAATAAATTTGTACATTGAAGTGCTCAGTATGTGCACAGTTCAACAGTTTTTGCATGTCCTACTTGCTCAAACTAAAAACATCACTGTGTATTGTATGTTATTGTGGGTCTGAATGCTGCCAACACATGGTAAAAGATAACAATGAATGAAGACCACTGAAAGATTCCCTCTGATGTTATGGCAATACAAAGACAATGAGACAACAGACAAACTTGGTGTGTATGAACACTGAAGAGGAAATAATAGTATGCAGTTCAAGGTGTGGAGCACAATCATAGCTGATGACGGGTAACAGAGCTTTTTTTTTTCTTTGGGCCTCTGCAGAAGGAGGAAATGCTGAACAGTAAGCCATTTGTTAGATGGCAGTCAGATGAAGTTTAGAGAGCCAGTGCAGAGAGAGGAGAGTTAGTCTTGTAAGTGTCACCGAGTGTAAAGGCGAGTCATCATTCACAACCTCTGATTCACAAGGTCACATTCACAGCTCCGCCACGTCTACAGAGGTTATGGATGATGACCCACAGTTGCAGAGGATGGAGAAGCCCCGTCCCGAGTCAGGTCAGTGTAGAGCCACTGCTGGGTGCAACAGGGATAGGTTTAAAAAAGGAGGCTCTAGCTCTACAGGGTGAGCAACTCTTACCAAGTTCAGCTCCTCATTCTGTCTGTTTGCCTCTGTATATGAGCCATCAAGTCTGGTCTGCAATTCAGTCAACAGATCTTTGAGCTGAAATTAAGTTTGAGATGATGCGTTTAATGGGAGTCTGTGGAAGTCAGTCCAGGACAGCACCATGAACACACGGTCTCTGTAGTGATATGAGCTGATGAGAGCATCAGGGCATCCACAACAAGTGTCAATACCGAGCAGAGCTGTGTGATGATAAATCAAGTCCAGGAACCTGTTATGCATGACTGTAAATTCCCAAAGACTCTCAATTAAGTTAGTCTGGTAACTAACTTATAGCGAGCTACGACTATATGAAGCACGTGTACCTTTAGTTTAACCAATACTCAATGTTCGTGTTGTGTGAATTACATACATCCCAAATAAACATATTAGAGCAAGTCACAAAAAACATTAAAACAGAAACACACGCATGAACATGTAAATGACACACAGTGGAGCTCATCCTTTCTGAATGTTGTGACAGGGTGACAAGCAAAATAAAAAAGGTGAACAAGTCCAGTTTCTGCTCACCTCTCTGACCTCCGTCACATAGGTGGCGCTCTCACGCTCCGCCCTCTCCAAATCAGACTCCAAATGCTGCTTTTCTCTTCTCAGCTGCAGAACAAGAGAGGTTCAGAAAACACAAACAGCCACAGCCAGACCAACACCAGTTTGAAGTAAAACAGGTCTTAGTGGAACAGTGAGTTAGTTTGAGATGTGCGTATGAAGGGGACAAACATTTTCCAACTCTGCTCCATCACTCAGTCTCTCGATCTCCTGTTCCAGGCTTGTGACCTTCTGGCTCATCTGACGAAAGAGAAACAGGGAGAATGACGCAATGAGGAGAGCACACGGTGGAATAACATCACCTCAGTGATCTGGTATTTGACCCGGGAGCTGCTTCCTGAATACACACCTCTCTGAGCTCTCCCTGTGCTACCTCCAGCTTCACCCTCCAGCGGGACTCCTCCTGCTCCACGCTGCTCTGGAGGCGCTGCAGGATGCCCTCCTGTGGAGGCAACAGGAATTGACAGCTTCAGTTCAGCCGCAGAAGCACAACCACTGTGCAGCCATGAGGGTAACGCAGGAACCTCATCTCACCGTCTCTGCCAAAACCTTCTTGTACGTCTCGCAGTCTTTCTGCAGGATCCTTTGGGTTTCTTCTGCTTCTTTCAGCTTCTCAGCAAGTCCCTAGTAAGAAAATAGTATTTGTTAAAACCCTCTGTTTAAAAAAGTATTCTGTTCAACTCTGTATTTGCACTTTATTTACCTCCGATTCCCCGGATGCAGGGGTGGACTGTGCAGCCAAGTTTTCGGTTAAAGTCCTCTCAAATCTGTGGAGCCACTCTTGATGGTTCTAGCAGAAAGAGATGGAAAGTGCAGAGGAACGTCAGCAAACAGGACGACAAGTGCGATGGTGCAAAAAGGAAAGCAATTTGCATGGTGATGAAAATCCAATACAACCCATACCTGTTCGGTGGGCAGAGGCACATGGGGCAGAAGTCTGTGCAGAACATCTCGACACTCGGCCTGAGACGCTGCCAGTGCTACCTGGTTCTCCTACGAGGTGATGGGAGGGGGCAAAGCAGAAAAGGACCAAAAGAAAAGAAAAAAAAAAATGGAGAGATTGAGCAGCGACCGGTCGAACGATTCAGTCACTTCGAAGACAAGTGGTCGTGTGAGCAGGTATGACCGTTTCCTTCTCCCTCACTCTAATCTAAACAATCCTTATTTTTTTAAACCAGATATCGTCAATTCACCCAGGAGACAGCTCCAATCAATGTCACAGGAACGATTCATTTAGCATTTTAAATTATACCTGCAGGGCAACTGTATGATAAATGCTGTCTCACTCCCACATCCAATTAGCCTCGGCAAACATCAGCATCTCTCAACAGGCCACGCCTACACCAAGTGTCTGCAACCACGGATTCAGAGCATATCACGCGCTACAATCCTCCCTGACACACAAGTGCATCAATCTGCTTTTCATGCAGCCGCACAAAGTACCTTGAAACTCTTCAGTGAATCAAAAGGTAGCTATCAGTCCACCCACAATAGGGCAGCATCATGCAATGTCACTCTGAGGCCTGAAGGGGAGAGCGCATGCTAGACGCTAGCCAGCTGGCACCCTAACCACTATTCACATTAACACGCTGTGTCACGAGGCAGCTCTGATATGAGTGCGGAGCTGAATACAAGCATCCAGCATGCACTGACAGTACACAACAGCTGCCAGGACCTCCTTGGCTCAGCTCGGTGAAGGTGCTTTCTACTGTACTCGGGTGGCAAAGAGAGCAGCTGCTGTGCTGATGGTTCAGCACGTACCCTTCCCTAATGTGGGGGGTGGGGGTGGGGGGTGGGGTGGCAAAAATATACACACGTCACCGCAACCGTTAATAGAACAGCTATCAGGTGGCCCCAACTATGTCTATATGAAGGGCCCAGAGAGTATGTGAAATATGCTGAGGGTTTTGTTTTCAGTCACACTTGGAACAAAGAGGTTTGGGTTGTGAATACAGAGCATTGAGAAACACGACACTGTTCATGAAAGGTTCTGCATCATCATACGTCCTTTAAAAAGCAGAAAATGCACTGAAGTCAACGTGAACTTAACAGATTCCCATGGACTGATTAACTGATGATACTGACAGTATGGATGTCACAAAGCAGAATGGGGGAAAACATGCTAGAAATGAGTCACGTGACAGAAAGACAGGAAGCTGCGAAAATGATTACCATGAATCACAAGCTAATGATTTCTAGTGACATCATTTCTAGGTGACTGCACACTCATTTCCAAGCATTGGCCTGAGAAATCTTTTACACTTCCCATCTCAGAGCAAAAATACCGACAAAATTTGCCAACAAAAACATAATAGTTGTTAATACAGCCTGAGATTCCAAAGGGGGCAGTTCATCAGCTCAGCACACAGCCAATTGAGGCCAAAAAATAAAAGGGGAGGGGGCGAGAGTGAGGTAAATGAGTATGCAGCTTTGTTATGGAAGATGATGGAAAATAAATCTCACTGGGTCAATTATGGTAAAAAAAACAGCATTTTTGGGGGGAGGAGGGTGCATCAGATTGGAACTAGAGTGAAGCAGACTGAGGTGGGGTGTCGAACCTTGACAGCTTTGCTGAGTTTCCCTTGAAGCATGGACTCGGTGGCTGACAGAGCTTCCATTGCACTCCAGTTTTTCTCCCGAAGCTCCTGTTTGGGCCGGTTCCAGAGAGATACTACTTTCAGTTCAGCCTCGGGGAAAATGCATTCAGTGACCCTCAAACACAGACTGGCAGAGTAACAGAACATGCCGAACGCCTTTCTCATTTCAAAATGACCGCACCGATTTTCACTCATACTCCAACCGCTTAAAATTGGTATGAGCGAAACGCCTTGAGAGACCCAGTCTCTCACCCCGTGTGGGTCAAATCAGCATGCACAGTACATGAGACATGTATAGTAGCAATGTTTTGTGAGTACTTCCAATTCGAACCAGGGTAATGCTGTCCACATAAATATGCCTCTCTCAAAAGTAAAAGGTAGGCGAGTTTCTAATGCTCTGAATCACCCACAAGCACAGACAGGCTTGCTGAAACAGTCATGGCCAGTGGCAAGCATAACAAGAGTAGGCTGGGAGCTCTGTTATGCAACGCTCAGCTTAAGCAGTCCAAATCAAAATAGACATCTGTGCTGATGTGTAGAATCACGTTGCAAAAAAAAAAAAAACACACAAAGAAATCTTCCTATTTGTTTTTTAAAATATGTGTTAAAAAGGAACAAAAAGCAGAACGAGGGAGACTAAGTGGCAGCGGACAACAGGGAGTATGGATGTATGCAGTGTTTAACTAGTGGACAGGAGTGTTGTGGGTACCACACAAGCAAGGGCGGGGGGGTGATGTCTCGCGGGGCTAGACCGGAGCGGTCACCGGTCTTACATAGTTCAGGTGATCGCTGCAGGAAACCTACGTTGTTCTTCTTCCTATGAAGCTCCAGGGAATCCCTCAGCTCAGCCAGCTCACCCTGCAGATCCGACACCTGCTTCTCCTTCTCCGACAACCTGGCAGACGACAGAAAAATTATTTTGTTAAAAAGGTCCTTTAGAATGATAGTACGTGCGTTAAAAAAGTTCAATGTCACATTACTCACGCTGTAAGAAGCTCTGGGCTTGGCACTGCTGCGTGTGACTGCTGTTTGAAGAAGGTAGAAAAATGTTAAATGTAGGACTGAATGAAATTCAAACTTCCTCTCCGTGAAATCACACGTTCTTGTTCAAATCCCCGCCTCACCTGTTGCTGTACCTGCTCCATCTTCTCACTCATCTCCTTAGTCCGTGCCTCCAGCTCAGCCTGCATCATCTGGATCTCCTGGTCCTTCGCCACCAGCCTGCAGGTCAGATTAGCTCGTCGTTAGCCTGAGTTTGTGTGAGATTTGTTTGAGGGCTACGCTAGAGGACTGCAAGGTGAAAGGCTGGGTTAACTCACTGAGCCTGGAGCTCTTGGATGTGGGCGCCAGAGCTGGTCGGCTCTTCTGCCGTCTCCTTCTGTCTCAGCTGCTCCATGTCTGCCTGCAGGGCGGCCAACTGCTGCTCCAGAGACTGCGAGACCAAAAAAACTGCGTCAGATGAGAACTCAAACGAGGACAAACTGGCAAGAACGACATAAAAGAAGAGTCGCTGGGGTCTCTTGAAATGTGTTTCACTGATGCAGCAGAGCGCGCACCTCAACTGTCTTCTCTCTGGCGAAGGTGCTGTCTTGTGCTGCCTGTAGACTCTCCTCCATTGACTTTAGCTTCACATCTTTCTCTTGGATCCTACAAAGCACAGTGAAAAAAGGCTTCATTACACAGAACCATTGAAAGTCGCACAGAATCTGTTGATAATTGCTTTATGTACGATATTCACTACAAGTGCTCGTTTAACAAGGCGCAGCCACCGGTGCCAGCAGGAATCTGATATTAAAGGAATTACTGTAAAGAGTGTGTCTGGGGAGTGTCCTGGAGTGCCAGGAGGAATTAGCTTTAAAATGCTCACGGTACAGTAAGTGCTAACCTCTGGTATCAAAACATATAATTTGCATGACTTGCATCAGCTCCTGTTCATCTCAAAGTCGCCATCACTGAATGATTAGTTACTGAAACTAAAAATAGATGGGTTTTTTCGGTGTGCCTTTGTGCGTTTCGGACATGGATGGCTGAACATAAGACTTTGTAGAACCACATAACCCTGATCCCTAGTCAACCCAATTGATCTTACTTGCTCTGGAGCTCCTCTACTCTCAACTCCGATGACACCTGGGATTGTGGGAAAAGGAAAAGTAAAACAAATGAATAAAGAAGAGGGCGCAGAACTCAGGAAATCAATTTCCACTAAGGGTTTTAGACCAACTCACCTGTTCTGCCGCCTTTCTCTTTAGGCCGTCGACTTCTTGTTTTAGTGCCTCGTTCTCTTCTCTTACAGCCTACATCAGGGAAATAAATGACGTAAAGACTTTCGCTCATTAAGGGATTGTGATTACAAGGCAGGGAGCGAAATGCAGAGTCATATAAAAGGATGCTGATGTCGGTCAAATGCAGGTTTGCGCGTGAGGCAGCGCGTTTTCAGGCCCTGCTACCGGCCGTCTCTTCTCAACCCAGAGAAAACTAGATACCTTGAGCTCTTCCTCCTTGTTGGCCACTTCAATCAGCCCCTTCTCCAAGAGGCCCTCCACAGTTTTCATGTTCTCCTCCTTCTCCCGGACACTGGGTGGGAGGCATTGTCAAATAAACGGAATTATTATTTTTCATGCAGATGGAGTAACGAGCCTAACCTGTTGTACTCCAAAAAAAAAAAAAAAGTTCCAGTTTTCACACACACCTCTTCTGGAACTGGTCCAAGGCCAGCTGGGAAGCTTTCTGCATGGGGATAGTCAAAGGAAGAGAGAAGGCGAGGGCGTATCAAACAAAAAAGAACAAACAAAGACAGTCTTTTAAATTAGAAAAGAAAGTACACAGCTAACCTGGTCAGAAATCTGTGCCTGCAGATTCTGAACCTCAGCCTTCAGTGACATGTTTTCATTGTGCAAGGCCTGCAGAGGGGAGAAGAAAGAGGCAGGAAGGAAAGTCCACATTTATTATGCCAAGATAATCCTGGATCTGACAGATCTGTGTGAACAATGACATGGCTCTCAATTCTGTTCTCTTTATAAAACCGTGAAATAAATCATATTGATTTGGCAACTGCAAACGTGCACCAACGCGCCCCTCTTTTTAGTGGTTTGCATTTTTCTAATGCAAATTCCCACTCAGCACAATGAGAGGCCAAGAAACTGCCTACCAAATTCCAGCGAAGCAATGAACCGATACAATGTTAGTATAGGAAGCGCTAGATGATGCGCTCGCGCGACGATACCTGCATGTTAGTTTCTCTAGTGGCCCCACTGCTCCTCTCAGCGTTTAGAGAATCCTCCAGACTCTTCCTCTGCAGTTCCTTTTCAGCCAGTCTGGACAGAGCGGGCAAAGAGTTGGGAGAACACATAAAAAATATAGCACAAACATTATCACTTTAAGTGCAATCGCTCCATCTGAAAAGGAAGCACTTTTTTTTTTCTTACAGCTTCTGTAGCTCCTCAATGTGGGAAACATGGGAGATCTAAATGGAAGGAGAAAAAAAAGATCAAGTTAGCCTGCACACGTTGCAGGTGGGCATCTTATTCTGGCCAGCCACAAGTGAATGAGGATGACCCGTGTACCTGTGAAGCGATCTGGGCTTGCAGGCTCTCAATCTGGACTTGCATTGTCTCATTCTGGACCTGAAGACCTTTGTTTTCATTCATAAGCTCCTGTTAAAAAGAGACTCTTTTAGCACTGCTTCATAGAGAAATTATAGAACCCACACATCAGCCCTAAAATGCATTAAAAAAAAAAACACTGATGTGATACATTCAACAAAATCTCATCCTGGACAATAAAATAAGTCTCAGTAAGAAGTTCTGATGTCGATTTTCCATAAACAGTGTTGTGGTGACCCACCTGAACCTGGGCCTGCAGTGAGTCGTCAGGCATATTGTGCTTGGACATCTCCATATGCTCCATCACTCTCTGCTCCAGCCGCTCCTTGGAGACCATGGCTTCGGTCAGGCTGCTGTGTAGGGTCTGGATCTCCTTGTTCTTGTTGTTCATCTCCGTCTCGACCGCCAGCAGCTGGCTGTGGAGCTCTGCACCCAGGCGCACACAGAAGTTACAATGCTGGATGAAACCCGACTATTTACTTCATTCTGTTTGAATTCTCAGGATAACATTTTCTATGTGAGCTTGTCTTCACGATCACCTTGCTTGGAGGCCTGAAGCTTCTCTCTTTCAGCGTTGACATTGTGGAGGAAGTTCTGCAGCTCTTCCCAGCTTCGCTTAGCATCCTGCAGCTGGGCCTTGAGGGGGGTTGAGGGATATACGCAATTTAATGAACACTTTAAATCCAATGGAGATCTGTTCATCTTATGAAACTAATGGTAACTCTGAATTGCAAAACATCTTGTGGAGTTTGTTTCACTGATTTTCCAAGACTCAACTCTTGGCATCTACCATGTGTTCTTTGCTGAGACACGTCTGTGTCGAGCGAGCAACTTAGATTTCCATCTTTGATCGTGGTCAATGAAAAGACAGGAAGGCCTGATCTGGGTGTCTAGCAGGAAAGCGTTGTTTATACAAGCACAAAGCCTCAAACATTCCAGCTTCCAAAGCCAACACAGTCCTCCCAGCCTCGGTTCCATTTCCCACAACCCTCCCCAGGACTTCCACTACAAACTCTTCCCATTTCCCTGATAATGCCGCCACACCCGCAGATTCAAAAGCCGCGTGATATGTTTTGCACAGCTCAGTTCATTTTTTTTGTCTCGGCCTGGTAAAAACTGAAGCAGGGGCTAAATAAACACATTGTGCATCTGGATTAGCATACCTCCAGCTGGGACACGTTCTTCTTGTAGCTGACCTCCAGTGATTTCCTCTGGTGCTCCTCCTGCTGCAGCTTGCTATTGTTGTCTGCCAGCTCTTTCATCAGACCGGCGTACTCGGAGCGCAGCTTGTTCAGCTCTGCTGAATTCCTGTCAACAACATACGCAGACAAACAAGCACAAATGAGTGTTGTGAAAACGGCTGATGAAGCTTTACAGGGAGAAGTTGTTGATGAATTAAATCACACACGATGTGTACTGCGCAAGTTTAAATTGTGTAACTGTATATGCAGATGGACATAACGTTATGCTAGGATGCCCAACCAAAAAACTAAGACAATGATCTTATCTATGGTAGTGAGGCACTGACTTGCTCTCCATCTGGTTGGTGGCAGAGCTGACTGCGTCCCTCAAGATGCCGTTCTCCTGCTGCAGTCGAGTGATCTGGCTTTCTAGCTGCTCCCTCACCTGCTGGAACTGCAAATGAACAGTAGGATTCATTCTCCATGACGTCATAAGAAGAACAAAAAAAAGGTGTGGGTGCTTTCGCATAAAAACAACTGAATTCTTCTCAGTACTTATGCAAAGCCCTCACCTTTATCTGCATGGTCTGGAGCTCCTGGAAGCTGCCCTGTGCCTTGGCCTGCATGCTCCCCAGTTCTTTCTCCATGGCTGCGCGTTGCTCCCTCATCAATGCCTCCACCCGTCCTGTCTTTTGCTTCTCCACCTGAAGCTCCTGCAGCACAAGGCAATGGGAAATGTAAGCACTTTAGTGTAAGCAAGGAATTTGGTTCCTAAGGTATGAGGGAAATAAATTGTTAATCATATTGTGTTCTTGATTATGCAAAACAGTGGAATCTAGACCTGGCTGAGCTGTTTAACTTTGTCCTTGGCAATGGAACCCTCCTCCTGAAGAGTTGTCAGGAGTCGTTCTCGTTCCTGAGCAGCTGGGTCAGGCCTGGCCACAGACTGGTGGTGCGAGACATAACATTTAAAAAAAAAAAAAAAAAAAGAAAAAAGAAGACAGTGCATCCAACTACAAACACCAGGCCTCCTGCCAAAACCAAATGTGTGAAAGTCAGTTGTCAAACGCCTAATTCAAACGTCACTTGTTCATCTCTCACTTTGTGCCAGGCATCCAAGGCATTGGGGCTCTTCTCCCGGAGGAGGGCAATCACACTGACAGCCTCGGCGTCTGACAGTGCCAGGCTGGACAGACCAGACAGCAGCTCCTTCAGCTTCACCTCTGTGTTCTCTGTTGAACCGCACAGTGGGCGTGGAGTTAAGCAGATGATTGTATGGCTGAGCAGTAGGTATTGGATAAAAAAAAAAGGACTGGATCAGACCTGTGTTTTCCTCTTACCTTTGTCAGTCTCGTTCTTCTGCTTCTTGCCAGACCCTTTGGATGGTACCTCATCATTATGGGCTGCCTGGTGGTTGGCAGAAGCTGCCAAGTCAGCCAGAATGTGGGCTTCATCCACTGGATTTGAGAAAAAACAGCTAATTAAGTAAGTTTGGTTCTTCAGTTTGAGCTCATGCCCTAGAAGTTTAAAAGGTATTTAGACATTTGTTAGCAGGTGGGATCATTGTCTCATCATTACCAGGCTCTGTCTTTTGCTTCTTGGCCGAGTTCTTCTTCTTGCCTGCAGTAACAGTTGGGGTCGCACCGTCAAGAACTTTGGTTTCGGCCACAATGGGAGCGTCTTTCTTCACTGGTGCTGGAGCCTGCTCGGCTTTCACCTCCGGCTGCTGCTCATCCACTGGAAAAGGGAAAAGAAAGGGGAGGGCACTGTCAGCATCAGTCAGTCTACCGTAAGGCTGATGAAAAAACAATGCTCAATCATCATCATCAGAAACACAGCAGCACTCCAACTTTACACTGTACTTTGTACTCTACTCTCTCCTCACCAGACTCGGCTTTTTGCTTCTTCTTCTCCTTCTTCTTCCCAGAGATCTGGGGAGGTGTCTGAGCCTGAACAGGAGCCTGGGCAGCTTGGACCTGGACCTGAACCTGAACTTCAAGCTGGGGAGAGGGTGGGTTGGACTGTTTGTTCGTAGCGAGGGGTAGCTCAGACTTGCGGCTGACCGTCTTGGAGCCGTTCAGTTCTGGCTCCTCAGAGGGGGGAGCTGGAGCTGGAGCTGGACCTGGAGCTGGAGCTGGAGCTGCAGCAGCAGCAGCAGCCGCAGCAGCTGCTGCAGCGGCCCTGGCAGCCTTTTTCTCCTTCTTCTTTCTCTCCCTCAGACCGGCAGGAGGCTCGGTTGACACCGGCACAGGCATATAAGGAGGAGGTGTTGGTGGATCAGGATCTGGTGTAGCCACAGGCGCAGGTTCCTCTTCCATCTCCAGAGTGGAACTGTTGTTACCATCAGCCATGTCAAAGTCCCGGAGGTCCTCCTCCGACTCTCCTCCACCTCCACCGCCTCCGCCACCTCCCCCGCTGGCACTCTCCTTCTTCTTACTCTTCTTCTTTTCATTCTTCTTACGGGTGTCTGGCCTGGACGGCGGTAGCTTCAGGTCACGTTTCTGCCGGG
Organism: Psettodes erumei; assembly: GCA_016785225.1. Lineage (NCBI taxonomy): Eukaryota > Metazoa > Chordata > Actinopteri > Pleuronectiformes > Psettodidae > Psettodes > Psettodes erumei. Next base: position 1,623,034 of record JAFBJZ010000383.1, read on the forward strand.
CCAGCACCTCATCGTAGGAGGTTTCCTTCATGAAGAGCCAGAAGAAGAGGAACATGAGGGCGATGACCAGGGAAGGGGCCAGGATGAGCAGGTACTGAGAGTCATAGATATCCACCGCCATTCTGAATATGAAAGGGGAAAGACAGGAAAAAACAAAAAATAAAAACATTAGTCTTGGCCACATCCACACAGTCAGCACCAACAGTTATAAAACAGTTATAAAGAGACCAAAGTTCTGATGTACATGAATTGTTAATTCCAACTTTCTGCTCTAATCCATTCCAAAAGAAAATACTACTGTACTCATCTGGGCTTCTGAGAAAACAGTATTTGCAGGTCAACCCATGCTACTGGCCACCAGGGCCCGTCTGCGATGTGTGAACCGGTACGGTATGTCATATTGGGGGTGGAGGTGTTTGTACATCAACTGCACTCAGAGGGTGTGAGGGAGTGGACTCTTGCAGACACCCTGTCCTCTTTTAGTGATATGATCCAATTAGACGACACCACCCCGGCGACACAGCTTAACGTCCTCGTTACCATTATCTGGTTTCACAGAGAAGACGGCGCATCTGCTTGAAAAATGGCTTATAAGAGCCAGACGGGGGGAAAAAGAATGATAATAAAAGCCATCTACTTCATTTGCATTGGCTTAGGAGGGTACAAAATAGGTCAAGAACATCGGAGAGACAAGCAGGCTAAAAGGAAGACGGCTCACCGCCTCATTTAGTCACTTCCCTCCTTCGGCCCCCAGACGGACAACACCGTGGTATTCTAAACTCATATCAGGATGAATTTGCAAGAGGCAAAAATACACCCACATGCAAGTGTCACCCGCTGAGGTCTGCTGCAGCTGCAGTTTGGCCCCAGCCTGCTTCAAGCCAAGGGAGACGAGGCTCTTGCTCCACTGCAGGCAAAGTTTATGGAGTCAAAAGGTCCTGAGATTTCATCAGTTTAGCATCTGCAGAAGATATTCTTAGGAACTGTGCGTCGTCTCCTGAAGGCTACAGAGTAAGAATGACACGGGGCGGAATCAATGAAGATAAATTAGTAATAATGTAAAGACACAACTCATCTTTTAGCTCACTAGAAGCCACTCTAAAGCCAAAGCAATTGTAGGCATTAGTAGTCTCCAATGATTTGCCCTTTCTTGGCATACACAATACAGAGGAAATGCCTGCATAATGGCTTTTAAGATAAGGACCAGCAACAGAAAATCAGGTACTTTATTCATATGTATAATCATTTCTGCAGTTTCTCAGCTCGGCACATCTTATTAGTCAAACAAATGTTCCAAAGGTGCCAAATTTTAACAAAATAACTCTGAATATCTGAACACTGAATATCGATGGCAGCTGTTAGAATACAGTCTTTCCTCCTTTTCCAATTAGATATTTTTTCTGTTCAATGAACCTGATTAAACCCCAGAATGAGTAGTAGTAGTGTAATCCAACATAAAGCAATGCCTTGTGCAAACTTACTATGAAAAAAAACCCACTGTGTTTTGAAAACGGGGACAAGTTTAAGCCCTGGGTGATGAAGACAGCTCTACATCAATACAGAGTGGCGGCGACAGCGAGTGACCCAAAGTGCGGCACAATCGCGTCCCATACCCCAGATCTGTGCCAGTAGCGTGGGAGTCATCGGCGTAGAGCGGACCTTTTTACTAATTTGGATTAGGGAGATTACCCATGATAATACATTTAAGAATAACTTTCCACTGCAGGGATTCCTGAGGACTGACAGGCTGAGGATACAGTACAACACTGACTCTGTTTCACTCTCACCTGTCATCACATACACAAATGCCTACCAGGCTGCTTATAATCTTTAATATTTGACTTATACTGAAAGTTCAGTCTACCTTTAAACAGACCAAGGCTTCCCTCTGAGCATAAACTAAAAAGGTCCTCGTTACATAACACTTCTGAGGCTATTCTTCAACAGTTTTCCTTATATAACATTTTTGAAGAGCTTTGACTCTGACAAACACATCTGATTGGCTCGGCTCCTCTACGCTCAATCGGCCACAGCTGGGAGCAACCTCATAAAAACTATGTTAATTATTAGCAGGGAACAAGCTGCTGGTTTTAAGCGCATGGCTCAAATTCAGCACAGAGTCCAAAACACATCCCATGAATTGAGAGCATTTTATTATCTGCTACACACTGAGGCTAATAAGTCTCATGCAAAGACCAAAAAAGCCTCTCGGTGCCCCCTGGTTGCACATAAACTCGCTACGCCACTTTGCAAGTTTTAGAAAATAGGACCAAAGACATAAAGTAGCTACAGAGTGCTAAATACACACCATGATTAAATAGAGTCACAATGTTTAATTGGTAATATTCAGTGGCCACCAATTCAGGGGTTTTTTCATGTTACTTTCACTGTATGTTCCAGGAAACACCCATGTTGGACCAAATGAAGCTGTGAAATACCTCTTAAAGCAACGCTGCCTCTTGGCATTTAAGTGTGGGCGGAGTACAGAGTGTAAAAATTTGAAGCCTGCTTGCTTTCTTCCAGTCCCAGGCCTCATAGCAGAAGGTGCGCAAGCGTCCCCACGCAGCCCGAGCCTTGTCCCAGCATCAAAATGAGCCCGGAGGACAAAGCCCTCTCGGGCTGCTGGCTCCCCGGAATCCAGCCACTTGGCTGGACGGGCCTTCTGACTTGGCAGGCGTGGACACAGAGGGAACTCCTGATCATTACCAGGCCCAGAAAGCAGAACCGACAGGACTTGGGAACCAGGTCGTGCAGCATTCTGCACTTAAAAACTCCACATGAAAATGATATTAACTTTCCTATCAAATTATGACATTTGTTTATAACTTCAGAAGTATAAGGGTCACACCGATCTACAATGGCAGACACTCCCTCCCTCTCTATTACCACCGGAACCGCTTTCAGAATACGGAACAACTTTTTCTGTCTAATGGCAGCACCTTTTATCCAGAAGGTTTCAGTGACTGCAGGCAACTAAAGATATTCTGGTGTAGTGATAGGTGGGGCGACTGGATGACGGCTCCGTGTGAATAATTAAAAATGTAATGATAACAAACTGATACTACCCCTTTATCAGCATTCAGGGTAATAAACTAAACTGAAAATACCAAAGTACACAGTGGGGCATCGGCATCCGTTTGTAGTGGAAAACATTAAGTAGTAGGTTTTAGTGGCTTGAAAGGCTCATGGCACGTAATGAATCAAGAACAACCGAGATTAGAGCTTATCTCCAGATCAAGGAAATGGGCAATGCCAACGAGACATAACTGACACTATGTCACGAGGGGGAGGAGGAGCTCGGGAATACCTTTATTTACTCAAAGCAAACTTTTTTTTTATTTTATGGAGGCCTTGCTTCGCTTTAAAGTCCCTTCGAAGTGAACTAGAGAGGTCGAGAATTCACATGGACACAACGTGACAGTCGCGTCGTCACATCTCGAGTCACCGCTTCACTTTAAGTGACAGGAATAAGAAACGAAACCTCGACGCCTCTTTGAGATATGAGTGGCGTCCAGGAAGTCACTTCACCACACAAAACGAGGGTAAACCACGAAGGTTGGGTACTTCATGTCCCCGCATGCTAGGTCATGTCAAAATCATCGGCCTTGTACGGACCACTGATCCAGGATACGTAGCGGCAGCTGCTCCAACACCGGGAGGAGGCTGTTTGGAGAAAGCAGCCTGTAATCACAGAAGAAGCAGCGCTGATCTAATCTCTCTTGCTACGTTAGCACGGCTAGCTCCGAAGTCACACGTAATGATTAAATGAACCATGAAAGCGAAAGAGGAGAGACACATGTCGACGGGTAGCTCACTTCACCAACATGACGAGCAAAAAAAAAGGACGTTTGACGGCTGCGGCTCGATAATGGCGTGGACATGGCTACAAGTAGTTGGGGTGATAGTTTAATTCACGCAGGAAAATGTTTTTCGCCACTCAAGTTCGTGTCTCTAGAGTGGCTACTGCTCGGCACGATGAATGAGCTAGCTACCGTGAACGCTAGCCGACCAACGTGAGCCGGCCAATCCAATTATTAGTACGGAGGAAGTCTTCGGCAATAGAAGTGACCCACAAAAATGCTAGCAGGGACGCCCAAGTTTGCGTCCACTCCACGATCTCTCAGGCCGCCTGGAGGCGTGGACATCTGCCTCCCCTCAGGGGCCTTGTCTCGCTGATGACCCAGCCTCCCTCTCTCCTTAAATCTCTGACCCGGTCTGCTGCTCCATTCTCCCGTTTAAGTCCTGAGGGCCGTTCCCAGGCCTGGGTAAAGAGCTTAGCTGCGCTAAGAACGAGAGCGGGCGGCTCTTTTTGTGACAAGGAACAAACCTGGTGTCGGTGAAAACATGCTTCTCTGGGCATACCTGTAGCTTCAGTTTGCTGTTCTCTTAACCAGTGGTGAAATGCCGTTGTTCTGCGTTGACTCCAGCAGACTCCTGACTTCCCAGGGCAGCTCCAGCCTGACTTTCCTCTGCGCTATCCGTCAGAGTATCTGCTGTTTCTGCTTCGCGGGGGCGGGTCATACCCAGGCTGCTGAGGAACGTTTGTTTTGTGACTCGAGGCACACCGGGCGAGGCCGTATGACACAGCAAGAGCTAGTGCCGCCTTTTCGACACATCCTTGGAGCAAAAATCTTTCGATCGACAAAAGCCATCCGGGGAGTGGTCATTGCACTTCCCCAAAGTCCGAAGACACACGAATTAATAAATACTCTAATATCTCTATGGGGGCTTCCAATATATCTGTGGTATTTTGTGACCCAAAAGTACATCTCATTTTTTTCATCTTTTATCAAGACAGTATTTTTCCAGTAATTAAACATATAATGTGCATTAATTTACAGACATTACATGTGTAAAATGAACAAGTGGTATTATATTGTGTGTAATTGTGATAATATCGAGAACAAGACCACTGGGTTTTAATGAAATCTACTTATTGTCAAATCAAGCCAACCTGCAAACACAATATGCCCAGTAATGGTCATCAGACACTGATATATCACTGTCAGTGTTTAACCGCCCCTCCCCACTGTAAGGCTGAGTCAGTCAGTCATCCTCTGTGCCCACAGACGCCAGCTGCCCTGCAGTCTGCAGTTCTGCCTCATATTGCTTCCTCAGACCTTTCAGATACATACGCAGGCCGTTGGGGTCCAGTCTGGAGTTCCTGGCAGCCTGCAGGAGGCGGGTGGCCAAGCGGTACACAGCTCTCTGCCTCTGTGTTTCCGGATCACTGCGCTGCTTGGCCTGAAAGAATAACGAAACACACCTTGGGTTTTGCTCAGCACTTCTCTGACATAAACCATGATCATTTATGGGGCACAAAAATATTAACTCTATCTGCCATCTGAGGCCACGGTGCAACATTTAAGCCTCTCAAGGTCTAATGTTGGTTTCTTGTAAATTAAAGTGTGTTCCACAGCTGCGCACAATGTATGTAAATAAAGACAAAAGACAGCAAAGAGGCAAAACTAATCTTTCTGAACCATACCAAGAGCTGCTGGCTGACGTTGGAGGCAATTACCTTTGCCTCTTGGATTAATCCTGGAGGGAGGGCAGTCATTTCTGCTGCTCTCAGACCTAGAAGAGCAAAAACATACCGTGTCTATTTTTCATAAGGAGCTTCCAACAGAATTGCACTTGGATTTCAATGCCCCTGTACCATAGTGTCTTTCCTCAGAGCGTCCTCTACTCAGCATGTATGTGTACACCACACTCTCAGCACCAGCGTCACTGCTGCGCATGTGCTGAACTTCCATGTGCTGGTTCTCCACATTGGGGTAAAGAGACTCGAGTTGGCACAGCTCGAGAAAGTGCGTGGCAAACAGGGTGAACGCCTGCGAACAGCAGAGAGACAGCACACACCTTGACAATTAAAACACCAGACAATACCCACTATCCCTGTATTTATTGTACTACTTTACTGTTGATTTAACAGGTGTAACAGGTTAGACAAGTTAAATAATTATTCAACAACGCACAAATCTGATTTATCTGCATTCTGTTTCAGACAGAGGAGTTGTAGCATGACTACATCAGCCTATACTCTACCTTGAGGCTAAGGAGGAACTCACAAACTGAGTGACAGATGCCGATGCCCTCCTCAGCACTGGTGCCACGCCCCAATTCATCTATGACGATCAGGGACTTGTCACTCACATTGTGGATTATGTAAGAGATCTTTGAGGAAGAAGTACAGTCAATGATCATTTAATGCTGAAAATGTGAAAACAACGAAAAAGCAACGCATACCTCCTTCATTTCCAACATGAAGGTGGAAGAGTTAGTTTCAAAATCATCATCCACACCAATTCTGGTGAAAATCTGATCGGCAACACGAAAAGAGGCATATTCTGCAGGGACAAAAGAACCTGAAGGACAGAAACAGGGGGCGTTACTCCAAAATCCAGTCAAATCAATATGGCCCACTTTGCAGCATTGGCTTTTACAGTCATGTAAGGCTGACAGGGTTTGCTGCTGACCTATCTGAGCCATGATCTGACACAGTGCCACCTGCTTGAGGTAGGTGGATTTGCCACTCATGTTGGGTCCAGTGATGATGACAAAGTTGCTGCCCTCGGAGATGTAGCTATTGTTCGATACAGGCTGCTGTCCAGCCATTCTCTCCAGGATGGGGTGACGACCCTGCTTGATTGCCAGTGTGTCTGTAAACTCTGGACGCACTGGATGACACAGCAGATTCAAGCATTTCCATAAGATGATTGTATGAGTTAGTATTATGATACAAACCTGTCAACTGTAACTCAGTGATTACTATTACTATGTACATTACATACTAAAACAGTAAGTGATTTCATCTATAGAATTAAATCCTGATTAAACTGAAAGTTGTGTTACGTCATAATAGAAACTGATTTCTGCAATGGGAGTGTGGAGTGTTTAAAGGAAGCCGGCTCCTCTACTAGGGAGAGGTCTCTGAAAATGCAGTGCGCCAGTGCCCACTTATGTAACAAGGGTAATCTGAGTACAAGCTGGCAGGGATAGAGGGGGGCAGGCAGTCAGCACGTGTCTATGGAGCGACACTTTCAGACAGCTGAGGGCCGGCGCTAGCCACCCACGTGGCTGAGCAGTGCTGGTGCTGCCCACGACCCACACAAAACAAGACATGAGGCCAGCAGCAGCAGCAGCAGAGCCGGTGGCGGAGCTGCCAGTTCAGTAGATCCCTGTCGGGTTGTCATGTGTGACATTGGCTGGGCACTACCCTCAGGCAACAGATCACACATCAAGGTTAATTTGACTGTTTGACTAGCTTGTGGAACGGAAAAGCAAAGGGCTCCATACTTACCGTAATCTGAGATGGTGCATGCATTGGCAAGCGACAGCAGCATGTCCAGCATGGACACAGCATCTGAGAGCTTGTAAAGGCAGTGGATGTGCTCATGGACGGTGCTCAGCAGTTGACATACCACCCTGCATGGAGAAGGGTTAGATGCTCCAGGTGAAAAGCATGGAAGGGAAATTAAATCTTACATGCAGCACCCTCTAGTGGGAAAAAAGTACAGCAAAAATAAATAGATCTGAATCAGCTTTTCACAATGAAAAGGTATTATAAACTCTTGATTCTTAGTTTCGAAATCATTTTAGGTGTGTGTGTGTGTGTGTGCATGTATTTGGAGAATAATAGTCAATAGTCAAACCTCAATAGAATAACATTTAAATGTGCTTTGTGCTTTCAAGACTTGACAATAATGAAATTCATTTTATGGAGAGAATTAATTCGACAAAAATATTTTTTACAAACCCAACTAATCAATTAGTGAGAGAAAAACTGATCTATCAGCAAAAAATATTTAGTTGAAGAAAGCCCCTGTACAAAGCAATCTTATTTCATTGAACAGCCAGTGCAGTGTAATTAAGAGCATACAGTGCATTAGAGTGTATGTCATAGTCATGATCTCCTCACACATAGGACATGTGAAAGATCTCCCTCAGTGCCTCATCACAGCGGTCGTTCATCTTCATCAGGTCTGCAGTGGTGAAGTCATAGTTGTTCTTGTGCTTGGTTACCTGAGGGGGCAGGTGGTGAGACAGTTCAGTCAGTCAGTGATTCAAACTCTGCAGCTTTCTCAGTCTAAGCTGGTGGCTGAGGTTTTTGTTTTTTCCCATTTCTATTCCCAATCAGTCTTATGGCTTGTTATTTATCCATGTCTTTGATAGATCATACCTTGATGAACTCCAAGGGGAGTTTCCCTTCAGGCAAAACCACCCCTTCGAGCTTCATCTGGATGAAGAAACCTCGAGCTGTGCTGAAGCTGGTGCGCATTGGCAAGCCATATTTCTCCCCCAGCTGGTTCACTAGCCCTGTGCAACACGTGGCAAATGTCACAACGCTTTGAACAAACACTGCGCGGCAAACATACTCGCTAAACCGTCAGAATAAACACCTGCAATGTCATCCACTATCTCAGTGTATGCTCTCCGGGCAATGTCAAGGAACTCGTTGACATTAGGGCGCACAGCGTAACACTTCTGTGTGCGCATGTTCAGACTCCCCTTCAGGTAGGTGGTGTCATCATTAATCACTGTCTTGATCTGCTCCAGGATCACGTCAAACCTGAGACAGACACAAATATGCACACAAGTCTGCACAGTCCAAAATGGTTAATTATTCCATAGGCAAAATATATAGGCATACCTGGTGTCTTCCAGTGAGGTGCTGTATGCTTTAAGCAGGGCTGTGTTACAGTTCTTCAACACCACCTGTTCATAAAACATAATGCTTGAATGATCTTCCATTTACTCCCATAACTCAGCAACAAACTTCTCAAATTTCTCATTTTATCACTGCCTGTAGGATGATTTTGAATTAATGTCATACATAGCAACAGACACAGACCCTTAACCTTGGCACCAAATCCAATGTGTGTTTCAGCTGAATGACGTGTGTAATCTTTGCTTCAGCAATCTGAACCTGCAGAAGTAGAGAAACACTAGTGCTCCAAAAATAGTATTTAGTTAGTGTGGCAATTTAAAAGACACACACATGAATTCACTTCATGTCAAGACATTCCATCACAATGAAACCATCCTCTCCAACCATGACTAATGAAAGTGTACGCACTGTTTCCTGCTTTGGGATTTGGACAAGAACAGAGAGCAGCTGGTCAATGTCAAGGAAATGACCTAAGGCTAAAGGGTACAAAAGAACAGATATTCAAATACTGTCTCAAGCTCTCATCATCAGTATGCAAAATACTGTATGTTGCCTATAACTGAAAACCGTTTGCTCTGGTTCCTGACCGTTCTTCAGGCCGAAGAAGAGCTCCTCGTCCTGTAGCAGCTCTTGTATGGTGTCCAGTCGTATGTTGATGGTGTCCACATCAACCAGAGGCTCCAGGATATTGGAGCGCAGTCTTCTGGCACCGCCAGGTGTTTTTGTATGGTTAAGTACCCCTAAAAGAGTATGTTTGCTTCTAAACACAGACAAGACAGAGGCAAACTCAACACATCTACGATCACACAGGCACATACTCGGACGATGCCCTCATAACCTCACCTTTACTTTCCCTCTTACCTCTGGTCTCTATTATTGACCACCAACTCCAAGTTAGTGGCAGATGCTGAGTCAATCATGGCTGTCTGTTCGCTCCCTTTAAAGCTCACTTTAAGAGACTTGGCAGCGTAGACCGAGTTCTGGATGAATTCTAAGTATTTCAGCAAGGCGGCTGCAGCTGCTAGGCAATAATATCTGAAAAAAATCATGCCGTACGATAATTAAAAAAAAAAACAGCATTGTGCTACATCATATCTATTTCTATACGTTATTGTTCTCAGTGGCATACTTAGCTTGCACTTCCATGAGGACGGTGCCAAATTCTGGAGCACACAGCTGCTGAATGTACTCCAATCCTTTTCTCTCATTAAAATACTTCCTCTGGATTGCAGTGAAAGCCACACCCTGGCGAAAAATAAATCAGACCTGCAGACATCACTTCAAACTAACAGTTAACAAAGGCACAATATGTCAACAGATAGGACATACCCTAACCAGTTAACGAGAAAATCAATCCTAGCATAAATGGGCATGAGTGAGCTACTCTCTGCTTTAAGATATGTGTATTTGTTTGAAAGAATGGTGTGTTTTATTCATAATACATATTCTGGGTCAGTACCGGGAAGTTCTCGGTAATGAGGTTGAAGAGCTTGGTCCCTTTCCCCTTCTCACTAGCTGTGTCTGGCATCAATATTTCCAGTGGCACCAAGATGTGAATCTTGGTCACGACCTTCAGAGGAGTAACATACGAGTGTGACACAAGTTCTCCGTATTTCAGACTCTCTTCTGAGAGCTCGGCGATTACTGCAAGCCAATACAATTAATGGGTTACCTTGGCATAAGTCCCAGTGTCTGCAAACTGAGAGAGTACAAGCTCAGGACATCTCAAGTTGAGACTGGCCATGCCAATTTCTCCCCTGGCCAAACCGCGGCCTTCGACCACTGCTACGATCACAGAGGCAACGGAGGTTGCGGTCCCAGAGGAGCAACTTATGGCTACAGAAATAAGAAAGCTGAGTGAGAAACTGCCTCAGCTGTGTAACACTGTACTAGACAAATTATTTATCTAGGGTTGAAGTACTGGTGCGATCAGTCAGTGGCGTCTGTGCAGGATGGTTTCCTGTGGCCCCGGCAGACCCCGGGGTTCTTCTGAGCCTCGGTGTTCCTGCGCGGCTGCGGAAGGTTGAAGTTTCCGAGGCAGATACCAGGAGGGACAGGTTTGTCCTCCCGAACGCCACGCTGTGACCAAACTGACCTATGTCAACGCAGAACACGAGCACAGGATATTTGCCACATAACTGCCCAGAGACACGGTTTGTAGCACAACCAATGTGCCCCCAGTGCCAAGTCAAATTCAGATATTTGACAATGTCGTGTGATGTTATTGTATTATCGTTTATTGTAGCTCCGAAACCTCCAGTATACAGTGGTATCATATGCTACTGATGGCAACACTCCTGACTATCCATAAAGTCACCTGAGGCCATTCGGGGTCGTGTCGGGCCGTGGCTGGAGCTCGTACTGGCCTCATCTGGACTTTGGTGGGATGAACTGGAGGAAGCTAACGTCGGGCCGGCTGTTTCGCTCAGTCCACTTACGCCCACTGGGATCGGCGCCCAGCTATGCCCACCTTCTGAGGCGTCGGCGCCGGTTGTTAGCTCCTCCGTGCTGCTCCGAAACATTTTTAAAGGGATGTGTACTGGAGGCACGCCGTCCATTTCGTTTTTACGTCTTTAAAATTCAGTGAATAGACGAATAACGACGTAAATAGGCCCTGTGGAATACAAACAAGTCCCACAGGTAGCTGGCAAAAACTGTTAAACGCAATTAGCAATTATGCGCGTGACCATCGCGCACCCTCCTTGCGTCAGCAGCTAACATCGGCGCACGTCAGTTATTATCAATCACGAAAGTAATTCTTTTTAGAAAACACAGATGTTAGTTATGTTGATTGATCGATTGACTGACAAACAGATAAACTGACACACCCTTTGTGTCTACGGTATGTATGTTTAATTTATCGGCTGTATCAAAGCTGTTGACACTCTTTAGATTAATTACATTTTTATTAGATTAAATTAACGCCACACAAAGTCATCTATAGACGAAATACTTGCATTGAGCTCACTGTCTGAAGGTGAACTTCAGTGCGTAGCGTCTTTTTGATCAGTGCACTCACCCTGATTTGAAGAGGTAATGCTTTTATTTTGGAAGGATCAGATCGGAACCCTTCTCCCTTGTTCCTGTCGCGACCAACATGGCGGTCGACGCAGATGACAGCAAATATTTCGTGAGAGAAATTGAGAAAAACGACGGCTGTGCCCTAAAAGTGAAGCAGTGTTACATGGGTGATGTGGGTTGCGTGGTGTGGGACGCTGCTATCGTTCTTGCCAAATATTTAGAGGGGAAACAGTTTTACGATCCGTCTGCAGGCGTGAACGTGTGGGCCGGCAGCAGTGTGGTGGAGTTGGGAGCTGGGACAGGAGTGGTTGGTCTGATGGCAGCAACGCTGGGGTGAGACGACTGCTCGGTTTGTGCACAACGCTGCATATAAATATACATGTACTTGTATCACCAACGTGTCCCAATGTACCGCCCAGCTAGATGCTTGTACTTCCTTGATTTGTTGCAGATGACCTAGATACCCCTTTATTGAATAAAACAGATAACAGAAAAGAAGCCTCAATATAGTTTTAGATTTCCCTGTCTTAATACTCATAGAGCTCGAGTTACCGTAACAGACTTGGAGGAATTGCAAACCCTCCTGCGAGTGAACATCGAGGAAAACCAGGCACTTATTAGTAGTGGATCCATTACTTCCAAGGTACTGAAATGGTTTGTACTTATATTTCCTTCTTTGTACACTGTTTGATTGTCGTTCATCTATATATCCAACTTGCATGTTCAATATAGCATGAAATTTCCAAATGCTAACTGTTTTGATTTCTACCCTCCCTCAAGGGGGGAAGATGTGTCTGAGGTCTTGCCATCGCCACATTATGTCCTTATGGCAGACTGCATCTATTATGAGCAGGTATTTTACTATACGCCTCTACAGGGCTCTTCAGTAAAAACATGACATGAAACATCACCATCATCTTAAAACAGGAAAAAAACAAGTGTTGCGCTGTATTTCCCTTTGTGACTCACCTCTTATTTCCACACAGTCAATTGTTCCACTGGTGGAGACTTTGAAGCTGCTGGCTGGACCAGAGACCTGCATTATTTGCTGCTATGAGCAGCGCACTGAGGGCATCAACCCAAAAGTGGAAAGGCAGTTTTTTGAAGTGAGGGCCCAACTGTGTGTTTTTCAATTTGTAAATACTGGCAAATAAATAATACATAGATTTATAAGAAGTTTACCTTTTTAGCATGGCCTCTTGGTTAGTCATTGTGATCTTTTGTGTTATCTTTTAGTTGCTGAAACAACACTTCAGCTGTGAGGAGATCCCTTCAGACAAACAAGACCCAGAGTTCAGCAGTCCAGACATCCACATCCTGCACATCCGAAGAAAAGTCTAAGTTTTTGTGGTGAAATTTGTGCATACTGTAGTTAGTGTTCCACACTAAGACCATCAGATTGTAAAATAGAAATTCTGAAAGTCTGTACTGGAATGTGTAGTATATTCATTGTAATTTCCATTTCTGCATTTTTTTTCATTTTGGAAAGAAAACTATTTTCTAATATAACAGAAAATACTGTCCTCCTGTGACTGGAGTAAACAAAGTATTGAAGAGAAGAGAATAATTTTTTTAATACACTAAATAAAATTTAACTAATTTCAGATTTGGATTTTTGGTGATTTTTTTGTTTTTATGCAAAACACAGTTAAGCAGATGAGATAGTCCAGATGTTGTCCATGTTGTCCATGTTGTGTGTGATTTATCATACATTGTTCTTGCGTTATTACAGTAATATGCACGTTTAAACATTGAATTAAAAAATGAACATATTTCCATATATTCTCTTGAGATCCTCCCAGAAACGAGTAAATGCTGACTGTTGTGATTTTCACGAAATCGCTTGCGAATGAGGTTTGTAAATTCAGACATAACCCATGTGGAGCACTAGGGGGCAATAGTAGCCTAAAATACAAACATTAAAAACGTGTCTCGACGTTTCATCCGCAATAAAGCTGTAATCAGATTTAAAATCTGAGGGACATGATGATCATTTTACAACTAATTATTAATCTGTTAAGTCATTATTGTTACAACTATTGAAACTGAATAGATTATGACTAAAATTCTCAATTCATATGTTTATGTAGCATACTCACTTTTTAAAATTTACGACTATACTGTGTATGCCAGTTTTTGCCCTCCATGTGTGGGGAATTCCTACCCAATTCCCAGATTAGCTGGACGATTATGGCTCTTTTTCAAGCATAAACCATGAAGTACGCCCCATACTCCCACAGGCATGCAGGGGCCCCTCGCAGCCTTTCATGCTGCTCTCTGTTTACACAGTGGAGCTGGAGTGTAATGAGCAGGGTGGCCTCTGACGCTCAGACCAAATAAAAATGTTAATGCTGAAGTTGGCAGGGTGGGGTTAACACTGAAAGTCCCGTTAAATACTCAAATCAAGAATACAATGGGAACCCAAGCTTTATTATGCATTAATAAGGTGCTCATCCTGGTATTTCTCTACTGGGATTCAGGAGTGCAAAGCTAACTTGCTTGCATGAAATCTGCTGATGCTGTAAGGAACATCCGTGATGACACAGTGCCTCAGACCCATGAATATTGCTGAATTTTAAAAGTTAAAGTTAAAGTTAGTTATTTTATATTTAAACAGAAACAAGTGTCTCTTCACAATCCAGTTTTCAGCAGATGCTAAATCAGCAGTGTTGTGAGTTAACTGACACAAAATTGACTCTTTCATTAAATGCTTTCTTTTCTGAAAAATGTATTCAGACACCAATGCAACACTTCGTGCCCCAACTAATATTATCTTTATTCACCAATTTCCCAACAGTGATTGTGAAATGCTCAATGGAGAAAGACTGAGGTGTGGTTGGGTTAAATCACAGTTCTGACCCCTGGATCCCTGTTTGCCCTTGTCAATGATAATGTCTATCACAGTAGAGTAAGATTAATGACCTCTTTTTAAACAGTTGCTGTAAATAACAACAGTGGATCATTTAAGATGATTGCTCCCTGTAGCCCACTTCTGCCAGGGGCAGCTGGACTGCTTCAATCAGAATCAGCCGATACTATGGAGGTCTCCTTTGGCTTTGACCAGGGTATGTTCAGCTAATTAATTTGGCTTTCTGCTTGTATTAAGTCCATGTCCCCAGTATGGTGGGGACAGGACCCAGAGGGGTTATTGGGAAGATAAGAGGGCCAGAGGGGAGCGCCACCATTCTGTATCAACATTACACCCTACTCATAACTCACACTCACATCCTTTGGAATCTAATTTCCAGTCTCTCTGGTGTTCTCTCCTTCTCAAATGTTAACCAAAAATAATTAAAATGTGTCGGTATAGTCTTCTCGTGGGTTGGCTAATTAGGCCTGCACTACAGGGGAATACAGGGAGGCTCACAGTAAATGAGGACAGCCCACAGTGAAACAGCGGTGTCTCTGTAATCTGTTATCATATATGCATTACAGTCGATTCTGGTGACCGTAAACATTCATTACTTAACACGTGCTGTGCATGCTGCATACCCTGAGACAGAATGGGGGCATGTTCTGCCAACAGATGGTGCTATTAGTGGAAATAAGTCTTACCTGAGGAAAGCCTGCAGTGGAAATGACTCAGTTCAAGTCCTCATAAATAACTGAGTAAACTTGCAAGGTGCACCACTGGAACACTGCCTGCTCATTAATTGAGATATGGGTGATGAAAGTGGTTGTCTATTTATTGTGTGCCATTAGTTTTACTCCTGTGCTCTGGATTCGTGTGCAGTTCAAAGCCAATGCGCCCCTGCACTTTTTACACATAAAATGACGGCGAAAACCAGCTGCATGGACCCTGTGCTCCACACACACTCGCTGTCTTATTTTAAAACAAAATAGCATGAGGCAGCAGTGCAGCGCCCCCCACCAAAGCAGAAGGGCGGAGGAGAGTCTGACTCCAGCAGGCTGTGTGGTGTGCTCCACACTGCTGCATCACAGCCAAGTGACACAGAGGATCCTTTGTGTCACCATCATCATCCTCATCCTCATCATCATTGCGCTGCCTGGAGCCAAGAGACACTGTTCCAGAAAAGGAAGACTCATTTTCTCACTATTGGGGAGTGGCTCACGAATAGACATCAAACTGGGCTGATTAAATATAGAAGAAGGGCTGCATAAATGTGTGGACTCCTCTGATCATGCAAAGCCCCCACCACCACCACCAACCCACCCCTTCATCCTCCTTCCTCCCACGCAGATCACCCTTCTCTCTTTCACATGACAAACCAAACCTACTGAACTTTGTGCTCCACAAAGAGACAACAGGCCGCGGCTGCATTCGGAAACGGAGCATGTGATCAGCGTTTGTTTTTCATCTCCCCATCTCCACCTCAGAGAAGGAGACGCAACGCTGTCAATATTTTTTGGCACTCTCGCTCAGTGGGTTTTCGGGTGCAAGAGGTGGTACGATGCCAGTGAAGCAAAACCGAGCAGCACACAACTGGCTTTTAGAAACACAATGCTGGCTCCACCCACATCACCCCCCCACAGGGGAACAGGAGGAGGGCGGGGGTGCTGTTAAGACAGCTGTGGCTGCAGTTGAGAGGGGACACAAACCCAGTACTGTGAGAATATTGTGCACCCCCCCCATTCTCTATAATGAAATAATATAATCGCTATGAGATGACTTTAATTGTTTCACAGTCAGCGCTGACACTTTTTGTAAATTAGCTTCACTTTTTGTTGCATGACGCTCAAACAACACAAACGGCCATTACTCTGTTTTGTATTTTTAGGCAGATTAAAAACTGTTCATGTGTGATTCTAGTGATATGGTCCTTGTGGTCTGTGTGCCATGGCATTAGTAAAATGTAAACAGACATTTAAACACCACGGGTTTCTTGGAGACTTTACTGCCTGTGACTGCTGTCCCCACAAGCATTCTAGCGAGATGATGGATTTGTCATCGTTAGGGTGTGTGGTGGCCCGGTCGGGAGGGGAGGGGAGCAGCATGCATTGTGTGTGTAGCATTTCCCTGAGTCATTACCTCTCAGTTGTCTGAATCTGGACTGTATGTGTGTGCATGTGTGTGTGTGTGTGTGTGTGAGAGAGAGAGAGAGAGAGCGCAGCATCTGACTTGCCATAAGATCTGAGAATCCCTCCCAAGCCCAGGCAACTGTTGTCTCATCCAGACGCACTGACACTCGAAACACTGACTCTTCTGTAATTACAGCGATCTTGTCAGATGCACAGATGTAGTCAGCCACGGAGCGTGACAGTGTGGTGGCTAAGCCGCTGACGGAGGCCTTTGAGGTTACTTTGCATAGATCTTCATCATTCTGTCAGTCATTGTGGTGGCTGCTGGATACTGCTGGCTGTGTCAAATACTACTGTCTACATTGCCACACACAGTGTTTCTGTGAGTGTTGGGCGGTACAGATGCCACATGGCTGAGGTCAGTGATCTGTGTACTGTATGAATAAGCCTTGGGCAAGTACACTGAACAAACAAATGACCTCAGAAACAGGCGGCTGATTTCATTCTGCTTCAGGAACAGATGCACTTAGATTTCCGCTCCTTGCGGCCAAAAACTTATGAGAAGTCAAACACCAGCTACGATGCCAGCCCCTCCCATCCCTTTACTGTAGCGTAGCTTACATCTGAAGGTAAGATGGTTGACACTCAGCCTTGAACCTCATCACACTCTGTGTGCTACAGCTGGAAAAACACAGCGTATGAGTCCGGGGACAAACTGGTTCACACTCTCTCACAGCTGCTGTGTTGAACATCCTGCAATCCTCAAGAGGAACCATGTGGACGAATTTCAGGTTTTCACACAATGAAATTATAAATAGAAGCTCTGAGGCTTCAAAAAATGCAACGGGACATTGACCGGATGGTGTTTAAAGTGGAAAAACAAACATGATTATAGTAACCTGTATGGTTTATGTGCTTCATGTCTGTATGAGCATTTTACCCGTCCATTAAAAAACAAATTGGCAATGTCATGTGGACTTCTTCACACTTCATAATAATTTTCTGCTCCTCTGAATTTGTAATTTCAGCACAGCATGTAACCTTCAGTTGCAGATATGAATGGAATGTATCTTGGACCAAAGCCCAGAGTGCACCTCGGACTTCACAGGCTCACATTTTCAACCTTTTTCCACTGGTCCACATTACAGTAAGCAGTAAGCCCGCTATCAAAGCCACATGATTTTTTATCATGATTGTTTATGAGTAAAAGCTGCTGTGAAATACCTGCAGTCCAAATCAAGTCATACGTACTACACAGACACAACGAGTGCATCTGCGTCAACCTCAGCAGGAAACCCCAAAAAACTCACAGCCACTTCCGGACCTGTTTAACACTGAGCTCTGCGTGAGTTTGTTATTAACAGCTCGCTCGAGTGGAGCTACTGAAGGTGTGGAGGAACTAACCAGAGGACAGACAGAGCGAGGGAGAGAGGGAAAGAGGGAGAGGCTTCGCAACCAAAGAGGCTCTTTCGCTGTCCTTGAGGATAAACAGCCACTGAAGCAAGCTGTGTGAAGTGTGGCTTACAGTAGGTGTTCCCTCCTACCATTTGGCAGACAAATAAACTGCTTTAATAACAGTTTCCACCGTTATCTGCACAAGAGTATCCGTGTCTGCATGCATCACTGATCCTACAGTGATTATGGAGCTGGGTGTGGCTGCTGTGCTGTGGGCTAGCATTAAGCCAGCGATGGCTATATTCACAGCGCATGGTCGGAAATGAGTGTTATCTTCGTGCCGTACCTGCACAAATGTTGCTCTAAAACCGGAGTTGAGAGGAAATGAAGACGAGTGAGGAAGAAAAAAAACCCCAAAATGCACCTGGGCTAGGTTTGTCTGCACGTCAGGGGTGCAGCTGTATTGCCACTCACCACAGCTATTCCTGAGCTGTGTTAAATCACTGTAAAGTCGAGCAATCATTGCAACAAAGGGAAGAAAGTGTGTGCGTGGTCTGATATTGCAGAACTTATGTCCCAGAGAGGAGGACGTCTCTTTATTTCTTCTTTCCCTGCAGATGAGAGGAACTGACTGGAAACTTGCAGCACAGTCAGCCACCTATGTGATACCAAAAACACCAGGCCAAACTGGCAGAGATCCCATCGGGCGGTCGTCATAGGGACAACCCCAACAAACAGGCGCACTGGCTGCCCGGACCAATCTGTCATAGACATTCTTGTGCAAAACCGCTGAGAGTGTTTAAGCAGTTGGCTGTCTTATTATGTGAATTATGACACTGGCGGATTGAGAGAAACGAGTGCTTGACATCACGTTAGCTTCAGTAGGGAGATGCTTAGAGTACCTGCTGCTTTGGTGTCGGACCCCACCTCAAACGCCAAACAGTCACAGACACTTCATAAGCAAGAAATATGAGGCTCATTAAACAAAAGCACCCATTACTGAGCTTCCTCGTATGACCTGAAGCCCTCTCCTAACCTCTACCCTCAGGAAGTGTGAGGAATTCCAGCCGAGCACAGAGGGAGTTGACAGAAGGGGCAGGAGGTCTCATCTTTACAGAGGAGAGGTCATAAAAACTTGCTTACAGTCTCTGTCCTTGCCCCGGGGGCCCCAGTGCTACCAATAAAGCTGTGAGGATCATATGGTAGTAATGAAGTGGTGGGAACCAAAGTGGCCATTACAGCCCAATTACACTGCCATCAGCGTCTAGCGGAGGCCCTCGCTGAAGAGCGAGCATTTACAAATTCACCCCAGAGCTTAGAAACCTCTGTTTGTGACAGGTTCTTGGAACACCTCTTTTTCGAGAATTGAAATCACTGCTGCATGAGGTGCGTGGGCCGTGTGAAACATCTTCTGTAGCCGTGGAGTCGCATCTGTCTTGTGTCACCTGACCTGTCCGACGGAAACCTCTGTGGTACTAAAGCAAACATCCTGAGGCCTCTACAGCAACTTGCTATGCACCAGACTTTCCACGCAGCAAACGCCACCACGGTTAAACAGCCCAACGTCTGTGGACGCAGGCGCACGCACACACAAGGATACAGTGTCTGACTGTCAGTGAACGCTGCAAATTATCTGCCCGTCTTCCTGCTTGAGAGCAAGAGGAAGAGCATCCCGTCCTCGTAAACAAAAATGCAAACTCTGCTTTCAGCTTACAGAGTGGATGTGCAAAACAGTGGAAAAGGACGCAGTACCGCTCAGTATGCTGAGCAGGAAAAAAAGACCTTGGAAATCTGTGGAATAATACGAAGTAATCTTTTGTAGCTGTAAACACAGTAGCCAGCCCACTTGTCACCATCAATCCCGTCTTTGTCAGAAGTGAAAACGCTCTTGTTAATCAGCTTTAATGGAAACTAAAACATTCTTCCACTGTGACTCAGCGGCGAAAAATTCTAATCAACTTTTAAAGTATTTTTTACTAATATGCCAAATAATATGAACCGCAAAGACTCAAGCTAAGAAGAAATGTCTTTTCAGGAGTAGAAAAATTTAGAGGTTAAGTATTTTAGCAGAGTAGGAGAGAAAGATGAAACAAAAGAAAGAGATGACTCTCGCTTTTGAGATATTGCGGGTTAGTACATGATGGTATTATCCTAATTACACATTTGTTAAGCAAATTATTAACATGGTTGTGTGAGACTTCTTGATGACAAAAGTGGCTCCATCAGCCGTTGGTATCGATCAACCGGTAACGTGTTTGCCCTTATTGAAATCTTGAACATATTTTCTTTCACTCTCATAATATTAACCCTGTCTTTGTCAAACAGACTTCAGTCTCATTCAATGAAAAACCAGGGAAACTTGCTTTTTTAATGCCAGTCCCAACCAAAAGCAAACTCAGGAAGTTACAGCCAACAGCTCAGCATCGACTCAACTATGGCTCGCAACCAACATGCAGCATTCAAAAGGAATTCACTATTCAGCTGTATGTATCGTCGCTGCCCCTCTGATACTCATGCAAACTATCATGTGGCTGTGTTGTTGTTCCAGAAAGAGCAGCAGTTGGGGCTTCCTGTTTTTGTACATTTTCCAATTTAACTGGCAAGGGAACTGAGGGCGAACATAAACCCTTTGCGAAGAATCTGCCCAACAGCACTAAAACCAAGGAGAATTTATATACTGTAAACTTCTGCTTTGAACTATGAGCATTCTTGAGTCTTTCCCATAGTTTTTGTCTTAAATCACTCCATATATTTAGCAACGCTACTTGAATATAATGAAACTTTTTGTTTTCCCCAACTTAAAATGGTTTGACCGCTTGCAGGCCACACCACACAGCCTAACTTTAATCCTCAAAAATAACAAGACATAACAGATTTAAAATCACTTTTTTAATAAGACATTACAATGACATTGTTCTGTACATGGTTCCCCCAGTCAAAATAGGAGTAAGAGCTGCACCGCAACGTGTCTTTCAACATTTCACCAGTAAACAGCTCCCTATGACTGCACGACAGATGGACTCTGATGTAGGGTTACTGTACTTTCGTACTCATGCTACAGATATAGGCTATCATATAATGTCCCAATACTGAGACTAACTGTGGTATCAGATTGAGAGAGCTCAGAGCTGAATGACATTCCTTTGCAAAGATTGAGTCGACTGACTACGTGTTACCCAAAATAAAAAAATGCATCCCAACAAGCATGTTTAAGAGTTACTGGAGGCCTGTTTGTTGAATATTCAGCACAATTAGGTATCAAGACATGACACAAAAGGTCAGTTCAGTTAACTATGGCCCACATAAGGGGTTTGGGAGAGGTAACAAAACATGTCAGAAGTTATTTTTTTTCCTCTGGTGTCAAGACTGATGACAATGAAATGTGAGCAATGGTGATTTTTTTCTCGCTTTTTTTCCTTGCTGCAGTCAATACCATTGACAAGAAATACTTTTTTTTTTAATCACAGTACTGCGTTAAAACAAATGTCAAAAGTCCTTCCATGTAGGCTACATGACATTAACGATCCCGTCTTAGAAGAAAAACAATAAGATCTAAGTTCAATGCAACAGAGACCGAAGAACCTTGAAACAAGCTGTTGTCCAAGAATGGTGATAAAAACATCAGCTTCATTAGAAAAATGATATAAAACAGGAAAAAAAAGAATAGGCAAAGGCGGTGAACTCTGTGGCTTTAACGTTTCAACCAATTAATTCAATATTCTCAAGCTAGCCCCGAAATAATGAATGTGGTATAAGCCTGCTACAGAGCACAAGCAAACTTTAAGCCAGAAAACCCAGTTAAAGATAAATTAGTCATGGGGTAAAGGTAGTATTAAAAATAAATGGGAATAATCAACTGTCTTAACCATACTCATTTTGAGGAGTTATTTGTTACTTGCAACTTTTTATTATAGTTTTGACCTAAAACAGTCAGCACTCAATCATTAAGATTTGTAATTTGAGGTTAGCCATGTCAAGCCCTCATACAGTCCATCACCTGTAGTCGCACAGGAGGGCTGAACATACCAATTCCTATCTCTGATGCGGGTCAGCCCGAGCTTCTCTTGGATTTCGTGCGGCTTCATGGCATCCGGAAGGTCTTGCTTATTGGCGAATATCAAGATGATGGCATCCCTCATCTCCCGGTCATTAATGATGCGGTGGAGTTCCTGCCTTGCCTCGTCGATGCGATCCCTGTCCGCGCAATCCACCACGAATATTAACCCCTGGGTGCCCGTGTAGTAGTGTCGCCACAGAGGACGAATCTTATCCTGGCCTCCGACGTCCCACACGTTGAACTTGACGTTTTTGTAGGTGACGGTCTCCACGTTGAAGCCGACTGTGGGGATTGTGGTGACAGACTGTCCCAGTTTCAGTTTGTAAAGGATTGTGGTCTTTCCGGCGGCATCGAGTCCGAGCATTAATATTCTCATCTCCTTGTTGCCGAATATTTTTGAAAGCATTTTCCCCATTTTGAAGTCTTGTGCATAAATACTTGATTCCAAACGAGAGAAAAAAAGGTGTCCGTTACCGTGCCGACGAGTGTTCACTTCAACTCGAGCTTCAGGTTGATTATGGGCTTAGTTGTGAAAACATAACTCAACGAAGAACGTTTGTGACTGGAAAAGGTCAAAAATGTGCACTCATGTTAAAACAGTGTTTGGGGACTCTTTACTTGATAGTCCGTGCGTCAGGATCCAGTCGAGTGCAGGGACATTTATGTTCAGTGTATCACAATGTTTTTAGGCCCCATACACAACATGGCACGGTTAAACTAAGAACTTGGCAGCAGCTGTTGCCTGTCGTTCATTGTGTTGCCCAAATCAACATAAAGCTGCGTGACAATCGCAGGCCGTGGCGATTCAAAACTGTAGACACGGTACGTGCGTGTATGTATGTGTGTGTACAAGGCCCCTAATAAGCCGCGGTACTTGTGAATTCCTTCTGGTGTTTGTGTCTGGCGGTTCTCCTCACCGGGTGCGCCCTTGTTCTCTTCACTGTTACCCGAGTAGAAAAGCAGCTTTCTGCGGTTATTCCATCCAACCGTCCCAACGGGTAAACTTCACGGTACTGTAAGGGACGACTTCGGGGAAAAAATCCTCAGTGACTCAGCAGCACATGTATCCCCTCATGAAACTCCACTTCTTATCCCCCTGAAAAGAGATTTAGCAGGAGGGTCAGACATGCCAATTTAGCAAGCGGCTGCTCATGGCTGCTAAAGACAGCCAGTGGGGCTAACATGAGCTAGCTGGTTGCCTGGCAAGCTAGCCTTAAGCTACCTAGCTAACGGTAGTTAGCTGTTATAAGCTAATCATGTCTGGATATAAAACACAAGCGACGGTGCCAAAGCGTTTGGCTCACGTCTCCCCGCGTTGAACGCTTAATTAGGATACAAGTCATTTACCTCCTATCTCCCCCTCCCGTCTCGGTAAATACACCCAGCTCCCGTCTTTCTCCTTTAACTCGAGCTGGTCGCAGTGCTGCTACACCGGAAAGGTGTGGAGCTGCATTAACCGCCACTTCCTCCCGTCGACTTCATTCAACTGCTGCCGCCGTGCACAGCTCTCACTCTCTGGGGCGTACACGACTCACAGGGTAAACTATGAAATGCACAAACTGTCCTGAAATACACTGTGCCGTCTCTTTGTGTATCTTTCTAAACATTATATATAGCAGCACTTAATATTATGGTGTGACGAAATTCTTTATCATAAACTGTGAAAGATAATGACGTCAGTAGGCTATTTTCTTCTTTTTTTCTGGAACGACCACAATGAAAATGATTTTTATTTACATATTGTCTTAGATGCATTGCTTGAGTGATATTGCAGTATGCAATATTCTCATTCGATTAGTCTAATTATTCTGTATGAATATAAAGAGTAACATCACCTCCCTGTGGCAGTTGCAGGCAAGTTAGTCCCGGGTCTGATGTTACTTTGTACATGTCCTTGTGTCTGACTTGACAATTCTTTATTGTGGCCAGAGATGTAAAACAGGTGTTTTGTTAAACTAATATTACACAAATTATTATTACCCTGGATTGCCCTTCCAGTTCTGCAGTATACTAGCAAGTTGATAAAAGCAAGGTCTCAGTGTCTGGGCTTATATATATATATACATGAAGAAATATCTCGTAGCAATAAGTGCAGTATTTTAGTAAAGGGGAACAATACAGAACGATTATATTTAAAATTTACTACTATAGATTAAAGTTTTAGAAATATATCTTTAACTAAAAATATGATACATAGTGCTGTTTCTGGTCAAATCTGTATACCTTAGTAGAGGGAAAAATAGACTTTCTGTAATGTGGAGGTGTCAAATACAATATTGCACAGGCCACCAGCAACTTTGATTATGTTAATCATACATGGATATGTATAACCAGTAACAGTACAGGTAGACTATTCAGACCACTAGCAACCTGATTGCGTTAATCATACACAGATGGCATATTAATGAATTCTTGGCCTAAACTTAGTTATCCCCAAGCTGGAAAACTCAAAAACATGTTCCACTTTTTACTGTATGTATCTGTACTCTGTTCTGTATGTACGCAGAATCTTGGAATTGCAGAGCATATGTGTTTTAAATTTTAAAAAATGTTCCACAGAAACACCCTCTTCTGATTCACTTCCTTCCCTTTCAGAGGGTCAGCAGCATAGGACTGTAATGGAATTTTACCCCAAATGCTGTGTAGTCCGTTATTGTAAACTACATTTTACAATATATACACTCTAACGTTACTTAAACTGGATCTGAAAAAAGAGGGATTTGCAGAAATAATGTATATTTCTGTTATTATAACTGTTCAATTTCCATGCCACATGTCAAAACAAGATCAAGGGTACGATTAAAACAATGAGTGGGTTCATTTGCATGTAGAGATAAGTCAATTTAGTCTACTAGTGAATAACACAGAACTGTTACATGGATTTTGAAACCACCCACTACAATTACCTTATCTGTACAAATAACTAACTCAAATAAAAACTCTCAGAATTCAGATAAATATTCTGCCTGAGAGCCAGGTAAACAATTTTTTGGCTCTCCCAGCTTGGGTGTGGCTTGGCTTTGAAATTAGTTACACTACATTTAAGTCTAGGGTTGATTCATAAGCTATCTGTGTATGATTAACACGGTCAGGTTGCTTGTGGTCTGAATACCTTCTCTGTTACTGTTTATATATTTCAATGTATGATTAACACAAAGGGAAGTCTGTATTGTTTCTGGATTAAGATGTTCCTTGCATGCTTTAGGAGTTAAGTTAATTTTAGTTCTACATATAACTTTTCCCCCAATACGTCATAAAACTTACAATACATGCTTTATACTTGAATTACAACTAGTGGAGCAGTTTAAGTCAATTTTCTTCATACAGTGCAAAAACATGAACAAAGTTATCCCATAGCACTTTTCATATACTGTAGAACAGGTAGTATCGTCGACCTCTGGCTCGGCAGCCATCTGCCACGCCCGTAAGATATGATGGCGCTTGATCCTTAAGGGCTTTTTGGATGAGGAGCGAGATTTTAAATTCTGTTCTGAGAAACAGAATTTAGTTTATGAGAGTAAAACACTAATCAGCTACAGTATTAATACCATTTACCTGGTTACCTGTTTGAATGTTGTGGCTGTATGATCTATTTTCGTAGTTGCTGCCAGTGCTGACGTTGCAGCATTTTGGGCATTTTGCAACAGTACAGCGATGTTACATCAGATGATGAGTAGCATGGACCGTTAAATAAGAAATTAGAACCTAGCAGTATTTGACAACTGCCAATTTTCTGATGAAGTCGGTTGCGTTTGGGCCACGCCTGACTTCCTGACGTCAGAGTGGACAGTGTCTATCAGCGTTTCAAGGGCAAAACTATAGAAAGAGACTGAGATGAGGCAGCGCTGTGTATTGAAGTATAATTAAAATGATGGCTCCGCCTGCTGTTTTTTTTACACCACATGATTTCCATGAAAGCTGCTTCTCTGCATATAAATTCCCGGGAGACTGCATCGAGTCTGATAGCACATGAAGACAACCGTGTGTCTTCCACACTTTGAGCAAGCGCCTTTTTAAAGGGGCAGCGCGGCTGACTGACTGACTGACCGAGTGGCTGACTTGTAAGCCATCATGGCGGATTCCAGCTTCAACAACCTGACATCCCTCGCCCGGGCTTTGTCACAGCCCAAACTGGACCTTTTCGAAACAAACGACGCGTCGCCAACGCGAAACGCAACGCTGCATCTGTGCCGAAGGAGAAAGTTGTCGAGCTGTAACTCGGTCGAGTCCCTCGAGCCGGTGACTTCGCCCTCCGCCGAAGCGCGAGTCCTGGTCATCAACACCGGGGGAACCATCGGCATGACGATACATGATAACGGTAACTGTGGCTAATTAAACACACGCCGGTATTTCCTGTCCGGCGTGTGCCCTAACCGAAGCGTGGCAGTTAGCTAGCAACAACACGCAGGTTTCCGTTAGCAGTTTGGGTTGCCTCGTGTGGCCGTGAGCATAAGGCTTAACGTTAAACCCTGCGTGACATTAACATGTGAGCGCATCCTAAAATATCCCTACCAGCACTTTGCCCACTCAGCCGAAGCCAGGTTCCAACAAATGTCAAGCTGATTGAAACCGCACTTAGACCGACTGTCCCTTATTTCAGTGATGAGCAGAACCAGCACAGTTATCTTGAAAATGTTGGGCTGTTGTTATCCCTCTGCATATCCAGGTGATAGCCAATCGCAGTTTGAAAATCTGTCAAGCCCCTAATGATGCAGGTGGAGCAACATCACAGATTCTCTCAATGAATAACTAAGTTTTGCCTGGCAGGAAGGTATTGGGCAACACCTGGAGCATGCAGGGAGGCATAACAACATCCAAGGGACCGACTGGTACACACTAAAACTGGAGGATGGCCACGAGTGTTTTCACTTCCTGGATTAAAGGACGTTTTTCTGTTTACTCTCTAGTATTTACACAGCTCCTAGTCGCCAACATAGCTCTGGCAAGTTGACACACGCTCTTCGTTGAGTGTGCTCAAATCCAGGCCTGTCAGCCTTATTGCACACACTTATAGATGTCTGTCAAATTTGTTTTCTATTTCCTTGGATCCTGCAAGCCTATGCTCATGTGGCTGTCAGCCACCACGAGTTGTCTCTAATTTAAGCTATAGTGAAGAATGTCTGCAGCCATTCGGTCACAGTACACAAACCCACAACAATTTCACAATGGCAGTGGTGCTGTGCCCACATAGTTCTTTGTTAGTTTATAAAATTCAGAATTGTCCTTAGTTCAGTACCGTGAAAACAATTAATTCTGTACATAGAAATTAATCAGCCCCCGTGACAATGCCATTTCTTACGTGTACCACTAGGGATCAGTATGAGCCTGGTGTGTGGTGTTATTGTAAATCCTCTGTGCTAGTTTAAGTCACCAAAGATTTACCGTAACCACACACAGAGAAAGCTGTGAAATGTGACAGCAACCTTCAATTTCTGTGTCCCACAGTGCTTGCACCAAAAGCCAATGCATTTGTGAAGAGCCTGCGCAAGCTGCCCATCCTCCACGATGAGACATATGCCCAGCAGACCTGCCTGTATGACTACTATGGATCTGAGACCCTGGTGCTGCCGTAAGTGCATCCAGAATCCCCCCACGCTCAGTCACTGTTTTAAAGAACTACAATGAAATACATTCTGCTCTTCACCTCATCTGCTTTTGTCTGGTAAATTACATCACATTTAATCTTAAAGATGCATAAAACCCTTTTATCATTAATAAAGTAACATTTCTTTTACAAACACTGAAAATAGCCTTATCCTGCAGTGTCATAGTAACATGTCCTCTGTTCTGAAGCTGGACTCATAGGGTCATATTTGGATGTTCTAAGGAAAATCAATTAAATAGCAAAATTATCACTGTAAAATAATAACATTCATACAGTGTTCTATTCTTTATTTTTATTATTTCTGCTTAATTGCATGCATAAAAGAAAGAGAAAACCCCAAATAATTAAAAAAGCTTAGCACCTTCTATTTAGGATTTATAGGATTACCTGTCTTCATAATGAGGAAAAAATTGCAATTCCTGTATTGTAATATTATTATCCTAGACGGTTAATCCTATTTTTGAGAGGATCTTAATTATATTGATGTACAGTTGGTATGCACGGACCATTGTAAAGAAAATTCAATCATAGAAATGCTCTTCAGGCCTTTTTGCAAGGCAGGATTTGTGGTATAGACTTAATCGTGTTAGAATTGATAAACACTGCAGCTTATCTTCAGGAATATTACTGTAGTACCCAAGGGTATAGTTGGTGTTATGATCGTCATACAGTGGAAGATCCATTTCATGTCTGACAAAGTGAAGATAGAATGGAAACGACTCACTTTCCCAAGAATAGCAACCGTTTTAATGACTCTAAACTGCTTTTGTTGCTTTAACAGGAAGCCACCGTTCCATTCGCAAGAGCTGGTTCACGGGTGCTGTATTACTGGTAGCACTGTGTGTGCCTGTGCTGTGCTCGAGTGGTTTGAAGCCTCTGCTGTTCTTAAGACCAGTTAGGGTGTGCTTGCCTGACAGGAAATGCATGCCAACGTGACTTTTGGCAATAGGAGGGAATAACAGGAAGGATACAGGAGCGCAGATTTTATTGGCTTCACTTATTAATGTCATCTCTGTCACCAACAAGCCAGCTGCTTCTGTGACTAGCAAGGGGGTTAGCTTAGCTGGGGCAGCCTAATGTTGTTGGTGTTTTTGTTTTTTTTAGATTTAGTGAGTGAATAGCAGCTGTTGGCCTGCTGGTGAAAGCAAGGTTATTCTGCTCTGTTGCATGTTTGATTTTCACGTTGTTTTATTGTCTGGTGCATGTGCTGCGGAGCAGTGAAAGTAGAGTCCCTTGTGACTGGGCTCCTATAGACGATCAGCAGGCTCTGGACTCTATGGGGTCTTCATTAGCGATAAGGGGTGAAGGGGTGGGGGGGGCAGAGAGGTGCGTTCACTCCCAAATTTCCATACCCTCGTTTGTGTCGACTGCCACCGTGAAAGGCGGCTGAGCAGCAGGGTGGAGGCGGATGTATGGTAAAGATAAGGAGACTATACAGCAGATCCTGGTGCAACTGGTTTTGTACAACCTAAAAGTTGAGGCTGTGTGAGCGGGTTGTGCGTTAGCTTCGTCTACCCGAAACCCCAACCCATGTCCACACCTTCAGCAACAACACAAGAGCTCGCCCTTATTTATTAACTGCATGTTCAATAACTCAAATATTAGCCATCGCTTCATTGTGAATAATATTAAAACCTTTGCTAACGTGATGTTAATATTTACTGCAATGACTTACAGTATGTGAGCATGTTTTTTATTAAATTTAATTCCTTTTTTTGTGTTCAGCACGACTTAAGTGCTCATCCTTGAATTAATACAGTGTCAGCTGAAGCAGTCTCATATGCAAGTCCAATGGGCCTGCTGTTGATATTGTGCAGCTGCCTGGCCTACGCTGAATACTTAGGAGGGAATCAGTTTATTGATTTATTGAAAAGCCTTATTCATGTGATGTTAAGAGGCAACGCCACAAGGCCGCTTGCCCCACTCTTCTTGAGTCCGCCAGCATGCGCGCGCGCACACACACACACACACACACACGCACGCACGCACGCACTCACTCATTATTCTTATGCTATGGGGCATCTTAGCACGGGTATGCAAATGTTTAGCTTTGCTGCACTTTAGGGTACACTGCAAGATAGAAAAATGATGTGATTTGAATAGTGTTTTCTTATGGCACTCCGGCTCCAAGATTATCAACAACATATGTTCTCGGGTCGTGCGTGGACTCAAGGCTAATTAGAAGAGCGTCTGCGGGACCCCTGGTTGGGTGGACTGGGGCTCGCCTGCTCTTCCCCCTGCTGTTCCATTCAGCTTATATCTCCATGTTATGGTAATGTGCGTGCGTAGGGGGGTCCGGCCCTGTTTCTTTAAAAGGGAGATTAAAAAGAAAATCTTTCCATGGCTGTATTTAGCCGGTCACGCTGCCTTACACGGAGTGTCGCAGGTGTGGCATCGGGACGCCTGAGTTAAACTCCAGTTAGAGGTGACATAAATATGCACATGTGCGAGGCTCCCTCCCTTGTAACTGGAATGAAAATGATACCCAGGGTTGTGGCCGAACCTGAAATGAATCACCAAGTAACCCTCACAGTAAATCAAATGGGCCGCCTTACGTCCCTCAGCTTTGCCTGTATTTACCATACACAAACAGAAAGGCCCACGGAACAGTAGTACTTTTCTATACAACAAAGGCCTTCATTTAAAGTGTGGCTCTCTCTAACAGTATGCCTGCCATGCCCCTCCTTTTTTACACTCCCAAAAATGTCTCTCTCTCTGCATCTGAAACAGGTTTTGGCACCCTGCTGCAGAGACAGAAGGCCCGGCTAAATAGACTTTGTGTCGCTTCATAAAGTCAGCTTAGTTTTTTAGCATTCCCTCATCCTTCTTTAAGTTCACTTCTCCCATTTAACCGGAACATGATCCACGTTGAATGAGCACAATAAAAACAAATAACCATTTGTCCCAGTGAAGAGTGGAGTGAACAACCACGATTGCAGTGACTAAAACTACTGATTTATTGTTTTGTTCTTTCTACGTTTATTGGATTGTGCACAATTGCTAAAACGAATGGATGAACTTCTGTATCTTCCAGGATGAGTAAAGACAATAAGAGGATAGTCTACACAATCTTAGAGTACAGCCCTTTGCTGGACTCATCCAATATGACCACAGACGACTGGGGTAGAATTGGAAAAGACATTGAGGTATTTGCTGCTATGTTTCATTTCATTGTCCAGGTTCTATGTTTAAACACCATATAATGAATACTTTTAAGAACTCAGGACCAGTTGATCCTACAGCTGCATATAGAATAGAACAAAAGAACTAGTGATGGTGTTATGAATACAGATTGTATGTTTTTGTCTTCTGCGACTCTAGAAAAACTACGAAAACTACGACGGTTTTGTGATCCTTCACGGCACAGACACTATGGCTTACACAGCCTCTGCCCTGTCCTTCATGTGTGAACATTTGGGAAAACCAATCATTCTCACTGGCGCACAGGTAAAAGCTGCTGGAGTCTTCAGCATTTGACAGTTGTACCGTCTTCTTAAGATGACAGTTTTTATTGGGGGTTTTTCGGTCTTCAGGTGCCCATCTATGAGATGAGGAACGATGGCAGAGGCAACCTGCTGGGGGCACTGCTGATTGCTGGACAGTTTGTCATCCCTGAGGTAAGGAAATGGAGATGGCAACGATACATGTGACAATCAGTATTAAGATAAATATACTTAATTTAGCTGCCTCATACACAAATTAAAAGTGGATACATTTGGGAATGTGTGTGAGACAGAGAATAAATGTGACTACTTGTAGTGGCTTTATTTTTTTTATACTTTCCTTTTAATACTGCCAGTTGCTTTTGTGTGGGGGCATCAGTGAATAAATGAATAAACAAACAGAAGTCATCCTGTCATATTATAAACCTTTACATTTGTTAAAGAGTTGAGAAAATGCGACATGATATATAGGTACATAGGTATGAGCCTTCATGGCACGTCAAAGGTATACCACTCCTCGACAATGAGTATTTCGCAATACTGAACAACAATTACCAAAACAGGAAGAACACGGAAGTATTTTCTATGTCTATCTATGCACCACCCAAGCACAGTAAAACTGTGTCTGTTGTATTCAGTCTGATATTACTGCATTAAAGGGGAGCACTGAGAGTAAACTGATTGACTGATTTTCTTTGACAGGTGTTGATAAAACTCTGTCGTCCTCAGCCCCGTGTACACAGGTTTCCTCGTTACATTAAAGGGGTTTTGTTTTTCTCAAAGGCCAGGAATGTCTCTTCTTCTCTGTGCAGGTGTGCCTGTATTTCTACAACAAGCTCTACAGAGGGAATCGCGTGACCAAGGTGGATGCTGGGAGTTTCAATGCATTCTCCTCTCCCAACTTGGCTCCGCTGGCCACCGCTGAGGTGGATATTACAAGTAAGCCAGAGGGGGTGACGGGCCTTTCTTCATGGAGCAAATAAAACCTAGAGTGTAACCAGCTATCGATCTGTTATCTCCACCTTTCCCATAGTCAACTGGGATACGGTTTGGAGGGCAAACACCACGGCAAAGTTTCAAGTCAGCACGGAGCTGAACCGGAACGTAGGCCTGCTCCGGCTGTTCCCAGGGATCACTGCTGCTACTGTAAGTCACTGTTTGATGTAAACAGTAGTTTCTGTTGAGGTGGTGCAGCCTCTGAACAGGAGTGCTCATAGTTTTATTTATTGCTTCATGTACAGAATTGACTGATATATCACACTTTTGGTGGTACAGTTTATAAAGAGGTGTTGTTCAGTTTTTCACAAGGTGAATACACAATTTCAAATCAGCACCAAACTCCATAAAGTCAAGTGATGAAAGGCATAAATTAAAAGACTTAATCAGCGTTGAGCAAATATTTTAGCCATGCGTGTTGTAATGAACTAGTTTCCCCTCCTCAGAGTATTAAAAAGTAATGAAAGATGTGTTCTTCAAAGGTAACAGACTGCTCGAAACTGCAATAAAATATAGTTAACTTTAATTTAATTGTGCAATTACCCATCTTCTGTTTCTTTCCCACTCATGTAAACTGCCATCAAAGCTCAGCCCAGAGAAGGATGAGAAGGAGTTATGGGCCATGACCAATCACCCTGTAAAGAGGGAGGACTGGCATAGATGCTGTAACATTTAGCTGCACCTCCCCCTGCAGAGGCTGCCGGGAGAGTGACTTTACTGTCTCAATCTGCTCCCGCTGCCCAGCTCGGCTATCAAGACTTCCTTACAGCCTTTAACTGCCTTTATGAGGCGCTGGTTTGATTGGGCACCAGACTCTCGTGTGCCCGCCGCCCCTGCTGTACGAGCGCTTCATTGGTAATCTGCGTCAAACATTTCTTGTCAAACTGCTTATCGCATCAAAAAAAAGATACTGACTGAACCTGGCACTTTTAATGTCACCTTCTCCTCACATTTTATGGTAACTGCCGTGGTCCTGCCAAGGGACTTTATGCTTGCTAACACCTCCAGATTAATTGCTCTCTATGCTGTCATTTCAGTCATCTGGCATTCTAGTCATAAGCCATGGCTAATGATGTGGTATAGGGCCTCCCAGTGCCAGCCAACCAGTGGCTGAGATACTGGTGGCGTAGCCGGCACCAGATGGGCTTTTAGGAGAGTGGATGGACGCGGGCGTCGGAGTGAAAGGGGCTGCAGGAAAAATAACGTGGAATACTAATTCCTCAATTTCATTCTACACAGCGCAGCAGCTTCACTTTAAAGTGTGGGTGTTGTAGAATCTGAATCTGTGGGTTGCAACTATGTCCAGGTGAGGGCTTTCCTGCAGCCGCCAATGGAGGGCGTGGTCCTGGAGACCTACGGCAGCGGAAACGCCCCCGACAACCGTCCTGACCTGCTGGAGGAGCTGAAGAAGGCCACCGACTCTGGCGTCATCATCATCAACTGCACCCAGTGTCTGAGGGGGACCGTGTCCACATCTTACGCCACCGGCAAGGTGGTCACCTTCGTGTATTTGATTTGTTTCCCCAGATAAAAGACTGGTCTGTTAAGAAAAGACTCAAATCAGTTTAAAAGAAGGAATCAAACAGATCACACATTCCCATGACTCTCAGGTGCTGATGGATGCAGGGCTGATTGCTGGCGGTGACATGACTCCAGAGGCTGCCCTGTCAAAGCTGTCCTACGTGTTGGCCAAGAGGGACCTTGATCTCGATGCCAAAAAAAAGGTTGGGGTCTTTAATACATTAAATAACTTCACTTTTAACTAAACTATAGCAAAATCAAGTTGTTTTTTTGTGTAAAAGAACACTCACAGAGAAGATTTTTTTAATGAAGTGTTTGTGACTCTGTCTAGATGATGGGTCAGAACCTGCGAGGTGAAATGAGCGCCGACTTAGCAGGAGCCAGGCTGTGTCTGAGCGACAGCCGTTTCATCCAGGTCATCGCCAAGTCTCTGAGCATCAGCTGCAAGGAGGTGAGGGCACCAGCAACGCTGCTGACTGTCAAACAGCTACAACCAGATGCAACAGCCCAATTCCTGTCATTTTAACTGCTGACAAAGCACTCAGCTCGCACAGAGGTCCAGACATATTGTTTAAATTAGTTTGAAATCTTTTTTTTAATTGCGGTTCAGTCATTTCATATTCAAACAAGTAGCATTTTTAATAAATTTAAGTTTTTGCTGTCTTCAGGAGCTGGAAGCCATTCGGGATGCTCTGACACCTCCACTGGCATGCGCTGCTTCTAAGATTGGAGACATAGAAGCCTTAGAAGCTCTAAAAGATATGGTGAGCAACACGACACACCCTCTTCCACACACATGTCCAGATTTTGTTTGTCAAGACAGTAATAACCCTACACACACACACACACACACACCTCGGGATAGTCATTGTTTGTTTCATGGGAAAGTGTTGACAAGAAAACGTCCTGTGGGCTGTCGGCCTCTCCGTATTCTCAGTGAAAAACAGATCATCGGCTTTCCTTGCTCAACATGGCGGGTACTGCGACACTGTAAACATATCAATTTCCAGGGTCAGTCTCTCCTTATTAAAGGGGCCCAGGAAACGGTCACAAAGTCAAACAAAGCTTGAGGCCAAATGGGTGAGGCTTGGTGAGAAGTGTGCCAGATACACTCCTGCAGTCATAGGCCAAAGCTGCGTCACGTTTTTTCTTCACTGATAAAACTTGTTAGTGGGATAAATCCATTGTGGTTTTTGGACTTTGGCTCATTTCATTGCTGATTTGTCAATAACAAAAAAATCTAAAACAATCAACAGACCTTTTCTTTTCACCACGAGGTGAAAGACACTGACAGCTTCATGGTTTCCTTTTTCACAGGGCGCTAACTTGTGTCTCGGCGACTATGATGAACGTACACCACTACATATTGCTGCCTGTGAGGGCCACCTGAAACTGGTGCAGTACCTGCTAGGTCATGGAGCTACTGTCCATGCTAAGGATCGCTATGGGGATACGCCCCTGAGCAATGCCGTACGCTTCAGGTAAACCTCATTGTTTGAAACGGTAACGGCTGATGTGTTGTTTTTGCCGCCAACACAATTGCCATCAGCAACTATCCGTGAGTGTTTCTCGACACCTTGTTGTTAATAGCTGTTAGCTGCAAGGTAGGGAATCTGCCTATGCTGAAATGACAGGAAGGTGGGGTGGGGTGGGGGGTGGGGGGGTGTAAAACCAGGGGAGCAACTAATAATGCAGTTTAGAGGCCAGACAATAATTATAAACTAATTAGGCTAATTGCCATACTCAAAATTTAGATGGTGTTTATTTTTACCGAAGCTGATTTGTGTCATTCAGCGACATTGCTCTGAATGTGTATGAGGGGGAAGTCACATGTAATGTTTCTGTTATAGTGCTATGCGGAGCCTCGGGCTGAAAACGTTGTATGTGTCATGCCTGTTGTCTTATCTTAACGGTTGGCACTGCAAGTGAGGACTTGCCTTCCCTCGTGATGGCGGAGGGACGGAGT
This sequence comes from Psettodes erumei, assembly GCA_016785225.1. NCBI lineage: Eukaryota > Metazoa > Chordata > Actinopteri > Pleuronectiformes > Psettodidae > Psettodes > Psettodes erumei. The sequence goes on from JAFBJZ010000383.1 coordinate 1,658,689, forward strand.
GGAGCGGGTGCACCTGTCGTTGCACTTCCTACAGTAAACCGCGGCTCGCCGTGCCCATCCTGCATGTATTTAATGAAGCGACACTAAGCAACAAAACTGGACTTTTGAGTTGCTACCAGGATGCCGGCGCGTCTGACGCACTTTGAATGTCACCCACGTTTCAGTGCCTGATGTCCATATACGGAGCGCCGTACAGCAGGGAGAAAAAAAGGTTTAAACAAGTAGTGCGGGGAGTGTCCTCTGAACCAGTCCTACCAGTCTGCTCCCAGTTTCACAGATGAGAGATACTGGCTTCTTAGCACCCTACAGAAAGTCTTCCTAACCCATAGTGTCCATGGCGTCTTCGGCTGTAGGTTGACATACCTCTTAACAACGAAGCATCAAATTGACCTTTTTAGATATCTTCATCGCACAGCAAGCTCAGCTCTTATCTAATCAGCTCTTGGTTATCTCAGTAGCTCAGCAGTGTTGTGTTGCCTGTCGTTGCACTGTCACTGCAGACGACTTGTGTGTGGGCGGCTCATTGTGGACAAAAAGGGACTTGTTCTTACTTGCCAAACGGCAACCACTACCATTGTGACTCAGTCAATGAAAGTCGAAAGTTGGAAAGTTCCCAGTTCATTATACGGTTTTATCAGGTGATGATTTTAACTGAGTGGGCTAATAGTAATCTACTAATGGTATTTACTGCATATTGTAAATAAACAGCGGTGATTATATCCATTTATGGCATGTCCCACACCAACTAACGTAGGCACAAGGACGTTGTGAGGCTGCTGAGAAAGACCGGAGCCCACTTCTCCAGAGACGAGTTGGAGGAAGCAGGAACAGAGCTGTGCAGGTGAGACACACAAAAAGCATGTCTTCAAACAATCGCACACATATACAGTTGCAAATTTCTCGGTTGCTCAGCCTTGCACAGTGACCCATCCTACATAGCTGACACAGGTACAACCAGTTGGCCCACTGTTACACAAACTATAGGAATGCTCCCTGGCAGCATAGCTTCAGATCTGCCCTGCATCTCCAGTGTCAGCAAGTATACAATGCTGGCTCAGGCCCTGTTGTTTATCTGCTCAAGACACTCGATAGGCTTTGTCGAGATCCTTCCAAATAAGAGTATGAGAAACTCGTCCTTTGTCCTGCGTAAGCTGCAGTAAGATAAAACCCAAGCATTAGTGAATTAGGAAGACCAAGACTATTGATATATTCCCCTGATTTGCTGGTCCAGTTTCTGAAAAGACACAAGCTGTCCCTCACCCAGCTCCCCTCTGATTGTGTTAATAATACTGATTTTAGGAAACAGAGCCCTTTGCTGTAATAACACTGCTGTTTCCTGTGTGTCAGCCTGGCAGCCAGCGGTGACCTGGAGAGCCTGGAAATCTGGAGCCTTGCCGGAGCAGACCTGAATAAACCGGGCTATGATGGACAGACGGCAATTGAAGTGGTGGGTTCTGGGAGAACCATGTCCCTCTTTGGTAACACTTTAGAATCCATAAAGTCAAACCGCTGCTATTTTATTCTTCACCTGTCACAGGCCCAGTCTGTTGGCAAAAAGGATGTAGTGGCATTTTTACTCCAGCTCATGAGCAACAAACCCAAGGTAACCACTGTTCCATTCCAGCTGATACTATTTCTTTAATGCAGCTTCAACATAATATGTATGTCAGTGTAACACTCAGAATGATATAATTCTTTGCCTATAATTTCATCTTAATTACATGTTTGTCTTGTTTAATTCCAGACGGTTTTTGGTGAATATAATGCATATGATGAATATGATGATGATGATGATGAGGTAAATGAGATGGCATGAATGTGTGTGTTTCCCAGTTTGCATTATTTCCCATAGTAAGCATGAGACACCCCCCTCCATATCTGCTTCGGCTCCCTTTTTCCTTTTGCACACATCACCTTGTGGGTTTTTGGATTGTGTATCCCAGCACAGATTGCACATTTAGCACGTACCCTTGGACCCCAAGTCATCTCACCCATATTATACTTGACATAAAACAGAAACAATACACAGTAATATGCATTCAAAGATACATTCACTTTTTTCATGTGAACATGCCCGTATGGACATTGAATGAGTTTTTGGTTGTTGTTCTCCCTACTGGCTGTGAAAAGGTGCTTTTGTAATGCAATTTCGATGGATGCGTTGGACGACAAAAATCAGTCCTTGGCCTGTGTAAAAGTGAATTCTGTATCACAGTGAGGCAGCAGAAATGCAAGCTACGTTCCAGAGTAAATGTGTTTTTGCTCTGAAAGTGCCTGTTGCGGCTTCGTGTTGCAAAAGCTTTACACTGGCTTCAGCTGAAGTTAAGAAGTAATTTTGCTGCAGTTCGAGGATTTTGTCCCCATCTCTTGTGTTGAAATTGCTTTATGAAGGGATTCCTTCGCAGCAAGTATTGAGAGGAGGAATAATTACTGCTACCAAGAGCTCTTTCGAGGTACAGTGCTTTCAGGAAGCATTCACTATTTTACATTTTCCTATGATATTTAAATACTTTCCCATTTGTATAGTTTTGGAAAAAAATCTAAAATTATGCTTTTGCTTAATCAATATGGGCAAATGAGGAAAATTAATTTAAAGCATTTTAGCAAAAAGCTTCACACATTGAGCACATTGCACACATGAATTTTGCAAAGCTGCAAAACACTGAAGGCCTCGGCACACTTTCTGAATGCACTGTACATATTGGCATGCGAGTATAAGGATGCACTTATTTTTCAAACAGAATAGAAAAAATTAAGAGAAAAAAATCAGTTGTTAAAAAATGTGATCGAGTGAGATTAAAATGAAGCACATAAGACTGTGTGAAGATAAACACCGCTTTACAAGACTATCGATAGCTGTATATGTCGTAGATTAAATTAATCTGGAACAGTTTTGAGAAATGCACAGTCCTTTTAATCATTCGTCACACAACAATGCCAACGATTGACTGGTTCTGGCTTCTCAAATGTGAGGGTTCTGCTGCTGTCTTCTGTTTTATGGCACTATCAAGTGTCTGTGGGAATTAGACTGTGGGGCAGACAAAACAAGCTGTTTGAAACCGTCAACGTGGACTCACTACTCTCTGATGTTTCATAGACTAAAAGAATAATCAACAGATTAACCGATAACGAAAGTAAGTGATTGTTGCAGCCCTTGTGTTTGAGAAGGAACCATTACCATTTGACTTTGTGCTCAGCATGTCTCAGACCTTTTCCGTTTTTCATGAAATATGCTCAAGCCTGTGCAGCTATGCATCTTTACTCTAGGCTGACCAGTGTGTCTGTGTGTGTGTTTGTGCGTACGCACTGGTAGTCCAGAGAGCTGAAACGCCTCTCACCACCCCCGGCGCGCCATATTAACCCCGTCTCCTTTTTTCTCTGTGGCAGAGCGCTGGAGTGATCAAGTTCACTGCCCCTGCATCAGGACAGTGAGGTGAAGCTACCTCAGCCAACGGGCACCGTGCTCTGTTTGCATCCACTTCCTCCCGAGCCATCCTCCACACGCCGTCCACCATCCTCTTGGAATTCACGGAGCTTCTCTCACTTTTGAATGTCTGCACAATGCTTATTTTCCTGTCGTTTAAAGCCATCTCTACTAACAGTCTTTTCCCTCCAAACCAATGACTAGTGAACATTATTGTAAAAACTGGTGCTTTGAGTGCACAGTGTCCTGGAAAGGCAACATACAGATGTGTATGTGTGTCTGTGCGTGTGTGTTTGTGTATATATACATATATATATGTGTTTGTGTGTTTGATTGCTGCACAATAATGCCTGTATGATGAAAGATATCCTGCTGGATGTTTAAATTGCTTTTATTACTGTATATGAACAACAGACTCAGTTGTGATGTCTAGTCAGGGAATTTAGGGTGAACTTCACTTGAGCTGTTTTATGTAGAGTGCTGAAACTTCCCACTACTTCTTCAAAAGATGATTGATGATGGTTAAATTATTTTTTTAGAGCAAAGGAGTTGGAGAGTAACAACTCTTAATAGCATGCATTACTTTATAAAGTAATGCCATCTCTTTCTATAGCAATATATTGACAATATGTGGAAGTACAGGGTACGTTCAAAGATTTGATTTTTAATGCTTATTTTTATAGGGAGATGTAATCTAATGAAAATAGGGTTTGTCTTCTTTACTATCCAGAATGTTATCCAACTGTACCGTTTGTCAACTCTAAAGTCTATCTAAAGTGTACCTCTGCCCCTGAAGCAGAGATTTTCATTTCCTTCTGCTCAAACTGGTATTACTAAAAAACTGCAGTTACCTCTCAGACCCATCCAGCCTGTTTCTTGTGCTGATTGCTGAGCAGGAAGAGTCGCATATCTCACTTTGAAATGTAAAAGGGAAAACTCACCCTGTGAGCCAGATCAAAACTGCTGCAGATTTCATGTTATATCATGTATTTTGTATTCTGTGTTCCTTGCATCCAAGATCACAAAGAAATCACCTGTGCTTTCCTCAATTTTGTTGTTGCGACAAGGAAAATCGTGTTGAACAGTGCTGCTTTAGTTTGATGTGATTGACTCATGAAACCAATGCAGGTTGTCACACTTTAATGTTATCGTCTGTAAGGAAATTACGTGTGACATTGAAGAGCACATATATCTCAATTACTTGAAATGCACCCTGTTGATTTCAGTGTTGTTATTGTCTCACTGTTGTGTGAGAAGTGTGAAAGTGATTTGATGGTGTGTTTCTATGATGGAAAAGGTAACAGAAATAAATCTTTTGTTTGGAATCACCGTCTCCTGTGGTTGCTGCTGAGTTTCACCAAGCCCTGAAACTCACATGAAACTATGCATGCACGGCTCCTGGCTAAGGATTTCTGAGCAATTTACAATTTTACTTTTTTTTCTGTGTGAATTAGTGAGCCACATCCGCCCTGTTGTTGGAGGTCATATTAGTTAATGTGTAGAGTTTTTTTGTAATCGCCACAGAAATGTGTTCTGAAAAATAAGTGGATTTGTTGTTACTGCACCAGGCCTTCAGGAGAAATGCATGAAAGCCAAACTGGAACTCGTATAACACCATTCCTTGTGAGTTACTGTTGTCTGACTTCAAGACAGTTTAGATGTTAAACCAGAAATCAGACAAATGTAGGAGATACAGATGACATAAAATTCCTTACGTCCATGTGACTTCTCAGTCTGCAGTGGCTGGTATTTGCTATCTCTGTCTCGAGGGCGGCTGCCCCTTTCGTGCTCCTTGCCGGTGGAACCCAGCTCATCCGGTCCGACCAGCATGGGTCTCATTCCTGCCTGAATGAGAGGCTTGTATGAACCTAGCCCCAAAACACTATATAAAGAGCTGTAGCATTGCACTCAGTCAGTCTGGGCTCAGGAGATGACACCAAAGAAACGCTGGCACTAAGGACAGGAGTCACCTTTTCCAGGTGAGCACTCGGACACATGGCATTTGTGGCTGACGCCTCTGCTTGTTTTTCTTTTCTTTTTTCTTTTTGCTCTGTAGCAAGCAGGGTCTGAAACCTGTTGTAGTGATACTAATTCTAGCTCCTGTTTTCCTTTCATCGATGGAATCCACAGTTTAAAGGACGGACTTTACCTTGGAGAGAAGCACATGGTCTCTCTGGTTAAGTGGTTCTCAACAGTTCAACAGTTCTTCGAGAAAATTGTGAAATGTTTAGGACCACTTGACCTGTCAGACAAATGCTCCCAAGCTTTGGAAAAGGCTATGTTTGAAGGGACCTCTAAAACAAGACACAATTTAGAAGGCCTGATTTTTTAATGGTTTTTAGAACAACTATGTGATTTCCCCTGGTTTTCTGTCTCCTTAATGTCTCTCTCTGTGTCTTCTCTCACTGTGCCCCCTTGTGTTACAGTGACAACTGCAGTCTAAGAACTGTGTGTATGTGTGTGTGTGTGTGTGTGTGTGGGGGGGGGCTGTAAAAAAAAAATCATCAGGCTTCAGTAATTTCTTTCTGCTGGCACGCATACAGATTTTTAAGAGCCCTGCTGATGCAGTAACAGCACTTTTTTCTCCCACTGTTTTACTGCTTCCCTGACTACTATTCAGAGGTGCTGATTAAAACAAGTCAATAAAGAATCATTTGTCTCTGTTGAGTCTGTGTGAGCTGAAGGACCAGGGATGGTTGCTGTCCAAAGTACTGAAACCTGCTGCTATAGGTAAATATCTCAAAATCACTGCATCTGCTGTCATTTTACGTCCAACCCATCCATCTGTATTTGTTAAATGTAGATAAATAATTAGGCATGGGTCACTGTTTTATTCTTTTGACCTCTACTGCATCAATTAAACCAGTTAAGTCTAAATATGGACAGGTTAAACTTTAAATGCTTTAATTAAATGTTGAACACACATGTTTGCATTCAGGTCGTTTATATTCAGGGCCAGATTGATGGGAAAACTTCACTGAACACTCACCATCTGACACGACTCCAGCAAGAAAATCCAAATATCTTTTCTTCCCAAGGAACAGGCTACTTTATATTGCATAAATCATTCATGAAAGCACTGTGCACCGATTATTCCCCCTCTCCTTTTCAGACAGCCCCCTTTTCTCCCGTTTCCCTTTGATCTCCTCCATGCGCCCAGAACTATCAATATTTGCTAAACGTTTCTCACAAACCCCTGTCCGTGCACCGAGGAGGAGCTGCAGAGGTCTCAGGCAGGGGAGAAGACATGGGAGAAGCATTAATGAGGTGCCCACAGCGATTTCCCTGTACGTGCGCAAGGGCAGCAGATGTAGCAGCACATGCGGTCCCAGGGGGGATACCAGTCCTTCGAATTTCATCAGCGGCCGGGAGGGGGGCTGGTACCCAACCCAGACCTCCTTCAGTGGGGAGTGCGGGGTGACGGACGTGGTAAATCATCTTTACTATGGATTGCAATTATCGGTCTACTGACAACCCTCGCCCCCTCCCTTGCCTCTAAAAAGCGTGTGCGTTTGTGTATTTCTGTATGAGTAAGATGGGGGTGGGGGGGTGCGTGGCTTGAGAAGTGCTTGTGGAATCAAAAATTAGTTATTTATTCATGCCAAGAATATTTATTATTTAACCCTCTGCTCATCTGCCAAAGCACCATTGTTGCGATTTTGTCTGACCTGCTGGAAAACGAAAAACCCACGATAGACTGTAACAAAAAAATCACAATCGATAGCTTCCGGTCTGAAAAAAATGAAGTAAAATCCGGGTATATTTTAGGGCGTGGCTACCGTGTGATTGACACCTGACACTGAGGCTGGAGGCCTGGGCAAAGCCTCGAAGGACTTTGACCATGCCCCATGTTTTTTTTGGTTTTTTTGCTTCATGGAAGTTAATTGAATACGTGTCTGCCCAAAAATAACCTGTTCAGTGTTTGGTTATACTAAAAGACACTCCAAGGAGCTGGTTATTCGATTTTTTCAGTAAGTACATTTTATTTATTTTTTGCTAGCCAAAATCAGCATGACTATTTATCTACTACCAGTCGACTGAATTACAGATACGTCTTGCTGACCAAGCTAGTTAGCCATAGCTGATAACTTAGCATTTGCTAGTCTGTCAGTTCTTGGCAGCTCCAGACTGGTAACTTGTGTTAACCATTGACTTGAGGGTGTTCAGTCAAAGCTCAGTAAGCCATGTAGTCTTCCCCGTTTCCATGTCAAATCCACTTTATCCACCTCTCGCTCAACTCAAACTCCACCCTGTTGTCCAATTATGGTACTGCCAGGTGAAAAGAAAAACCAGCGATTGACGTCATAGTGGTTACCACTGAAACACAGTCAAGAGCTCCTATATATCCCAGGCAACACTTCAGAGTCATCCCAATTACATCAACCTAATGACTCCCATGAACCACACGCACCTCCTTACTGTTACTGTTCTCAGCCGTTCAACCAAATGGATAATTAGCTTCAGCCTGCTAGAAATGCTGATCATGTGATCAATCATGAGCTCTTACTTATCTTTAGACATCAGCTGTGTTATTCATCAGCACTCCCTACAAATCATCAAGTTAGTCAGAATTCACACAGGGGATTTATTCAGTGTTGGCTGACTGTTTCAAGGCAAATTTTGTTTGATTTGATTTTAAGAGAGCTTGCAATGAAGTATATTATAATCAATCAAAATCACATCAGTTTTAGTTAACTGGCAATGCCTTTTCCCCATAGTCTTCGCCATCACAGGAAGTAAATAAGACATCAAGTGTATCATATTTTATATTCCATTGTGTACATTGCTGTCACATATGCTGCAGGAATATCATACATGAGACAGAAATGCCATAAAGTAAGTTGCTATGTTGAGGGCATTTCTATGTACACAGATGTGATGTAGGTCTTTACATTTGAGTCAAAATTAAGGCTTGTAAGATTAAGCCTTTTTTGTCAATATTTATTGACAATGTGATGAGATCCCAACTTTTGAGTGTGGGAGTAAACCCATACAGACATGGGGTTTTTCTGGCTTGGCAGCTTCTTTAGCTGCGCTAACCATTGAGTCACCATGAGTCGCTGAAATGGGGGAAAGATAGCGGAGCAGGGATGATGGTACATGGGGAGCGAGAGAGTAGGGTTTGGGGTTGAGATCACTTTGAGAGGTCAGAGCAAGGCTGGATCCCCACAGTTCTTCTTCTCATCCATGGATTTCCTCTTTGGCTTCCCCTGGACCTCCTTCATCTGATCTTCTAGCTTCTTTAGTCGCCCCATCAGATCATCTGTCACCTTCTCCCCGTCGTTGAGGGTCTTCTTGCTGATCCTGAGAGACTCCTTGGGATGAGACTCTTTCTGCTGCCACTGGAGCCTTTCATGTTCCGGGCCTCCTTCTCAGTTTTGACACTGAGATCCTCTGGCAGTGCTCTGATTTTTAGGTTCATGATCATATATAAAAAAAATCATCATCAATCAAATATACAACAGTCATACAAATCACGTACAACCACATATGCACAGACATCACGTTGGCACACATATACACAGACATGGATGCACACACACCCTTATTAAAATTTTTTTTGGCATCTTCGTTTGTGTGTGTGTGTGTGTGTGTGGGGGGTGTGTGACAACGATGCGCCAGCAAATCGGGTGGGAGAGCAGGTCATCACTGTCTGACGAGGGGATTGAGGGATAGAGAGAGAGGGGGTGAGTGAGAGAGAGAGGGAGAGGGAGACGCTGGAGGACAGAGAGCAGCAGACGCACAAGGTGCTGCCTCGCTCTCAGACCTGCTGCAGCGCTCACACGTCAGGCATGACCTGCCCCGGGATGGCTTAAAAAGTGTTTCCAGTGGATGTAAACCTCTTTGCGTGCCGGATGGATTGCACTCTTTTATTGTCTTCTCGGACTACTGCCGGAAATCTGAGAGGTGGTTTTGCGCGCACGTGCGAGCGCTCACCGTGAATCACTGGATGTCCGGATTAAACAACCTGGTGGATCTTTTCGGAGGGAACAAGAGCTATAAATTAGATGGATACACAAATCAGATAGGTTTCCTGTGGTGTGGAATATATTGTAAGGTTCGCGCATGGCTTTGCCTAACTCACCGGGGTCTCCCGGAGCCGGGAAGCCCAACCCCAGCGTCATCGACCTGGGGACAATCTTCGTTGACTCCGACATCATATTTGGATTTACAAGTCACCTGCTGAAGAGAAAAACAAAGGTAAGAGCGAGCAGGAGGGATGACTGAACCACATGTTGTTCCGGGGATGGTGTCACGCCTGAGTGTGACTACTGCATCTGAAATAAGAGAGAAACGGAGCTGGACGAACGGTGCGCGTTTGGCGGCTCGTGTCCGGCGTTCAGGACCTCGAACAGCACCGTGCAGCATCCGCAGTGCCTCCTGTTATACAAAACTTAATCACTGATCCTCATTCATCGTTAGTTTGTCCTAATCGTCACTTCTGCAACATTTTGCAGCAAGGAAATTGGCTTTGGGCGTTGAGAGCAAATGGTCAAAGCAGGTGTGAAAGAAGCTGGGTGATTAAATTAGAAGTTTTTCATCAGTTAGACAGTGGTATATTTAAAAATGACTGATAAATATTCGTCGATTTAAAGCTTCAGAATGACTTATTGTGGTTGCTCAACAGAAGTGTCTTCAGACAATCCTTTTGCAGCTTCGTTTTTCGCAGCCCAACTTGAAAACTGCTTTAAATGAGGAAAAAAATAATATATTGTGGTTATTTTAAATAACATATTTATGGCTGCACAACGTCATACACAGTTTGGTACAAGTTGTACGACCAGCAGACCAAAGCCTGTGGGTTTCCCCTAAATAGGTCGCTTGAGGGCAAGAAAAAGGGCAGCCTGCTGATGTTGAGTAGCGCATCTGGCCACTGTCACTTACATCACCCGCATGAAAAATTCAAAGTTTACCAATTAAATATTTAACCTCGGCACCCACCCCCCAGCACCCACCCTTTCCAACCCGAGAAGGTGCTGCTCGGTGTCTTCGCCGGACGATGGCGCCAGAGTTACACCGACCAACACGCCGTGGCAGTCCTGCGCCTGTGGGGAGAGGCAACAGTTGCCGATGCATATCAGTCCTCGAAAGGTTGGCCTGATATTTGAAAGACAGATAACAAAAACAGCATCAAAATGATGTCGGTCTGGCGGGAGAGCAGGCGACACAAATGAATAATTGTCTGAAAATGCCACGGACTTTTTTACAAGTGACATTTGTTTGGTGATCACCCAGAGGAGACAAACTTGATGAACCCAAGGGATTTTAATTTCCAGTGGAGATCCCAAAGTGTAGTTGAATTTTGGGAACGGTGCGTAAAATGATGCACAAGCAATCAAAGGGTATTTCTACTTTGATTGAATGGTTCAGCCATAAAATGTTAAAATAAGTAAGATTCATTTAGCTTCAGTCAAGAGCTGGAAAAAGGCTGATACTGTGTGTTATTGTCACACAGTCAGGGTGGTTTATTTTAAGGTTTTGAACGAGCAGATTGCTCTGTCACCGTCCACCACACTGAGAATTCAGACCGGCCCGTGGTATACTAACAGCTCTGCGCCACACTGCGCAGCAAAGTTTTCTTCAGCCCTCCCATTCCAGCAGTAACACCGCCTCCTGCGCACCGCCGAGCAGTCCCCCCGCACCAAAACTCCTCCGCAAACTTATGGGACGCACTCACGGGTTGTCTCAGATCAGCGGCTGCTGGTCCGGCGCAAATCTGAGCAGATGACTGGTAACCTCCAGCCGGGTCCTCCAGTCAAGCCTATGGCTCTGCCTCGCGTTTTCCGGCGTCAAAAACTTTGAGTTTTGGTGTTTCGCGACGGCGTCCTCCTGAAGGTGCGACCTCGATCCGGGGGAGAATGAGCTCAGTCGGGGGCAGTTCAGCTCCCGTTGGAACGGACCCTAGCAACCGCATGTTCACTGTAAGTGTCTCCCTGCACACGATGAGTGTATAAAGGGGTGATTTGTTTCTGCTCACGTCGCTTGTAGCGTCTCCACCTGACTTCGTAGAAACGACGCACAACCTGCATCTCTGCGGGCGCGCACTTGGACAGGTGCTCTGTATTCAAATGGGGTCGCCGTGGCGCAAACAGTGTCAGCCTTCACGCTTGTATGCAGCGGGGGCGTCCGTTCCTCACGGCCGAGTAGCTAACCAAACGTTTTCCTTATGCTGAAGGTGGAGGGATGTCCGAGCGGGGAGTCTCCGGTGACCCCCAGGAAGAGACTTCACTCCGCGGAGGACGCGCGCTGCAGCAGCCGGCCTCCTCCCGAGGGCGCCGGGTCGGTTTCCATCTCCGAGTCCGAGGAGAAGGGGGGCTTTTGCCAGCAGTGTCAGAAGAAAGTCTCGGAGCTGAAGAAGCAGGCGCTCGCCCTGGCTGACCAAAACGCACTGAAGGTCAGTGAAAAGGTTTTTCCCACACTATTTGAGACCAATCTCGCTTTCGAGGACCAAACATCTTTTTTGGCATTTAGTAACAACTTTTGTTTGAAGTGATGTGATCACCTGGGTTGCCTCGCTGTATAACAGTATTTCTTATTAAAATACTCAAATCAGGTTCAGAGAGACTACAAGTGAGCAAACTGCCATCACTGTCATAAACAGAGGGGATGAAAACTGACTGCAGCCTCTCAGTCTGAGCTGCTGTGACATTTCTGTCGAGTTGCTTGTGTCTTTTGTCTTTTCCTCTTTTCCCCAAGTGCACCTGCCCTTCCCGATTGATCTATCTATCTGCCATCTAAAGGAAATGAAATTGAATCCACTCAATAGCTTCTAATTTTACCAAGAAAGCGCTTAACCTCCTCTTGTAAAGTTGTTTATTGCCATACTTGACTTCAAATGCTGGCCTTGGATGTGAAAATGGAAGCTTTGAGACTTTGAAAGTGGCCCATTGTTTGGCCAAACAATGCTTATCTCTTTATTTTGCTGTTGGGTGTGGGGGTGGAGGTGGTGGTTGTGTGTGTGTGTGTGTGTGCGTGTGTGTGTGTGTGGGGGGTCGAAGAGTTTGAAATGAGCGAGTTGCTCACGTTGGAGACCCAGGAGGAAGTTAAGTCCCAGTCGACCTTCGCTGTGCATTGAGAGTGTTCCTGTATGGCTGCGCCCACAATTCCCACCACTGTTAAATATAGGCCCCGAGACCACCGTTTGTTGTGGCGGGCTGGGTTTGCCCTCGGGTCGGTTCCCCTTTTGTTGTCCCGTTTTAGGGAGCGAGAGAGGGTCTCGGCGTCAGATTGGGTTACAGGTCTGCAGGGGTTCAGCCCGAATCCCACAGCCCCTGATGTTCATACGGGCGCAGGTACATGAGAGACAAGGGGGCATTTCTGGAAGCACCTGGGCTCTGTGTTTGTGACATCTGTGTGGTCTGATCTTTGTTCTGAGCATATCAGATCTATATTCAGGTATCAGGTAAAGTCCACCCGGTAAACACATTAACCCCCCACCCCCACACCCCCACCCCCCACCCCACTGCTATTATCTGCGATGGGAACTGACCTCCCCTTTTTAGTGTGGGGCCCTCCGGCCGTACTTTGTGGCCTTCACCAGGTGCTCAAAGTTGTAGAAAGAGATGCCCCCCCCACACACACACACACATATTTTGCACTTGTTGATGGCTAAATTGGGCCTTAATTCCGGGGTGGCAAACGGTGATGGCAGGGTGCTGCTATTGTACCAGGGTTATGGTATGGGCCGCTCCAGCTGAGGGATAATAAACCCATTGTCTCTGTGAGCTCCAAGCCGCTCACCTGTTGGGCTTTGCAGGACGGACGCGGTTATGGATGATCGCTTCCAAATTGCTTCCTGCACGGAAGGAATATTGCCAACGGGGCAACTCAGGTGGCCTGGAATCACACTACCTGAGAGGGGTTCGGGCTGCTGTTGTGTCTGCGATTGTCATGGGTAAAAAAAAAGAAAAAGAAAACGAGAGCGGAGACTGTTTACCCGAGGTCGCGCTTCCCCTCCCTCTCCATCCCCCTGCCTTCCATTTTTTATTTTACTTTTTCTATGAAGAGGAAGTCGGCTTGGTCCCCAGACATCCCTCTCCCCCCTCACCCCGTCTGTCGACTTATTGTTTGAATACAGTAGTAGTAGCGAGTAGATAAAAATTCAAGGAAGACTGGGGTCGAGCGAATGTGCTTTCATATACGAAACCTACTAGAGGGAAAGTTCACACACACACACACACCGAAGTCTCCCAGACAGCTTTTGTGTTTTCCTGTTTGGGTCTGAAGGAACCTGCTTACAGCATATCCTGCGAAAAAATTTTTTTTGAGGGAAGTAAAGGCCTTTTCCCTCCACATTGTGATTCAGTGCAGCTCTGCGGTAATGGTCCGGCGGGGTAAGTGAACAATGGCAGTGAAGCAGCAAAGTTTTCACTCAGAAACCACTGGATCAGCATGAAGAAAATACGCATCCACATCCACTGGCAGCAAATAAACGTTTTCATGCTGTGTTCTCTCACGACCGCCTCATTTCACGAGTGACAGTGTTGTTTCACAACTTTGAAAAACCATTTAAACTGCACGCACGACCACGGTATATTCCCCTTTATTCATATGGTTTGTACTTGTGATGAAGGGCTCCACCGCAAATGAATGTCCCTGAGCTAACATCATTTCAGCTGCACATTTTATATTATCCAGACGACGGATGATTAAAAAAAGTGCCCTTTGCTAAAAGGACAGGCAGAAACAACAGAGACACTGACAACCTCCAGTGCTTAATCTAATCAAGGGAATTTACCTGCTTAATTTGCATAATTAAAACCTACAGTAAGGAATCACTTCAATAGTGAACAGCAGACAGTCTGGATTCAGTAATTGTAGACTGCTCTGTTTGTGGCTGGACGCGGTGGCTAGGTGAGGTTTGATATAAAGAAAAATGATCGCTTAAATCTCGGCTTCAAAGCAACCAATTAGCTCCTAACTGTAATCAGAGGCTCTGTCGACACAGGCATATAGGGTTATGCAGCTGGATGCGATCCACCCGCAGCTCACAAGTGCTAACTCTCACCCTGTTTTTGTGTCTTTTGGAGTCTGTAAGGGAGAGTAGCTACTTCATATTTAGGTCATGTGTGCCGATGAGATGAAAATGTGCTTTTTTTGTGCCTGTGCCATCAACAGAATATTTAGTGTGTGTTGCTGTCAAAGGCTAAAATGTAAAGCTTAGCGCAGGATCCTGGAAGTATTTCAGCTCGTTTCCATTTTCAAGCCCCCGTGGTTCTGTTTGTAGACGGCAAGCCAGCGATAAAGTCAGCGGCGCTAAGATGCGCCCGTGAGTACTGAGGCCTGCGAATGGCCTGACTGACTGATTAACAGAGAATGTCGTGCAGGGCTGCGAGGGGCTTTTGGGATCTGCATTAAGCTGAGACGTTCGAGGCTGAGGTCAGTCGCTGCGGCCGGTCCTCACCTCTCTGATGACCTTTGCCGTCGGGAAGTGGGGAAACTGAATTAAGCAGCACGAGCTAATCAGGTCACAATGGGCATCCAGGTATAATGAAGTTAGATCCTGGTTTATAGAGAGAGAGAGAGCAAACAACCAGCTAACTGTGAATAGCATGCACTGCTGATATATGCACAACATGTCCAGGCTTATTATGCTTGGTGTGTATGAGTGTGACTGTGAATGTAGCTGCAGGAATTAGTTTGTGCCATGAGACCTTTTGTCAGTTTCTTCGTGCTGAATTCATAAATTATGGAAACAGTAATTTCCTCAAATGGCTCATTTGGATTCATGTCTGATTTGTTTCTGCTTTGTTCCTCATTTGACCCTTGATCCACTCAAAATGCAGAGTTGTTAGTGAATTCATGTAAGTGTTTTGTTTCCCGAAGCCCCGAAGAAAGGAAATTAATCAACCCTGCCTCATGTGGTGAATGTTTCCGGTCCAAAAACTCAGTCGCATTGTGCGATATGAGTTTGCCCTGTGTGAAATAAACACATATTTTTATATGGGCATTTGTGTGTATCGACATGAATCTCACGCACTAGCTGTATGTTGCTTTCAGCCCATTTTTCTAACTCATGCTGTGCCTATTTTCCCGCTTATGGATTTGTATAACTCTTGCAGAAGAGAGTGTTTGGAGCCAGCAGAACTCTGCCTTGTTGATAACACTACTGCGCTATGAGTGTGCATTTACAACTCTGCGTAAGAGAAATGGTTTGCGAGAGAAGAGGAAGTGGATGCTGGCGCATGGCTGCAGATCTACCTACCTGGCTACTGTTTCTCAGGCCGTTCGGAGAGCGTGTTACCTTTCCTTTGTTGACTGACCCCTGACCTTTCCTGTCAGGTCTCCCGGTCTTTATGGCGGGTTAGGGTTTCAGGGGGGGCCGACCCCGGCAGGAACAGGTGTAATCTGCCGGGGTCGCTGCGGGAAGGTGGATGACAGGACGGAGTGACTGGCAGACGAATGATGGGGAGGACAGAAAAAAAAGACTGTGTGAACAAACCCCTCCGGTTGTGAAACTTGAGCTAACGTAGAGTTAAAACAGAGCATGACCGTATTCTTCTATTCACCTCTAAGCACCTGAGCCCCAGAGGCTCTGTGTCATCTGTGTGTGTGTGTGTGTGTGTGTGTGTGTGTGTGTGTGTGTGTGTGTGTGTGTGTGTGTGTGTGTGTGTGTGTGTGTGCGTGCCTGTGTGGCTGCTCAGCAGTGCATGCACCCCACAGGAGATGAGAGACGGGAGAATGCAGGAGACTCGGGGGCTGAGCCGTCCCCTCGTTTCATCCCTGCATGCGGCGTGACTTCTGCTTTATGGCATGTGGCTGTATTAAACCACAGAGCAATAATCTGGTGTCAAGTGGTGCAGGGACCGCAGACATCAGTCATGGCGCTGCCGCGCGGCGCGGCGCCGCAGCCGTGAGCCTCAGCAGCACGCGGCCGTTCACCGCCACTTTACCTCAAGCCTCCGCAGCTTCATTCAATCAGGCTTTCAGCAGCAGCTCTCTCTTCATGTGACAAATTTGTTTTGTGCTCACACGCCTTACCTGCACTTCTTTTACAATTATTGTTAGTGCCGGGGATGTTGAATGTTGAATGCTTTCTCGATACACGGTGAAGTGTGTCTGCCACGAGGCGCCGAGAAACAATAACTGTCAAGCAGTTAAAACTGGCATTGAATGACTTTAAATTTTGACATCGTCTTTTTCTTTAATTACAGAGTTTCTAATCTGAATTTGAAGACCATTTAATTTTTATGTTTTGCTGATTGAAAATGTTTTTATAGGAAAAACATTTCCATACAACTTGTACGTAAAAAAGACTGCTATAAAAATGGTATTATCATCAAAAAAATGTTGTTGCAGTATGCAACACTACTTACTGTACGCTACAGCGGGCACAGAGGCAAAAAGAACTGTTAGAGCAATTCCCTTGTTGGAAGTTGACTCGGAATAAAAGATTTTTTCCTTCATTTCCTTTATTTTCCAGCCTTTATGTCCACCTGCGAGCTGCACCGTGCTGCCACAGTCCTTTAAATGTGGACAGTGGAACAACCCTGTCAGTAGTTAAAGGAGCGTAAATACTTTCTCATTCACATTCCTGCCTCCAGATTTCCACAGCTGGCTCTGCATTTCAAAGCGCTTTCACCGGCCGGAAAACGGTTTTCTAACCTTTAGGCAACTCTGGAATGAAGGCCACGTCTTCACAATGTCTGCTGCAGTTTCATTTTACATCTTTAATTTGGTGAGCTGAAAGTGAATTGACCCCAGTCGGCGCTGCCCAGGCCGCTACTTATTGCAATCGCGAGGGTAAATTGCTACGAGGCAGAGTGCAGGAAATGGGTTCAGGGCGCACAGATGCAAGGGGCTGATGGAAACTGAGCTGCAGCCTTTCATCGGGAGGAGAGTGGAGGAATCTGCTGGAGGAGCTTAAGGAATTCCCCACCTGGAATAACTGCCATTCCTTATGTCCGCACTGCGCTCTTGGCTGCTCGGAGGAGCGGATCCGCAGTGGGCGAAATTAAAACAGGAGCTGGCTGAGGCTCCCGAACAGATGCCTGCCCATACAAACACACATCCTTTGCACTTTGTGGGGGCCTGTCACTGACAACGTATTCCCAATCCCTTTACCATGTCCTAAACCTAATTCTGTCCCTAATCCTAAAACAGAGTCGTCACAATCAAACAGATGCCACAAATATAATGGTCTCCTAGTTTTTCTGATCTAAATGAACAGAGTAAAACAAGCCAGCACACAAACACTGTACATACACAGGCACGCAAACGCAGGCGAACTCACGCCTGAGCGCACACACGCATGCAGGCGCACATATTAACAGAGTTTACCTGAACGCGTCCTCTTCCGGCCATCTGGCCCGTTCAGAGAGCGGTCCAGATGTTCCCTCGGTCACCTGTCAGGGGGAGCAGAACCTTTTAAGGGTTGCTACTGTAAAGTCTGCAGTCTAATGTACAAGTCAGCCTGTTATCCTTAATCATAGCCATTCAGTAAAGACATTCAAACTGTACCATTACCTTAGAATGAGCTGATGAAAAAGCGATTTGAAGTCACCAGAGGCCACGAAGCTTCACACTTGGTGGAGTGTCTTTGCTCTTCTTAAATCTCTGTAATCTCTTGCATTTAAAAAGATGTGTTCTTAAATTGTGATTTTTTTTCTCCATATATAGTGAGAAAATCCCACTTTTGGGAAATACTCCTTCTCAAGAGTGAGAGGGGAAGATTGGTAGCACTCATATCCGTTTGTTATAGCTTCAACCACAGCTAGCTTCTTAGCATAACATAAACAAGCTCATTGCGTGCAGTGAACCTGTGTGTAACTGCTCAGGGGTGTGTATTTACTGCGTTTAGCAACTGAGACGCGTCTCTGTCAGGCAATCAAAACACAGGATCTGGTTTTTGGAATTAAAGCGCTGGGTAACACTGAGATTTTGACACCTACGCGCTCGCTCATTGTTACCTGAAGAGCGATCGCCGTGCATGTCTGAATGGGTTTGCCGCTGTTTGGGGAGGGATCAGGCGCTACAATGAGCCAGACTGAAGCGAAACAATGGCTGCGCGGTCTAAGGCTGACAGGACCATGTGTTATACAGCACAGCGCGGGTCTACGGAGCATGAGAACGCAGGCACAAAAGGCCGAAATGTCAACGCGCAAAGTACACAAATGCAACGAGAAGTGTAACCGGCGGGAATTAATCAGTTTGACTTGTTAATTTTTGGGCGAGCGGCCCTGCGCGCTCGTGATTGCGAGTATCTTTGTCTTAAGCTTTCCCGGGGCTCTGCGGCCGCCCGGCGGAGTGAGACGTGCACCGTCCAGGCAGCCTGCAGTCCATTATTGAGTCCCATTCACAGCACTGGAAAAAAACATAGTTGTTGAGATAAATTTTCAAGACGGCACGCAGGCACCGAGGGGCACCGAGTTGGAGGTAATCTCCCGCCGGCTCCGTAAAATGCACTCAATTGACAGCAGGCCCTGTGGTAGCAGACAAATCGCCTGGCTTATAGCAATGTGCTGAAAGAGAATGCCAGCGCTGTGTATCCTTGCCAAGATGGATATGCAGACGGCAAACTCGGGGCTGCCTGGGCGTGGCTCCCTCGCTCACAGCAAACAGTGGATCAGCGGAGCACGGTGCACCAAGTTGGACTTGACTTGGTTTGTTTTCCTCTTCGGCAGATGTAGATGGAGCTCGTACTTCTCACCTGCCAGCTCAGAATGCTGCCAGTGTTTGGCCTCTGTGGCAATATTTACCCCCAGAGAGTGCAGCGAGTGTGGCCCCGATGCTGGAGAAGCGGGTTTATAAAAATCTGTGATAAATGTTTACATGGCATGAGCAATGCCTTCTCTCAACAACTGCTGTCACAGTGCCAGGAGCAAGGCTCTTAAAGAGTTTGTTTTTGTAGGAGTTGTGATTTTTTTTTTCTTTCTGACTTACACATAGGGAAATTAACTAAGAGGTGACAGAATATTTTCTGCATGAAGTTTTGAAGGCCTTGCGGTAACAGATAAAGTGTTTAATTATGAGGTGTAGACCCGACTGATGTAGCTGAAATTAATTTCACAATATTAATGAGAATACTTTTTCTGATATTGCTGCAAATTTCAACACAGGAAATTAAGCAGAAATCATGGATAAAATGGTTTGGGAACTACTGATTGCAATTTAGTGTTTTTTTAAAACCGGACCATTCAACCCCCGAGAAGTGGCCAACAGTAGTAAAGTGTGGTTGTAGCGCACAGCTGCTGTGCTTTCATGTCATATTTTTATATACAGTTTGTGTCTGGGTGACAGTATGCGTGCGTGTGATTCTATTTGCGCTTGCGAAACTGCAGATGGATTGTGATGGGTTGTGTTGTGATTGGTAGATGGGGTTGGTCTCACTGGGCTCCACGGCCGCGCGCTGGGCTGTTCTTTATGGGGCGGATGGGGTAGGGGTGGGGGGGGCTCATTCAGCTACGTATACGGTGCTTCATAAATCCTGACGCAGTGTGAAAATGCCAGTCAAAGTTCACGCCGCTCATGTTCATTTCATGCTTGAGCGTCCAGCTCCGCCAGCGAGGACGCGTGTGCGTATTGACGACGCGTGCGTGTAAGCGCTCGAGGAAAGAGAAAGAGACGGAGCGCGCGGAGAGTCCCTCCATCCTTTCCACTTTGCCGCAGAAGTCATCCATCTCTCTGAACTTAACTGCGACCAATTTATGATTGCATTATTACAGTGGGTGTTTTATCTTCATCCCAGCGCGCGGGCCTAGCGGTGGTCTGGTTAATGGAGAAGGTGATAGAGAAGTGACTGGCCGCTGCCATTACTGCGCCGCTGGGTGGGCTTGGCTTCAGGGTGTATATAATGAAAATGCGGGCTCTCTTTAGCTCTGATTTCAGCCCCCGCCGGCCGACTCGCTGCCGGTCACGTCACGAGGGTCTCCATCGATCATTCCGCTCAACTACACCGCACACAGTAGCTTGCGTTCACCGCGGGCCTCTTTCATTATCAAATCGAATAAATATCCGAAACACCGAGTTTCTCACCGAAGCATCCACCCCTTCTGACGGAAACTTCACGGAGAAAGAAGTGGAACATATAGACGTGTCGCGGCGTGCGTTTCCCTTCATCACTGAACGATTTGACTGAGCAATTTGCCTGCTGCTGACATTTTAAAGGAAACAGCATAGCGGTGCATTCCACGAAAAAAAAAAAGCAGCAAAGTTGCTTTTATTCCTGAGGAAAAGTGCCTGGCTGAATTTCTCAATAGGCGGAACGCTGAAAAGGTCAAGCTCAGCCGTATGGATTTTCGTAATGGATTTTTCACCAGGAAAAAGTCAATCAAGATACAGTGGCAGAGTTGCTTTCATATGACTATGTCTTTTTTCCCTCCCTCTAACTGGTACACTTTTGTACTTTTGTG
This sequence comes from Psettodes erumei, assembly GCA_016785225.1. Classification (NCBI taxonomy): domain Eukaryota; kingdom Metazoa; phylum Chordata; class Actinopteri; order Pleuronectiformes; family Psettodidae; genus Psettodes; species Psettodes erumei. The sequence goes on from JAFBJZ010000383.1 coordinate 1,679,464, forward strand.
AAATATTTTTGGGCAGCTTCCAAAATCTCCTTTTTTCCCCCGTTGCCTTTGAGGTGACTGTATCATTAAAAACCTGGATATACTTTAATCCTTTCTTGGCAGCGCTATCGTTAGACGAGCTCCTGAGCGCCGATACTTGCCAGCCTCCCTTCTTGTTTTCTGCCTCATCCCATCATTTGTGCAGATGAGCCGTGCAGGACTGAGGCAACGCAACTGCTCACACCTCTCGCTTGTGAAGAGAAGCGTTGAACTCTGACAAGCAGAGTGAAGAGAAAACGGCGATGAACTTGGCTGGCATCCACGTGCACTGTCTCAATACACACACGTGCTTTGGAGGTCGCTGGTGTTCAGAAAAAAAAGGCGAGATAATTAGATTTATGTTCAGATCGGCAGAAATTTACCGCCATGAGAGATGATGCCGTCTTGGGCTTGTCCTCCTTGTCTCCCTCTCCCTCCCACCAACCGACACCCATTAATAGATCCGTCCTTTATGCTTCCCCTCTTGTTACTGCCGCTCCATTTTATGATGTCACTCTCTCTGCTGAAGAGCTCTGGGTCTGTTTTTATCTCCTTCGTGTGTGTCGGGCACTTAAACTTAAACCTCGCTGTTTACGAGTCCCAAACTGCCTCTCCATCCTCTGCGTTTGCCGCTCAGTATCGGTTCGGCATGGCCTGTAAAAGCTGAGCCGTCCCCGCCGCGATGGGAACTCACTTGTCGGGGCCCTTGCGCCGCAGACCCCCCCTGCTAAGCGCCGGACTCCCCCCCCCCGCCGGATGTGGGAGCAGATCTGTGTGTGTGCGCAGGTTTATTCACAGCGTTGTCCCCCTTTTTTTAGTTGCCTGTGATGTTGACAGCAGTCTCACGCCCTAATTGCTGCTGTCTGGCCTATTAATTGAACGTGGTTAGACTGCAGTGCCATTTCACTTTCATTTGAAGCTGCTCTCAGGTAGTATTTTGTCCCTACATGCTGATGGGCTTGTTTTTTTTGTTGTTTTTTTCCTGACGCTGTCACCATTAATGCGGTGCATTTTTAGGCACTCAACCGCTCTTTGTTTGCCACAGGCTGTTTGGCAGCAGTTCACCCCGGTGCTTCTCTCAGATTGATTGGCTGTTGTTTACGGCCCTAAATGCACGCATCAAACAAAAAAAAAAAAAAAAACATTGCTGGAATGCCTTTGAACGTGTCTGTGCAACGCGGAAATGCTCGCCTCGTTCAGGTGCCCCGTGTAAAGCGAGGGAAGCGCCCGGGCAGAACACCTGTGTCTTTGGCCTTGGTGAATTCCCACATACCGGCTTTACTCTCTAGAGTGGGGGTGGGATGGCACAGTTGTGGTCAGTCCTCGGACCCTCGCCTCCCCGCTTCATGTCCGAGAGCAGCATGACTGCAGCGAGTCCGGACGGCCATCGAAAACAACCCATTATGTAATCAGGTTTAAATGTGTGTTTTTATTCACACGTGATATTTTGAGGGCCGTACGTCCTTTGGCTGGAGTTCAGCTGGTCAGAAATAGTTCACAGGATCGACCTCAGTCTCTTCTTGTGCCACTGAGACGCAAAAACGTCTGAGTTATAAATGCGCTCTTCTTTTTTTGCGTGTGCTTCTCCTGACCTGTCTGCCAGCCAAGCCCAAACATGGGACATTTTTGCACATATGTTTTCAATGGCTCCACAAACCTGTTTTCACCGTTGCAACACACACACACACACACACACAGACACACCATTCTGTCCGTTCACTGACCTTGCAGCCCTCGTCCCATGCTGGGTGCTTTAAATGCCTTCATCCCTTTGTGAGCGAGAGGCTGTTTTGGCTGCGGCGTCCAATGGAGGGGTGAAACTGGGGCACACTTGAACTCCCACTGGAGCTCACATTTGAACTGGATTTGACCTGTCGGACTGATTTGTGTGTTTCAATCTCTTTTCTTTAAATGCTCTTTCTCTGCCTCTCAAACACACGAGAATGCACGCACACAACATCCACATTTGCCATCTGTTTTTGTTTAGTTTATTTAAGCCAGAGCTCCGTTCCCATACGAGAAAGCAGCCCAGAAAGTGATTCCTGCTCGAGTTGTTAAGTTATAGAGGGTGTTGTAAAAGCCCTACAGTAGCCATTGAAAGTCACGGTGGCGTTACGGGGACGGAGGGCCGGAGGCTGCGGCTGCGGCAGCCAAACAATGCTTGATTAGCTAATAAACAAAGGCCAGTGGGGGATCAGAAGGGGCAATCAAAGTGTCCCGTTCCCTTTCAGCCTCTCTCGCCATCAACAAAGCCCTTCTAATGGCCTCGTCACTCCGCTTGTTGTGTCTCACCGCGGTGTGCTTCCTGACAACATAAAAGGCTCGCATTCCAAAAAGAGGCTCGAACGAGAGACGCGACCCGTCCGCACCTCCCTTTGGCCTTCAAAGCAGCCCCTTCCTCTCCCCGCCAGATATTGACATTGCTCCTCCGCTCACCTCCGCGGTGTGTGTTTGGGTCCCCATGGCGACCGCCGCGGCTTTCACGTCCCCTCTTTCAGCCTTGTGTCAGTGACTTTCCTGGTCCCTTTTATTGCGTGCCTTTGTGCGACGCTGTGCCTGCACGCTGCTGAGAGCCCGAGAGGAAACGCTCGGCAAACAGGAGGCCGTGCCGGGCTCTGGAAAAGTTATTCATGCTGGCAAAAGACAGGTGTGTGTGTGTGTTTGTGTGTGCGCGTGAGCACCATGCGAGTGTGTCAGGTGCGTATGCCGGTGCGTCACGCTGGCTCGTGACCATGTTTGTGCTGGACAGTTTAGCGTGTTATTTTCTGCTACGTTTGGACACGAGGCCCTCGAAAGAAAAACAGACGCCCGCTGCCACACGAGGACAGAGTCCGGCAGCAGGTCGGAGGCAATCTCTTGCTTGTTTGTGCGACTGTGTTATCATCTCCTGTTTCCTGTCAAAACAGGAAAAGACAGGGGCGAAAATGGAGGCTAGGAAAGTGCTGCCTTGATGTGTGTTGGCTGGAGGTCCAGCTCCTGCCTGACAGTGACCCTCCTGGCCAGAAAAAACAGACCCATTCAGGGCGTAACCCACAGCGGGGATACTTCATGGTGTTATTTTTATCACTTTTACAAAGCACAGCAAGGGATGCTTTTCCCAGCTGTTGACACAGGTCTAAGTCTTTTTTTTTTCATGTCTCCAAAACAGCGTAGCCAAAGAGAGAGGACGATCCCATCTGCCTGTCCCCCTGGCCGGCAGCCTGGTACGATTGTAGTCTCTGTTTAGGAAGGGAAATCCTTTTTGACATTTTGTTAATCATGAAAGCGAGACACTCCTTTTCTTCGGATGATCCCTGGACCTCTATCACAATACCTTTTCCGTCATGGCTGGAGGTGTTGTGATTTTCATCCATCCATCATCCATATTTGCTGAATCTTTTGCAGCAGGATGCCGTGCACACCCGCACGCACGCACACACAGCAGACCTGGTGAATTTGCTTTTATGGGGGCACAACTACGAGCACATTCCAGACAGCAGACTCAGCTCTCAGCGTGTTGTTCAGGCGGTGGATTGCCGCTGACGGCACGGCAGGTAAAAGCCCCGGCGTCTGCTGCGATATGGCTAAATGAGAAGGCATGGACAGGCGTGTTGCACAAACAGCTGATTAGGGAGCCAGCTAATTATTGACTGGTGAAACACAGCTCACGGTAGCTCTCGTGACATTCCAGGCGTTTTGGTCTCTAAAACAGAAAGAGCTGCTCGCACAAGAAGGCCATTGTTAGATGGAGCAGATTGCACCAGGCGGGCTTTTCTGTTTGTGTTTTCCCAGCAGTTTGTAGGCACACTCACGGCTGAGCAACCAGCTTTTATTTACGTTATGCAAGCAGCAATAGACCAGGACCCAGTCAGGTCTGACCTCATGGAGCCTGCCATTTGTTATATTTGTGATATTTGATCAACTTCAACACAAGACCAGACAGGTAAATGTCAGCGATGGCTGCTTCGGCACGCAACGTCTGGACCGGCAGCGGCGGGCTGCGCTTTTCCGCGTGACCCAGATTAAGATGCGGCGCGCAGGGTCGATGTCATCAGCAGGGAGGTCGGGAGTTCATTTGTCTTTCCTGACAGACCTTCAGGTGGTGAACCGGCGCTCTGGCAGAAGGCCACACCGGCGCTGACCTCCACGAGTCGCACAATTAGCTACCCTTTGACCCCGCAGTCTCACAATGAAACCTTGAGCGAGGACCGGGCATGCGTCTGCATCCCTGGACCTACTTTACATATCACTCTGTATGCGTGTGTGCGTGTGTGTGTGTCTGTGTGTTTGCAGCTTGAAAAGGCACCGATGCAGCATGTGATCCAGACTGACATGGTGTAATAGCTCTGAAGTCCATTGTCTTGTTTCAAATTAACAAAACAAAGAGACTGGAGCCATGCGTACAAATTTACTTCTCCAAGCTTGATATGTATATCTGGCGACTTTCCATTCTCCACTCATGAATGTATAAAGGATCCATTAGTCTGCATCCGTCCGCTGCAGACCGTACAGTTCTTCTGAGTGACTGTTGCTATTTAACTGGTCTTAACTGAGCGTTTCTCATGCTCTTAAGCGCAGTTAAAGCGCATCACTCATGGCTTTTGTAGACAGACAGACTCAGATGAATGCCATCGCATCCTGGAGCCAAACGTATAAATCTCGTTTCAGGCTCCAGCTTTTTCTGGTTTTCGCTTTGTTTGAGTTGTTCTGTCTTTGCCTTGGCTCCAAAAAGCTGTGAAACCTGCAGCCTCCCTCCGTCTCCCTCGTGCTCGCGCGTTTCTCCGTAGAGGCGAATCCCTTAGCTCCGGCCGAGCTCTGCCGTGTTGTGACATTTCGTACGAGCAGACTGAAAGCCCCCCGAAGAATGTGAAGAGCACAATTCAAGACGAGAACTCAACAAAGCTGCCAGCAACTCCAAGGTTAGCCCTTCGCCTCCCCAAGTGAAATGAAAGCAGCTGTGACCTTGTCTGCCCACGTTTCGCATCCCTGGCACTAGAATAGAGACAGTTTTGTAACTTGTTTCCTGTTTCGTGATTGGCTGTGCAAAGAAAAGGGCGAGATTGGCAGGCTCCTGCTGTTACCTCCTGTCTCCTTAGACGCTGATTTTGTCTGACCTCTTAGTTGTGCAGAGACTCGTTCAGCCAGATGGATAATTTACAAAGCCCTCACAAATTAGTCTGCTTTCTCCCATGTCTGCTGGAATGTGTCTGAGCGTAACTTCCAGCAGCGTGGAAACGATATCAGTCTGTTCGTCTGTCCATCTTGAGTTTTTGTTTGGTTGAAATATCTCCACAACTATTTGATGGGTCGCCATGAAACTAATTTAGTGCAGACGTTCATGTTTCCCAAAAGATGCATCCAACTTTTTTTCATGCTAACATGCTAAACTAGAACATGGTAGACATACCGTCTTAACATCGGCATGTTGACATTGTCATTGTGAGCATGTTAGCATTCTGACGTTAGCATTTAGCTCAACGTACCACTGTGCCTGAAAAAGGTCTTTTTTTTGTTTCACTTTAACGCAACTTAAACCATTAAGAAATAAAGCAAAATTCAAAGTTAAAACCACATTTTCACATGAACTATCAAAGTGAAAATTGAATATTATTTAGGGGAAAAAAACAAAAACAATGTGTCTCAGCCGGATCAATCCCCACCAGCTCATTTTTTATCATTAAATGAAATGGTTAGGGTAGCTTTGTGCTGTGGGCCACAAGGCCATGGGCAGGATGCTATTGTTCCCAAAAGACAAAGTGGCAAAAATGTGCATGTGAAAGAAAAATTGATAAGCCAAGCATTTTTCTTGGGTAGCGAAGGAAAATCCTTCAGACTCAGTAAGTGGATTAGCTTGTGCTATTCTCCAGCTCCAGTTCAGCCTACGTCCTTATCTCACTGAGATTCAATAGAATGTGTCTAGACATCTCTATTAGTGAGAAAAAACAAAAAAATATATATACTGGATGCTGGTTAGTGCTTATCTCAGTGTGTTTTTCTCCCAGCACTCACCAGATTTCAATGTCTAGTTCTCATAAACAGACAACAGCCCTCCGTTAATACAACCCTCCCTGCCTGAAAGCCCTGGGCTGATGTTTAAATTTCTATTATTAGTGATAATTGTGTTCTGTGAGAAGTCATTGGCATGGTAATGACAGCTTTCATGATAAATTAGTATTCCCCCCTCTCTCCGCTGTACCTACACCAGGCTGTTGCACCAGACTGATTCCGCCGCTTGCAACTCCGCCGCTCCATTGTTCTGCCAACACGCGGCAGCTTTGTGAGACACAAAGCGCGTCGCTCTCGGAGATAACGCTCAGCAGACTGGGAGTGGATGGGCCGGGGACGCTCGGTGGCAGAGCTCACCTTGGCTCAGGGTGATTTGCGTGATTTTTAGTGCACGAACGTAGTTAAGAAGTCAAAACGTAAGGCTAACCTTTAGCTCGCTCCATAGTCCCCGCAGTTTTGGGATGCTAATCAGGTAGCCTGTTGCTCACATAGCTGTGCTGGCACACGGGCTGATAAGTGAAAATTGAGATATCTGCTGTATTAAAAAAAAAAAAAAAAGAAAAGTGCCGCGCTCAACAATAACCACTCACTGTGCCTCATTATGTGCCTTCACCTCAGACACTGAATCTATAGAGTCGCTCTATGTGGCGAAAGAAGGAGAGAGAGAGAGAGAGAGAGAGAGTATGAGTCTCTGGCACCGACAGAAAACTTGAATATTTATCCATTTGGCAGGATGCCAGTGTAATTACTGTCCTGTCCGATTCAAGGGGAAAGTGGAGAAAATAATTGTTGTAGAGGATACTCAACATTTCACCTTGTCATCACTTTCATACCACTTTATTTTCATGACTGGGAGTGTGTGTCGCTTTGCATTTTTAGTTTTTTTGCACCAGGTGTCTGGGATGAAATATAGCAACGAGAACACCAAATGAGGCAAGCGTATGTGCTCCATAACTCAAAAACTATTTAAATGCTGATCTAAAAATGATGAATTCTAATCATGTTGTTGCTGTGTAGACAGATCATTTTCCACTCTGGGACTTTGGAGGATTGTGATGAAGATACCACATGCAATTACCTCTGTTTGAGCACGAGTGGCCCCTTTGCATTTTTCTTGGATAATTAGCCGTTTTGGTGTCACACTTTACCTTCCGCATGGCCGAGGGGGAGTCCTGCGATGGAGATTAGTTGCCGTGAGCTTTAGCAGCCGTTTTGTTTTCTCTCTAAATAAACTGCAGGGAGTAGGGAGTACGCTGTTTCTCCTTTTAAACCCCCCCCCCCACAAAATACTCCCATGGAACAAACTACAGTGAATGCAGCTCTCACAGTGTGACAGTTCAGACAGAGGAGAAGCAGCTGGCTGTCATTACTGTGTATAGGCCCAAAAAAACAGGCTTGAATTCTAGTGAAGAAGTGGTATGGGCTATAGGAAGGAACTATTGTATCAGGATTCGCCGCTGTGCAGCGAGTGGTTTTAAAGTGGGCTCTTGGACAAAAATAGATCTCTCCACGAGCTTCAGTGGATGGTCAGGGGAAAAAAATGAATACCGTGACAGTTTCTCTCTGCACACTAATGAGTGCAAATGCATGGAAGAGCCTTTCATTCTCACCTCAAATCAGTTTTAACTTTCAAACGCAGGTGGTTAGATTTTTTCTTTAGAGGTGCATCTTTTTTCTGAAATAGCAGATTCAGAGGAAAGGATCAAACACAATATTTTTATGAGATGCACACTCGAAAGAGACAGATGATTTTTAACCCTCTCCTCCGCTCTTCAACCTCCCATCCCGCACCTTTTCTTCCCTCCTGCTGTCCTTGCTTTCACCTGCAGTTTACAGCAACACCTGGCTCATGCCTCTCCAGCTTGCCTGTTGAATTTTTCATTACGCACTCATTTTGGTTCGTTTCCACAGCCGGGCCAAGTTTGGGGAAAAAGAGGAACTGCCTTGAGAGCCTCTCGCTGCCAAAAATCAGCCATTCTAATTAGACGTGCACAATCGCTGGGGCTCGTGTACACAAACACAACTGCACCACTGCATCCCTGGTGGGGGCAGCATAGCAAGTAGCACTGCCGCTGCCTGACGGCAGCCGTGGGCGGGGAAGTGGAAAATATTTGAAGAGGAGAAAAAAACGGTTTCGTCCCTCCAGTTTATCTAGTGAGCCGGTTGAGAGTTACTTTTTTTTCACTAATGAGAAAACTTGTGGGGTGACAGTTCATGTTGCTCCCTCTGGGCAGAGCATTGTTTTATCTCTCAAATCTGTTTCTTATTGAGCTGGGGTAATGATCATTCGCAGCCGGATGCCTAATAAAGATGTTTTTTGGCACTTGTTAAAGTGCACCTCCCACTGGTGAGTCCAGTCTGGACCTCCCAACTGTCTGACCTCAGCCAAAGCCGTTGAAAGCTTGACGGATCTCGGGCCGAGACAGCGAAGGCTGCCTCGGGTCCACGGAGGGGAGAGGGAGAGAGGGGGAGAGAGATGCTGGGGGGGGATGAAATCTGTCCAAACAGTTGAAAGGGGCTTGTTTTCTTTATGTGCGTGAGTGAGCAGGAAAAGGTAATTAACTGGCCAAGTGGCGAAAGGCCAGAGTGATGGATGGGTGTGGTGTAAAGAGACAGCCACACAAGGACGGCAACACACACACACACACACACACACACACACACACACACACAGAGTCTCCCTCTCATGTAAAGCCTTGCACTTTTATAAAACATGTTTGTGAGCCTCCCTCTGCCTTCGTTAAGTGGACCAACAAGCACACTCGCTGGTAAATGGGTCGACCACGGCGAACGATGACGCATCATTACACGAGCTCATTAATGGTTGTTGCGGTGGTTTCAGCAAAGACCGTGATTGATTGCATCTGACTCCGTGTTTAACCCGAGGGTTAGCCGGATCTGTGGCCTTTGCATTTTTGATGGACAGTGACATCTGTATTTTTGGATGGCGAGAGGAGCTGTCGGCTGCAGTGCAGAAAGAGCGGCGTGACGATGATAGCAAACCAGAACCCAAGATGTGCACGCAACAGAGCTTATCGCAAAAGTAAAAGTATTTTGAAGTAATTACCAATTGCAGAATCTACTTGCTCGACCCTGTAATCGTCCGTCAGAGGATGTCGAGCTGTGATACTCTGGACAGGTGAGGCTATCGTGTGTCACTGTGACGCATTTTCTGCCAACAGCTCACTGATGGTTAAAAGGAGGAAAGGGTTAAAGTACACAGGGCAGAGACAGAGAGACATCTGTCTCCGTGAGCTCCTCTTGACCAGATGCTCCATGCAGAGGAGACCTTTCTGTTCATTTGAGGGGAACACTGATGCAAAAATCGGATGCACTCCTTTAAACAAGGTAATCAAATCATCTGTTTGTTCCAGCTATAAGGAAGTTTGTTGCTGTCGCAGAAATGTGCTGTTGACATTGCATGTAAGCAGTTTGTCTTATCAGTCTGTGAAAAAATGTCATATTACAAACATGTTTTTGCAAATCTAGAAAGATGTTGCTCTGAATATTCAGCGTGTCCCAACTGGTAACTGTCTCTCAGGTTCTCTCGCAGATTTACAAAAATCAGTGAGTTTAAAATGCACAAAATCACAGGGGAGTCACAGAGAAAGAGGAGCAGCGAGGCAAAAAAAAGCAAGAGCAGAAATCAATTTTGCAACCATACCTCTCACAAAAAAAAGCTTAAACTCGAAATGTAGCCTCACGCAGACAAAAGGTAAAATTCACATTAGAAACACCAGAGAGGCAGCAGAAATATGTCCGCATTTATTTGCTGGAAGCTCGCCATGCTCCCGTAAAAACCCCAAGGTGTGATAGAAAAATTAGGCAGCCGGAGTTTTTTCACGAAGCCACAGAGGACAAACGAATCCATTACTGTAGCGGTGTGCGCTTTTTGTCTGAGGCGGCATTAGCAACAAGGTAATGACAGTCTGCTCGTGTTGCCGCAGATACTGTTGCTTTGTTTGGGGAAAGTCTTATTACAGGTTTGTTTAATCTTGTCAAGTCAGCAGACGGGGTGGTGGTGGAGGTGGGGGGCGGGACAACAGGACGACATCTGTTTGATGTGATTTGGTGAGCTATCCCATTTTGTGTTCTACCACACGCGTTCCCACACAGTTAAATAGCATGCTAGTGTGACATCCTGAGTCATTGTCTCCTCTGCCCGGCGGTTAAATTTAATGGTCTGTGTCCGTGATCGGCTGCGGCACTAAATGCCTCACCTGATATCTAATGAGTCACGGGCCCCCGCGGCGGCCCCGCTCCTTCGCCGGGGGGGGGTGTCCGAGCGGACTGGCTCGGAGAGGGCGGAGGCTGCCGGGTGTAGCTGAGAAGGAGCAGGGGAAGAGAGAGAGGGATTACGCCGCTGGATGTGTGGCTTTCATCCTGGGAATGTAATCTGCCTTAATGCCCCCGCGCTCACCCGGGGCAAGGCCGGCAGCTGTGCTCGTTTTTCTCCCGCTCGGCTGTCAGAGTGAGCCGGGCTACCTGTGGGAACGCGGGCCTGCTGGAAGCTCTCGTCCTCACCGTGGGATCTGGACTGGGCTCCTGTGGTTTATTAGTGGGGGGGGGCATCCCTTTCAGACTTTAGGAGACGGTGTGTGGTTAGGGTCATCGCTGTCTCATGCCAAGAAAACAGACGTGGTCCAGTCACATCCTTACAGGGAGGTAAAGGGAAAGCAGGTCTGTTTAGAGGAGTTGAAAGGGCATTAGATTTGGCGGCCGCTGTGCGGTCTCGGCTTTTTCCAAGAAACGCAGTCATAGGAAGTGCTCAAGATGGGTGATGTGTAAACAGGACCGGCGCTGGTGAGAACAGAATTTAGCGAGGACAGATATAAAGCAGCGTGGTGTTGCACTGACTCATTTTGAGGAATGTTTCCATGCTGGTAGAATAATAAGAGTGAAAGCTGGCAGGGGAAGGAAGGGAAGGAAGACTGACTGAGCAGTTTAATCTTAAAGTCAACTTTCAGGCATTTCACCGGCTCGCGTTTCCGTTTGCTAAATGCTTAGAATAAACACAGAGGATCGAGGAATAGTCAAGGCCGTATTGCTGTCGTGGACGGATTCTTGTTCAAATTGCGCAGTGACTGATGTTGGAAATAAGAAAGTAAATCACACCCGGCAGAATGCCACAGAGCGCCGGCAGCCGAAAAGCGGCTCGATATGAGCCGACGAGCTGCAGGCTGCAGTACGCCAGGCCTCCTCATTTTATTTCATCTCATCATGGATGCACATTGACACAGTTTTACTCCATTTCTCTTTCTGCCTCTGCTGCGCTGGGCCGTGTGGAGCTTTCACATCGTGGGGAAATATCTGTCGGGCTCGACTGAAATAGAAAATACGGTTTCCCGGCGTATTTTACTCTCAACGGAGCGTGCCTAAAAGTCTAGCGAGGGGGCCTCATGCATTTCAAATCACTGTGACCTCCCTACCCTGATTCAAGTCAGCTCGCTGAATCTGGCTTGGTGCTCTGCATCAGAGGTACATTGGAAGCTGAATGCAGAAACGGACAGGCAGCGGTTTCATTTTGTCTGGTTAGGGAGGAGGTGTAGTGAGGACGTGAGCCCAATGAGGCGTGATTTCAGTGAAGAAAAAACCCCGCGCGTGACTTTGCCGGGTTTCCGTTTGCACCCCGAGGAGGCGCAGGGAAAGAAAATCACGCACATCTTTCTCCCTGTCGCCCCCCGTGCGTAAGTGGTCACAGCCGAGCTCGTTTCCATCAGCCCGCGGGCACGGGCTGTCTTTGACGACGCCCTCCATCAATCGAAAGGAGATGGTCGGTTAGCTGGTCGGGTCTCTCTCTCTCCTGCCGCCCGAGTTTCCATCACAGTTAGCGTGAGGGACGGAGACAAACTCGGGTCTCGGGGGGGCGGTGAGGGGCTCATTCCACAGGCAGGGGCTGTCTCTCTCCCCAGTGTGCTCGCAGCGCACACCTCCTTTCCATAATAAGGAGCATAGCATCTGACTACATTTGTCCCCAGAGTTTAATAAAGATCAGTGCTGACAGGCAGTAAACCAACACAGCCACCCACGAGCCTCCAGGCAAGGGCCGCAACCCAGGCCCAGCGCCTCCTGCCTCTCCTTCTCTCTCTCTGTCCTTTTATCTCCACTCGGGCAGTTTGATTCTCTCTCCGCCAGCAGACAACGAGTTGAAAACCAAAACCGTCTCCCACTTGTGCAGAGCAATGGCCGGCCTCTCTCTCCGCCGGCAGGAATGCTTCGACCGCTCTAATCTGTATCGATGCCGCGAACTACCCTCCACACCCACATGCACCTGTCGGTAATAGATCATGTGGATAATAAAAGAAACAATATGGCTGGGTGCACTCGTGCATCGTACGTTTCGTGTATACCACTTTATGCTGTGAACGTGGCGGCACAACCACGAGAGGAAACTTTTTGAACTTGTGAACTTTTTTCTCCTGGCTGGCCTTCATTGGGTCAAAGCCCCTGAACGATGGGTGAAACATCTACCAATCCCGACATCCCACCTTTTGTCTGCTGTGCAAAGATGGATTCTGGAGCCTTTCGGTTTCATCATGCCCGCATCATTCACCTCCACGTGCACAACACCTCATCAACCCCGTCATCTTCATACGCCTCGTGGCCCTGACCCTGTATCCTCTCCGCTGGGCATAAAGCCTACAGACAGCTCTACAGGAGAAGCTGCACTCTAACCTCCAGGATCCTAACTGAATAGCAGATGGGCTCAGCTTTGTGTGTCTTTTTATTAGTTCTCCTAAATCAACACCTAACAATGCACAGGGAGGGAGCGAGAGGGGGGGGAATTGATTTCCTCCATCTACCGGTGCCCCGAGGTGGGTATGAGGTGGTCTGAGGGTGAAGGGTGAGGGGTGATGGAGGAGCGTAGTCGACTGGTTATGACTTGGCTTCAATTTCCTGTCTTAGAGGCATTCGCGCGAAGCCGTGGCCAGACGGCACGCCGCGGAAAAATATCGACCAGCGGCGTGTTTCCCTTCAGCTCTGCTTCACGTTTCACTCCGATTCGCCACAGACCGTTTCGTCTTATTTCAGCGGAACTGTCCTGCCGTGCGCATAAATATCCCGCCGGGGCGTAAACTGCAAGAGACCGTTCCACCTGTCGGGATCGGGCAGCATTAGATATCACTCTTTAGAGCTCTATCATAGCTCCATCATATTCTCTGTTTGTAAGCCTCTTACATTCAAACCCATGCCTCATTTGGATATACCATACGCCCCAGCGTCAACATCCACTTGATCGACCGTTAGCTACCCGTCAGCCCATCGCTTCTCGTTCCCAGCCAGGTTTATGGGATTTCCTGCGCCGCGAGTGTATTTCTTCCTCCTGCCTGCATCCTGTCCGCGCCCGCTCATGTGTAAAGTAAGGAGCCAGTGCAGTAAATTATTAACCAGAGCCACTCAGTTAACATCAGGCCAGTCCAGGCGCAGCCCAACGCGTGGTTGTCCTTTAAGTAAAGTGACGATGCGGAGATTAAGTTTATCCTTCTGGAAACACTGAGTGGCATTCAGCGGATGCCTGTGCATGTTTTAGGATAAAGGGAAACGAACAGACCAGTAACTGTGCATCATTTTCTGCGAGGTAGCAGGAAGGTTCGCCGATCGCGCTTTTAATACCGCCCGCGTGCGCGGAGAAAAAGGCTTCGTATTGAGCTGCTTTCAGGGGGAGAGAGATTTAGAGTCCCTCGACCCGCCTCTGCGGTCTCCGGGTCTGTCGGGTTAGCTGTATTAAGTGGCGCTGCATTAGGGCAGTGTATTGTTGTTTCCCCGCCGCTTCACTCCTCCTGATCACCTCGGAGGTTCCACGGAGCAAAGGCCTCATAAACATTTATGTATGAGCTGTGGGCTCCTGTCTCAGGCCAGGACTCCGCCGGGCAGAGGCCTGGTGCCCCTTTATGCCTCTTAAGAGACTGACTTGTATTTGTGTGTGTGTCTGTGTGTGAGTGAGTGAGAGAGAGACAGTTTGTTTGAGTGTTTGTTTCCCCAAAACACTGAAAGTTACGTTCCACTGATAGTTGTGCGTCCCTCCGGCTTCCTGCAGGAGGTAGTTATTTTCACATTCGCTGGCTCGTCGTATGTTTTCATGCTGGGACACTTATCATATGTAAATTGAATAGCTTTGGGCACCGGAGTCCCCCCTCATCTGTTGTTTTTCTTTTGTCATTCTTCCTAAGCAGAGGCGGACACTCTAGGGAGCCTTCTCAGAGACAAAGTAGGGGGGACGAAACTCTACTGGACACCATCTCTGAAAGCACCAACAAGCTGACATTTTCTTCTTTTCCCTTTTAAAGCTTTACCTAATAAAGAAAGGCAAATTTCCCTTGTTATTTTTATGAAGAATGCCTCTGTGGGATCTTTTACTGAACCCTCCCAGCCTTCTTTCAGACTCGTCTCCCCACGTTTAGCTTGTTTGGTCCCCAGCCGACTTTGTGAGATGAGCTCATGCCTGATTAACCTGATCAGCGGTCTTAAGTTGCATGCAGGCGAAGCATCTGTGTCTAAACAAACAGCCGTCCTGTAAAAAGGAAGTGGTTAAGGCAGGGAGTGAGGGTCCCAGAGGGCAGACAGAGACCACACTGGTAGCAGACCACTGACGCACATGGAAAATGTGAACAACACACAGGAAATCCTTTCAAAAGAACTGATAGGGAGATATGCATGAGATGAACATGTTACATGCGTTAAGTGTATGTGTGTGTGTGGGCATATTGTACATGGACTCAAAGCCTCTCTTTTTGTGTGTGTGTTTGTGTGTTTTTTTTATCTGCAGGACCCTGGATATGCAACTTTTCTGTTTGAGCAGCTCCAAACACCTGGGAGCCATGAAGCTGGCGTCAGCTGTTGCCAAGTGTGCTCGACGCCTCTGCACCATCTGAGGCAGGAGGCCCTGCAGACGCTCCACGCTCCCGTCCTCGCCTTCAGCTCAGACATGGCAGCCCTCACCGCCCCATCGTTTTTGCCGCAGCCCTCCAGATTTCACTTGTCGTCCTCAAGTGTCCATGCAAAACAACTGTCCAAAGGCCAAACCGTCAGCCACAGTGTCCTGCCCATCGGGGAGCGGCACAGGGTGCCAGGCTGGTCGCAAAGCCCCTCCGTCTCCCCGGGGCCCAAGACCAGCGTCCAGGTGACCGTGGCAGGGGGGCAGCTCCCTGGATCCCTGAACACCGTCACCATCCAGGCACAGCAGTACCTCGAGGGCATGTGGAGCATCTCCAGAGTGAACAACTTCCTCCCTCAGCCTAAACCGGTATGTCTTTAATCCATCCTTTTTCACCTTTTATTATTAACCTATTAGATTTCATGCATTTAAAGGCTATTTCATTTTAGCAACTTTTAAAAAAAAGTGCACTGCAGACTCATCTTAAATTCCTGGAGGACCAAATTTCAAAGATGCTGGACTGCCTTTTTAATCTGAGTCAGCACAGATTAACCCGAAATACGGCCATGACTGCATTTCTTTCTACACGCTGTGCTCGTCAGCTCAAGTCTTTTATCAGTACGTTACATTTCAGACCTTGTAGAGAATTGGAGTTGCAGCTCTGCAAGGACTGCTGACCTCTCATTCCTCAGTCGTCAAGGAGCCTGAGTGATCTGAGGTCAGAGGTCATCACAACACTAATCTGCTGACCTCCTCCTCAAGGGCATTTCAAATGACCACCCCACGGCGTCACCATAACTCTTCTCGCATGTTGGATAAGCGTTAGTGTGTGCGCGCTTTGTTTGATGTCTCAGAGACTTGGAGAGGTCCTGAGTTTTGCCCTCGGTGTCACGAGGGCAAATGATTAATCAAGCTGTACCTCGTTCATGACTCTTAAGTTTTTGTCCTGAGGTAAGTTTACAGTCAAAACCTTTTGAGCGTTGACAGTGATTTCCAACATATTAGACTGTAATTCTGGCTGCTGATATTACAGTGTCATTTTTACTGATGTGTTTCTCCTTACGCTGACGAGAACATCTGGTCTCAGGCTTGACTGACAATCCTCGGCGACATTCTACGCCAGGCAGACTCAAGAGCGCAGACCAAACGGCATGTGCGAACATCATCTCGTCTCTGCACTTTAATATTCCCCATCAGATTCATAAGCTGTAAATTTTGCCATTTCTGTTCTAACTGCGTGGATAACTGCAGTCAGTAATGGGTCTTGGCAGTGTTAGTCTTTCCTTTCTGCTTGAAAATTGAAGACAGATTTTCACTCCTCCCTTTTAATGTCAACAATTGCCTATAGAGATGGTTTATGGGAGGCCATCAAAAGCTTTTAACTGCATGTATGCAATCTAGGGCAAATCAAACGGCTTGGCACAGAAGGGAGCGGCTGACTTGTGTTCTCCATCTATGCGTCTAAAAGCAATTAGTGGCCCTTGGAGCTGGGACGAGTTGCTCAATGTCACATAACTGAGGCCGGGGCCCTCCCTGGTCTGAGAGAAATGTCCCCTCAGGTCACGGAGTTACAAACGGAGCTGAAATGGGTGTAACTTTCTCAAGCTTGTTTCTTTCATTAAATCCAGATCCTACAGAATGACAAAAAAACCCACACCAGCTCTCACCAGAGGATTGGCAGCTACACTGTGCTGAAAGGCACAAATTCATGATTCCCTCTTGGTTTCTTTGTAGGGGAAAGCATGCGGCGCTGTTCAGACAAAGAAGCTTTGGACTCTGTGTGTTGGTGTGTGTGCAAAATAGAAATCCTTCAGAGTGTGTCAACCAGGGAGCCTGGGGCGCTCCCACACACACTCCATTATAGGGCACCTTGAATCTGCCATGCGGGAAAAGGCTCTGGTTAACATCTGGAATGATGTTTGTGGTCGTTGGAATTGAAACTATCTGACTCCCTCTTTGTAATTAGCTGACACCGTTTCGTACGAGCGTAGAGTGGAGGAAATGGGCGCACAAGGCACTTATCTGAGGCGGTCTGTCGCAGGTCTGCAACCTGCAAATCTGATGCGAAACCCCAACTTTGATAAACGCCGCCTTTTCAACTGCTTAAGTAATTCCCAGTGTTATTGTCTCTTAATGTAATGCAGAAAAAACAAAAGCGCATTACACGCAGTATTATGCTAATATCTAAAAGAAGAAATTGATTGAGGCAAATTAGCATTTCGCCCTTTGCTCCTTAAACCACATGTGCGCTAATCTGCAAAAACAAGTGCTCTTAACCCACGAGGGTTTCCGTTATTGGCCTGCAAGCTGCCTGCTGCCGTGGCCTGCTCCTTCAGGCCAGTGATGTGAAGCCCCGGGGATAATCTTGGCTGCTGTTGCTTCGGTGCAGCTGGGCCTTTGTGGCAGCGTGCCACAGCGAGCGACAACGGCAGGAGAAGAAAGCGATGGGGAAGGAAAAAGGGAAGGACAGCGCCTGCTCGTGCCAGATCGGGAAACAGTTTTAGAAAATGTGCCACTACATCTTCGCATTTGCTAAAGGACAGTGGACGCTTTGGGTCAAGATAGCTAAACGCGTTACGTTAGTCCCTTTCTCTCGTGGCAGGACTCCAGTATCGGTAGAAGTCTGCCTGCGCTTCAGTCGGTTCCTGTTGGTTACAGCGACCATCCAAGCCTGACAGTAATCGACTGTTGACCGCTGGGATCAAAGGTCACAGGGGACTCCTGGTAGCATGGGGGGGTGAAGATGGTCAACTGATAGGATGCTGACCGACCCTGCTCACTTCAGACTTCACAGGACTCTCTTTCCATTATGTTCAGATCGCTCTCGCTTTGTCTCCCCACCCTCCCCCCTCCCCTCCCCTCCCCTTTTTCTGCCTTTTTTTCCAGTACTAAACCAAGGCGAAGGGATCAGGCAGGGCAGGGGGGGGTTAAAGGGTGGAAGGCCAGCTCATTACTGACTGTCAGCGCAAGCGGCTGAGCACCCACGGCTCCACAGATACAGCCTAATTACCTGACCAGGGGATAGATTGTCCTGTTGAGCCAGACTCGGGGCCAGTCCAGGTCCAAGGCTACACAGAACAGCTTGGCTGAGGGGCATAAGTCCCCAGTCTTAATACCGAGGGGAATACTCTTTTGATGGGCACTGTGATGAGGTCTGTGTGTGTGTGTGTGTGTGTGTTTGAGTGGTTTGTAGTTTACCCATTTGGGCACACAGCTCAGCCCCACCTGTGACCAGCTGTCCCTCCTATGATCCTGAAAATCCACTGCTGCTCGATTACAAAACGACACTAAACAAACTCAATCAGTGACACATTTGATGAGCCATACACATGGGCTTCCTGTACGGCTGTGTCAAGTGCTCGAGTCTTTCAGTGTAATGGGTCCACTTCCCTGGTATGCGCCAAGTTCCTAACCTATCACCCACATCAGCGCGGCATGAAGCTTTCCGCTCTGGCGGCTGCATGAGGATCAGTATTTGGCTCATTTCAGTTTGCAGCCAGTTTTTCCCATGGCGTGCTTCTCCAGTCCTGGCTTCACACTCTGCAGCTTGAGATCCGACTTAGCCTCCATGATTAAGTCTCGGGAGAACAAAACCAGGCCTCCGGAGCAAGAATGTCGATCCTTAACTCTGATAACAAGCTCAAAAGGCAGAAGTGGGAATTCAAAACGTGGGTTTGCACCACCAGACGCTGTTTGACAAATGGTCAGTGAGGATTTTTTTCCAGGAGAAGATAATACACTGCGTTGTAGTGCATTGTAAAGCCAACAGTGGCAGCACTCAGCGGAGCAACAGCCGAGCCTCTCATGTGAATGTCAGAATGTAAGTATGCCCTCACGTCCTGATGTATAGCATTCACATGTCAGGCCCGGCATATAAATAGTACGGCTGTCAGCCCGTGATGACAAATGGCAGATAGTAGAAGGCCACACACTTTATAAAAAAGATTGTAAAGGATGTTATTTTAGTTGCCAAACACAAATCTAGGGCAAACACTGGAGGTGGTAAATATGCAGAGGGCCTGAACTGTATTTATAATAATACATAATACACAAGTCAAACGGCGCTGAGGCTGCAGTGCTGTGTGTGCTCCTTTCAAGGTCGTCGCTGATTGCACAATGTCCATTGTCAGTGTTATAAATGTTTTTAGGAAAACTCTGGCACTTTATTTATTTCATTTCTGACGCTGTAAACCCACAGAACTGGTTCTTGTCAGCTGCTATTGATCTCTGTCCTGCAGGATAAACTAGCGGCTCCAGCGGGGATTAACCTTTCGTCAGTACGGCGACTCCGGCTGAAGTTTAGAGTCGGAGCCGGTTTTTAGCTTGCGTGATTAGCTCTCTGCCCTCCCCATGTTGGATTATAAACAGACAAACCCCACTGCAGTTTGCTGAGCTACAGCCAACCCTTGGTGCGCGATGTTCAGCAGGTTACACCAGTATTCACTTCAGCCTTTAACAGAAACACAGGTCTACAAGGTTTAGTTAACGGATGGCTTATCTGTAACGTTTGTTTCCATACTTTAAACTCACTTGGTGCATGGTCAAAAAACTGTCATCATCACACTCATGACTGTAACCTTGATTTAACTTTTGTGCAACTGTTTTGTTGACCTGACAAAACAACAGCCACAGAAGATAAGGCGCTGTTAGAAAAAAAAGTGGCTGATGCTCATGTCTTTATCCAGCTCTACACCTATTACGCTGGTGATGAATCTGGTTCAGCTGTTTATGGATGACGTGCTGCAGCGCACACACACACGTAACAAACATGTAGACGTAAAGGTGATGTACCCTGCGCATCTGCGGCACTAGTTACAAGAGCCCCGGGAGCTGAAACAAAGCATCCAACCTTGTTTCACTGTTCAATTACCAAGCCTCCAGAGCAGGGTGTGCCCATGCAGGCGCAATTCAGACACCTCATAAACATTTAAGCTATGGTACGAATCTCGCTGCTCACGTGGTTGTTTATTGTTGCTGCTTTCGAAACCGGCTCTCACGTAGCCTGACTGAACCTGCAGGGTGACACGCTCCTCATTCCCGATGAGTAAAGTGCCAAATTAGCCATGGAGGTATAGATATAATCGAGAGCAGAGCGAAGTAAATCGCCGCTGATTTAATTACTAATTAAATGTGGGTTATCACTTAATTACAGTAGGCTATAACCAGGGCAACCTCGAGAGTGTTGCCAGAATCAATGAATGGCGCAGCGTCCTCGCTGTTCTGCGGGGAGCTCTCTGCTGTGGATACTGCTGACTCCCCGCTAACCGGCGCTGGCTGCAGCAGCTGCCTGTCCATCTGTGGCAGAGGAGAAGTAAATGGAGTGGAAGGAAGGTGGGCAGGAGTGATAAAACCTGTAAGTGTCGGTTGTGGTCTTATCTCTGTATCTGTGTATGTGTGTGTGTCAACAGGCCCACGGTTTGATGGGGGATGCGGACAAGGTTGTCGCGGCCTCAGAGGCTCCAGTCACCACCATGACCGCCAGCAGCAGCACCACCACCACCCTGACGCCCTGCCAACCGAGGAGCTCCAGCCAACCGGGACTCCCGCCGCCCGCCGCCGGTACCTCCACCTCCCCCTCTCCTTCCTCATCTGCGGCAGCCTCCTTCTTCATTAGGTAAGCACCTCCCCCCGGTCCTGTCAAATCACACCGCGGTGGAGCCTGTCAAAGCATGGAGAGATTAGATTGAGCTGTTGTGGTGTTAAATGAGGTGTTTAGTGTTTGTGCGCGCACGCACCTGCATGCTTTGGAGCTATGGTGTGCGTGGGTAGGTGTACAATACATGAAGAGAGCCGGAGAGGAGATATGCACAGACTCGCCTTCAGATGTCTGCTGAAGGTCATGGTTCACGGTGTTAACATCCATGTGGGGCACCTATTCCATGGCCATGTTGTTCTTGCGATGGCTGAATTATGGCATGCCTTGGGATACACATCATCATGGGACTAAACGAACCATCGGTTATAGGCGCCACTGCCCATGAATGGATAATAGAATTACATAATTCGATATGAAGGAGGGAGTGTATCACAAAAAGGGGCTTAGGTTAAAGCTATGTATTGTCCTGTGGTATTTCATGTCGAGTTATTTTTTTTTTCTCTTTGCTTCTTCAACTTAAAACGGCTGCTCTGGTTTCTCAGCCTCAGACGGTGGCGCAGGAGATCCTCCTGCAGCTGCAGCGCGGGGCTCTTATTTTGTAAATCGGTCAAACCCTTTGGCCCCGGTGCGCTCAGTGCTTGGCTCCGGTGTTGTTGTTGCCCCGGAGAATACTTCACCACTCTCCAGGCGGGTGAATGTGCCGGTGCAATGTGCTGTATTGTCATTGATAGATTCCCTGGCAGGCCGGTCAGTGCATACATTCCCTGCCTCTGCTCTCCGAGGAGTGCTGTGCCGTAATGAATGTTGGCAAACGGGAAGCTCGCTGAGGATGATGCATGGGGCCATTGAAGCTCTGCACCACGGGAGGTGAGGGGACTTGTGGAGTGTGACAGGAAGCCCGGGGGGGATCATTGGAGCTTAGGTTTTCTCCAAGAGCCCCCAAATAGGGTTTGTATTGCCGGTTTCCACGGGGTCAGAGTATATGAGCGGGACCTCTCCACTCCTTTGACGAAGGGGACATTCCACGAACTTCCTGTGAATCTCGCTTCCCGTCACAAGAGCAGCAGGTCTGAATAACACCAAGGTGTGGCCCTCTGCTCGACAGGGTTAATTCCTGACACTGATTTATTAGTTCTCATGTTTTCTTTGGACCCGTGCTGAAAAAGGGCAGCTTAAAGAGTCCAGTCTGCCAGTGCCGGCTGAACGCAGGGAAAAAGAGGGAGGTGGACTTGTTTTTTCCTTTGTTGCAGGTCCTGGTGGGGCAGAGGTGGGAGGGGGGGTTGCAGGTGGGCGTATAGTAAAGGGTTCCACCTTTCATTTCATCCCAAAGATAATTTGCTGCCAAGAATGTGGTGTTTTACTTGGCCGGGAGAAACACTGCGATGACGAGGCCGGCTTTGCCACAGTGTTGCATTTCGCAGACACAGAAAAGGCGGGTGGAGATGCACTGGGCTTGATTGGAAGCACACCCACTTCCTGACCCTCAGCAGCTGCTGCCTGCGACAGGGATATCATCATCATCATCATCATGCTCATCATTCTCATATTGTTGATGTTTTATTCTTTTTGTATTCTGCTGCTGTTCGAAAAGTAAAGTCCCCAAAAGTCCAAAAGAATTGAATCAATCAACAGATTTTCTCATGTTTTTTTTCTGCTCTGGTAGCACTCCAGTTGAAGGGAAATGAAAGCGATGAAACGAGTGTCCTCCATGTTTTAGACAAGATTGAAAACTCTTATCTGATTAGTATTCCTTTTTGTTCTCGAAAGATACAATTAGTGGGATGCATGTGGAAACCCTGAGAGCCCAGGACGCAGGAGCAGAATAAGCAAGCAGCAGTTTCTACCCCGGTGGAGTGGAGAGGGCTCCTTAGACACTTGTCTGACATTCACTAACACTGTTCCACTCCGAGATGAAATTTTAATTAGAACGCAATTAGCTTGAGTCGAGCCGCGCTCGCCAGTTTGTGCTGCTGAGAGAAAAAAGAAGAGAAGCGATTCATTGTTTAATTTTTCATTGGAAAAATAAGTCAACCATTCAACGTGTTAAAAAAAAATAAGCATTTAATTTGTTTCATTTAAGATGTGTACTGGGTTGAAAAATTATTTCAGTGGAAGTGCTGATGTGATAACCACAAAGCCCAGCAGGTTAGAGTCACAGTTTTGACGATTCAGTAATGTGCCCCCTCAGATTAATTATTTGTGTTCCTGAGCCTCTTAATTGTGCATTTAAACTACTCAATTCTTTACAAACAGTCTAATAAACCAGTTAAAACCATTGAAATTGCTGGTTGTTTTGGTTAGATAGTGGTAAAAGCAAGAAATTACGAATTACTTCCTTCAGATTCTTAGCACTGACTTCAGTATATAGTGAAATGTGTGTTTGGCTGTTAAATGTAACACTTAGGTATTTTATCATCCTTGAAATGTATTTTACATAACCGATGCATGCATTACATGGGGGGAACAAATTATTAGTTTGAATGTTTTAGTTATTATCAAGGGAACAAATGAAAGGGCTGTTCATGCTGATAGCTGCCGGGCTGTGTGGACGAATGTAAAACTTCAAGCTTTTTTAGCCACTGTGCATGTGGGAGAAATTTCCCACAAATGTCTGGCCGCCGCAAATCTGATCTTGTGATGTTCCTGTTGTCAGAACATAGAACATCTCTTTTAACGATTTTTTTTTTGCTTTCATGCAGCTTCCTGTCTGGTAATTGTGGAACGTAGCCTGAAACAAAGATGACCCTGGGGTCAGCAATGACCCGCTGGTAATTAGACTGACTATACAGTTGCAAGGAGACAGGAAGGCCGTGGGTCACCATCTGACCGGATGGTGTGCCTGTGCGTGTGCGCATGTCGTTATGTGCGTGCGCGCACGCCAGTGCATGACCGGGGGTGGGGGGTAATGAATTTAGTGCCATGTGCTCAGCTGACTAGCGCGTTAAGCACTGATTGCCTTGTGACGGAGCATATGATTAGTGTATTGACACGGTGTTGTGTAATAAAACCAGGCGGCGCTCACAGCAGGGGGCGAGACAGTGTGGCTAACCGCCGCCTCGCGGATCCCTCTGCCCATCCCTCCGTTCCATTATCACCTGCAGACTGTGAAGGTGTGTTCATTACCCAGGATTTCTCAGTGTACGCTGATGACTGGAGTTGACTGCTCAGTTTGCAGTCTACTCTGCTCAACGTGCTCACTTTTGGACCTCGTTTGTGTTTGTTTGGACGGGGGCTGGTCCATTTGTCGCTTTGCAAACTCTCAGTAAAGGAGGGGGGATGATTTACTCGATCTAATGATACAGGGAGGCGATGAATGTCAGAGCGCAGGAGACCCCAGAGACGCAACAAGTTAGTCAGAGATTTGGGGGACGTTACAGGCTTCAGAGGTGGCACGCAGGCTGGCGGGCAGGCTGTTGCAGGGGCAGGGCGGACAGCTGTTTGCTGGAATGTGGCCCTGAAGGAGTGTCGGGAGGAAGTGGTTTTATGGCCGTCCATCGTCTGCCCTGCAGCTGCCGCCCAGGTGAGTGCTGGTGCAGTAATGACTGTGATTGTGCAGAAGGAATCCGCCTGTAATTGTGGCAGCGGGGCCATTCAGCCCAGGTCCTCCTGCAAAGACCCTGCTTTTGCGTCAGCAACACTCTGGCCTTTATCCCCCAGGCTGCTCTGAGTAACCATAGAAACAAGTCATTAGGTTGTGGAAATAAAATGTGACTGATTTTTCTCTCCCAAGTGGAGATTGAAAAATCAGGAAGAAGGGAAGGACACGCACATGTTCCAGAGTGTTGCACAGTGGAAGCGATGCAGCAATGCCAGTGGATGTTCTGAATAATCTCCCTGCTGACCTGCTGAGGTCCACTATCAAATCACGTGTTCAGCGCTGTAGTTTCTGTGAGGAACGTGGCAACAACGCAACACATTTCCATGTTGGTTGTGCCAGCACGTGTTTGTTGGGGGTGGTGGTGGGTGGGGTTGCTGTAGTTCTGACTTTTGTCAGGATGGGGGGTGATCCACACAGAGAGGCTCGAGGCAGACAAAGCAGGACGGTGCCTGTGCTCGGTTGGCCGTGCTGTGATTGACAGCAGGGATCTCCGTCGCTGACAAATAGGCAGGGCACGTGGAGCAGAGGGGTCTGCCGAGCACACTGGACCTGGCCCCGTGCGGCAGCGGGAGGGATGCGCCTGTCGTTGTTGTCATTCAGACGGTGTGCTCAGGCCGATGGTCCACTCTGCCGGAGTCGGGGAGCTGGAGGAGACCAATATCTGATCCGCTGCCATGGGAGTCAAGTAAGTTATGCTGTACGCAGGCGTTGGCTGATGTTCGTGTGCTGGTTTTTGATTGTGCCCGCTGAGCTGTGGTGTCCATTCTCTCTCTCTCTGTCTCTCTTTCTGTGGTGCTCTCTCTTTTCCGCTCTGTGGCTTGCGCCGCTCTGTGCCGTCGGAGTTGGACTCTCTGCTCCCTGGAGGTGAGATGATCACAGTCTTGTTGCGAAGCCGTGGCAAGATGAATTCCTCCACCGCAGTGAGAGATCGGGGAGAGCGTGCGGCTCGCTGTAAGGCTGGCTCCGTTTCGAGGAAGCAGCCACAGTGGAGCTGAAATGATAATACTGGCCCGACCTCCAGAGCCTGACAAATGACGGATTGATTCATATCAATTTGTTAAATCTGAGCAACACATGCCCAGGGCAGTGAATGGCTCATCAGAAGTATTGAGTGAGCTTTAGCCCGGACGGTTGAGCTGCTCTGTGGTATTTGTCCTCGTTTGCTGCCGGGTAAAACACCAGCTGGGATTTTCCTGCCATAATCAGGCTGATGGGGCTAATGGCTGCCTCTGTGCAGCAGCAGACTCGGTGGCAGCAACAGCTGAGGCCATGAGGGCGCTGCAGCCGGTAGATAAGCCCAGGTGTGAGTCTATCCCAGGGCCCGCCGGGTGCCGTCGGGGCTGAGGTGTTGATGGAGATCCTGCCGGGCCTTGCAGCCTCAGGGATCTGCAGCAGGTCGATGCACCCCGCCACCCTCATGTGCCTTCTCATTCAACCTCAAACTGCAGTCGGTTGCCTCCGTCTGATTCATGATGATTCCCCGGGAAACAGATGTCATTGTTTTCTGATTGAAAGATGCAGATTAACCGTATGGAACTTTAGAAAGGCAATGTGTAGAAAGACTGAGTGACTCATACCGTATTACTTGCTGTACAGGGGTATACTGTATACAGAATATTGCACAGGAAGCTCGATTTGGATTCTGTGCGTTGCTGTTCACGTAATCTGTGTTCAGAAAAATTCACTGCACAGCTGAAGTGCTGATCTCTCTGTGGCAGATTCCCTCGGCTCTTCCTGGGCGCCTGTGTCTCCGTCTCTTCCCTGGCATATAATAAGCAGCGTAGACTCACTTTTACGTGTCATTGCGAATGGCAAACAGCTCTGGGGATTTGGGGGGGAGAGTTTGTTGCAGCTTGCGTGGGGGATAATGCGGTGCCCTTTCCCCTGTCGTCCCCCCCCGCCGCCTCCCCGAATGAATGCCTGAGTCAGGAAGTCTGTCTGGCCTGTTCACAGAGCCTGCCGGGAGGACAGTCGGGGGGGGCTCGCAAACAAAGAGCTGAAGTGCTGACTCAAGCCTGTGCGCTCACCCCGGGCCCACGTGGTGCTAAACACCCGAGGGGAGAGGGGGGGAAGCACGGCCCCGACAGATTCCTCTCCCACGTGGAGCGACGAGAGGATGCGGTTCGTCCCTGACGTGGCGCTGCCTTCTTTTCTTCCAGCGTGTTGGTAGCGGCTGGTAAAAAAAAAAAAAAGTGTGAGGATAATTGCATGTGGGCAGGAAAGGTCATACCCCCCGACATCAGTGCATTTCCAACTCTTGTTTGCCGTGGACGAGCGTTTCCCCAGTCATCTGTGTAACGACTGTGATAGCTCCCCACACGGCTCCAGCATCAGTACATTAGCGTTTAGTTATCATTGCTGCAGATTCTCCGACCCGCAGCTATTATGCGTCGCGCCCGCGGAGGGCTGAGGGGATGCCATCTAAACCTCTTCGGTGCCCCTCGGTGAAAGTCGCGCAAATGGCCTCTATTATCTGTGTCATTACGCCCGCGGTCGCCTCTGCATTGTGGCGGCGACGCAGCGTGCGCGCGTGGCGGCACAAGGAGGAGTGCGCTGCAGTGGCTGGTGGGGAGGGAGCATCTATTGAGGAGTTTTACGACCTATTGTGTCATGTACGCGGAGTTCGAGGACCGTGGCCTCCGCTCCCACGAGCCGCTCTTTATGTCCAACAATCCAGAGAACACAAAGATGGCTCCCGACGGGGGCTACTCAGGCACTGCCGCTCCCCCACGCTCAGCCTCGCCGCGGCCTTCTATTCGGCATGAATAGCTAATAGCTGCCGAATCCGTGCTAGTTGGTTGATTTCCCCAAACACTGGTTCTTTATTTATTTATTTCCCCACCAGAACACACACACACACACACACACAAGCACGTACAGCACCCCCATGCTGCATGGGAAGGGCGCAGCTTTTAACGGATGGAGCTCAGATTACTGCTGAGGATAAGGGCATTGTCAGGGCAGGTGGTTCAGTGTTTACCTCATCACCCACAGCCTTGGTAGCTGAACCATTTCGCCATGATCGCGCTGTCTCCTTCATTTAATCTCTATCCGGCGGTAGCTTGGCTGTGAGCGATACAGCCGATTACGCGCACTGTATATCGCCAACCGTGTTTATTATATGCAAATGTCCAAAAATAACCTTTGGCTTCACTGGTGATTGGTGCAATAAATACATAATCAGCTACATTCAGACACGGGGGAAACACAATAGGGCCTCAAGTACATATTCCATGCAATATTTTGCACCACAAAGTACTTCTTAGTGGAGAGTTAGAAAAGATTACGAGTTTTTATGCGGGATATTATGCCCTCAACCTCCTCTTGTCCAATTACATACCAAACAAGCCAGCAGCTTGTGCAGCGCGCATGAAAAAAAACAAGCTGTGTCAAACTGAAAAGTAGCGAGCAGGATTTATCTCCTCTGCGTTTCTGCCACCGATTTCTGCATCTTGAATGGAGTGGATTAGAGTCTGTAATCGGTTCGCGACCCAGCACGTGAGAGCAGGCTGCAGCGCGCTAAGAATCCCGTTATCCCCGTGTGGCCCAGTGAGTGTTGCAGTGTGTGCTATGTGTTTCCGTTGGCTGACTTTATGAGTGTGTGTGTGTGATACAGGATAAACTGCTTAGCTTGAATAATGCGGTTGTAGACGCTAAAGTCTCCGCGGCTGTTCTCAGGGACGCGCCTCCCCACGTGGTCGTATCGTGGTACCCTGTGATGCGTTCATTGATTCACCTGATCCCAATCATCATTTTCTCGCACCACGGCCTTCTGACGGTGCAGCTCCTTCTGCCAGACTTGGACCCCCTCTAAGTTTTTCATGGGGTCGCCCATTGACGTGAATATAGATGAAAGATTAAGAGACACGTGTCAGAACGCCCCTCCTCCCCCCTACATTCTGTCTCTCCGGACGGCCCCACTGATTAATCGCCCTCAAATGTTCCCAGCAGCCTGCGGGCCTGTTTGTTGTGATAGCCTCTGTGTGGAGAAGTGCAAATAAATAATCGCTAGGTGTCTTACCCTGGCAGCAAGTGATTAATGAAGCAGAGAAGCAGAGCAGAAGTATGCCGGCTTTCTTCCCCTCTGTCTGCCGCTCCCACGCTCATCACGCTCCGAACCTATCCTCCGTTCTGATAGGGCGCTATATATTAATCGAAGAGGACGTGAGGTTTGATCGGGGAGGCATCCTGTCCTCCACGATGGTTCTCATTTGTCTCTTATATCCAGCAACCTGCCTTCCACTGTGTGCCAAACCGATGTCTGAGACAGGGCAACGTCACTCAGTCGGCGGCGACTCGACGAGCGCCAAGATGTCTTCCCCGCACACCCTGAGCAGATCGGCAACTTCCCGAGGTTTTGAAGGGAACGTGGGCGGGATGCTGGGTGAATCCGAGTTCAGCGTTATTTCGGATTCCCTGCAGCCTCGGAGAGGAATGTGGCAGGATACCTGGAGCAGTGTCTGAGGAGCGGAGAGAAAATACGCTGGAAGAGATGAAAGCAGCTGTTAATCTTTGTCAGCAGCGCCAGGGATGGGGAGCTCTGCAGTCTGCAAGAGCAGGGGAAAACATGTCTTCATTACCATCTGACACCCATCAGCTGAACTGTGAATTTTTCTTCAGAGACCTTTTTTTATTTTTCTGCTGCCTGAACCAATTTTGACGTAATAGCTGAGCGTTTTCCCCATTTGCTTCCGACGTATTCTCGAATGCCTCTTGTAAACAATTTAGGGTCAGGGCCGCTGGAGATCTCCTTTGAGAGGACCTTTTGATTCTCATTGCAGGTATTTTCATTCCTTTCCTGTAGGGACCTTAAATTGGCCCCTTTATCTCATTGACTGACAAATGGGTCCTGCGGAGCCAAAGCCCTGTGCTTTGTTCACCTCCACATGGCCTAATGTCTGTGGTAGTTAAGGCCATATTAGCGAGATGTGATCCTGAATGCAGGGGAGAACAATAAAGTGAGCTGTAAATAGAATTATGGCCCCTGACTTTTCCCCTAAATGTCTTGCTTTTTCTTGTCTTAAGCCCCTCTTAAGACCTAACTTGTCAAGATGGCTTTGTGGCCTTTCACTGTGGGTGTCGGGGGATCGGTGGGGATGGGACTGGGATGACGAGCGTAGGGTGTCTGGAGACACCGGGCTTCATGGGAAGGGCGTTAAACACAGAAACGCCGGGAGGCAGCTTTGCCGCGAGAAGGGTCTGTCACGCACGGTGGGTCGTCACTGCGGCAAAAAACATTCCCCCCTCCAACATTAAAGGGTTAACCTTGGCATAGACACAAAGCCCCTTCTCTGCACAGTCCTGGGGGGGGCAGCTCCCTCGACAGGCAGCGGAAAATGAGCGTTTAACTTTTACCTCTGCGTTGCTACAAGTCAGTGCTCAAATCTGCTGTTGCTTACCCCGACGTACTCGAGCAACAAACCAGGTTTGCTTTAATATTGATGAGTTTTTCTTTCACTCTTTGGCACCAACTGTTCCATGTATTCTTGGCCGACTGGGGATTCCCATCTTTGGGAATAAAGCAATTCCAAGCTGGCGGTGGCATAGCCCCAGCGACCATTTTTTTTTCTTCCTGTTTCTCACTCAGGCAGAAAATGATTTACCTCCTCATGGACATCACATTGCTGGCACGGAGCCAGGCCCCACTGATGGTAGAGATGACTTGGCGGGTAAACCCTGCCGCTCCCTCTCTCGCCGTCTCCGTCTTTCTGTTTTACCTGCTTCTACTTCCTGTTCCATCTCAGTGGTCTCTAATTTATTATATTTTCCCTGCCACTTTTACCTCTACACAGTCTTTCTTCCCCGTGTTTGAAATGATCCCTGTTATTCAAACAATTCTCCAGAGGATGTCCTAATCCTTTGTTTTCCCCCTCAGTCCACAGACTGTTTCAAGAGTTGTGAGGAGATTGTGACAAACACCGGGTAGAATTTAGGATTAATTTAGGGGAAACTGCATGTTTCTATCTTGCTCTGACGGAGGAGCTCTTTGATTCTACCTTGTGACAGGAATCGCGGCAAGTTAAAACATGTAAGGCGATATCAGTCTTTGTCTGTAATCTTTTCTGTGATTGAGAATTATATTCACAGATGTTGCATGAATGCATTTGGACAGATACCTAATTGGCTGGGATTGGTGCAGTGAAGATGTGCAGCCTTGGGCTGTCTGCAGTCAGCGCACAAATGATGCCCCATTTGGTATTCTGTGTCCAAGGCCAGAAACTGCGGGAACAAAAGGCTTGTTGAGCACCTTGTTGGAACAAAGAGCTGTTCTGAAAGGCCTTGGTTTGGATGTGTTCGGAACGTGCCAGGTGACACATTGCTCAGCTAACTGGACATCGCATTCATTGCCGTCTGGTTTAGCTGGGATCCGTTTACCTCCTTCCTGAGGGATTTACAGAACGTATATAAATCCCAGCCTGGTGGTGTTTGGCCACTTCCTGTAAACTGCCGCTGCGTAAACTGACACGGCTCTACCTCCAGACCACCATTAAAAACAGCCAAGCAGGAGGAGGAGGAGCAGGCAGGCCGGCAGCCGCTTGGAAGCGTCAGAGCTTTGGACTGATAAGAGTCAACCGACGGCCAGATAAGCCTGTTAGTTCTCTCTTCCATTTTAATGTATCCTGTGCTGCAGAGGGAGAAAAGACACATTTTTCAAAATGACTGGAAAGATCTGGGATTTGGTTGATGAGTGATAAGATAACCGGACTGCAAGATGGGGATGTCTGTTTCTGTATCTCCAGGTGGGAGTGGGCTTTTTTGTTGTGTTTTTGTGTTTTTTAATAGCTTCTGTGAAGTAAAGTTACACATTTTTTTGCCACAATTAACATTTGTGGAAGCGCATGTCGAGATTAATCACTGTATTCAGGATGTTGTGGCCTCGGGCATTAGTTGTTTTGAGTGACTTAGGATAAGGGAGAGGAAGTGAGAAAAACTAAATTAATGTTTATACCAGAGGTCCCTTGATTGCAGGGAGACTTTGGAAAGGAGACAGACTCATTACCAGACTAAAGCTCAGCGCCACACAGGAGGCTTTGATCAGCTTTGTCATGCGTTCGACAGCCTGTTCCTCCATTATCGTCCCCATCTGCCTAATGCTGTGTCTCAGGTAAGCTGTATCTGTTTATTTCTTTAGTTATTTTAACAGCCCACCCAGCTTTTAACACCCCCCTCAGCTTTTAGCGCTGGGGTAATGCATATATTTATACATGAAAGGCCATAGATCTGGGGGGGTGCTGACACCCACAGCAAACAGTCTTTCTCTGACCCACTGAGACACAGCTATGGCGGTTGACTCTGAGAGAAAAAAGCGTTTTATGGCACTGGGGCATTCGCCTCATTCTTAATGATCAGCATCCTGACCTCGCTAGTAAATCTCATCTGGGTGGGCCTTCTCGCTGCCAGGGCTGCTTGGCAGGGTATGACATCATCTCGTCTCGCCTGCGCGCCATATGAATGGCTGTGTTTGCAGGGGCTGATGTCATGGGCGTTTAATCATCGCTGAAGTGCGGTGGCGGCCCGGGCCGGACCGAGGAGTGACCACGGGCCCGCAGCCATCCACGCTGGTGGAGAGATGATCTGTTTTAAACCAGCACTAACTTAGCAAAGAGCGAACCGGGCATCAGTTTCTGTCTGCGCCGTGGAGTCTCAACACTCTGGCTTCGGCTGATGGCTGAGTATTTCTCACACAGCTCAGCTCAGTTGGTAGATTTATGTTACTCCCCCACACCTTTGGGGCAGAAGGCTGTTTGATCATGTCAAGGGCAGCCCATCAATAAGACAGTGTGTACTGATTTTAGCTCTGGGGAGGTTTCCCATCGATTATCTTTTGACTCAAAAACATAGCACCTCACCTGATAGACCAACACACATCCAGCCCAATCAATCACGACCATCTGCCACTGTGGCATTTCAGCCTTCGACAACGTGTCCAGTGACAGCAACGTGGCCTCTCGCAACACAAGGAATGCCTTTACGTCTGAGTCCAGGAGATGTTCTGAATGTCTCCAGCAGTGAGAACGCCTGACTCATTGTGCTGTAGTCATTATCACCGTGTGGTTTTGAGGCTGGCTGGCTGAAGCCCAGTATTCCTCTGTGACCATTCATGAAGAGCTTGCGCCTGCTAATCAGCAGCAACGCGAGGTAGACTCGCTGTTGGGGGGCTGGTGCAGACTGATATCAGACCCAGCGATCTGATCCCTGCCTGAATGGCCAGTGTCCCCTTATCTCGTCTGCAGAGGGGAGGGGGGGAAAAGGGGAGATTCACAGAAAGGAAATGTCGAGGAGAGTGGATGCGGCCAACATGGTAATTAGCCCCAGGAAAAGCAGCTACCTTATAGCTGGCCTGAAGAACAGGGACAGGTGTGCACAAACAAGCTAATTGATTGAAAGCTAATGATTCTCTTGGGCAGAGGAATTTCTTTTGTTAATTTGACAAAGGTTGAAAAGTGGGCCCGAGCGATCATTGATGGCACGCCACAGCGAAGCTTGGAAACCCAAACGCTTCTTCTTCTCCTTCTTCTTCTACTACTCCCTCTCCTTTCTGCAGTCTCTGACCTCCTCTCCTCCTCCCTCACCGTCGCTCCTCTCCATAGGTGAGGGCAAAATCTCTATGTCCTTTCTCGCACAAAGGCGCCGGGAGACCTTTTACTTCCAACGGTGCTTGATTTTACATCTGTCTTGCTTTGGCTCATTTATATATATTACAGTCATTATCTGTCTCTAAGGTCTGTTCATGGGGAGACAGTGATGGAGCTGAAAGGCTATCGGGACAGTTCCAACTGCGGCTGCTCCCTATCATTACGTCACGTTGATGTATAACACTCGAAACCGTGCGGAGAGGAAGGGGCAATAGGCGCGAGGCTAATCACTGGTTGCACAAATGTTTGCATCGCCATTGTCTTCTGCTCATCGACTGTTGCCAGTCACGATTGAAAGAGCGAGGACATGGCAGAGCTTCAAGAGACGGTTCCCTGCTCTTTAAAATGAGCCCACCTCAGGCAAATTCATTTGAACGCACTGCAGAAAAGCGGAGGTGAGCGTGCTGTGGCAAAGAGGAAGATAAAGGTTACGCGATATATCAAACTGCTTTATTACGATATTCGCCTCTCAAAATAGATAGGCAGTGGTGGCTTATTTTTTGTGGGTTTTTTTCTTTCCTCCCTCTAAATTTAATCCAGCAGAGTTCATACGAGGGGCACTGTGTCAGAGGGAGCGAGGCAGAGAGAGCTCGGTGTGGGCTGATGCTGGATGTACTTTGATTTGGCGAGTCTCACACCCACTCTGTCTGCCGATACGTTGTAGTAGGCACTCTGCAGCCAAAGCAGCAGCCTTTCAAACAAGACTGGCTGGTCGGGGGCTGAGAGGGCTTACTGGTAAATTGGCAGCCCTGGGAATACAGGGTACTCTCACCCCGGCGCTCGCCCACTCGCATGCTTTCATTCCCCTCTTTACCCTTGACCACTGACTGACTGCACTCTTTCTCACCGGCCAGCATAAATCTGCCTTTCTAAAATGTCATCTGTTCATTGTCTGTCCTCTCTCCCTCTCCCCTAGTTGCCCTCGCACACTTGGTTTTTTTTTTTCTCCTAAATTCTCCCTCAGCTTTTCCAACTGAGTCAGAGCATCGCTCATTTAGGCAATCCATCTTTCTGCTCTTAAGTATATCCTTCCTTATCTGTGTGTCACTCCCTCTGATTAATAACGCTCTCATTCATCTGGCTAATTACATCCTTCAACAAAGGCACAAAAAAAAATACAAACGTGCACAAGTGTACAATCGCCACCCACACAAATGGGGAAATGCACACACACTTGTGCTCATGCATGCATGCACTGTAGGCATACTAACCAAATCTGTTTGAAGTGTGGGACCCTAAAAGAAGAGAGGGCTCCTGTACGCATTAAGTATTCATGTGACGTGTGGTGGGGTGCATATGTGTGTGTGTGTGTGTGTGTGTTCTGGGTTCTGGGTTTTGTATGAGACATGGTGTGTGCGTGAGTGCGTGAGTGCGTGCGTGCGTGCGTGCGTGTGTGTGTGTGTGTGTGTGTGTGTGTGTGTGTGTGTGTGTGTGTGTGGGTAGAGAGAGACAGAGAGTACTCGCAAATTGTGCCGCAAGCAGCCAGCAATCGAGCGCTGACACCTCGTCTGGCAGTCGGAGGGAAAAGGGGCTGGGCTGAGGAAAGAAAGAGAGAGAGGGAGAGAGAGAGAGGGAGAGAGAGAGACGGAGAGGGAGAGAGAGGAGAGAGAGAGAGAGGCAGAGAGAGAGAGAGAAACACGGCAGGACAGCTGCCAGCATTTCACCGATAGCAGGAGAAGGACCAAGAGGCGGAACCGGAGCAGGAATTCTCCTCATTCTCAGTCACCCGAGGAAAGCTTCCAGCCTGGCCAGGCGTGCAGACCCCCTCCCACCCACACACACACACACACACACACACTGCTTCTGAGACGCTGGGAAGGACTCGGCCGTCACCGGGTCCTGCAGTCAGCCTCGTAGCGGACCCGCCACAGTGGATTAAGTGAAGGAGAGAAAAAGCCTGCAGGCTGTGGGCTGAACGGACTGGACGTGAACGAAGGAGTGGAGAAGAGAGTTGGAGGTTTTTGATCTCTGAACTGACGTTGAACTTTTGCTGGTGCAGAGGAATGGAAAGAGTTCGAGGTGCTTTAGTGGCGCAGGAACTGAGGAGGTGCTGCCTCTCATCTTGACACCTTCTTCGCCTCCACCTCCTAAGTAACCCCCTGGACTACCTGCACCCCCCCCCCCACCCCCAACCCCCTCAACTGTGAACCCTACTGCTTTTCCTGCAGGGCACTCATCCTGCCCGCCCACCTCCACCCTGCCCCACCTGGCGCGTGTTCCACTTGGTTACTATGACGCCCACGCCTCCTCCTCCTCGTCCTCCCTCCGCCCCTCCGGCTCCTTACAAACCTCTGTGAAATCAAGCGGAACCTCGATGATTGCGATCGGAGCAAAGAGGACCCCCGTGCCCCAACTAGTGAGCAGCCCCGCCTCGCCGTGTTCTCGGCCACCGCGCCGGCGTGTCGAATGAGCAAGTAATGGAGAGCCGTGACAACGCAGACATGGACCGCGAAGTTGAACTCCATCAGATGCCTGTTTTTTGACTATGATCATAAACTAGATAATGGATTGGAAAGAGCTGTAAGTACACCGTGGCAGCGTTTTCTCTCCGGTGCATGTTGAAATGAACCTTTGGTGTGGCTCGTGAAGCGGTGAACAGACACGTGTGTGCACAGTTTCTCCAAACTTAAATCCCGCCGGTACCGGTGCCTCCGCACAGCACAGCTCCTGCTTTGGGCATTTAGAGCACGTTGTGTAGGGAGACGGCTTCATTAGCATGGAGATGGGGAGTGAACAGGTGGACAAGCTGTTGTTGTTGAAGAAGAAATCTGAGCCTCGCTCTCTCTCTCTCTCTCTCCCTCCCTCCCCTCAACGCCTGTTTTCCATCGACTGATCATGTAGTTGGGAAACGCAGAGGCAGAAAGAGAGAAGGAGTGAGGGAGGGAGGGAGGGAGGGAGAGAAGGTGACAAGCAATTAATTTCACTGTGTTTGTGGTGGAGAGAAAAGAAAAAAAGCAATATCATCCCTTTTTTTCCCCTCACCTTTCGCTGGAGAACACATGTGCACCAATCGTCATTGAGAGACGTGAATTAAATCTCAAGGTTACTGGCACGGCTCCGGGTTGTGAGCACTCCTCACTGGTCAAGGCAATTATAAATCAGTACAGTGCCCATACCCCCCCAACCATGTGATGTCTAATGGTGACTCCTGATGCCTGATTTATCTCTTTGCTGAAAGGGGAAGAGACAGAATGAGGTGAGAGAGGGAGAGAGAGAGACACAGAGACAGGCTACATTTATCTTGAATGAATGTGCTGCGGATACCTCTCATAAATGCGCACACACACACACACACACACGCAGTCGCATGCAGCCACGTGTGCTCTCGGTGCAGTTTCCCCTTTTCTTTCCCTCCATCTCACATTCATCTATTCCATCTCACCCCCCCCCCGTCACAGGATCCGTCTCGCATGCTATCACACACAGGCAGCTCCCTGGGGAGAACCTTCTCCTGTAGCCCTCTTGGATGCAATAATTATTCCATCAGCCGCCAGTGTGTTCCCCTGATTGTGCTCTTGGGCTGTCGCTGCAGGGGGCGTACGGCAGAGAGGGGACTGCTGAGGAGTGGAGGGCTGGGGTGGGTGGGTGGGTGTGCGGGTGCAGGGTTGTCACTCCAGGACGCAGGGAGAGGGGAGGGGAGGGGAAGGGGGATGTGTTTTTGTCAGTAGCCCACCCAGTTCTGTCCAGAGGAGCCCAGTACTGCAGCACTAATGAACTCAGGCTGGCCTCTTAGGAAACTGCTGCTCACCAGGACACATATGGATCTGTTCTTTTTTTTTTCTCTCGCTCTTGCTCTTTCCCTCTTTCTGTTTTTTTTCTCCTTATTTTATTCCTCCCAAAAGCCCTTGCTCTGCAGGTTTTACATCTTTTAATCTCTCATGCCAATTTTTCTTTTTTCACTCTCTGTGCCACTCTTTCCTTCATGTTGACAACCACGTCTTTGTCTTGCCCGCATTTCTCTGAAATCCCACTGCCTGAGTGAAAACCATTTGAGTGCATTGAATTTCCTTGGGGTATTACTTTCCTCCCCTGACCTTGAATTTCCAGCTGAGGTGCGGCGTTAGCTGATCCAGGGCGATGCCATACCTGGAACCACTCTACGTCTGGCCAGATTCCCTGCAGGCCAGGCAGAGATATTGGTACTGCCCTTTTAGTCGCAGGGGTTTACACAGAAAGGAGTTCATGTGCCTGGCTCAGTTGGCCCTGTGGCCAATCTGTGTCTCCTCGGCGCTGTCTCTGGGAGACACAAGGCCAGGATGACAGTGGATTTTAATTAGAGGGCCGTCAAAAAGCCGGATTCGGTAACAGCAGGAGGTTCTGCTGGGTGCCAGCACAGCAGATCTGCTGAGACGGCCGTTCATCTTTTAAGATGCAACTAAAGTGGAGGAGAGAGCTGGGTTCACCTCCCTGCCTCTGTATGTGGGCCGTGATATTCAAAGAGCCTTGGCTGGTAATTTTTGTTTTGTTATAGATTTTCAGTTTCTTTTTTTGAAAAAAAAAAATCAAGGTTTGAGAGAACAGTGGTGCTTCTAGATGTGGTGGGGGGTTCAAGCATTATCTTTGCTCGTTGGGGAATATGAGTGGGGAGTTGGAAGAAAAGCACTTTTAGAGTGAAGAAAGGGTGGGAGTGGTGGAATAGTGTAGCTCTCCTGCTGACGCTGTTTACCTTGGCAGACTAAAAGGGAGCTTGGTGACCTTTATGTTACAGTTTCACTGTGTGATTTCAAAAGCCTTTGCAGCACGCCCTTAAAAAAATGTCAAGGTAGACATTTACAATAAACAAGCTTTTGGTTGTGTACTACGCTGGGAAAAAATATCACCTGAGCAAAAAGCGATTTCCTCGCATATGAACTTTCTGGCACGGCGGTTTTCTAAGTTTAGCTTCAACCTCCAGGTGTTTGTTTTTCTTCGTCTTTCCAGGGCAGCTCAGAAGCTGAACCTGTCCTCCAAGCGGAAGAAGCACCAGCCCTCGCTGCTCCACCCGCAGGAGCCCTCCATCTACCCCACCAACTTCAGCGGCATCCTGCAGGTCTCGCCGCCCCCGGCGCCACCATGCCTGCTTCGAGCCGTGTCCAAAGTGAAAGAGAACCCCGGGATGGGAAAGGTGAGAGCAGACACAAAGGACTCAAAGCCCAGTGTTTTATTTTAATCCTCTTAAGTACATCGCAAAACATTCAGATTCTGCTCATGTGAGCCCCCACATCTCCCCTCGCACACACATATTCAGATGCAGACCGACATTTATTTGAAAGGGAGAATGCAGAGTGGCGGCACACTGGTCCAGAGGCAGCGTGCCGTCTGGTCCGGTCCATGCAGATGCAGTCAGATAAGCCTGCTGGAATGTCATGAATTCACTGGGTTTGTGGGACCAGCATTCCTCCCCCTGAGCACAGAAAGACAGCGTAAACAATAATTCACAAATCTGCGGTCACATTCACAGCAGGATTTGTAATTCCATTTTAGGTACCGTGTGCCATGATGAAAGTCAGGCTGGCAGCAATAGGACAGTCATTAAACAAAGCTGTATAAACACATCGCTCTTCCTTTGTGGTTTATTGGGTATTGTTTGTCAGAGCGGGCGTCCTGTATTTATAAAGCAGAAGAAGTCCCCTAACAAGATTAGATCCCACCTGGATAGGAAGTGCTCGCTTCTGTTGCCAGTCACCCAGACTGTTGAGATTTACCCACATACTGTAAATCTCCCATTGACACGCGGACCTCATTAAACAAAAAAAACCTGTGTTTTTTTTTTCTACAAGTCTCCTCAAGCCCACACCTGGGATATACTACTTGAGAAATCTTATAAATCAGGATTTACGATACTGTTCTGAGCCCATCAGGCCAGATTTTCAGGTTTTCTAATTGTAAAGCAAACACATCAGTGCACACCCTTTTCAGCCTCTCTCACTTGTGGAGGCACATTTGCAATAACATTTTCAGTAGCCTGCATGGTTCTGACTTTACCTGCGTCTGCTTCATATTATTCACTGTTATAAGTCTTGTTTCCACCAACCCGTATGTGGGTCACTTTTGACCTAGACCTGGCTATTCAGGCATAGACAGTTGAGTGGATGGAGGAATGCCAAGCCGCGCTAATGGATTTTGTGGGGGATCAAGGGACAGGGAAACAGGGGCCATTAGCACGGAGTCTGAGGTGTGAAAATACTGTAGCCAATCCTCTGTGGCCTCCGGTATCTGATCTCTGCCAACATAAATAAAACTGAGACATTAGCTTGCCTGGTAGCCTCTGTCTAGTAGACCGAGACTCAGCAGTCGCATGTGGAAGCCCAGTTTAAATATCAGAGCAAATGTAATTTACTCAACATATGCACACGTCAGTCAGGATAACAGCCCCCCGCGGAGTATAAAGAGAGTTTGCACTTGACCCAAGGAATCCGAGATGAATTCATCCACTGAAAGAAAAGAATTTCCAGCGACATTGTTTCAGCCGGGATCTGTAGCAATATTTATATACTAGTCCAGGGGAAGAATGGTCCTTTTGTGTGGGGGTGAAGACAGTGGAGAGTCCCAGGCTGAGCCAAACAGTCATCTGTCAAACAGGGAGGGGAGTTAGCTATATTTTAAGGTTTTTATTTCAATGCCTGAGAGGCATCATAGGTACTTTTTCCAAGAGGCTTTGAAATGGTTCCGGATTGAGTTTCCTATCACATATACTGTCGGATATAGAAACTGGCTGTTGATGTAACACTAGGCGCAACACTAAACACTCAGGGAGTTGACAGGGACTCCAAAGACAGCTATACATATCCCACAAGCCGTTTACATCTCCCGTCAGTCACACATATATTTCCACAGTGCCTTCACAGGAAAACAAAGAGAGAGAGGAGTTGTCAGGATTTCAAAAGGCGCTGATTGTAAGGGAGGGTTCATGTAGCCTGACATGCACAAGCTTGACCACACCCACACCAACCACCCGCAGTGTGTCTGTGCAGCACGCAGACAGACGCAGGAAATGGTTGAAATCGCTATTGTTTGTGCGAGGTGCCACCACGCACAGCTGGCAGAGGGACTTCACTCACGTAACCATGGCAATAACATTAGACGCGAGCAGGCTTGCCAGAGCGGTGCCAGATCAACGCCTCGAGGTATAGGCTGTCGTCCCATTTAGCGTGCCGTGCGGGCGCGATGAGCTGCACTGTGACCCGCGGAGTCGGTTTAAGACCGCGAGCTCATTGATGAATGTCGAGACCCAGAATGCAACAGGGCGAGTTTTGAGCTCCTTAGTGTGGAGCCGCCGCCAGTTTCCAGGCAGTAGAGGGGAAGGAGCAGAGGATGAGGAAGAGTGAGTGGGTGGGATGGGGGGGGCATATGCTCCTGCACCCCCATGCTGGTGAGCTTTGCCTGGTCCAGAAAAACAACACAGTGGAGAGCTAATCCCCCAGCATGGCACTTTGCACACATTCATTTCCACCATTTTCTGCTACGACTTTCAATCCGCACCTTGCTGCCTTTCACTGACACCATTAGGCAATGTGTTGACCCGTCGAGTTCACCAGTCAATGGGAGACAGAGTGTTTCCATGGCAACCTCCCATGTCCATCAACTCCGACATGGTGGATGTGATGTTAATGCACAATCCTGAGCCAGGCTCTCAGTATTGAACCTAGCCCGCATACCCAACGCCTGTGCTGCGTTTCTGCACCTTCTCTGTTCCTGCAGTGTTAAGTAAAAGACGTCGAGACGTTGAATGAATTTTTTTCCTACTCTCTGCTAAACCGAAACACCCTCCCATCTTCCCACGTTTCATGTTTCATGCTATCTCACTTTCTAATCCCCCGTTTTCATTTTTTCCCCCTTTCTGCTTATCTGTCTCGTTTTTCGATTTAGGTGAAAGTGATGATGCGTATCTGCCCATCTCTGGAGGCTGCAGACTCCTCAGAGTCCCAGTCCTTTTTGAAAGTGGACAGCAGGAAGAAGCAGCTGACCCTCTACGACCCCGCGTCCAGCCCGCACTCCGGTTCAGGACACAGGAGATCTGCCACCGTGGCCGTCCCAAAGATATTCGCCTTTGATGCTGTTTTTACCCAGGATGCCTCGCAAGTAAGAGCCAGTGTGTGTATGTATGTGGGGGATTTTTAAGGTGTTGTGTGTGTGTGTGTGTGTGTGCGCATGCATGGGTGGGGGGTTCAGCCTCTCAAGGGCAAAGGGACGTCTTCATGCTGGCAGGGTGTGGCTAGGGGCTTAGAGAAAAATGCCTGTCTTGGGTCAGAGGGCATCCGTACCAGTGTGGGCCGAACAGCTGGGCCTTTTAAGCCCTCTGGGGAATGATTTGAATCCACCCCGGTTATATGTAACCTCTCCTTTCATAGAACAGCTATATCTAACCTCAGCCCTGTGCAGCACACAACAGGCATACCCACTGGGATAAAAGACAAAGGTCAGATACATGTTTACTTGGTGGTAAACTTAGGAGCGCACTGGTTTCGCTCACCGCACAGCTTTGAACTTACAACATGTTTGTTTTGGGGTTTTTTTTTAAAGCAGAATAAGCAGCTCCCTGTCCGTCACTGCAAATTTCCAGAAAAACCTGAGGTTGAATTTTTTCATGTATTGTCCCATGGTGCAGTAAGCTCCCAAACAGCTGGGTGCAGAGGAGATTGTCATCACTGTGTGGGACACTGTTTCCACAGCGGCAACAGCCTCAGATCTTCTATCATGCCACCTACATCGAGCAAGTATTTTCCTAAGTAAGAGCTGATAGCTGAAGCCTAAACATTGCCGCCGGGACAGCACTGTTGGTGGCTGACCACAGCAGCAAGCTGTTCTGCTGTGAGCGGCCCTGTTTGCTATGTGATGTATGGAAAGGGGCCGCTGCTTCAGAGGCCGGGCCCCTGAGGACCCCTGCTGAAACAGATTGCAAAAAATGAGCAATACGTTGCAGCATATGCGGACACACAAAACACACACACACACACACACCCTCCCGAGAGGTGAGGACTACTGAAACCATTAATGTGATGTGGTGCTTGGTTTATATGTCATCATTTTGGATTCATTGTCCTTATATATATGCGCCTGTTCTACAGTATTTCTTGGATGTAGCTGAATTGTAAATTGACTATGTCCGTGTTCTTTCTCTAGGCGGAGGTGTGCTCAGGGACAGTAGCCGAGGTCATCCAGTCTGTGGTGAATGGTGCAGACGGCTGCATCTTCTGCTTTGGCCAAGTCAAGCTCGGTAAGATCCTCCACTGGTGAGAGATTAGACGAGGACCTTTGTTATCCAGGGGAAACACCCATTGCTCTTTGTTAGCTACACTTGATGTCCACAATTGGCTTAGTGGCGCACTGGGGTGAGTCAAGGAATGGGAGGAAAGGAAAGGGTAGTGAGTCTTGGGTGGGGTGGGGGAGTAAAGTGGGGGGTAAAGTGCTGCATCCCGGCTTCAGGGCTCAGTCTGTAATTAAAATCTTAGTAATTGGCCTGGCCAGTGCTCTTCGGCTGAAGGGCCCGTTCTCCTCGTGCTTTCAACTCACTGTAATTCTCCACACGATGACTGCTTCTGGAATG
This sequence comes from Psettodes erumei, assembly GCA_016785225.1. Taxonomy (NCBI): domain Eukaryota; kingdom Metazoa; phylum Chordata; class Actinopteri; order Pleuronectiformes; family Psettodidae; genus Psettodes; species Psettodes erumei. The sequence goes on from JAFBJZ010000383.1 coordinate 1,721,698, forward strand.
GGCCCTTGGATTAGTGTTTGATTTTTTATTTGGTATGCACTGGATATTGCCTCCGAACCCCCATATCACCTATTAATAATTTTTTTTCCATCAGCAGTTGTTAAACACAATAACCCTCAGAAAACATCCAATGTCAGTGTCTATTCCCTTTGTCAACTTCCTGCCCATCCCAGACAGCTCAATGAAAGAAGTAATTTTGGTTTGAACATCGAGCGACCCAGACACAAGGCAATATTTTTCCATTTCATCCCCCCTCTCTCTCTTTCACACATCCCCAGGCAAGACATACACCATGATTGGCAAAGACAGCTCCACTCAGAGCCTCGGCATTGTGCCCTGTGCCATTTCCTGGCTCTTCAAGCTCATCAATGAGCGCAAGGAGAAGACGGGCACGCGCTTCTCCGTCCGAGTGTCCGCCGTGGAGATCTTCGGGAAGGACGAGGAGCTGAAAGACCTGCTGTCGGAGGTGTCGACAGGCAGCCTGCAGGAAGGCCAGTCCCCGGGAATCCACCTGAGAGAGGATCCCATCTGTGGCACTCAGGTTAGAAGCAGTCCACCTCTCCATTTTCCCTTTGTTTGCTGATCCCTTTCATTCTCCCTGCAGGTTATAAAGTATTAGTCTACTTCAGTATTGATGTTTTTCTGTATATGATCTACCGCTTCTTCTCCCAAAGATGTTTGACTTTTTCCTACGAGTGCCTGCGCTTGTGCATGTGTGTTTTTATCTCCCAGGACTTCCTAGTCTGTCTCGCTCCATCCCACCAGCCTATGAAATCCTTTCTTTATACCCACAAAACCCATCTGTGGTATTGATGGCTTTCTTCTTACCTTTGTATTGACTCTCCCGTCAGCATCCATCAGCATCTATTACCCGTGTGTTAGCGCTAACCCCTCTACAGCACAATAGAAGTATTATTGGGGGATGGTGGAAGACTGTGGGTTTTGAAGGCACTCACAGGTGTTGCTGTCAGATGTTGTTTTTTGGGGATCTGTATGGACTCGGACTTCAAAGGCTGTGCTGTTCTGTGAGGCTCCCTCATGCTCTTCCTCTCAGCAGCCACGCGTGGGCTCCCTTCATGAGACCCCCCGCCTTCCCTCTCTCTCTCTTCAACCTCCTCCTTTCCCCCTCCCCTCGTTCTGCAGCTCACCACCACCATCATCACATCCATGGTAGGGCAAGTGCCCCTGCCTCCTGCTCCACCATTACGTCTCCTAATCCTCCTCCCTCTGTGTGCATATCTGCTGCTTTAATTGCCCCCGAGACCCAATCTAATGGGCAAGAAATGCGTGCCGGGGTCCAATTAACCGGCTCCCCTCTCCTCCTCTTTCCTCGGCATCCTTTTCACATCTGTCCTCTCTCAAGCCCTATGTGGCCTCCTATGCTCACCCTGACCCTGCTCTCTGCCTGTCCCCCCCCCGCAGCTGCAGAATCAGAGCGAGCTTCGTGCCCCGACGGCTGAGAAAGCCGCCTTCTTCCTGGATGCAGCCATTGCCGCTCGCAGCACCAGCAGACCCGGCACAGATGAGGAAGAGCGACGCAACTCCCACATGCTGTTCACGCTGCACATTTACCAGTACCGCATGGAGAAGAGTGGCAAGGGAGGAAGTAAGTACTGTTGCATTACTACACCTATATGCCTCTTTGTACAACCAGCTCAGCATATACAAAGATTATGATTGTATGCTCTGTATATTTCCACTCCTGATTATATTGATGTAAAGCTGACCTGTCTTTCACACTGAATAATCACAAGATGGTTCTGTTGAGAGCTTGATTAGAAAAAAAAAGCACAATGGGAAAAAAAGGGCAGCATGAATGGAATGGACGAGTCCCTGACTTGCAATGTTTATGGATGAACTGGTTCTGGCCTCTGCCAAACACAAATGAGTTTGTATGCAAGTATTATGCCTCAGTCAAGAGCAAAGGAATGTTTGAATTCTTACCGACGAGAATTTGATTTGCTGCCGCTGTAGCAATTACATCAGTCACCCGCGTAACAATGTGTGTAACCCTGTCATTTTTTTTTTTACAATGACAGCCAATTCCCTGTTGCTGCATTGGAAATCCTTTGAGGGGTGACTGCATAAGTGTTTGTGATTGTCAGAGGATTCTTTCGGGGGGGTTTTATGTGCCAAACCAGTGGAGCCTACTTCAACATAAGTCACAAGTTTTGTAAGAGTTTACCAGTTTGAATAATTTCGGTGTGGGAATGTGACAGTCACCAGTCGAGTCTCGGGCCGAGCTGTGCCACTCCTGCCTTTGTGGCACTGTTCACGAGGAGGGAGGGAGTGTCTGCGCTGCGCTCACCTGGTTCTTCTTCTTCTTCTTCTTCTTCTGTCCCTGGCACAGTGTCAGGCGGACGAAGCAGGCTGCACCTCATCGACCTGGGGAGCTGTGAAAAGGTCCTGAGTAAAAGCAGAGATGGAGGGGGGGGCTTGTGTCTCTCTCTGAACGCACTGGGAAATGTCATCATGGCTTTAACAAACGGAGCAAAACATGTACCTTACAGGTAAGAACACCCTCATTAGTTTTACACTCTCCATTGCTGTGTTTCAGCTTCTGTGAGCCAGGCGAGTTGCTACATGTGTCGTCAGTCCTGCAGGTTTGCTGTGCGAATATTGATTTTGTTTGTTGAGTTAGCCTCATATAATAGCTTTCATCAGTTTCCTGAGATTATATTGCAGTTGCTCTACAAAAAGGTTAATGACTCATCATTTGGGAGTATTTTTCATGATTGAAAATGGCTCCTCCTGGAATCACGTCAGCAACCTTTTACTGTCACTTTGAAATATTGCTGTGCTGTTTGCTAATAGCAGTGTCAATGCACCCTGTAGGGACAGCAAACTGACAATGTTGCTGAGGGAGTCCCTTGGCAACATCAACTGCAGAACCACCATGATCGCCCACATCTCCGATTCCCCCGCCAACTACGCTGACTCACTCACCACTATCCAGCTGGCATCTCGCATCCACCGCATGAGGAAGAAGAAATCTAAGGTATGCTGATAAACTGCGGGCACTGACAAATCTGCTCAAACATATGCAGCAATGAACAGCTTTTACAGAATAGGCATTGAGCCTGAATACTGCAGTACTTTTAAGTTACGATTTCTGTAGTAACATTTAGTGTTGTTTATTGTTTTAAAATTATGATGTGCATGCACAGCTTTGATTATCATTTGTCATCTTTCACGCCTTAAATTTTCTCCCTCCTATAATTTTGGAGATATTAAGCAAATGAATGAGTGAATGCTTCTGTAAGTGAAAGATTATTAGTGCGGTAACTCAGAGCTAGTTTTTCTTCCCAACACATAATCATGTAATCAATACTACTGCCTAAGGAAGTGTATAATGCAGTCCCTCGGATTAGGGAAATATATGCCCCAGATAATTAGGTGGAATGACAGCATGTATTTATTTGGTATTGGTCCCAGGCATGATTACAATGCAGTTCACATACAGCAATTCATATTATTGATGTAAAATTCTGTGTGACTATTGATGTGCACTTTTAACCTTAAGATAAATATCGAGCGGTAATTTATTTCACAATGCAATCATTGAGAGATGACTTGACTATAAATTATAAGGGTTAAATGGTTTTGTAAAATAACAGGATTGTTACATGAATATTTTACGAATGTAGAATCACATTACTCTCATCACTTAATGAAATCCAAAAAGACAAATGTCTTCTTTAACTCTGCTCTGCAGTACGCGTCCAGTTCGTCTGGAGGGGAGAGTTCTTGTGAGGAAGGGAGGATTCGTCGGCCGCCACACCTCAGGCCCTTCCACCCTCGGACAGTAGCCCTGGACCCAGAGCTGCCCTCTCTGCTCAGTGACCCGGACTACTCCTCCAGCAGCGAGCAGTCCTGTGATACTGTCATTTATGTGGGCCCTGGAGGAACTGCAATCTCCGACAGGGAGCTTAGTGACAATGAAGGCCCACCTGCCTTTGTTCCAATCATCCCCTCCCTGAATAAGAAGAAGTCTTCAAAAGAGGGCCCTTTGGACAGAGACCAGTTCTTCAAGTGTAACACATTTGCCGAGCTGCAGGAGCGACTGGAGTGTATTGATGGCAGTGAAGAACCCACCGCCTTTGTCGGAGAGGGCAAGCGAAGCCAGGCCAGCCCCAAGACTGACAAATCGAAGGAGAGCCAAGGTTCTGTTTCACCAAAGACTGTAGCAAATATTTCTTATAACCAAGAGGGCATATCACCCAAACAATCTCCTAAGTCTGTCACTGCGCAACCATCCTGCAGTCCCAACACTAAATCTAAAGTGGACAATGTCAAGAGTCAGTGCATAGTTACAGAAAAGGCACCGCCAGAGAATGTCCAAAATGTGTGCAGAACCAGCGCCGATGGTGAGAAAGCCTTGGTTTCTGAAAGTCGGGTGTGTACAGACAAACTGGCAACTGCTGCAGCACCAAACTCCGAGCCTGTGGTGAGGGAGAAGGTCTATTTCAACAAGAAAACCTTGCCAAAACCGGCCCCACCTCCTTTACAGCAGAGAGAAAATACAGATAATGAAGAGAGAGCCAGCACCAGAATGCCGCCTGTGGGAATGAGCCACCAAGCCGTGAAAAGGAGAGATCCTTGCACTTCTCCTTTGCTCAGAGCTCCAGTGGAGGTGTGTCAGGTGCGCTCCACCCTGAGGGAGAGGTGTCTGGATCGAGACATCCTTCGAGCCACCGTCACCTTGCAGCAGCCGGTGGAGCTGAATGGAGAGGATGAGCTGGTGTTCACCGTGGTGGAGGAGCTGTCCATAGGCAGCATTGTAGATAAGGGCCGGCCTTCGAGCATCATCAGCTTCAACAGTGACTGCTCCCTCCAGGCCTTGGCCTCCGGCTCCCGACCCGTCAGCATCATCAGCAGCATCAACGATGAATTTGACGCCTACACGTCAGCTGTGGGAGGGTCGGAGGTGAACATTGCAGTGGTCACGCCCCTGCAGGAGGGAGCAATGGAGTGCATGGATAGCAGGGGTTCATCTGTCAGCTCGTGGCGGAGCGAGGTTAGTGTCTGCACCTTGGAGAGTGAAGGGGCTTATTCCACGGACGTTTTCCTTCCTCAGGCCAAGCACATGGGACCAGACGCCACTTTTTACTTTGATTCCCTGGATATGATCCATTGTGTATCCTCTCCACGAGATGCCAAGAACTCCTTGAACGACAGTGGATTTAGTTTTTCAGAACAAGACAGTGATAGTGCTGCCTCAAGCAAACTCTCCTTGACAAAGTGCCCCCCTTCTCCGGAATCAGCCAAAGGCTCCCTCAGATTCACATCTAAAATAACTAAAGCTCACTCACTTAGTTCCTCCCAACTTCCACAGGGCCCCTCCATTGTCCACTCCAGTCTTCCCAGGAAGATTAAACCTACCTCATCCATCTCTCATAGTAGCAGCAGCAGTAGCAGCAGCAGCAGTAGGGAGCCACCGAGGCAAGAGGCTAAACAGGAGGATCCTTGGCAGCGCGGAGACAACCATTCAGAACCTCAGTTTTCTGACTCCGGCAGCACCAGCAGATTTCTCAGAAATCCCCCCAGCGGCATACCTTCCAGCAAAACATCCAACAGCAGCAACAGTGTACCTCGCCCACCCAAGGTGCAGGGGTCTACCTCATCCCAGAGGGTGGTGGATGGCTGCGAGAAGTCAGCCTGTAGGAATCCACCCAGCAAAATGCCTCAGCTGAGACGGGGCGCCACCACCCTGGGAACAGTGCCCGTCATCCATTCATCTGCAGATTACAAGGGAACCCAAGATGTCGTCACGTCTACCACAAGCCTTAAATTCTCCTCTCTGGGGAAAAACAACAAGGCTAACTCACAGAGAGCAAGTAATCTCACAAGACCTGGTTGCACCTCGCCTCCTCCCCCTCCAGTGAGAAAGTCCAGTCTTGATCATAAGACTAAGACCCTGCTGCCCCAAAGTGCCTTAAAGTCACCATATGGGGAGACAGGAAGGGCCTCTGGAGCAAGGGCGGCTGTATCGGAGGATGAGCTCGAGGTACGTCACAGAGTAGACTCCACCAGTTTCAAATCCTCCAGCCTCAACACAGCCAAAGTTACCTCCAGTCTGAAGGCCAGAGGGCCAAGAGGTGAGGCTGGACAGCACTATGGCAGTCAAATGTCCCTGGAAAGGTGTGAAGGTCTGTCCTTATCGGGCTCCAGAACTGCACTCAGTCGGGAAAATAGTGGGGCAAGTTTGGGGAGCAGCGGTAGCAAATCCAGCAAGTCCATTCCGAGATTGGGTGTTCCCAATTCATCCAGCTCTCCCATAGCTACCTGCCCATCACCTGCAAGTGGGGGAAATACTAGCAAACCTGGTCAGGTAAAAGCTTCTGTAAATCCAAGGGCATTAGGGGCAGTCAGTGGTAGTAAAGCGCGCTCACTGTCGGCCAACAACTCAAAAGGCCTGAGCTCCTCCACCAAATCTTTGGCAGCTCCCGTGACCAGGAGTACCAATGCCAACCTCCCTCCATCAGGACGGACGTCAGCTCCTCGAACCGCCGCTGCTGTCAGCAGTAAGCCTGGGAGAGGAACCATCATGGGCACGAAGCAGGCCATGAGGGCTGCCAATAGCCGCGTGAGTGAGCTGGCAACGGGCAACCTGTCAGGCAAACATGTGAGGGGTTCAGGAGATTCAGACAGCGGGAACGACAGCGGAGTGAACGTGAGTGATGACAAATCTCCGGTAGCGATGCTGCCCTCTCCGTACAGCAAAATCACGGCACCCAGGCGGCCTCAGCGCTACAGCAGTGGCCACGGCAGCGACAACAGCAGCGTGTTGAGCGGGGAGCTGCCCCCGGCGATGGGCCGCACAGCTCTGTTCTACCACAGTGGCGGCAGCAGCGGATACGAAAGCATGATCCGGGACAGTGAAGCCACAGGCAGCGCTTCCTCTGCCCACGACTCCATGAGCGAGAGCGGCATGTCGTCATCCGGCAGAACGAGGAGCTCCAAGTATCCCAAGAAGAGAGCTAATGGTGAGAAAAGGATTTAGGTTTTTGGGGTTGTGCACATAGCAATGTAGGTAATATTCACAAATATTCTAAACATATTGTATTGGCGTTGAAATAACATTTAGAAATGACGTCTGTGGAGATTCTTATTCCCCCAGGTCATAGTTTTTCAAAGGCCGTTGAATCAGAAGCAACTGGACTTAGCAGTAAATTCTTGGAGACATTGCAACGCCCTTTGGATTTAGAAATGAATGCTTTCTCTGAGGAAATTATGCATGTAGGAGCATTTTCAACATTATGAATCTATTCTTATTACTTTTCACAAATTGGATTGGATTTATTCTCCTTCTGAATCAGCGGCATACATTATTCATACATATATGGGTAAATGATAATGAATGCTTCAAACAAGATGAACTGTGTGAACTGTGTGATGATCGGCTAAGATGAACTGAACATGAGCGGCTGTGACCTGGTTCATTTTTGTGGCCTTTCATACTGTATATAGCCACTGGAATCCAGGCGTGTTAAACCAACCTTTTGAATGTATTTGGGCTCCGGATATACAGACTCGTGAAACCCTTATAAATATGCAATCACCACAACTCGGCTGGCCTGTGTAAACCTTTGCATCACTTTACATCTCAGAGTGCGCCTCATACATATTTACTCACTGTGCCGGGTAAATTCTGCTATTGTATGTTACCAGCATAAGTGGTACCTGTCTGATCCAATGGCATGGCTTTGTAGGTTTCCAGAGGAGACGGCTGATCCCGGCGCCCCTGCCAGACACCTCCTCCCTGGGGAAGAAAGTTAGTGCGGCAGGTCAGTGGGTGGACCTGCCTCCAATGTCTGGACCGCTGAAGGAGCCCTTTGAGATCAAGGTGTATGAGATCGACGATGTGGAACGGCTCCAGAGGCGGCGTCAGGAGGAAACCACAGAGGTGAGCTGGGGGTCACCCCGGACTTGTTCTACATGGCGGTTCATCTTGCCGAACTCCTTTTAGATAATGTTACGTCTGGGTCAAGGCCCCGTCAATCCCACTTGCTAAGCCATAGCAATATTTTGCATGTGCGACACTGATGCCATACATGCTCGAGATGTGCCACGCTGACTTATGTTGTGGGAATATCTTAGCTCACATCTTCCCAGTTTCTTTTTAAAGAACAAGACAGGAATAATATGTCTCAGACGTCTGACCTTCAGTCAGCTCAGCGGCAAATCGCAGAGTTAAAAATCTGTGTCCACATTCCAAGAGCTTGGTATTTTGGCAGCGCTCCTCCAGAATGCCAAGAGTTCAGGAGGCAATTACTGATGAGGGTTAATTGGTTTGGATGTGAGTGATGACTCGGCTTACTGCTGACGATGGTGATGTCTCGGGGTGGGGGTAGGGTGGAAGAGAAGATGGTATGAAAAGATTGGTCAGGGATTGTTTGATGAATGCAGCGCCAACCAACGCCATCCCAAATCAGCTCTCAGCTCTTGAGCACTCATCACTGGCTGCCTGATCGCTTTTTATAGCCGGCGCCTCTTCTGTGGATCATTAACTGCTCCCATGAGTTCGGAGCAGCCAGACAGGGATTTGTTAAGAGAAGATATTAAATCAGCTCGATGGTAGTTTGATTTACTTTCAATTAGGAAAAAAGTGATCTTCAATTGTGCTCTCCTGGCCATCGCTGCCTGAATTACAAATAATTAACTGCTTTTCCATACCTGTCTTTCACTATTTCAAAAGGACTTCAGTGCATGTGCATCAATAGCTTGGAGCTACAGTATGTGTGTACATTTTTATACAGTTCACGTATCGAGACTTGAGCTATTTATATAATAATCTGTCTTGTTCAACATGATAACTTGATGAATCTGTTTTCTCTGCTCTTGTCTTCAGCAACCATTCCAGGATGTTGACAAGGTCAGTTGACGTGACATATATTTATATCATAGCCATTTTGTCACCATTGCATTTGCATTTCTCTTTTATGAATTACTAAACTTTTTGACTTGTCATTCAGATACTTACGTGTAAATGTAATAAATAGTCTCTCCTCATCTCTCAGGGCCTGCTGTATTTAAACAGTAAGCTGAAGATACTGGAGAGAAGGCAACAGCAAGTGAGGGAACTGAGAGCAAAGCATGAGGTGTTGATGGAGGAGCTGGAAGACACCAAGGCCCGGTTGATGATGGACCCCAACAAGTGGACAGGAGAGTGTAAGTAACTCCTGAAAAGATGTAACTGTAAAGCTGTATCTCTGGTGACAAAATACCTAACCTAACATTAATCTCACCTACAGTTGAGGTAGACCAGAATTTGGATAAAGAGTCTCCGGAATACCTGGAGGCCTTGGAACAGGCCACAGAGGAGCTGGAGTTCTGTGTCAACCTATGCAAGTCCCGTGTCATGATGGTTACCTGCTTTGACATCAGCATGCCGACATCTGGCACTCTGGAGGGACTGCGGGAAGTTGAAGTCTGAGGACAAAAGAAAGTTGAGGTGGAGAAATGAGGAAGTGAGAAGACGAAGAGGGATGATGAAATGTAGCGGCCGGATTATAATTCTCACTGGAATGAAGAACAACCAGAGACAGAGATGAGACGGGAGCAGATTGTTGCATGAAAACAGAGGAAATCTTTACCACCTAACTACAGTGCCTCGTTGTCCAGGACACGCTTTTAAGGACAGAGAAATGAAACGTGAGCACAAATGTTACCTGAATGGCAAGGCGGTGGCCATCGCTTACTCAAGAGTCAACAACACCTGGAAGTGCCTTTTTTATTATTTTTGTTTTGAGTCATTATTTTTCATATGGTGCAGGTATCTTAAGCATACCCAAGCAAACCCTGAACATATTGCTTTTATGAAAAATATTTTATATTGCATTGTAAAGTGTATTTATATGATTATGTGTGTGTGTATAAATATCCTTTTAAGGGGAAAAAATAAAGACAAAAAAAGAAAAAGCAATAAGCTAATGTTATTGCGCTCCCAGACTTTGCCTTTTCTCTTGTTTCAAACCTCAGTCAGCATTTTATCCATGTTCATTCAGCCTCTTGCGCCTTATGTTAACTCTGGTTCTGTAATTTTCTAGATTTTCAAACTGGACTATGTTATCTCATCAAGGACTGCATTTGCTGTTATCATTCATCACCTGCCAGCTGGCCTGTGAAAGCTTGCAGGGCTGAGTGAATGTTTTTTCTCCCTCCAGTTGCCTTGATCACAATGGGTCTCAGTGGATGCACTAAGGTAGAGCAGCAGTTATGTTTGGGGTTAGGCTTATTCAAGCTGTGCTTGTCCATGTTTATCTCACTGAAAATGAGAGATTAAGCCAAAACATATCAATCAAAGGGCCACTGTGATGGATAGTGAGCGATTATTCTTGATTCAGCCATTCTCTCTGGTGCCTCGGTATGTGGTCATGCAACCCTGAGAGACTTAACCTTCCCCGAAACGAGCCTATGAAGAGAACATAATGAATGGTTACACTGCAAGCAGAGCTCATCAGTGAGCCCACAGTTCTCTCCAAATGGGCTTGGACTGGGGCGATCTAAACACTGTAAGACAAAGAGGCACAGATTAGACTGCACAAGTCTACTGGCCTCTTATCCAGTACTTTATTAAGCGCTGCCAAGCCTCGGCTCTATGCATTCCAATACATTAACTGCAACTACTGTAACAACCTCAACAATGACTTTAGGCTAACAACAGCGTTTTGGCCTCTTATGTCCCCTACTCTTTTTTTAAATGGGCAAAATATCAAAGTTGATCCAATGTCTCAAACAAAGTCTCCAGAATTGTTAGTTTCCTGTGAAATGGTGCGGTGAATAAGAGCAAATGATCGTGACATTGTTCAGCAAAATCAATCATGATATCAGCTCTTTGCAGCTGCCAGAATGTGCTTGTTAAAAATCAAATGTCTGATACGGCGAGAACAAAGATGATTGGTGAAAATGATTGTTCAGAAAAACAAACTGGCTTTGTTGTATTTTGGTGTGTTTGATTTCTATATCTATGACAAATATTACTTTGTTTTCTTTCTTTCTTTTACAAAGATGTACTCTCAGGCCCTCTCTGAAGATGCTGCATGAGATTTTTTAATCATTTTTTAGAATGATTTCTACTCCATTTTTACCATTCTAATTTTTTACAATAACTTCAGTTTTCACTAATGTGGGGTTAGGCTCATAAATTAAATAACTATTACCAAACCAAGACCTTTTTCCAAGAATTTATTATATGTAAGGTCATATTTCATATCAAAACCCATATTTTCGAATATCTTTGTTTTTGTATAGGACTTTCAAACCCTATGTATAAATGTATGATACGGCAGCTTGTGTTTTACTTTTACAGTACCCTGTGAATAAAATGGTTCTTCTTACTGATGATTCAGACTTGAATGTATTTCCCAAGTTCTTATTATCATAGGACCGTTTCCACACTGTTGCAAAGGAGGGGCTGAATGTAGTTATAGTTGACATGTAGGTGAAACATTCATATTATAGTATGCATGTAGCTGTTTTTATGAGTCTTGAATATTCTTGAGAAATACAAACATTTATATTTTAATGGGTAATATAGGAGAAGCTGATTAGAGCACAGCATCGGGCATGCTGAAATAAGCACTATAACTTAGAAAACACACTATAGATTCACTGTCGCTAAACAAGTTCAACATTATATTGCTCAAAATAAAAAAAAGATATACAAATATTCACAGCAATATTTTGATACTAGAGTGATTTTTGCTGTCTGTTCTGAATTAAGAAGGCAGTACAAGGCTTTAAAAACACTGTGTATGGAAGTGTAGAGAACTGCCAATATTAAGACCCTTGACATGAAATGTTACTCCACCACAGGTGTTTTCACTTATTTTGCCTGATTGGACCTCTTCTTAGGACTGCATGGGCATGTCCCCTGAGAAACACTATGGACAATTTTGGGATAGTTTTCAACCTTAAAGTAAGGCTAATAGAAACAGAGGTGTCAGAGATTCATATTAACAACAATTTTCACAGTTGTGTGCAAATAAAAAAAAAAGTTAATTCCACCGTCTTTGTACTGGAAAAAGCGGCAGAAAAATCAGGTATGGAAGCCTCCAAACAAACACAACACCGTGCATACAGCTGGTACCACAAGACATAAGTGACAAAAAATGATTTGGCATTTTTTTGACTATACTAGATAGCAAACATATCCACACCCATTTTTTCATATTTTACGATTACTTTGCCTAATTACCACCCCTCCTATGTACATGAAATGGTTCGGTCCTGGCGCCAGAGGCACTTGCTGGCAGCGAACTACCAATGAGGAGTTCATGAAGCAATATGTCTCAGCTTCCTAATGAAAAGTCTGGTTTCCAAAAACGAAAAGAAATAAAAAGAGAAAGACAAGAAAGGGCGACAGGATGTTTTTTTCACTAAGAAATGTGGGTGTAGTGTGCGAGTGGTGGAGGTTAACCTGCTCGCTCAGTACACAGTGAAAAAGGCCACGTCAGCTCCGCTAACATTAGCTACGTAGCTAATTTTTTAACAGAAAATCCCACACGTGTCTCCATTCCCCTCCTCCTTGAGTCGACATTTAATTAATGGCGTTGCCTGAAACCTGTTTGTACTAAACCAGTTGTTCCTGCCCCTGCCCTTTGCCAGGCTGAACAAATGCAGCTTCTGGCTCAGAAGCTCAGTCTGCCCATCCCTGTGCTCCTACAACCAACGAGCCAGCCTGCCCCCATCACCTGAAGGAGGTGAGCCGCATTGTGTGTGTGCGCGTGTGCGTGTGCGTGTGCGTGCGTTTGAGAGGCGGGAATCGCATAATGATCATTATATGAAACTAAAACAGCCTGTGTTCTGTTAAGGTTCAACGTTTACAGCTGCTTATTTTCTCTTTGGTTTCTACCCCACATTAAAAAAACAACCCCCCATGATACTGTTTTGGAGCAGCCTGCAATTTGGCCAGCATAGGCTTGTCCAATTTTTACGTGAACAGATGTCTCTCGTCAGTGTGCTCACAGAGGCTACAGAAGCCATTCAGTGTCGTTGAATTGTCTGTTAGAGACAATAGTATTATTATGTTTAGGAAATTGGTACTAAAAGAGATGTTGTGGGGGAGAGATTATTAATTGCTCTTTATCAGGATGGCCCTGCGATCAGCGTGATACATGAACTCCTGTCGAGTATCGTGCCGAGTGTGCTTGGATGTGTTCGGCTCGAAGCTGAAACCTGCTGCGAAATAACATCTTGCCCCCTCCGAGTTAATTCTGTTTTGATCAAAAGCGTAAGAGGTTAATTTGGCTGACTGGCCGGACCAGCTGGTCGCAGTGTTTCAAATCAAATTCTTTGGGTGATTTTTGCTCGCCGGCTTAGTGGGTTTTTTGGCACGCTGACATCTGTGACCAGTCTAGACACAGTCCGCTGTACGGGAAAGTCATATCAAATGCACTGATATACATGTTAATTTATACAATATATAGGTCTGTTATTGTCTATAATTAAATATAGCTGTAATTTAAAAGGACACCACGTATATTGTATCCTTTTTAGTAGCATTGAACGTTCAGCCTGTAGTTATTTGGCAGACTGCTAAAGCCTTCTGACAAGTCACTCCAGAGCCTGTCAGTTCAGACTGCACCTTGTTGCTCTTAGGAAGTCGTTGTGTGGAGTGGAAACAGTTGGTCGGGGCTGCTGCAGACGTCTGATGGCTGCCGAGCAGTCAGCCCCCCCTCTGTATCCCAGCCCACTTTGCCTCAGGGCTCTCATCATTAGCAGGGAGATGGGTGTTGTATGAGAATAGCAATGAGTTCACTGAAAAGTCAGGAGCCGCCCCCCTCCCCTCTTTCACTCAGACCCGGCGCTGACCCTTTACCGGAACCCTCATCGCTCCACTCAGGAATAGGTTTTTATCGAAAGCCGGTCCCAGTCCGATCCAATTCTCAGTCCATTTGATGTCTTTCATTTTCCTCATGTCTTGCCTTTGTTTCCATTATTGTCTCTTTTGTAATCGAGTGGTGGTAGTAGTGTTCAAAGAGGGCTCTCCTGTCAAACTGAGTCAGAGCATCAAGTCCTCTTTTCCTCGAAGTTGTTGTTTTAGACACTTTAAAGGCCTCTTTAAGTCCCACAAACGCTGGCCCGAGTCTTTCAAAGACAGTTGCATTCGTTTCTTCATTTCTTTGGTAGTTTAACTCTCTAGGTGACCTTATGTCTTGCAATTAGCCTGAATATGGACTATGTTCAAAGGAATGGAAACTAGGCTGTATGAACACTCTCACTACCCCCTTCTGCCCCTGTTAGGTGGCCTGCATCTGCCTCGGGCATTGTTAGTGGTGGCAGTTGCTCAGTTTTGGATTTATAGCTCCACAGTCCCACAGATTGGCCTGCCTAAACCAAGCTTGCTCTTTGAAGAAGACCTATAAACCTGACCAAATGCTGCCACTTATTCTAAGTAATTAAAACAAGCTGGCGTGGAGAAAAGTCCTTAAATTATGAGAGGCTTGTCAAGATGTAAGCCTCACACACACACTCTGTCTCTGGTCTGGCTTCAGGGGGGTCGTAACTATTGACATCGCCTTCCCCAAAACAGATTGCATGTGTGGGGAGTTTTGCACCAAGACACAAACCTTTTAAGAGCTAGAGTCCTGAAGGCTTTCCCCCCACATATGTGTTGTAAGTTCTTTCAGGATGAGTGGCCATACAAGTCCAACAACATGCCACTAAGCTGAGTTGAAGCTACAGGGTCTTAAATCAAACCAAAGCAATCCATAATGTGAAAGAATTAATTAGTCTTGTAGAGACAACTTGAAATGATCTGTCACTGGAGATTTACTGGGCATTAATAGCAAAGCATCGGGGGCAAGAGGCGCGGGAAAGAGCAAGCATTACCATTATAAGTCGTAATGATGTAGATGATATAGGGCTAATAATCTAGTGCATTGGTGCAAATTGTTATGTGCATCATCTCCCTTGTACTGCTGATCTTCCTGAATCCTCTCTCAGCTTATATGGCGTGGACAGTAATGAGGGGCGGGATGTGGGGTCACCAGTTCAAATGGGCTTTTTGTGTGTTGAGCTGGCAGGGTAATGAGCATCCAGATGAAGACGTGCACAAACACAAGGTCTCCGACGCCGGCCGACACTGAGCTGGCGCTTTCGTCCTCTTAATTACGCTGTCTGAAAAGTGTGGTCAGCAATAATTCAGAGCAAAGATGGTTATTTCCTGTTCTTGTGTCTTTCTTTTTACACTCATGTCATTTTCTCCATTCATGTGCGGCGCTCGGCCAGAGCTGACTGCAGTGTACGAAGGAGAATGCTCGTTATTCATGCAACGGTCCTTGGTTTGCCGTGATTGGTCAGCACACGTGGCGCTGACCTTGTCAAAGAATGATGAGAACTACTTTCTCCACCACATGCGCTGACCTTGTTTTATCAGTGGTGCTGAAGTCCCTTGGTCCAGACTGCTTGTAGATAATCACTGATTTACATAAAGGCTTTGTTTAGATACACTGTATTAAAAGGCTTTTTGAATACTGATGTGAGGATTTAATGTGCAATGAATATTCATGACTTAAGAAAAGGTTCGACAAAATTAATCAGAAAGAAAGATGGTGTGAAGTCCTTCATTACATCAATTGTTAGGAAGCGTACCATTGTCAGATTAATGACTTGGTCTTCTTGCAGGTCTTTGGCTTTTTCAAAGGTTTCAGTTCTTTTTAAAGATCTGCGTGTTGCACTCTGGAGATCATTGGCCATAAAAAAATCATTTTTCCTATAGTAGAAGCTAAATAATTTAATTTCAGGAAAAGTGCTCTCAGATATTGCTGTTAATTGCACAGTGAAACTGAATAGCCGGCCCGTCCGTCAGGTTGCACTCTCTTTGCAGATGAGCACGTGCGATGAGGAAGGCCTTTTTAATTAGTCCGTCTGAAGACATTTCTTCATCACCACCAGCCCCTCCGCGTTTAGCTTTCGGGGTTTACCAGACTTAGCTGGCTCGCAGCAGCAACCATCTGGTGGACAGCAGAACCGGGGCTACAGGGTGGCTACGCACGCCACTGAGCCGACGCATAGCCCAAGGACAAAGGCAAAAACCTTGCATTGACAAGGTCTTTACTCTTTTTCATCTGGTACCTTTGTGCTCTTTGTGGGGATCAGAGGTCAAACGAACAAACTACGCAACAAGATATGTTATCTTGTGGATGTAGGTCAGGTGGAAAGTGATGGCTGTTGAGCGTGGGGAAGGGTAAAATGGAAATGGCTGCTTTGACGTGTCATATTTATTCATTTAAATATGAATGATTGCGTCTGATCTGCAAGGAGAAGATTTATCATTTAATTCTTTGTCTAACCACTGGGTGATGTCCCCCGTCCAGATATCATCTTAATGGTTCACCCATGACCCTTTGTTAGTAAAACCATCTCCTTGGAATTTGCATAAATTGAAGAAATATGGTTTTGAAAGATGAACACCTGGGGATTACATTCTGAAGGTGTATGTGAGGGACTCTTGCATCGGTAGATTGCAGGGCACATTTCACCCGGTGATTGTTGACGTTCTTCTTTCTGCCAGGTTGATTTCATGTTCAGTTCACAGCGATTGGCAAGTAATTCATCTTCCACCCCGTCCCCTTTTTTGAGGCGCGCCTGTCGGCACGTTTAAATTACAAAGGCATTGCACTTTTCCATCTTCTCCCGGATAAACTGCTACTTGTGAAATGCAAAGGTTAACGTGGTTTCAGGTATGGCTACTGATAAGATGAAATGAATTTCCTGTCCTAATTTGATAACAAAATAGTGTTTCCTTCTCTTGTTACCCGGTAGATTCATTTTGTGTGACGTGAAGAGGGCGTTTGATGATTCCCAGCTTTGATTACCGTCTCACAAACCTTTCATGCAGTGGATAAAACGGGTTGCCTCTGTGAAAACAACCTTCAAGTGTGTGGAAAAATCCCTCTAAAGCAGTATCAGTGATCAGCCATCATGGATCTGGCTCTCACATCCAGATGCATGACAGGACCGCGGGACCCCCAGCAGAGATGATCGGTGTTATTCACGTCTCCTGGCAGCAGTTTTAATGTCGGCGCTGATCGATCGTCTTGATTGTTTGCTTACTTTGGAACTGGCGACACAAAATAGTCGTGTAGTCTTCAGGCCAGCAGAAGGTGTGTGTATAACGCATGTTAAGGCAGATAACTAAGTGCAGTGCTGCGATAACGTGAAATAATGTAATTAAATGGAAACTACAAAGTTAGAGAGACTTGATCCAGCACCTTTTATAAAGGATACAGAATATGCAACTAAATTTATAGCACATTAAGTCACTGACGCGTGTTAATGAAATGCTCTGCATGTTTTACTGAGGGCTGTATCGGTGCAGTCCTCTCCATTACAGGAAGTGTTTGCTGCCATGTTTTGATGTCTTTTCCCCGACTCCTCTTTGCGTTTGGCATTTACTCTGGTTGACCTCATCATGATGCCATTTTTCCCTAATTCATTCACTTTGCACGTTTGTTGTCACCATCCAAACCTGGAGGTTAATCCAGCAGTCAGACAAAGCCGCGTTCCATCCGTCATGCTTTCCTCTGCTCCCCGGTCACACCTTTTTTATAACGCATGCTGTTTTCATTTACACATGTAGATGATGATTATAACTGCGAGGGAGGGTTTTTTTTCTCCCCTCACACGTTTTCCATAGCAGCAGCGAGGGGCCCCTTCATTGTCAACACAGAGACACAGTGCATTGTCTTGTCAGACGCTTCGAGACGCATCGCGGCGGTGACAGCCCAAACACCGTCTTTGTCCTCCCGCCCCGTCTCCCAGATTAGAGCTGTACTCGTCCAGGTTGCTGACAGGAGGCTGTCAGCCGCTGCGACGTCTGAAGTGGAATGTGCGCTCGTGAAGAGGTTAATTCCACACATTTAAGACCCCTCTTTGCCTCGCCATTCATACATCAACCAAACACGTCCAGGACACGCGCTAATCAAACATGGACTGGCAGATCTGCGCTGTGGCAACAGTTGTCGTGATGGTGGCTCGTCTGGCAGGGAGCGCGCGTCCTGCTGTTTGTCTATTTCTGTTGTTTGGCAGGCTGGTGCTATCCCGCCTCTTTTGCCGCTATTCATTCATAGCCAAGAGAAGGTTGAGACAAATGTGTTCTTTGGATTACTGAAGGAGTTTTACTGGCAGTCATGTAAAAAGAGAAACTGTCTATTTTTCTGATGGACAATACAACGGAATTCATATAGTTTTTTTTATTCTGTTGCCTTTTAGAAAGACCTTCATAAAGTATAATGTTATGCTTTATGTAAATTGAAGACCATCTTTCCGAAAGGTCAAAACATACTGAAAACATGTTCTTGTAAACATGTAGTTTACACTCGGATCATTCAGGTCAGCGTAACACGTGGTCACCAATTGTTCTTTACCTCACGGGGCACCATTTGCTGGGGCACCCTTTGTTGAGGTTGCCTACTAAGGGCACTAATTATTGGGGTTTGGCTATCCAAAATAGTTAATAATTATTAGAATAATAATTATTAATTATTAAATAATTGGATCTAATACATTAGATCACCTCGGGGCACCACCCTTGTTACAAGGGAAAGATAGCCAATTTATTAAATCAATCTCATAACTAGTACTAAATTGTCAATTTGGAACTCTGATTAATAATTAATTTAATAACTAGAACCAAAATTACCAGATTAACAACTAGTTTAGGTAGAAGGAATTTGGAGTTCTTGACCGTGTAGAGGTTGGCGGAATTCACTCTTGTGCAACATTAAACAGACAACAGGTATGTTAAATAATCATTTATTAACAAGAATAAGAGAAAAGGAAACATACAATCTAGCTACAGTGTACTTTCTACAGGTGTGTGCGTGTGTGTGTGTGTGTGTGTGTGTGTGTGTGTCTGGGTGTGTCAAAATGGCTGCTGAGGTCTGGAGGCCCTGAACAAAGAAGATCTGTGGAGGCACTCAGACCATGTGCTGTGTGAGTGTGTGTGTGTGTGTGTGTGTGTGTGTGTGTGTGTGTGTGTGTGTGTGTGTTTCATGAGGTGCCAGGTTAGAGGAAGGATGGTTAGTTAGCATGCAAGCGTAACCTAACTTCATCTACTTAACAATGTGGCAGAGCCAACAATACAATAACCTGTCTACCAAACTGATCACAACACTCAGTAAACACAAATACATCAACTCACAGTCCTTGATTTATCTTTAGCTTAGCTTATCTTAGCTTGACTAGGCCCAGTTGGTGTTACCAGTTCTGGTGTGAGAGAAACTCTCTCTGGTGTGTTGCTCCTTTGGCTGGTGGTTCCTGATGGAAGGGCCAAGCTGAGAGAGTTAGAATTCCAATGTTGGAAGGCAGTCTTTGCTGTGTGGTCCTGATGGCAGACGCTGGAGGGAAACTGGCCGCTCCTTTGACGTAGTTGGTTAGCAGCTCGGTGCTAACTCGCTGTGTGGCTCCTGTTGTATGGAGGATTAACCTACAAACCTTGTGTTTGTTGGCCAATGGAGTTTGTTTGCCGGATCTTGATTGTTCCTCAGCAGGCTCTCGCGTCGCTGCTGTGAGGAAAGGTCTGAGGATCTGCTTTGGTCAGCAAGCTACCTCAGACAGCCAGCTGCAGCTGCACAGCTGGGGATCCCTGGAGAGTGGTTCCAGGGCTTGGAGAAGAGAAGAGAAGAGAGAAAGAAGAGAAAGAGCTTCAAGAAGAGAGAGGATAAAGGCTGAGCACAGCCTTTATATGACTTGATGACCTCAGAGGTCACATGCCACAGTCATCCAGTGGTGGCTGCTGGATCAGATTTCACACCTGGAAGGTTGTGGGACTTTAAGGTTCCGGTGCTTTCCTTTGTCTCCAAGACAAAGAAAGCCATGTGGTCGAAACTTGGTTATGCGTGGTGAGCCTCCATTGCTCACCACCAGGTTCAGGTCCCAACATTCCCCCCTTTGGTCTCACGATCTCACTTGAGGTGTGATCGTGAGAGCACAAGTGTCCGTGCGTAATCCAAGTTGGAAAAGTTCATTCATGGCAATGACATCTGGGCAGTCTGTTAACCAACTATCTATCTTAGCTAAGCCAGGATAAAATCATCAGGACACACAACTGAAATACACCTAAGCACATTGACAGTTACTAACAGTGTTAGTGAGGAGAAGAATGTCAGTGATTTAATTTGTTAGGGTAAGATGCAGAGAAAGAGTGGCACCTACATTGACAAAGCCATTTCCAAATGTCCAAGAGTTTTGTGGTCCACTCATTGGATCCTGTTAGAACGCTTATTATTTAATGCACAACTCGGTCTGATCTTAACAGAACTAACAATTTGGCCTTCATGCAGATGTTGCTATGGAAGGACGTCGTGACATTTCAAAATCTTATTGTCAATGGCTGTATCATTGTCTGAATGTGTCCTAAAGTTGGTGTTGGATAGGATGTATGAATAGCAAAATACTACCAAGGAGTTGGTTCAGCTGTATTTGCAAAGTTAGACAGTGGGTCTGAGTCCAATTAGAATTTAGGCTTCCTCAGCTAATAGTGACAGGTGTAGCTATTAGTGAGTTAACTATAGGGTTTGCTGCTGTTGCTAACAACCTACAAGTTTGCCTATTTAACTATGAGGAAAGTAAAGTACTTCAAGTACATACTAACAGTACAGGGATGGACGGTGTTACTGTGAAGAAGGAATTCTGAATTTGCGGTGCCTTAAGTTCTTCTGAACTTGTGGCTCAGGGCTGTAACGCTCGGTGGAGCCAAAGGCATAAACATCTTCAGAGGCATGGTCACTGTCTAGATAATGATCAGATTCAAAGCTGTACTCAGAGATGCTGCGATCATCGTCTGAGTAGTCTATCGGCTGATCATACTGCTGGGCCATAATTTCGGAGTAAGGCTTTCTACAGCTTCGACTGTGCGAATGCCTATCTCGGGGAAGTTGGCGGGCATGGCGGTCACGCTCAGTGTACCTGTGTGGCCCTTTATCACCCCCCTTTGGTCTTTTGTGAGGGTGAAGTTTTGAGGTGACGGATCTGGGTGATGCCTTGGTGGTTGAGCTGGAAGGCTCAACTGTCTTCCCTCTTGCTTTGGAAGCGACAACAGTTTCCCAAGCCACCTGTGTCATCTTCCTGATGTCCTGCATCGAGGGGTCACCTTGGCGTGTCATGAGTACAACATGAGTACGTACACATGGGTGGAGGTTCTGCAAGAATAAGGACTTGAAGGTGGAGTTTTCTTCAGTGCCTGACGGAGCTCTGTGTAGTCATCGCTGACTCTGGGAGGTTGTGACTGGATAAACTTGTGGACAGCTTTAGAGCTTGTCTTCCATACAAGTTTAACTTTCTCCCTTTGGGTTGCATGGGGCAATGGGGCACCTTTGTTGAGGTTGCCTACTAAGGGCACTAATTATTGGGGTTTTATTATCCAAAATAGTTAATAATTATTAGAATAATAATTATTAATTATTAAATAATTGGATCTAATACATTAGATCACCTCGGGGCACCACCCTTGTTACAAGGGAAAGATAGCCAATTTATTAAATCAATCTCATAACTAGTACTAAATTGTCAATTTGGAACCTGATTAATAATTAATTTAATAACTAGAACCAAAATTACCAGATTAACAACTAGTTTAGGTAGAAGGAATTTGGAGTTCTTGACCGTGTAGAGGTTGGCGGAATTCACTCTTGTGCAACATTAAACAGACAACAGGTATGTTTAATAATCATTTATTAACAAGAATAAAAGAAAAGGAAACATACAATCTAGCTACAGTGTGTACTTTCTACAGGTGTGTGTGTGTGTGTGTGTGTGTGTGTGTGTGTGTGTGTCTGGGTGTGTCAAATGGCTGCTGAGGCCTGGAGGCCCTGAACAAAGAAGATCTGTGGAGGCACTCAGACCATGTGCTGGGTGAGTGTGTGTGTGTGTGTGTGTGTGTGTGTGTGTGTGTGTGTGTGTGTGTGTTTCATGAGGTGCCAGGTTAGAGGAAGGATGGCTAGTTAGCATGCAAGCGTAACCTAACTCATCTACTTAACAATGTGGCAGAGCCAACAATACAATAACCTGTCTACCAAACTGATCACAACACTCAGTAAACACAAATACATCAACTCACAGTCCTTGATTTATCTTTAGCTTAGCTTATCTTAGCTTGACTAGGCCCAGTTGGTGTTACCAGTTCTGGTGTGAGAGAAAACTCTCTGGTGTGTTGCTCCTTTGGCTGGTGGTTCCTGATGGAAGGGCCAAGCTGAGAGAGTTAGAATTCCAATGTTGGAAGGCAGTCTTTGCTGTGTGGTCCTGATGGCAGACGCTGAGGGAAACTGGCCGCCTTTGACGAAGTTGGTTAGCAGCTCGGTGCTAACTCGCTGTGTGGCTCCTGTTGTATGGAGGATTAACCTACAAACCTTGTGTTTGTTGGCCAATGGAGTTTGTTTGCCGGATCTTGATTGTTCCTCAGCAGGCTCTCTCGCCGCTGTTGTGAGGAAAGGTCTGAGGATCTGCTTTGGTCAGCAGGCTACCTCAGACAGCCAGCTGCAGCTGCACAGCTGGGGGTCCCTGGAGAGTGGTTCCAGGGCTGGAGAAGAGAAGAGAGAAGAGAAGAGAAGAGAAAGGAGCTTCAAGAGAAGAGAGAGGATAAAGGCTGAGCACAGCCTTTATATGACTTGATGACCTCAGAGGTCACATGCCACAGTCATCCAGTGGTGGCTGCTGGATCGGATTTCACACCTGGAAGGTTGTGGGACTTTATGTTCTGGTGCTTTCCTTTGTCTCCAAGACAAAGAAATCCCCAAACACAGTTGTTCATGAATATGGATAGCAGGCGAGGCTCCCTGGCATCATTAACTTGCCACAAGCCCATATAAATCACATCACCATAAAAACCTCCAAATGCTGTGATAAAGAAGGTAACGTGATAACAACCGGCAGAAGTCAAGAAGACAAACAATTCTGGAGAAGAGGAACAGACTGCGGCTCGTTGATTAGTTGTTTGTTCTGCGTTTTGGGTCATGTGTTACCCGGCAGTTGTGTTAACACCCTCAGACATCTCATGTGACAAGGCTGGATGCAGTTACACGCCGACACAGTTTGTCTTGGCCGCGATGTTGACAGGCACTCACGCGCAGCTGCAGCAGACCTGAACCCTTCAGGAGGCTGCTCTCCGCTCGGGTTAGAAAAAAGACGGACATCTTTTCGCTTTGAAAAAAGGAGCGCACATAACTCCCAGTGCTGGCTTTTATTAAACTCATGCACCAAAGGCTTTGCAGCATTTGACCCAAAATGTTTTGAGTACAATGGCCAGTGTCTGCAAAAATAATGTATCTGATAGCACAGAACTAGGAGCAGTTTTTAAAAAAAGAAGTGGATGCAACTGGTTCCAGGTTATACAGCCAGTTTCTGGACGGTGATCTCAAGCGCGTGCGCAGGTTTTAATGAAAACACGTCTTTGTCTCTCTCTCTCTCCCTCGTGCTGGTGGAAAGAATGGTAGGATAAAGTCAAAATACATTGAAATGGTGCAGTCGGCGGCTGGACTCATCCACTCTTATCATCCCTGAAAGCCGCGAAAATACTTGATGCTAATGGTTCCCTGGCAGAAAAAAAGCCTTCCTACCATCTGTAGTATCTTGGGAGATGGGGACCTTTTTATGACTTTGCATTTGTGATACACGTGCGTTTCCTCAGGCCGCATTCAGACCAACAATAGCACTGCGACAAAAAGCGCACACTCCTCGTCTTTCAAGCGGAGGGTTGCTGCCGGGTAAGCCCGTCCAACAGTTTGTCCTGGCTCGTCTTTTTATCCCCGCGGCAGGGCAACCTTGTGCGACCCCGCCGGATAGACTGCCTCGTGACGCGCACTTCAGCTTTCTAGCGTTGCACTAATTGTAGCATTGCATGCAAATTGTAAAGCCCTTTCAGGCAAATTTGTGATTTATGGTTTTTGGCTTTAAGAAATCGACTTGACGTGTCTCACAAGCCTGGAGTTATAAAATCCTGTCCTGTGAAGTCCCATAGAGAACCGTGGCATCTGATCAGCCTTTCTGAGGAATGGATTATCATTCACGCTGCATATTGGTGGGATTGTAGCATCCTTCAGTTATCTTGGGCAAGGTTACTCTTAAACTATTGGCAAAGTTGGGAGTCAGCCATGTAATGTAGTGTAAATTTTATGCAGCCTTTTACACATTTGCTCACCAAAAATATTGAGCATTTCTCTGTGCTGTTTTTTTAATTTTTTTATGGACATACAGTGGGACTACTTCTCTGCACAACAGAACAGAAGGCAGTGGCAGTTCCTGCTGTTTTTATTTAGGCTCTCACATACAAAAAAAGGAGGTGTTTCTGAATTTGACTTTTAGCTATGTTTGATGAGAGCCCCCCCCCCAAATCCACACATGAATATGGAGTAGCAGGGCCTTGATGAGGCAGTCAGGCAGGCAGGCATCTCTCTTCATAGAGTAACTTCAGACGGGTTTCCTTGCGGGGGGTCTGGAGTGAATTCTGGGGGGCACTGCAACGCCAGCCTACTTCACAAACCTGGCGCTTTTTGTCTTTGGAGGGAAGCCATACAAAATTCATTGTTTTCACCCCGCAATGGCGCAGGATGGATGCATTTAATCTGAGGCATATGTGTGAGGATTATTTGCATCTCCCGTCTCTCTCCCGCTCCACAATGGCAGCGTTACGCTCCATGGATGCTTCAGGTGCTCTGGACCAATCGATCGAAGAGGTGTGGAGGACGGTTGTACATGAGCCTCAAGCATGTGGCTGCAACACTTTGAGTTTTCATAATAATTCCCACCGGCGGATGCTTTTATAGTAGTATTTCTCCAACTACCCTTGATTTACTTTTCTTTACTTTTTTTTTTAAACCTCTAACATATCAAAACATAAGTTAGGATTCCAACAGTGACAGATCCGGGACAGAAACACAGTCATTATCCCCAAACATCAGAGGTGCAAAGAATAAAATGTAAAGAAGAGCGAGTAGAGTAGAAGTAGAATTTTATTGTCAAATGTTTTATTGTAACCCCCTGCAAAATGAGTCGCGGCGTAATGTAAAATTCATTATACTGTCAAATAAGCGGGAAGTCAGCCCCCTCGTTACGTGCTGTAATGTATTGCAACACAAGAGCATTCTTTAACATTTCTGCTAACTGCGCCGCAGCCCATTACTTTTGCTCTAATGTAAAGCAGCTGTAAAACAACAAAGATTAATGTTTTATTTTGATGCCGCGCCTCTTTCGTCACCTCGGCTCCGTGTGTGATCAGGCGTCTGATTTCCTCGGGGAGTTTTGCACACCAGCGAGGCGTCCACTTTAAGCCGTGGAAATCGGGTGAATTTGCTGAAAATGATAGCCTGTGACTCGATTAAGACAACTTTAGAGCAATGCTCACCCACTTCAGACCGAATTAGATTAACAGTAGCCGAATGCTGATATTAACCAAGTGATGTGATTACAACTACAGGTCGGGTGCTAAAGCAATTATCAGGCTGAGTGAATGTTCCCAAATCAGATTAGGATGGTAAACTTCCACCCCTCCGGATTGAATAAGATGCAATTTGTCTATGAAGAGCGCGGCTACACCTCGCCTTGCCTTTGACTTGTCATTCACACTGAGATTAATATTCCAACATCTTTTACTTTCACCTGCTTACACTTACGCATTTGTCATAACTTTGCCTCACAGGCTCATTAAACTTAGAATTTATGTTTCCCCTTTGGATCTGGTCCACGTTTTCACACACTTATTTGATGTATGAGTGGATCCTGAAAACGGATTTAAGGAAAAAAAGAACAATATTTCGTAATCAATTATCTAATTGTTGCATTTTTTTCCAGGCGTGGGCTATTAATTAGAAGAGGCGAGGAAAGGCTCGTTTCGGAGCCGAAGGCTGGCGGCACCTTGGACACAGGTCATCATTATTGCCCCAGGTCTGGATTATGGAAAAGCGAATGCTAACATATTCAGTGGGATGGAGATGTGGGCGGAGGAAGGTTGAGCAGGGATTGACTCCTTAATGTAATTACACCCGCCCAGGGGAGAGGAGGAGACAGAAGTGGGCCGGGGATTCGAGAGAGGAATGTGACAGCCCGCACAATGGAGAACAGAGGAGCGTCAACAGACCTGTCTCTCGGGGTCGAGTGTCGGCCTCATGGCCTTGGGCCGGGCGCGGGAGATTAAAACGTCCGGGCCGCGGGGCCCGGGACCAGCGCACCCAAACGCGGCTCGAATAAAACAGGAAGCTGATGCGTATGATTCATTATTAGCGCGATCTGCCTTTTTGCTCAGAGCACATCCTCTGGGTGGACTGCCGTATAAGTTTCTGTTTTCTTTTGCTCTAAATTTTAAGTGAAATTGCGAATGTGAAAGTGTGCGATTGATGTGCGCTTCGCGAGACTTTGTGCGAAGCTTGTTATTTAGTGAGAGGTGTGATTTCCAGCACAGACAATGTAGCTTCTACTTCTTGACATGCAATCACAGAACGGATTGCCCACTCTGGAGCTGGCACTCCCTCACACAGAGAAAGACAGCGAGGGGGGGTGGGAGAAAGAAAGGCCCTTTGATGAAAGGGCTGAACCCAGCCCCCCACTCGCACTCTTTCCCTCCCTCCCTTTTTTCTTCCCTGCCCTGTGGAGTTAATCTGGCAAAGAGGAGGCAGCATCAGCCAATTTACACAAGCAGCAGCAGCAGCTTTTTTTTATTCTTCTTTTCTATGCTGTGCCTTCTTTTACTTGCCTTGCCTGTGTCTCCGCCCCCCCCAGCCTCTCTCTCCTTTGTGTGTGCACTTGGTTGCCCACGTTCGTGCACGCGCTGGGCGGTGGTGATATCGGCGAGGTGGAAGACGGTCCAACCCCGGGGCAGGCAGCACCTGTCTCGTGTGAGCTGTGCAGCTGAGGTGTCGTGGCACAGGTATCACCCCCCCACCCCAAATTATTCTGTCGGCCCTGCTTTCCTTTGTTAGTTTCCATTCTGTAGGCATTCTAATAAGGACGTTGTGAGCACCTTTTAAACAAAGGAAAGAAAAAATGGGTTAAGTGTTCTTGATGCAGCGCCTCCCTTCTGTTTTTATATATATATATATATATATATATATATACACACACACACACACACACACACAAATACATACATGCATATAAAAAGAAACTAAAACTGTTAAAAAAAATTTTTTTTTTAAAAATTTGCACTAGTATTCTTCATAGCGGGGAGGGACGCTTGTTTCTGCTTCCTGCTGTAATGTCTTCGAAAAACACTCCGGACGCGCCGGTTTCTCCTGCTGTTTGGAAGCAAACATTGCAGCCCATCGGTTTTTCTCCACCAGGCTTGCCCAGATCAATTAAATCAAAGTCATCTCCCTCGGACGTTAATTATTTAATGAATGGCATCTGGATGTGGTGTGGCTGTGCATGCATCCGAGCTGCGATGTGATGGGAATGGCAACTGAGCTGCTGAAGCCATATAGGAAGTTACTCGTCGTTAGTTCCTTCCATCTTCCTAATTTTCTTGAGCTAATGTTTCTTTTTAATTGTGCATGTACAGGGATTAGTCTCCTGTAATATCCACGGTAGCTCTTGGATAAATCAGACCTCTTTACAGCAGTTGCCCAGGAAACATAGAAGTGATGTTAATTTCTAAATTTAATTTTCCTCTTGGCATCTGAAGAAAATTAGTCACTGGGCACATTGTTTCCTCTTCATCCCTGTGATTTGATGGAGAAATGTTATTTATTTTCCCTTTCTACTGACAAATTGCAGCGCCGGCTCAATGCGGCGGGATGAGCTCTTCTCCTTTTTTGAAATTTGGTTCGACATGCCTCTCCTAAGCTGTTGGTCAAAGGTGAGGGAGACCGGCCTCATCCTGATTTACACAGTGATGCATCAGCACTTTGTGTGCCCAGGGTCAATATGAGTCTGCCAGCACCTTGTGCAGCCTGTCACAGTCAATAGCCTGGCTGACGTGACGTGTCCTGGGCCAGTGATTGAATTACTGGCCATTTGTCTCCCATGATTGTCTTGCTGTCATATCAGTGTTAATCTCATTGTGGGCGCTGTCCATTGTACGTTCATCGGATGTGACAAAGTAGAAACGTAACACGTTGCAGTAATACCAGGACACCATTGAATTCCTCTTCACGACTTGTCCAGGCTTCTAATAGGGAACTCGGAGAAAAGCAAATAAAATCACGGAGATGCCGGTTTCACAGGCTCTAATGAAACTCGTGATGATGATGATGATTTTCCTCCACAGCTGCCTCCGTGCTCCACACAACCATAT
Source organism: Psettodes erumei (assembly GCA_016785225.1). Taxonomy (NCBI): domain Eukaryota; kingdom Metazoa; phylum Chordata; class Actinopteri; order Pleuronectiformes; family Psettodidae; genus Psettodes; species Psettodes erumei. Next base: position 1,749,926 of record JAFBJZ010000383.1, read on the forward strand.
TTTACAGAGGAGTTTGTTCAGCAAGGTGGGCTCATGAAAATGCCCACGCACCGCATGTCGCAGTATAAATGCAAAAATCATTGCGGTGTAAATCCTTGCATGCATACAGTATTTATGTAATATATATGTCCATGTGTTCTGGCTGCTGCACTGCCTTTTGGGCGAGTTAATGAACGGCAATGTGGAGTGTGTAGTGATTACCACAGAGGAGCGGCGTGGACCGAATTACGATTAGCGCGAGTAAATAAATAGTCACCGGGGATGTTAACTGGAAGAAATGCTCCCAGAGTAGCTGAAATTTTACAGTAAACTGAGCAGCATTGCTACGTATGTGCTCATGCCCATCTGGTAAACTCACATGAGCTAACTTCAAGTAGCCTCATCATACGACGACAGCCCCAAGTCGCTATAAAGTTTTCCAATTTCATAAGAAATGTTGCATTTGTTCTTCCACATTCCTGACATTATCGTCCAACAAGCATAGAAGTGTTAATAATTCAGACATAGTGGAATATGCATGCTTTTCCTCTCATAGACTACTTAAGATGCACAGACCAAGGCTCTTCAAATATTGATTTTCTCCCTCTCTCCAATTGCATTTTTTTCTTTTCTTTCTTTTTTTGCAGAGAACCTCCGATTTATCTCTTTCTGTCACAAACAAAGGAGTGTGAGAAGAAGGTAGTTAAGCTACAATAGTAAGTCTGTTTCTTGTTGAGTCTTCTTCCTGTGTCGTCTCACGCTGCAGCTCAGGATTTCGCGTCTGATCCCAAAATGCAGTGGTAATTTTCCTGGCGTTCTGTAATATAAAAAGACATAAATTCCACCTAGCAGGATTAAGCAGCTCGCTAATCTAACCACAGTAGCTGCCTCGCATGTGTAAATTTTATTTTTACAGCCTGTCGGGCTTCAGCAAGGCGTTCAGTGGCACAACTTCAGAGGAACTTCTCGATGGCTGTAATTCATCTGGTGCAGTTTTCAAAACCTCATCGTTCACCTTGCTCCTCTGATCTCGACCCGGCCGCGGCACGCATTATTTAACGCGGAGATGAATGGCCGATCGGGCATTTCTCATGCGTCGCGGCGCAAGTCCTGATAAATAACGGGGAGCCGACTGACAGGACACAGGACAGTAAAGAGTAGAGATATCAACATCAACACAGGCTCAACCGACCGCAGTGTAATTTTGCAAGTCGTTAAATCACTGGCAGAGAAATATGAGTCCAAGGTTATTGAGCGCGGCTTGAGTGATGGGGACTTGGAGTGGTCCGCGAGGCTCAAGTTGCCGTGGAAATGAGATTTAACACTGTGTCATCCTTTCCCAAGCAGGGGAGGAAATAAAAAAAAAAAATCTGAGTGCAACCGAATTGTATCCGTTGATGAAATATTTGAGATGTTTAGTGCGTTATAGTACGCAGGAGTTATGGACTGAAACTTTATCTGGAATGAGTTAAGGGTGTACACGGTGGGTACAAGGGTGTATTTGCTCTGATGGACAGTACCTATCTGCTGCAAAATGCAGGAGGAGAGAAGCAACAAAGGGCGAGGTGATGGGGGTTGAAGATGTTAGGCAGAAGGGGGTGGGGTGGGCGGGATGGTGATAGACCAGATGCTGTACCCTCAAGCGAAGTATTTTACCCCAAACGGTACCTGTAAAAATCCCATCTGTTGAAACGGGCCCCCGGAATATGTCAGCACTAGCTGAAGGCTCCCTCGCTCGCGTTGTCAGCCGTGCCCCATGGGCTGAGAGGGAGACGGGATGCTGCCATGGCAGCGTGACAGCAGGGCTGTGGCAGCCACAGCCTGTACCGCTCCTCAAAGAGCCCATGGGGGGGGTCCTATCATAACACGGAGCCCATATTGTTGAATGTCAGTGTGGTGGAGGGACTGCAAATCACCTCCTGAATGTCACTAAAGGCGCCATATGCATACGGCCGCGACGCGTGCTCCCTCGGTTGGGAAAAATAATGCTCAGCAAGCGGCCGGGCAGATGTGCCGCCGGACAGATGCGCCCGCCGGCAGACGTGTCCTCCAAGGCGAGGAAACGAGTCGCCGGGTTCACGGTCCGTGGGGTTTTTCGCCGTCAGAAAAGAGAAGCGCGCCTGTGCCTGCACATGCGTTTTGAAATTGGCCGGCAAGTTTTGAACTGATGTTCAGGGCTCATCTTGAACATCCGCCTATCAGTGTGTTTGAGCTTACAGTGACAGTAGTACTTACAGTAGTCCCAGGCTCGTACGACCGCCCGAATACTGAGGAGTGAAAGGACGTAGGTCCCTGCTTGGAATTGCAACGATGCGTGATGTACGATGTACGAGCTGTTGTACATACGCGGAGCTGGACCGACAGCCTTTAATCATTACCTTTCGGTGAGGGTGCGGTCGAGGGGCCGCGGTGTTAGTCATCTCACAGCAATGCTCGCTGGACTCGGGAAGGACAGCGAGGCGAGGCTGAAACAGAAACCAGTTCGTTCACTAACTCCACATTCGACAGCGAGCCGCCGCGGGTCTCCATCCGGCCTCGCTGCGTCGCACCCTGCAATTTTGTCCAGGCTCAAAATGTCCATTTCTGTAAAATAGCTGCACAGGTGGGGTAAATGACCCCCCCAACGAAGGAAGTCAGTGGGTGTGCTGGGGTTACAGCCCAGGCGTCTGTCCTCTGTCTGCATTTCGAGGACACTCGCGTGCCCATGAGCAGAAGCTGCAGTCGCTCTCATTTGCAAATGAGGTCGCGCGGCAGAACGAAACCAAAAGATGCGCAATGTCGATACTTTACGTTTCGTTTTGTTAAAAGTTTCCCCGTTTTCCGACAATTTAAACACTGTTTCTCATTAAAGCTAGTTTTCACACCTGCAGCACTTATCTGTGTGTGTGTGGAAATAATCAATCCCCATAGCAGTAATCAATGGGGGGAGAAGTATGCAGTAATTTAGTTAATTAAGGCTGGGGGGCATCAGACGAGACCGGGCGTTGGATCTCCATTTTAGAGGTGGCGTAATTATGCGCGGTACTTTTTTAAAAAATGGCTGATAGGGGTTTCCTGTCTGGGCAGGAGGAATCTGAATATTCATCAGGCGTTGTTAAATGGTGTTTGCAGACACGATACCGCTCCGGGAGATTTACCCCTGCTCTTCGGTTACTCGCGCGAAGAGGCGTTGGTGGGGGAAGCAGCTCCGCGGGCCGAGGTCGCTAACGACCGAACGGAAGCCCGTCTCGGAGATGAGATGACAGGACGCGAGGCAACCAACAAAAAACACACAGATTAGAAGTAATCTGTTGAAGCTGAGTGGACTCAGCCCGAATCAAACGGAGACGCCGGGGATGAATTCCCTCCAATTTGCATATGGTGCATGATTCAGCCGCGTTTTGACCGTGTTCATAAACGGAGACCGTCGCCATGCGTCATTTCAACCCAAGTGCACTTTGCTAAAAGACGGAACGCCGTGTAGACAAAGATGAGGGGGTGTAAATTGGTCCAGTAATTACGTTCTCCCAGGGGCGAACCTGCGCTCGGATCTCGTCCCGCTCGCACTACGCCTACGTACGGGACCTGCGCAGTTTGCATTTGAGCGATTTTATGCCGATGTCTGTTCATCTTTCTCAGTTTATGAACTTGAAACAGCATTTTGCGACCGAAGGTGGTGCGCTCGGCGGGTTTGCTCGCGGAGCGAGCACGTCTTGCCTTTTTAACGGACCGGTAATGCCGGTCTCATGATGTCACCCGACTATCTTCCTGCGTTTCCATGAAGCGCTGATGGCACTGAGGCGTTTAATTACTTGACTTTAAGTGAAATGTCTGTTCTCCATTTAAAAAGAGAAGCTGTCGTTCAGCATCATTTCCACGCGCCCGTCACGAGCCCCGGAGTGCAGGTTTTACTTCCTTCTCTCGCCATGGTAACCCCGGCTGTCACTGGTCTCAGACCTGTGACTGGCTCTCGGTCATGATTACGTAGTAGCGTAGCTTCGTAGCTGGCATACATACATAGCTTACAAACACATACCCTCTGCAGATGTGCGTTTGTGTTATTCAGGGTGTTCTCTCTCTCGACAGGAGAGCCGCAGGGCATGCCGCCGCGGCTGTCGCTCTGTGTTTGACATGTCGATAAAACACGACAGACGCATGACGGCACAACGCAAAAGTCCGCTGAGGTCCGTTGTAATTTCTCGCTGTAATCTGGAATTTTTTTTCCCCCTTACGTCGCATCGTGCGCTCCCTGCTCCCTTTCTGGCAGATTTGTTTGTTTGTTCGCGTGCTGGGTTGTTCTTCTTTGGCGCTAAGGGAGGGACAGCTCGACCGCAGTCGCATCTCCGGGTTCTCGCTCCGCCCCCGCGGCGGAGTGCTCGTATCACGTCTGCTCGCATCACGTCTCCGTCCCGGCGGGCTCCCGTGCATCCGCCCCGGCTCCACGCTGGCCTCGGCCTGCTCCTCTGAAGGAAGGGTGGTGGTGGTGGTGGGGGTGTTGCACACATGGTGCAGTCCTCGCACAATGTTTTAATTAAAGGCCCCGCTTCAGAGGAGGGAGGCTCAGAGGGTGAGAGGTGGACCATAGGGCGAGAGACATCTGCCCCCGCAAGCACAAGGACAGATGGACACCTTCGGGTGTCCTTTTAATGCTAATTAATATGAGGATGAGAATGTTTTATTAGTGACCTGAGACATAGAGTGGTCAGTTCTCTTCTGTTGGTGAAGGATATGGGTGGGAATATTTTACCTTTTCATTCCTGTCAGTGAATGGAAAAAATCAGAACCAGCACTGTGTTTGTGTGTCTCAGTGCTTTGGCCGTTAAATTCTCCCCAACAACATGGACCTGAAACAGGTCCCGACTGTATCTTCAACAAAGACAAAAACCCGTTTCTCAAACCGTAATGGTTTCAGGACGCAGGATCGGACGACAGAACCCACGTCGATGGCACAACGTGTCGACAGAAGCCAACACCACAGGAGACGAAGCTGTGTCGGGCTTTCTTCTAGCGGATGTTGATGGAAACACACGTATCGACAGACGTGCATGTGTGTGAGGCGCCTGACACTGAGTGCCGTGTGTCTCAGCTGCACGTCACTGAAAGCGGTGGACGTTGGTTGTGTCTCACAGGGACACGGCAGGTTTACTGCTCTTTCACTTACGTATGAATTCATCTCTAATCCGGGGACTCGATGGATTCTTCCGGATTTAGCAGAATCTCGCATTTCGCTCGAATAATAATCCTGCTTTTGTGCAGCATGTACCCGTCGATTCGACGTCGTAATCAGGCACGGAAAAATTGACAGTATTAATCATAATAGTGTTTTTCCTGTTTATGATGTAAAACATATATGGTGAGATTATCTCATTGTTAATTCATGGGCGCTTCAGATGAATAATAGATGTCCTTTGAGACCGGTGCCCTTGTGCCTACCCTTGTTATTAAGAGAATTCCAGATCGTATCGGGCCTGTGCGCTTCCTTTGGTGTCCTGCTGGAAAGTGTGTCTCACAACTGGCCACTGATCCATCATGTTGCCTTGGTATTGCACATATCATACATCACATGTGATATTGTGTATTTTCTGCTCCTGTCTGCTGTAATATTGGAGTTTCACATTTTCTATACTGTCCTTTGTTGCAGTCCTGTATTGCTGTTTGAGAATTTCGGAGTCAGCCCTGGATTTGTATTCATAAAAGGGACAATATATATATTTCCTCCGCAGCCCGCTGGAAATTAATTCAGGTTTTTTCCCCTCTGTGTGATGAATCATGAACTTGATAAACATTTCACTAGTTCAACATTTAAATTACTAAGAAAATAATTACTCTCAGCCTGTGTGAAATGTGTGATTATCATACACGGTAATGTTAGGATGATACACTCTTCATTACAATCTACTGTGTTTCAAATGGCAATAATTAAACATCTGCCACATTTCAATTATTTCCACTTGTGGGTAAGAACAGCCCCAAGCAAATGGGAGGCTGCGCCCTATGCATCTTGGGTATGAGATCTTGAATAATCGAGATAATTATCTCCCTCAGCAACAGGGTTTTTTTTTTTCCAACAGGAATTACCATAAAATATTGCTAATTTTAACAGGGGGACTCAAATAATTACCGCGGGACGGGGCGAGGGTGTGGAGATGGAGGAGGGTTTGAATCATTCAGCCCGTTTAAAAGAGGAGAAGTGGGGAGGAGATGGCGCTTTATATCAGAAGGTGGAGTCGGATCTATTGTCACTGATTCTTGTTCTCTCCTGTTATCCCATTTGTAGAAATGAATACATGCAGTTTTTCCTCTTCTGCACACACGCACACACATTCCCACACACACGTGACCACAAAGGTCAAGCAATTAATCTAACCATAAACCACGATAAATTACAAAGACCAATTTTACAGAATAATCCATAACAATATCAGAGCTGGGGGGTGGGGGTGGGGGGCAGGCTGTAAATACACAGGCTGGATGTTGTGACGCTGAGAACTGCGGTGGAAATGAACTCTTCCTGGTGCCTGGTGAGTGAATGAAATGCAGGGTCAAGTTGTTCTTACCCCCCCGCTCCCCTTCGTGCTCTCAGTTGGTTTCTGGTGATTTGTTGGGTTTACGTTTTTGTGACACGGACGGCCAACCCAGCCCCTTTGTTTGGGCCTGCTTCCTCTGAGCGGAGGCAGCGAAACGGCTCAGCCTCGTACGCTGGATCTCTTCACCCTGAGGAGACTTAGCAGGATGCTTATTTTACATGTCATCTTCTTTCAACGCGCTTTCAAAATCCTCTTTAGATTGTACAATAGAAACCTCTCCTTTTTTTCTTTTTTGTTTTGATCATTTGAGGAAAAAAATAAAAGAAGCGAGAGTCATCAGAGGAGCGCTTTAACCCAGTCTCTCAGCGCTGACAGACCTGATCTTCAGCGAATGCGAGTTCTGCGTCAGAGACGAGCTCCCAAAGGCAGCCGCTCCCGAGTCGAGCGCGCGATACGGGCTCGCCCCTTAATGAAGCCGGCGTAATCGCACCCGTGCAGGACGGTCGTCTCTCATTAGCGTGCGCTGGAGATGTGCTCGGCGAGTCTTTGATGTCGTCAGAGATTCTCACCACTGTGTTCGGAACAAAGAGCGTCTTCCTCTAAGATAAGGGGAGGAGGCCGCTTCCGTCAGTTCTGCAGCAGATGTCAGGAAACTGTTTGAGTTGGGGAACCTTTGTTTTCACTCCAAAACAAATTATAGATGGGAGAAAAAAAAATGACAGACTATTATTGTGATTTGTTCTGGGGAACCCAGTTGGAGAGAGAGTGAATCCTAACACTACAATGCTGCTTCTTTTTAGACAACAAAGGAAATAGTTAAAGGAAATGAAATGTTCTTTCCCCTCTGCTGTTCCACTGACCTTCACAGGTTGTTTCCCTGCTCACTTCATACTGGGGTAGGCTCCACCCTCAGTGATCCTGAATGGGAATAAGTGGGGATGGATGGATGGATGAGGCGATAGTCGTCCACAGATGTCTGAAGTACTGTTATTGCAGTTTTCTGCCCCTGTGTGAGGCATCTGGCCCGTGATAAGGTTCCGTTCTGAGGTTGTGCTCCAGACGGGATCTTGTGGTTTATACGTACACTTTGGCTCTCGCCGCCGAGGCTGCCGTCTGGAGGTAACGCCAGGGCTCGCCACAGAGCAGTCGGAGAGAGACTGAGCGACGGGAGACGGCAAGGGAGGGAATGGATGCGAGGCGTTATGGGCACAAGCGAGGGGCTAACGCTTACTTTTCTCGACTCATTTTAGATTGTCTACAGGGCTGTGGTCACACATGGGAGCTTCCTATACCGGTGCTGATTAAAAGGCAGCACCAGTCTCCAGCCCTCAGCAGAGTGGCTGCAGGGAATAATAGCAAACATGGGAGGTTTTCCTAATTGTCTGCGTACCTGTAGGGCAGTGTTAGTTCATCAGCGAGCCTCACACTGTTTACACACCACATATGAAGAGAAACAATTAAAGGGGGAGGAAAAAAAATTCAAAGATTCGTTTTTAAAAATGTAGTATAATTGGTGTGTAGCCTTCTTCATGGGATGAACTAGAGTAGTATTAAAGGAGCCAGCCTACAAAGCTGTTTTCACTCTCTGGAAACAGAAACATTTCAAAGGAAAACATATTAATCACTGAATGAGTGACTCTGTTCTGACTATGCACCATGAAGGCCCAGTCTGAGCAGAGTTCAGCCTGTTCACTGTTGTTCAGTTGTCTGTTGTTAGATAAAAATGTTTCAGTCCAAATATCTACAGTTCTGAAGATCGTAACATATACAAGAGAAACACTGTTACGGCAGCAGGATCTTAAGTAAGCACATAACCAGAGAATTCAGTCTGTTTTCATTTATCACATTCACATGCAGACCAAAGGAAATGTCCCTGCCCTGGCTGCACGACAGATCTATTTCTATTCCATTGCTTGATTGAATCATAGGGTTGCAAAAGAAGAAAAGTCTTGTATCAATGCACTAAACACAAAGTACAGATGACGATGGGAATGTCATGAGTATTTTGTCAGACATCCAAACAATATTGGACAGTGAAATGTTGACCTTGTTATGGCCAAAATCAATTGGTGTGTTTTAATTGTGTAGATTTATGTCATTTAGGATTTTGTAGTTGTGCATTTTTTTTAATCAGCTCTGGCCATCAACAGTGATTTTTCTGTGATGACATGGTTGAAACCGTAAATAGTTGATACTGTAAACAGTTTATCGTCATAGATGGGACTGATCATATCTATAAACCAAGTGGATGACTGCTCTTCTCCACAATGGTCAGGGATCAGTGGTCTCTGGATGGATCATCTGCCATTGACCAAACACACCAGTGCACACCGGCGTAATTACACCGGGAGGATTCCACTCTCAGCTGGGGGCTGGAAATCAAGGTTTTAATTTAATTAAAGATAAGACTGCACTCCAAGGATTGCACTGTGTAGGTCTTTAGCTTTTACAAGCTGGTCGCCCCAGCTCGGCGGCTCTCTCGAGGAAAATGAAACGCTGACTGTTAACGTGGAAGTCTGTGAGCTGTGTCACCAGTCGCCTGCGTTGTTGTGTTCAGTGGACAAACCAGCTGTCTTCAGATTGTCAGATGGGCATTAATAATCAGGGTTTGGAGTGAGATTGTTGCAGAGCTGCCTCCAGACTCTGAACCACATGGACGAGCTTCAGTCTAACTCAGAATAGGTCTGTAGACCGACGGTAGGTCTTCAACCCGCTGTGAACATCATTTGCGCTCTCCCTCCTGCTGCGTTGCGCTCAGGCAGAAATGTATTAAGCATTAGCATGCTAGTGCATCTCACTGACGATCAGGGCTTACAGCTCATGAAAATTAGAAACGCTGTATCCCAGCTATTTCCTAAGATCAATCAAAAAAAAGGATGCGCGGTACGGAAATGTCCATCGTGTATGTATGTTCATTTATACACTCGGTACTCTGTTGGGGCTCCTTTACCACGAATTACTGCATCAACAATTCTTCAATAACTGATGGTAAATATTGAAGTTTTTTACCATAGTTTCACACACACAATGGAAGGCAACACTTACATTTTAGTTTCTGGATTCACTGTTTCATTCCCATTAATATATTCTTTGCTAGAATTTACAGCCTGAGACCGGATATGTCAAAATTCTAACCATGCAGTTTTATCAGCAAGTGTCCTTGCCATCTATTTAACAGCGTATCCTTTTTAGGAACTGAACTGAACTGTTGTGTGAGGTTAGTTGTGCGTGCGGCATTAACGACGGTTTGCAGCTTTGTGCTACTTAAGCAGACCTTTAGCTGCGGAGCGGAGCTGTGGATTTTACAGCTCTCAGCAGACGAGCAGACTATCGACAGAGAGCAGGAGACGCCTCCGAATTCTGATTACAGCCACTTTGTGACACCTGGGGGACTGAGAATAATGTCTTAAAGCTCGGCATAAATATTCACAGCAACTTAACTGTGCGTGCTGAAGTGTTATAAAGACCCCGGCTGCGTCACACTTCTGGGAAATTGATGCTACAGAAAGGACTTCTTTGGCACCTTGCACGAACTCACAGGAACGGTCCGTCTCGGATCTTCGCGTCAGGAATGCCCTCGGCCATCGCACCTTCTTCCCGTCACTGCCCGTGCGGACCCCGCCCCTCACTCTCTGCCACAGCACCTCCTGCACAGCTTTCCCCCAGTCTTTTATTGACTGTTCCACTAATTGCAGCCTGCATAAACAAAGCGCGGAGGAGACCTGGCAGTATAAAATGCTCACATAATTAGTTTTTTTGGAGGGGGGGCGGTGTCTGTGGACATTGATCTGATGGTTTGCTGTATTGAATGGGTGAGGGAGGGACTCCTGTGACGGTGACAGGTAGCCTGTCTCATGGATCACAGCATCTCGTCAATACTCCTCCCCCTCAGCAGCGGTCTGCTGTGGAGCATTTCTTGGAATGACACAGGTGCCAATTGATTCGGGATAATAAAATGGGGGGGTGGGGGGGTGGTGGTGGTGGGGGTGCTTGTAATTTAACACATTATTCCAGTGTTCTTCGTTGCTTTTCATTCTGTTGTCATCCTTTTTTTTTTTTTTTGCCAATCTCGCATCATGTCTTCATTAGTGAAAGCAGAGCGGCTCTTCAGTTCCATCAGCTGATCAACTTGTGTCTTTCCTTTAAATTTCCCTCAACCCGAGCGGTTTAGCACCACTTCAGCAGTGGTTTTGCACTGTTGTACTAAAGGCTTCTTTTTTCCAGATGGAGTGCAGTGCTTAGCGTGGTGTGACACACACCAGCAGAATCTAAATGGTTCATTTTCTTCCCCTGGGGGGGCTGGTGGAAGGTTTTTTTGCGCAGCGGCGTGTGTTGTAGTTGTAGCAGGAGTTACGACGGGGATGATGGGAGTGTTGGGGTGCAGGTGCGCCCAAAAGCAGGGGAGGTGACCTTGGCCATGGTGTCGACCGCGGAGAGGAGCCAGCCATCTGTCTTGGGCCACGAGGAGGTGACCCGGCATCATTGTTTAGTCTCGCGGGGTACACCGGGGTCACTGCAAGGGCCAGACCTCCCCGGTGGGGGCCAGAATGGGGTGTCTGAGCTTTATGATGATAGAGAATGAAAACGTGGCCCAAAAGTGTGCAATAAATTATGGCCTAATTTTTTTAAAGCTCTTATCTACTCTATTATTTTGAGAGAATACAGCTTACAATATAGGAGCTGCTGCTTCACACCGAGTGTCCACCTCTGGCCTCTCCATGTTCACATTTTTCTTTTAAACCAGTGAAATCGCCCTTTGCCATAATTATCCTGTCATTTTGATGTGGAACCCCATAACCCTTTGCCAATTTGCGAGGCATGTTATTGAAAGCACTAAGAGAAGAAGTGATTTGAACATAATTCTCTCTCTCGGCTCAAAATGACATTTTGATCATCGTCTTATAGGAATACTTGTTTTTCGATTCATCCCTGGTTCTGTCTAACGCCCAGAATACTCCTGGGGAAAAACATGGTCAGAAAAAAAACCCCGTCGAAACATTTGTGAATAGGAACTTCTCACACTGCGAGATCCCACAATTAACTCAAGAACAGAACAGAAGTCTGCAGCTGAGCTTGATGGGGCTCAGAGCTAAACAATGATAATAATAATAATTGATTGTGTATAATTTAACATGTTTACCATATTCACCATCTTAGCTTACTGTTTCAGTTTTGCAGGTAATGTAAGTCATATTATTGATTTTCAGGGAGGCATGGCTGGCTGCTCGCATGGCTAAAACAATGTAATTGATTTTAATGAAACACTTGGGTGTGTTTCATATTTAGTTTCACAACTACACAAAATTCTGCAATACTCTAAAGGTTGCATAGAAAGATTTTTTTTGTTCAGTTTTTACTGGTCATTTTTTTTACCCCATCCGCTTTGGTCTCCAGGGGAGGGCCTGGGCCCTCATGGGGTCTTGGTACCAGACAAAGACATTTGATGAAGCAGTCGGTCCGACACGGACATGGCAGACTCGCAATCAAGGTGTTAAATGATAGGAGGTCCATAAAGTCTGTCCTTTCAGTTTAATCACGACCCCATCGCTCAAGTTTTACTCATTCACCGTCCCCGCTTCCTTTCACGTGAGGCCTGACCCTCTCAGCTCTCCTATTCTTCACTCTGACAAGTTTCACTTCTCACCTCGTGCTCATTACTCACCTTTTGTGACCAATAAGGCCACTGCAGCAGGGTCAATAAATTCGCAGGAATATGGCCGCATAAACGAGGAGTTTTTTCAGAAGGCTTGTCGCATGCTGCCAGCTCCGTCTGCGTGTACACGACCCTGGTGCCGCTGAAAACCCGGCCGTTTTAAGCATAATTAGTTAAAAGAAAAGAAGAAACGTGTTATTATGTGTTAATCGCTCCTGACTTCAAAGGCCGAGCTTCTGACTTCCTGGACTCCAGCTGGACTTAGAACCCAAAGACAAGGTCGCAAATGGCACGTATGAGCGAGACCAGAGGTCGTGGTGTGGCCGCCACTAAGCGGATAAGGAGCGACGGAGTAGCAAGAGCATCGTGAAAGTCGCCATAAAATCGGGTTTACAGCTTTGCATAGTAAAACTGACCTCCCCACATCTTTCAACTCTGTCTGCGGTGTAATGACATCAAGTGCTACAATAGCAACACACAGCAGGATTTTGATGAAACCAGCCAAGCGGCTCCGCCTGGCTGATATGACTAAGCCTGGCTCACTCCTGTCACTTCCTCTGTTTTATGAGTGGAAAAACTTTATGGTTAATTGGCGCCGTGACTCCGGAGCATTCGTTGAGTTTGCAATGATGTGACCTTTCTTTGAACCACTAAACAGATTTAGAATTAAAAAGAGAAACCCTCGTCCTTCTCTCAGACTTTGGTCACAGTTCATTTTTACCAGCGAACTGTCAGGGGCCCGAAAAGTGAAGGGAGGAGAAACGTTGAATAAAAAGCTAGCGGCCGTTGTTGAAGCTAACTGACTGACTAGCAGGATGCAGGCCAGGAAGTGCTGTAGTCCTGCACATAACCCCCCTATGAAACAAGTAGATGTTGTTTTTTACACGGATTAAAGTCGACATATTCGTGGATTGTCGGTTTGCTGGAGGAGAAGCACATTGTTAGGGCTGATTGGTTGGTTGGACTGGTTTACGTGCCCAGAACAATTCTCCATTAATGTGTGGTGTGCGGTTTTTCAGGAGTCACATTAATTGAAAAGCTAATTAAATGAAAGTGTCCTTTCCCCCCATATCTGTTGTGTATTATAGTGTTTTTCTCTTGCCGTGTACTGCGTGTTTCCATTGTGTTTTACCTCATCTGGAATTTGTAGCCTTGCAGGTGTGCGTGTGTGTCTGTGCTGCTGCGTCGGTTTTCTTGGAGCTGGCGTATCTCTGAAATGGTGAATTTCATGGTTGGCACAGCTCGCCCTCCCCCACTGCATTGAGCGGGGGTTAAGCCAGGTATAAATGCATAGGTTTCTTAAACAGCACGTACCCTGACATTCTCCTGCCGCTCCGAGCCCCACTATGTGTGAAATGGTGTGTGGTGAATCCTGCTTCGTATTCTTTTAGCCTGGCTAGCTCCCCTTTTGATTTCATAGGCTCCATTACTCTTCAATCTGCGCCATGCTTGAAGGCAAAAAAAAAAAAAGTATGTGAAGGGTTGCCGCGATATCAGAGAGAATATTTACTATCACTGTGTCTATACGTGAGAGCGTGTTTTGTATGTAAGCCGCAATATGGTGTGCCATTCTCGACGGAGAGAAAATATGCAGTTGTTAAAACAATTTTGAATAAAATGGGAATTTAAAACGTAATTATGGTGAATGCAAAGGGAGAAGAGAGGAAAAACACCCATGCAGCAGTTGCGTGGTCTTTGTATAACTGCATGAACTACCACTTCTTTGCAGACGGCGCATAGTGAACAACAGTGTCGCTGTTAAATTAAAATCTAAAGTGTCTCATCTGTGACCCTCGTTGCCAGGTCACAGATGGAGATCCGTCCGAAACACTCTGTGTCCTCTGACCGTAATCTTGACTCTTGACCAGGATCGTTGAACTTGACAGGAGCCTTGTGGAAGATGGAACGTGGGAGACATATGGTTCAAGCCGGCCCTGGCTTTTAGCAAAAGTGATTTTTATATGCACTTCGACTTGACACGGAGAGATAAAGAGCTTCCTTTTCTTTTGGGAGAAAGGCACAAATTAATGAGAGTAAGAGGGTCGTACTACTTTCTGCTTCGAATGTGAAATATTAGAAATTGTCTTTTGAAAACTGGCAAATACAACCAAAAAAGAAACCATCCAGAGATGAGCTGCCTCATTCACTTGCATTGTGCGTCGAGATAAAAATAACATCTGAAATGTGTTGATGTCAAACGCCGGCACACAGAGAGAGCGAGCACAATATGAAACAGATGCCACCGCAGATGGAGGATAAACAGACACATACATTTCTGTTACAAAGCAGAACTGTCACTGTGAGTGATTATTACGTTTGTGGAGGGGTAGAAAACCTGAACCTGTTGTCTTGTGGGTTTCATGGCTGTAACTGTGGAAAGTGACACGAGGCAGAACTTCTCGTTGCAATTTGATTTCTTATCACTGAATCCTCGAGCCATCAAAGTTGGGGTCCTCCAGTTGTGGTACGAGCTATTTTCATTCCGAGAGTTCACAATTATCTACTAACCGTAGTTGTTAAGTACCAGGAATACTCGGTGTATTGCAATAGTATAAAAATAGCATTTCAGCAAGCATTTCTGCACGGACTCGATGTGAAATCGGATAATTGTGTTTCAACCTTGGACTTACTAATGCAGTCCGTGCGTGGTGTGAAAGGCCATTTCCCAAGATGATCACTTCATTAATTAAAGGTCAGTCTCAAATATAATTTGTCCTCATCAACAGTTTCTTTCCCACGAAAGACGGTTTAATGAGTTTATTTTAATTTTACCTCTGATGGATGTCTTATTATTATAGGTGCAAAACCCCTCCTGAAAAAAAAAGAAAAAAAAGCATTCACCTTAAACACCCTTCTCTCCGCTGCCATAATTATATGCAGGAAGTTTTTGATTAACTGCCAGCACAGATATGAGATTACACTAACTGTCATCCTGTCTCTGTATTTATTATGCAGAGTGTTTATATTTTTGGCCACTTCTGTATACGGGGGGGGGGTTAGGTGAGACGAGGTCTGGAGCCGTCACCTGAGAAGGCCCAAGGGAGCACAAGATGATTTCCACTCTGGCAGGACACCTGCACTTTATCACATGCAATCACTGATAGTCTTTGTGTCTCAGCGTTTCTTCAGCGCCGCGCCCCATCTCTTGCCCCGTGGTGTCTGAACGTTCAGTTGAAGCTTTTGGAGGCCCTTTGTTTGTTGCTTTTCGCTTTGATTGTATTTGAACTGATTTGCATACCATTTATATGGTCGGTGCTATATGTGCAACATTATAGAGGGAGCCAGGGGGCTCCAGATGTGTGTCTTTACAGTAAATCCCAGGGGCAATGCATATTCAGTTAAATTGAGGGATTTCAACAGCTGGCAACCCTGGCCATTGTTTAATCTCCTAAACCCCCATAATAAATGAAAGTGCGTACCTGGCTGATTTAAATACCTGGCTCAGGTAGGAGCTTTCAAAGATGTATATAACAGTCTTCCTTTTGTCCATCTTTCACATGTTTTCCTCCTTTTATTAGATGAGCTGTCGTACCTTTCAAAATATGCTTTGTGAACCACGGTTAATGTTTACAGTGTTTTGTTGTGTTATTGTAGTCTCTAATGCCTCCGGGAGTCATGGTGGTCTGCTGGTCTGTCTCGGTCTGTAGCTTACCGACTGTCATCTCCTCTCTGCAGGTCGCTCATCATACCGAGCCTCGGCTCTGACTCCAAACACGGCCGACCCGAAGCCCGCCTTCTCCTCTGATCTGCTGACTCACTCTGCACACGGCGTTGCTGAGAGGCCTGGAGATGACAGGTACATCACTTTTGCTACTTTTTTTTTTTTTTTTTTAAGCAAAGGGCAAGCGCTCTGGGGGCTACAAACTCCCACGCACAAGTATTTTGGTGTGCATACAAATATTTTTGTGTAGGTGTTTTGTAACTGTAACACACAGAGATGTAGAGGGAGAGCACAAAAGCATCTTTTCTATTTTCCATGCCCAAGGCATTAGACATACCAGGAGCAACAGAAATCTTGCCAAGTGGGATAAGACCATAAAACTGCAAGGCTCTCTCCTCTCATTTTCACCTAAATGGATAAAATGGTGTCAGCGTGTTACTGCGAGCCCCTCAGGATCCAAAACACTGGCAGGACTATAAACTAAAGCAGTTTCTTCATGACAAGACACTGAATCCTCTCATATAAAGAAAAATTGCATTTGCAATGGTGCAAAGATATGTGGGAAATATTGGCCAAATATATAGTACTATTTTTCTCTATTCTCCTACATATACTTCAGTATCTACGTGTGTGTTGAATGCAGTCACACTGATCTCCATGATGTGATGAGATATCAGAGATGACTTTTAGAAGAGGAGTTGAGGAAGACAAGAAATGCAGTGACCAATTTCACTTAAATGCCTTAAAATACAAAGTCTGCAGTGTGCAGAGACTCTGAACAGCGCTCCCACCGACTCCTGTGTTGCACTTGAGTCTGTGGTAAATACTAGGATGCAGCAGTCTGCAGAAACGCTGATTGGAGGCAAGTGTCACGTTGTGGAGGAAAGCTCTCTTTAATTTCTTTTCTTCAGTTTTGCTGATCCTGTTCAGGTTTAGTAATTTCAATTATTGTCGCCTCTTCTCGCCGCTATATTGGCAGAAATGGTACTGTCAGTTTTCTGGGGCAGTCGGCCCCCGTGTTAACCCCCCCGGATCCACGGGGTCAGGTCTCACTTCATGGTCTGCACACCGATGAGAAAGAAGTGATAATGATAAACTGAATTAAAGGGCGGAGGGTTCCCTCAGTTCGGCTGGAGAGCTGTCAGTTAGCAGTATGGCTAGCAGTCACAATATATTGCAACGCCCCACCCCCCACCCCCCAAAACGCCTTTAACAGAATTGCCACTGGAACCGGTTTCCACTAAAATGTGAGACAATTTAAAATAAAAAGTGGGAATCTTGAATATAAGTCACTGTGAAATGGTCTGTTAACCCAGACTGAAATACATCAGACCTCTGCACCAAAAAATATATCATTTACTGTCAAAGCAGAGGAGCCGGCATTATAAAACACCTGTGCTGCTTCAATAATCCCTCAAATCCCTTTTCAACAAGAGACCTGTTCCAAAAAGGTTAACTCATTCCTTCAAGGCAGCAAACTTGGTTTCTTCACGTCGTTTGGGTTCTGACGGTGCCGTGGGGTGACTGTAGCTCAAGGCGAGCTTAGACCCCGTGTCCAGCGCTCCGCGGGGCCACGCAATCATCTGGCGCTTGGTAGCAGAGACAGACCTTGACGCGTTGCGTGTTACCGCATTGAGCGCGAGCGCAGGGTGAGAGTGGAGGCTCCCACTTGAAAACCTTCCCCCCGAAGGCACGCTCCGACAGCAGCCTTGAGATCAGCTGCCGGTGCGCTGCAGCGTAAGCTGTCATGTTAGTGTGGCGCGCTGATGAGGCGATCTCGCGCGCGCCCGATTTCACGTGGACTCATTTATTTTCTCTTCATTATTACACTTCATCTTGTGCGGTGTACTGTTTTACCAAGCGGCATCTTTGACAACATTTAGCTGTCTGTGGTGTGTGTTTAAGAGGGATAACAGCGGTGGATTCGTTATTCAGCCCTGCACCATCTGTGCCTCGCCCAAAAGCTTTTCGATGGGGCTGGCGTGATTGAGTGGCACCTGCTTGTCAGAGGGCTGCTGCGAAATACTGCTGCATTCAGAGACGGCGGCACTCCACCTGCATGCCAATCAGGCTGTCAGGCTAATCCCCTCCACCTACATGCACTACATACACGAGTGCTCCAGTGTTTCTCTCGCTGCGGATCCCCTGTAGGTAGGAACGCACATGCCTATCACAACATCCGTTTGTGCGCTGAAAACGGGCTCTAATTAAATTTTCTGTGTGTGTACTTTGTGCTAAGTACTGCGGTTATCAGTGTGTCTCGCCTAAACGCGGTGGGGAACCGACACCGACGCTGCTCGGCCTCAGTTTAGCACGGTTGCCAGTATTGATTTCCCCTCTCCTAAGGTGTTGGGTGTGTGTCTAGCTGCATCTTGTTTTTTTGTTTTGTACAGTAGCTGACAAACACTTGAGGTAATGTGTTCAGTGCGATTGATTTACATACAAGATGTGCAGAGGACCTTTGCCCGAGCTTATGATCATCTGTGGTACTGTGCAGGGTGTGTGTGTGTGTGTGTGTGTGTGTGTGGACTTGCTGAGGAAGCGAGTATGTGTGCATGTGTGTGATCATACAAGCATGCTCGCAGTCATTTGCATGACTCTTTTGTTTTGTGTGTGTGTGAAACAGGCTGCATCAGCAGAAGCTCCGCCGCGCGCACACAAAGCACAAGCCCATTCTCCTGAGCGTCTCCTGTGATCCCCCCCCGTCATGTCAAGACGGTAACAGGTGTCTCACCTAAGGCAAGAACACTGTATCACTGTCTTCCTCTTTATCTCTGTATTTATCTATTGCTGCAGCTCTCTGGGATGAGCTGGGAACACTGTTGTGAATTTGGTACCCGGGCCTCTGTCGTGCTCCTCCACTGTGCCAACCTCGTAGGTACCTCTGGCACGATAGTTTCCTCGAGGGATTATTCGCATGGTGCTGCCCGGGTTGGGCACTTCCCCAGCAACCCCATACAGGGCACGCTGGATGAACAGAAGGTCAGGACATGCCATAACACTGTGTAATGATTGGCTAGCAGCAGCGTCCAGGGCTGTGCCAGGTACCGGAGACCGTATCAGTTGACAATATGAGCCCAGAACCTGAATTAGGTGACTCACTAGGGTGTTTTCACTGATTTTTTTTTTATGAGATTTTATTCATCAAGGTATCAGATAGTGAGCCTGCACAGTGAAAATCTTAATTGCAAATTAGGTCTGATGTGTAATATCATCCGCCATGCGTAACGGTGGAGGTGAGATTTCACGACGGCTGCCAAACACATTGTGAAATGTGACATTAATTTGAGGACACAGACTCACAGACAAAGAAAACTGCGACAGACATGCATCTCTTCCAGCCTCTTTCTACATGGGGCATTAATGCATTAGTCATCACGTCGTGTTTCTACTCGTCCTTCTGCAGCTCCTCCACCCCCCTGCTCTCTGAAGCAGGTAGTCTGACTGTAAAACAAAAGAGCCCCCGCTCTCTCGATTAAACACTCTGTGATTCATTTTCATCTCAGTGCAGAGCTGGATGCGTCTTCTGTAGGTAGCTGACATCAGCGTGGC
Organism: Psettodes erumei; assembly: GCA_016785225.1. Classification (NCBI taxonomy): domain Eukaryota; kingdom Metazoa; phylum Chordata; class Actinopteri; order Pleuronectiformes; family Psettodidae; genus Psettodes; species Psettodes erumei. The sequence goes on from JAFBJZ010000383.1 coordinate 1,769,277, forward strand.
TCCTATAGCCTCATGATCATGCACTCAAAATGTGATTTAGGTGAGCAACACGGTCATGAATTAATGCCCTCATGAACAATGCACATTTTTGCAGTCTGTACCTTTGCATTAATTAGTAGTTCTTTCTTTCCTTGCATAAACAGAAACCACAGCACAGGCTGTGAGGTCATTCATCGTGGCCTTTTTAAACATTTCTCGTCCATAAAGTTCCCAACATACTCAACGTATCCGGACAACTCCATCCATTTATCCGGGTCTTGCTCAGGTCAGGGTTTTGATTTGGCAGCGGCAGGACAGTGCTGACATCCATTTGGACTGCAGTTTTTTTCACCAGCTTCTCATTTTTATACCTCAGCACTGTCTTCCATTTCCCTGTGCACACAATTTTCCTTCGGCTTGAGTGACATTGGGTAATCTAATATTGACAAATTGGTAATTAATTGCCGCTTCACTAGGAGAGTTAAAGCCCTGATAATCAAACAAAAGAGAGATATCACAGCTCTGCCCAAGATCAGTTAAAGCCCTGATTGGAGAAAGTTAATGATGCAGTCAGAGCTTTTAAAGCAGAGTAGATGGTGACATAATGATCCATAAATACTCAAATCAGTAGCCTCAAAAGGCTGCACTGTATTGTTAATTTACTTAATGTAAATCTAACGTTTAATATTTGCAATCTTTGCTCTCTGCTATAGTTGGAAGAAAGTCAACCACAGCATTTCTGGCAGTGTGTGTGTTGTATGAAACATGAATAAGAGTCAAAAGATGATCGAGATTCCAATTAGTCGATTAGTAACTCCACAGAAGTTTATTCACTAACTCTTTTGATAAATCCACAAATCCTTTTTTATAGCAAAATCTTCTGGTTCTGGCTTCTCCACTTGTGGTTTCATGATTAAAGGCTATATCTGTGGGCTTTTGACTTGCCGAGCACAGACATAAAAAGTTTGCATGGTATGCTGTTGCACCTGAACATGTTCCTGTATAATGTACCCAGTAACAGGGCATGTTTCCACTCATAGGGATTTGTTCATGGAGATTTCTGCATTTGTACTGTGCCACTTTACACAAATAAAATCAAGATCTGTGGAAACTGTGGGCCCGCCAACTCCAGCTTCTGTTCAGACGTGCAGCGGGCGTGTGTGTTGCTCGCCTGCAGTCAGAAACAGGATGCTTGCAGGGCATTAAGACTAATAATAGCCAAAGCATGGTGAAGGCAAACAGCACCTGGCAAATGTCACAGCCAAGTCAAGCGACAGAGGGGAGGGCTGTGTTTACATCAAATCAGATGTAATTGTGTGTGATTGAGGTACTGCAGACTAATTGTGTCTGCAGTCATGGGATCCATTCTGCGAAAACTCAAGTGGTACTCCAGAGAAGCATTTCAGCAAAGCACGATCGTTTTTAATTATTTTCTCGACCGCTTGTTTGTTCCTGGAATTACAACCCAACTGTCAAGAAGAGGAAGTAGATTTAAACCGTGTTCAGAAATCAAACTAATTACGTTTGGGATGGAGTTCACCAGGCAGGCGGGATTTTTTTTTTTTATTTTTTTGTCCCGCCCCCCATTTCTTTCGTGAAGCCGGTCAATAAACAATCTGCATAACTTCACCGCATCAATATTTAATGTGCCGGCTAAAGGTCTCCTCTCCTGCAGGTCACAGTCAGTTTGGGTTTGATGTTTACTACTTTGAAATTTGCCACAGATGCAAACAGTCCCAAGGGGTTTCACCGGTGTGTGCGTCTACCTCTTTGTGTGTATGCATAATGAGGAGTGTTTACGTGTGAAATATTTTTGATTGTAGTTCTGCAAGTCTTTGTGTGTTTGCGGCTGTTTCATCAGAGAGAGTGGGGGGGCCTCAAAGCCCGCGCAAGCCAGCAGAGACTATCTGCTCCCCCAAATTGCTTACAGCCGGTCTATCAGTGGGGAGGGGGAAAATATGGGGGTTGAATTTTTAACGACGAAAACAAATGAGCCAACACAGGCGCACAATTAGGGGGGAAGTCATGGCTATGTGTCGTCTTTAGATGAGCAACATGATGGCCTCTTTACCCCTAGCAGGGGCAAAGCCCTGCCCCAGGAGATGGCTCATTAGGGCTAAGGAGGGGAAGGAGGGGAGGGGCACCAGACAGTCAAAACAGTGGGCGTGGAGAGACTGGGGGTTGGGGGGGCGTCTCTGCCACTCGGGGAGAAGTGGGGGCTCGGCTCAGGTCCTTTCACAACAAGGGCTATTCTGATTGTGTGGAGGACATTAGCTCACCGCTGCTAAATCATGGTGTCGCACAAAGGACAGCTGCCATAAGGGCTGCATTAACTCTAGGGCCAAAACACCGCCTCATCAATCCAGCTGCTTTGTAGTGTGGTGATGCGAGTCTCGCATCCGACAAATGCCCTGCCATGTCATGCACTTTGTACCGGCACTGACTACATTAATAACTTAACTTAATTTCCTGACCACAGCTGCTCCGTCGTCTAAAGAAAAGTTAGTTTGGGAGGAGCAATGATCCCCCTAAGAAGGATGGGTTATATGAATGACATAAAAGTGACTGTAATATCTTTGTCAGTCTGACAGTAATGAAACAACGTGCTAATTATGCTTAATGAATTAATGAGGAATTGTTGTTTACAGAGTGGGTCTCACTCATTGATATAATCATTAGATGATGCATCTCATTTATCATCGTCTGTTTGTTGTCGCAAATCTTGCATCTGCGGCTGCGGTTGCGTTTGAACTCAGTTAAACGGGCTTCGGTGCCACAACGCACACTCGGAGGAGTTGAGCAGAGAACAAAGAGAGATAAGCAGCATAAACAGCAATCGCGCATAGACGCTTCATGCGATTGGTGAGTGTTACTGTAAGGATAAACTGAACGTGATCTCCATCACAAAGGCCTTTGTTCGGTGGGCGCAGCAGCCTCGGGTCCCGCTGTGGGACTGAGCGTGTGGCGTACTCCTGGGTCTTTTAAAAGCTGGAAGAGTGCCACCAGATGGTTAAGAGAAGAAGTGAAGGTGTTCATCTTTCTTGCATCCTCGTCGGCGAATCGGTACAGTACGCCTGTCTCATTAACACCCCAACACTTTATTCAAGCAAGGAAGAAAAACAAAAAGTACTGTTAAAGGACTTTGTGTTACTGCTGACAGACTTCTTTTAGTTTCAGGTTCCCCCCGACAATACAATTTGGTAAACAAAGATCGTTTTAAGAAATTCATTTGTAGTACAACTTGTGGCTGTTGTTGTCATACAGTGGCGTAGCCAGAGATTTCCCCCTGGAAAACAAGTCTCTGATTTCCTGACGCTACAGTAATGACTTGTCAAACTTCTCTCTTTGAAAATGACCGCCATGTTTTGCTTCTCTGCTGATCAAAGGAACCAAACCCAGACTGATTTGTTTTCTGTCTCTCCCCCTGTTGAATTAGCCTGCGCTGCTGTCTTGGGTGAAATTTGCATACTGGCATACAGTGTATTAGCTTTGGAACAAACCGGGCTTCGCACAAACAAGCGCGTACAGCTTTATTTAAGCAGCTAATTGAGAATCAAGTAAGCATCTCTAATCTGTTTAACAAAAAATTGCATTTTCTCAGCTAATTAATATTCTCAGTTTAGCCGCGTAAAAATCCAAACAAGAGAATCCACTGGTGACTTTAGTGTGAAGTGAGACTGGCAGGAGTTTAGCACTCTCATAATCACACTCACCCAGAGCCATTTTCTCAGCAGTTAATGAGAGAAGACGTTTTTTTGAGGCTTTTTGTTTTTTGGCTCAGGGTTTTTCCACCGGTCACTGCCAGCTGCACTGGGCGTCCCTGCAACAATAACTCGCTATGAAACGTCTTTGTCACATTTATATGTACCCATCACTTTTTTTAAATGAAAAATGATCTCAACCTGTTTCAAACTGATGGGTGCATGACTCTAACTCTTCTCTGCTGTTTTTGTTTTGTTTTGTTTTGTGGCGCACTATCAAGGACTGCAGAGCGAGTTTGCCTGACGCTCAGTTTCTGACCTTGGACAGAACGGCCATCGCCTCGTATCAATCACCAGCTCAGCCAAGAACAGTTGAAAACGATGCCGCTAACAACATTATCACAGCACTTGTTCGCATCTCATTGATTTGACAAAAGCCATCACTCAGCAGTGTCAGTCACATGGGTCAGCGCTCTGTTGTAGGAGGGGTGGGTGAGCCCCGTCAGATACCACAGAGCCGTCGGTGGCAGGATTTAAAACGTACTATTCCAACGTGCCCTTGTAAATTAGGTCCAAAATTTAATGGACAGAAACATGGTCAGAGACACTTATATAATAATGTAATATAGTGCAAATTATGGGCGGAGTGCTGACTCAAACCCTTCAGACACTGTCTGCACACCATCTTCACAGAGGTAGAAATTATTGCACGGTTTGCATTATATTGTATTATATAAGTTGTCCCTGTCTTCCTTCCTTGATTGTGTATCAATATAAATGTTAATAATGTGACTTTAGCAGACATCATGATACATCTGTTGTTCATATGAAAGACATGACTATTAGATGATTAAAGGTGAGCTCCAGCTATGTAGTTTTTTTACTTGTGTGCAAATGAATGTAGAAGAAGATGAGTCCTGTGGAGCTCCAGGAGCGATGGATCCTGCCTTTGCTCTCACACGACCAGATTCCTTCCCTTCCTGTGTGCTGAGTCTTTTATCAGCCACACATTCATTAACAACACACCTTTTCTGAGCAGGATTTGCATATGAAGCGTTCACAATGGAAAGGTCACAAAATATTGTCAAGAGGTGAAATCTCTCTTCTTTCCTCTTTATATGACGACCTGTCAAAAATGTTTTGATTAATTATTGATCACAGTCGAACCCTGACCCCCCCCCTTGCCATGCCTCTGACACAAAGGCCACAAAGTGCTCTGTTTTCCAGGGGACAGTGGCACGCACCCTGTCCCCTGTGGATACTGATGTCACACTATTCATCATCTCCTATTGAGAGGTGACGAGGGAATGGATTCACCGACGAGGGTCTCCAGCGGTCGCTCCCCAGACGGCCTTTCCGCTCCCAGGGGAGGTTTCAATTAAACAGCCTGAAATGTTTGGGACATTTTAATCCCCCTTCCACCGCGTTTATCTGTGCACCCACGCCTCCGCAGCCCACAGAGTGGAAGAGTGCATCCGTGGATAAAACCTTTCCTCAGCTCACTTTTTGTGTGCTTGTCTTCTGTATGGAGATTAGAGGCGCAGTGTGCATGTATGGCTGTGTGCCTGCTATTGTTTGGTTAGGGATTGTACGAAAATGTTTGGGCCTTTTGAAGGACAATCCATATTTACATTACACTTTAAAAAAAAAAGAGCGACGTCCCACCCACCGTTATTAACTAAACCCTCTATTTGACGGGGACAAAAACTGCAACATCTTCTCCACATGTCAAAATAAACAGTAGATTTCATCCAAATGTTGCATCAACATGTACAGTAACTCGTTTTGAGAGAATCTGTGAAAGGAGAATGCAAATTAAGGTGTGTTTCCATCTACCGCTGCTCCCGCTCAAACAGATTTTGCACAATCCCTCAACGTAAAGCTTCAGCAGAGTGAAACGGAAGAAGCTTGTTTCTGTGCAACATTGTTAATGAGGTTGTGAATGTAGCTGGATAAAGTTGTCATCCAGTTCTCCTGAACTGTCCTCACCAGCGGGACCCACTGTCATGGAGCTGCTTAATTTTAACACGCCTGTGGAAAAGAGTTCATGAAGTCGATGTTCTGCACTTCTTCACTCGACTGCACTGGCAAAAAACTTTCTGAGCACGCTCCTTTAGGACATCACTTTGAGCACTAATAAGATTTCTGTCACATCAGCTCGTTCTCAGGGTCATTAGATATTCACGTAAAGATTGACGTGCTCGACAGCGAGAGGACATTGATACGATGACCTTTTCACAATCAAACTGAGACGGCCCGCCATAATACTCCTTTTTAAAACAGGCGCTTGGCTCGGCCACGGATCCTGTAAAATTGACTTTGCGGTTTCACAGCGTGCGCTTCGCTCTGCATAAGCAGTCGGTGACAATCTTTGGCTGGCGATTTGCTGAGAAACAGCTTGTTAATGGTCAATTGATTAGGGCTTAATGGGAGTATTGATTGAGGTGATGTAGACTGTAACTTTTTCATCCAGTGTTGGGAAGTCAAACAGAATGGCTGGCCCGTCTGTGCGGGTCATATGTTAAATGTTCATCATTAATGTTCAGCTTTTAGCTCCTCACTCCACTGCCAACCCAAGCATAGGGAGATTAGGGCCGAAGACAATTAACCTGAACAATTTTGCCTGTAATCAGTTAGTTACACCCTGATCACCACGGTTTTTGCGCAATGCTCATCAGACACTATCTGTATTCTGGCTCTGTCCCGCCATTCTGGAAAAGTTTAATCATTTTTGATGGAAGTGTTGGTTTGTTCCGTTCCCAGTTTAATCAGAGAGATGCATGCATTTCCTCGGGGCTTTTTAGTATGCATGTCTGCGTAAATCAATACTTAATGTATCTGTTGTGTTCATTTGCACTTTCTAATTCAGTCTAACGCGTGCTTCATTAATGAGAGCTACCTGGCTTTAGTTTCCACAGAAACGTGAACAGCTGCAGCATTAAGTGATTCCATTTATTCAGATCACAGACGCCAAAGAAACATACATAAACATTTACTGTAGATCATTTTGCGGTACAAATATTTCAGTTTTATCATTTCCGGCGGTCTCGTTCTGTCTCTGCCTACGTAAATGTGTACAGATTTGTCCATCAGTCAGATGGAGAACCATCTCAACACAATCAACGTGTCTCCGGTAAAGGATGAGGGTGCCCGGGAGCCACAGAGATTCATCACTCATCAGACACTGTTAGGGAAATTTAGGAGCTTAATTTTGTCGTTCCAGACCGTTGATATAGCCAGCGATTCAACATTGTTATACGAGAGACTGATGTCTCCTCCATAACTGATGAGCGGACGAGCAGCAATTCCTCAAGGAGAGGGATGGTCTCTCTTGCTGGAGTTAATGATGTCATGCTGGTGGTTGATCACTCTCCCTGCTTATATTTTCAATGCAAAATGGGTTCGGACAGTACGTAGTGAAAGTAGTACAAAACCAATTTATTGACTCATTGATTTACAGACTTCGCTACTCGATTAATCGTCGTCGTCTATCAAGCAGGAATTACAAGTGTTTGGTCGCTGAAGCTGCTCATATGTGAGAATTTGCTGCTTTGCTGAATATTATTGTTAACTGAATATCTTTGCATCTTGGACTCTTGCCTTGACAAAACAATTATTCAAAAAGAGTTTTCAGAGGAGAGGTTTCACCAAAGTGTGATGAAGGTGCCCTTTGGTTGGGAACACAAAAAGTTTGGGAGAAGAAAGATCCAAGGTTCTCTGCTGACAAAAAGTTAAAAAGCCTTTATTCAGATGCCCACTTTTCATTTCGTCAGGGTGACAAAGACTGTGCCTCTACGCGTGGGTTGCTACTCATTCTTAATTCATTGTTTGTGTTTTTTAGAGTTGCACTCTGAAATAGCCGTTTGAATAAAGGCTTTTTAACTCTTTGTCCAAAGATCTTTGTTCTCTTTTAGATTCGAAGACAGACACAATTTTTCACTGCATCTTGAATATCTACAGTGCGAGTTTTATGTACGGGTCACCTTGTAATGGAGGCATACGATACCACTTTGCCTCAGTCCACCTTGAACATCATAGCTGTGCAATGCTCCCGCTCGCCCGAACAAAGGTCCGATTGGACAATGTGGCTGAAGTCTATTGGCTGGGGGAAATAAGAAAGTTCTGCCTCACAAATCCATTTTGACATTGCCAGGGGCTTAAGATATGAACGCGGTTGATCTTCATATTGCTGTCCTACTTGTACCTGGATCTCCATTTTAATAGGCTAATTAGTGGACAGCTGGTCCGGCCGCCTGCCCGTGCCCCAGTCAGAGGCCTTCCTCGGTTCTGAATGGACTGCAGACAGCTGGTTGTGTGCCGTGCTTTCCAGAGATGTCGGAGGAATCCTTTTCTAATCCTCCGCTCCCCTGCTGGGATCGCGTTGTTGGAGAGGCATCACACAGAACATATGACACGGCTGATAACAGGGACTCCATATGACTCAGTCAAATTAAAAAAGGATCACTTTGGGTTATTAGCCGACTGTTTGTCTGGATATTATCACTCTCAGTGCGACGCTTATTCAAAGATCATTTGGTGACGTAAATGCGCTTTGTTGTCACCGGAGGGTTTTTTTTTTCTTTCCAGCAGCACATCATGAAGTGGAGAGGATAGACGGTACTTGGATTTAATAATTTATATTCCTCGTCCCAGTCTGAGTGAAGTGTGTGTCGTTCAGGGGTGTGAATTGAGTCAGATCTCGAGGGGATTTCAGTTGGATTTCTGCTGCCAGACCAGAAGAAAGCGAAGGCTTTCCACATGAATTGTCACGAAGCTGCTTCAAACGCCACCGCGGGTTGACGATTTTTCCAGTTTTCATGACATGCTATTCTATGACCTTTTTGGCATTTCTAACAGCTATTATGCTATGGAGTGTTCATAAAACACTGTTCTTTGACGTTCTGATGCATTTTTTGGCTGTTTTAGGCATTTTTAATTTTTTTCCATTTTTTGATTTTTTCGCCTTGACGATTTTTCCAGTTTTCATGACATGCTATTCTGCTAATTCATCTTCTGCTTCCACTGATCTGTGCCCTGCGATACTACTGTGTTGCAGTCACGTGAAGGTGTCTGCCATTTTTATCGTAGATAATCACGTCTGAAAGAAATTGGCCACGGGTGACCTTTTTTTGTTTTATTGAAATTGGTTAGGTTATATTAGCAGTGGGATCAGATAAGTTGTACAGTTAAAAAAAAAAACTGTCAGGGAGCACAGTGCTAATTGCTTCGTGGTTAGATAAGCATCTTGGAGAAGCAGACATGAATTATGAGCACACCCGGGTTTTATTACCTACACACTGCAACACATGGTGGTCGAACTTGAGAAATAACAGTTTTCTTTTGTTTTTGTTTTTTTTGTTTTGTTTTTAATTTTGGCTAAACATACCATGCTCCTGCATACAGAAACACACACACACACACACACACACACACACCATGTGGGTGGCAGAATATGACTTTCACCTGGCGAGCGGCAGCAGCAGCATCAATCTCTCTGGAAAAAGAAGACGAGAGCCACTGAGATGAGACCGATGAGTTTAATTCACCGGTGGGCTGGTGGAAAAGGATATAACATGCTTAATATTCCCAATAATAAGAAAAATGCTATAAGCCTTTTATTCTGAAGAGCCTGGGGGGGGGGCAGAGGAAGCAGCTCACTCTATAAGTCATGCATGATACAAGAAAAAGAGTACATAAATGTCAGGTATAGAATAATACAGTTATAAAAGACCCCATGGATTAATTTCACCTTTGAAAAAGCCATGTCTGGTTTAAATTAAAATGTAGCATTTGAATATCTATTTTTAATGTATATCTGTTTGTTTTAAAGTCCGTATTGAAACAAGAGGAAAGCCCTCTGTTGCTTGTGCGTCATAAAGATGTGTACATATACATATCAGGAGAATAAAAACGGCCTGTGTGCTCACAGCGGGGCTCAGCAGAGTCTGATTGATTTGGCTGTAACAGTGACAACAAGCCTCCCCTGTGTTTCACCACGCATAATTCTTTGATTAATGCCGTGCATCCTAAAAATCCCACCACGGCAACACAAAATCGAATGAAATCACCTGGATACAATGTGTAATTGATTGGAAATGTCAAAGAAGAGGGGCAGTATCATTAATAACTTGAAGGATTTCTCCCAAAAAATGTGGATTAAGTGATTCCTTTTATATTGCATTTTATTTGGCCCATAATGCATTTCATCAGGCTGCTTGGTGGCATCAGGATGTCGCACGTGACGTGTCGGCGCCGGCTCTCATCTTTCTTCTTTTAGTCTCTATTTCACCTTGACAGATGCCCGTGTCACCGCTCCCTGCAGGCCACATTCGGATGTCTGTTTCATTGTTGTTGGTTGTTGTGTACCAAGTCAGAGGCCACAGATCACTAAAGCATTAAATGGAAGCACTGTACTCCGCTATCCACTTCACAGTGTATGACTTTGTTTTAAATCAATACTGTAAATTATTGAAGGTGTAGGATGAGGGGCGGGGGTGTGTGTGCCAAATGATATTCATTGAAAGGAATCATGTTCCCCTGAGCTGTCAATAAAGCAGCGCGTGTTCTCTCACTCCACCTCTCAGCGAGCCGGTTGCAGATAGGAAATTCCTACTTTGTCAGATTGTATATTTCATGAATACCAATTGCGGACTTTCATAATTCCTCTCGTGCACAAGTGTACTGCCGCAGTGATTTATCTTCTTAAATTGCCCTCTTCCTATCTATGCGTATGATAAGCTGACAATGCGCCGTAACACATAATACGCCAGGGACCTAAAGGTGTGTCTGTTTGTCCAGACACACCTTTAGGTTCCTGGTTGTTGTTGTTTTTTTTTTTTTTAATAAGTAAGTGCAGTGTAGAGTGGGTGGGTAAGGAGAGAGAATGTCATGCTGCTATTCAGTAGTGCCTTTTCTGTGGATAGGAGGGATATTCAAACAAGAATAACAGCATCGACAAAATGACCAATATGTGATGACAGTGACAAACATGTACAGTACCTTAACCTCTATGGAATCAATGCAAACCTGAGTGACCCTCATTAGCAGTGTGTAGCACTTCACATTCACTTTTAGTGGTAGTAAACAGATAGATACTTTATTTATCCCATCAGGTGAATTATTCCGTTACTGCAGCGTGAGCAGCATCAAAGAGATGCCAGTTAAATGCTACTTTAAATGAATATTCTCTCAATGTATGATAGAAATAAATATGATTTGTGATGCAAATTTCTCGTGACCATGGCTTATGGTGTTAGTTGACTACAACCCCTCCTCCCTGTCATCCAGTCGCACAAACTTCTTTTTTCCTCGCCTGCCATGCGTCAGAGCTTCCACCGCGAAATCCGGGATAATGTGTGCAAATGTGGTCTCATTAGCATCCGTCATGTCAGAGGCAGAGCGTGTTGCCTCCTTCTGAGCAGGTTTAGGTTTGATGAGCATCCTCTCGAGCTCTACTGACCCACCGTTTTCTTTTTCTTTTTTTTCCTTTAGCAAAATATGCAAGGTAAACAAGTGCAATACATTCTAGGCTGTGAAGGTCCAATGGTTCCTTCACTCATGTGTGACAGCCATTATTATTCTAGCTGTCAGCATTACACACACAGGTGAGCAGTGATCTATTAGTATCATAATAGAGCCATCAATATCCACATCCTTGGCCTCATCCAGTCCGTCCACCTTGTTCCCTGGCTCGTGTGTGTTCTGGGGGGGGCGGGGGTTATGAATAAATCGGCAGAGTGTGCAATCTTTGAGCGTTTTCCACTGGAAGTGGGCGTGAACGCATCAGAGCCTCCGTGCTTCCCCCGTCCCAACCAGCTCCATCTCGTCTTTATCAGAACATCATCATCGCCCCGCACTATTGTGGCCATCAATAGGGACTTGCCTCACATTATTTAGTCTGAAGCATTTTTCTCAGTCTTGTGCACTCACATGTGTGAGATCATTTTTGCCTGTTGGTTTTTACGATTTTATTGTGCTCTTTTATTCTTGGTTTGGTTTACAATTAAAGGAAAAAATTAATGAGATTTTTTTTTTAGGAGACGTAGCTGAATGTTTTTGTCTTAATGAAAAGAAAATTCAAAGTTAATGTGGTTTAAAAATGAAACTCTGGGAATGGCTCCGTCTTCATGCACCATTGCTTCAGGCAATGCAACAGCCACAGATCTGTGTGCTAATAGCAGGAACGGGCAATCATCTCTCCTTTTTCATTTTCTTTTCTGAAATCCTCATTCTCCTTGTAGCTGAATTTCATTGTGTAATCATCATCCCCTGCAGCGAGCTCGGCCATCAAGAGCCCACTTGCCACATGGTATTATACACATTATTTACTCTCAAGCATTTTTCTTTTTGCACTCATGCCTCCAATCTCGCTCCCTTTCTTCACTCTTTGTCCACTTACATGTGCAGGAGGAGATTATTCCTCGGCTTTTCTCTTCTGCCATCTTGAGTAAATCCCTGCTGACAGTTTCATGGCCCTGAGACATGTGGGTATAGAGTCAATAGAGAGAGGGCTGATGTCTATACCCAGCTGACCGACAGATGAGCAATGGAGAAGGGTTGAAAGGAATGGCAGACGTCTGAAATGTATGAGGTGTGTCATTCTCTCCTACCGGCCTGCAGCCAAGTCCATTTCACAGCAGAGCAAAGACAGGAGGGCAGAGAATGAGGAAGAGAAAGGGTTGTTCCACCTGCTTCTGAGAAATGGTCACTTTTATCATAGGAATAATTTGACATTGTGGGAAGTGCTGTTACAATTTGGTTTCTTGCATGGGAGTTCAATGAGAAGGTTCATATTATTCACATTTATATAAACAAAAAGTATCTTAGCTGTGCAAAAGGACTGGAAAGGGGGGGGGCACCTTGGCTTTGCCCAAAGGTATAGGCCAAGAACTAGTCTAGCAAAAAGCATTCCTGAAACACTAAAAGTTAATGAGCTTGAAGATGACAGGGAGCTTTTGGAGGTGCTGGCAGACTGATTTTGGGACCTTATTTAGAGCCCGGCTAGCTGTTTCAGGTCTTTATGCAAGATAAGCTCATTGGCTGTGAATGGATTGCTCCAAACATAAGATGGGTATCAGTCCTCTCATCTGGGTCTCAGCAAAACACCAAAGAAGTGCATTTCCCAAAATATCCAAACATTTTTTTGAAAGCATTACGTTTGCTAATGAGGAAGGCTTAACAAAGAATCACTCCAGTACTGACTTGCACTCTATTAATTCCATAAAATGCAGACACAAACTATCAATGAATAACATTATCTGAATGTGCTTTGTGGCACATCGGGGTCTTAAAAGGGATTTGCATGGCTAAAGATTCTCCCTCAGCATCCTGCTTTGGCTCAACACACGCTGGGCGACAGCTTTGGGCTAACACAACACACAACGCCTGATCGCACGTGCGTCATCGTCACGCACATTATCACAAGGTAAGGAGTACGTAATCCACCAAATCATGACAACGGCTGTGCTTTGATGACGCCAGTCAAACATTTGGAGTTCACCCAATTCTGTGATTCATATTTCATCCACGGTGAAGCCGTGCGGTTACGTCTGCCGCACGTGTGCTCATGTTTGTGTGAGTCTGCAGCAGTAAAGACTGAAAAAAATCATTATGCTATGCGTTGTTTGTTTTTGCTTTTGAGCGAGTTGATCTACAGTAAATCTGTAAGTAATTTAAAAGCATGTCCTCTTCAGCGAGCACAACAGGAGGCCCATACTTTTTGCATTAAGAATTTCTTTTGAAGTTTATGAGCTTTTTAACTGGCTTTATTGCTTTGATCCCTTATGGGACAAAGTACTGTAAGCTTTATTGCAAGGGCAAACTACCATAGCTGCTTTCCCTAGCTATTGTCGATGTAATTATATTTTTTTTCTCTTCTTATTTAACAGCAGAAGTCTACCTACATTTCTCTTACCCTGTTTTGCAGCAGTCTTGAAACAATGTCAAGGCAAGTCAGCCGCTTTGTTTTGCTCGTGTATTTGTTTCCTCACTGTTGTGATATGACGTTAATGTGGCATTGCTGTGGAATCAGATCCAGCCAGAGCTCCAGTATCGGTCTGTTGAAACAGAGCTACGATCGTGCTCCACTTTTCACCTTCATGTCTGTCGCTCAAGTGTTACACATATAATTAGAATCCACGTTAGACAGAGCATGGTGATTTATCATGAACCTGTGCTACTTTTGTTTTTCAGTCCTCTATCATTCTGATAATTTACTACCCTAATCAATTAAAGGTTTAAGGGCTCATTCAACAGGGAAAATCCTGGGAGGACTCCGGGGCATTCAGTTTCATATCTTCACATTTCACATATATGGATCTTTAATTGTTTGAGTACATAATTACAGCATTCAAAGATTAGCATCAACAGTTGGCGCGTGTTCAGATGTGTCGCAATGCGACTTCGCTGCTGTTGTTCTTTGGTCTTAATGTCAAACAGGACGTTCGTAGCCCCTTCTCAGACCCCCTGCTGATTTCACGCAGTAAAGCCATCAGATTCAATTTGGTTTTGTAAACGATGCACTGGTACCGTGGCTCCCATTCAAGGCAGGCTGGATTTTAATTACCGTTAATTACAATTTGCATAAAGCTTTTTAGCAAATGGCTCCTGAAGCGCCTGTAATAATTATACATGTAAATGAATGGTAAGCTGATAAAAGGCTTGTGAGTGTGTGAGCGCTGAAAAAAGGGGGCTGCTTTTAAAAAGCCATCTGATAAGTGAAAGTCAAATGGGAAAGAGCGAAATGAATGTGCCGCTGTTCGGGAATGTGTCACAACAATAAAAGAATGTCTGTTTGCTCAGATGTTTCCAAAGAGAAGTGAGTTACCTTCAGTTTTTTTTCTCTTCACCTCAAATAAGAAATGCTGCTAACCATCTGCGTTAGACATCTGGAATACCACATAAAACTGCTGTTGCACCGCTCTAGTAAATTTTCATTTTTTTGACACTTAAACTCTAATTAATCAATCTATAGTCATTGACTCGGTATGAGTCAATACATTACAGAGCTCCTGGATCACGTCTAAACTTTCTGCATTTATCCACAGCCAAACCTTCATCTCGTCTGTCACATTGTGTGGAGACACTCTCTCCTCTTCTATTCATCACGACCTCCTTTGGCAAATAGCACCATTAGGCTCCATGTTGTAAACTGGAAACAAACCAGAGTTGCCTCCGTCACTAGCCAATCAGCGTTGCTAATAGGAGTTAGCCTTCACGCGATGTTTTCATCAGCCATGTGTCTATGCCAAACGCCGTAGTTAAAAGGTGACACTAAATAAATTGGGCTCAACAGAGATAACCATGGCTGAAAACTCAAATCACATTTGATGGCAGTCATTAGCTTGGCTCGTCGGCCAAATACATCATGCTGTCACAATTTTGGCCCACGGAACCTATTAAATGTCATTAGTGAGGAGCGTTTGAAGGCAGCAAATTAGACATGTCCTGCACAGGTTCCTGCATTCGTAATTTCCAAATGTTTGCTGAAGAACTATGAGCGCTCCATATCTTTAGCTTTTGGCATCAATCAGTTTAAGTTCCGCCTGGTGTGTTTAAGAGCAGCAAGTGTACTAAAAATCTCATTAGTTGCTCAGTTATTTTGAAACAGAAGAGAAGAGAGGATCACTGTCGTCCTCTAAATAAAGCGCTAACAGGTTACCCCCCGGTGCATCACCAAAGACCTGACATTTAAAATGCATCTCAATTTCTGAATCTTAACAGCCATAACTGACGTTCATGTGAACCTGGGAGATTCCTCGAGGTCATCCACTCGTTTAAACCCAGTACATCTGTGCTTCATGCTCTCTGACAGGGCTGATGAGCAGGACAGCTCTGAGAGGGATGACCCTCCGTAGTCACCCCCCGTGACCCTCTTCGGCCCGCCCTCTTGTCCCGTGTCACCGTTTGTGATGCCATGGTGACAGCCACGGTCAGGGGAGGAGCCTGCGACCTTTGCTTAACTAATGGCTCCTTCATCATCCCCCATGCCACAAGCATGAGCCCTGTGTTTATTGCTCTTTATTTTAAATTAAATCCACAGCAGTGCCCATCCATCATGGTCGCCCATGACCTTTACTGGAGGTGATGACTTGGCCCCGGAGAAGGCAGCGTGCAGGTCTAAAGCAGCTCGCCAGTTTCTTTTAAATGTACTACAAATCAATCGAGAATGTACAGTTACCTTTGCAGAAAGTGAGTAATTGTGGCCATGGACAAATTAATTGCTCCTAAAATGGGCATCCATATTATTATCTTAATTACAGAATTATTATTAATTTCATTCGGCAGTTGCAATGTATAATCTGTAGCTAAATACTGATTGATTTACAGTGGCTTATCAGGTCACACTTTGTCGCCTGCCAATAAAGTTGATTCAAATCAGAACCAAGTATGCATTACATTCTATTATTTGTAATTTTTGTGGATTAAAATCAAGTGTAAGTTATAAGTATAAATAGGTAAGTATAAGTATCATACCCTGTGGCTAAAAAATTCAACTTAAAATAGTAAAAAGTAAAATATGCCACTTTTACTGCAGCAACATTAGGAAAATGATGCTATTAAGTGGGATTTGTTATAACTGTTGCTGATAAGAGCAGACCCCACCCAGCAGATGCAGTATGCTTGAAATGAACATTTCACCTCGACTGCTGTTTTTGCTGGCGAGTGACGTCCAGACTGCAGATCCCTGCTGAATAAGAGAGTGCCCCAGCACTCTGTGTAGGTTTATTCAGCCCAATTCCCCTGGTGATAAAACATCAGCTACACAGGAAGAGTTCCCCAGTGCCTGATGGGATCTGCCCTCCAGGCTTTCTGAGGAAAACTGAGGACAGACTGCTTCCTTACTCCTCTTGCTGATCTTCCATTTTATAAGACCACAGTCATTTTCTGCTATCCATCTGCACCTTCAATAGTTTGTCATGTTGCATGTCGCGATCTGGAGATCAGCTCGGGAAAGTGAGTTTCCTCTGTGTCTGACAGTGATGTAATTGGCTGTAATTGTGAGTGGGTGTTTTATTTGTAGAGAACATCTAACAGGCCTTACATGATGTTTCTGACTCTGCTTTTCATCAGTTTTTAAAAAGGATCACTTTTTGTGTCTTTGGATAAACATACATTTCACTTTTTGCAAATTGCTAAAATTGGAATCTCGAGGCATGTTTTCAACTGGATGTTTTTTTTTTTTTATTTTCCAGCCAATATGCATGCACATTGTAAAAGCTTAGCGTTCTTTGAGGCAGAGTGCTTTTAGCACACTTAGTCTTTCAGTAAAATTAATCCTATTTTGACAAATTGCATTATACATTTTGAGTGGTTTAATGTTAGATTAGAGCTTGCAATTATACCTGTGTGGTGCAGAGGTGTCATCTATAAAGCCCACTTTACAGTGCTTTTGGGTGTAGTGAGATGTTGACATCTCTCTAGATACAGTATGTACAATGCAAAGCAAAAATAATGATTGACAGAACGCCATGCATTTAACCCACTCACAAGCATGGTTGTGGAGAAACCTGTGTCTTGAGTAAAATCCCCTCAGGCTGGAGTGAATGCTGCTGCTGTGCTCGCTGCCCAGTGCTTTGAAACCGCAATGTAACACAAATGGGAACTGCCTGCTTTGCATTCAGATGAACTAGCAGCATGGAGTTAAAATGAACGTCTCTGTAGTGCAAAAGCAACTGGAACAAGTGAGGAGTTTAAGAGTGTCAGCCGACGTGGGGAACAGTATGTGTGTTATGGGTGTTCGTTCGACCATGACTTTTGATGAATGAGTTGAGCCTCCTCTGTCAGTCACATTTTAAACAACCAGCAGAATGATGAGCAAACAAATCGATGGCCCATTATCTGCACGTCAGGGGCTGAAATTATCACAATCGGTCCAGTCCGAACGTAAACCGCAGCACGACCACAAAGTCCTCAGAAGTTTTTAGGTATATTAATGTATATATCAGTAAAATGACATGAGAAATGAACACAAACACGCACACAATTTTTGTTGGTTTAATGTGAGACGCTTTTCACTCTGTTTCCAATCCGACACCACAACAGATCTCAAATGTCCAAAGCTTCAATTCCTCAATGACAATGTGTCAACAAAAAGTGAACATTATATGCTGTAAACATGTTATTGCATTAAATTGCTCAGGTACAGCTAATATAATAATAACTGTAAGTGTAGTTTTAGTTGACTGGAGATGTAATTTGCCGTTCAAAACAATCCTCACTATATGAGGTATCGTGTCTGTAAAACCCACTGGGAGTTGACTCTTGTTTTTGTCGTACTGTCGCTATGTTTGTACGAGTTTTTTGATCATTTCCTTTTATTTCATTGTCAGTATTCTGTTGTCTTCCCTCTGCATGACGCAGTGCTCTACAAAGGTCCTTGTAACAGGGTTTTTAAATAGCCCCGCTAAAGGCTAAATATTCACTAGATGTCTTTCATTGCCTTATGCGCCTTTTACTACTAATTTGCTATTCATTTTAAGAGCATGTCCGAAATTGCTTTATGTTTACAAGCCCATAGGTCGGTGGCTCCAAGGTCAGCTTTATTGTTGAAAATTGAAACTAATGAATATGCGAAATGGAGTAAAAGGCTTCTGCACTATATGTCCTTTTATGAGCTCCAGCCATCCCAGAGTTAATGAGGGGGAATACAAGGCTTTAATTCATTATTTAAAGTGGACAGATATCTGCTTCGTTCAGCTCATGGACAGCAAAGTACTTTTTGACATTTTTTTTTCCTGTTGCGAGTGCATATAAACACCACTCCGCTGACTTTGGCTTTATATCGACAGTTTTTATTATTTTTAATTATCCCCGACTTGGAATAAATGGTTTTCTTAGTACAGTGTACAGTGTTGAGGGAATACTTCGTTGTCATACAAAGATACAGTGTGATAAAAGGCTTTGGTTGGAATCCCCTTTACATAAATTGACTTGAAAAGGTCACACTGATTGTCGGTTAGTGGTGGATACTTGATTCTGTGGCTTGTCTTTATTTTAAATATGGTAAAAGATGCTGTTGATGGAGAACAACCTCAAATTCAGCGGATATGAATATGATTCTCCAAGTGTCTGTCTTCATTGTTAATGCATTGACAAAGAGACATCATAGCAGCTCCGATAAGCCCGACACCTGCCACAAAGACCCCCAAAGCCTAGAGATGGGGCTGTCGCCCTCTCCTTTGGCGTAATCTCCCCCACCGCGGAGCTGGCGTGTCTGCGTGGATGAAATGGAGCGATAGCTGTCTGCTCTTATCTGACAGGATTTGGTCCGCTGGGAGAGATTTGGCTGCATCGGGAAATGAAGGTAGCGCGGTGGAGCTGACCATAACTCCTCGTACGGCGTACTCTGGTGACTCCCATGGCTCAGGCAGCACCGTGCAATCCCAGGCACACAAACAATGTACACAATAACAAAGACGGTCCGATTGGACCGTAAAGCCGTGTATGTTCTTTGTCCTCTGAGCCGTATCTCGCTCCTCTATCAGCACTTTGCTCTGTCTTACCATAATGGACTCGCCTGGGATTTAAACGTCAGGTCAGCACCCTGTTCCCAGACTCATCAGGACACAGGATATTGAAGCAGATAAATGAAAAACAGCTGAAGGATAGAGAGATGTGTAAGCTTGACACTGTGTGCAGAGAAACGAGGTCCAGGCACACAAATGCAATATTCCAGTCGGACACACAGAGATATGTTGCCCTTTGACTGATTTGGATGCTCAGGATTATTATTACCCATTCCTTGTAGCTCAGTGATGCTCCTGACAAAGGAAGGTGGGTTGGCACGGGGTGGGGAGGGGTGGGGGTTGGCGGGGGCAAGGGGGCTGAATAATTTGTACGCTGTGTGTGTCTTCAGGAGAAACATGAGAAACGCTCACACATATCTGATCTGGCTCAAGGCCAGGACCTTAACAAGCCTTAGGACAGAGGGACTGAAAGAAAAGGAGAGACTAAAAGGTCTGAGTGTTTTCTCCCTGGATCACCCTCTCCTCTGTAATGACAGCTCTCTCTCTGTGGACTCCTCCCGTTACCCTGGATGACCTGTTGCTGCTGTTGGAAGGTGGAGGGGATGCATACCGTGCAACACAACCTCCGGTCTGATATCTCCACTGTACCAACAAATTATTCAGAGCCCACCTTTCGTTTAACCTTGTCCCTGACTCTGTAATGAAATACCTTTTGAGCGTCATCTTGCGACCTCCTCCTCGTTCCTCCCGGTCTGCGCGGCCGACCGAACCTACGGAGGCGGGAGATAATGGAGTGTTTTATTCTATGGTTCACACTGCTGAAGTTCCCCTGCAGAGTCTTTAAAGCCATGGTAGCGTTCTGCAGCTGTGGGCTTTTGCACTTAGCTGTAGTATAACTGCAAATAAACATAAGATTTACTAGAGTAAAGGAGTAGAGAGTAATTTACTGTCAGTGTAAAAGCATCTAATTCACCTTTGGAGTGTCCTGTTATGTAATAACTGTTCATATATAAACATGTTTATGTCGACTGAAACCCTATGTACAATCATTCACAAGCTTTTAAGTTGTTTATTCTTTGTGTTGTTTTGTCAATTTAGAATAGTGCTGTGAAAACTTCCAACACAAACCCACAGCGCATGTGTGCAGCATATTGTGCGTTTGACCGCAAGTTGGTCCGTGCTAGAAATGTGGTTTCATCTTAGAAACCCCTTCACAACTGTAAACACCTGCTTTACACACCGTGCACAACCTCCACACATCAGTTTCGCTGATGAGACGTCCTCTTTGCTGGACGTGAGCTCTGGTGAGAATTGGCTCTCGTATCGCTCGAAAGACGGACTGTGCCCCAAACTACTCTATTTACTTAGTGCAATATTTACTGGCCGCTGTTTTCAGTGCCTGAATTCTGGGAGTGAAATTATCCACCGTTTCATGACATCAACAAACAAAAAGAGGAGCAACTTTAACCAAGTTGTTTGTGAGCAGCCCGACTAATTCGGCACACAAATTAAATTCTGCACTCAAATTTAACACTTACACAATTACCAACTGCAACAGCCGACATGAGGCCCTCAGACGACAGTTCAGCTGTCACAAATACACCCTCGTCTTGAGCCCTGCCTGACAGTTGTAGACATCTCTGCAGTTTCACAAGTCTGCATGAAGAGCAGACCATCAGCTGTTGCTTACCACCACACTTTTCGCAAACACCAGTGTTAACCAGGCTGCTGGGAGTACATGCTGCCACCATAGCAATGGCAGTAATAATTGGGCAGGGATTTCTTCCTCCCAGTCTGGGGCATACGGGTTGCTATTTATGCTAATAACCTGGGCAATTAGCCTGTGGAAACACAACTAAAAAGACCTAATCTGCATTAGCCGCGCAGATGCCCCACCAGCAGACATGCAGCCACAAACATGTTGACCTCGAGGGACGCCCACCGCAGGTACACAAGCTTTTTCAAGGCCTGAGGTGCGTCTCTGAGCTGCGGGATGACGTTCTGATCCGTTTCCTGAGATTTTGTGGCCATGTCTGCGGGAGGACCACCGCAGCCGCAGACCTGGAGTGGCGGAACAGACAAGGGATCCTCCAGACACCACTGATCCAAGTGGCTCTCTCTTGATTGGCTCTCCGCGGCGTCCTGAGGGTGTAATTAGGAGACGGGTCAGAGGAGGTCGGACAACGCCTGTTGCCACCAGTGAGGCACAAACGACCGATCATCTGGTGTGACAACAGTGACATGTGTGCTGGCGGGGGAGCGATGACACGCAGCCAGCAGTCGTCATCGCGATCATCATCATCACCACACATGAGACGGTGGTGGGAACGCGGGGTAGTTGAACTCTGACCCTGCTTGTCAAAAATGGGGCTTTCATCCTCAGGGTCACCATCTAAATCTGAGACAGAGCTTGATTCCTTGCTGTGTGATATCTCAAAGTCTGTACTCTGACCTCCTGTCTTATTTTCAGTCATTAATAGTTGCATGATGAGATGATTCCATTCCGTGATGCATTTGTGAATTCTGTGTGTGTGTGTGTGTGTGTGTGTGTGTGTGTGTGTGTTTGAACAGCCCTCAATGGGGATTGAAAGCTTGACAAAGCACGTGTGGACCCCCCCCCCCCGGCCCCTCAGCTGCCTCATGCATCCAGCGTAATTGGAAAGTGTTTATGCGCAGTTGACATTTAGATATTTGAACAGGCTTTCCCATAATCCAGGAGGGGAAGTGGTGAAGATCCATTATTTCCTTGTGACATTTATGCGCAGTGTGCTATAGCACCAGACGCTATGTGGTTAAATGTTATACAGCTATATTAGTATGTGTACTCTTGAGGTATATGGAGTGTCTGATGTGGATGTTTCAGATTTTAGATGTTTTTTTTCTTATTTTTAGAAATTGTGTAGTTTTGAAAAATACCTGCAGTGATGGCACATTATATGTTGGGGCTTCTGCATAATTTATAATGTTGCGCAGACAAAATCATTACAGATATTTAGTTCTGCAGTCTGTACTCCATGACTCTGATGTATCATATTATATGAAACAGATTTCCACCGAATATCCGTGGATTCAGAGGTGAGAGGAGGACACAGAGGGATTGTGAATATTAAGTTCAGAGAGAGGGCGCGCTGCGGTCCTCCAGCTGCAATGAGCTCTTCATTTGATACAGGCCAAATCCCATGCTGTTCAAATGAAGCTTTGCTCTCTGCTCCACCACCAAGTCCACATTGAGCAGCCCTAAGACCCACATTGGTGGTCTTGTTCGGTTTCGTTGTTGGAGTTCCTTACATTTCAACACAAAGTGTTCAGGCTGCTGCCGTGTGTGCCTGACGCCCTCCTTTCTTTCTCAGCATGACAGCAGAGCCACCGACGGAGAGCCGAATTCTTTCCAAAGAAATGACCTAGATATTCAAATGTACGTGTGAATCAGTCTTTTCTCTCGTCATAATAACATGAGCATGTATCAGTCATCGTTCAATCAATTAGCCCGTCTGAAGCAAACCCCAAGGTAAAGTGTAAAGTTAAAGCATGCATTTTTGGCAAGGATAACTGTCAAGCTGTAAATCATAGCGTAAGTAAATATAAGCAGCTTCTCAGTTCTATAATGAGTGCATGCCCTCTAATAAATCTGTCGGGAAATAGCTGTGCTTCTTCACAGAGCTTTTTTTTCTCCCTTTTGAGGTGATAATCATAATATTTTGGCACAGGACTGCAAGATGCCCCGACATGAATTCACCTCTTTTCATTTTTAATTCATGTGTTTATTCAGATATCTTCCACTCAGATTTCTGGGTCACCTGCGCCTTTTTGCTTGTTGTTCATAGAAGCTACCCAGAAGCAACAACTAATTTGTGACTCAGTTATGGTTTCAGCTGCATGAAAATGTGCACCGTGCACCCTTCAAATGCAGATGGAGCTTTTATTTTTTGTTCCCCCAGCTCATCCAGGGCTTTGATATACAATTAACGTCTTGTATTTTCCTTTGGGTTTTCTTCAACCTGACTATGGTCCAGGTCTGTGCTGGCAGCGTCATCTCAGCTCCAACCCCCACCCCATCACAGCAAGGCAGCCAAGTCGCTGCACATAACAAAGAGCGATGATTACATAGCGATCCATAGCTATTACCCAAGAGGTGGAAAACATGAGCCGTTCCAGAGAGCAGCCCTTCAGTTCTCCTCCACCGCCGTCCCTCCCCTGCATTCCCTCGCTGCCGTGGCTGCTCTTCCCAGAAACACTGACCACTAATGATAGTGGAGCAACACCTGAGCATCCTGAATGACAGCAGGCACCAGGTTCTCTTGGGAAGGACACTTCCATAATATGATTCCGATGAATGGGTTGGCAGCCTTACTTCCTGCATCTCAAACCACAGTATCCTCCTCCAGGCAGATGTCATGCAGCGTTTGGGCTTCTGGCCAAACGACGACGCCCGCATACCTGAAAGAGGCTTTTAATATCCCACAGGGCTAACGCAGATCAATACACTGTATCAACAGGGTTAAAATGGATGTGTATGGAAATACATTAAATATATCATTTTAGCAAAGTGCATTGACACGTCTGTGAATTTGTGATCACCAGTGCTGTTGTTGTATGATGACTCATGGGCAATTGGTCAGAAATCACATCGATTAGCCGCTGGGTCCAATTAGAGAGATCGCCTCCACATAACAAATAGTTTGTAATGGATAGAAGCTCATAGTTTTATTGTTTTGAAATGTCCATACTTTAGCTGTAAATTATCCTCAATTATTGACAGATTATTCTGCATGTTTTCTCCCAACTGATTTCCCCTGAGAGTTCAAACAGGCCGCATGGGGGGAAAAAATGCTGCTATGCAGCCACTTGAGTTTAAATTCAAATGTATTCTGTTTGGCTCTGATATGTGCTGTATAACCCAATTGCAAATAATAGAAGGGCTGGTAATCTATGACGGCACATTCAGTACAGTATCTCTTTCACTCAATCGTTTCTATATAAATAGCACAATTGCAGCAATGCCTTTCATAGACATGAACTATTTGTCCTAACTTCCTGCAGATAGTCGATCGACACTTCCAGTTTGTCTCTGTGCGGACAATTATCCCCACAATATGACCTCACGGGATCTGTGAATGACCATGCCAGGATGCTCTGTTATGTAGAAATTAAATTCTGCAGCGGTGCTGTCAGATGACAGGGAGCTGAAGACATTCAAGGGTCACAGGAACAGGAAATGGCATCAGCTACTGAATAATGTCAGGTAAATGAGCCTCCAAGAGGAGCACGCACCCCGAGGAAAATTAGTGGCATCGGAGGCTAAATTGCCTCCAGCTGGATATTGGTGACTGAGAGTGGAGGGGACAAGGAGCTCTCCTGGTGTAGCACTGATTGACGCATGAACAGAATTCATGTGTTTGAGACAACAGTCATTAGGATGTGTGAGTGGACAACATGGTACCTCTGTGACGTCCTGCTGCTCAAATCCATCGTGGGCATTATTTAATTATTATATGCAAATATGTCCACAGAAATAGCAGACAGGTACAGCTCTTTACTGTACATCCTGCACACATTATTTAAGGAGACATTTTTTAATTAGCTTTGCTCTAAAAATTTTTTTTACATATTAGGGTTCCTGTCTACATTAGTAATCATTCTGTTCATTTCAAGATGTGAAATACAATTGGCATTCATTTCACGATAGCAAAATTCAACAATAGTTTATTTCTTTTTGTTTGGATCCTAATTTTCTCAGGTGATACACACTGCAGGGAATCAAATTAAACTTCCAGATAAGCACTGATTATGCAGGGCAGGAATTCTATTACATGGCTTGGAGCAAGTGTAAACATTGCCATATTGTGGCTCAGCGAGAGTCTCCGTACGTTGTATTTTGTGTTTATCAGCTCCTCTGTGCTGCGCCGCTTGGCGTCCTGGAGACGCCCACTGCTGTCACTTGCTGGGCTCAGCCGAGCCCATATTAATCTAGGAGACATGCTATGCATCTCTCCATGCCTCTTTGCTCCGTTGAAAACTTGATAAGAAATTCACGATCCCTCCACTCACAATTTAGAGCCACAGAGGAATACGACAGTAATGAGTTTCTTCCAGGGCCATTTGATTCCCGTTTTCCAGGTGGAAGATGGATATGGTGAGGATGCGGTCCCTCAAGGCCCTCAGGCTATATTCACCCGAGTCTGATTTAAAAAGAATCCTGCAGACTGGAAAGCCGGCACCGAGGCTAATGGGAAGAACCCATTGAGACTAAAGGCTGAGATAAAGTGAAGGGAGGAAGAAAAAAATACAGCAAAAAAAAAGAGGAGGAGTGAAGAGCAGGGAAAGTGCTTCCAACTCTCTTGTGACGCACAGAATGAGCATCGATCAGGAAAAGTGTGTGTTAGTGTCCGCGACTTTCCGAGCAGAGAGTCTCACTGGTGACTAGTGTGAACATCAACCAGCCAAAACGCACCATGTGGGACTGATCTCGTAACAGGTGGCAAGATGTCCGCTCTCTGCTGCGCGAGGATGCTGGGGCTTCTCTGAGTACACGCCACAGCCTCCATATTTGCTCAGTTATTGATAAACATCACGAGAGGGGTTCCCAGCGGTGCATCAGGTGAGGAGAGGTGCTGCGGTTAGCAAAAGCCATCCATCACCGATGCTTGCTTCGGCTGTCATTAGCAGGGGGTTGTGTCTGTTCTTGTCAGAGGGAGATGCTGGGAACAGGTCCTCGGAGGCCCATGGGTAAATCTGTCCGTGCCCCTGATTCACTGGGCCATAAACACTGCGGGGACTTTGATTACAGGGCCTGGGCTGGAGCTCTCTGAGTTTGGGCTGAGTACAGGTTTGCAGGGAACTACCAGCTCACCGTGGAGGGAAGAGGCGCTGCGTGATGGAACACGGCCTGAGGTTACAAGCTGCACAGGCAATGACAACTTAACAAGATGGCACATTTGTAATTATCATTCATGACTATCATTATCTGTTGCATGAGCTTGCTTTTCATACAAACCATCACACTTTTTTTCTGGAACCCATCAGGTATTTTTATATGGCATAGTTTTTACAAAGTGTAAAGTTTTCCTCTGGGGCATGGAGGGAAAACTGTATGGCATATCCTCCTGCAGATGAACTTGTTGACCTGTTATTGCACCGGAAGCACAACTACAATAAAGTGGACAAGAGCAAAAAGTGAATTCCATCAGCTATTGTATGCACTAAAGCAGTTTAGTTTGTATTAATGTATCTATCATGGGATTTTTCTTTATTGTGTTTGTTGTTTTGTTCATATGAAAAACTATTTTAAAAAATGAAGGATGGATCTTCATGCTAAGCAGTTCAAAAAAGCAAATGCATTAATTTCACGGACACAAAAACTAATTTAAAGTTTTACGTGCGGTGAGACACATCCAGTTATTAAATCGTAGTTTTTCTGTAATCGTGAATCTGAGTTGACATGACACATCCTCTTATGAGTTAAGGAGAATTCACTCACTTTATGTAAATGAGTTTTCCCAGTGAATAACACTTGAGTGTTTCAGTTTTAGTTTCCAGCATTCCAACACTTTTCCACTGAGGTATGTTTCTGTGGTTGACATCAGGGTCAGGTCAAATAATTGAAATTGTGAATACATCGGGATGCAGCCTCTTGCTGTGCATTACTGATACACTGGCACCAATTTTCCAACACTTCACGTAGTGATACTGAGGCGCACCTTCTGCGACAGCTCCCTGTTCTTTTGCATGTTTGTGTGTTTTTGCTGATATATTGCTGCTTGCATTTTTGTTACGGAATAATTCATACACCTTGACGTATTTTTTCACTTTGCTACGAACCAAACACAAAAATATGAAAGCCTTTACTAACCTTGTGTGCGTAAATGCCACCAGGGAGACAGGTGAATAAGTCGTTTATGCCTGTTTACCGTCAGTTGTGCACCCTTCATCATGTGTCACAGAAAAGTCTCAGTATCATGATAATGCTCCATCGTGATCACAGGTACTGTGGTACAGCGACGTAGTGTTGTGATTGCGAGCTATCCTGTGATTACCAGCAATAGCAGACTGAACATCCAGCTAAATATGTGAGAGCTAAGTGGAAAGGACAGTCGGTAACTGCGTCGCATATTGTGAGGTCACCATACAGCGAGGGGATACAAATTGAAAATCGATTGGCAGTTTATAGCCATTGAGCTGGGAAATATGTTTGGTCTCTGCAGGTCACCGTGTTCTCCGGCTTTATGTCACGTGAAGGGATTGCAAATGTGCGAATCCACTTTTAAACAAAGTGAGAATACAGGGGAATTTCCCCAAATGGTCATGTTGACACCAGTCAGCGCTGTGTCGTGTGCCAGAAAACCCTCTCTGTTGCAGAGGTTTGCCATTTCTCCGCGCTTGGCTTGTTTTGGACACGCGTAGCAGTGTTTTTGCTGGACGGCAGCTGCGCAGCCCTGTAATTGTCCTTGACAGGCTGAGAGAGAGCGAGCTGCTTGGAGTGGTGGAGATAAGCATTGTGCCGGCAGTGTCGATCAAGTGGCTCGACCCAACCGGTTCCAGATAGATCAGTCCCTGACGCAGTCAGAATGAAGTGACTCTCCTGTAATGGGCTGTCGCCATACCATTTTCGAGGTGACAGTACACATCTCCAATGCTGGCAAAGGCTCAGCTGTGGATGGTCAGTTGATTGTGCTGCGGCAACATAACAGAAAAGGTTATTCTGCTCGATTTTCTACGACATCGAGACCTTTACAATTTTACACCTTCTGGATTGCCTGGTACGATTCTGGATATGTGATGGTTTTCTAAGATCCCAATCATTTTGTGTTTTGGTTATTTCAGCCATGGCAGTGATGTGGGTCGACAATCATTCAAGGCCAGCTCTCGTGCAGACTGCAGACTAAACTTAACGGATGACTGTGAAACTTACAGTTACTTTACCACGGCTGAACGTCTCTTAACATAATACCAGGGAATGTTTCGCTCCCTCCCTCTCTCTCTCTCTGTTTCTCTGCAGAGCATACGTAACTCTGAGTAGATGGGAGCGGATGATGTCATCCTCTCGGATGAATTAGATTAATAAATAAAGCTAAAATAGTACCTGTGCTGCCCGTCCGAGTCTATGTTTCGGGAAATACAGGCTAGTTAGCAGAGGTAAGAATCTTGTTGGGAATGATGATTGAATCATAAAAAAAATCACAATTCCATAACTCCACGTCCTTGTTTTACTACCATAATCTTTTTTTCCCGTGTAATCACTAATCTCTTGCCTGCATTGAGCCTTAATGACGTTGTTTTTCCAGCACTGAAGATATAGCAGCGCCAGTCTCGGATGTGTCGGCTTTATCTTCTCCGCGAGCCCATTTCTCTCTCAGGGATATCGTTCCTCGGGCAGAGGCCTGGAGAGCCATCAGTGTGTAGCTGCAGGTGACCTCCTCTCTTCCTGGTCTGATTGTTCACTGACAAGTCGCGTTTGAGGGGAGGAGTGAGCTGCGATAACGGTCAGATAGCATGACCCGCCACCGCCACCTCCATCGTGATACACTTCCTTTTTAATAATGTTTATAGAGGGAAGCAAGGAGATGTTTTCATTCAGCGAAAGCCCGCCAGCAGAGACGCTCAACCCTGAAGACTGACGTTCACTCTGCTTTACTGTCTTATCTTGAGCCAAGGAGGGGGGGGAGTATTGGGAAATTACATGCTGATGTGTGTGGATTTGTGTGGTAAAGACAAAGCCTGCTTGTGTGCTGTTGCCCAGCGCAGGTTACCGGATCCAGTTACGGTTGTGATCCTGCCGCGGCGGCAGAGGAGGACATTCTCTGTGGCGCTGTCTCCTTTGGCAGCCGGTGGAGCGAGAGATCGCGGCATAATTTCCAGGCAGGAAGGAACATGCTGGCGGAACACGCACGAAAGGCAGAAGGCCACAGAACAGGCGTGAACATTAACACAAACACTGCCAGTCAAAATGACTGATGACTTCAGAGGGCGTGCTGCGAAAAGTCAATTCAGCGTTCAAACCCCCTCCCTCCACGTCCCCCAGCCTTTACAGGCCGGCCCACAGGCCTACATGCACCTCTCCCTGGGGTGTTCAAAATGTAGAATCATTAAAACACCGCCAGTGGTCGGCCTTCATTCTCATTTCTGTCGTGTGGTTTGAAACTCCATGTGCCTAAGCTGTTGCCATTAGTCTCCCAAGGCCACACCTACAAGTGTGAATGCTTGTTTTTTTAATGTTCCTGTATTTGTTCTGGTGTACCACTGTGATGCTAAACTGGTTTTACACACACCATAATTCTGTGCCTAATTAAAGCTCAAAAACGTGGTGCGAAAGGAGAGCCCGAGCGACAGCGCGGCAACCGTAGAGTCCGTAAATAATGTAAAAGATGTGACGTCGTTCCCAGACGGCTTTCTGAACACGGAGATGAATACAAACCTAATAAAGTTAAGCAATAAAGCATCTCTGGCCACAGTGCTTTAGCACAAGTGTCTCTGTAAGTGCTCACACGCAGGTCGACCCTCTCTCCCGGTGGACTTGGTCCAGGCTTCTGTTTGCTCTCTCTGTATTTATAGCCTGTTTTCGGCTGGAAAACGAGCTGTCCTCAAACTGCCCTTCACATCTGCAGAAACCGCAAGCCTGTCCCACAGTGCCACCACACAGCCAGACCCTGATATATCACATTCTCCTTCTGTCAGCCCCGGAACAGTGTAGTGGATTATAAAAGCAAATTTCCCAACATGTCCAAGTGTTCCTTTCAAAGAAAGCCACATGCACGCTCACCTAAATTTCTCCTTTCTGGGTTTCTCCATTAGCAGCGAACAAAATCATGTAATGACGTTTTCTACCATGACCCGTGACTCATTTGCATTTTACGAGTTTTTTTAGGTACATGGGTGAAAGGTCAGGGCATTCTCTCATCAGCTGTTTGTGTGGATGCAGTTAAAAGTCCCATTTTAACTGTGTCTAAGTGATAATACCCTTCGCTGACCTTATCATTTCTGATCGATTAACGTACTCGATGAACTGACAGCTTACCTGGGTGTTAAATTTCATTTCCATTGTGTTCCTTATTGTCCCGCGTGACAGCAGTGTAAAAAAAACCTCTTAACTCGTGGTCCATGTGGCCTCTCTCGGTGGTTGTTTGCCTAAAGCCCTTTCCCAGTGACCGTGTCAAACTGCCTTCCGCGGATCACGGGCCTCTGACAGCAGAATAGATTGCATGTATTTATATTTCACAAGAAAAAAAAATCAGCGGTCTATTGCCTGAGGGTTTGGTTGCCTATCAACGTCCTTCACGACTGTTGGAGAGGGAGTGTGTCACACTCTCATCTGTCAACATGGACAAGAAGAATGTTGTTTCGGGTTTCAAATGGAAGCGTACAGTAAATAAAGTCTGCAGGCCAGGGCTGCTGCGGTAGTTACCCTATCCATCTCTTCGCTGCTTCCATGTTTTAGATATTGGATGACTGGAATAGTGTTTTACTGCCCTAAATGTCTGCCAGTTATGTGAGTTATGGTCTTACCTTAAATCGCACATTTCACTTTGCACTTTACAAAAATGTGGCTTTTATCTGCGAGATGTCCCTCTGCATCTCCTCCCCCATGCATCCTCTCTCTTGCAGCCTGACAGTGTAATCATGGACCAGGACAGCGTTTTATGGGGGCTTCTTTAATAACCACCAGTACCGCTTGACCTCTGTGAGTCCCCCAAAGACGCCGCCTCCTCCAGCCACCCCCCACCTCAGCCTTGACTGTCCCTTCCCATCAGCCGCCCTCCTTTCTCCCCAAACATTCCCCGAGCCTCCGCCCTCCTATGCTGACATGCTCAGATGCTCCGGTAATGTCTTGTAGGTCTAAAGGTCATGCCTGACCTGTCATGGTGGATTGGGCCTCAGACACAACAGCAGTCTTTGGGGACCGCAGCAAGGCGTGCCTGTCTCCCCGCCAGTCATTTCTCACCACCAAAAGATTGAGTAAACACATGACATACATAGAGCCGGGACTTGTTGTTGCTGTTTTGCATTTGACACTGTAACTGATAGTTTACTATTGGATGTTATCCATCTAAACTAATTAAACTTTTTTTTTTAAATGCTATAAATTATGAGGCCAGACATTTCCTCAGTGACAGATATTATTAGTTTGATTGATCTCTTAGAAATCTGAAGGGACGTTACCAGAACAAAGATCCAGTGGGTGATGGAAACATGCTGCATGAGGAGGGGGGCGTTGACAAAAGAAAGATCAATTTAAGTTTGGAGTCATGCTGTGGTGTTGTGCTGCTTTGTGTTGCCTTTGGAAAGGAAGTGGAGATCAAAGCTTGTGTGGCAGGGAGCTCTGTCTGTATCCTGCTCGACAACCCTTTGGTTGACCAACATACACACTCACACACACACTTTTATACATACATATATACAGATGCATAAACATTGGACAACCATGCAGCACACAGTTACTATTTAAGCAATCATATCTTTGTTTTAGTCATAGCTCTTTTCAGAGTGTCAGACAAATCCCTGTTTGTTCAATGGTCTCATTCATTATTCCTATGAATAGTTTGTCTAATGACCGCACAAGAGGTGGTTGAAACATTGCACAAAAGCCTAAGATGCCCCCCCCACCCCCCACCCAGAAGGCTGTAAGAGACTGAGCTTCTGCTGGTCAATACATTGAGCCAGGTTCCTGGCAAAGTGGCTGGAGCCTGAGAACCTCAGCAGGCAAAGTGATGCTGGATGTACGCAGGATGCATGCCTGGATGGATGCGATCTCTTTGGATGTCTGTCTCCATTTGCGTTTCTTTGTGTGTGCATGTGTGTGCACGTGTGTGTCACGGGCTCCCAGTGATGGATAAGGATGTTTCTATTTCCTCTGGACCCTCCTGACAGATCATCCATCCTTAAACAATTTGGCAGTGCCCTCAGAGCCTGAGAAGGCTGGGAGAAAAGATGGGCCACACAGCTGACAGTAGCCTTAATGAAAGACTCATCGGAGGCTCCGGGCAACCAGGAGGCGAGTGGTTTCACTGTCCAGGATGGATGGAAGAATAACATGCTGTCAGGTGCAGGCGGTCATTGAAGCAGGAGGACATTATGAGAATCCAGTATGGAGACGGTGAAGCTCTGGTCAAGTGAGGCCGCAGTGTGAAGATTACTGGGGATGGAGCGGTGCCATTTGAGATGGTCAGGAAGGAAATAGAAGGTGATTGCCAGGCTATTTGGGAGAGTGCATACAGTAGATTGATGCACTGTCAGGGCAAATTCGATGCAAAAAGTTGTAATAGGAGATGGGTTTTATTTGAATGAGGGAAGATGAACTGGAAGTCAGTCTGAAGTGGCTTTTACCTAGTTTCCATGAGTTATAGTGTCCAAAAGTCTGAGACCACCAAGTGAATGGGAAAGCGTCTCAGTGTGTTGGACCCCATGTATGTTGGAATAGCATAGCGTGTCTGGTACCGCACTGGGCAGTTTGTATACATACCAAGTGAAACCAGTGAGGGGAAAAGCTTTGGGCCAATGTCAGCCATGGAGATTTATCGGTCGCAGCTGCACAGAGTTGTCTCTGGTCTCTGCGTCGGCCCTGGAACTGCAACCTAACCTCTTAGCGCTGGCTGGCTCTCTGTGATGGATGGATGTGTTTAAGTCAGGTTAAAAGTCCACATCCAGTCACTCACCGAGGGAACCAGACTTTAATCTTGAACCCTTCAGGGCTGCCTGTAATATAGCTATTCCTGGGCCTGATGAACAAAGTGCGGAGACTTGCTCCGCTGATTCGAGACTGGATGGATGAAACCCTGGCTCCTGTCCCGCTCCTCAGATTACCCACCTGGTCTGATCGCAGCCAGTCTGTACGATTACATTAGCTGTCCCTCTCCACTAATAAGGCCTGCAAAACGCATGTGAAGGATGGAGAGGAGTCACTGCAGCGCACTCCCAAATTTGTTTTGACTGTTGTTGTAAATGATTGCTTTAGTTTTTCCAAGAGTTGCCGGTGTGTTTCCTGGCGGAGGAGCGGGCCAAAGACAAAGCCAGGTAATAAAGGCGGCATTAGCGGGCTAATTAGGCTACAGGCGAGCTTTGGCAGAACAAATCATTTTATCACGTCTTTCACAATAGGGCGTTACGGCTCTTTCCAGTAGCAATATTTCATAGCCAATTTCCTGCACCTTGGCTTTATTCACCAACTTTTGTCAATAAATCTCTCATATCCATATTTATTGAGCTGAGAGTTGGAGGCCAGGAGTGCCGGGCCCAGATAATGAAGACAATGTTTCAGCGTGAATGCAAATCTCTCTGTGAGGTTTAACACATCCCACCGATGCTCATCCTTCTATAGTCTGATGCGTAGATAGGCCTTGTAAACCTGACTTGATGTCAGCCACACGTCTTGGCTGTCAAATAGGCAATAAACCACTGCGACTTACACATTCCTGTGTGCATGTTTTGTTCGTTCTCCTGGCTGGATGCAGTGAAGAACGTTGTCCTGGCCACTGTAAAATACTCAGTATTTAGTGAAAGGTGTGGCGGTGCATTGCTCAGTGTCAAATAATGGCCTTCTTGATGAAAAAAACTCGAAGCGCACATGTCTCTTACACCACAGAGCTGCCGCTTCCTCCCTGGAATGCAGGGAGTCAGGTATTTCCTCATTCCTGCTCTGATTGAATCTGGCAGGACCCAGTGCTACAGTATCTCTGAGTGGAGATAACAGCTATGGTTTTGTAGTCAGCATATGCCCTCAGCATCCATACTGGTCTCACTTAAACAGAAAGCGGGATTATGTGTCTTAGCCTTCCAGAGTCTTTTTTTTCTCCTCACTGCCCCCCCTCCCCCGGGTCTGTGGAAGGTCACCTGAAGGAGGTAATCCCTATTCCTCTCTGTTTTCTCTCTAATTTATCTGAGGGGTTTTGTGGCCAGCGCCGGAGCCCGTCCGCTGATCGGCAAAGCGAGAGGCAGCGCGTAAACAAGAGAAGCGGAGGAGAGCAGCTTGATGCACGAGATTGCTGCCTTTTATCCCCCTGGTGCGAATAGCAAAAATAAGTGCCTCACTATAAAACACGAGTCGAGACTTAAAATATGCATGAGTTACGCTTTTGTAATACATTGTGCCAGCTTATGTATAGGATGTGACCGGCCGGTACCCTCCCCAGTTCAAAGCAAGGCGTGGCGCGCGGTGGCGTGTCCTTTCTGCATCTTGAGAGGAAACCCGCAGGATCAGAAGATGTATTTACATTCAGCTGTTTGCTGGTAGATTTACGCTGCTGCACCATTTGTTTACATGCACTGCCACAGTACGTGTCTGTGGATAGGATCTGTCTGAGGATGGGGCTGGAGCGCTCTGCGGGGGATGCCGCCTGCCAGGATGTGTAGCTGTTTGGTTGCAGTTGTTTGACCGTGAGAGGGGATTGTGTGATGCTTCACAGCTTCTTTCGCTTGTTGGACTATAACCAACATTAAAACCCTCCAGCGGGTGAGCACTTAGGTAACTCCGAGGCGAGGATATAACTGCCACCAGCTAGACACTGGTTGTTTTTGCCAATCTGATGTCAGAGCTCTTTGGTGACAATGATGTGTGCCTCCACTCAGCCCGGTGACTGATGGGGCAGTAAAAAACGAATCACCTCTGCAGGGGGGGCAAAGGGTTAGCCATCAGAGTTACGCCAGTGAGGAACATTACCCTCCTCTGTATATAATGAGACATATTTAAAATAGCAATCATCCCCTCCTTTGAACTCTGGGTCGCGGTGCCGAATCAATCCCTCAGGTGATTGAGAAGAAAGACCATATGTGTGTGAGACTGAGCATATTAACCAAGGTCACACACGCCGCACACGCGGCCTGCATGCAGAATGGATGTCCTCGCAGAATTGCTGAGCGCGATTAAATCTTCGGCTGGGAATCACATTCAGACTCTAAATCATCGGTCAGGTCATTAAGTGAACCGCGGGTCCTCTCCGAGCTGTTTCTTTCAATTGAATTAGAGTATTATTCTTGGATAATTTGGTCTGGAGATTAGAACTTCATACGGGCTGCAGTGTCCATAATTGCTTCGAGATGAACACAGAAGAAAGACATTGGAAAGACCTTTATAAGTGTCTGAAGAACATTGGCTAAATAACCATTATTTTTTTAAATATTCGCAGCACTCTGAAATCCCTTTACAAGGTTGCACTGCGTAACTTGGAACAAGTATACAATATATTTGTCATCAGTGTCATTAAACAGGTTCCTGCCTGTTCTTCTTGATCTGCATCGTTGAACCGAGATGTTTCTCTACTGAACTCTCTCTCTGAGATTTCCAGTTCTGAATGTTTCAGATGTTTCTCATTGTCAGTTGTACAGCTCCATACGGACAGTGCCTCTCAAACACAATGGCTATCACTGGCGCTGGCCGAGGACATTTGCTCTTTCATAGCTGCGTCAGTTAACCTTGAGATGTGTGGAGTGATAAACGTCGCTTCGATCTGTGTTTTTCTTGTGAAGGTCCAACTTTCTGTCGGCTGTGTTTTTTTTTTTTTTTCAAGGACTATGCGGGTGATAAATAGTAAGACTGATCACCGCACAGGTGACTCGTGGGAACTAAAAATGATGTGGCGTTGATTGTTCGCAGGATTAGGCGAAAACTAATGGCCAGATTTGCATGCTCACCCAGAGGTGGATCATCGCCTGTTCAGAAGGTGATAAAAATTTGTGAGATAGGGCAAAATTTCACATTTAAAATCATATCTCCATGAATGCATAAAGATTTGAAGTAAGTGAGGCGGCCCAATACCCAGATAGTTAGGGCGCATACCACATGGGCTCCAGCTCCTAAGCAGCAGGTCCTCGATTTGACCTCCGGTAGCTCTCGATACTCTGCACTGCCTTGGCAGAGATCTGTGCTCTCAGGGTATCTTATAGTATTTCATAGGATTTAGGGTTTATGTGAATAATAGTCACACGCAATAATATAGTCTCTGGTTGATGGAAAAGGCATTTTCACGCTATTCTCTGTAGTGTATAAATGCCTGCTATTTGATTCTAGTGAGAATTAAGAAAGATAATAAGCCCCTGCAATGTCTGATAACAAGACAGTAATGATGCAGGCATATTTATAGTCTTGCAAACGTGTTCACACATGGATAGCTAATTAAGCAAGAAGGAGATTTTTTTCAGGAAAGGTCAGCATCTGATGCCACTGATGTGGGCAGACTGTAAACGCTGTAGCGAAGAGGATAGAAAACCTTGCTTCATCACACCGGAGTCTGCAGATGGTCTTACCACCGCTACCGCAATCATGGAAATTCAAACAAAACACAAAAGCCATCAGCAGTTAAAGCCGAGCCGTGAATAATATCCGTGCTTAGTGTAAGCCGATGATTGAAACACTGTTGTGTCTCAGCTCTCCGCCGGACGGGAAAGGCACAGTGACATATACATATCCGCAGTGCCGGAGATAAATCCTCGCAGAGCGAGCGCAGACGTCATGAAAACAGAAAGCTATACTACTGTGATAATGAACTGACAAGACCAGCTCGGCTACTGCACCGCCATAAACCCCAGCGGCAATTTATGAGTGCTGAGTGACCAGAACCCCCCGTTCCACAGATAACTTAGCCAACACGAGAGGGGCCCGTTGAAACGACTGTACATATTTGACCAAGTTGGCATCGCTGTCTGCTGACTGAGCTGTTGAGGCTTCCTTGCCGGGTCGACTGTGACATTTTAAATGTCTCCCTGAAACCACTGCCTCCGAGACAGCACGTAAAATATATGATATATATAAAATGATGTAATATTGAACATTCAGTTAGATGAACTTACAGCCGGAGGACATTGATTTAAATTATTCAGAGGAATGTAATTACGAACCTCACCATCCAGTCCTGTGCAGGAGTGCCGTATTGCCACGAGCAAAGATCATCCGGGGTCTGTTTTTATTGATATTCTCATTTCTGCCCCGTCAGGCATTTCAGCAATACTACACCACTGATCTGCCAAACGCAATTAGGCCAGTGCTTCCCAGGAGGAGCAGGCCACATGGACGGCCTGGATAACAAGGCAATACTGAATTAGTAATATGGTAAATAATACACTGGTCGGTTGGAAATCCCAATATTCTAAGCCCCGAAGTCACAGAAATTCAGGTATAGAAGATCTTTGGGGTCTAACGAACATGTTGTGGATGTTATTGATCTGGGATTGCCTAGGTTACCAAGGTATTGCTGCCCGCCTTGTTTCGTTGGAAGGAGTTTTTGCTGATACTGTACCTACCTAGTGAGGACATATTTTGACATTTTGAGACATTCGCATTCACTGTCCTGCAGACAGTCAGGGAAGTAATGACTTGTGTCTGTAGGTTACACATGGAGCTGCGACCGGCAGCCTGTTAGCTTAGCTAAGCATGAAGACTGGAAAACTGGCTCTGTCCAAATGTAAAAAAATAAGATCCCACCACTCCCCTCCTAAAGCACCTGTTAACATTTGATGTAATTCATTTGAACCATACAAGCACAAAAACAGCAGTTGGTTGCATTGTTGAGGCTGTGCAGGGCTTGGTCGTGTCTGAAAGCAAAGCACAGGCTGTTCACTGCAGAACCTTCAGTTTTAGTCCTCTCTGATTAGTTCTTGAATGAGTGAATAACGCATCAGCCTGAGTGAAGGTGATTACGGGAGAAGGCTTAAATCTCTAAATTGCCTTTTCCACTTTGCCTCCCCGTTGTTATTGTTACTTAAAAGTGGCAATTGTGTTTAATGCAAAGGAAGGAGGTGAAACAATGAGCAGTCATTATTGTCAGCAATCTTTGCCCACAGAGCACTGGGCATATTTGTCCGTGAAGTACAGGACATCCTCTCCGTATTTATGTTTTTATGTCGAGTGCACTCCTGCCATCAATACAGATAAAACGGCACCGGGCAGCATTGCATGAAAATGTAATCTTGCCTTTATGCCTTCGGAGAACGGCTTTGCTTGTTTCGGGGCGTCATCAGCATACGTGTTATCCAGGTAATTCGGGTGATAGACCTAGAGAGCCCCAATACTGTAGCAAGGGAAAGGCTTGTGTTTTAAAGGCAATAAAGTCACTCCAATATGCTGCCTATGTCTGCACTCATCTTTCAGGAGCCTATGCTGCTCTTTCCACTTTGCTTGCAGCGGCAGTGGAGATGAAATACTGGCCCCCAGAAAGCCATTTGGCACCTAATTGAGCAATCCTATTACTTCTCTCTCCCTTTAGACTGTGACTTTCATTGCTTCAAAGCGATGGTTGGAAGCAGGTGTAAATGATTGTGTTACAGCAGGTGTGAGTGTATGTGTGTTTAAGTAACTTTGTTGTGATAGCGTGTGTGTGTGTGTGTGTGTGTGTGTGTGTGTCCATCCTCGTGCACCCTCATCACCTTTCCTCACCTGAGCTCCCTCAAATATTAAACATTGATTGGAGTCAGGGTTGGACCGCACTCACCAGAAAAGACTCAATCTGAACTCCTCGCGCGCTCGCCTCATGGAAGACCAATTCGCTTGTTATGACCGTGGACTTAACTTGTGGACACGGACAGAAAAGTATCCTGAGATACTGCTTTTCTGAGTTCAGACCTCACATCGCAGCACTGATGATGGAAATTAAAGGCGTTATTCAAGAGGGTCCTCCAGCCATGTTGATACAACAAGCAGTTGTATAAAATATTTCAGAATGATTTTACTTTTTGTGTTTCGTGTTGAAAAGACAAAGACACACATGGACGGTATTACCCACAATGTTGATTTTGATTTTCTTTAAATGGGCTGCAGCGGTGTCTGCTGAAATTGGAGGACTTGATAGAAAAAGCTGGATAACGATAACATCTCCATCTTGATTGTCTTAATGATTTGTCTTCAACAGCAAATTGAGATAACTGACATTACTGAAGTCGTATTCTCTCTTTACTCAGAAGACATTGACCTCTAAACTGATTATTTTTAATGTCGTAATCTCACTTCCATCATCACTAGGTGGCACAATTAGTGAAAATCCTCAGCACTCAAATAATTCTTTAACATGAAGCTCACTGGACTTTCGAAATGTAATCTGTTTATGGCCATAAAGGCACATTTCAAACAAAAATCAGTCAGAACTTGTGTTCATAAGCCTGCTGCATATTGTTGTTGAAAACTTGTATCTTTGAACTTTGAAGTATGTGCACACGTGTCTTCATTCACACCTTTGTATAGCTGTAGCGTGCACAGTTGGAAGACAAACAAAAACTCAGGTTGGCTGCAAAACGATGCCAACAAAATGCAAACATGGAGAGATTTGAGGCTCCGCTTGCTTAAGTGCTTTTTACAGTTTGGGCAGAGCGCATTAGTGCAGCCCCAGAGCTCAAACAAACAAGACTATTAGCATAAAGCATCCAACACCTGCTCATTTAGTCATCACCAACTTTTCTCATCGCAGAAATGGACGTTTAGATTCGCGCCCACTGACAGGCTTACATGTTGAGCTCCTCTTTGGTGATCTTCTCAAATACTCCATGCTACCTGTGGAAAAATCTATAGGCTTTATGTATATGTCGCTTAATGATTTCCTAATACTGTTCCAGTTGAATCGAGTGGATGAAACTGGCAATTTCCTTTGAAGATGTAAATGGCAAGTGATTAGTTCAATATTTCTTCTCAGGATTTCCATAATTAGAGTCCCTGACCAGAATCCTATTTCAATCTTTGCTGGCCTAAAATATGCACAGACATTCTCTTGGAGATGATTGAATAATCTTCAATCAGTGTTTAACCAGTGTGGCTGTAATCTGGGAATTGGAAATGGAATCTCCAGGGGAGATGCCTCTCCTTTGTTGGATGATGAGCACATTGGCTCTGTGTATACGCACACTGGCGTGGATGTCTTCCTAACTGGCTACATGTACTGTATGTGTCCTGTTCCTCTTTTGATCGGCCGTTAGCTCCTCTGCTTTGGGGACCTGTGGGTGAGAGGATATTACAACATGAACATGCAGTGTGCTGCGGTCATGTGCACTGCAGGTTTACACGCTGTCTTTGCCTTTCAAAGGGAAATCACTACTCCAAATCACGTTGATTCAAAATGAAACATTTAGATTAGCTGATAAGCTATTCTAACTTGTATGATGCATGTAAAAAACATGTAAAAGCTTCATTCACTGGAGTTGTGTTCTTTCAAGCCCAGATATTGTGTCTGTGTAATGCTCCTGCAAGCTGCAGACCACATGACTAATGTTGCATCCTCATGCGTGCTCTGGTTTTATCTTTGTCTCCATAGGGGACCATCAGGGTTTCAGATGTGTGGCTACCGTACTGCAGCTGCCCACGCCCGCTCCTCCTTTGTCCTGCATTTTATATAATCAAATAAATCACAGAGAATGGGGGAAAAAATTGGCCCGTCCATTCTCCTTTTGGAATAGCTGGTCATGTCAAGCTTGCAGCGCACCTCGCTGCATAATTCATCAGCCTTGATTAGTTTTAAATTTCCCAGGTTTATTTATTCAATTGAAATGTGGTGTGAAGTTCCAGTGGTGGTGGACTGTTGTGAATAGGAATGCAGGTCTTGCTCAGCTGACTGTGTGAATTTAGACCCGAGCAGAGCCGCACTTTGGAAGACTGCTTTCAGCTCCAATTTGTTTGAACAATATAAATGATTTTGATTCAGCTCATTTCCTTTCCCGGTGGCTGCTAATGTCTTGATCCATCTGAAGATAGCCCCGGACCCCTAATTACTCACTGCGCTATTGATGTATTAGCTCTCATTCTGTGATAGAGAAAAGACCGGATCCCCCAATTGAATCGTCACCTTTCCTCGATGTGAGACATTAATGCCGTTGATGCAACAAAAACATCCCTCAGTCTTTTCTGAACTAACTTACTTCATTAAATCCAGTGCTCCTCGGGGGTGATGCCTGTGATTTATCATTAACACAGTTTTCTGTGAATCCGCAGACAAGCCATGGTGAAGAGTTGAGTGTACCTCTCGGTGCGCACCCCACAGTCCTCTTTGTGATTGGACTGCAGGCCCTCGCTGCTTAAAAAGACCGGCTGTGGTTCCAGGGGACCCGGCAGACTTTTCGGTCTTATCAGCTCGAGCAGCCCTCTTCACGGGCAGCAGAGCCACTGTGGGCCTGGAGCCGCCCACATACTGGGACTTCTCGTTGTCCTGCCATGCCTGGTGCGCGAGGCCACCATTTACACACCCAAGACATGGAAGAAAATGTCCCAGAGGCTGCAGCCACGGTGCCTGGTTATGTAAATACCAACCACTGCCGAGTTTACTGCATGCTGTCAATGCTTCCCTCACCATTACCCGGTAATGTACCATAAACTCATATTTTATCACACACTTACCAATACACAAACCATAAATAGATGCAGAAATGGTACTGCACACATGCACACACACATAGCTAACCACCATGGATGAGAGCGCAAAGGGAGCAGACCATTAGAGGGAGGAAGGGGAGGCTGCCCAGTGGTCAAGCCATTACTAGTTATCATGTAGGTGGAAACCCAATTTGCAGTTTGGTCCAGTGACTCGGAGAGCATTTTTGGGGCGTCAATTACTTCAACCACTTGCTCACAGGCTGTAATTGCAGTGGGACGGGGACGGGGGGGGCATGTTTATTCATGTGGTCATGCATTGATGGCCTTTCACCTGTGTGCATCTCTGCTGAATATTTATCTCCGCACATCCCCCAGTTTCGGCGATCCCCAGATACACGCAGAAACCCTGCTGCATCCACAGAATCCACAGATGCAATCCCACCACTCTTATTATACCACCAGCAACATGACTACCTATCAGTGAAGCTGCATGAGTCCTCCGACTGACAGAAACATGATTAGATCTAAAGATTTTTTTCTATTTAACACAGTCAAAGGAGGACAGTCAAACAGACACTTTAATTACTGTTTTAATTCATTCTCAATCTGTAGCTGCAGGCAATGACAAATAATCCCGCTTGGAAAGATGACTGTTTTCTCTAGGTGAATGAGGAGGAGCAGGAAAATACAGAGTACAGAAAGAAAAGCGTGTGCTTTTAACAGATAAACACGCCTGGAGTTCCCCCGCCCTGTCTGTCTGCATGTGGCCCCATGCTGGGAGCGATAATGGCTGGACATGGTCCTCTCTCTGGTAGTCAGCTGCTCTCTGTCCTGAGCCAGGGAACCGGAGGGGGCTGGGGGGGTACCGAGGCAGGGAGTGTCGCTCTGTGGACTGCGGTCAATGGGCTGGTGTCAACATCTGAGCTGGTCATCACGCAGGAGCAAGACCCAGAGGTTCAGTTTGTGGTTCACCGTGTGTGACCTGACCCAGTCTCACTGTGAATCAAAGTTGGTTCAAATCAACATCTGAGCAATTTATCTTTGGGGTGAACCGACCGATTGTTGGATAAACCGAGCTGCAGACATCTGGCAGTCTAACTCAGCTTTACTTCCCTGTGCCATCTCCTACCACATTATTTCATGGGGTCACAGGCTACATTCATTAAAAGAGCTCTACAGTACAGTACAGCAACAGTCTTGTTTTATTTCTATGTGTTGAATCATTAACCTGTGAGGATGCTGACTTTCTGCCTGGGGCATGCACCATTGGTTTCAGTCTTCCAGTGCAGTGTCCTGTGTGTGTAGCCATCAAGTGCATATGTAAGACTCCATTACTGAGTTGTCATTGTAAAATAAGCGAGCAGGAAACGTTAAAAATAAAAATCTGGGATAGCGTTCTCAACCAACTCATGAAGCGAAACGTTGGCTTAATTAGCTAGCAAGCTACACATGATGAAGTCTGCTAGCTGCAGTTTGGATTTAAGTCAATCAAAACGTGCTGTTTTCCAGCTATAAATATCTACCACTGTCTGAACTCCAAAACCCACTATTTAAAAAAATTCTAACAAAAAAAATAAAAGTAGTAAACATGCTCATTCGTAGCAACATGTGGGC
Organism: Psettodes erumei; assembly: GCA_016785225.1. NCBI lineage: Eukaryota > Metazoa > Chordata > Actinopteri > Pleuronectiformes > Psettodidae > Psettodes > Psettodes erumei. Next base: position 1,812,305 of record JAFBJZ010000383.1, read on the forward strand.
AGGATGTGGTCACATGTCAGTTCCCTTCAGTTTTTAGATGCTGTTCAGTTCTTCAACTATGAAGTAAGCATCCAGTGCCGTGCCATTCTCCCTCCCGTTTCTGCCACGACTCACACCTGTTATTGGTAATTGGAGGGAGGCATTCTCCAGCCAACTGTTTATTTTCCTCAAATCCGTTTTTCCTTTGAGCATGCGATGTGCAATTCCTGGGAGAGGCCAGACTGGTTAGGGATCACTGCTGGGGGACTTGCTTTGCTCAGGTTGCCAGAAAAACAGCCGTTTCATCTCTTGCACAGTGAAGCAGCACGGGTTAGCATGGAAACCAGATCAAAAGCCGGGCAACAGCGAAGGTGACAGTGACAGAGACGTGCTTGTATCAACACTGACATATAAACCTCTGCTAAGTTCAACTGAGGGAGGTATGGAGAATATCTTAACACCCAGAGGCAAAACACACATCAGATAATAAATTATTGTCTGTGTTGTTTTGGAGATGGAGACAGAAAGAGAAATTTAAAAAAAAAAAAGGGAGGGAATGCAGAGAACGTGGGGGAAAACTGAGATTGGGCCAAATTCAAGAAGAGATGAGGGTGCTCCCACCAGATGTGAGAGCATTAATTACTCCTAATCAAAGACAGCGGCAGTGTGGTGACAGTGGCAGGCATGTGGGAGACACTCAAGGTCATTAGTGGCACACACACACTCGCTGGGCCACGAACGCCAACACAGGCACGTTGCGTCTGCCGGCTCTGTCCCATGAGCCTGTGAAAAAAAAGCTTTGTGAAGATACTGTTTCACAGCGTGAAATTAACTCCAGATTTAGAGCAAACCGGTCCTGAAAAATTCATCATCCTGTCTTATGTCACAGCATTGTAGCTGAAAATATCCCTCAGTCGCCATGGACTCTGAGTCCCATTCATCTAGTGTCCACAAGCTGGAAAATAACCTTAAAAAAAACCCAAAAACGAATGAAATTTGTTAACAAGTGAATAAGTAAGGTATTTAACTGCGTGAGAGTTCTTGTCTCACTCTGTAAATGGTGATATGGGTGTGCGGAGCCAGTGTTTTTATGCAGCTCTAAGAGGATTACAGGTTGTTTGTTACGGTCGGTGTCTGGGTAATGGTGATAAGGCAGAGAGAGCGTGCTGCAGGTGTACCCAGGCGCCGCAACACAAGGTGAGATGGCTTCTGGGACAGAGCAGCTGGCAGTGGGAGTTATTGTGCCACAGGTTGTATTCTGTCAATAATTTCGAAAAGCTAATTAACTTTTTTCTAGCCGGATATTCTGGGGTTCTTTGTCTATATTTGGTGGGGCTGGTGAAGTAAGTTTTAAACATGACCTTTGGGCCTCTTGTGGACGGTAGAAACAAACACAGACACAAACAACACAGAACTAACATATAACCTTCATAAAGTGGCTAAACGGTGTCTCATTGTCACATCCTGCACATGAATACTAACATTGATCTTCATTTGGAGCCATGTTTCTACCCACCTGATGAATATTTTCCCTTATTTATCTGTGGTTTTGATGGCTCGTGACTCCCGGGGGAAATATCAGACTCATTAGCTGCTAAATGCTCAGCTATGTTCGCTTGTTTGGCATTAAATTTGTCTATGCGCCATTTGGGGCAGCTCTTTCGACATGATCTTTCCCGCCAAAAACAGTGGCCTGCTGCATCTGGGAACGAGATAAAGCAAGGAGAATGAATGGAAATGCTAAAGTTGCGAGCCAAAACGTTTTGCATTGGTAGTTGTTTGTCCATTTTTAACTGCTGCACCCAAGTGATTTATCAGTTCACATTTAAACCAGCTGAATACCATGTAGTCTCTAATAGATGTGACGTCACCTGTTGTAGCAGCCTGTGCTGTTAGCTCATAGTTTGCTTTGTTACAGGACTCACCTGAGAAGGAAATGACCCGTTATTGAAAATAGAACAGTTGAAATAAAAATGGGGACGTGCAAAATCTGTTTTGATTAGTGTCTTACAATTACCCAGCTCAGTTGAGCAGAAGCACAAATAGATGGAGAGTGCTGGTGACTGTCATCATTACAGCCTCTCCACCCGCCTGCTCCCCGGGGGCCGCCGTATCATTGGGCTCACTCCAGCGCTAATAGCCCTGTCTAAGAGCAAGCAAGGCACCTTTTTGGAGGTAATGCTCCCTGCCGCAATTTAGCTTGCCATTCAACTGTGGCATGTCCCGAGCGTGGCAGGAAATTACAGCAGAGTGCTGATGTGGGGAATTCCCCCCACCCCATCCCAAAGACTGTCTTTTGCAGACAGTCGGAATTAGGAATGATGCATGCAGAACAAGTCAATCAGTCTAGCATATGCCTTGAAATAAGTATGTTTTTGCATGCATCACGCATACATGCACCCAGTGTGGCCCCCAGAGTTATCTGCCGAGCACACAACAAATGCCAACTAATCAAAATTCCTCGAGCGTTTTACTGCAACTCCGTGTCCGCAGCCTGAAATCTGACATTGTGCTTTGAAATGCGTGTGATTTTTAACCATATTATCGACCTCGTGAAGGCACGGCGTATTTTCACCTCTCATTGACCCTGCAGGCAGAGCAGGGAGCGCCGCAGAATCCCCCTCAGTCACCTCAGTTAGGCTTGGCTGAGTAAAGGAGAGCTGTCTTTGACTGCTCAGCCTGTGGATTACTCCTCAATATGGGATTACGCTCCAGTGAATGAGTGCAGACACAATACCGGCGGCTCAGCTCTGAACTATACAACAGAGATTTAGCTCCGGAGCTGCAATGAAATATCTGCTGATCTTCATATCAATTGATGGAGACCTGTGCCACATTGCTGTCATTCACACTTGTCTAGTTTGCCTCAATCAAGGTCTCATAAAATATCTACTTATTGAGAAAGCCATGTCTCTAAAATTCCTAATCCTGACTGACTAACTGTTATTTATAGTCTTATTCCCTGTTCAAGTGATCTGTGGGTGCTTAAAATACGACAGATTTGGTTTCAAGAGCCTCTGTGCCTACTCTCCTGAAGTGTTTTTGACCATAAGAGTGGATCACCGTGGATTGTGCTGTTTTTCTTTTGTGTAGCCCACCCTGCGCCCCGGCTGCCTTGTGGGCGGGCAGCAAGGGAGCTGAGAATCTAAGTTCAATGAAGCAATCAATAAACAATCAACATAATCGCTATGCCCAGGTCACGTCATGTATTAGCCACACTTTCATTTGCATTAAAGGGTTGATAGTACAGCTTCCCACTGACCCATAGCGCTAAATGCGCCTACAGTTGTTGTGCAGTTGGTACCTACTGCTTCTCCTTTTTGTGGTACATTGCTCCTAATATGGGGAAAGAAATGAAATGTTCAGTAGTAATAACAATAATGTTTTTGTATAACCTGTATGGATTCCAAACAGATGCACGTGCAGATAGCTACAAATATATCGATGGCTCGTGGCATGAATTCGAAGGCCTGGTGCCAACCAAATACATCATACAGCATTTTGGGATCTAACAAGAACTCCCCATTCATTTGTATGGCTGCCATGGCATCCAGCAGCCAGCGCTCAGTTTGTGTACTTTGACAAAGTAGGGGGTTTTGGTCTGCTGTCATCTTGAAGATGAGACTTTTTGAAATATTAGATCGGTGTCTAACAAACATGCATAAACCATGTTTGTACTGAAGGGATAAATGTGTGAAGTCTACATATTAACAATTCCCTTTTACAAGATGAACAGGGTTTTTAGGATTTATAATTAATTATCTCTTGAAGTTGAGTTTAGGTATTTAAGATTTGTTTGTGATGCAAACTCTTGACATTTGTTTTGAATTCCTGGGAAGGAATGAGACATGAGCCTCTTTCTGAGATCAGGGACATCACAAGCAATCAAATGATTTATGGGGAATAATGTGTGACAGCATGTACAGTGCTGTACTCTTCATGGTTTATATAGCATGAAAACTATGTAAACTATCCTTCATACCAAAGTGGTTTTCAGTTGTCAAACCCAGTTATTACTATTTTTATTTCGTCCCTGTGTCAGTACAGTAGTCCAACGGAGTGGCAGATATTTGTAAAAGTTGCAATATGCCAAGTACTGTACAGTACATGGAGGCTTTTCTGGTATGACCAATCATATACAGTATATATAGTGTACTTTAGTATAGTTTCCTTTATTATGTTATCGACATAAACATGTTCCCTGATGTATCCCAGGTTTGCATTTGCAGAATATGAAAGAAAATATATATATTTTTATCTGATCACCATTCAAGGGCATGACTTTGCATATGGCTTTCACTGTAAATGTGAATCAGAGGTAGCAAATAACGTTTGATGCTGTCACATGAAATGCCTCACGCAGCACAGAAACTGCACAGTGGGGTTATGCCAGATGGCTGGTAAGTACAATAAGCTTCACGCTTCTTTATGCAAAACCAAAACTCTTAAATGAATCCACAGTAAATCCCCACTGTAAACATTGAGTACACTGAGTATACTTGGAATGAAGTAAACGTAGCAGCTCTGATTAGCGGATACTGCTGTGCGGGGTAGGGTATAATTCAGTGATTGAGCAGTGACGTGTATGGACCAGCGGATGCAGACTGGTGTAACTGGTGCTGACCGGGAATTAACCCGAGACAGTCGGGCATGAGTGGGTCAAACGTGGTTTGACCGGATTTCCACCATCCCACATCAAACACAGAACTTGTGTTTGAAAGTGGTATCACAGGGCATCTCAAGAGACAAAAAACTACCTTCAGAGAGCTTCCCCCTTTTCTCCCCTCCTTCCTTTGATGTCTCCATTTCCTGCTCACTGTAAGCTGTCTTCATCTCACATCCAAATGTAGTTCTCAGCACAGTTTATGACCCACCCTCCCCATGCTCCTTCATCCCTCAAACCACTTCAGCAGATTTCAAAAGCGTTCTGCATCCGGAGTTTATCACTCGTGAGATGCCCTTTAAGAAGAGAGGAGAAAAAAGACCCTCCATTAATTGTGCGTATAAAGAGTAATGAAGAGGTGCGGAGTTATCCTTCGAAGGTGGCTCAGGTCCTCCCTTTTTGTCATATAAAGGATCCATCTTGAAAGCAAGCCTTTGAAAGCCTTTGTGTTGCAAAAGGCATCGTAAGAAAACTAGCCAGTTGGCTTATTTTTTTGACATTTAAAGCATCTTTTAGTTCGGCACACCCAAGACCGTAGACCATGAAATGTGCACTATTAAATTCAGAAAAAACTGCAGACATTGTTTTGGTGGTTGTGGACCAAAAACAGCCACAGAGTGCAGGGCCTGTCTATGAAACCAATCTGCTTTTCCTCTTTTCTGTGTCTCTGCATTGGTTTTGCAGCCTACTCCCTCTGCTTGGTCCACATTGGTTCCCCTCATCGCATACGAATTGTGCCTAATTCCTCATTATCACATAATTGATAAGTAATTCAGATGAAGTCATGGGAAGCTAATTGCCTGCCATTCTGTTTGCTTAACACTCCTCTGACTCGAATCAACCGAGGCAGAGGAAAGCTAATGAAAATGTTGCATAATGAAGTAAAATATCACCTGGCCAGTGCACACGAGAGGAGCGTGATAGGAAAACATTTCACATCTACAACTAGACAGGCTAACCTCAGCTAAATCACGAATGAACTAAAAACAACAGTAAGCTTACGGTTTAGCAGTGACGCTGTCTTAAAGCCAGAAGCGCTTCTTTCAGGAGCAGCCCGGGTGCGATGCTGATATCTAGAATGAGCTGGTCAAGCCTGCAGAGGAACAAATGAATCGACAGGCTTTCACGTTCAAACTCAAATCTTCTCATTAATTCGTGCGTCCAGGCAGATTATGCAGACTGTTATTGCTATTGTTATATTCCTAATCGTTTTGGATCCAATGTCCCCCTGTGCCTCGTGTTGTTTTTCATAGATGTGCCGAGTGGATTATCCTGGTGAAATTGAATTTGCGTCGGAGCTGAATTGAATGCACGGCGGCAGCCTCCGCGAGCAGAGACTTTAAAAATAACAGTCTAAAAGCACAGATTTCCCATTTGCTGCTGTCTTGTCCATTTCATTTCTGAGAATTGAGTTCAAAAATGGTATTCATATCTCCCGAATTGAATCTCAGGCTGCTCCAAAAATTTCTCCTGGCATCCGGTTCTCTCTCTCTCCATATTTTTCTGCAAATATGTAGGCAGACAGCATACCAAAATCAGTTTGTGCAAATGCAAGCGACAGATTGTGGTTGGCTTCCCCTTCCCTCTGACAGTCGTAGAAAATCTGCCTCTGAAGCCCATTAGGCCGCCACAGTCTAAATTTCCTTTATAATAATGAGGCTGTGCACAGGCGCCTGAGCCAAGCCCAACTTCAGCACAGACAGAGGAAGCAGACTTTAACCTCATAATCCAGTTGTAGACATTAATGAGTGGAGAATGACTTCATCTGTCATTCCCCATTTTGTGCGTGTCAACCTCCATCCATAGAACAATCAGTCAGGTGGCCTTGTAGAGCGGTCGGTTTTACCCACAGAGTGGCCGTGCTTTTTTATAACGGCCACTCATTATTCATTCCCTCGGATTAACTCATAATTCCCTGTGCTGACACACTACCCCATTTATTTTAGATTAATACTGAAAATGCTACAGGTCGGGGGAACATGTGGACTCGTGCTGTGAATGAAGCGCCGAGCGGAGGCGAGGCTTCACTCACAAGACAGCTGTCTCCACCCAGTGGCTGCTCAGGAAACTGAAAGAAAGCTCTCGAGGTAGTTTGCCAGTGATTGTGTTTGTCCATGTTGTTGCATATTTTTACTCGCCTTACCCTTCAGTAAGAAATGTTGTTTTCTCTCCTCGCTGTGTTACCCTCCCTTGATGTCCCCCCGTCCGCTCCCTTAAACCCGCTCGGGTGCGCCTAATGAACTGCATTCATCAAAGTCCCATCCCTTTGATCAGAGCACATCCACTGTGCCATGTCTTGTTCTCCACTCCCCGCTGTACTTTAGTGGTGAACAATCTGTGTAAGCGGCCGCGCTCACGCACCTTGAGGTTCAAACGAAATAAGGGTTCGTCTGTTCACAAGTCATTAGAAGACCGGCCTCCGCTTGTAATGGCGCTTCCTGAGCGCGGCGCTTGTTACTGGGTGATGGACTGCGTCTCCGTATCGTTTGGTTGTGTCGTAAGCGAGGGACTGTGCATCTTAAAACAAATAGCCGCAGAGTATAGCGGGGTTGTATTCTTAGACAATTGTGAGCTTACTTTACTGTAGTTTTTTGCCATGGATGAACACTTAATGAGGCCTGCAGCGTCAAAGAGCCACCCACCGCCTCTCCGAACGGCTGCTGAGCCATTATGCTCCATCTAGTTGACCACGGAGCAAACGAGACAAGAGGAGAATGGGAAAAAAAAGGCGTGTAACAAATTGTCAAGTGGTCCAGGGACTCGGGACAGGTGCAGGAGGAGGTGTCGGGGAGTGGGTCCTTTTTGGCAGAATGCATCGATTAACTAGTTGAACAGTTACCCTTCATTGCACACTCACCCCAGCCAGCCACCACCATACAAGCTCTGCAGCCACCATTAGCATTCATCAAGCTGTAAAAAGGAAGTGACGGGGGCCTGCAGCCGGAGTTGGTGTCATGTCTGGTAGGGAGAGCCATCACTTGTCTCACCGAAACCCACTAATGAGGGTGGAGATACAGAACATTACCACAAATTAACCACTTGAGATCAGAGATGTGCCTGATCTCCCCTGAGATGGAGTGAGAAAGTTGTGTAGGAGAATGAGTCAGGTTACAAATCTAGTGACTGTAAATGACACCATTTGTGTTCTGGCTGAGATGTACAGCATTTAACGCATCCTATACATGGGCATGGATGTCTCTGTGTGTACTAGCGTGTGTGTGTGTTTATGTGTGTGTTCTTGAAGGACAGGGGCATCTAGATGTGTTTAATGACTCCATGTTCGTGTAAACCAGTATCCAAAGGGTAAAAGCATAAATCCCTGCTTCTTTTTTTTATTAGACTCCATCCTGACCACACTGAAGCTCACGATATCGGGGAACCTCCGGCTAGTCCCGTTAACAGCCCTGCCTTGTACTGCGATAGGACAAGCCATTAAAATCATAAATAGAAAGGTTCTAATGAAATATCAATTAGGCCGTAAGAAAAGGCCAACGCCACATTTATGGGGACAGAGCTCATTAAGAAGACTGCTGGCAAAGCCGTGAGATCATTTCGTAATTCTCCGCTGATAATCCAATTAGTCCGCAATGGATTTCTCCTGGTTGAGGAATCTTTGTTATTGGAGTAAAGTTTCACTGCACAGGGGATGTATAAATCTCCGAAGCTTTTAAAGATCAATTATGCCGTGTTAATGGAGACTGTAATCATGATTATTACTTACTAATCGCGGATTCTTTTGTGAGCAACATCACCTGGTCCGGTCATGTGTGTTATTCCCGTGGACTTCCTGTTTGACTGGAAAAGGATTTTCAGAATCTTATTGCAGTCCTGCCGCTCATACGCGTCCATGTTGACTCTTTCATGGGAGATGAGTTTGATATTGTTGACTCTGGGAATAATCACCCCAGCAATTTTGGATGTTTCAGCACTTGGCATGGCAGACAATGAGAAAACATCTATTTTTAATCAGGCGTGTCCCCCCCTCGCTCGGTGACCTTCAGCCCGTGAAAATTCAACTCAATAATTCAGTACGCTCTGCATTTCCTTCTGTTTGGCGCACACACACACACGATGGGTTCATGGCGGTATGATATATGGATTGTGATTGTTGCTTGTGGGGAATGTGTTTTCCTCCTGACAGCTGACTTGTATCTTCCCCCACATTTTGTTTTAGATTTCGCTTATTTTCCCCTGTGATTGTCTCCTCCTTATCTCCCTCCGACGTGGCGCTGCCTACCAGTGGCTACGAGCACATGAATCCCATTTGCCCGTTTTCTCTCATTTTCCGATGCCAGGATCAGCGAGTTGATCTAATTGACATGAATATGGAAACATGTTTTGCATCTGCTGTATGTTTTTGCCTTTATAGCAACATTTGTATATTTTTTTCATACCACGAGCCTGGGCCATTAGATCACATGCTTCACTTTATAATTCACTGATTCATCATATTCACTTGAAGTTGATGCACCACGCACTACAAAATGTTTTCATCAATTATACATGCAGTAGAGGCGATCCATCTTTGTACTGCACAGTCTTGGGCTGTGTCTTCTTCCTGTTTAATTTCACACCTGACCATCCCAGACCTGAACACAAGTGCGGCAGTCTACCTCCACTTTCTGTTCATCTATCACAGACAGCACTGTAATCCACCTTGGTTTCATTTCAGACACACAGTGAGATCTCACACTGTCAGTCGTATCCAATTCGTCCATGACCTGCTGCAGCACAGCGTCCGTGGTTCATTGTGAAAGTGGAAGACAGTGTTGTAAGGGCTGGCAGTGCATCTCTTCCATATAATAATCTCTGTACTGTGCAGTAATAAATGCTGCAGTGATGTGCGATGTTTACGAGCACGGTCTGCAGATTTCATCAGTACATGACACCCTTAAACAAAAGATCGTATTCAACAGTTCAAAACTTTTGAGTGAGGACTTCATTTTCTTGTGGTGCGCACATGTCTTTGTTGTAGGAAAACGCGTATGTGTTGCTATCATCAGTACACAGAGCAAACTAAACCTTTGATTGTCTTGGTTTGTTCCTCTGAGGTGAAAAGTTATTGCTCTGTGTTCTGCACTTGTATTGAACGCCTCACTAATGCACATTTGCATGCAAGTGATTTCCCGAGACATTTCCTCTTTCTACAGAAATACAAATTTGCTTCTTCGTATATTTTGATGACTCAAGATGAAACAAATTCATTTTCTGAAGAAAAGGAAAATCTCTCGGGAAATGCACAAAATTTGTGCTAAGTCTTAGTGCTGAATGACTGCATGCTGGAATACACAATCTGAATAATCATCTTCACAAAGACACACGCCCACCGCTGGAGCATGTTCCGGTGTTTGGAGTTGTTATCAGGAGGAAAACTTTGTTGCATAATTGATGGTGTAGGACGAGCTTCCTGCTTGTGTGGAGCAGATGTCTGTCTCATTGCAGCAGGAGACAGAAACCTGGTGGTAAATTTACCTTATGACGCTACATCAGCAAACACGTCTGCTGGTGTCTGCCACTTTAATAGCCTTGAGTTTACACTCTTTTTAGATGTATAAAACAGTCAGTTTTAGCCGTGTGTCTTTGACACTGGATTCAAATTTGACATTTAGTCGTCTATGCCGTCTTTGGCATATTTTTACAATGATACCCAAAAGTAAAAATCTGCAAAGGGATCTTGAACCCTCTGAGTTCATAAGACTTGAATACCTCCCTCTTCATGATGTAATAGGCTTTTTTAAAGGCCCATGAATATAAATTGCAGCTTAGGTGAAATTTACAGTCCAGGTCATGATTCTGAAACTTACAGGTCAGTGCTCATGAAAAGCATGTCAGTATATTACCTTCTTATGTGCTGTGCATTACTGTAAGGATGAGATTGTCTTTGCTAAAGATGAAAACTAGCAACATCATAATGAAACAGTAGCTACTTATGCAGGGCTTATTGTGATTTTAGCATACAGCAGCTTGCACATGATGCATCAGTCACATCTCTGGTTGATGTACTGAGCTGACTCTCTTAACTAAATTGTATATTTCCGGCCCAAACTATGACATTTACAGAGCCGTAGTGGCGCGTATGGCCGAGGATCTACCTTCCCCGCAGACATCCATGAAGTCTTCACTCCGGGGACAAACAGTGAAACACCAGTAGACACTTGGGGAACTGAGATTTGATTGTTAATGCTCCGTGCAGGATGACTGGAAATGTGTTCGACAGGCAGTGATTGTGACACCTCTTGATTGCGTGTAAAAGGGTCCGTCACGCCCCTATTTCCACCCTCATCTGGACCCAATCAATACCAATTTAGGGTTTATCAATAATTCATTCTGGGCTTATGATTGCTTCTCATTTGGACGATTGCCGACAAAAAGACGGTGCTTAGGTGAAGTTTCAATCAGTCGTCACTCAGAGTGCAACTTATTTTCAGAACAATAAGCGAATTAATTCTTCTCCACAAAGCTGAAGTGCAGTGAGACCACAGTCTGACTTGTTGCTGAAGAAATGAACCCAAAAGAAATGGTTGCAGGAGGGGTGATGACATTGCTGATCTTTCTCCATTAGGTTAGCCATTTGACAATGTGAAATCCCTCCATCGTCATCATTATTGTGAGGTTCACTGCAATACGCAGCTACAGCTGGGGAGAGCTGCCGAATGAATTGGGTGGAGACAATGTTATCTGAAATTGAACTTAGGTTCGGTGCGCGAGAGTTCCCGCTATCATCAGGTAGAGATGGGACTGACCCTGAGAGATAAATGAAGCAGTGTAATTATGTCTTTATCAGGTTCAGGCAGCTCCGGAGCTGGGAAAAAGTCATCTGGGCTATGTCCTTGTCATCTCCGGCACGCTGGCTGGGAAGCGTGATGCCAGCCTGGCCCCATGGCACCGCGACAGGAAAGGTGCCTTTTTCGGGTAGTTATTCTTTTTATAGAGTGTCAGAGCACTGATGCATACAAGATGGCACAATTTAATGTTACTAGAGGTTACACGTGCTTCCTTCCCATCACTACGCCGCATCAGAGAAGCTTTTATGGCACATAAATATATTTTATTCCTTCTCATGCTGTATGATGCCTTTGGGGAAAAAAAACAGTTGTGAGGGAGGTTGTGACACTGTTTCTTACCTGCGTGCTCTCAGATGTAAACAGACACCTCACTCTTAGATCTGTGCTTTTCATTATAGCCTCTGTCTGTCTGCCAAAACTGGTATTTCAGCTGACTTAACCCATTACAACTTCTGTCTTATGTGCAGACGCAGATGCGCACACGCAGAAAGCAGCTATCGTTTTTGATGCATGTGATTTGAGCTGACAGGGAAGCACTTGTTAGCAGGAATATTCAGGCCACTGATGTGCTCTGGTTGTCTCAGGGCAGAGGAACGGTGGCAACAGGATGCTTCTTCTGCACTGTTAGAGCGTTGCCCTGGAGAACGAGTCGAGATGTAGCTCGCTCTAAATGAGTACGGCAGGTTGTGTAGCTGGGGAAGAAAAGGTGACATCATCGCCGTCCCTGTGTGAACGCACACACACACAGACATGCAGACTTTTGATGAAATCAATAATAGAAGAACAAATGATGTGGAAGATACCCTGCAGCGAGCGCTGTTTTTGCTGAGTATTTCCAGTGTTGAAGTAGGTTTGAGTTGCAAGCTCTGACACTGCACTGTGCATTGCATTGCGGTGTATCACAGTTTCTTCACCTCTAATCTGTTTTGCTGCAGGTAATTTTTTTTGCCTCCTTCCTCCTCATTTTCTGGACCTGAGAGGACAGGCCGTTCTTCTGACTCTTGGAGCCATTTGTGCAACAACATAAGTGTTGAGCTTCGACACATGCTGTGCAGTGACAATATGTAAAGATGAAAACCATCTGAAGTGCGGGGGGAGAAAAAAACGGCCTATTTAGGCCACGCTCATTTTCCATCAAATGCCTCAAAGCACATGGGTTTTATCTTCTGCAAAGAAGCACTCCTCAAATTACCAATAGATTTGGGGGGAAAAAAACATAACCATTCTCTTGGATAGATTACTTGTGTAATAACCCTGCTTTATCCCTTAGTATCAGCTGAGTGCGAAGACACCATTGAGATCAACACAAGCATGATTAGGCTATGAGCATCGAGTCTTTTTCATAACTCGTTTGAGGGCCTCATTCCACTCCAGCTTGTCTTTGAGATAATGTCCTATTTAATTAGAAATTGGAGATATCGCATTGTTTTTTAATGAGAGGAGCACTTTACCAGAGCGTATGAGGCATCAGAGAATCATACACAGGAAGGATAATGGCCGCATGCGAGGGCTTCAGGGATTCAGACGAGATGACTTTTCACTCAAATGCTCTTTATTCCCTATTCTCTATTCTCAAAATGCTTTCCTCCAATATACCTTAACATGGAGAGAGGGAGCACTTTCGGTGTAATTCTCTACTGTTGATGTCCCAGATTCACTTATTACAAGACCAATTTTAATGTCTTTCCAAAATCTTTTGTCTTAACTGTACACACGTGCACAACCGATAATGCTGTATCTTACCCTCATTTAATCTCTTTTGTTCTTTGATTTCTGTCCGGGGCACATCAGCAGGGTGGGAATGAAATGCAAATGTATTTGTTTGCTTGGGGAGAACATGGGAAGAGTGCATTGAGCCATGAAAGCTGGTGCTGTGGGTTTTCAGCAGGCCGCTAATTTCTCTGCCAGCTCGGTGATACGCTCACAGGCTTTGACCTTTTACCGTGTCAGTGTCATCGAGGGAGGGGATGCAAAAATATGCACCTCTCTCAGTCCAGAGGCCAATGAAAGGGCCAAAAAATATATCTAACTATTTTCATTTTCATGTGTCCAGCAGCTGATGAAACCACTGAAACAGACCCTTAAGGAGGTAAAGTTATATTGGAATTTAAAGGTTGGTAAAGGCACCTCTGACTGCCGATGCATCTCCGTTAACAAGGTCAGTTAATGACTTGTCACCTGGCAAAGGTTAATGTATGATGCATCAGTGGAGCAAAGGGTAATTTATAATAGATATGCCTTCTTAAGGGAATGCATGCACATTTAGATTTCATATTCAATTAGCAGCACCAGCCAAGTGGAAACTATTCCAAGAGGTTAGTTTTTTCAGGCCGTAGCCAGGAATTTAAAAATGTTTGTGTTTGACACCCTGAGACGCACAGAGCATCAAATTCACAGCAACAAATCTTGAGACAATTAAAGTTTACTTTCCTTATTCTTGTTCCCACTACTCATCCCTCGTCATGTCTCTCTTCATCCAAGAACACTGGGTCATCTGGGGCAACAGCTGCATGCATCATGGTTTTCTTTACAACTCGTCTGGGAAACTTGATTTTAAATAGGGTTTTAAATGTGATATGATGTGATACGGCCAATAATGTCTGTAATTGTTTTAGTAATTTTTTATAAATTTTATAAGATGGAGCCAAGAGCCAAAACAAAAACACTCAACAGTCAACATTACTGAAAAAAGTTAAACCATACAGTCAGATAGAATGATTTATAGTTCACCCTCATTGTGCTTGTGATATGTGACCTGGCAGTTTGCAAAGGTCTTTTGTGCATCATTGCGCCATCAAAGGCATAATTCATAATTCATAATTTCTTGCCAAAAATGTAACATGCCAAAGCAAAGGGTGTGAATACTTTCTGAAGCCAATGTATAAGGTGACAACCATTACCCAGTTAGCCCAGCTAGCATGCCTACTAGCACATCCAGGGCTTGCTAATGACCACATTATATACTACAGCAGTCATTTTTACACTTCAATTTATGTACAAATTCAACAAGCAAGACAAAGTGTTAATTAATGAGCTTTTGCTAATGGTTGGAAAGAGTCAGGTTCACTGTTTTATCCCCGTTTCTGGTCTGTATGCTAATCTTAGCTTAGCCGGCTGCTGGCTGTAGCCTAAAGTTTAATGGACACATAACCTGTGTGTCCTACTTTGTACTTTCCTCCATGTGCCAAGCAAGACGTGGGTGTTCAAACAAATGAAAGCTGTGGAGATGAGAGTGGGAACACGTACTGTTATTCCGCACGGTGTAGGATGTTCCTCACATATGATTTGCACTTGGAGGTGTGAGAGATCGATGCCGTCGACATAATGATAAGAATTCTGTCAGCATGTCAGAATGCTTGCCGCTAATAGGAACTGTGCTATCATCGCCACGGTGCCCCACAGGCTCGAAAACGTCAATGACAGCATTGTGACTTGAATAAGAAATGTCCTTGTGAGGAGCGTGGCTTGAGCCATCAAACGGTGATCACTTGTGGTCACAGGCAGAGGATAGATAAACCAGGGCAGTCGCCCCTGACAAGGTGCTGACAGATACCCTGCTTCGCTCCACACCACCCTCCTGTGATTTGTCACCTCGCTGACACCATTGTGTCACCCCCTCATGAGGGAATAAAATATGATTGACACGTGTCCCAGACAGAGAAACAACAAATAATAATGCAGGACATTTCATGAAAACAGATTAGTGAATGTAGAGGATCTTAACCCACTGCATTGTCTGTACTGGCCTTGGCTAAGGACACTACAACTCTCACACTGCTTATTACCATCACTCTTCCTCTGCCTCTGTTTCATTCTTTCACAATTACAGCAAGAGAATCTACAGAATAAAAAGATGTGTGGTTGAAATCATGCTTTTCTTAAATCACATTTTTTTCCAAGTCAGTGTGCTCAGCTAATTCCACTTCCTCCCAGTTACACTTGTTCAGTGTGCTTATTCTTTTTTTAAGGCATTTTCTGCAATTACGTCAATCCATATCACTTATGCAGAAACTCATACTTGACTCTTGACCAATTCCTAATTTGCATTGCATTTGCAGTGGCAAAACAATGACAGAAGCATAAAGGCTTAAAGCATGTTTACTGGGGGTTTTCACTTAATAAACTTTTTTTTTTTAAAGTAGTTGTTTTTGTTTTGGGCTGATATAAGGTTTTAATTAGTAAAGCGTTGACAGAAATGATGACAGGTAAATTTTGCTTGCCGCCTGTTAGCAGTCTTTATGCTAAACTAAGCTAACTGGCTGCTGGCTGCAGTTTCATATTCACACATGAGAGTGGTATCGATCTTGTCTTCTAACTCAAAGGCATCTGAGCGCATTCACAAAAATGTTGAACTGTATCTCTGAAAGGCTTAGCTTGTTTTGGACTTTTAACTTGAACGCTCACTTAAGTAGCCCAAGCGCTCAGCATTGTCTCCACCGGCTCTGCCTCCGCTCAGCGAGGTCCTTCTCGACAGGCTGACACTGCGGGCTCTGTTAAGATTAGATTTGAATTTATGAAGATTGCCTCACCTGGCGCACTGCTGTAATCTATGCTGCTGTAGTAATTCACATTTAGGCCCTCATTTCCAATGTGGTCAAGAGAACCCATATTTCACCATGACAATGTAATCACAGGCCCACATTAAAAAGTCATTATTGTTTAAAATCAGGGCCCGACTGAGAAAACACTGACTATACCATAGCTGTCTTTCCCGTTCACACGGATGTTTACCCAAGAACAGAGGGCAGCGTGATTTAAACACACGCTTACAACCTTATTGATCATGGGGGGCGAGGGGGGTTGAATGCACACACACACACACACACACTCATGGAGTAATATCATTGTCCACTGGATCTGCTTGTGCTTTTTGTGCTGATTAGCAGGTAATCTCAGTAACAAGCTTTGATTCCTGCAGATTAGCAGAGGGATAAGTACACAACATGTTTGTTTCCGATAGCTCAGACATGCTATAATCCATCTTCACTCTATTGCCCGGTGGTCTTAGATGCAGAGTTTTTCATGTGTTTTTCTCTATTTAGCTGTGATAACACCCTGCTTTGCTTAATGCTGGAGGTCAGGCTGTGTGGTTTATAAAGTAATGGATCTGATTAGGTGTTTTGTTGCCTGAAAACAAAAATGGGCTGCTTATTAAAACAGGCTTTCAGAGGAATTTATTATGCCTTTTTTGTAGCAGGTTTAGACAGTCCATTATTAATGGTCCTGGTTTTCCACTTAGTAACTCTCACCAGGTTTTTTTTTTCTCGTGAGTCTCATTTCATAACATTTTTAAAGGTTGGCTTTTCATCTTGATTTCATCGCACAACAGAAGGAAGACGGAGTCATTTCTTTCACTATAAGCCGGGATAAGTCCTCGGGCGTACTGTTTTACAGATGACTGCTCAGTGCATGAGGCTAGCTTTGATCCTGACCCCGCAGGTCTTTGTCCCTGGCTCTCTTTCAGCAACAGTGTTGAATTAAAGCACAAAGAGACGATGGACTGATCTTATACCATCTCAATATCCTCTTTCATGTTTGAAATCATGCTTTCAGGCTTGGTAGCTTATAGAAATTCTGTTTGTATGCATGTGATATGTAGTTGTACATTTTCCCTAACGCCTAAGCAGTACAGATCAAATCAGTGGCTGCAGTTCCTCTTCTCTATATTTGCACATAAAATGCATTGTCGTACCTCGCACTGACCTTATCAGAATGCAGTCATTGGTGAACCATTATTGACCTCCCTCTCTGGCCAGACTTTAATCAGCATGATTTCAGTAAGGATCAATAATGTTTTTTCATGTCTCACACTTTTCACCATTTTTTCTTTTCCACAAATCAATACAGTGCATGATGTGTTGTTCTGCTACCGCGTCTGCATCGCCGCACCAACACAAGACTTTGGCTCCGTTCGGCTTTTACTTGTTCCCGTCCGGATGTCAAGTGAAGTGGTGTCATCTGCTGTTTTGTAAAGGTTTTCTTTCATACAATGTTCTTTAACCCAGGTCGAGGAGCTCAAGATCGCACGAGGAACATCTAAAAGTGCAATCGCTCTTAATCAATGGTCTTGTACAAGAGCGTCTAATGAAAAAACTCTTGTATGAAGTCATGTCTCGCAGAGCCTTTGCTGCTCCTTGATCCACTTTAATCGATTTAAACATGAAACCACAACTTCAGTATTACAGATGTATTATTTCAGCAATACAAGGGCAATGTGGCTTCTATGAAATGCCTATCCAAGCCCAGATCAGTGGGGATTGCAGATCCTTTGTTAGTGCTGAAGCTTTGTTTTCCTCTAGATTTATGATCGTTGCGGGGAGTTGGCAGGAGCCTGTGTGATTACTGCTTACACACTGATTTATAGCTCACTTTTAATTATCTGAGGGGGTCTGCAGCTTGCTGGTGCCAATACATCCCTTCTTTTGGGACCAAGAAGGGGGGGAAGGAGCCCTCTCTGGTTTCCACCCCACCCATTCTCCCTGTGTCTGTGGTACAGGACTTCAATGGGGATCCGCTGCACTTCTGGCAGCATCCCAGTCCTCCCCAGAGCGGAGCAGACGGATGTCTATGACATTCATACCCAGTGTGGGATCTGGGAGGAGGCTTTATGGAAATATGAAGCTGCTGTCCACTCGTCATGTAACTCTAACTAACGTTCCCCAACGGCCTATAAATTATATGGTTCTGAGAGTCACACAAATCACTTCCCTGAGCCCATCATCTCTAGTTACTCTCTACTTTTTCTTTTTTATGGAGCCTCCACTGTGAAATTACAAAAGGCCGGTCTCGTTTCAGCAACAAGCTATTGATTTTCCCAACTCATTTAGTATTCAGTATGCATATGCTGTGTGTGGGATTTGAAAAATCTATTGGTGCTCTTACACTGCTCTTAATTCCAAGAGTTAATTGGATAAGAACGCAACAAGTAATGCAACAGCATCATCCCCGCAATGAGTATATTACAGTTTTAACTTAACATGTATTGTTTAGTATAATGGAGAGGCACATTAACACTGTGATAACAAGATGTGTATCATGAAATTAGATTTGAAAATATAATAGTTATCAAAGATTGCTGGATGAAATCCACATGTAAAATAATAAGCTGGCAAAGTACTTAGCGTTGTACTTAGCACTTGTTTAAGCCAATTAGATGCTCCTTAACTCTGATTATAGTAGATATTTAGAGCAGGATACACACTATATCCTTACCCTTGTTTTTCTCCTCCATCCATTTGTAAAGCCACACTAATAACTTCTCATTTATGCTATATTGGCTAAATGGCTGAGGGATTGCAAAACTTCTGCAAAGAATATGGAACCTTTTACCAACACAAATACTTCATTTTGGCTAATCTCCACACTGAATGCTCAATGGTAAACACCACATCATGAAAACGGATACATTTTTAATGATGTTTGAACTAACACATCTGATAATCATAATTGAACGGCTCCAATGCGGCTCACAGAGGGACATGTCTTGGATTAAAGGAGGGTTAATTTCAAGGAGGACTGTTTTGTCTTTCCTAATTATTTCTAATGTCTGTCATTAAGCCGTCCCCTGGGAGTGGGATCCAGTCCTCTGTCTGCTTGAGCCCCATATCAGCAGCCTACGGACTCCCCATTAATCCTCCTATTGTCCCACAGACCTGCTATGTGTCTACCCTTCAAATCAACAATAGAGGACTAGTGACAGTGAGAGAGCGTTAATGAGCTGGAAGTTGAAGAAATAAAGCACACAATGTAATCGGTGCACATCATTCCTCTAAATGCCATTATCCATAATTTAAATCTCTGTGGATATGCAAGGGCACTTGATACACGTCTTTCATAATATCACAAGGCACCTCCACCTAAATTTAAGTACAGTCTCACTGACAAAAAATACAGGTGGCTAAGAGAAACACTGAAAAAAAATTACAATCCATTTATGTCAGGAATATATCATACAAGAAAAGAAGAAGAAGAAAAAGTCATCTATAATAGAATCATCACAATCCATCATGCAGTTTTTGTCATTAGTTTAAGGGAAAAAAGTATTTTCAGCTCCGTATTAAATCAAAAGATAAATAATTTTTAGGATTTTCAGTGTCTTAAGTCGCTTTTCAATACTGACTGCTGCTGTTTGAGCCCTGGGGATATGCAGATGACGGCAGACAGCGGGAGTCGTGGGTCTTGCATCGTCACGCGCATCATTCTCATTTCCATGAGGGGGGGTCTCTCAATCCCGTTTCTTTTTGGGGGATTTTTGTTCTTGTCATTTCCCCTGTCTGTCTCCTCACCACATTCCACTTCAATCCTATTCAAAATTTTTAGCCTGAAAATCGATGATAGGCGTATCACCTGATTAGATCAGCGTGCGGGGCTCTGTTGTGCGAGCAGGTGTAGCATCCGAGGGGCCTCCTCTGCAGCTCCTCCACACGGGGCTTCGTAATGAGATTAGTGGAGCCTGCAGGACCTCACGAGAGATATCGTGATCTGATTAGCAGGAAGGACACTGTAACTTTTAGAGGCCCGTGACTGCGAACACGCTCAAGACCAACACACTGACGCTGCACGTCTGTTACAGTACACAACCCGAGCAGACATCTTTTGGTCCTTTTGACTCTGGCCCAGGGTCTCGTGCCTCTCTGTCCGCACCCACTAAAGTGAGGCTAGGTGTGTATGGGAAGGTGGCGCGTGTGCCTGAGATCCGTGATGTCACATTGATGGATTGGTCTGCTCATTGCTAGCTCCAGCGATTAGGTCAGCGGCCCAGGAGACACCTACGAGTCTGCCGTGAAATGCTGACGCGAGACTTACTTACAAATTATAAATCACTGCCACACAAAGCTGCGGTGAATAACACAGTGCCCCACCCCCGGGGAGGTTTATTTGGTCGAATGTGCCCTGTCTGAGGAAGGTTTTAATCTGACATCTCCTCCGTTCAGAGCCCATATCCTCTCACACGCATCCTGCCTTTCTCCCCTCGCTCCTTAAAGTGAGAAAGTGCACTGTGGCAACAAAGACACAACGCACACATTAGACTGCTCAGCTCACACAGTGCCACACACTTTCACAATACTGCGACCCCCCTCTTCTCAGCGGCCCGCTTTCATTTGTTCGGCAGTGAATTCTCTGGCTGTTAAACTGAAGGATTGACTGTGTTGCTTGTCAGGCTTTTATCTTTTTCCCTGATTCAGTTTCATTTCTGCTATGAAAGGGAGGACGGAGCGCCATCCAGTGCCATTATTTTGCCTGAGACAAGCCAATCCCACTGCAGAACCCAAAGACATATCATCCTGTGTGAGTCATCCCATTGTTTCTCAAAGACATTGCAACATTACTTTATTAAGAGAGATGATTGCAGTAGAACTTTATGGACTATTACAGTGAGAGCGATGGATCAGGTGACCACATAGTAATGACATCCGTCCACCCCACAGCGCGGGGTTTAACAATACATAAATGTGATTACAGAGGGAAAACTGTTTATTTCTGTCTTATTACCGTGCCAGAAATTACACCATATTGTTTTCCATAATAACCTCGTTTTCTATAAAGGGGCCATTTCGTAAGTTAAGTAGCTTGTCTCCTTCGTTTAAAGGGACAGTCTCTTTCAGACGGCCATTCTCCGTTTTTGCTGTTTCAAGCACGTTCTTAATGAAATAACCGCAATGATTTTCAGAGATGTCCATTTACCTTATTAGACTCTTTGTCATCAGCAAAATCTGTGGTTTATGAGCAGTAGATCCTTGCAGTTCATTGCTTCCATTGGTGGAAATGAAGGCTGCAACCTTCCCAATAAAATGTGACTTTTTCTCTTTCCACAGCATGAAAAATTGTCATAAACTGAACAATAGATCCAGTTTTATTATTCTGGACATTCTATTAACATGAGTACAGTATGTGAAAAGATATTGTGCCCTTGCATATTCAGCAGTCATGCCTACTATCCCTTTACTGACGCGCACGTGCATGGTAGCTGCACAGACGGCGACATCAGCTCTCCTGGACAGAAAACAAAAGGATGTGAATGAGGGGAACTCCCGCTGTAGTAAAAAGCTCAGACGTGGGGAGTGCTGCTGCTGTGGAATCATAAAGATAAGAAGACGTGTGTTCTCTCTGCTCTCCAGCCATGTGCCACTGTGTTGGCTTTTGTCTGAGCACACACACACACACACACACACACACACACACACACACACTCCTTTGGATGGATGCCTTTTATGGCTTGCGTCACAGAGATATATACTTCTATTTCGCCTGATTGCTGTTGCCTGCTGGGCAGTTATCATGCTATTGTCACTGTTATATTGGTGGAACTAATGAATCTGATGGTGTGTTTGCCAAGCCCCATACATTTGAATACAATGCGTTTATGTATAGGTTTAAGCGGCTTCGGTGTAGTGCTGCACGCGTTGAAGTCTCTAAATAATTCATGAGGTCTGTGGTGATGAAAAAATTGAATCAGTTTTCCCGAATGCTGAAATGTCTTGTATCACATTAACACTTAGTGTTGTGCAAATTAACTAATGTCTGTTGTTGTGTTTGGGGGGAAAAGCCACTGTGGATTTGAGGGACTGCCGCCCTCCATGTTTAAAGAAGACTCGTCTGCCCTCTTCAGGCCTGGAAAAATAATTTAGCAATTCAAAAATACAAGTGTGATGTAGATGTTCGAATTCAGCGCTATCTTCCCTAAATGTCACAAAATCCAATTAACCCAACAGGTGTAGCAGGTGTAGCAGGTGCAACGCTGGGTGTATCACAGTAGGTGTGTTTTTCCCCCCTCTTGTCTTATTTTTTCTCCTCCTTCAGAGGGCCTGAAGGAGAATATCTCACTGAACTCACCAGGTAACTTATTTGCAATTAGATTTGTTTTATTTGCCCCATTTCCCCCCAACAGCATCTGTAGCTGCTGTCAGAGCCAATTACTCCCCTAGTAAGAAAAAAAAGAGACGTGCAAAAACGCAGATCTGTCTGTGTGGTGGGGGATCTGTCTGTGTGTGTGTGTGTGTGTGTGTGTGTGTTTGTGTGTGTGAGAGAGATAGAGCGCATCTACAATTTGTGACAATTCCCATCCAGGGGCTGGGATTCTCTGGGGAACTCCCAGGAAATTACACCTTGCTCTCACATCATTCCATCTTCCCAGAGCCTGTTGAGCTGCCCCCTTGCCAACTCCCCCTGCTGCCACTGACACACTTACTCTATCACCGTATGGCACCAAAATGTTGCAGCAGCCCTGTTTTCTGGAAAGCCATTTCATTTTTTCACTCTTGTCAAGACTTGCAGTAATGGGCTCCTCTCACCCCACCAGGTTCCATCAGTGGCACACATTCAGAGCAATACTCACCAGCCTTCTGTGGCCTCAAGACAGCGGATGCAATTATGACAGGCCTAATGCCCTGCTGAACTACACTGCCAGAATGCTTTTAGCCAGGTGGAGCGCCGCACTGCTGCTCACGCACTGTGAGGTCCGCCCTCTTGAATCCTGTCAGGATTTGAATGTAAATTATGACATCAGTGTAAGTCAGAAGGCAAAAAACACAAAAGTGAAAATGGGAAAAAAAGTGAGAATGTCTTCTTTCTTTGACAAGCCTCTGCAGAGAAGTGGATGAGGTTAATAACAGAATTCATTCAGGATCCTACACAGTCTTTAGACCATGCCCGTGAATGGCTTGACAGTAGGATCAGGAGTGAAGTAATGCAGTATTGTTGCTCTCCACTGAGAGTTAGGTGTAGGTCAGACTGAGGTTTACTTCTTGTTGGGTCTTTTGTCTTCTGACAAGGTGATCAGGCACGAGGCTGGCATAACCCCAATATATTGGCTCTTGAGTGGGAGGCAACTTGAAAGATGAATGTTTGGCTTTGGTGAAACCCACACACACTGTGTTGGACCGGCAACATAAGACAAAGAATAAATCAAGTGACAGACACTTGTGCACAAGATCTTTCAATCCTAAGAAGTCTTGTGTAAAAAGGTAAAGTGCTGCTGGATCCGGTGTATGGCTTGCGGAAGCTTTTGAAGGGGTGTTCCCACTGGGAATTGGATCCTACACTGTGTATAGAATTAGCTTTTTGAACCTTGTGATTTATCTTGCGATAAATACTGAAGAGTTTTAGCCACAGCAGTGGTGAAAATGTGGGATAATGACTTTGGTGATCCCCTGGGTTTGATCCTCACCTGTACTTTAGAACTAATAAGAACATGATAGCACGCTAGCACGTTTAACCAAGCTGTGGTATAAAGTGCAAAGTTTATTTGCATCTCTTTTACTTCTTTTAGTCAGTATTGCATCCAGTTACTTTACGGTATGTTACAAACTGCAAATGTAAATAAAATTCAACTTAAGGGGAGATTTCCAGGAGAGTCCTGCTTCCATGAGGAGGTTGTTGTGACTGAATATACATTGTTAACCTACAGCTGTGACTTTTCAGGGCTATGGCCAAATCACATTAATCCAGTAGTTGGGAAATAGCAGGAAAGGCAGGAATGTGTCACATTGTTGGGACATAATATATCATCTCAAATCACAATACAAGTGAAGTTAATGTTTACATTGTTAATATGAGTTCATACCTTCCTGTACAGTAAACAATACCATACATAGTAAGTGTAGACTGGTCTGTTTGCTTCATGGGTTTAATCCTCCCTTCATGATGTGGCAGTGAGGCATTGAAATTACATCAGAAAGCAGCATGCGGTCGGAATACATCCTCCAGTAATAAAACCAATATTGCAAGATAATTATCATGGATTTTTACAATATGCTCACTGCATTTCTCCTGGAGGGGAAACTGTCAAACCCTTGCAGATGAATTTTGCTTTTTATTAGCTCCCAGTAAAACACTGCCTTGCTATTTTAGATGTAATGCGATAGCCTTGTTTTATAGTCGAGGGAACCTGCAATAAAAAAATAAATGCATCAGTGGTTGCATACTAATGCAGTGCGCAAAGCAGTGCGTATTATACAGTATGTAGTCATGTTATTTGATGTTAGATGTTTTGTTTTATATCTGAGCTATAAATAATGTCCAGATGGGCTCTCAGCATTAAAACAGAGTGCTTTGTAAAAGACACACTTGTTATTCCAAAAACAAAAAGTTGCAAACAGTGAAATTAAACCGTGAAGTTATACCCTGTCAATGTGGATACAAATTCAGATCAAATTACATTTAGAACTTTAAAAAATCCTTTAGACCTCAATTAAATTTACTTAACTATTATTCTTGAAGACACTGGCACATTTGCTTTATTTACTTTGGAGATGATGGGAGTGAAAGAGGAATTGATATGTTACAGTTCCCAAGCATCCATTAAAACTGAATTACTAGAGACTGGCTTATTTGTTATCATGAAGAATTACCCCAAAAATACATGCTAAACCAACAACAGGGCAGTTGTGGCTATTTATTTGAACCTTTATTGCACACAAATCCACTACCAGCTGTTTACAGCCAGGCACATGTTGTGTCTCAGTTGAATTTACTGCAGGGAAGGTAATTCTGCAGTTTTAGTAGATTTTACCCCAGTATTGAACAACAGTAGAGCAGCAGTTCTTCTTAACACTCACTGGAGCAGCAGTCAGTTTCTCTGACTGCCCCTTTTTGCAGCCTGTCAGAATGAGCCATGGCTGAGCAGGTGGGATTGTCCCACCATGGAGATGTATGCATCAGGAAGCTGTAAATCCTCCACCGCCTTCCATTTGTTTACGCCTCCTGTTTCCCGCCAAACAAACTACTAGATTTCCCACGAGAGATCCAAGCCCCCACGCAGCGTCCTCTGTGGACATGCTTTACGGACGTCACAGCCAGATGAAAACAGTTAAAACACTGATTGTAACGAGGTGCCTTTGCGTGGAGGAGGTTAAGTGAGTCTTGGATTCGGCCCCAATTATTTGCGGCAAAATGAAAGGTTGTGCGATGAATTGGCATGCCGATAATGCCCGCCTTTGCTTTGAATAAATGCCCTGATTCATAGCGAAGATGAGCAATTATACTCAAATCTTAGTTTAATCCATCTCCTGATTCAACACTGAGGCAGGTGGCGAAGGAGTGGGAGCTACTATAAGATGGGAAAGAAACCGTCTTCACAGTGCTGTTAAGTACCATGGTGCTTATCCAATAACACTACTGAAGAGACATCACACAATGTGGATCAGGTGGATTTTCCTTTTTTAGCTTTACATTGTGTAAGAGTTGGGATAAAATGCATACTTTCCCTTGAGAGTGATGATTATTATATTTTCTGCTTGTCTTCCAGATTTCTTAAAATTTGAACGGAACACTTTCTTTGAAGTCAAGATCCTTGGATACAGAATGCACATCCTGAGCTTTTTAGCTTTTTCTCACTTTAACTGAGACTAACTCATGTTAAATGTAGTCTAAACCTTGTGAGAGTGTGAGTGTGCACCTAATATTTGAGTTTTATGTCTCCATGCCAGAATGTTTTATTAACATGGTGCCTCACAGACGAGTTGACATAATTCACCAGTGAAGGACGTGACCCTGGTTGTTTATTTCCCATGATGAAATTGTCCAGAGGTTGATGACTCCGTAAATAAACAGTTCAGTAGCTCTTGGCTTCTGGTGACGAATTTAATTATTATGGTATAATCATCACTGGGCACATTTGGCTGTCCAGATCTCCGGCTCCTAAGGCTTTTCTATTGAAACATTTCAAAGAGGGCTAAGAACATGACCTGCATCCATTGGAGATGGTTTCTGCTGGGGATGAGGAGAAACGTGGCCCCTTTCAGTTCTAGTAATCGCAGTATAAATTTTCAGGGTTAGAAAGTTTGGCCCGTCCTCCTTCCTGGTCATCCTTGAAGTATCCTGTCATCTCTGCTTCTTTTGGTTCTGCAAACTGTTTATCAGTTTAGTATCTGGTCGTGACTCAGCAGCCACAAGACACGCAAATGTCTCCTCTCACATAAACAATTCCACAATCTCTGGCTGAGAGCAACACATCGTCAGGGCCTCTCAAATCCAGTTACACTCAGTAAGCAGACCTGGGCATACAGGATTTAATGTCATTTACCGACAATTAATGAGCATCATGTGGCCGGAGCTGTCCGTTAACGCTAGAACAGTGAAAACCGGGATGTAACACAGGAACAGGAAGTCTGTTCTGCAGCAGCCTTCATTAGTGAATTTCTTGTTCCTGCATAGATTTAGAAAAGAAAAAAAATCACAATGACCTAATCACACATTATCACTTTCTACAAGTGTCATAAGCATAAATGTAGCATTCAGGAGTGCAGTATGCTGGATACAAATATGTCAATTTAGTAAAATGTCCTGTATCTTACTGCACCGCAGTCACAACATACCTGTATCTTAATTAAGCGCAGTACGCTCTGTAATTCTCCATCAGTTGTCGTTTTCTACCTCAGCCACCTTACTGTGCTTTGTCAGCACAATTTACTGCCTATAGATCCAGTGTATGGACAATCTATAAAGTCTGCCCTCCTCGTGCGCACCCAGCTGTTGGAAACTGTGTTGCACAGGGAGAAATTAAAGGGCCAAGCAAACAGGGATCTATAAACATATTATGTCCTGTTGTTAATGGAAATGTCATCAGCAGAAATCTCACAGCTCTTTTGAGCGATGAGCCAATTTCCCCGACTCTCTCTCTAAACCACTCGTATGTAAAATGGCTGGAAATTCCCAAGATGAAGTATGTACAGTAGCGCCAGTTCGCCACCAAAAACAAAACGACCGAATTTTCCGAACAATTAAATTTAAAAGCCTCTTATCCCGGTTTTGAATGGACCAAAATAAAAAGAGATTCGACGTGGAGAGCTTCTCTTGGAGGATGAATGATGACACATAAACATTTACTGCATGCGGCCAGTCCCTGCTGGCCACCGGCCTTCTCTGCCCTTTCATAATAACCCACCCCTCCTCATTGAGTTATCATAAAGTGAGGCGTGCGTCTCTGAAGCCCGAATCAGTGGTTGATTGACCGTGACACAGACCACAGCTCCTCCGAAGGCAGCAGCTCCACTCGGTCACGGTCATGTCCGTGGGAAGGCCTGACCTTTTTAAATTTTTTTTTTTTAATCACTGGCATTCTTTTAAACCTGAGAGATGTTTGTGCCTGTTTGTGTGTGATAGGAATTCATGCAGGATGGAACAGATCACATTAAGTTTCGCTCAGTGTTACATTAAAATGCCGTTGTTGACGTCAAAGTGCTGCTTTGCCTGATAACCTTGGTTGACCAGACGCTGCGACTCTGATCAACAGTATAATATCCAAAAAACACCCAACAATTTTACCAGCATTTATAATAGACTAGGATTTAAAATAGAATAACAGAAAATACATTGTTTGTCCCACATTTGCATATGTGCAGCCACTTTGAGGTTTAACTCCATTGCAAATTACTTTCAGCAATGCACGCACAGAAACCTGTTCACCACTCGAAATCAAATTAGACATGATTTTGCAGTTGCCATCTGAAATTCTTTCAACTATTTCTACTTATTTATGAGCATGAGCAGCCTGTCAGTTCTCCAGTTCACTGCTCATTTTAATGTGTCATCCCACACGTCTGTGGTGTGTGTTTCCGTGGCTCAGTTTCGACTCCCACTGGAGAAAACTGAAGGCAGATGAAGTCGCCGCGGCCTTGCACTCGTCTGTCGGTCGACTGAAGCTGCCCGTTTGTACTCAGCTCGTACGGCGCTTTAGTTTTGGTTTGAAAGCCTCCCAGATCTCGTTGTTATTTTACGTAGCCAGTCAAACCCAGCAAACGCACCTGCACGATTGCGCATGAAACGATGAGATGATGAGCAGCGCTGAGGCTGCGGTACAGGTGGGCGTTGCGGCCTATTTTGAAGTGCTCTCAGACATTAACCCAGTGACCTGTTTCACAACTGCAAAGACACTTGGCTCAACTGACACCAGTTGGCATGGCAACCTCATGTGAATTGATGCCATGTGGACCAGACGTTCATATCCTTAACTGCAACTATGAGCAGCAGGTTGTTAGTGAGCCAGACAGGCATCAAAGTTCCCTCTGCTAACTGATCTCCTGCCAAGAGCTCCAGTGTGTTTTAGCTTATATCTTTGCATTAATGTTCCACCTATAGAGTCACTATTAGTTTTATAATACAGGTTTCCCTGGCATCTTTTTTCGCCTTGGTTTTCTCCCTCCCTCTTGAGGGGAAATAGCCCAGGTGTTGGCTGGTGCTGTGTGATCCTGTGTGCAGAATGAAGGGGTGAATGTAGGGTTGTGTTACTGACGTCTAGCAGAGTCTAGCATTATGGGATATCCGCGTGAGAGCGAGGAACCAGCTGTGAGTGTCACTGTTCCTATCTTACCCTCTGACGCCGAGTCTCGTAAGCGTTTAAAAGGGCTCGGGGAACAAAAGAGATACGCGTTACATTCTGCCTTCTCACATTTGATGTTGTCTCGTTGCTAACTGCCCATGAGGAGAAAACGAAGCCTGACTCTCTTTTTGCCGACAGATGGCCCTGTACTCTCAAAATGAGCGAGCGGTGGCCATGAGACATGTAGGCCTTTAAGGATTCATAGCATCAATCACAATCTCTCACTTGTTGTTTTTTTTATTTTGAGACTTATAAGCTCATTCATTCGGTCAGAGTCTTGTGTCACCTTGACATGTTGTTGCAAAAGCTGTCATGGTACTTCTGCCTTATATCAGCATTAATCAACACATACTACTGGAATGTTCATTTTTCTGTTAGATAGAGAGTTGGTGCCTTTATTTTTATAGAGAGTCATACTGTTGTAAACTGTATATCACAAAAAACCCTTTTGATGACTCATTTGAAAAAATATATATCTGAACATGCAAATTTTTAACAACAGATTCCAAAAATGTTTAGGTGATTGAAAGAAGTTTCTCAGACCGTTTGACATCCATGGCTTGTCCATTAGGGGGTGCCAGAGTGGAGCAAAAGATAATAACCCCAGCGGAGATGCTGGAGAAAGCGTTCCCTTTAATCAACCATTCCTAATGAATTGATTTGAACACACTCTGTCAGGGATGAATTGTTATAAACCCAGCGACGTGGCTGTTTTCATGAGGGACTTTCAAAGAAAGTGAAAATTTCCACAGTGTTAGTCGGGCTGGGTGTTTGGCGTATGTGACCCTTTCGCAGTGAAGCAGCGATGATTGATGTAAGAACACCCTGACGACTCACAGAACCTCTGCTGACTGGTACTGTCAGGGTTTTCCGGCTTTCACTGCTGGAAGAAAAGAAATCACAGAGTGTGGGACGACGTGTGAATGTGTTACGCTCTAAGCTGGGAGATTTGCGTTACTCTGTTTACCTGGTCAGTGTTCAGTAAAAGTCACTGGGTCAGATAATTGAGTAAAAAGAGACAGATGGTGGCAGCATTTACTGCTGATTACATGGAGGCCGTAAACTGCCTCTCAGTAGCTGGGGGGTGTGAGGTCCAAGTGTATTAAACTACCAGAGCCTGAATCTTAGATGGAAGCAGCCGCGTCAGCAGGAGAGTGAGAGGGTTTTAAACTGGGGGCCAAGACTACAGGCTCCAGTGTCCTGAATACAGACGCGCGACGTGGGTGGCTCAACGATGAGACAAAGGTTTCAGGTATGTAACATGTGGTCATATTCATGAACTCAGTGTACATGGCCCTGCAGGATCACTATGGTGCGTTGTATCGAGCAGATTACTTGATTTTCTCCTCACATCACTGGAACCGGCGTACTGCAGCCGGAGGGACGCGGCTGCTGTCACTCACGCAGAGCGAAATATTCCATGTCCGAGGCCTCTGGGCCACAGCAGCACTGCACAGAGTGGCTGTATGTGCACAATGCAGGAAATATAAATAGTACATGCTGATGTAGGGCCATGCGCAGTGTCGCGAAATGACAGGAGGACGCAAGAGAAGCAATGTTCCCCTGCAAACCTGCTGGACAATGCGAAATGTGTTATTCTTACAAATGGTATATTAAGTCATCCAAGATTTATGGCCTCTCTGAGTCGGGAAGAGGAATGGGCAAATATCCACGTAGTCAGACTTTCTGTAAACTGGAGTTGTGAAGTTAAGAATAAACGAAAAAGGCCATGTTTTAATCTTAACCAGACACCAGAACCAGATATTCACAGTGGCTCAAGATGTACTTGCGGTGGAACGCTGTAAATAAAGATTACACAGGACATTCGCACTAATTGAATATATTGAAGTTTACTGCATCGCAATAACCGCCTAATGTTAGATTTATAACTGTGGAAGATGCTGCTCCGATCCACTTTGCATTCTGTTGCAAGGCTTGCTCACCATTCATTTACATTAGCCTGGTGTATTGGCTTCCCAGGGACCGGTTGCTGTGGACAGTGTTTACTGATCATACTGATGTATTTGTGGACCAACTCCGCGAGACAGGCAATCAATACTCCAATTACAGGTAGATTTCCATTCTTGCACTGTAGAATAGTGAGCATCAGTCAATATCTGTGTCGAAATGACTGCCAGCGTAGGTGCAAAAAGGATGCAGGATGTGAGCAGGTGAGCTACAGCCTAATTTTGTGTCATAATGTTAGAAAAGCAGACAGTGGTTGATGAAATACACATCAGTACTGAACAGTTCTGCTTCTGACATGCACGGTTACAGCTGCTGTAGCACAGGCTTTTTTCTTTCACAGCAGACATTCAGACTTTTAACAGCGGGAGAAAACCCAGGCTTTACTACTAACAATGGTTTTTATTCTGTTTTATTCAAGTGTCCCGGGAAGCTGTGACAGTGGGGCAGTGAGCCAGCAGGACCCTGGGATTGACACAGGTACATGGAATTGAGCATTCAGGAGCACTCACTCCTGAAATATATATATTTAAATATATATATTTTAAAAATATATTTATCCTGTGGGAAAATTTACATTTGGGATATAAGTGAAAACCCACTAAAAATGAAGAGATGTGAGAGGTTCATTCATGGACTTGAGAACTCCACGGTGTATTCCTCTTACTTGTTTTTTTGTATTCACATATGCAGCACTCTCCTGATTTATGGTTCACATCATTTAATGGTTTCACCAGCAACTATGCAGCTGGGCACATTTTGAAAACAAGATGAAAAATTAGACCTTCACCTATAGTAACTTTCAAAGCAACTACTACAGCATGCACATGTCTTTTTCATGATACCTATTCCCCATCATAATCCAACCTGTGAAGCGCAGAGATTATATTGCTATATCGTCATCCAATATATTATGCCGCATTAGATGGTAAACACTGTCCTGCTTGTGTTTCCTGCTGTTGTCAGATGTTGTTTAACATCCGGGGCCGTCTCCTCACCCCTGACGTCCGTTCAGCTCGACCGGCCTGTAATGCGGAGACGGACGGAGCAAGCGCCTTTTCAATTAGGATTTAACACAGAGTCAGCCGTGGTCCCTCCGACTCAATAACATTCAGGAGTTTTGCTTACTTTCCCGTCGCATTCTGACTCCACTCTATTGACGCCACAGTAACGCGAGCGCTTCTCGGCGCCCCCAGTCCTGCTGGATGGCGGGGATAAAGAGGCCTGCATCAGCAGAATCAAGTCAAATGACTGTTCACGATGCTGTTAGTCCAGAACGGGCACCGTTCACAGTTCCCTGAGTTTGACCCGCCAGTGCAAGTTTAATGCTCCCTGATCCCCCATCCGCTGGCGTTCGCGACCATTAAAATCCCATCTTGCTTAGCTAGGTGCATCGGACGATAATGGAAACCGACGCTGCCCGTTTGCTTTATGTTACCCCATTCATTTTCTCCAGCCTGTCTCGCCTGTCTCGCGGGCACGGGGAGGGGGTGCCGCTCTCAGAGTCGAGACGCATTCGTGATCCCCTAGATCATCTGCGGATCAAGTGCTGTGGCCACAATCTCTACTCCTCTCCCTCTCCCCAGGCACAGATTGGCCTCACATTAATGTTGATTAGCAGAGTGTGAAGGGAAGTGTTCAAACATTCAGGGGAGGCGCTCCTTGTGAATAAATATTTGTTGTCCTCGTTTGAATAGTGAGGAGTGCTTTCTCCCTCACTCATACAGTACGGCGGCTGCTCCTAACGACCCCGTGTTTGCACTGGCTGTCGGGTTTGCTTTGGAGAATTTACAAAAGCCTGGTTTCTAATGTGAAACATGCTCACGCAGCATTTGCTCTGGTTTGCTTGTCGGTGCATGCGTCTTGTGCACTCTTCATTTATAAATCATAAGTGGGGCAGTGGGACTTGAAGTGGTTCTCTCACAGACTGCAGAAATACTGTACACAATGTACTGCCCTGTGGATGCACAATAGCAGAGATGTTTAAGCTGAAAATATAAATTTCAGATGAGGTTTAAGCTGGAGTTTTACTGCACACTGCATTTATAGTACATAATAGAACATGTGCACACTATATTTGCTTTTCATCACCAAAACATACATCTTTGCAGCTTCACTGTTCCAGGATTGGAGAGAGACCCAACGTGCTAAACACGCTGTGGTGGAGCTACTGTATGTGAGCACACTAGGGATTGGTCCAGAGCCCTGCCACTCAGACAGCAAATACTCTCCGACTTCCTCTGTCCTCCTTTTCTGGTGCAGCCTGGGAGGAGGGAGGGGAATGGATCTTTTCTGTGTGAGTCGCCGGAGCTCCCACAGCCTGCTCCTTTACCACCTGTCCTTGACTTACTGTGCACAGACGAGACAGAGAAAGCTGAGCTGTCACTGATGCTATTTCTGTCTTCATTTAGGTGAACAGCCACATCTTTTTCTCTGTTTTTTTTTTTTTTTTTAAATCTTCCACTTCGTGTGTGGCTGTTTCTCTCTACCTGTGGTGCCTCAGTGGAGTGGCGAAGAGGGGAGCGTTTGTCCTCAGCCGGTGGAGCTCTGATGGGAGGCAGCGCCGGCTCTGGCTGGGACTGGGGATGCTGAACGGGGGGAGGGAGGGCCTGTTTGAGCTGGGACAGCAGCTCCAGCAGCAGGGGGAGTACCAGGCCGCCCTCCACTGCTTCCTCAGCTGCCTGCTGGGACTGACCCATGTGCAG
The DNA here is from genome assembly GCA_016785225.1 of Psettodes erumei. Taxonomy (NCBI): domain Eukaryota; kingdom Metazoa; phylum Chordata; class Actinopteri; order Pleuronectiformes; family Psettodidae; genus Psettodes; species Psettodes erumei. The sequence goes on from JAFBJZ010000383.1 coordinate 1,845,719, forward strand.
AGCTTCACCTCTCTGCCCAACTGCCTACACCAGGTGAGCCAGATGAGTGCGCGCACGCACACACTCGAAAAACAACACACGAGCCGCGCGTTTCTCGCTACCGTTCTTTGTGTTGCACATGCGTACCGACACACGTGTACACGTTCATGACACGTACCCACAAAATCTGCTGTCTCATGAGTTTGTCACAGCTGTGTGGACACATTGGCATCGCTTCTACTTTGGAGCGTCATAAATTACCACACAGCACACAGGACACGTTCAACCTTGATATCTTTAACACCAATGTCAAATCAGACAGCACAGTCCATCATGTGTTGACACTGTGAGATCATTTCCTCCTCAGGAGGACTGATGGTGTGGTATCGGATGTGGGACTGGAATACAGTCAGAGTATTATTAGGCAACTCATACTGTTAAAAATACTGTTGTCTGTCCCATTGTGTGTATGTGTGCGTCGGTGGGGGGCTACGTTTTTTCGTGTTTCTGAGGACTCAGGCGTTAATGCTGTGTCGATGTGGTCAGGTCACAGTCTCAACAGATGACATACTGGGGGACTTTACAAGGCCCTGTTACACAGGCAGCGCTGCAGTTTTACTTCTGTTTAGTAAGACCTGAAGGAACGTCGCTGATGTCAACACACGGCCTCCAGAACTTTGGGTCATGTGGCGTGATGCTGACCAGACCAGTGGCGCTGCGAGGAGAGCAGGAGTACTTGTTTTGACAGCCAGTGACATCACGCACGCACAAACATCATGTTGGAAATGAATTATTTAATACCTAATCATGTCCTTTGGTTTCTGTTTTTTTTCCTGTGCTTTTACAGATCGCAGAGCTCTTCATCACTGAAAAGAATTGTATCCTTTGCTAACATCCGTCTCTGACAGTTTTACTTTCACTGTTCCACAGCCGCTAGCAAGCAGCTAACTATGAAAACCACCGTGCCATGTAAAGGATCGTCACTGGAGGCGGCTATGGCAAATTCCAGCACAATGGAGCACGTAGACCCTTTATAGAAAGCGGTGTAAACCGAGAGGGATGAGCGGATGTCTTTGGGCGAGTTCATAATAACACGTTTGTCCCAGAATGCCACACGTTTTTTGTGCGAGGCTCGGGCTGTGTGTCTGCCTCTTAAGAGGATTTGTAGGCTCTTATCTCTGCACAACAGAGCGGGCGCGCGCTAATTAACCTGTATCTGCACTGACTGGCCCGTGTATCGCCACTTCACCGCCATCTATAAACTATAGCAGTATAGGACATGGAGATAATAGAGAGGTGTTACGTTTCGGGATATATTACCTCGGTGGCTCCTCTCGCCGTTACTGAGACACTCCAACACTTAACTTGCCAGCTCAGGTTATCTACCTCAGCGAGGCTCTGCCTCCTCAACCGTAATTTTCCAAAATAGGTCAATTTGCTGAGCTGAGCTTCATCAATAGCCACCGGTGTGGGCCCCTCTCAGCGTGAATGGGGAGCTACTTATGGGGGTCGTCAACCATGACGGGGTTAAATCCTTTGACACACAATACAATAATACACCCCATCATCAATAGTAATGGTGTCATGTTGTGTCAATTGTGGCGTTTTTATGTATGGTAGAGTTACCATGTTATATTTGTTTACTTATGGTGTTTGATTACAGCCACAACAATGGAACCACAACTTGCACTGTTTAGTAGGTCAGCAGCAGAGAGAGAGAAAAAAAATAAAATAATCACACATCATACAACGAAAATAAAATGTCATGTACGTACATATGATCATCGAGAGGTAGAAGTTTGTAGAGTTGTTGTCTGTTCATGATTATCTTGTGCTAAAAGACATTTTCCATCAAATGTTCCCCTTCAGTCCCTTCTGGGGTTTTTTGTTGTTTTTCCAGTTGAGAAGCAGTGATGTTGTGGTCTTTGCGATGCCGCCCCCGCCCCCCATGAGGGAGGGAGGGAGGTGAAGGGTCATCATGCTCACACTGGGCGCAGGATATGGGAACTTTGCGGTTTCACAAGAATGTTTACAACAACAGTGCCATTTGTAGATTGTCTGCTGACGCGTCGTCTGACCGGATCCATGATTAGTGAACATAGCTGGATCTTCGTATCGGGAGTATCCGGATGTCGGTCTGGTGTGCTGGCTTTGTTCCACACAAATATATAAGTATGTTAGGTGATGGTGATAGTGGTGGTGTTGTGACCGCTTGAGGTTTGACCCGCCGTTTATCAGAGCTGGCGGTATCCACAGGCAACCTTTGTCCAAAAGGTCTTTTGGCTGCTGAGGTGTTTACTGATGAATGTTTTTCAGAAAGTATATTGACCTGCACAAATTGACTTTAACTCCAAATAAAAGGGGAGTACAGGATAAAAATCAGCACATATCTTATATGTGCATTTTAATTGCACTTGCACTCTGAAAATAGTTGAAAGAGAGCCATCAGAACCCAGGCTAATCAATACAATAGTGTCACATTTAACTTTCAAATGAATTGGTCTAACTCCAGGTCACTGCTGTTAGGTATTGATGGGGCATCTCGTGAGGTTATTTCAGTGCAACCTGACCAGAGTTCTGCAGCACGTGCCATCAGACACGCCTCTAAAGATGCCAGTCTTAATGCAAGTTCTTGTCAAATTTCAGAATGCAGTCCCATTACCACTTCACGGCCAGCTGTTTATTTGTGTGTGGAGATGAGTCGGAGCGGAGCCCACTCGCCCCGATGGGATTGTGCGAGGTTCCTGTTGTGGCATTGTTGTGGTCTGGCCACAGTAAGAATAGCAGTCAGAAGTAGCGCTCTGACCTTTGATGCAGGCTGGTCCTCCTAATCCTCCCTCCCAGATGGCTCACCTCATACTCACCTTATTCCCCCGCTGCCAGGTGACTCCCAGGAGCTGGGTCACATGGTGTGAGGCGTTTCTGGTCATCCTTTAATTTCTCTCAGCACCACACATGCACGATTGTGGTACTGTGCGCAATCATAATGTTATCGCTTGGAGTTCGACTGTTATCAGAAATGACGGGTTGCGATGTCATCTCTTAACGTTCTGTACATTGAATTATTCAGACGTTCATCCTCTAATAGATTTTCACCATCCATCCCTCACCACCCATCTTCGTTTCTTGAGTCATCGTGTGCATTACTCATGAATTTACACGTCTTGGATCTGCCTGGATGATACTGTCCTTTCCTTTTGTTCAGGACTGTGTGTACAGTTGGATTTTAATTGTCTCTTGTTTTGGTTTTCCTGGTGGACGTGTGGCTCGCCTGTTTTGCTCCTCCGGTTGTGTGCAGCGCTGACATTAATCTCCTGGTGACAAAATGAAGGAAACCAGCTGTTGGGGTTTTCAGCTCCAAGCTTAACTGTTCTTTGAGAATGGAAAACTGTTGCCCTTATTTCCAACCTCAGTATAAAAATTGTGAATATGCTGAAGTATAATTAGGAAGTAGCGTGGTCACCCAAAGTGACATACCCAGGATGGAATTTGTTGCGTTTCACGCATGAGAGCTCTAGTGATAAGTAGGACATTTAGACAGGCGGGGCAGTGTTTATTTTAAGCATTCTTCGTCCCATTGGTCGTTAAATTCACCTGACAAACATCAGTGGTGTCATTTTACAGCAGGCGGACACTATGTATGCAGAATGCTTTTGACAAAGTGCACAGAGTCTATTTTTAGGATGCTTTAAATAGAGAGTCTTTTCATGGAAACAAAACTGGCATTCAGATCTATCAAAAGGAGGCTGTGCAAAACATTCGAGGCAGAGGATGAAACCAGACATTTAAAAAAAAAAAAAAAAAAAAGGAATGTTGTATGAATCACGATGTGTAATCAGTTAGAATTGTACTGGAAGATACAACAAACTGGTTTAGTGTCACAGAAGCACAAAGGCGCACAGACGACGGCACTGACGTTGAAATTCTGTGTCTTAAAATCCAGGCCGCAAGTTCAACAGTTTGTTTTGGATCAGTACACATTCTCAAGGTGGGAGAAAAAAAACCCAAATAAATAACTGTGTTGACCTGGCCAGTGAGGCTGTTTTTAACATCAGCAACTGACTAATCCTGTTGACAACTGACACTCATCCTTCACCCATATAAAAACAGATGGGAAGGCCCTCCAGTTCATCCAGGCTGAAAAAATGTTCTACGAGGTGGCACTGATCGAGCTCACAGCTCTTCAGGGCAGCACAGGCAAGTGCTTTTCTTACATTATGATATCACTGGATACTTTGTGCATGTGTTGTATCTACTGTTTGTACAGATAAGTCGTCTAATTTGACTGTGCCTGTTTCTTAATTTGCGATGAGGTTTCGTACACATGTAATTTGGCACTAATTATATATTGTATGTGGTTAATTCTCCAGAAATGCCAAGAACGTGTTAAAGAATGAGAAGAAATAAGAAAAGCATGTGATGATGTATTTAATAAACTTAATAAAACTGAATGAGTTTTTATCTTAACTTGTTGTGGATGGGAGAAATGGCCAGGGTGATTCATAATTGTGTGGAATCTTGATCTTTGGTTTTTGATGGCTAAGCACCCCAGACATCTATTCTGTTAACTCATTAAGCCGATATGAAGTGAGGTCCCACTTTATCCACGTCCATATTTGTTTACAACGTACCTGGTGGAGCTTTGAGTGAGCGTTCGCAGCGAGGTCGCTCATTCATCACCTGCCGCTGCTCCAGACGTCTGCCTCTTCCTCTCTGTCTGCTGCTGAGGCAGCAGCGCAGTGTAGCGTGGGGCTCGGCGGAGGAGGGTCGGGGACAGGCGTAGTAGAAGACAAATGGCCACACTTTGCACTATCTCATTAGGAGCGGTGTGTCGCTGTAGAATACTGAGGCACCTGATTCAGCACTCACTCAGATTGAATGGTGGACTTCTCCAGGGGCAGAGCTGGCCACCCTTTCTCTCCTCAGTGTATTTTCAAATGTGGCTTTCTCTTCATTTTTCCCCGACTACAACTGACATGATTGTGTGGTTTTTGTAATGTAAACAAAAGTCTTTTTTGACTTTTGTTAGACTTTATTGAATTGATTTATTTGCACTTTCTCTTGGTGTGACTGACAAGCCACCGCATTTCCACCCCAATTACTGCAAGTGTGGTGTGTATAGCGGTGTGTGTGTGTATACAGTACACGCTGCGTGTTTATGGCGTGTCACCGTGTGCGTGTGTGCGTGCCTCTGTGTTCCAGTGGGCGTGGCCAGTGTCCTGTTTGACTCCCTTATCTCTCCCTCCTGCCCTTATCTCTGCTCTCTTGTCTCCAGCTGGCTACACTCTGCCGTTCAGGCTTAAAGTCCGCAGCGGTGCCCAGACAGGCTCGTAGCCAGATACTTTTTTTTCTAAAATACTGAGCAGTACTTTTTCCAAACTGTGCGGTGAGAGAGGAGAAGAGAGGAAAGAACAGTAGGGAGAGAGCGATAGGCAGGAAGACTGAGTGGTTTTCTGGCGGGCTGACTGTGATTCCATGCCCTGTGTTTGTATAACAGGGCCTCAGGAGGAGGCGACGCTGGGCTCTGCAGGATGGACGACTCCAGAGGAGCTTTCGGAGCAGGCCTCCCAGGCTCAGCACCTCGAGCGGCTGGCCCAGCTCTGCATCATGAGCAAACAGTAGGTAAAATGGTGTCCTGCTGGCTGTGGTGTAATTAATGGGGCATTACATCTCCTGTGGGCTCATCATGAGTAAATTTATAGTTACATAAATTCATGTTTTATGACTGTTTTATTGCCAGTTTTGCATACAGTTAAAATACTGTATGCGTGTATATCTTTATATACTACATGTTGTAGGTTTGTTTGGATTTGTGCCTTCTTCATTTCACAGAGCTGAGGTGAAAATGGTGTGGATGCAGGTGTAACAAAGCAAACAATATACTGCTTGTTATCAGCAGCTGAGTGTATAGTGACGGGAAAATAGCTCAATTGTTTAGATTCTCAGCTTTAGTATGTAAGACCAGATAGTAATAACTTTAACATAAATATTTGTACCGACACATCACTGAAATTAATGATTTGTCTCACCTTGGTTACTTTAAAGAATTTCACTTTTATCTTTGCTTTTAACATTTCATAGCACTGAGTCATGTGAGGCAAAGTATTTGGAACAACGGTAAATAATGCTCTCACCCTGTCACAAATGGGACATTTTTTGGTTACAGACCAAAAAAACTATGTGTCCCCTTGGAATGGAAATTTTTCGAACAAGATAAACTCCAGCTCCGAGTCTTTTTAGCCCCGAGTTGAATTTCCCTGTAGATGTAGAGAAAAGAGACACCACACTCTACCTGAGTGTTACAGGACGAACACCTTAACTGGATCTGCTGTCTCCTGTTGCACAGGTACTTTGTCAGGCCGTAGCATGCACCTATTTTCTGTGCCTCTGTTGTCATTGTTAGGATTAGGTCATTTAACCCGATTGCCAGAGAGGGTGACAGAGGGTGGAAGGTCTGATCTGCGGAGGGCTGGTCACGATGCTTCATTAATGCACAGGAGCGTACAGTAGTTAAATTTAAATGAGATGGTACAGATTGTGGTGTGAAATGTGATGCTGCTCTTTGATCTTTTCTTGTACATTTCAGGAGCTTACGCAGTGAAGACTATAAAACTTGCAGAAAACGATGAACACAAAAACACAGAAACTAGCTTTGCGTTCTCGAAGTAGGGCAGTGGCCCTAAAGCCCCAAAGCCGTAACTCTCTCCAGCATAATCTCTCGCACCGTCTTTCTTTCCTGCAGACAGGAAGTGGTAATGCTTCCTGAATCTTTCAATGATGTCGTAGGAAGTCCTTTGGGCCAGCGAAGAGCTTTTCTGTCTTTGACGATCAGATGTCCTCCGAGAAGGACCTTCTAAAGCAGCGCAAACTGACACCTGGCCATTACTAATTGAAGGGAAGTGTGGGTTTGGAACGGCGAGGCTGACATCTGTCACACTAAACAGAGCTTGCTCTACATCTATAAGGACACGTGAGGGTGTGAGGGCGATGAATGTCCTTGGCCGCTTTTCCGCGGCAGATATGAGCGGAACAGCTGGCAAACCCTCAGCGAGCCACATCACATTCACCTAGCTTAGTGCTGAGCAGAGGAGTGGTGGAAGGGCACGAGTCGGTAAACCAACCTGTGAGCACCATGCCTTTCTGTAATTCACCCTGAGACAATAGACCAGGCCCGTCAGTGCTGGAGGAATAAAAAGGCCTCCACTTCCTCCATGAGGCGCCTGAGCGCCCGCAGCCCTGCTGCTCGTGTCCAATCACAGCGCTTGCGTGTTTAGATTTGTCTTGCTGTTGTGCTCTAAACACTGAATGGGATACGCTCACCTGACAATGCAGCACAGGATGCTACACTTGAGACTAAGGTCAAGGATTGTTATCGTCTTTGGAAATATTTACGGTATTTATGTTGGAACTTGATAATTCTGATAATTCAGGGTCATCCACTTTTAAAAGACAAGAAAAAGAAGTGGTAATGCTTTCGTTTAACGGTGCCATTTTCCTTTCTTTTTAATTTTCAGACCTCACCTTGCCCTGGAATACAGTGGGAAGGTACGTAAACGGCATCTTTTACTTTGTTCCTGCCCTGTCTTTTTTTTTAAGCAGAAAAGACATTTATGGTACTCTTGTGTGAACTTTGAATTCACATATCTCTGCATCTTTCAGGCTACAAAGATCCATCAGAGGGCATTTGGTAACGATCACCCAATTACAGCCAGAAGCCTGGAGCTAATGGCCACTGTCTATGCTGAGATTGGCAAGACTGAATATTCAGGTAAACACCCGATGAGCGACCTTTAGCCTTTAAACCATGTCAGTCTGTAAATATTTTGAATTGATAAACACTTGCAGTCGTGTCAGACACAGGCGGTTTTATGCAGAGCAAAAAAAGGAAATGTAGCTTGGTGACAGTTTGAGGCCACCGCGCTGTTGTACAGTATGTTGTGTATGCTGGGCTTGCATTAAGAGGGAGCAACACTCCGCCTGACTCTGTGTAAAAGCAGCGCGAAGGTACCGGCCTTGTTGTCGAGTCAGCTTTCGGAGGCAGCGGCGCAGAACACAACCGGCTACATAAAGACAAAGATTTACAGTCATTCCGTGTTTTTCACCAAGTAAAATGTGTTTGGCGTACATGGGGAAACAGCTGAGGGTCAGAGCGTGGTTGCAGTTGCCGCTGCAGATCGGCAAACACGTGTGCACTTCTTGTGACCTTTTATTTTGTATTGTGCACAGAGGAATACTCTTTGACCCACAGCGAGAGGCTTTCAGCGAGGCCTGTTTAAGTGTTTATAGCTCCTGTCCCCTAGATACCCTTTACTATTAACTGGGTCACTCGCCCTCCCTCCTCCAACAAACCATTTGTGTGGATTTGCAAGTTGGAGCAGAGTATATCAGCTGTGTTGAGACTGTAGTGTGTTATGAAGCAGTATCTGGGAATATTTGTTAATATTTTGAAATATACTTGTAACCTGAACCTTGAAGCTCTTCCTGGCAGTGAGAGAGTTAACACTCGTGTCTTCACTCATGTCACATTTGCATGTTTAACTTTGTATGTTTGACTTCAAATTCAATGTCCAATGAGTAAACTCCAGTGCGAAGCAGCACTGGATCACTGCTCACTTACTGCACCGGCCATGGTTCTGTTTGCAGACTCCCTGGGTCAGTGCGTGTCCGCGCTGTCCAAGCGCTTCGCTGCTGCAGAGTCCTTCAGAGACACTGTCAACTGTCTTCCTCATTCCCATCGGGAGAAACACTCAGAGGTCCGCCACAGAAAGGACACACACCACCAACCGGAGGACGCGCTGAAACCTAAGGTAAAGAGAACCACACCTCCAGCCATCTTCAGTGGTGTCATTAGTTGAGCAGCTTGTTTGTAGAAGACCCTGTCTCCCAGCTGCTTGTTGCTGCACTTTGAAATGATTCCCAGGAGCTTGTAATGAGCAGACCCATTCTGAACTATATGTGATGCAGGTAAACAATGGCAAAGTCCCCACCTCCATCCTGAAGAGGCCGAGCCCCAGTTACGGGTCCGACACAGAACCTAACCACAGGCGGAAAGGCGAGCGGAGGGTTCGATTCAGGGAGCCAGAGACCACGGTACACGGTGAGAAGAACACACAAGTAGTTAGTTTGCAGTGAATCCGGGTTGCTTAGTTGGAGACGGCATTTTTGTACAAACCAGAGAGAAACATGCTGCCGTCTGATGCTCCAGCACCTCGACAAAACTAGTCCACTGACCAAATATCACCTATACTGTCTGCAGCCTGTCCATGTCAGTTCTTCATGTACCGAAACTCAAATAAGAAAATTCATTGATACACTACCAATATGTATGTAATTTCAATGGTTTACAGACTTTTCCTTTAAATTTGTGGCAACCCACCTTAAAGAGGGCCCTCAGCCCACATGTAACAGTGTTGTATATGTACTTAGCACTGAAGAGAGTGAATGAAATGCATTAAAACTTCCCTAGATTGCATCGTAAACCATTTCCCTTTGGGGATTCTGCACTATTTAAAAATAATGTAATGCCAAGAGACATCCAAACATGAGCAAGTGATTTACTCTTCGCAATTAATTATGCATGCAAATGAGGCACTGCGAAGCCTGTTCCAGGGAGATAGTGGAGTCTATGAGGGCACAGCAGCTGGTTTGTAGCTGCTGTACATCACAGAGGTTGCCTCTTCTTGACTGACTGGCCCCTTTTTCTGTCGGCTTCACAGACATCCCTTACTGCGACTGTTTAGGTGGTAAGTCTGTGTGGAAGTGTTCAGAGGCACTGTGTTAATTTGCACGAGGAAGTGAAAAGAGCGCTGCACCTTTTTTAAAACAGGATCTAATTAAGTGTGGAAAGGCATCAAGGGAATTGATTTAGGTCAGTTAGGGTTAAATTTCCCATTTGGTTGACTTAATTGACTGCCACACAATATGGAGTTCACTATCACCCTGGTTTTTAGTAATGTTTGAGACACAGTTTGTGTGTGTTCCCACTGAATCCCATCACCTGAGAAATCTGCCTCTTCCCTTCTCTTCTTTCGAAACAAAGAGACCTGTGCATGTGCCGATTTCCGGTCCTCATTAACAAAACTGGTGAAAAAATGTGGTGCTGACTTTTCTGTGCGCAGCCTATGAGACGACGCCGTCCCGCCCCCACCTTGCTCTGTTCACTTGCCTCTTCCTGCTGATGTCATTCCTGGGCGTGGCCATGTACTGCAAGGACCGCCGGCGCCCACAGCGAGTCTGCGAGGAGCTGGAGGCCGCCTTGGCCGTCTACCTGCTGCACATGAAGCAGCTGCTGTGGGGCTGCTGGATATGGCTCACCATGCAGTGACTGAGACTGACCACAGGCGGCGACGTGGAGCCTTCTTTTATTTTTTTTTTTCTTTTTCTTTTTCCCAGACCCCTCTTTTTTCCTGCCTTTGAAGGTGCCCAGGCCTACACACACACCTCAGCCTTTTTGGCAAGGCTCTGTGCCGGGGCCGTGGTGTTGAACCACGCTCACAGTAAAAAAGGGAAAAACCAATGATCCCAGAAATATGTAGCTTCCATGTCTGTATGTATATATGTATTAAGGTGGTGGACATGCCACTCCTTATTTAAGTTGTGATGACATTTTTTGCACATATGCACTGTTCATGCTGACATATAACGCTCAATTAATCACCAGAACCACCTGATTATTTTTTCAGTCCATGTTACAGTCTGTTGTACCTGAGTGAACATCTCCATGGAATGCAAATATTTATTTTGTTACCGGATATCATCAGTGTACATCAGATATTACACAGAACTGAATGTGTATATATGGATCAATATACTAAGGACTATCACAATATTCAGCCTTGTATTTGCACATAAATGAATGTAGAGCTGTTTGGAAACGGCTTTGGTCGGCACGGTGCGTGTTCGGGAGGAGGAAAGGAGGTGGTGGCGAGTGGAGGTGCAGATGTGTAAACTGTTCGATGAAACAACCCTTGGGAAAGAAAACACAGGGCTGCATCACTTCACAGGTTGGATGACTAACAGATGAAAAACACACAACCTTTCTTTACAGACTTTATATTGTCTGTTCATCTGAATGGCCGAGTGTCAGCTGATTCCTTGTTCCACTGAAGAGAAACTCTGCAGCACAATACTATCTATCATCGACCAGAATATACTCCAACATAATGAATGCTAATGCTTTTGACAGTGTTCCTCTTTATAACTGCTTGAATCCCACAAAATATCCTTTACCCTAAATGTTATTTATTCTTATATACTGTATATCTGCATATACGCAAAAATATCCAACTTTCAATTATCTTAATTTTTTAAAACTTTTTGTTACCTGTTACATTTCTATTTTAAAAACAACAACAATAATATTCAGGTTTTAATCAGGATGTCAAATGAACATCGGGCTTAGGACAAGTGTATGGATGGGTGTGGGCTCAACAGATATTTGCATTTTAAAGAAATTAAGGATGCAATCCTTATATCGAGTTCATTGCTGTTTTTGAGGCCAAACAGGATCAGATACTGTCTGTTATTGTATGAGTCCCTTTATCAAATAAAGCAGTTTAACTCCAAACAGCCAAACCGCCACACAAATGAGTCATAGGGATCAAAGGGCACAGTGATGTACATCCCGCAGACCTCTCTCATTATGAGCAATAACACGCATCACATGGTTTGAAGCATTGGTCTTTATGTATAACAGGTTTCAGGGAACTCAGAAGGAGAAGCGTTTGTTTTGGAGCTCTCACACGTCAATGTCGAAGCAATATGAGGCTAACAAAGCTTGTGCGGATGAAAGAAATACTCTCAACTCTGTACTGTCAAACAAAATTGTCATTAGCAATAAAACGATACCCAGTGAACTCATGTCCTGTATATGCACATTTAGCGTAGAGGCTGCATTTCATGGCTGTCCACACATTTATGGTCACTTTGAAAGAAGTGCCTTTATGGAGGGTTTTCTTGGTTCCTACCATTTTATGATTTCAATTTTTTTCCAATAAAACTGTCATTGCCTATCGAAGTCAAGCAGATGCCTCGCTTTCTTCCCCTTACCTCTGACAATAAAGCTGCTTTCACGCATGCACTGCAACCCTGAACTTATCTAGACATTACCCAGAGGAGCTGTGAGTGTGTGTGATGTGACTGGAACAGGGGGCAAGAGATGCATGCAGGTACATTTGTGTGCGTCTACTCACAGTAATGCAGTATATTGGTTTGTAGCCTATAAAGTGTGAGGGAGTAGCCTGAGTTACTATAATGGCAAGAGATAGGATCTGTTCTTTGTTTTTCTTTATCTCGCAAATTGCTTAAAGCATTTTTGGACTGGCTGTCCGATACATGAATGTCCTGAACTACACTTTTTCATAAAATACCTTTTATGTAACTGTTGATAAAAATGTGAATACACTGCAAAAAAGCACACATCGTTTCACTTTGCTGCAGCATGCAAAGAATTCTTGCATCACCAGGACGCAGTGTGCATCCTACCAGTCAGAAAAAAAGCCTATAGGAATACATTTATTGGTGTATAAAACAAAAGAACACCCCTTCACATCTAAAAACCACCCTATGAATTTGTCATGCATTAGTGTCCATGCAGAAGTTTCACAAAGACGACACGATCCATCGGCCAATCCGTCCAAGCCGTTAACACTGCTGAAAAACTGGGCGTACATTTCCACTGAATGGTTTTAATGCTATCAAAGCTTAGTTATGGTTGTTTGTCTCAAAGAGGAGCGCACACAGTGGATGAATTAACTCGACTAAGCGGGACCCTTCAAGGTTTAGCAACCACTGGTAGATTTTTTTTGACGGGGGGGAATCGATCATCTCTCGAGAACAAAGCTTAAACCTGCTTTCATTCAATCCATGGTCAATGGGAGCGAAAGCCAATTGATTTTGATTGTCTACACAGGCAAACATCAGTGGTTGTCATGGCAGGCGACAGGACTGTACGGAATAGTGTGAATGACTGTGTGTGTTTGTGCATCCTCTGATTTTTCTAGATCAGGCCGGTCTTGAGGTCGGAGCTGTGGCGTGAGGAGCGGCCCAGCAGGAGGTCCTTCTCGTGGATCAGGCTGTCCAGCAGGTCCTCTTGTCTGTAGTTGTGGTAGACCTTCAGGAAAGCCATCACTGCGATCCCGAGCCAGGTGAGCCAGGCAGCCCACAGGCCGAACTGGAAGAAAGAAATCCTTGTAAATACAATACAACTGTGATCCGGGATATTATGGATCATGCATCATCAAAACAAAAACAAAAAAAATACCTGAGCTATAGCAAACTGGTCATAAAAAGCAGAATTGTCCAGGCCGAGTTCTAGATCAGTGTCCTGCAGATCCTCGCAGCTTAAAAAACAAACACAAAAGACACAAACAGACATTTAGCCACTGCGCTGTATAATTCGAAGCTCTGCTGAAAAGTCGAGGTGATGTGTTGCTCGCTCACCTGCTTGGCATGGTCCCACCCTCAGTGATGGCGTCGCACCACAGGTTGAAACCCACACTGACGATGGTGCTGGACAGGAAGACCGTGAACACCACCAGGGAGCTGATCAGCAGGTTGAGGAAGGCGTTGAAGATGGAGCTGCAGGGAAAGGGGGGAGGGAATCTTATCTCTGCTCAGCATTGAAATCAATTCATTTCTCTTTTTTGCAGATTCATGCTAGACTATCACACAGCATGGTTTCCCTTTTTTTTGATGAGTCACGTGAAAATACTGACAGGCTCATGTCACTGAAAACAGAGTATTTGATTTTTCAAAGGCAACACAAAGTGTGTGTTCCCTCCATCTTTATAATGGAGGACGACAGCGACTGGTCTTTTAAAGGTTCATGGTTAATTTCTCTCATTTTATAGTCTGTAATACAACACGTAGGCTGTAATTCGGTCAGAATAGCAGGAAGACAAGGGCGTGGGAGATGGACATTTAAAAAAAAAAAAAAAAAACACATTTACATTGAGCCAGCCTGTCCTTCTCAGCTCTTTTACGGAGCTGCTAGTGAACTGTGTTGAACGAGCACAAGTGGAGTGTCACTCACTCGTCGTGTCCTTTGCACAAGAAGAAGAGCAGCCTCCATGCCTGCACTGCGGACAGGATGAGGGACGCTATCCCGACAAAAGTGATGAAGCTGCAGGAGGACTCGGGTCCCCACTCCTCCACGACGAAGCGCTGCTTCGACACGGTGATGTTCTCGTTTTGCCACATGCCCCGCGTGAAAAGCAGGCATTTCCCGCCGAAGTCCTCCGTGTTCTCGGACAGAGGCACCACGGCGATGAAGCCGAACACGAAGGCTAAAAAATAAAGGATGCACTGGGCGAATATTAAATTATCGAGGGCCATTTTTCTGTATCCTTGCTTCTGCTCTCTGCGTCCTGGAGAAACTGCGGCTGCGCAGTGGAGGCAGAGATGAGCAGCATCCGACGACGCGCTCCGCTGCAAACTAATGAGCAGGCTGAGGCCTTCGGGGCTCTCCATCTTACCCACATCCAGGCTGTGGAGATATCTCTCTTCCCTGGTGTTCCCATTCACAACAGCTTTACGTATTTTACTATTAATTAGGACACTTAGCCCCATAATATATAGCCCCAACCCCATTATTCCAGCCCTTCACTGAGGTTACTGTTTATGTTGTATACAGTGAGGAAAAAACAAAGCCTTAATTTGCACTATTTCTTTAAATAGAAATATTCTACACACCTCCATCCATCATTCCATACACATTTCCCCCAAATCTAGCCAAACAAATTCTCTATCTTTGGAAACTATGATGAAGAATATAAAATATAAGTTATTGATTTGCACTGCAAGTTTGATGGCACAGCATGAGAGCTTAATGAAACTGGATACTTACTTACAAAAACCTTATTTCAAAAACACAACAACAACAAAAGATTTTTTTCTTATGGTAGACAAGAGACTGCAAGGGACCAGCACTTCAGAAATGTTCATTCGGTGCAATCACACACGCACACATTGTGAACACACATAAGGCAGCACACTCACAAATTAGAGTAATGGTTTGTTTATAGATGGTGACAGTCCTTAAGGAAGGGCAGGTAGCTGTCACAGCCATCTGACATGCCTCACTGGGCCCATCTGGTGAGCTGGCCAAGGTGTCTCTCCTCTCCCTCGGCCACCCGGCCTCTGTGCTGCCCACAGTGCCCTCCAGTGGGCAAGGCTCCTGCTGCTGCCATCACCAACTTATCAGCGCGGTCTAAACCCCACCTTTGTTCGCCCATTTGAAGCGTGTTCATCACCTTGATGTACAACCAACGCTGCAGAATTTGGGGATGGAAAGATGCTCTCTCTGAATTGCCTCATAAAAATTAGATTAGAAAATGTGAAACCCCTTGTTTTGAATGGTGACTGAGTACCAAGAAACAACAGCTTATCTAAAAAGGATCACAGAGTCTTTTTGCCTCAGAAGATATTAATAATCCTGCTGTTTACTGGGACATACCCCAGCACCATAAGGACAAGAATTTATATGAAAGCTTTCCAGACATTACACAGCTATTTGTATCCATCATACAAACTGCAGGATTTTGCATCCTCTCCCTGGCATATGATTTATGTGTCATTTTGCTGCACCACAGCACTCTGATTTCCATGATGTTATCAGCTCTCAGATTAGCTTGAGTTATTGTGTTAGTGAGAGTGTGTGTGTGGTCTTGGCCTTAAAGTGGATTTCATTCCAGCGTTCAGAGCTGGTTTTCTTTTTAGTGTCGTTAGGTATTGTCACTTTTGCTTCATGTCCCCTGGGCATTTTTGCTGTGGCAGATCTTTATTCTTGGCCACATGATAAATTGTCCAAATTACTGCTTCCTAGAATAAATCACTTTGCAGTTTCTGTTTTGATGCATTATTGCTCAAGCATTGCACTGCTTGTGAAACAGCGTTTTCTCCTTTTCCTAACAGAAAAATCAACGCAGAGAGCAGCCCAAAGTCCAAGCAAATGAATGGACCTGAGGCGTCAACTGGTATCTGAGGTGCTGCCACACCTGCAGGGTCACAGGGAAAGGCCTAACTACTCCATGAGGTATTCCCCTTCACACAAATAGAAGATTACGCACACAGCCAGAACCCCACTTTTAAATAATACAGCATGTGTGGGCTCGTGAACTGGCCACCCAGGGGAGACTGTGAGCAGAAGTGTGTCAGGCTGAAATATGTGTTAAGTTATTCACCCCCCAGAACAAGCCAGGGAGGGAGGGGGGGGAGGGAGGGAGGCGGAGGATGCTAACCCAAATGCAGTCCCTGAGCTCTGAGCAAATATGGGGAGCGATGGGCGGCAGAAAGCACTGGGAGGTCATCTAATTTTCATGAGATGCAATGGCAGCAAAGCAAACATCCTTTTTCAAGAGCAGGAAACCAGTGAAGAATTTAAAGAGCAAAAGATTTTCAAGGGCACAGCCAGTGCATCTTAAGTGTTGTGCATTCATGCCTCAGATGGACTGACACTCTTGTAATGTTGACCAGAAACATAAAATCACATAATGTAACCCAGAATTCACTATTTTCACTGGTGCTTTAATTGGCAAAATATTGAGTAATTTAGGTTCCATCAGTAATTCCTGAGAGATTTATTTGAGTGAGCATTTCTGACACACGTGGTGTTACAACAGACCAAAAAGGGCGTGGCAGGACAACATCACTGGGTGCTGTTGGAACAATCGGAACAGGTGATTGACTACAAAGGTAGACCACATCAAGTCTTTGTGAATATTATGGAGTCTATAATCTGATCAAGATGTTCATTGTGGGATGACTTCCATCTCTTTAGTATTGATTGAGCTGAACTGCTTAAATGCAGAATTCAGAATCAAAAGAAATGTTTCAAGACTTATCTGGTGGAGAAAATCCATTTCTGTTTCTCTCCTGCAAGCTGTACTTTGCGTAATATACCCATCATGCCCTCTTCACTCGTTTTCCTTTCGTCGATCGTGTTCTTCCACTTCTTATGGCACCTTGTGAAGCCTTCCCCAAACCACTCCAACCTGCAGGCTCCTCTTTGTCTGCCTGCATGTGACACAAAACAAGAAGCAAAAACAGACACAATTACAGCCTCACATTCTGAGCAGGGACATGGAGGGCCCGGTGAAATATCCTGTACCCATTAATCTTTCCCCAGGGGGGTGCGGGAGACTGGGAGCACTGGGCCAGCCACTTATTAAATGCTCCTAATAGATGCCATTCATCTCCCCTTGAATCTTGAATGTTTCAGTGTACAACATCATCCAGCACCACAACTCCCCACCTCTCTCTACACAAATACGAAAGTATTAATATAAAATACACAAAGTCAATATCTTTTTTTTCCTGGGCATGATCTCTGTGTGAGCATCTGAGACTTGATCATTGACCTTGTTTTAAAAAGCGTGAATATCTCATCTACAACTGTAATCACCAGCAACAGTAACACATGAGATCATTTGAGACCAGATCTTGCACTAACTATGTTTAAGATCCTGATTCTATGATAATGGTTTGATCGGCCACTAAGGCTTTGTCTTTAACTCATTTTCTCACCTTACTCATTAATATCTCTCGATCTGCCAGTTAATCACATTTTACGTAGTATCACTTCTGATGAACAGTTAAATAGCACTAACAGCCCCTTTTACAAAACAGCTCCCTGAAAACATGCACTTGCACTGTGTCTGCAAGATAATGAATGTAATGCCATCACTACAAACATTCACTGTACAACCAAAATAGATTGGCCATGATAAGACACACGCTGTTCGTACAGTACGGGTTACTCAGGCCCATGGTATAATCATCTTAAATTACATGGCCTAATTACGTTTCACCTGCCAAGCTCCATATGGCCCTGACTCTGAACAAAAAATAATTAGGTGACTGCATCCCAATTAAACAATTATCCAATGAGACCTCAGTAAAACAATTACCTGGTAATGTCCTGCCAATGAGCACAGTGCTTAGCAGTGTAGTGTTCACATGAATGAAGAAGAAAGCAGTAAAATTTAGCAGTATAAAAAAATGACTATACCAGCATCAGATATTGTATTTTTCATAAATAACAAGTAATATTCAAAGCACATTTGACTCTGCACTTAAAGATACGATACAACTGATTCATATTCCCCTGAAAGATACTGCTCTCACATTTGGAGAGTGACATCACTGTAGGCGGAGATCTTAAAAGCAGTGATGTTCATGCTGGAGGACAGGAGAAAGAGGGATGAAGGGTAGTAAAGAGGGCACCTGCTGGGCCGTGATGAGGCAGGATCCTTGGGGACCAGAAATGAGATCATCTGAATCAGAGGCGCTGTCAGGCATCTTCACTGGAACAATAGTGACCCCTGCTGACCAGCCTGGCTTTTATCTTCCTCATGATAAATTTGCCACGGAGTACAGTGTATATTGTGAGAAGGGAAGTACCTGTTTGCCATCTCTGCTGTCTCCTTTTTGATTTGCGGTGAAGTCCATAAAGCTGAGCAAACTGTGGGAATATGGCTGACTTATTACAAGAGAAGGCCTCTTATTATCTGTGAACAGAGAGAAACCCAAAGTATCAACATTGTCAGTATTGTTTTCTATTAAAATTTCAAAGGTTGTGATGATCCATAGCTGGAAGCATCATGCAAAACACTATTCCTTTAATCGCATGCGACACCATGCACCACTGTTACACATCTTTAACCCCTGTTCCAATGACAAGGTTGGGGCGTCAGTGTGGGGCAATAGGCCATGGATCCCAAAGGCCCAGCGGTGATCAGCACAACCTGGCAGATGGAGGGAGGTCTGCTCTGCAGTGGTAGACAGTGCACTTCTCATAGAAAGTGTGGGGGAGGGAGGGAGAGAGAGGGTAGTGGGGGGGGGTTGTTTAATGGATGAGTGACTGCTGCAGCAAGGTTAAGGGAACCAATCTCTGACACTTCACTTCCTTTCAAGTCTCCCTCTCCTAGCAGCCAAGACCCCCCGCCTTTGGTACATGCACATGCATCCTGCACCCTGCGGTGGACAGTGGCACCTCTGACATATAATTATGTCTGGCCAAACACACACACACACACACACACACACACACACACACACACACACAGCTTATTCATCCTTTGACTATTACTGGCAAAGACATAAATGGGTTTTTCAATTAGCATATTGCTAATGACTATGTATACTACTGTTTGTTTGCACATATTAAAAAAAACATGCAAAATGCTTCACCTGATGTGAAAGCTGGCTCTGTAGCCTGTGAGAGGCCACTGGAGGCTCGACAGGTCTCAGTGTCCTGTTTCCACCAGCTGTCCACATTGCAGTGTTCAGGCCTGGTTGCTGAGGTCTGGACACAGCGTTCATCTGTCTGTAGCTGGGCTTTGGGGGGGCTCTCACTGGTGGCGCCTGAAGAGGCAGAGCTGGTCTGGGTGTTGCATAATGGCCGGGGGGTCAGAGAGCCACCGCCAGGGACCCGAAGCTGTGTGGGGCAGATCAAGTCGCACACAGGGGGGAGCAGGGAGCTGTCCCGCTCATCCATCCTTGCCAAGGCCCCTGAGCCACTGGCTACAGGTTCCTCTAACAGAAGGCTGTGGTGGGGGTCAGGCAGCAGGGAACAGGAGAGGTCTTGAGTGGTGCATCCCAGGGCTTCCTCTGCTGTTGAGCCTCATACACTTTCTGAGAACAATCAGTTTTAATTTAAGTTAAAATATGGAGAGAAGCCATTTGGCAAACAAGGGCCATAAATAACCAACCTGAATCATGTATTGGTAAGAGAGATATGGTCTACCTGATGAAGTTCCTCTTCCAGAAAACAGTCAGACATGGCTGCATCACTAAAACTAAAAATCTGAGGGTGGGTGCAATCTGGACGCTCCTCTTGTGACAGCACAGTCGCCCATGGGGCAGTGACATCTGAGAGACCGTGTGCAATTTCTTTTCTTTTCTCTCCTTTCTCTGCAGAGTGGAGTTCATTCATGACACTGAGGTAGGTCAACAATTCTGGAGGCTACACTTTTTTTATTAGCTGAATGTGGCTACATACCAAAGTCAGGTGAGAGGAAACTGTTACTCTCCACCTGGGGCTCACAGAGGGAAGCTCCTGATTGGCTGACCTCATTACTGCTCAACTGAGGGGGGCAAGTCCTCCTGAAAGTGAAAGAAAGAAATATCACTCAATTTCAATTTTGTCACTGGCATTAATTATATTGCAAGTTTTGTATGAGGTAAGATGACCTCTGACCTCTTATCCCAGTCCTTGTCAGGTCCTGAAACTGCATCAGCACTGAGAGAGTCCTCGCTTGAGAAAACATCTGTCTTAACAGCTTCTTCTTGCTCTAACAAAGAGTTTCAGTTTGAGTCTTTTGACTGTTAATGTGAATGGTGTGTGAATATAAATCCAGCACAAATCTTACCATCTGTAGAAAACACAGGCTCCACCACGTCTTTGCTGGAGTTGCTGAGGGAAATGGGGTCTGTGGCACCACCTGCTGTCGGCTTTGAGTCAGGGTAATCTGACAGGACATCATCTGACGAGGGTCCGCTCTCTTCCTCTTCTTTCTTCTTCTTCTTCTTCTTCTTCTTCTTCTTCTTCTTCTTCCTTGCTTTGGTTCTCACCATCAGTGAGGAGAGTAGAGATCCTCTGCAGAGTCAAGGTGCTTTCATAAACGTAAGGATGCCCCCTTTTCAACAGAGGCAGGGAGGAGGCCGAGGTGAAGGAGGAGGCAGACCCAGAGCTCAGGTCCTCTGAGGAAGAAATGTGCCTGTGTGTCTCACGTTGCTGCTGGGGCAAGAACACACATCAAGGGCATTATTGCAAAAAACAGATTTTGCAAGAATCAGTTGTCTTTTAGCAGAAACACTGAAAATGTATACGTTATGTATGGGCTGTTCCTCTTCTGGTTGATCTGTATGAGCTGTCTGCTCCTCTTGCTCTTCTACCATGCCCACTGGGGAAGGGCTGGGCGTGAGTTTATGCAGAGCCTGTGTTGACAGAAGCATCTCTCTGCTGATCGATTTCCTCTCAGTGTGCTCTGGCCACACCACCTCACTAGAATAAAGAACATCAAGAAATCATCTGCTGTGTTCTCTGGGGCTACTGAACATACTTTAATATAAGGTAAATCATGTTCTTTTATCCACATCTACAACCTCAGTACCTTATCTTGGGAAGGGGATTTCTCACTTCCATCACAGCCTTTCTGACTAGTCTGACAAGTTCCTCTGGAGACACCGTGCTCACTCCTTGAGCCTGATACAGTTTGGCAGACAGTGGACAGGGCGGCCTTCCTCCTGACGAGTTTGTTGAAACAAAAATGCACTTTACTGTCTGTCATTTTAGGCAGTCCTGATACGTTTTAATATTCTCTGTCTGACCTTTCATCATCTGTGGCAGCTGTGACCCTGTAGTCTCAGTCCTATTTACGCTGTTTTCTTCACCCTGATAATGTTGGTAATGGTAATTTTCAAGGCTTCTTATCTATGGTACATGTGTTTTATTGTATGTTTAATCAAGATTCACCCACATTGCATTGTGCAGGAATGTATTTAACGGCGTCTGCACACAGACCAAATCCATTACAAGCCTGCAAGAAGTACTTCAGCATGTCTTCTCTTTCTGTGCGGCCTCTCCTCAGCAGAGCCCAGGCGTCAGAGACACAGCTGGAGACCAGAGACACCAGAGGCGTCAGTGGCTGACTGGAAGTTCATTCGCCAAATTCTAGATAGTCAGAGATAACTAGCGAGCCATTAGTGTACCAAAATGCACCTGTTTTGAAGTAGCACATCTGCACAGAGCTTGGCATCTTCAGTGCTCTCGATCGCAGGTCTGGTCCAGTGGAGGTACCTTAAGGCCAAGCGAGGCTGCTTCCTTATCAGGAGGCAACGGACAATGCAACGATGCTGCCAGGGGAGCCAGGGAACGGCGGCCCTTGGACTCAACAGCAGTTCCATGGAGGCCTAGGTAGGGTGTGAAATAACATAATAGGACTTCAGTAAGGTTATATGTTATATGTTGATTTAAAATGTCTCACAATAACCATACACGTGAGATGAAGGAAAACTCCTGGTAGATTTTATCATAAAAATAGACCACTTTGTTAGCATTCACTCAAAGCATTTCCTCTCCGCCAAATGGCCTACTGTAGATGAACCACTAATGAATGACACAGCGGAGCGTTACAACATTAATCACATTTACTACCCAGGTGGCCCATTAGTGTCACCTGCAGACCATTATGGCCACTAGAACAAGGACCAACAGGATGGTTTAACTGGGCCTTGACGCTTACTGTCAGTCAGCTGGTGCCTGTTCATTATAATGATTTATAATGAAATCAGTTATGCTTCTTGGGAGACGTCTGGTTTCGTACCTTGACATGTCCACGATCAAGCATCCAGAAGGCCTGGATTTGTCGGGAAAAGCCAGGAGGAATTGTGAAAGCGTGGCAGAAAGATTGGAGGAGGTTGTCTTTGCATTGCAGGAAATTTGCCATGTCCAGGATAAAGTACATGAGCTGTGACATATGGCTTAAGATCTATAGGACGCAAATTTAATGTATTGTCTGCGACAGGACAGAACAGATCAGAAAGCAAGCTTTGCTACTGCTGTATTAGAAAGGATACAATTGCCTGGACTGACATGTTGTCAATATGAGGCACCAGCACAAGCTTCAGCAGGCCTTGCAGATTAGGAGGAGGGTAGCACCGGTCTGTATGGACCTCAGATGTCCAAATGCACCCATGCCGTTTGACCAACTGAGTCACCATACCCTGTATGAAAGAGCTCCATCTTTCTGTTCCTCCTTCCTCCCATCTAGTCAAATGTAAAGACACAGAAAAGTAGGGAGGAAATCAAGAGAGAAACCTCAGCAGGATAGAAGTTGGTGTAGTTTGGATGGTTTAAAATTTGCCCAGCATCAAGTCATCTAAGTACCCAAGTGTCTCAAGATAAGCTTTCTGATGGCTGTTTTCCATTTCCCTCCACAACTGTGAGATACGCTTCACCTCTTGGGCCTCTGACAGCAACAGAGAAAAGTAAAGACATGTAAAAGTGTGATAACGTTTCATTATGCCAAAGTAACTGAGCTGCGATGGATATCTGTACCAGGGTACTTGGGCAGCAGCCCCATGATGCCCCACCACTGAACCAGCCGACCCAGCCAGATGTGTTGCTTCAGAGCCCTGTGCTCCTGAACCCAGCAGGGACGTCCGACATCTGAGGAGGCGAACGTGTCCCTGCAGACCACACATGGGATCCCAACACCTGCAGTGCAACACGTATAGAATTTGAAGTTCCATTGATGGGGATGCATGTGTCAAAGCAATAGAGGTTAGGATTAGAATTCCAAACCATCATGCCACCATAGCTTTGTGCTGTATGTGTCCTGAAGTGAGTACCATGCCAGAGGTGGGCTGAAGTGAGCCACCGCCTCCCCCACTGGGCCAGGGTGAGCAGGTTGGTCAGTCTCTGGAGCAGCATGTGCACCCTGGTGAAAGAGCTCCGGTCCAGAAACATCCACAGACCCTGGCAACGGCTGAAGCCTGCAGGAAGAAAACAAAAGAGTTGCAAAGCTCCCACTTTTTAAGGTGAAATTACATTAACCAATGGTTTAATATGATTGATAAGGAGATGTGTACTTGCATAAGGTTAGTAACTCCTTTTTAGCAAACTCGGACGTCCTCTGTACCCAGCAGCTGAAAGTTGGTAGGATTTCCTCCACATCAGCATCACCTTATTGGAATTGAAATGTTGACACAAACAACTTTACAGTTAACTGTTCTCTTGCAAGTGACGAACAGAAACATTGTGGTTCACAGATGCCCAGAATGTACCTTGATCTGTTAGCATCCTTAGCCAGCAAATAATGCCTCTGATGTTGTTGCTGGCCAAAGCCTCAGACCACTGGCCTTCTGTATCCAACATGATGCCCTGACCTTCTGACCTCACACCACCGGGATGAATCATTACTGAGAAATACTGGTGACACCGTTCATTATAGCAAAAGAAAACAGTGATTATTTATGAAAATGTCCATGATTTACTTCACGTACTGTACACCAGAGGCAATTCAACCGCGGCTCATGTAATGTACTTAACGTTTCCCAGTGAGTGGTTAAATAACTTGCGCACCTAAACCTCTCTTAGACATGTTTTCGTAATCAGATAAATGGATTGCGCGAGAGCACATTAAAGCGTGAATATGGTCATCGTTATTTTGAAGATCCTCCATGGAGAAAATTGCAAAGGTTTGTTAGATTTTCAGTACTTACTTCATTCTTCAGTCTGTGCAGCAGTGAGTGTGTGTGTTTGTGTGTGTGCTCTGTCTGCCTTGTGGATTTGCTGACTGGTCCGGTGGCTACAGTAACGCTCTCTTCTTACACAAGCTACTTTGGTACACGTTAATCCACTAATCTCACTCCCAGTTAACATTTCATTGGCTGATTTGCAACGTGGCCGTGAGTGTTTATTTGTGTTTGTGCATGTGTGTGTGTGTGTGTGTGTGTGTGTGTTGAAATGAATGTTGGAAACAGAGCAGGTGAGACCAGCGGGGGGGAGATTATAGCCGGAGGGGGAAATTGACTTCTTTAAGTGACACAAAAGGAAGAAAACTCATCTGTTCTCTGCAGCTTGAATCTTTCAGGCCTTTTGCATTTGTGGCCACGGCCCCGTCAATGATGTCACAACACAGTTTTTTCCGTCTTGGTTTGGTGAAGGCAAAAACACCTGCTGTGTTGGATTTGAGGCTTTTCGCGGTCCTACGTGGTAGTAAAGTAGTTATCTTTAGATTAAAAATTATAGTAGCTTTTTCAGTCCCTACACTGATACAGATACCTGGGCTTTGGGTACTGACCAATACCAAGTACTAATCTCATACCAATTAATAAACTATGTGCCTGTCTGTGTGGAAGAGACTGAGATCATTCTCTCAATGAGATTCTTTCATGTGCAAGGCAACATCATGCAATAACATAGGACCAAACTGAATAGATCAACCCCATTGACGGGCCTAATTTTCACTCAATATTTGAGTCATTATGGAACCAATATTGAATAGCACTATTGAAATGATGCACATTTAACGCTGCCATTTTTTCACAATTTTTGAACCTACAATAAATCAATTAATCAGGAGAATTATCTGCCAACATATCAATAATGAAAACAAGCGCCAGGTGCAGCTCTATTGGAACATTTCCACTAACAGGGAACAGCACAGCATTCTTTCTGTGTACAGAAACATAACTTATTTTTTGACATTACAAACTATCTTAGTCAAACTCATGGTGATGCTGTAAATTAACTGTAAGACATCACTGTCCAGTCGGATGTGTGGGCTTTGTTTTCCCACTTTTACTTTTGACTCAGATGAAAACACACACAATGGCCATCCGCCACTACTTACACAGTCCAGGGACAGTCAGATTTGCGTAGGTGGCAGAAGGTGGGTCCAAATCCCTCGTGGGGCCCAGGGCTGATTAATGATTAAAGGGGATTAGGAGGAGGGTCAGGACCTGGCTACTCGTCTCACTCTGATGCTGCTGCGGCTGCCTCCGTACTAACTGTGTCACTATGACCGCTCTGCTCTCTCAGGATGAAATCTGAGAATGTCAGCAAGAAAAGAAGCTGAAAACAGGAGAATGATGTCAGATGTTCAAGGTGAATGCTGACCAGGCTAAGGTAGGAACCACGGATTTGTTAGATTTATATAATTTCCCTGTGTCAGCTATTGCTATCATCTATTTTAGAGTTTTTCCAGACAGAAATGCATGGATCACTGGATTGAAAGGGAAGTAATTTTTTAAAATTATTTGTTGTGGATCTTTTCTCCATTTGTCTCACATTTGGAGTGATTCCTGTTATACGTGCTTACAGATGATCATATGGCACTGTGTTTTTGTCTTAATGGTGTTTTCCACTTCAAGACGTTGTGCGTTTGATGTGTTTAATTGTCATACTCTCTTGCAGGTCTTGCAGAGCTGTCGGCAGGTTACAGTATAAACCATAATGCAGCGTCCACATGATATTGATCATGAAAACCAGACTAAGCTGCTTATGAGAGGACCTTCAGAGAACTGTTCAACCAGTCCCCCTCCCGTTGGTCCCCGACACCCCCTGGAGGATAACCTGTTCCTCTCCCCTGATCAACCTGTATCCCACCCCTAATCCCCCCCTACCCGGACTTAGAAGAAAAACCGAGAGAGGATAAGTACACAATGGCGGTCTTGAGAGTGAAGTTCACCAAGACCAAGAGAGACAAGTTGGCTCAGGTGCTGTGGATCCTCAACTGGATTTCAGTGGTGACAGGGGCCATCCTGTTCAGCCTGGGGCTCTTCCTCAAGGTCGAGATCAACAAGCGGGGGGAGCTGATGGCTGAGAGGGATATCCAGTACGTGCCCAACATGCTTATAGCCGTGGGCCTCATCGCCTGTGCCATCAACTTCCTGGGTGGGAAGATCTGCTACGACTGCGTGGACACCACCAAATTCTTGCGCTGGAAGCTGATCATGCTGCCCTACATCATATGCACCTTCTTCTTCACCTTCTGCGTGCTGGTTGGGGCTCTGATGTGTTACAGCATGCGTGGGGAGCTAGAGGAGTCCCTCAACCTGGGGCTGACAGACACCATGAGGTTCTATAAGGACACGGACACACCAGGGCGGTGCTTCCTGAAGCGCACTGTGGACATGCTGCAGATAGAGTTCCAGTGCTGTGGCAACAATGGCTATAAAGACTGGTTCCAAATCCAGTGGGTTAGCAACCGTTACCTGGACATGTCTCAAAAAGAGGTGGTGGAGTAAGTACAGACTGCAGAATGTCAGGACACTGAATCGGTAAAGATTATATTTACACATATTAAAATGAAATGAGAAGGGACTGTACAGAAAAGCTGCAACATCTCCTGCTAATGTATAAAAATATCCATTGGTACAGTTTGGTATCTTTAACTCGCTGTAGCACCAAATAAATCAACACAGACCCTTAACCTTTCCTTCTTTTCCGTGATGTGTAGCCGATTAAGGAGTAATGTGGAGGGGAAGTACCTGATGGACGGAGTCCCCTTCAGCTGCTGCAACATCAACTCCCCCCGGCCCTGCATCCAGCACCAGATCACCAACAACTCTGCCCACTTCAACTACGAGCACCAGACTGAGGAGTTAAACCTGTGGATGAAAGGGTGCAGACAGGCCCTGCTAGAGCACTACAACTACATCATGCAGTCCATCGGCCTCGCAGTCCTCATCACCTGGCTGTTTGAGGTGAGAAAACACAAGCTGGTCATAAAAAGGAATACGCGATCCCATATGGAGGAAAAGAAGCAACTTATTTGTCTTTTCATATCATATTTGTTCATGTCAGATGATTCTCCCAGTAACTCCCAGTCTTGTTTCAGCTGTCAGTGTTGACAGGAGTCAGGTACCTCCAAACCTCCCTGGAGAACGTGCTGAGGCAGGGAGATCCCAACTCCGAGTCTGACGGCTGGCTGCTGGAAAACAGCGTCATGGAAACCGCCCGCACCAACCTGAACATCATCAAGAGCCTGGGCAAGAGCAACCAGATCGACACAGCCAACAATGGAGACCCCAACATTAACGTCCCGTCCACCTCCAAAGCACACTACGGGCCCGACAATGTGCCGCCGAAGCAGAATCCTGAGGACAGTTGACCTGTCTCTGACAAACAGACCTCAGTGAGCAGCATCACTGAAGGCCTAACTACACAGACTACTCAAAAAGACTGGGTGAGTCAGGTCAAGTATTACAGCTGGTAAAAAATCATTTCCATGAATGAAATCCTTTCTAAAGTGCAGATATTGCCTTTTTGCAACCATAAAAAATCTCTATAAATATGCTCCTCACTTGATAATACAAACACAATAACATAAAGCTCAGTACACATACACATTTTCCTATACATCTGTTCACAACTGTACTGTAATCTGTTGTTTACAAATGATATCTTGTTGCCTGCGTGTTGTCGTTTTGCAAACAGGTTCATACACCTGATGGTTACAACACTGGAATCAAAGTGATTTTACTGTGAATGTGTCTGAAATTGCAGACCTATGATCAATATATCAGGAATTTGTTGTGTATGAGTTACATTTCACAAATAGAGGCATTTTGTAGTTTGGCCTCAAATCAAATAGAAGCGCCTTGTAGGACCTGGAAGAGCGTGGCGAGGAATTTTACACACTCATTCTGGGTGTTCAGAGCAGAGTTTCTTTTCTGGATCCTTTCTGTTTTTCAGTAGCAAATGTAATTCAGATACTTTAGCCAGCAAAGTTGCACCAGGGTTGGTAATGTAGTTTGTTCATGCGTTCACATGAGTTAAAAGCACATCACCAGACAGAGATCCATGAGTAACTCGCTCAAGCTGTCATTACAGTGAATCTCATGTGCCTCAGCACTTCCACCTCAGTCTTATGAAAAAGTTTTCGCTGGGATGAGCCACCAGAAGTTTGGCAGTGAACATTTTGAGCTGGCTTTGGCATGGCTTTACTGTCATATACAGTATTCTGTTGTTTCTATCGGGAATTCAGACCAGTTCACTGCAAACTGAGCTGCATTGTGTTTCTGTTTTTGGCTCTTGTCAGGGTCAGGTCACTCTATGTCTATCTCTATCTATCTATCTTGTATTAAAAATGTACAATTCAAAGTACAGAGACTTGTGAGAATGCCTCATCCTGGGATGGCACAAGACACACAAAACAAAACCGATGTAATGATAGAGAACAACTCATTCGTTTATTGTACACGTGAGCAAGACAGTTAAGCAATTCAGGTTCAAACGCCCTGCGTTGGAGCTTCTCCTTCTATATGGGTTTGTAGAGGTTTACATTTCAGCTGTAGGCTCGTGTCTCTATTTCCACAGCCTGGAAGTCTCGTGGAGTCAAACAACACAAAAGAGCAAAAATGGCTATATTCACAGAATGGTTCCTTTATGGGATAAGAAATGATGAATAACTGAAAAGTTAAGCTAGATTTCCCATACAATGTATACATCTCTCTTAAATAGAAAACTAAACATTTTTTAACTTAAATTCAACTTTTGTTATGTGAATAAAAACCACATTGTGAAATGTGACTAATAATTTGTCTGACAGTGGTCCTTGCAATGAGTTTTAATTGTTACAAACATACAGTAAATATCTGATAATTAACAATCAGTTTGCCAGAATAAGTTTTTTTTAAAGGGAGCCTCATAATATCATATAGTATTCTGGGAAAAAATTTCATGTGATTCACTCACTGAGTCTTCAGGTACCATTAACCAGCGAATATTTTAATCACAATACAGCTGAATATGATATTCAGAAAACTTTTAATATCTGCTCATCAATAAATGTATCTTTATAAGGAAATGACGGAAGCATATATGTATACGTCTCAGAGAAGCGAATCTGTTTACATACAACTTTGAAAATAATGTATAATCTATGAAAAAAGGGTTATCCATAATATATGTGTCTATGTGTGAGTAAAGGTGACAGGCTCTGTTATCTGGACCCCCTACAGAAACCATGAACAAAAAGCAAAATGTGCAGGATGTCTGTTCGAGCTCACACGTTTCCAAAGTAAAGTACCCTTCAAAAAAAAGCACAGTTCAGCATTATAACTTAGAACAAATCCATTTCTAATGCAGAAAATTCACAGCATTGCTCGGGAGAGAAATCAAATCCATAAAGCGATAACAGAAACATGTTAGTGTGCATCTGATGTTTGTCTTTATTTGAATGAGCCTCTTACTGGAGGAGAAACTCATTCTCACAGCAGACAATCAAATTAAAACAAGGCGACTTGGGTTTGCACATTATCCGTCACCCTCTGCCATTCTTCCTCATCCTCTTCCTCTCGTGAGTGTCCCGCCTCTCTGGACTCCAGCACAGAGGGACTGGCTGTTCACACCTCCCCTTATTGCAGGAGGGTTGCTTGCTTTAATGTATGTGTAGTTAGTGTGTGTGTGTGTGTGTGTGTGTGTGTGTGTGTGTGTGTGTGTGTGCGTGTGCGTGTGCCTCTGGAGCACTGGAGCAGACTGTGCTCTATGGCTGTGCTCTTTCATTCCCGGGCCACCGCAGCTGGAGCAGTCATCACAACATCTGCCACTCGAAGGCGAACATGACGTTGACCACCTCCAGGCTGCGGGCGATTTCTTCCAGGATGCAGTGCTGCTGCCACAGCTGGTTCAGCTTCCTGTAGCGCTCAGGGCAAAGGTGCAGTGGATTGCCCCTTCTGTCGAAGAATACGCACAAAGACTAAATGATTGAAGGGGGTGTCCAGAAAACAAAATGTTGTATTTCATGACCGTGGCTGTATTCTTTCACTTTACAAGCACAAACCTTCACTTAAGTTGCCTGAGTAATTTAATTTACAATTGAAAGTGCCAGCAAATTAAACTTAAAGTACCCTATGAGTGTTATGTCATTAAAGGTTGCACTGCTGGTTTGTTAATACTGATGCATTAAATGTTTTTACCTGTAGGTGGCCGGTCACCGGTCTAAATTTAATTTGTGAGCAGAAGCAGTAACAATGCAACACCTGGAGAAGAAGCAGTGACTCTTACCCAAGATGAGGATCAGTCTCCCCATAATCATCCAGGTAAGGAGCAGGATATGTGCTTCCTCGGGTTTTACTGGCCATCAGGATAATCTCACACTCCCTTATCCTGTCAACATGAAATCAAACTTCATTTGTTATGCGAGAAAGAGTGACATGCAAAAAATGCAGGAAAGAAAATTCGGAGCTGACAAGATGACCGACCTGAGGAACATTCCCACTCCAGCACCACAGGTGGCGGCGTGGGCAGTGCAAGCTCCCACGTCTTCCCCATCCAGCTTGCTGAGACAGCAAGTGCTCTGAGAGCACAACATGGCCCCACAGAACAGGCACAGGGTCGGGTGCTTCCTCTCATCGTCTGTGGAGTTGGGACACCTGCAGACAAAGGACGGAGGGTAGAACATCCGACAGCAGACTGAAAGACGGTGAGTGAAAGGACTTCAGTTTCCCACTTACTGAAAATGGCTGGCCTGATTGAGGAGCGCACTGTAATCCTCAGGAAGATCAATTAAACGATTCCTTCGCCTGGGGAATCTGGAGAACCATCAATTATAAGGTGATGCTTTTCTTGGAAAATTAAAAGGTGGGGTGAATTAATACAAAAGCCAAAGTCCACCTGAATGTCGGGGTTTTGCCTTTCAGGGCTTTGGTTATAGCTGGGCTCCCACACCACCTGAGGAAAACAAAAAACTGATCCACTCAAAGATCTCAGAGCAAATACACCAAACTCGCCTCACTGTTGATCATCTACCTCTGCAGCAGTGGATTAACAGTGTCTCTGTGTTCCTGGAAGAGCTGGAACACATTGGATGGAAGTGCCAAGTAACTGCATAGTGCCTCCATCTGTCCTTGAGAGGTAACTGCACAAGACCAAAAGCTTCAGCTTGAATTCTCAAATCATCACGTAATGCCTATTATGCTGATGAAATGCACTGGTTTGACCTACTTGAAGTACTAAAAAGCTCCTCTGGAGGATGAACTCCAGTAAGACAGTTGAAAAAGAGAGCAGCGCAGCGCAGGAAAGGTTCAATTCCTGTCTTCACCCGCTCCACCACAGAGCTGCCGGACACATCTGGAACGAGCCTGAAGAGCAAACCACAGAACTAATGGATTAGCTTTGGTGAGTTTACCTCTTACCACTATCCAAATCAAGGATAATTCAATAATTAAAACGATTCAATGATATTATAGATCAAAAGGAAACTCTGCTTGATACAGTAATTGTCAAACGTGTGATAGGATGACGTACCTTCCAGTGTGTGTTGACACTGTATTGTACAGCTCTGCTGCTGCTCTCACCTCCTCCGTCTCCTCACCTCCTGCTGCTGCACTGAAATCTGCACGGAAATGAAACCATTCTCAACCACGTCAGAAAACACTTCTGGTAGAACTGTTGTTAGACCCAAACACATGGCTGACTTTTTGTCTGTCTGTACCTGAAGAGGACAGGAGGATCTGAACCACGTGGGCCATGGTGACCAGATGCAAGATGTGCAGGTGGTTGTAGGCAGAGCTGACGGCAGACGGCTGCAAGTCCACAGTCTCCTCCTGGTACAGCGAAGGTACAGATAACACCAACCCCACCTGACAGAACACACAAGCACACATACATTACATACACTAGAACGCAAAATTAGGTTTAAGTAAAAAAAAAATAGCAGTGACAATAGTAACAGTAACATAAACTGATTCTCTCTCAACTGAGCCCTTCCCACTACGGGGGACCTACCAGCAGATGGAAGAAGTCCACCTCCAGGAGGGACGGGGTGTTTTTTCTGCTCATCACCGGTAGCAAGACTGAGACAAGAGACCACAGTTTTGACAACAGGGTAACTTCTATTATCATGACCAACTGACTGAAGTACCCAGGATGCACTGAGCATTCTCAGATGGACCACGTACCCCCCAGCATGTCCGTGAAGTGCCTTTGGATCACAGCCTGAGAGCTCTTAAGTCTCTGGGATGCTGAGAACTGAACTATTGCTTTTAGACCTGCAAGCTGAAATAGAGAAGAACGTCACAGACGTGACCACCGTTTGCCAACATGTCACAGTCGCAAACTTGTCAGTATGGGGCATCAAACCTGTCTGTTTTGTAAGGACCCAAAGAGCGATTTGTCCTCCTCCTGCAGTATGTTTTCTGTGGAGACACACAAACAGGGATCTGGGGTGTTACAAAAAAGGATGAAGGGATAGTGAGGGATGCTAAAATGCCAAGTCTTACCTATGGCCTGAATAGTGAAGGCACACGTGTTCCAGGCCATAAGGGGCACGTGGGGACACAGCTCGTTGGGTGCCGTTTGCAGCCCCACCCTGTGGACCGTGGTGGCACAAACAACCAGCATCTCCGCAATGCTGTCCGAGAACTTTCTCCTAAAAAAAAAAAAAAAAAAATTGAGTGGCAGGAAACGCAGATGCATGAGTGCCACTGGAGTAGCTGACAGTTTCACTCACGGTTCTTGTACTCCATAGCTGAGAATGGATCTAAAGTCCGCCTGGCCCTCTCCGCACAGCCCTGTCCCCCTGTCAGCACTGTTGCCTTCCACGTTGCAATCTGCAAGAAAGAGTGAAAACCATCGGTGGTCTCATGTCACGTTATTTTTGCTGGAGTCTCGCACATTATGAGACATTTGATGGCAGAACAGATTGAACCGAATTTACAGAGCTGAACTGGACTTAAAACTTACACCACACATAACTTATAGTACCGCTGCTGTGCACCATCCACAGAGATGCAGTTATTGTATGCTCAGCATGTTGTCTTACCGTTATCCTGAGTGACTGACTTGAGTCCTTTAATCCTGGAGGAGAGGATCTCGATCCAGCGAGTCATGGTCAAATGCTGCCCAATTATCTCCGCATTCTCACTACGCACAGGAGACAAACTTTGTAACGACCAGCGGCTCCTTGCAGGTCGGGCTGAAGAAAATGGGCTGCACTTACTAGTTGAATGTTAGTGGCTCCAGTGGGATGAGAGGGACAACAGTATTGCACAGAGACTTGCAGAGCGGACACAGGTACTCCCCGTTCTCCAGGTCAATGATCAGCTCAGCGTGGAGCCGGTTCCTGGTCGTATTCTGGACTGCCTCGAAATATCTGGAAAATGCAGAGCATGACGCCTAAGTGGCAAATTAACTGTCGCTTTTGCCTCCAAGCGGACTTGCACACAGTACAGGAGGAGTGCTGTCCTTTTCTTCTCATAATCACTCACTTCTGCCAACACGTGGCATGCATGACATGTCCGCAACTGCCGGTGTGGGTCCCCACTGACAGTTCAGGAGGCATGAACAGGGGATTTGACGTCTCTGACCCTTTTAGGCAGAAATACAGCGAATGTATTGGTCAGATTTTCACTCATAAACCAGCCAATAATAAAATGAGATTGCTGGCTGAACGGAGACTAACCATCTGCTCTGTTGGGCAGTATCTTTCCTCTGCACTGCGTCAGCACCGTGGACCTCTGGACACACGCAGTCAGTACCATGGCTGGAGCCTGTGCCACCACCTCCTGCTCCTCCTGGCACAGAATGCAGGTCAGCACCTCCCTATCAGCCGGGGTCGACCCCCGCTGGGGCCCGATGGCAACGTGCAGCTCCCTCTGCTCCATGGCACAGCTAGAGGAATAAAACGTAACCCAAACTGGAATTAATCAAATTCATTTGATGTAGATCGTCACCTTTGGTCTTCCAAAAAAACTGTGTTATTTATAACAGCTCTGCTCACCTCTCGCTACTTGTGACGGGCTCTCCCTGTGTCCCGCTGTCGGGCATGTTGTCGTACAGCATCTTGTTGGACTCAATGAAGTTCTTCTGCATTGCTGACATTTGGGCCATGATCTTCTGCCGGTGGAGTTTGGCCGCCTCTGCCTTCCTTTTCCGCTCAGCTTTCTCTTTGTCTTGAGCACTCTGGATCAATGAGTCGGAGGGTAAGACGCGTCAGTATGAATAAGATGCACATAGCTGTTGAGTTTCTGAAACAGACTCGCAGACTCTTTGTATTGTTGCATGAGTATGATTTCGATTAACAGGAAGGAACATAAATGTAAATATACATTTATCATTCATTCTTTTTTTTTTTTTACCTCTTCTGGCTTGGTTGTCTCGACACTCATGGACGCTGTTGGACTGGACTTCTCTCGAAGGCACTTGACTATCTCAAACATCTACAAGAAAATCATCAGTATATAATTTCAGAGTGGATTATAAACATGCGAGTCCAGAAGACTGATCATGAATATATATATATTTCATAATGTAGATAATAAAAATAGCCCACCTGTAGAACCCACTTGACCATGTCTTTCTGAGCTTCAAGAGAAGGAAGAGCCTTAATCTTGGACAACAAGAGGAACACTGACTTGCCATGTTCTGAACCAATTCCTGGAGGAGAAGAGGAAACATGTTATGTCACTAAACTCCCCAAACCAAACAAGTGCATACATTTGAGGTCTATGATAACAGGTTTGCACTCACTGCGAGCCTTAAGGCTGAAATCGAAGGTCACTTCCTCCACAGTGCTGTCCTCCAGCTGGGTTTTCTCTTCAAGCAATGCCTGACCAATCAGGTGCAGGGCCTGTGTGGCAAAGGGCATGCGTGTTGTCACGAGCTGTTTTGAAGAAGTAAGAGGCTGTAAACGTGAGTGTAACTCGTACCCTCTGGATCATGGCTTCTGTCCAGTGAGACGCCCGGTCCTCCGCAGCTCTCTGCAGGACGCGTCTCAGGATGTGGATGATAATGTCACAGCACAACAGACGCACTATGTTGGAGAAAGCTGGGCAGAAGGCTGGGGGCACCGGAGGAGGAAGAGCTGAGGACAAAAGAAAAGCAGAGGGAATGTTTGCCGTTACGGGGTTGATTCGTTATCAACCAGAGCAGAGAAGATTTCCCTCATCTCAGAGCAGGACGGAGGTCTGTGTGGAGCAAAGACCCTGGTCACCTTTATCATTGCCCTCCTGAGTCCTCCTCTTCTTCTGAGACTCCTCGGCCTGCAACAAGTAATAAACAGCAATGAACTGAGGGATATTCGTAAGACATTGTGATAGTGTTAAACTGGTGATGAGACATCACGTTACCTTGCTATGCTGGGATCTTGAATAATGGTAGAAGAAAGCGTTGAATTCTACCAGACGCTCTTTTTTTACTTCATATAATCCATGTCCTGAAACTCCCGGTTTCCTAAAACCAGAAATGAGACAGATTAAACCTACACAAACATTGCTGCGAAGATGAAACTCATGAGGATGCGTCACGGCCTTTACGCACTTGAAAGTGGCAACTTTGGTAATAACTGTCTCCAGGCCTGTTTCGTGGCTTTCCTACAAAGAAATCATTTGACAGTAGTTAAGTTAAAAACTCAAAGATTCACTCTGCACTCATTTAGAGTCGTTGAGAGACACAGGATGCTGCAGCTTACATTCTCTGGCAGGCCTTTGACCAGGCTACTGTGAGCCATGGGCTCAATGCACAACAGGTGGACGACCTCTCTCATCGTCACATCCTCTCTGGTCACCTGACTGATCCCGGGGACATAGCGCTCGCCTGGAAACACAACGCTGGTCAGATACGCAGTGTGGTTCACATTTGTCTGATTAACCATGTTTGATTAGCAGGAGGTGACTTCACCAACAATGACGATCAGGAGGTACAGCATCTCTTCTGTCAACCGATTCCACTGTATCAATTCATCCTGTGAAATTGGTTGCATTTCATTAATAAGAACAACATTTGGTGACAATAACTTTTTTTTAATTTCTGGATGATCATCGGGGCGTTGCTTACCATGTCTTTGCTTGAACAACTTCCATTAAAATAATCGAAGAGCTCAAATCTTAACAGGATCAGCATGAGGAAGTGGTTGGGGTCCATTTTGGAAGCAGCTATCTGTAAAAGATTTGTGGGTAGGGGTCGCGTGTCATCACACTGTATATACACAGTATATAAAATATGAAGTGCGCAAGCATGAGAAAAAAAGCACAGCCTGATCGCCAGCAACCTGAAGCATGAGAATGTCCTTATCGTACATCTCGTCTCTGCATTTCACGTCCTGGTAGTAGTACACCTAATGATGTGACACGACGGTTAAATCACTCATAATTTATTAACTGTGGAAATAATAACAGGGCGAAACCAACACATCCAGAGCGTGCAGCATACCTGGCTGACCAGTGAAAGCCCATTTCTCCTCCACATTTCGGCTGAGACCTGAGCAGCCAGCACCACGCAGCGCAGAGGGTGCTCCGCCAGCTGGGTGTAGTCATAACTCTCCTGTCATAGAAAAGGAAAAAAAACATGACTCTCTGATGCCAGCAACAGAAATTAAGACGATGCAAAGCCACTTACAGGATTATCCAGATGTTCAACGGCTCCTGTTCTGCACAGAAGCACATACAGGCCTATGGACGACAACATACAGAGCCATAAGTTCACTGTCGGCGGGAAAAATATGAATGAATAACTGTCTCCAACATTCGTTCTCCTACCAGCCAGTAGCCTGGAGATGGGCAGATGTATGCTGACTGGCTCCTGAGACACTTTGTATGGACGAACATGGAGGATGTGCTTGCACATATAGTAATCAATGGCCTCCCTACGGAAGGACTGGTTATTGCACTGCGTCAGAACCTCGTGGCACTCTCTAAAGGCAAGCAGCAAGATCTCATCCTGAAGGGACACACATAAGCAGTGGATGAGCACAGTGCCGTCTTCACTCCACGTCAGCTTTTTATCGACTGGTGGACAACATACTCACATCAGAGGAACACCAGTCCTGAAACATAGCAAGAATGTGGCGGAGTTGGATCTGAAGAGTAAACCCGGCTTCCCACTCGGGTTCGACTGCGATGTGTTGCCCAAACTGGCGCTTCACCTCCTCCATACCCTGAGGAAGGCCAAGAGTCATCAAATAATCCGGTTTGTCGACTTTCCATAACCTGATGTATCAGTTCTGCTGTTACATGGTGTCAACTAATGACGACTCAGGGTTTGGACCAGTATTACCTGCATGCACTTGAGAAGCCCAAGAAAGACTTTGAACCCCTCCAGGAACTGTCTGCGCAGCTCTCCAGTCCACACTGAGGGTTTACTGATCAGGATATACCTGAGGGAGACAGAAGTTGCACCTTTGACAAACAACTTAAATGAGTTGAGAGTGAATAAAACTGTGGCCGGTTTAACCACCTGAGGTCGCTGAAGATGACCTGGATGCGGGAGAACTTGTCTGAGTTGTAGCCCAGGAAGAAGAAGCGGTTGTTGTCATCCAGATGTTCACGCAGCAGTTCCATCACGGTATCAACAACCACCTTAATGACGTTGCCCTCTTCAATCAGCTGTCTGGCCTGGAGAGGAGATGGATGTTGAGTGGCGGTACAGGCACAAACTGTCTTCATGAAGAAGCGCAAATATTTATGATGGGCCATGGTGACACAATATCTACATGTAGAGGAGGTAAGACTTGCCAGTGTGGGTACGGTGAAGATCTGTACAGACAGAGCAGTGATGGATATACTCCTCTCATGGTCATCATTGATGAAGTCCTTCTGGAGCTCCTTATAGTGCTGAACAGACATAGATGGAAAATATATCAACTTAAGTAAGGAAAAAACTGCCAAAACTTTTTCAAAACTATTGTTTTTTTTTTTACCTTTGTAAACTCAATTGCAAAAAGCCTCTTGAACTCTGTCTCCATTAGCATGCTACAGAAAATCAGCTCATGCACTATCTTGCGGGCTCCTAAGGCAAACATGAGAAGAAATGAATGTTATTGTCACAAAGAACTGAGTTGAGATAGACTGCTACTGAGTCAATCTCTCCTGTCAACTTGCCTTTATACATTCTGGCATCGTGCAGCATGAGTCTGCTGATGAGACAAGGGCAGTCCCCGTCTGTGTCTGGGTCGAGCATCGCCTGACAGAAGGCCTGCCTGAAGCCGGCTGCATGAGAAACACATAGGTTTGGCATTGTGTGACGTTAAGAGTGAACATGCGTGCACATACAGTATGTGCAGCGTGGTAACAGTTGGCGGTGGCGGCAGCACCTGAGTAACCGATGATCTTTTGCAGCCAGGTGCCGAGGCGCAGAGCAAACGTCTGATGAGCCATCACCGCCGCCTGAAGGATCTCCACACGCAGTGGCTGCTGGGAGATGTGCACAGAGTTGGACTGCAACACGGCAGTGAGAGAGTTAGTTCACTGAGACGTGCAAGAAAAACCTGATGATGAATGATGAGCTCAAGACTAAACAACGTTCTTCTCCTAAATGAGCGTTTGAATAGGTGAGGAGTCAGAGGCTGGTTTTTACCCCGATAAGGTCCTTCGCTTGCTGGCAGGAACGTAGGGTTCCTCTCTTTACTGCACGCCGGCCCTGTGCAACAGATAATAGAAATAGCATAATCGGCTAATCTGCCAATGATAGTGTGTAATTGTGAGAACTGGTTCAAATTAACTTCCTTTTAATAGCAATGTAAAAGAAAAGCAGATCGAAGCTTTAAAAAAATACCTCCTTATCAATAAGTGCTGTCTGCGCCTGTGCCTCAGCCTGATCACAGTTCACCGAACGCTGCAGGGTGTAGATCACATGGTCGTACGAGTGGTGCTCATCGTTGTACAGCACACAGTAGTAAGCGTTGTCCTTTTGTCTGAGCGGGTGGAGAGACGCAGCGTCCAAGTTAAGACTGGCACTTTGCATGTGGATCTGTGTATTTGCATGCGATAAGAGATGGAGGCAGTACCGGGGCTGGAGGTCGGCCGGCAGCTCGAAGGTCTCCTCCCACACCAGGAAATCCGTGACGTAGCGCAGCAGAACCCGGAACAGCTTCTCTGCGCGCTCGTACAACTCGGGCTCCAGCACGCACTCATCCTGCGCAGAAAGGACAGAATCACACAGGACCGCTCAACAGTCTCAGGAGGCGTCTCGCTCCAGAAATCACATGCTGGAAATACCGTCTTCGACTTATCAGAACCATTTTCCTCGCGTGCATTTTTTCATAACACACTGTCACTTGTAAGTGACATTAATATTGGTCTAATCCAGTAACTTTCCTAGATGAGAGGAAAGAAGCTGTAGCTGATCTGACATGAACAAAATTTGTTGTAATAACTTTTACTAATTCCCCATTTTCTGTGTCACCAGCAGTAACTCTATTATGTCAATTATAACGTAATTATGATGGGAACTGGTCTAAATATTTTTCTTAATAAGGCCAAAAACAGACGGCTTGCCTGGTAACATTAACATCGAATCCCCTGAGAACAAACATTCCACATAGCAGTCTAACATCTGACACACAAACTAAACAAAACATCCAGTGAGTCTCGACGTCTCACCGCCGTGTAAGAACAAGCGCTGGATTCCGCCGCAATCTGAACGACCAGCGGTTCTCAAACGGCTTCGCGTTATGCTTGGAGATACCGTCGTGTGTGTGTGACGCGTCACATCCTGCTGAGCACGGGCTGCGCTCTGGTGTAGAGAACACAAAGCGGCCTGCCACAGAGCCGCCAGCGACGTAAACAGAGGCACCTGCTGTTTTACGGAAAAAAGGCACCCAGCCGTCAAGCCCCGCATCTGCTCGAAGCCCCCGAGCGCGATCTTATCAGGGGAGCGCCCGAAAGGCTGTGATTAAAAAAAGAAAGGCCCGACAATCGAACTGCTGAGTAACTTATCATCACAGCGTGCACCCGCAGCAGTTTGGTAGGAGATCGGGTGCAAAATGAAAACATCCCTGCGCAGTTCAGCAGGAGTCAGGCAGAGGTAGGCAGTCCCGGCCACAGCTGCTCTTCACTCAGCTTACTTGAACTCAATCACCCTCCCGATCTCTTAACCTAATTATACAGTTTCTCAGTTGGTTGCAGGTCAACAGAGTGCTTTTCCTCCTCATTTCCGGAGCCAGAGCCACAGGCAGGAGAGCAGCACCCATGACTAAGATGGGAAAATAAGCAGTCCGGGGTCCACTGTCACAGAGTGGGACAAGCACGCCCCTCCCACGTCCCCTCTTTCCGCTCGATTACATAACTCACCGTTACCATAGCAGTGGCTGCCCCCGGGTCATGTTTGGAGCAACAGGGGCCGATCTTCCAGGCTTCTACATCCCCACAGTCGCAGAACCCCCCGCCTGATGACGCGTGCATCTGGGGGAGGATGCACATACTGTACTGTCACTGGCTGTGGGAATGTGTTATCATGGGCCCAACATGAAAGGCCTCTAATGATTTAGAATTAAACAATCTTCAATTTTAGTGTAGCTGGAAACCTTTTTGTATGAGTTTTCACAAAATGAAGAGGCACACGGGAGTGTGCACAGAAGTGAATCACAACAGACTAAACAAGGCAAACGTAAGATCTCAGAACAGAAATTAATGTCTGTATTATAATTAAGATTTCATCACAAATGCATAAATACTTATTTTATATCAACACCAACCTTGTAACGATGGCTTTTGTGCACACTCTCCTGGAAGCAATCCATGCACAGGACACAGGTGGGATCTATTGCACAATCCCTGCAATAAAGAGGAGAGGATCTGTGACTTGAGCAAACGTAATAAAACGTAATACAACAAGTATTATCTGAGGTCAAAGACAAGCCGCTCTAGTTACTGTCACTGGTTTGTAATCAAACCAAAGAGCATGCTGAGCTTTTTTTATCCCAGCGTAAACATCCACTGCGTATTCCGTGTTGATACCGATTCACTGCTGCGCTGATTTTATCATAGGATTTCCGACAATAGCAAACACACACACTTTTCCCACTGTAAGTCACATGTACCTGTTTTCAGTGTCTGCGTATTAATTTTAATGAGAACCTCGAGTTGATTCAAGGTAACATGCACGCACACATTTTCGAAAACTGGGAGCCTTTAATTTTATTCCTCCAGTTATTTTCAAGTTGCTCTTGCTGAGATAAAAACTTGGGAAACCTTGGCAACGACTTAACGTTGAAGCAGAGGTTTGTATTTGTGCGATTGATCGGCAGTGATGCGGTGATGAGCAATTCACATCGTTCAGGTCCACACAGTGGACTGTCCCCTGCTGAAACCCGAGAGTCTCCTCATAAACTATTCATTTCTAACACTTAGACAAAATACTGTGGTGTTGTCGTGTAATTAGATCATTGTAGAACTAAAACCTATTGAGGCCAAACTATTAGCTTTCATATTCCCATCTTTGAGTTCAGTGGCTTTATAACTCATCCAGTATTTGCAGTTTCCACTGGGGCTGACTGCGAGACAAATGTCCTTTTTTTAAACCAGCCTATTTTATGCCTAAATTTTACTAAACACCCATTAATCAGCCAGTACTCAAAAACAGCATAACTACTTCTATTACTGCAGTTAAAACGTCTTATTTTAATCGAAGATCAGAGGGTCTACTCAGACCTGCAGGAGTACACGGTCTCCCCCTCTTTGAAGACACGTCCACAGAGCTGGGAAGACGTGCTGCCCTGCTGGAGCTTCTCCAGGCCCTCCTGAGGATCTTCTCCGAACAAGAAACACTCCAGAGGGCAGAGGAGCCGCCTCTGCATGAGCTCCTCTTCCTCCTGGGGACTGGACTCTTTCTTCAGGCAGAAGATCTGAGGCACCTGCTCCTTCAGGTAGCGGAGGAGCTCCGCCCTGCAGTCTGCAGCCTCGAGCCATTCCTGCGGGAGCGACGGAGAAGAGCAAGATTTGTTTTGCAGTGACTCCGCCAGCTCAAACACACCCTCACGGATAAGCCACTGTGCTCAGTGACACACAGGTAAACATGTTGTTAACATTTGGCACGCATGCATCATCTTTACTGATCAATTTCAACTTCAGACTTTGATCTAAGGACATTTCATAAAAATGGCAACCCTTGCGATGAGGGCAAATTGGCAGAATGACAGAAGTGTGTTGACTGCCGATGCTACCACGACAGGGACCATTTACACTGTTACTAGAAAGTCGCAGTGGGTGAATGTGCATGACAGCCAACTTGGCATCAAAGTGAAAACTGCTTCCTCCCAGTTGTCTGCTGAATTACTGCTGCTTTGCCACTTCCTGTGTTTAGTGGCACCTAAATGAAAAGCACCAAGTGCAGCGGCCAGTTTTTACCGTTGAAGCAGCCAGATAGCTGTGAAGCAAGAATTACAAATGTTATTATGTTGTGTTATCCAGCGTGAGGTATAACGCTAAGTAAGGAGTGTTTCTTTGACTGCCATTAAAAACATATCCAGTCACTGACTGGAAAATGCTCTTACAAAAGGAAGTTCAGGAAGCGTGACTGACAGTTCATACTTCTTTACACATGCAAGGGCCGAACCAACACTTTACGGTACTCACAGCTGTCTGTGAATTTGCATTTGTATATTTTACCCATGTTAATACACGACTGCATTTCTCCAGTCAGCCAAAGGCCAACTTCAGTGCTTGAGTGACAGGGCGGAGAATGACGTGTTTATTTTCACAACATTCATGCAACATTCATTACAATGTAATACTGAAGGCCGTACGCTAAGACTCGAGTTACACCACATCGCGATTAATTCTCATATTTATTTTTTTAATCTATTTTACTGCTAGCTCGCGGTTTAAACAACCACCTCTCCTACAAACAATAGCTTTTGTTTCTGTTTCATTATCTCTGCCAAATCCTTTTCATTTTCACAGTGACACTGACTATTATTTATAACCGCCGCTACAAGTTTGAGGTCCGAAAAGTTGGAGGGGGGGGTAGCATGGTGCCCGACATGGTTAAACTCATGGCCAGCTCATGTTGAGGCGCTCCGGACCAAAGGGACCACCAATACAACAGCGGATGCAGATAACCGATAACACACTACCGAGATCACTGTCACCGTTTCCCCGAACGGCCATGACGGCCCAGATAGGTCCTGACCCCAAAGCCTTAAACATGCACTCAGTGTAATGTACACCGTAGCCTTTGTAGAGACATTTTACCTTTTGCAGATAGCTAGCACAGGAGCTCGAAACGACTGCTAGCTTAGTATGCATTATGTCCTTTCACTGCGCCGTTAATACGCGCCGTTCAAAGGAACTAAGGCATAATAATCCAACGTCTTGTCCCTTACCCAGAGTAACCACTGTCAGCAGTATTAGTTGTTTAAAAGTCATACCTTGCTGAGGTTCAGCCCGTCTGGAGATATCTCACCCTCCGCCATATTCCATTTGCCGTAAAAGAGGTGTCGCTAGGAGACTGTCCCCCTTGTAATCAAAACCTTTTGCGACGAGACAATATATAAAATAGACACGTATAGATGTAAGTTAGCACTCTTTATTTAGTCTGTTTTATAAATAGAACAATTGTTTGAATAGTTTTTTTTTTCTATTAATAATGTGCCTGTGTTCAAAACATATATTTTGTCAACAGAAAATATCTGAGTCGCCATCTGGTGGTAGACTGTAAGTGTTTCTTTAAATGTTTAATTAAATGCTGTCAAAATTTGATTATAGTCTAACAACTTTTGGCTCACTGGTTTCTTGTATATCAGTCAAACTGATCCTTATGTTCCACATAGCCAGTGATTTCAGCGGTATTGATGGTTTAAATTTATGAATCCGTCAATGGAGATTTGAATGGAGATGCCGCAGGTGTGGATCCAGGCCACGAGAGGGCGCTGCTCGAGATTGTCTCTTCTCTCCATAGTGATGCATGCAACGGAACCGGAGGTCAGAGTTCAGCATTTGACAGAAAGCTGAATATGGATTCCATATTTCATGAGAAAGTAAGTTAAAACGTTTAACTTGACACATTTAGCCGCAAGTAATTTGTCGTGTTTATTCGAAAAACCTCGGACCGCATGGCGGATATTTGTTAACCGGCGGTGTGTGGCCGTTGTTAAGAGATTTGCGGTGGTGTTTGTCAGTATTGTTGTCAAGACAGCTAAAATGCTAATTGCACCTGCTAGTCAGAGGTAATGAAAAGTTTCGCTTGTTCTTGTAGAAAGCTTTGTTATAGCTTCAAAGATGTTTTTTGTCAGGCGAGTAAACGAGCTGACGTGACGTATCTATCTTTTCTGTTTAAAAGAGTAATAACGCCATTTGTGTGTAATGTTGACGTTAGCTAATCGAGCTGCATGTTGCTCTACCAGAGTATGTCTGTTATCTGGGGACGGACCAAGTCCACACGATTCTAGTGTTGACTAACCCCATGTCCTAAAAGATAATACGTTGTCACCAAAGCGGTTTAATCGTGCTGTTCGGTGTGTTTGCCGTAGTGCGTTATCAGTAACTACTGCTTTATTTGTAGCAAGAGGGCTCTCTGTGCGCTCAGCACTGCCTCAACAACCTCCTGCAGGGCGAGTACTTCACTCCTGTGGATCTGTCCTCCATCGCTCATCAGCTTGATGAAGAGGA
Source organism: Psettodes erumei (assembly GCA_016785225.1). Classification (NCBI taxonomy): domain Eukaryota; kingdom Metazoa; phylum Chordata; class Actinopteri; order Pleuronectiformes; family Psettodidae; genus Psettodes; species Psettodes erumei. Next base: position 1,890,533 of record JAFBJZ010000383.1, read on the forward strand.
GAGGATGAGGATGGCGGAGGGAGGTATGGCCAGTGAGGAGTACAGGACCTTCTTACAGGTGAGGGGACAACCGTGGTGAATGCTGGCGAAGCAGATTATTTATACGCGCTGTAATTGAGTTTTGAAGTTTCTAATTTCATGTTTTATGGGTTTCTAGCAACCATCTGGGAACATGGACGACAGTGGGTTCTTTTCAATACAAGTGAGTATGAGATAATCATGTTTTATTGTTACTTAACAGATCAATAACCATTATAAAATCAGGAATATTAATAACCCCCCTTTGATTATCTAATCCCTTAGGTTATCAGCAATGCGCTGAGAGTGTGGGGCTTGGAGCTAATCCTCTTCAACAGCCGGGAGTACCAGAGCTTGATGATAAATCCAATGTAAAGTCTCTTTGTCAAGACTTTATTGTGTATTTGTTTAATGCTTAATCTGTAATCACATAATTATTTAAATGTTGAGGTTGATGGTAACGGCTTTTCCTACCTTGGTGTTTCAGAAATGAGAAAGCTTTCATTTGCAACTACAAGGAACACTGGTTTACTATACGTAAACTTGGACAACAGGTATGAGGCACTTCTTCACGTCTTTAAACACGATTTGAATTCAGCTTGATTTGCTAAAAACACTAGTTTGTTCTCATCACAGTGGTTTAACCTGAATTCACTGTTGACTGGACCAGAGTTGATATCTGACACCTACCTAGCCCTTTTCCTTGCACAGTTACAACAAGAAGGTATTTCAGTCTTGATGTATTCACTTTATTCTGAGATGATGCAATGCAGAAATGTTTATTAAAGTTGTATTTGTGCAGGTTATTCCATATTTGTGATCAGAGGAAACCTCCCCGAGTGTGAAGCAGAGCAGATTCTTCGGATCATGAGAGTGCAGCAGCAGCAGCGGCCCAGGCTCATTGGAGAGGATGAGGCCCAGACAAGTGCAGGGTATGTCCTGTATGTGCAGACTGTACAATTTAGAGGACTCCCAAGGGGTTCCTTTGGTATTTTTTAGTATTGCTAAAAATAAATGTTTGACTCACTTGTGGCAACTGATTAAGCCTCATACTGTGAGCAGCAGGTCAGCAGCTCTGGGCCAGACAGAGATGGGACTGGGTGCGGAGGATGAGGTTGTAGATGAAGATGAGGAACTAAAGAAAGCCCTGGCACTCAGCAGACAGGACATAGATGTGGAAGATGAAGAGGCTGATCTTCGCAGGGCCATACAGCTGAGCATGCAAGGTAAATGATGAGTTATTCAAAGGCTTCATAATAATCTATCATTGCTTTGTTCAGAGTATATCATACTATATTATTGAGGCCTTATCTGTGGATCAGTGAGTAAACTCGTCTTCTGCCTTATTTTCACATATTTTCTTCCAGATTCACAGAATTGGTAATAAAAAAAATTCAGAGTTGCCTCTGTTTTTGTTTAGGGGCAGTGATGAGCAACAAGTCTTCAGAGTGTGAAATGGGAGGTGTGAAATCTGGCAGCCAGGCAGCAGGAAGTTCTGCAGGAGGACAAAGAGAAGGCCAAAACGAGACTCTCACAGCCGAGGAACTGAGGAAGAGGAGACAAGCCTACTTTGATCGGTAGGTGCAGCTGCGTCTGCTAACCCACTTCACAGGGGCAGATACAATATTGCAAACACTGCTTTGCAGTCCAGTTCAATAGTCCTGCAATAAGAAGTGCTTTAGAATCTGATGTTGTTGAATTTTATTGTGTCAATGTATCCTCTATAAAATGTTTGTATTTATGAGATGGTATCCACCCTACTTTAAGTGAAAGGAAAATGAATGCATGGAATCTGACACAAATCCTCTGTGTTGACCTTTTAGGCAGCAGCAGCAAGCTCAGCCGCACACTCCTCAACAACCAGACACAAAATCAGCAGGTGGCTCAGGTGAGCCCATCTGATTTATCAATATAAATGTAGTACAGTGTATTAAGTTAATTTTAGTGAAAAAGCCTGTCCGACAACAACATGGAAGATACTAGCCTGTGCCGTCCTTCCTCACCCAGGATCAGTAAACACCGGCTCTGAGGAGGACCAACAACAAAAGACCAGCCAGTGAAGTTGTGAAAGGTTTGCCTGTGTTGTTTACCAGCTGCCTGGATTGGCAACCCCACGCAGGGTTAGCTTTGCTCCTTCCTCTAACCTTTTGCACATGCGAACATAAGGACGGTCACGAGGCTGACACATTTCCCCTGATTAGTTCGCTGACGGGCCACAGAGAGGAGAAAACGGCAGCAGTTAGTATAGTCTAACTCAGTAAGGCACTGAGGCTGGGAAAAGGGTGACCACAGAACTCATGATGCAGTTAATCCAAGTTTGCAATTGCCTTTGTACCATGGCGCCTTCTATTTCTATTATATACAGTTTTTTATTCTTGTTTCTTTTTCTCTCTGGAAGGGATGAAAATGAATCTTCATCATACAAAGGGTGTATTTACTTGCTTGGGGTGAATGGGTGTTCTGTGAGAGCCATAGGAGACCAATGTTTTAGACCACAGATCAGAGCGGAGCCTCCTACCTTTGTATTGGACCACCTGTGTGGTTTTGAAATCATTTCTTTTTTTTATGTACTGACGTATCTTTTAGCCGGCAGCACTAACACGTGTGAGTCATTTATTCCTAACATCATCAACCATTTTACTTGTGAACGTCACCAAGCAAACTCCCTAAGGTGTAAAGACAACAACATATTTTTGATGTTGTGGCTCTGTTATTACCTCTTAAGCTTCAGCGGTCATAATTAAATTTAACATTACAAAGCTGATAACACAGTTGTTGGATGTTTTGTCCAACATGGATAGACAGTGAACATGAGAATTCTACATAGCTATTTGATGAATTTTTTTTGCTCATTTTTCCAGCGCAGAATGAAAATTTAACTCATTTAGTTATTAGTCGCATACAAGGTAGACGCACCAGCCTACCTGGTATGTGACTTCATAGGATGTTTCTCTTGATTGGTATTTGTCATAAACTGGAAAGGGAATTTCAGAATAAAGATTATTAAATGGAAATTCCCTTTGACTTCACAGCTTACACTTCCAGCCCCTGAGGAAATTGCACTGATTTGATCTGTGTTCTAATATTACTTAGAGTTGTACACATCAGTTGTACAAAGACACATTCATTTGCAAAGAGTTTGCCGTGGGTTAAAGCCATTGGCTGGTTGATAACCTTTGGAAATTATAGTAAGAATGACTTGGAGAAGGGGTGTGGGATATTCTTTAACATCACAATTTCTTTTATATTAAATCCAAAGAGCAAAACAAAACATCAATAATGCGTCCCCGTGCATACACTTTGAAGAGTTCACTGGGTTTTTTTCTCTTGTTTGTTTGTTTGCATTTGATTCTGACTTGTTGATTTTCTTCCACAACCAGCTTCTGTTAAGTCCTGAAAAACAAACATCTGGTTACAGCGCACAATGTTGATGAATAAACCACATTACAGCATTAAAACAATGATATTTGTTTACAGTTGGACTGTCTTCTGGAACCATTCACCACTGATATATCTTGATGCCTCCAAAAAAGAATTGGAGGTCATGTAGAGTTTGACATATGTGCTGGGTGACTTCCAAGAAGACTCCATAATTTCATTGTTGTTTTCTTTCCTTTTGACCCTAGTTTCTTAGATCCTATTTAAAATGTACTTGTGGAAATGTTGGTAGTTGGATTTTTTATCATTACTTTGTTTTCCACTGCATTCTTACAATAAGTACTAAATCATCATTTTGTTGTATTTCACATTACTGCAGCACACTATTTCATTTAATGTATTAGTTTTTGTTCCAGGATTAAAGTGATATTCACTCCTCCTAGAGTTGGAGCCATGTCTTCTTTATTTCTTGGTATATTAATGGTAACGTGCAGTTATTGATGGTTTGTGGGACGTCACATTTGGAATCAAGGCCCTGAAAGTTCAGTAAACAACTCTGACTCCATCAGGATCAACACAACAGGCAGGACGTTGTGGTTAATCTATAACGCTCACAGCACACTTGCACTTTGTTTCGCCAAATAATAGATGGAGCTTTCAGCGGCAATCTTGCCCAAGCTGAATGGTACGTATGGTAGTTGGTTCATTTTGGAAAAATGTATTTCAGTGACAACTATGTATTGCATTCTTAAGTTACTATATATATATATATATATATATATATAGATATATTTAGTACTTATAATTGTTTTGGTAGTAACATACAGTAAAACTACTTTCCTGTTCAAGTGTATGATAAATATAAAGTTGTTCAAGAAAGACTTTTGTGGATTGGTTAGTGTGTAACTCTTCAGTTGTGTTTTATTTCAACATCTTTTTACATCTACATGTCTTCATGTTTTAGGTTGTTTGCCCAAACCTTTCCAGCCTTGAATTATGGTAGCACACGAAATGAAGATGGAATTTATTTTCATTCTAGCCTGCATGTGCTTCCTCACTCCTGCCCACCAAGAAAAACTTCCGAGTGCCACCATCTCAGATCTTTCTTTTAAAAATATGGACTTTGCCATGAACCTTTACAGAAAAATCTCCACTTACCACGACAAGAACATCTTTTTCTCACCTCTGAGCATCTCCACCAGTTTTGCTGCTCTCTTAATGGGTTCTGGCGGGATCACGCATGAGGAACTACTCAAGGGTCTCAACTTGGAGCAACTAGAGACGACAGACCAGCCAGAACTTATCCCGAAACTTTTCCAACTCCTTCACGAGAACATCACACAGAATGGATCACTCAATCTAGACCAAAGCATGGCCCTCTTTCTGAGCCAGCACTTTGAAGTTGATGAAAAATTTGAAAACCAGGTCAAGATGTTTTTTGATGCTGACATCAAAACTGTGGACTTTGCAGACTCAAAAGGAAGTGTCGCGTTCATCAACAAGTACATCAAGCAAAAGACTCTGGACAAAGTACCAGAGATGGTTTCAAACCTGGATCCACTGACCCAGCTCATGTTAGTCAACACAATCTTCTTCCAGGGTAAGATGAACTGCTCTTGATCAGTGTTTGTGTTTTGATATCTCACCCGTAGCCTACACAGTTACGCTAAGCAGTATCATATCTTTCACAGGAGCCTGGCAGAAGCCATTCAACCCCAATGCCACCATAAATGCAGCCTTCTACATTGACAACTACAATGTTGTGCATGTGCCAATGATGTTCGTAGAGGATAAGTTCTATATGATGGAAGATGTCCCTCTTGGGGCCAAAGTGCTGCGGCTACCCTACAAGGAAGGCGTTTCCATGCTTATCCTGCTACCCAACAAAGGCATGGACTACACTGTGATTGATGATGAGATCACTGCTGAGAAGTTCCTCAGCTGGGTCAGAAAGCTGCAAAAAGTGTAAGTGTGTCCCATGGGGAAATGTCAGGTTTAACACCTACTTGTAAGTCTAACCCTTTATCAACTATTTTATCATGCATATCCTGTTGTATTTTACTTATTTATGCACTTTGTTAACGCTTCTCTAGGTAGGTGCTGCGACAAGCATCCAGCAACAAAAGTGCAAATCATTATAAGATACATTATATATACTGTAATATCAAATACCTACAGCAACAGGTGACAAGTGATTGTACTCACCGTGTTTGCCCTTGTCTCGTTCTCAGCAAACTGGAAGTCAACATACCCAAGTTCAAAATGGAGCAGTCGTATACCCTGCACAATATTCTACCAGATATGGGCATGGCCAGTGTCTTCAGTAATTCAGCTAATTTGACAAGGCTGAGTAAGGATGAAGACATCAAAGTGTCAGAGGTCGGTTTTGCAATGCTTTAACAACATATTTATTTTTTCCAGGCAGCCAATAATGACCCTTTTCTCTTTAAAATCACAGGTGCTGCACAAGGCTGTGATTGACGTAGACGAGACAGGGACCACTGCAGCCGCTGCTACTACAAGTGGCATTACTCCATATTCCTTACCCAGGACCTTCACTGTTAACAGACCGTTTTTCTTCTTCATATATCATGAAGACACAAACTGCCTGCTGTTCATGGGAAGAGTGATTGACCCCACCAAAAAGGAGCCATTCTGAAGTGCTACACGTGAAATTGTGTGTTTATTCAGGCTTCTTAAAATACTCGATTTGGTCTCTTCTGTGAAAACCCACTTAAATGTGATGAATATTAATAAAGACTTTACACCGATGTGGCTTTCTTTGGGATTAAATCAGTTAAATATGAATATGAAATATAAAACCTTGAGAGAGGGATACAAATGAAAGTGCGGTTCGAATTACGTACATGCTGGACTGTCCTGCTTATTCGACACATAAAGTTTGTTCAAACCACGTGACCAACTCTGTCATGGCTGCGCCCTCGTGCCGTGCGTGGTCGTCGTAGTCATATTTTGGATGTTTCGAGGAGACGCAGAAAGACGAGGTAAGGCTTTTCTCAAGTGTTGGCGGTTTTATTTGTTGTAAAATCGTCTGACGATTTTTTTATGAGTAATACGAATATATTTCGACCTATATGCACTCAGCTTTTCGTAAACTTAACTAATCATGGATTTACAGGATACACATGCGCTTTTATGCCATCTGTGTGAGGCAGTTGAACATGTCATGTCTCTGTAGGAAAAATGAAGACGACGAAGATGAAACCGAAAAACAGGCGTCTGTCCTCCAGGCCGCAGAAACAAGCCAAACGGAACATCAGCGTGAAGGGTAAATGGAAAGCTATAGAGCTCGATCCCAGTCTCTTCTCCGAGGAAGGCATGGGGGGTCTGGTGTGTTTCGAAGAGCTGACAAGTTACCGCCTGGTAGACTCTGAAAAAGCTGCGGCCAAGGCAGCAAAAGAGCTGAAGAAGGAGAAGAATAAGAAAGCAAAGAAAAGGAAAGCCAGCGAGGAAGGGGAGGGAGCAGAGGACCCTGATGTGGAGAGCAAAGAGGAGGAAGCAGCGGCTGAACCAGCCATGAAAAAAGCCAAAAAGAAGAAGAAAAATAAGAAGCACGCTGCAAAGGAACAGGTCCAACAAGATGACGTTTGTACAGAAGTGCCAAAGAAGGATGCGGCTGCTGATGAGGAGGGAAGAGAAGATGAAGCCACTAAAGAAGAAGACTCTGAGCATGGTGTCCAGTCAAAAAATGCAAAGAAGAGCAACAAGAAGAAGAAAAAGAAACAGAAGCAGCAGATGGAAAAGGATGCAGAGAAACAGTCAGAGCAGACTTCACCAGAACAGGCTGTGGAAAAGGAAAAATCCTCCCAAGACAAAGCGATAAAACCCCCTAAAGAGCAAGCAAAGAACTGGACAAATGCAGCACTTTCTAGCTCTATTGACAAAAATGCTGACGTGGGTGCCTGGAAGGACCTGTTTGTTCCCTCCCCTGTGCTCAAGGCACTGAGCAGCCTCGGATTTAGTTCACCCACGCCGATTCAAGCCCTGACATTACCTCCAGCTATCAGGGATCGTATGGATATACTGGGGGCAGCAGAGACAGGTAAGATTAAATGTCTGTCGAGCTTTATGTTAAGAGCTTGTGTCCTATAATGGTCCCACAGACGTGAAGTTAACATGAGGGCTGTAATTGCAGGAAGTGGTAAGACACTGGCTTTTGGTGTCCCCATGATCCACACCATCCTGGAGTGGAAGAAAGGATCAGATAGACCTGCTGAAGAGAACAAAGAACCAACCACAGTGGTGGAGAGCCTGTATTTACCAAGTGTAACGTCGGAAAATGCAGAGGAATCTGGAACAGAAGAGGAACGGGAGGACAACGCTGAGGCTGAGGAGGAGGACAACGAAGGTGCAGAAGATCAGGACCAAGGTGACGCCGGTGACGATGCCAGTGAGGATGATGAGCACAGCGGTGAGGAGGAAGATGAGGATGAACGGCTTGGATGCGTTCGAGTGATCGAAAATGCAGCGCTGGACTTTGACTCCGCAGCTGACGGCGAACAGAAACCTGCAGGTGGTCAGAGTCAGCCTCTGCTCGGGCTGGTTCTCACTCCCACCAGGGAGCTGGCTGTTCAGGTCAAACATCACATCGACGCTGTCGCAAAGTTCACAGGTAAGTTGTTTAGCCTGCTGTTCCACTTGTTTCCACGAATGTCGAGATACTAAGGACGTTACTGTACTGCAGATATCAAAACGGCGATAGTGGTGGGTGGAATGGCACAGCAGAAACAGAGGAGGATGCTGAAGCGCAGGCCAGAGATCATAATTGCTACTCCAGGACGTCTGTGGGACTTAATCAAGGAGAAGCATCCGCATCTGCTGAACCTCAGGCAGCTCAGGTAAGTTGCCGTTTACAAGCAAAGCGTGCTGAATGTTAAACAGAAAACTCAGGGCGGCGACTTGGTTTTTATCAAATATAGCCAGGTATGAGAAGAAACTGGGATCTTCATTAGTATCCCGACTCGGCGTTTATCTGAGTTTAACTTGTAAATGCTGACCAGTGGGTTGGATCACCTGTGCATCTGGCAGTTACCTTTGGCTGAGTTCAGCTCCCTTAAAGAAAACTGCCAAGTCAGGAGAAACCCATAAATGAGCATGAACAGTATCTGTTTTATTCAAGGATGTCAAATGTGTGATGAATATTTGTATAATATGCAGTAGATCTAGAATAAAGTTCGTTTGTTAAGTTTTCATGCGTCTTTTTTAACTACTGATGATTGTGTTATTCTGCAGGTGCCTGGTCATCGACGAGGCCGATCGCATGGTTGAAAGAGGCCACTTTGCGGAGCTGGAGAGTCTGCTGGAGATGCTCAACACTGTGCACTTTAATCCCATGAGGCAGACATTTGTGTTCTCTGCCACACTGACCATGGCCCACAGTCTGCCCACACGCCTCCTGCAGAGGAAGAAGAAGAATCTGGACCAGAGGAGCAAGCTGGAAATCCTCATGGAGAAAGTGGGGATCAAGTCCAAACCCAAAATCGTCGACCTCACCAGGAAGGAGGCAACGGTGGAGACGCTGACGGAGACGCGGATCCACTGTCAGAAAGAGGAGAAGGACTTCTACCTTTACTACTTCCTGCTCCAGTACCCAGGGCGCACCATGGTGTTCGCCAACAGCATAGACTGTATCAAGAGATTGAACTCCCTGCTGGTCATCATGGACGGCAACCCACTGCCTCTGCATGCCAACATGCACCAGAAGCAACGCCTCAAAAACCTGGAAAGGTTCGCTGAGCGGGAGAGGTGAGCAGCAGCAGTCTGAACCTCAGGTCGACTTTATCCAGTATTTTTTTTCCTGTGATGAAATATTGGAAACTGCAACCACAATCACAAGGGTTTAATCTGCACCTGGATTATGTTTCAAATGAGTATTTCAGGCCTTGAGAGTTTTATCAAAATGAACTTTTAAAGGATGTGATCAGTAATTTAATCGGCTTAAAGTAAAGATTTGAGCTTTGGCTCTGTCTGATAACGTTCAGCACAGGTTTTTATACAGTAGCACTGAGCACCACCTTTAGTTTGCGCTTTACTAAACTGACTCTGGATTTCTTCAACAGTTGTGTTCTGCTGACGACTGATGTAGCTGCAAGAGGACTGGATATCCCCAATGTCCAACATGTTATTCACTACCAGGTATGACTTTTCACATCTGTCCAAAGATAATTCATTCGTCTGTTCTAAACACATCCACATTGTTAGTAACCATGAAAGTAAACTTTGAATACCAACTGACAGAAAAATAAGATAAGGGACTCATAGTCATCTTTTTTGTTCAAAGAATACAATGACATTCTTTAACTGCAGTGGTGTAATGTAAGCTGTTCCGTTTACTGTGCTGCCACTTGTAAATAGAGAGCCTTACTGTTCCTGGTATAATAAGTTTTATGTAGAATTATTTTTAATCTTCCCCTGTGTACTTCAGGTTCCTTGGACATCTGAGACTTATGTCCATCGGAGTGGCAGAACAGCAAGAGCCACTAAAGAGGGTCTCAGTTTGCTGCTAATAGGCCCAGATGATATGATGAACTTCAGAAAGATTTACAAGACCCTTGGGAAGGACGAGGAGCTCCCGATGTTCCCCATAGAGACCAAATGTATGGAAGCAATCAAGGTGAGATCTATTGGCTTTAGGTCCTGTCTTTACATGATGTAAAAGAGATTACGTGATTGTTTACTTATGTTGCGTGTCCCTCCACAGGAGCGTGTAAACTTGGCCAGGAAGATAGAAAAGATTGAGTTCCACAACAGCAGGGCGAAGCAGCACAACTCCTGGATGAGACAAGCAGCAGACGCCCTGGAGGTGGACCTGGATGATGATCTTTTACTTGGTGAGACAAACATGAAATCACTGGTAACACATTAAGTCAAAAGAAAAACGTTCAAATGTAAATAACTGAAGATGCCACATATGTCCATAGGAGGAGCGAGGCCCGAGGAAGATGACAGAGAGCAGCAGAAGATGGTCAAGGGGATGAAAAAGCATTTGAAGCATTTGATCTCCCAGCCAGTGTTCAAGAATGTAATAAAGACCAAGTACCCCACTCAAATGGGAAAGCTCTCCCTGCCTCGCTCAGAGATGGAAAATGCCCTGACCAGGGTGTCATTACAGCAGCAGAAACAGAAGTTAAAGAAAAGTGTTCCACCACATCGGAAAAAACAAAAGCAGAAGATGGAAAAGCAGCAGAAGCAGCAGTGACAAGTTAATGGACATGTGTATTTAAAAAGTGCATCTTTGACAGGATTTATGTCATTGTTAATGATGTGTAATTTCTTAACATTCATTTCAGTACAATGGAACCCTTAATAACTGATGTTGTTGAATGTTGATTTTATAAAAATCTGTTTTCATGAATGTCTTGATGTGCAGTTTGGATTATATTCAACCAAAGTCCATATTCCTGAGTTGAGCAGAGCATCACGGTTCAGTGCTGCGGCCGTGGATAAAGAATGTTATAGTGTGACGTTTGGTAGAGGAGGTGCAGGGAGGGTTCCGCACCATCTGGAATGAAGTGGTGAGCCAGCTGCTGGTCGTCGCCCTCCATAGAGACGATGTGTGTGCAAATGTCCAAGGCCTGCGACAGAGCCAGGATGTCTACGTGATCGCACTCCATCGCCATCGCCTCCACTTCCTGAAGGAAGAGGACACAGATGTGACGAAACTTGTCAGTTGTGTTTCCTTGACTTATCCTTTGTTTGTTTTTGAACATGACAGTTACAGATTATTCTCTTTTTTTCCCCATCACTAGATGGCAGCAGCACTGCACAAACCTGACGACAGTATGCTTGCAGATCCGGTGCCTCCACGAAGTTGCAGAAGAAGTCTGTGTGGTTTTGCAGGTGTGCTGAAGTGAGCAGCCGAAGGTACTGTACGACACTGTCAGAGGTGGTCTGCTCATTGAAGAGCCTGAGCAGCGTGTCGTCCTGCTCATCCGCCTGACACTGCTCCACCATGTTTACAACCTTCAGGAGGAGGAAGCAGAAAGTATATAATAGGCACATAAGCACACCCAAACTGGATTATCATTTAGGTATTTCAACAAATTTAAAAAAAAAGATCTTTTCAGTGCCTTATCAGAGTTTGTACCCCAACGACTTCCTTGTTGAAATAACTAGTATGATTGTTAAAGGAGTTATTTACTGTGCTCAGGTGGTGCTTGAAGGAACTCCCATCAAATCCCGCAGAGGACAAAACTTTGGCGCTTTCAATTAGTTTGTCCTTGAATCTGTAATTACAACCAGTAAGACACCCCCCCCCCTTTTTTTAATCCACCTGCAGAATGTAGTTTTTCACCAGAACCCTTACATCCCGGGTGACTTTACATTGGGAAAACGGCCATAATGATGATGATAACCGACCTCTGCAAAGCCCTGGCGTTATGTAGGACTGACTCCATGTGCGCGAAGCAGAAGGCTCTATAGAAGCAGTTTCCATCCCCGCGCACTTTCCTCACGGAGGAAAACTGGCTGCTTAATTCCTGACAAATGACAAATAAATCTGGTTAATAAGTGGGTGACTGTACGACCACCTGCGCTAAAACAACCCCCACCCCCTGATAAATACTTTATGCTTGGCACCCGGCGTCTGCTCTGGAAACAGCGAAGAAATGTCCTCTCTGCACGACACAAGGCTGTCAGCCTCCATCTGTCGAGAAACAAACAGCTTCAACTTCTCTGACCGAACTGCAGTTTTAAAGGGTCGACGTGCCGCGCGACGTACCTTCATATTTCCACTATATGGAAACAACGCAAGGAAACGTAGTCGGAGTTTGGCAACACTCTCTGCGTCAACGATGACCGTGTTTCAAAACACTGTTGCAGGTTTATTTCCATTTTTCTGAAAAACCGGATGTTTGTGAGCGACCACGTGACCGTTAAAGCGACAGTACAGGATTTGTTTCATGTTGGAGGCGGATGCCTTTTTGTGACATGGAAATTAACCGTTGAAATGGAAACCATTTTAACCGTTGTTCAGATTCTTAATGAAAATTAGAACTCTTTCAGTAAACATAATTTTATCTGGTGGAGTTGGGGCTAATTTTAACTGCTTTAAATTTTTTAAAACTGCATTTACTCATATGTTTTGTAGGTAAAATTCTGAACCTCCAAAGTAACAAATAACTCCAGCAATCACGTTATTGTGGTGGAGTGTAAAGATGTATGTAAGTAGCATTTTAAAAAGTACCACAAAATGTAAATAGTAATAATATAATGTAAAAGCAGCATTTCAAAGGCGATCACTGATGAACACCAGTGTGTGTTAGCATGGAGCAGGCCATTGAAAGTCTGAAAGACAAAGAATCCTCTAAATCCAAGAAAACTTCATATATATACACTCTGTTATTAACAAGTATTGCTTCATGACTGACAGTATCTTTTTAGGTGTGATTATTTTATTACAAAATGCAATAATGTTTATACTTGATTACCTTTATTTTCAACATTTTTTAAATTTTAAGATTCACAAATTGCAATAATAACTGCATGTCACAGTCTTCATCATATGATGTAGGTTTCTTTGTTCATATTCTACGTATGAAATGATGTTGCATGTCAGAAATTAACTCTCACACTGAGTAACAAAGGTGTCTGTAAGTGATAAGCTGTAAAAGTTCTGCATCAACCCATTGTCTCACTCTTTCTACTGACTTTGCTTGAACTTTTCATTTGTGTTTTACTGCCAATGCTTTTCATTGATCCCCTCTCTCGTTTGTCCGTCAGCGCTGTCCTGCTAGTCATTGCAGATCCAGACTCCATCAGTCTCCTTGCTCTCTTCTCCGTGTCTGCCTTGTCCACAATGTATTCCTGAAATCGAACTCCTGGTGAGTCAAACATTAGGTGAACTAAACCATGTAATTTATAGTGCTAATAATCATATATATCACCTTCACCATGTCCATCATCGTCTCCACTGTCATGTTTTCCAGAGGTCCATATGCTGACAGGTAACACTGCTCTGCTAGGTTGTTGATAGCCATAAGCAAGCTTCCCACTTCCTCAATCTGGAAGATAATACACATATAATAAAACTGTATTTCTATCACAAACTCCCTCTGTAAATTATGTGTGATTCCCAACTCATAAACTCAAAGGCATACCTTCTCCCTGGACAGACTTTGCTCCATCAACAGGTTAACCTCTGCCTGCTTGTTCTTCTCTTTGAGGGTTTCTAAGACATGCTGGAGTTCTGACAGTTCTTTGTTGGCCATCTGCAAGAACCATAAAAACCTCATTTGAGAACTGGCAACTAAAAAACGTCACATTGAATATCTCACTGTGTACGTCTGACCAGTTTCTTTATGCCGTGCTCCTCCTGCATGGTCTGCAGTCGTCGCTGGCTGTCTTCCACCTCCTCCTCCAGGCGCCCCAAACGTTGCAGCAGCTCCTGGTTGGTGATGGACAGGGTCTCGTGACGCCGAATGATGGGCATGACCAACGATTCAGACCCATTGTCAAGGTAAGCTGAAAACAGTCGTACAGTTTGTTCCAGGTTATTGTCAGTGCATAATTCACCCATTACGATAAACCAAAAGTCAGTTTAGAACCTACTGCTGGGTAGATAATGTAGTGTCTTCATCAAGTAGTCCTCGTAGATTTTGTACTTTGCCATTCTCTCTTTTAAAACTTGCTGTCTGTGAATTGAGATATGGTAAATTAGAATGGAGGGGGAAAATGATTTCATGAGCTGTATCCCTATATCTATGCTTGGTTTCAGGTTCTCACCTAGCCTGAAGGTGCCTCAGCTGCTCTGTCAGATCCTCTATCTCTCTCTGCTTCACAATGTTCTGTTCCCGTGCAGCTTCATACTTCTTCAGTGCTCTGCGTCGCTTAGCTTCGTTTTCAGCCACAAACTTCTCAAATTTCATTGCCCTCTCTTTAGTCTGCGAGAAAATATAAAGCCCAAGGGCATCAGTGTTGGAACAGTGTCACTTTTAATGTCAGGTAGCATCAGTGACTGATATGTACTCCATTTAGGTTTCAGCTCACCTGCTGGTGTTTTATCTCCAGTTCAGACCTCCTCTTTGCCAGACCCTCCACACAGCTCTTAAACTCTTGCCGTTTGAATGCAAGCAGCTTGTCCACCTCCTCCAAATCAGCCCGTTTCTTAAGAACCAGGGTCTTTTGCAAAGTGTTCACTCCTGCTTCAAGGACTCTGCTAGAAGCCTACAAACGAAACATAAACATAACATTGTCAGTGAAACTCTTTCAGTGTGCTAAAATAAGAATGTAAAAAAGAAAAGGGACGAAGAGGGATGGAATAGAGATAGATGGATGATAATTTTAAAAAACAAGCTGAACAAAGTGCACAGATCAGACTAAAATGAATATTATCAAGAGAAAGCTGGGGAAAACATATAGGCTTTAATTATGTTTATAAAAAATAACTATATATAGCTTAATTAAAATATTTTTTTTAAAAACACCAGTTCTGTATTTTGTGAGAATGCGCCGGATGACAACAGGTAATTTTATCATTATTTTTAAATACATGCCCACTATCATTCACTCTTACCTCTGTTACAACAGGTATATGTTTGACATCCTTCTCTCTGTGTCTGAGGAGAAAACTGGTTGTGAGTAACAGCATCAGTAGGTCAAGACGCTTATGAATGGGTTTTAAAGAGAGAGAGAGGTGTAGCAGACATGCTGTCCACTATCGAACAGGCCTACCTGACGTCTTCCGACTGTGTCACAAAAATGCGTCTTATTCTGTTTTCCACCTTGAGTTTCAGACGGGGATCTCTGCTGTCTAAGAAGGGAAGAGAAGGAGTCATTTTTATTGCAAAGTCACTGTCCATGAATCCCCTGGAGCAAAAACGTCCCGCACTTATTCCACGTTCAGGCGATCAAACGGACGATAGAGGGGCTATCCCGGATGTTCTCCTGGATTTGTGTCGCCGTTGCCTGGAAACCGACGGCGAGACAACAGGGAATGCGCCGGGATCGTTTCCCCGTTGTCATGGCAACTGCCGGGGTGGCGGTTCTGTGTCGCTGACTGAATGAGAGAGGCATAGAAATGAGATCACGCAGAATAAGGGGAGGAGGGCGCAAAGAGCGCGCACTCCGTCCCAAATACCGAGAAACGTCCCCCAAGTTCAGTGACAGATGATAGTAACGCTTCGAATATTTACATCAAACATCCACCCCAGATGTACAGTACTGCTATAGGAATAGCCATCTTTGAATATTGATAATTTGTACCTAATTAGTTTTTTAAACATAAACCATCAATTGCCGATTTAAATCGAATGAAATGAATTTATGAATATGCAAATACTACTCTTTTCAAATGTATTTTTACTTCACTGAAAACTTCATTCTTAGTTTGAGCGCACTGGAAGTTTTAAGTTTGCACATCACGCTTGTGTAAGTTGCACATTGAACCACTGGTTTCCCAACTGGTCGTGATGTCACACAATCATGCATGTACGTACCCTTGATGTCAGCACTGAGAAACTTCCCTCCTTCCACAGATTAATATGAAAACAGATTTCTGATTTCAGACTCATGTCAGTCTACACAGTGACAGGCCAACATCCAAGGTAAGAAAAACATTTTTGAGTGGAAGGGATCATTGAAAATATTTGCAAGGTCTTTTTCATAGGAAACATCTTGACAAGTCTTAGCAGGAAAACCACATCTCTAATTATAGTATTATAGTTTCTGTTTTTTTTTCTAGGTTTAGGCCCAGGGCAACCGATGTTGTTGCATGGCTCACTCTCTGATACAATTCCAAGTAACAGAGCTAGCAACAATGGTATTAATTGTGTTAATTACAGCTGTGATTGTCATACTATGGTGATCACAATGTCTGCTGTGAAAAAGGCTCATTGCTGGACCCCGGTATACGTCCTGACAAATGCTTGCTGTCCTTTTTGTAACGTTACATGTGATCAAAATATGTGACCGCTTTCATAACATAGTTAAATTTTTTTGGGTAAAATCTGAAGCTCCTCAGAAATGTGGAAAAAGCCCCAGAGCTAGTCTAGTCCAGTTCCTCCACCTGTAAATAGAAACACTTGAGGCTTTGTTTGTGTCCCATGCAGGAAGGGTTTTTCACAAACACTTCTGAAGAAGTGATTGGGAAACAAAAATGAGTTGTAGTTTTGTTTCTCTTAAAGCACATTTTCACAGAGTTGAGTTGACACAGCAGAGGACTATTAGATGATACTCTTTCTTACACAATTGTAGAGCAACTTTTGTGAATAAGAATCAGGAACATTGTTGCATTGTGAGTAGAAGTATGTCAATGGTTTTGTGTGTATGTGTGTGTGTGCATGTAGAGAGAGGCATCATCATAGTTGAGCAAATGATCTGTAACTCCAGCTTGATGTGTTGTTCCAATGCCACCTCTCATAACTCACTCTAACACTAAGCGCAGCCTCACATCAGTGTTGCCTCTGGAGCAGCAGAATCAGGTTGAACCAAACACAGTTGAACATGCCCTTAAAAGGCATCTTCATACTCATACTTCATCCTCATAGTCTGAGCTGCTGCACTCTGATGTCTCCCAGTGCAGATTTTAGCTCTATCAAACTGGCTTGTTCTCTGGTTCATACAGTAGGATGATACTGCATGTGTGCATTGATATGTAACTTTGCAAACCAGTTTTTACAGTTGCTGGCATTAATTTCCTGACTTAGATTTTCTAAGCCTGTGATTACTGGATCACCAGCCTCACCAGCACACTTGTGGATGTCGTGGTCATCGGTCTGGGCAACAACTCCTCTCCTGTGATGCTTGCAGTCAGCAGATCCAGGTCTCTTTACCAGAGACTTCACAATGATATCAAAGACAGCCTGGCTCTCTACTCCTTAAGTCTCCACACTTCAGCCAACACAACAGTGAACTTGCTCAGGTGAGGAAAAGTTAAATTTTATTAAGCTTTATTGTATTACATTACGTTACTATGCAAATGCATTTATTTAAAAATCCTAAAATATATATATAAATTTGAATTCAAACTTGGTTTGGTGAAAAATAATATTCAAATTGTATATATATAGAATATAATTATTCAGTACTTTGTATATGGATAATGTACTGCATGGTTTATATGTAAAGTAAAAAAAAAATACACAAACACACAAAGAAAGCTGTAACTAAAAGAAAAATGCCAAAACCCTAACCCTTGTTGCCTGGAGATCCGGGTGAGCAGCAGCTATTGCTTTCTAAACCGGTAGGAGGCGCCATTGAAACGTGTGCAGGAGAGGTCTGAGCTGCTAATTTCCTGCAGAGGTTGGCATGTGTGCCTCATGTGGACAAACTGCAGCCCGCTAAATGTGAATCAGTGAGCATGTTACAAGCCAGCATGAGTCTAAAAGTGTTAGATGAATGAGGCTCACAAGCTCTACCCTGAGGTCATGAACATGAATAATTGTGTCACTGTGCCCATGTGACTTTGCAGGAACTCACAAGTATCTGGTGGTTTACTTTAAAGAGGCAGGATTCTTTTTATAGGACATTTTTGCCAAACAAAGGATGCAACCAAACCAAATGTTTATGGTATAGCAATCAGTGTATAAAGGGATGCCTATGAAAGGTAATCTTTTCCTCAGAAAGGTTAATAGATTACTCAGAATAGAAATAGATTCTTAATTGATCGCTTCTTCCAAATTCCCATTAGTGTTTTTTTTAATTACCTAGGTGTTAAATATTTGGAAACCAGCAAATGAAGTAAAGTCTTACAGAGGAAATGCAGACATCTCGGCTCAGGCCGTGTTATCTTCGGCGCTATTTGCCTTATCTCTGGATGTGCGAGTCTTTTGACATATAAGGATACAGCCGTCACCCTGCCGCCTGACAATACAGTCCCAAAATAATCTGAGCGAGCACAGCTGAGCCCGGCTCAGCGCTGCTCAGCGCTGCGCACCGCCTCCGCCGCCGCGCCGTGTGGGAACACACTGCCGCGAAGTCCCCCATCAGAAATGACGAGATTCTGCTATTCTGAATACTTATATCAGTTCCGCAGTGGTGGAGGGAAATGTAACAATGTACTGTCGCGAGTGAGAGAAGACAGTCAGAGCAACGTATCGTCAGCGCCGTCGTAAGTCTTTTCATTGTTGGCTGTTTGACATAGTGGCAGCATGCGTTTCTTTGTGTGCAGCTGTGTATGAGCAAATCGTTTTTATTCTCGATTAGTTTAATTACTCGGCATACTATTTAGGATTTAGCCAAATAATTTAAGATAACTGACACCTTAAAACGTAAGGTCCATGCTTACATTAAGCTACTCGACTGCATTTAAATTTAGGTCAATTAAAAATCTTTCTTTCTCTCTGTGTGTCTCCTTTAAGGGATGTTCACCCGGTGATACTTGCCATCAGAAGAGGGGATGCAGAGGCTGTTAATAATCTGGCAACATCTGCTCCTCACAGCCTGCTGAGGGAGAACAAAGATGGGTGGACACCTTTGCATGATGCTGCTTACTGTGGACAGGTTGAGTGCCTGAAAACCCTACTGAGAGGTGTGACACTGAAAGCATCACTGAGAAAACAAAACAGACACTGTATATTCACAGAGCTGTGTTGGTATGGTATTAGAGCACTCTTTGCACATTCTCAAAATACTACAAAAAAATCACCAGATTCCCTTTTCATATTTTGCTATGCTGCTATGTCTGCTATGTTTGCTATGTCCCCTGTTCCCAATGATTACAAAAGTGAAAACCCTTTTTTTGGTAAATTTGATTATAAAAAAGAAAAACAAATGAAATATCACGTTGATGTCAGATTAGATAATGAAAAATACACCCAAAACATGATGCTGCCACCACCATGCTTCACCCTTTGTGATGGTATTGGTCAGGTGATGAGCGGTGCCTTTCCTCCACACATGATGCTAAGAACATGTCAATCTTGTTTTTATCAGACCTTACAAATCTTGTTTCTATGAGTCAGAGAGTCCCCTCTGTGCTTTTTTTTTTTGTGAACTCCGAGTTTTCATGTGTCACTCTGCCATCTGGCGACTTCTGCCATAAAGACTGTTAGAGTGCTGCAGTGATGTTTGTCCTTCTAGAAGTTTCTCCTATCTCCACACTGCATCTCTGGAGCTCAGCCAGACTGACCACTGAGTTCTGGGTGACTTCTCTTACCGAGGCCCTTCTCTCCTGGCACTGTTTGGCCGGATGGCCAGCTCCAGGAAGAGTCATGGTTGTTCCAAAGTTATCCCATTTAATAATTATAGAGGCCACTGTGCTCTTAGGGACCTTGGATGCAGCAGAATTTTTTTCAGCCTTCCCCAGATCTGTGTCTTGACACAATCCTGCAAGCTTTGCAGGTAGTTCTTCATGACTTTGGTTTTTGCCCTGATATGCATTGTCAGCTGTTAGACCAATTATAGAAAGTTGTGTTCCGAAAACTTATGTCAGTGGGATATTTAACACTCCTTTTTAAGAAATTTACAAAGATTTCTTAAATTCTGTTGAGTGAGTGAGCGCAGGTTGATGATGGAAAACAATACTGTACACAATTTTAGCAAGGATGCAACATAACAAAATGCGTAAACAATTAAGGGGTCTGAATACACGCTGAATACACTACATTTACATTATTTTGTCTGCTCCAGTCCATCCAGGTTCAGTAGACAAACGCACTTTGCAGGAGCAGACGGCCCTGCTGCTCGCTGTGTCTTGTGAACATTTGTCATGTGTGAGGTGCCTTCTGGAGGCTGGGGCTGACCCCGACATCAGCAGCAAGAACAAAGAAACTCCTTTGTACAAAGGTACAGCTGTGAAGCCAAATGTATACAAAAGGTCTATTTAGAAATAAACAAGTAACAAGTACAACTATATATCAGTCCGGCGTTCAGTATAAATGACTCTGTCTTATCTCTGTAGCATGTGAGTTGGAGAATGTGGACATGGTGAGCCTCCTCCTTTCTTATGGGGCCACCGTGAACCAGCGTTGTGGTCAGGGCTGGACTGCCCTCCATGAAGCTGTGTCTAGAAACAACACAGAGATCTATGAGATACTAATAAGAGCTGGGGCTGCAATCAATCCATCGAATACCTACAGCATTTCACCGCTCACTGTAGCAGCTCAGCAAGGACAGATGAGAGCACTCTGTTACCTAATTGGAAAAGGTACTTTTCTGCACAAAAATGATCCTGCTTTTCACATTTCTGATCCCTATTTAAAGGTTTTTATCTAATCATTCCTTTTCTGTAGGTGCAGACGTGAACATGCAGACATGTGATGGTGTAACAGCCCTGCATGAGGCCAGTAGAAACGGCCATAAGGAGATCGTGGCAGTGCTGTTGACTAAAAATGCAGATGCCAACAAACCCACTAACTCAGGGCTGCTCCCTCTGCATATTGCTGCCCAATATGGACACCACGAGTGAGTAGACTTACTTATTAAAAAAGTATTATGATAAAAATATTAGCCAAGAAGTAACATTTGTACTAAGATTCAGGATTTGTGGCTTTAATGTACATTGTAGTGTTTATTTTAAACAGTGTTACGATAAGAGTTAAAGAAACCGCTTTGTAGATTTGTCGTTAAAAGTTTTTTGATTACCATCCTTCCCTTGTGTTCAGGGTTGTGTCCCTGCTTGTCTCAGTGACAAGTCGAGCCAGGCTGCGGCACAGTTGGATCAGCCCCCTCCACCTGGCAGCAGAGCACAACAGACACACTGTTGCAGCTGTGCTGCTGAAGACAGGTGCAGATGTAAACGCCACACTGGCCCCCAGTCACTCCATCCGGTACGCTGATCGACGCACAACAGCCCTCTACTTTGCTGTCGCCAACGGCAGCACCGAGACAGCAGAGGTGCTGCTAAATGCCGGTGCTGTTGTAAGCTTGGACCCAATCAGCCCTCTGCTAATGGCTGTGCAGCAGGGCTGTGTCAGCACTGTGTCCTTATTGCTGGAGAGAGGGGCCGATGTCCACGCCAGAATCCCATCATATGCTACCACATTCCCTGCTGTTATTGCACTGTGCGCGAGCAATCTGCCTCTGCTCAAATGCCTTCTGGACAATGGCTGCGATGCCATCTCCTGCTTTACCTGCAGACACGGCAGTGCCCTTCACCCAGATACAGAAGGATCCCACATTACAACTGTTGGCAGCAATGGATATGTTTTACAGAATGACAATATGCTTCCATTAAACTGCTGTGGGCCAACAGAAGGAGCAACACAGGTGTGAAAAATAAGCAAAGGCGGTGCCATTGATTTTACAGTAACCTATCTGAATTTGAAGTAATTAAGCTTTTCTTTTTCTGAATTTCTTCTTAGTTCTGCGAATGGATCTCAACACCAGTTATGTGTAAATGGGCAGGACCAATCATAGACTTGCTCCTGGAGCATGTTGGCCATGTTCAGCTGTGCAGCAAGCTGTCGGAACTGCTACAAAGCCGAGAAGAATGGCTTGCTGTTAAGAGGAAGTCATGTGAGTTGAAAAAAAATCTTACTTCCTTATTTTATCTCTTTATGCAAACTTGTGTCTGTCACGCTCTTTCAAGCACGTCCTTATGTGGTCTTCAAATATAGAAGTGACAGTTCTGTCTTTTTTCAATGTGTGTGTGTGTGTGTGTGTGTGTGTGTCTACAGTGTCGCCCCGTCCACTGCTGCACCTCTGCAGATTAAGCATTCGGACCCAAATTGGGAGAGGAAGACTGAAATCTCTCACAAGTCTACCTCTACCAGACAGAATGGTCCGATATCTGAGCTTGGCTGTCTGACTTTAAGGTGAACTTCAAATAATATATGCGCCAGAGATGTGACTATATTTATCTATTTGTGCTTCTTTTTTTTAGCTGCATCTAATATCTTGAATCTGTACATGGTCTTCTCAAAGCAATTCTCTGTGCATAAAATATCTATTTATAGCCCAAGGTTCTTTAATCTGTCTTTTATAGTGTTTTTTTTCACAGAAACCTTCAGCGAAAGGTAAAATTATCTAATACCCCAAGGGATTTCTTTAGGGAAATTGAATCATTTATTCAAAAATAAAAGTCATTGTTTCAAATGTGCCTTCAAATCAAACATTACTTTGACAAACAAAAGGCCATCTATGTCCCACATTCTATTCTCAAGGTTGAAAGAGGAAACCAAAACAGGATGCTTTTGTTCATTTGCATGGCTTCTTCCTACTTTAAAAAAGAACAGTCAGTAGGCCTATCTGTAGAAACCTAAAAGTAGAAACCTTTTTTTAACTTACTGTCAATTTTCAGACACTTGGCTGTATCAGACTGGCATGAAAGTGAGGCTGCATGAAGTTATGCAAGTGCAATTTAGTCCTTTAGATTTAAACAATAAAAATAGATGAAGCATTCCAATAAGTGCTTGAAGAAGTGTCTCCTATTCAAACGCTGATAGAGAAAAGAGGCTGTGCATAACACAAAATGATAATTAGTCCTATTTACATTTGTTTGTGCGTGTGTGGTGGATTCATTAGTCGAGTAATTAGATGAATCCAAACACACTGAAGATCGGTGACTGGACGATGGGTTTGGTCGGTATGGGTTTGACCACAACGTGTGTGTGAATTTTCTGTCCATAAAGATGCTCGGGTCCCTCCGCCTCAGTCCCTGCTGCCTTGCTCCACAGTCCCAGAGGCGGATGGGGGACAACGATGTGACTGTGGAGGACCTGGTGTCCGTGGTACTGGAATGGGCAGCAGCCGCACACACTCACGCAGTGGTGAGAGGTCAAGTCCAACTTAAGCGTCTCTTTGTCCGCAGAGCTGCGCCGGCTGGATGCAGACAGTGTGGCCTTTGCGTCATCACCGTAACTCCTTTTCCTCTTTTCGCTCTCGCCGCACTCGGATGTTCCTCCCGCGGAACTCTTTTTTATTCCTAACTGCGAGCGCTCTCTCTTCGTTTGGGTCAACTTCGGTTCCTCCCAAAACGAGGCCGGTAGCTGGCGTTTCCTCATCGGCACCTGCTCCACCGAGCTCCCGACATTCTCCACATCTTGCGTGTCCGAACTGGCCTTTTCCGTGACCTTCACACTTTGGTGAACGGTCCCCGCCGGTTTACCGCATCCATATTCAGCGGGCCTGTGCGTGTGGCACCTCGGCACCCTGGAGTACTTCTGAGAGAACCGCTTCAGCTGTTTCTGCAGATATTTCCTGTGATCCACAGAGCGTCTGCACGGAGCTGACTTATCCAGGGCCGCCTTGATGTCACTGGATGCCAGATTTACAAAATTCAGTAAAGTTTTGACCTCACTGTCTGCATTTGCCATTTTTGCCAAGACTTAATTAAATCTGTCCCATGTTAGAGCTTGGAGCCCACCATCAAAATCTAAAGGGAAAGTAGAAAATATTAATCCTTGCGTAATCACGCGCGTTAGGAAATCAGATAATCGAGTCCAAATCCGATATAATGGATCTCAAGTTATAGATATTATTATCATATCATAACCCTTTACTCACCACCGTTAGATGAATCCAGACTTGAAGCCCAGGCATAGACTTCTCTCCAGGCTGCAGTGGGAGCACTTCAACAAGTTGAATGAATATAAACTCCTTGTAGTTATGGTGCTTTCCTTGAACCAATCAGCGACCCCAGGCCCCTCACAATGCACCCCAATCAGCCTCCAAGCGCCCCGGTATCGAATTCTTCACCATTGCAAATTGTTGTCAAGGAGATCTGTTAAAAGCCGCTGAAGGGGATGCGATATTTCTCCTACATGGTGATTTCTGCGTGGTGGCGTAACAACATCCTAAAATCCGGAGTAAGCATGAATAAAAATGAGAGCGAAATTCCGCTGAAATGCGCATTTTGCATTCTAACCTTAATCTGGAGCTGTTAAAAGTTTAGATTTTAACATACCTCATACCCTCCCCAAGAGTGATGTCAGCTGTAGGATTTGGTGAAGGGGGGGATCTAAAGAGTGCATAACCATGGAAAGGAGCTTGAACGCTCAAGAATCTTGTCTTTCTGTTTGCCCCCTCAATCGAGCGACACAAAGGCTGAATTACTCATTCAAACCTCGCGGGACAAAGGGAAAGGAGCTGGATAGCACTCCTGCATTTGTAGTCAAACATTTAGAGACTTAAATCGAGTCGTCATGAAGGAGAAAGAATCGGACAAAGCCCATAGAATTGCCATCAGCAAACATTTTCCTGTGTCATATTATGGGGTCTCCATGGCTCCCCCTGGCCCGCGGACAATAGCAGAAGTTTCCACACTCGAATACTGTCACCCTGCCAACGGCAACAAGGGCCCAAAACAGGACAATCCTCAGAGAAAGCATGAGCTCCGCGGGGAAGGTTGCAAGAGAGGAGGAAAAAAGGGAGTTGTGAAATGCTAATTGAGCTTCATCCCCTCATTGAAGTGCAAAAAAAAAACTATCGTCCCATTGAACCGCAGCAGTAGCAGCAGCAGCGGAACAAGATGCGAAGAAACTGTTTAACACCTTATGCTGCCCTCATCACATAACATACACCACTCTTGCACCAGTGCGTGTTTTCTTCTTTTTTAAAACGAAAAAGAAAAATAGAAGAAGAAAATAAAATAATAAGGAAAGAATGAAAAATCTGCAGTCTATACTGAGACCACAGGCCATTTATTTGGAGTGAAGTGCTAGCTTCATGATTGATTAGTTCATTCACTCAGTTTGGGGTTGTCTGAGGAGAGGCCTGCAGGTCTATATGTGCTTTGGCTGGTCTATCTTTTAAAGCGATGCATCCCTCTTGTCCAGAGAGGCAATGGGACCCTATTGTCCTCCTCTCTTCTTCTTCCCTTCACCTCTCTGTTCAGCTGAAAAGGCCAATTAACAATGGGGTTCCCCCCTCCCCTGGCCTGTCACCCCACTCCTGCGCTTTTGAAGTGAGCAAGAATGAGAATGAGAGAGAGGGAGCACAATAGTGTCCATAAATCCCACAGTGCATTGCTGTTTTTCTACCAGGACAGGTGGATGGTTGTCCGTCATTTCAGATGCATGGTACGGCTGAGCTGATTTATGGAACTTTGGGAAAAGTTTCAGTCATTTGTTTTAATTTCAATTCGGTTGTATTTGTATACCATCAAACCACAAACATTATCTCAAGGTACATTAGAGTCAAAACCATACAATATTATGGAGAGACACCCAACAGTTCCCACATAAGCAAGCACTTGGCAGCAGTGGAGGGGAGACTTAGGGTGGTTAGTTACTGACAGAGAGACAGAAGAAGTGCTCAGTACATCAATGGAGTTCCCTGAGTGAAATGACCCGGATGTTTTTAAGTGGCAGCCACAAGCCTTTCAAAATGTCTTGACACTAAGGAAAGGGTTAGGATACACTGGGCCATCCTTTATGAAAGGAATTTTTAGCTAAGATATTTTTAACAGTCCCCATTGTTGTATGGGTGGTTTTTTCATTATCAATATCATCATTTCATTCTCTGATTTGAGCAACTTCACCCTGCTGCTCCCCACATTCCTCATGGAGTGGCAGACATCTTCTCTCTGAGTTTCCATGCAGGGTTGGTTGGGAGACCCTGTATTGATTGGGTCAGTTGACCCACCTGTTCTAAATGGCTTCATGGGAAAAATCAAACAAGAAAAGAAATTAGTATAGATGGTTTTAATCAGAGAGTTTGGAGAACCCAGTGAGGCCAAAATTGTAGTATTGTCAAAAACTGTAGTTCTTTTCCGTTTGCTCC
The DNA here is from genome assembly GCA_016785225.1 of Psettodes erumei. Lineage (NCBI taxonomy): Eukaryota > Metazoa > Chordata > Actinopteri > Pleuronectiformes > Psettodidae > Psettodes > Psettodes erumei. The sequence goes on from JAFBJZ010000383.1 coordinate 1,916,549, forward strand.
AATAATCTGTAATACACTAAATGGAACAACTTAATGTAATGTGCTGCAAGACTTTCCCACTAGGTGGCAATCTACCTCCACTGTGGTAAAACACAGCTGTACTGTTACAATAAAGGAGAAATACAGATACAGAAAGCAAGATGCAGCTGAGTTAATTCTGTTTGAACATTTATATTCCTTGCTTGACAGAGGGTTTTTTAAATCTCTTTTTGTCTGATGCGAGTAATATGTTTGGACTCATTTTGTGTGCAGAGATGCTGATGATTACTCTTGGCAAGAATAATAACACTAAAGGACCACAGTAATTTTATTAAGAGCTTTCCTTATCTGAGTTTAAAAGGGCCATGATGTATGTTGTGGCAGATTGCTGGTTGTTGGAATGAGGGGAGGCAGCAGGAAGTAACCAGGAGGATGTAGTGCTTTTTCTCTTGTCAGATAATCGATACCGGGACAGACTGTCGGAGATGATGGACCGCTGGGCACACTATATGCCAAACCCAGGCTTGGGGTGTACTTCAAAAACTCAGGAAAAATGTCTGCATTGTGCTGTATGGGCAAATGCAGTTTCACAGTAGCTGTGGACTTTCCAGTCAAAGTCATCCATGGCTCTTGTACTGTCTGTAAAGAGCTTTTTGATAGGCAAAAGATTGGGTATGCTCAGCTGCAACATGAGGCTGCAGGGCCCCAATGTGGAATCCATTAATCTTAATCCAGAGCTGTCTGAATAATTGACATAGATGCCATTTGTGTTATTTTGAAGAGCAGGCTGCAAAAGCAATGGCTGCCAGGTCTGTTATTTAAACCTTAAGCAATACTCTCAAGAATAAATCACATGGGGCTACAAATGACTGTGGATTTATGGAACATGAATACACAGTGAAACTGCAGGTTGGCAGAAAGATTTGTGTAATGAGAGGAGAAGCTCTCCAGCGAAACAGACATCTTGGGTTCGAGTGTAAGCCATACTGAAGTGCTTTTGGGCAAGATAATTGATCCCATACAGGTTTGTAGGAGAGGATTGTGCTCCATGACAAAGATCCAAAAACAAATATGAATACAAATAGTGTTTTCATTATTAAACATGGTAAACGTGTTAATCGTTTGATGTATAAAATGTCAAAAATGCCCTTCAGTTTTCTAAAGCCCACATCAGTGTCTCAAAATGTGTCAAATGTATTCAATATAATGTAAAAGAAGCAAATCCTTGCAACTGAGAGACTTGAACATATTCCCTCGTGTCACTTGTGCATGTAAAATTGAAATTACTTATGTCACTTCTCTTATTTATCCAACTGTTTTATCTCATTGTTTATTCAATGCACTAAGACTAACCAGTAGATTTTTCTGATGTCAGCACTTTAACACAGATGCAATACACACAGAAAATTTTCTCTGTCTGCCTTAATTATCAATGACACTGAGACAAGGTTCTATTACCACTGTCTGTCAGCTGATTTAGTCAATCCCAGTGCACTGAGTGTCACGTTGGCTTTCTGGTACCTTGTACATGGCTGTGAGCTGTGGGGTAATTTCATAACTGTGCCCAGTGAAGACCACCAACAACATTATGCAACTCTGCTCTTAAAAAAAAAACTACACACCGCAGTCTGATTCTTTGCACTCTGGCCCACAGCATCTCATCTTATAAACTACTATCAGGATGGTTGCAAATGTAGAGCGGCAAAAAAAGGGAAGAAGTTTGGGTTTAAAAAATAAATGGCTAATAAATATCTTATAAATGTCGTTGTTGTTGAGCATTAGAAGTAAATGCCAGGTTACATCATGATTGTTTAGCCTATCTCAGCCTACTTTGGGACATTGGACCGCAGAGTGTTCTCGCAGGCAACACAGCGCATCAAACCTGGGTATGGCAGTGTTTTCAGTCGGTAGGCGTCTCGCCCCCCCCGCGTCATCCTTACTCGCCTCCACGCATTGTGGGCTATTACTTTCTGCCTGGACCACTATAGGAAAAAAAATCAACATCCAACAAAAAAAACAAACAAAAACAAACAAAGACAGTTGACATTACCGACGCCTACATAACCATCACATCGTCTCTCCTCCCCGTGTTGGTGTGTGTGTGTGTGTGTGTGTGTGTGGGGGGGAGGGGAGGGGAGGGGGTGTTACTTTTTGAGAAGCGGAGGGTGAATTTGTTTGAGCACACGCTGTCAGGAGGATGAGCCGATGTGAGCGCTGCATCAAGTGCGCGCGCTATGTGATGCTCCAGTATAAAGCAGCCCGCCGTATTTTGGCACAGAGGGGGAACGCGTCAGTTTAGCCCGTCGGTTCTGCCCCTCCGGACTCGCCCATCCAGTGTTCCGCCCAGATAAGTTGAGAGGAGGGGGGAAATGTGCGATCCCCGCTGCGAGGAATCCCGCCGCACGATATTACCGAGGATCTCTCTCTCCCTTCTTGTTCGTTTTCTCTTCAACTTCGATGGCCTGAGTGCCCCATTTTGCACTCATGCTCGCAGCCGAGGAGGGATGTAAGGGTACGGGCCATCCACCGCCCTCACATTGCTTGGAGTAGCGGCGTGATTCAGGTCGCTGTCTGAGTGCCAGCAAGAAGAAGAAGAAGAAAAACTACTTTCGAGATGTGAATTATCGAAGATTTTTCCCGCTACTCATTCCACCGGCTCTGCCTGTCCTATGCTATCGACAACGGGATTTCAAGAGGAAAATGATTGTGGCATAAACTATTTCTGGAGACGCCTGTCACAGATATCGCCGCTGAACTGGACAGGGTGGATGGTTATTTCCCAAACAGTTCAAGCCTATGTGTACTGCATTCATTTGCTGGAAACGCTGCCTAGTGTCTTCGAGAACAGCGCAAGAGGAATGCTGGTCCAAGATCTAATGCCATTTACTTTAAGTTTTTGGCCTTTTTTCTTCGGTCATTGCCTTCTCTCACTGTTTTTGCTCTCATGCCAGGTAAGGATCACGTTCAGGCGCGCCGCATGAGAAGAGGTTACACTAATGTAGCTGGAGTTTGATTTACTGATGCACCGTGGAAGTGATTTATCTTTTATTTCAAGTAACTTATGGAACATCGAGCTGCAATTTAAATGTAACGCCTTGCTTGTTTTTTTTGTTGTTTTTTTTTACACCTGATGTTGGGGTCACCAGTCCAGGGCACACATGTGTCGAGGAAATACTGACAGACGTGCATGTGTAGAGTTTCCAGTAAAGGCATGAGGAATATATCCACGCGCAAGTGTGCAATCACATCCACACACGCACAGACACTCAGCTCTCTTGTAGTGGGAACACAGAGGAGCCAACTGTGTTTTTATGATAACAGGATTCAGTTATCCCACCAGGATCCCTGCAGCAGGCATATGTTAGTGATGAGTATTCTAACCTCTGCCCCACGCTGCTGCCTACAGATAGCGGTAAGCTGTTGTTCACACACACGCACACACACAGTGTTGTCAGGGTTCATGTGTAATGTGATCTGCTTGAGTTTCCAAGGCCACCCACGCACACACTCCTCGGGGCAGCCTGCTGCCCACTCTGTTGGTGGGTGGTTTCTTGCAGGGAGCGGGCTGCAGCCATAGACGTGATACTATTCTGCATGTGCTACACAGTCGGCAGCCCCGGTGACAACAACACTGGAGCTTTGTGGATATGTGGAGAATGCCGAGAAGGCGTCCACAGTGCTGCTAACTCAGAGGCTGCTCAGTTTTCAAGAGTCTCCATTTGTGCTGCACAGTGTTGTGCGGATGGTACTTTTGAGCGATGCACTGAAGAACAGAGGCACAGTCATTTCAATGTCTCTCTCTCTTTCTCTCTCCCCCCACACCATAAGGGAGAACTCCAGAGGTCGTGCTCACGGACTGTGGCAGAGAAAGTTAGTGAACAGTGCCAGCTGGCATGCCACTGTAGAAGATACCCCCCCCTTCCACCACCGCCGCCTCCGCCACCTCCCCCGCGGCTACTGGGCTCCACAGGTAAGGCTCCCAGGTTTCACGCCTGTCTCGCTCTGTGTCTGGCTGTCTCACTCTGTCTGCTCTAGCTCACCCCACAGCTGGATCTCACTCCTAGCCAGACGTAGGTGTCAAGCAACTGGCCAGTCTGAAGAAACTGTTCTGATGTGGAGCATTTCCTTTTCATGCGCAGGGGGGAGGAAAGGTTTTGGCGTGTGAGATGTGGGTGTACGTGCATGGGTTGAACTTCTCTGTGCATGTGATAGGGGCAGCAGGGTGTTGACAGCTGAACACAGGACTAATTTATGCCGGGTCTGACCTTGGGGAGTACCCAGCTGCCTGTGAAATCCATGCCTGCTGGGCTGCCAAGTTCAGTGGTAGGGTTTCCCCCCCGGAGGACCCCTAATTAAAACACAGATGAGTTAATTAAATTAGCTTTAATTTGATAGAGATAAGGGGCTAATGAAGCATCCCAGTAGTTGCAGCTTCGTTTTGAAGTTGCGCTGCTGGCAGTAAGGATGTGTATGTTGTGTATGTGCCTGTCGTGTATTTCTGTGTGTATCCAGTGCCTGTTGCAGCAGTCTCCCCCGACACTCCCTCTTTCGTCCCACTCTGAGATTGTAAATCCAATTGCAGATAGGAAAACGTATTTCATCGGCCTGCTCACTGAAAGTTGATATGATTTGTATGTTGTCCCATGCACTGTAATGAACAGTGCACTGAAAAATGGGACAGGCGTTGCTGATGATGCAGCCATTCTGAGCTATTACTGTGACTCTTTAGAATCACTCACCCTGAGCCCTTCATATTATGAGTAGGGAGGAGTACTTAATCATCAAAGTCTCAACAGACAGCAGAGGAAAGGTTTTAATCAATCATTTCCAATGATTTTTTTTCTGTCTGGTCAATTTAGATGGGCCTTCTTTTTCCCCTGACTCACCATGTGAGCTATGAATCGAGTTATATACCCTTCTCTGATTGTTGACAAGGTCACTGCATAAATGCTGCCAAGACCATCTGACTGTAAACTGCAGTGGGGGGTTTGATTGCCCAATTAGAGCCAATGCATGAGTGGAACTCCGAGCTCTGCTTCCACGAGGGTTTTGATGCTTCCACAAGCAGCAGTATGTCATGATAAATACGATAAGCAGGGCAATTTTTATTCCCTTTTAACTTTACACAGAAATGTTTGCAGGGGGTGGAGACAACATGAATAATTCACTTCGAGTTTTTTTTTTCTCTCAGTTATCAATTTAATCTGCACAGACACTGTGTAGATTAAAGTAATCTTGATGTTTCTTCAGTAGCCCAATTTGAAGAACTATTAGTGCTGAAATCTTGCTTGAAACTGAAGCCTTTAAAATACAATGATATGCATTGCATATCTGACACAATGGCTGAATGGCTATCTGCTTAAAGTAAAAAAAAATATTAGAAATTGGCACTGTTAGTAAGCATCTATGTGCTGAAAATTGTTTCTGAGGTCCCTTCAAAAGAGTGTGCTTTAACACAATGAAGTAGATTCTTACCACTGACTCAATTGAATCCTACAGCTGTTGACAAAATGTAGGATTAAAATGGAAGTTTGGCTGAGAGGAGCTTTTAAATTTGTAGTGACTTATGGTGTACTGTGCTGTGCCAAGAAGAGCAGGGCCTTATTTGTTCTGCAGAAATATGCTGTGTTGGAAAATAGTCTACAGCATTACTAAGGCACATTTGTTGCTATGGTGTAAGCCCTTTTTCCCTCATTCATAACAAAATAACACAGGAGTTTGCTGCTGTACATATACGGCACAGTGAATTTTCTCAGGAGCATGAAACTGGAACAAACTCGCATTCATAGCTACATAGATTGATGTGCACATGACTAAACTGATTTATCAATTCGGGGGAGCATCAAACACTGCAGGAAGGGAGGAGGCAAGTTCTGCATTACAGACACAAAGTTGCTGATGCACATAATGTTATACAACATTCCTGGAGAGTGGCCCTACTCCACGGATCTAATGTGGAAAGAGCAGGAGGTTCCCGCAACAGTAATTGGTGTGAACAAGAATGCTGAAGGAAGGCTGACGGGACCTTAAATGATTCATGTTGTCGGGCTGAATATCTCTGAATTTTGAACCTAAGACAACCTAAGAAAATCACCTCCATGCTGCTCTGCTCTTTCTTATGTTGTATAGTGCAGTCGCAAAGGATCTACAAGACTGAAGTTAGTATTGTGCATAAAGTGATTTACAATGTAAACAAAGTAAATGTTGGATTTTGAAATCATTGATTTCATTGAATGCACTCTGTTCTTATTCTCTGCTTTTTGTATCCACCTCTCCCTCCTCCTGTCTTTCTTAGTGGCAAAGCCCATGGTGCCCTTGTTGAGGCCCTGGTGGATGGAGATGGACATCATAGTGCTCGGAACAGTGGGGTGTGCCTCAGTGGTCTTCCTCCTCTCAGCCATCATCATCTGCTACAAGGCCATCAAGAGGTCTGATGTCACTATTTCTCTTTTCTCATTTCTTGAGGTATTTTAGTTATATTTCACTCCTGTTTATCTATGAAACAGCAACTGTCACTAACACGTTGCTCAACATACAGTATCAAATGCAGTGTGACACATGGGAGACTGTGCTGTCTCCCCCGGCTTAGTGTTAGAGTAACGCAGGAGGCTACGATGACCCTGTCATCACCCTACTGGGTCACACCAGGGTCAGAGGGTAGAAAATGAAATGGGTTGTAAATGTCATTGAGAAAGATCCACTACAGTGAGTTGTGCAGAAGCATCCTATATTCTAAATTAACTAATCGAGATGCATGATGACCTGACGTAACAACACTGTGTTCATTGTAATTTGCATAAGTGTCTTAAGCTTCCTAGAATGGCTGCTGGGTTCACAAACATGAAAGTATGAGGCAAGCGGAGGAATCCCAAGACACTGCTGTTGCAGCAGGAACCGTTTCCCCCGTTTGGCTTATTAGAGATAGGCTGCGTGAGGTTTTTAGCCTGCAGCACTACCCAGACCCAATTCTCTGTGTGACATTCAGGCAGCACGGTGTCACACATGCACTCTGACATCCATGTTAATGTTCCCAGACATTTAACAAACACACACACACACATCCACGTTATGCAAAGCACTGCACATGCACAGAGAGACATGCAGGGGATACTTTGGTGCTCCCATCCATATTAAAACAACATCTTCACATACATACATCATCTTGGCATATTTACACATTCAATAAAATATGGCATAAACATTGACTTTCACAGATTTATGTGAGAACAGCTGCAGATGTGTGCTAAATTAAGGAGCTGCTTGTATGTTTTATTTCTATCTGTTTAAATAGATTTTGTGTCATACCTTATTATATTTATAGGACTATATTAAGCCTGCATCCCAGATATGGCTTTCCTCAGCAGAACTCTATTTCTCCTTTCTTTAAACAACAAATAGGCAAAGTCAGGCAGCGGAAGTAATGGGTAGTTGGCTCAGGAATTCATTATGGCAATTCTCCAGCCCCCTGTGTAGCCAAGGGGCACCTTTTTTAATGCAGCAGTGGTAGGAAAGTGTTGTTGCAATACGGGCTCTAGCCCCAAACCCAAGTCATTATTTATGAATTAATTTGCGCAGTCATTCAGTCACAGGCCACATCTTTTATACATGCAAGCGGGTCGTGTCCTGAAGCTCTGTGGGCCCTAGACTGCAGACTTTGTGCCACGCCAAGCTGGCCTCCACTCTGAATGAGGAGGGAAAAAATACACAGGTCCAGCCAGACTGGCCTCATTACACATTCATTAGTCACCATCCAGGGAATCCACGGAAAAATGCTATTCCTTCAACATTTGTCAAGGATGCTCTAGTCATCCATCCTCCCTGAGAGGAAGGGAGAGGAAACAACACAGCAAAAAGGACAGATAAAATGTTGTCTACCAAGGCAAGCAAAGGCAGTAATTGAGCATCTTGGTCAATAACAATGTGAGAGAGGGTTTGTCAGTGAGAAAAACACTGCCAGTTATATATAGCCCTTCCAGCCCCTCAGTGCTCCGGGCTTTCCCAGTGAAGATCAGCTGGCCGAGGGCCAAGGCCTGAGCACCACAGACAGCAGAGGAGCTAGCTCTGCAGGTCCCAGCCCTCCTGGCCTTTTGTTACTTTTTATAATCTTTGTCTGCCAGTCATCTGTCAGAAGCGGAAAGAAAAAACACTTCTATACAATTCTATTCAAAATCCACAGCACCAGAGAGGCTGCTGTGTGCAAGCATAGAGAAGAGGATTCGGGCACACGCTGCGTTTCAGTGTTGTTGTGCCATCCAAAGCAAAAGATGTGGTGCCGCAGTCCAGGCTGTCAGCCTTCCAAAAAGCCAAAACAAACAAAACTCAAACCAACTGACTAATGAAGCTAGATGCTCTTCCCAATCACTTACCGCTCTGGGAGGCTTGTTGAAAGACGGATAATACATCACAGCTAGTCTTGTCCAAGGGCGATACACTATATCCAGAATACTCAACCAGAGACACAATGAAAGGAACATGCTTGTCGGGCAAAATGGTTTAAAACCCACTATTTACTGATACATTATTAATCTCCCCCGTTTTATTTTCCAAAATTACTGTACCAGCACCATCAAAACTGGTGGCAGATTTTTACAGTCTGTTTTTTAATACTTTTTCTTTGAACCATAGCACATTACTCTAATTTCCAGATGGCTCGAGTAATTGTAAACAGCTCAACACATGTCCCAATTTCGTCATGATCCATTCCCCAAACTTCAAACAGGAATGTGCGCTGTGATTGCACAGCTTTGATATGAAATATTCATCTAACCTGTGAAGTGTTGTGTTGCCACCTGCCATGTGTCAACAGCGTGGCATCTATTATTGAAGGCCTGGGTAGAGGTCGGTTTGAGGCCCCCAGTGCTGTGCCCTGTATGGTGGCCCCAAGCGACATGGTCAGTCTGAGCGGAGATTACATCCTGGGAGAAATAAACAGGGCCGAGGCACCTTCCAGCAGGCTGTAGATCAGCAGTGCCGAGCGGAATTTTACTACATAACATGAAATACTGAGCTGTCAAAAATATTCAAAATTGAAATCATTAGTGAGTTGCAGGGGCGTTGCATAATGTTAAACGAGTATCGACCTCACCGACTCTGTTCCCAGTGGAAGGATTCCCAGACTGGCTGTAAACAATGCCGTATGTCCTTTTAGAGAAAACTTTGGTATATCCCAACTCCCCTAGCTGCGGCTGTGTCAGCCTAATCATCGCCCCCGCAGCAGAATGTGTTTCCACCCCGGGGGTTGGATAGCTTTCCCTTCTCAGGCTTTCCCCAGGTCCCAAAGGGACACAGCAAAGCAGCATCTGTCCTACACACATCCCTGGCGTCCTGAGTCGTACCACCTCTCCCAGCTGACAGTCCCACAGGAAGACTTAGTCACAGCCTCACGTTTTGTTTACGACTTCTTTTTCGTAGAGCTTTTTATGGCGCATCACCAACAACAGCCCCATAACCAATACCCGTTAAATGCAGAGTTGATGGACAGTTTTTAAGAACTTTCACTAGAAACAACAAATTTCAAACTAAATGGTTGCACCAGAGGGAAAGAAAGGGGCTCACCGAAGTTATTATAGTTCATCCCAAAGAAGAAATGGATGTGTGTATGAAATTTCATGGCAGTTTATCCAATAGTTGTTGATATATTTCACAAATGTGAACTTAATGGGGATGCTAGTGGAACAGTCAGGGGAATAGCAAAGTCAGTACGATTTGTCCTTGAGGGAACATGGATGTCTGCATTAAATGGAAATCCATGTAATATATTTCACTTCACATCAAATTGGTTGGCTGATTTATAGATTCAAATCACCATTTCTCGAGCCGTGTTGCTAGGATGGTTAAAACTTACAGAGGAGGCACACCTAGTGTGTTTATTATTTAGACCCTTCTACGATTTTCTTTCACTAAGGGTTAAATCTTTAAAAAGACTGGTAAACATCCTGAGAGTGACTCTGGTGACAGATGAAAATTCTTTTCTTGTGTATCTTCAGCTGAAAAACCAGATGGAGTCAAGCTGAGCAGGATTTTCTGGGGAGCTCTGATGTTCACAGGAGGCGGAGGGACAGAGGTGATGCACAGCACTGAAATGACAGCTGAAAACAGCTGAGACAGGAGCAGTTTTTAAAACCTGACAGCAACAAGATGGTTGTTTAACAGGTGTGACAAAATCAGATTCCCTAATGTGCCAGGGATCAACCAAAGAGGACGGCTGACAAATTGAGTTGACAGCACAGAAATTATGAATAAATAGTGTGCACATGCATGAAAAAGTCCTGATTGAACATTTAGTGAACTGTCACACCAACAAGCAATGTTGCTGTATATACCTAGATGTGATGACTATTAAAACCTTACCTGAGCTTTAAAGTCTTAAAAACCGTTGCTAAAATGTAGTGTAAAGTAACACAAGTAGAAAGGAGCCGGTTCCCTAACAGCAGCATGGAAGGCTGGTTAACTTAACCTGCTGGTTAACTCAGACTCCTGAGTGTTCTGAGTTGAGCAGCAGTGCATTTAGTTGTTGTATGAATTAAGTTTTTTATTGATAAGACAATGATTATGTTAGTCCTAATTATATGTTATTACTTCTCCACCACAGTATCCACAAAAAAACCTCCTAAACATAATAAACTGGAACATCTTTTTTTACTACAGAGCTGTAGTAGGCCTATTGTATTGCATTACCTCACTGAGAAATAAGTTCTTCTCACCCTATATGGATTCCCTCTGTTCACGAAGCCCAAGAAAAAACTGGACTGAGAATGACTGTTAGAGTTGGACTGGCCAGCCGAGGCTTTCAGCGCAGAGGAGAGGAGACACTGAGCTAAGATGTCGCTCAAGGGTCCTCTGTGCCAGCGAAGGCCCTGTACAGTGTTGAGTGGGACAATGACTGTACTAACTGTATTCAGATCTGTCTCTCTGAGTTACATAAGCCTGAGCAGGGGAGAGCAGCTGAGGGGGTCGGCGCACAAGCCACAGTACACTGGACAAATATAATAACCACAAAGGCACCGAGGAGTGCATGAAAAGGGCGGCATTGAATGATACTGCTCTTCCTCACAGGCCAGTAGCGGCAGGGAGGGATCATGTGTTGCAGCTTTATTTTGCACCAGAACGTACTCGCAGAAAGGACAGGGTATTAGAGGGAATTTTCACAAGAGGCTAGGTATTGATGTTATTTCCTGAGTTGTTTTGACAGCCACACACATACTCATTACTTAGCGGGGAGATTGCATCTACCAGTCAGAGTAGGTAATTGCCTTATCCCCTGTGTTGCAATGCACCCTTCCCTCCTGTCTCCTCACAAAAGTGACCTTTGAGCATTGAGCTTATTAGAAAGGATCGCTGAGACCAGCGTATTCACTCAGAGCAGCCTGAGAAATCAAATCAGCCTAAAGGTTAACAGTCCAGAAACTCTGTTTAATGACGTGGCCTTTAAGCTTGAGGGTGAGTGTCAAATCTCTCCTGACAAAGGAATTAACCACACTTTATGAAAATATTTATTTGCAGGAAACCACTAAGAAAAGAAGAGAACGGGACGAGTCGTGGGGAATACGCCATGAGCATCCGCAACAAGAAGGCTATGGGCACGAACAACACTGTGGTATAGACTGTCTTCCAGTAGACGCAGGAAGTGACATCAACATTTACATCTCTCACCTTATCCCCCCGAGTACATCGATCCCTTCTCACCCCGAATGCAACAGGGTTTTTTTTCAACCCGAGGTTTTCAAATAGGTAAACCCCTCTTTGCTTTGGCATGTTGCCCGGACTAAAGACACGATTCGGCTCAAGAAGAGCTTTGAAAGATGGAGGAAGGAAGAGAAAAAAACAAGTCAGAAAGGAAGAAAAGAAAGATCCACAATCACCCAATGGTGTTGAAAGTGGCGCAGCAGGCTGAACATTATGCTCTTAGTAGCAGCAAGTGTTGCTGACAGGCTGGTTGGCTGCTGGCTGGAGAGAGAGAGATCGTCTGCCAGTCCGCCGCAGATCCAGACCTCACACACTGTTGACATCTGCAATGGAACAAGCAGACAATACAGCAGCCCCCTGCAGTCCCGCAGGACGGCCGGACAGGACAGCCCCTCACACACAAACAACGTGCATGCAGTTTTTACAGAGAATGCAACATTTTTTTATATTCTGATCCTCACACTGTCCATCTTTTGTTTTCCAGTTCTGGGACAGATGCTATGTGAGAGGCATGATGTTAGTGTGCGTCCTTGCTCTTAGATGTGGATTCATCTGACTATGCAATTTAAAGAAATCCATATTTTAAAAAATAAAAAAAGAGGAGCGATGACATCAACATGGGACGTTCTGGTTATATGTACCATGCCAAAAATGCCACTGAAGACTTGGGCTCAATGTAATATACTTCAGTCATTCATCCATTTATTTGCTTTATTTATTTACTTATCTATGTTTGAATTTATTTTTCTACTTAAAAGCAAAAGATAACTGTCTTGCAAGTTACTCACATCTTGAAAAATCTTGATGAATCCTTTTTATTTCTTGATAGCTCTGTTTTTTTTAAGTGAAAAATTTATAAACCATATAATTCATTTGTGATGCGCCAATGCTTTAAGCCTGCTGTCAGTTTGTGGAGACACTGATGCAGAAAACATGCTTGCTCTGCAAAGAGTTTTGGTATCAGTTGTTTTGTCTCTGGGTGTTTGATATGCTTTTCTCTGTTTTCCTGAGACTTCATCTAAAAAGTAAAGGGGGTCTCTATGATATGTGCTATGTTAATGTGTATTTTCCAAACATTGTTTCTGTGCTGCATCATTTGCCTGTCCCACCTTTTTTAAAAATTTGTTAATTCAATGCAAGCCCCCACCCACCACGAAGTTAAATGTGCTATCACAGGTCATCTGGTTGGATCTTGTTATTTCAGAGTCTTGGGGTCAGCCGGATGCCTTCAGCTGTGTTTCGTGGAACGGATTTGACAATCTTTTTTTTTTCTATCTGTCAAGAAGGGCTTAGCCCATCACTGTAGAAACAGGGGACATGAGCCCAGGACTGACCCTGTGACTGGTGAGAGACAGGAGACTTAGCCAATAGACAGAGATCAGGTTGCACAGAGAGGATGGCTTCAGCAGAGATGTGTGTACGTGTGGTGTGTGTGTCTGTGTGTGTGTTTGAAAGAGACTCAGTGCTGTCACAGGCATCCTCCACATCCCCCGCTGGAAACACACAACTGAGCTGAACTAGAGCATCACTCAACGCTGCTCTGCTTTTTTTTGGTCTTTTTTTGTTTGTTTGTTTTTTTTTACATTAAATCTGCGTGTGTGTGTGTGTGTGTGTGTTTTTTTGTGTGTGTGTATCTCTCTGAGTGTGCATGCAGATGAGTGTACTCGATGAGAGTGGGCTGTGCTCTGTGTCTGTCAGTTAAGTATAGATATTGGCTAAACTGTGGAAATTGGACAAAACACATGCTTGCATCTAAACATGCACAGGTATTATGTAACAGTATACCCCACCATGTACCTATATGAGAGAAATGATGGATGCATGAATGTAAATATTGATATTTAAATAGCTGCCTTCTGGACTGTTAATTTAACTTCTGGATATGTACAGTGTAACAGAACATATGTTTATACATAGTAAAACTTAAACAATGTGCTACCATTTAGAATTATGTCAATGTTGTCATGTTGATGGAGCAAGCCATTAATGTATATATGGCAATCAATAGTACATAAACAATTTATGCATTATACCAAACAGATAGAAAGATGTGCATAAGTTGATTTCATTGCTGAGTTTTTCAGTTGTAAATAAAACTGTACATAATAACAGACCTACAATCTGTTGTGTTTAAAGAGATATGCTGCATGTGCAGATCATGTTATAGCAGACAAACTGGCCCATATGAAGCCAAGGTGAGAAAACTGAGGCCACACCTTTCCTGTCTGTGCTGTGTTGAGCCACTCGTGTCTTGGGCAGAGCTGGGCTGACCTGTGTCTACTGTGCCCCCCACCCCCTGCAGTTGAGGACATGTTCTCAGTCTGTCTCGCACTCTGTGCATCATTAATGAACTGTGATTATCAAGCGTATTCCCCTCCATGGGGCTTAATGATGCACACAAGACAACTCATAGGCCACATATTGTGCTGGCCCTGGGCTCAATCAATAATAATGTCACCAAAACAAAAACCACGGGTGCGGGTGTGAAGGATTTTTGCAGCTAATGCAAGAGGACAAGTTGCGATGACAAAATTAGGATTTCTAAAGGAAGTTAAAAGAAACACCTCATTGATGGAGGCTGCATTGTTACATTAAATCATGTAGATATTTTCACATTTCTATTTCAACTTGCACAGTATGAATTAACTGTAGCTAATGGTGTGAAACAAACAAAGAAGACAAACCTGTAGTATGCAAGTTGATGCAGAAGAGCATGAAGAATGTCAGTGAATTATAATGTGAATGAGGGCTCTTGGACTACTTACTTTCCCTGCTTTAGATGTGCCACTTGATGGTAATGCCAATGGACATTCTGAGCAATTTAAACATTCATGCATTGTCCAGCTTGGGCACTGAGGATTTCACTGTAATAAAAGCAATGTGACAGCACGAGGCGGGAGGGTGGGGGGGGGCAGAGATTGTCACTGTCTCAACAAGCCTGACAAGGCTCTCCGAAGGTATTTTAATAGTTCCGCAGAGCTAAAGCAACACTGATACAGACTTTTTGTAAAATTTGGCTTGTACAGAGTTACTGGTTTGGTCTGGTACAGCCTGTTTGAGACCGCCCCTCTCAACCTGCTCTTCAATCAAGGAATTTCACCAATTTATACATCTGGTGCTGCATCGTGCTGTGCATGTGCATGTTTGTGTGTGTGTGAGTACTTGCACAGTACTTTCAAAGCTGACCTTCACAATCTTTGAGGATCCACTCACACCCTCTCTGCCTGAGAGGCCTTTGGTCAGTGTTAATTACCCTCAGTACCTCCAGCTGCCTGCTCATCAGGTCAGTGCTCCCATATGGTCCTCCAGGAGGCGGCAGGCAGGCAAGGCAGGGGCGGGAGAAAGTGCTGGATACCTGTGGGACACTGATTACATAAGCTGCCACTAATGAGAGAGAGGTTCTTTCGAAAAGGGCTGTGAGTTCAAACGATCACAACAGTGGCAGTGGCTGACAGATGCAACCCCAGAGCAAAGGGGGACTTGATTAAACACACACACACACACACACACACACCTATGCACATGCAGGGACAACGGCACGTACACACCTGCATCCAGCATCACTTTAATACACACTCGCACACAGAGAAGCACAGCGGGAGAGGGGCTCTTTGATGAACCAAGACTAGAGGTTGATGAGAAGGGGCACTGCAGCCTGATTGAGCTGGCTTGGGGTCACCAGGGAGTGTTTGTTTTCGTGTTAGTGTGTGTGTCTGTTTTTGCGTGTATGTGTGTTCATTAGTCACGTGTGATATCATTATTCTAGTGACTCATTTGGCACACACCTTTCAACATGGGTCGTCTTATGCATGCGTTGACTGAAAAGCAAATTTTAAAAAAAGCATGGTGCATATGCAAATCAAATTTGGCCTATTTTTGTCCAATAAACCAATTTCTTTTTGCAGAATACATTTATATCATCAGATTTAATTCATCTTAAGGCTTGATAATGAAATCCTTGCAGCAGTGAGGATCAAAACAAAGATTAATGTGCTGTTCAGCTTTCTAGCCCTGCTGTCATGTCATCTGTTATGCTCAGAGAAGAGCCTTGTGGTAATGCGGTTAGACCTCACAACAATGCTTAATCACAACAAACCACATTAGGCCAAAGGTAATTGTGTTTGCTTGGTATATGCGTGGGCCAATCTGTTTTCGCTGCTGCCAATGAAGTGGGATGGAGAAGGGATGGGGAAGGGGGGTGGTTTTCCACTTTGGTGGTGGTGGCGGGGGGAAGGAGGGGGGGCACAACCGAAATAGTCTTGTTTACCTCCAATGTCTGGCTCCACCTTATCGAGTTACAAAGCTGCCGCAGCAACTCAGATTGGCTCCTGATCGATCTGAGCTCTGATGGCGAGAGGCAGCGTGACTGACAGTCTGACAAGGATCTCAGACAGGAGCTGGGTAATGCATGTCATGTTATTTTCCCGGAGACACCTGAGGTTCAGTTTCTCGCTCAGAAAGGTAAAAAAAAAACCAGAGCTGATGTTATCACTCTGCCATCTGCCTTATGGTAAACTGGACATTTTCCACATCAGTCAGGACATCAAAGGGCAGTAAATGTCACATTTGAATTTCGAAGGGGATTGGCGATTCATGTGAAATGAGACGTTCTCAGCATTTAGAAAAACTCATACTTTTATTCTCCAGCTTGCAACCAAGCAACTTAAAAAGTAATAGAATCTGAATGTCACAGAGTGATAATATCCAAGGTTCAACAAGCATTTGCTTTCAGACCCCTCAATATTACTAACATGGGTCTATAGAAATTCTCTTAGTCATCTACTGACTCTTCAAATCTGTTGAAGATAACAGTTCGGCACCTGATACAATTATTCAACACAAGCCTACCAAACCTTTAATTGTCAGTCCTAGTGCTAGCACTTTAAAATATTACTGTACAAGTATTAAACTAAAGGTGCTGAATGATTCAGTCCAAATGGATCCCACACAGCACAAGTTTATGTAAGCGTCTTTTTTTTGTCAGAGAGCTCAGGCTGAGCAGATGCATGCAGGGCTAAGGACCCATCGAACCCCGATGTGACCGGAGAGTAGATCACATGGGGTAGAACTGTGAGGCAGCCTCAGACGACTGAATCTCCACCTGAGCCATCTTGAACTGGGTGCACTGTAGCCATTTTCGCAGAGCAAATGGAGGGGCTCCGGGCGTCTGGCCCTGCAGACACTGATGGTTCACCCTGTTCTGGATGGCCTGGAGACGCAACTGTAGCCCCGCAGATAGATGCTAACAAGGGAAGGAGGGGAAGAGGACAACAGATTAGTTTGAAAGCATTTGAAAAGTGGATAGTTATGTAATTGTTATTAATCTGTATCAGTAATGGCAGAAAGCTTTTTGTAGGCCTTACCTTGAGGTTTGACTGAATCATGGGTAGCCACATGGGAATCAACTAAAGAATATGGAGAAGTGTTAATTGTTGGCTAATTGTTAAATTGATTACTGCTTATTCATATGGAAAAAGACTAGTAATAGCAAACCTTGACAAATATGGTTGAGTTGCACTCCTGCAGGGCTTCCATCAGACTAATGACATGAAGACACACCATCTCGACCATCTGAGAGAAGATAATCAAAATTCAAATTCTATAGCATGTACGTACAACTCAAAGGAAGTGAACTGGCTCATTGCTGTTATATTTACTTTAAACACACAATTTATTCCTAGAATTATAGAGAAATTTGTGCTGGTTCACACAGCGTGACTCTTTAAGCACAAGGTCGGTTTTTGAATCAGACCTCAAGCGATAGAAGGTCCCCTCAACTCCTGCATTACCTTCTATGTTAACTTGGTTGTCTCACTCTTTAGCAAAACCACAAATGTGAGGACTACTTAAACTGCCACAATTCAGTCCTTTTCAATGTTATCTACACAAATGAGACATGTATGTCTCCAAGTCTTCTGACACTGACACTCACCACCTTATTGTGGGCCATGAGCTGCAGGATGCTGGGTGTAACGCGACTCCAGAACTCTAGGCCAGTGAGGATGGCGCTGGAGGAGAACTCTGTCTGGTTTTGGTTCTGCAGGGATGGAGCAGCAGCTGCCTGCTCGCAGTAAATGGTCCACAGCTGGGCAAACATGAAGGCATGGAACAGAGAGCACATGTGCAGCACGGACGTCTGGGGAGATCAAGACCAAAGAAGAAAAGCCTGATGAGGTAAATATAGATTCTATTAACACATCTCAGGTGTGATTATTAGAAGGGCTTTGTATCTGCCAGACCTTGGACTGTTCTGGGAAACCGATGAGGATGACAATGAGATGATCTGCGATGTGGGAGCCAGCATCTAGAGGGATGGGCATGCAGGAGGTCGAGCCCTGGTGCAGGGCACAGTGTGTCAAGGAGCCCAAAAGAAGCCAAGACAGCTGGCGGATGTGGGACACACACTCGATGAATTCTTTTGGCCTGCAGAGAATAAAACTTGAAATCACTCGAAATTTGCTGTGTGTAACTTTGGTGAGCTGCCCGTTGAAGTCATTAAATTGTTCGAAGCTTGTCTGCGGTTTCGTCATTCTTACCCTTGTTGCATGGTGGAGGGAGGATGATAAAGCCAGGGAAGATACCGGACCACAGCTTTGTTATCACGGTGATTGCCTTTGCTGATCTCCATGGCGGCGACTTGTGCCAAGCCCACTTTCAGGTTCCCCCCGAAAGTGTCCTCATGCAGCGGCTGGCAGCAAGCCTTCATATGGCTCTGAATGACAGATTTGGATTAAGAGACTTAATATAACTAAAATAATATTTCTGAAAAACACACAGGACGCTAAAGGTTGAAGAAACATATGATAAGATACTATGCATGTTTCAGCACTCATGCAGAACAAGACTTACTTTAAGTTTGGTTAGCGTGTGCATATCTGCAATGAAGTCCAGGAGCTCACTTATGTACTGCCTCATGCATTCCATTGCTGCAGTTGTGCACTGTTGAGAGCAAACACTTTATTCCTTAGGAGGAACCACACTGGGTTCTGTCGTTATTCCCTGCTGTTTTACGAGGCTGATTTTAATACAATCCAAACACAAAGCGACTTAAGTCTTACCCCAGGCAGCGTTGAGATCATGTGCTTTTGGATGATGGTGGATTCTGCTAGCCGCGTACCGATGTCTGCACAAACAAACTGGCAAATTCCACAACACAGGTTTTAGTGACACAGTTAGGAGAGAACTGTGATGCATTTTATCTATTTGCAATTTAAATGTATAGAAGACAGTATTTTTTTACCTGGACCAACAGTAACAAGTTTGTGTCAGGCAGAGGAGACTTGAACTTGAGAGCCTGCAGAAGCTCTAACACCACAATGCGGGACATGTAGAACTTATCTCTCTCCTGGATGCAAAGGTGATAAGAGAGTGGAGTAAATGTACTGATGCAGCAAGACTGCCTTTTTCTATTACCACTCTCCCTTACTCATGCTGCGAGGAGAGCATAAACTCTGTAGCCTGAATAGAGGGGGAAGGACAGCGAGGAGCGCAGGCAGGGAGCTAGAGAATAGACAGAGAATAGTGAAGCTGAGGACTAGATTTAGGCCAGTCCAGATCTCTCCTCCCAGAGTCCCAGGCAGCTCAGACGAGGCTGTCAGCCTGCCTTCTCCCTCCCTGAGGACAGGCTGCGCTCTTTGTTCATCCCTTCCACACAAAGCCCAGCTGCCTGTTTACAAACCACACTGTCATCTTCTGGCTTCCACTTTGCTTCTCTCTTTCTCTTTGCAGTCATGTTTGCTTATGTTAGGCTCAGGCACATGCCTCCTCCGCTCCCACAGAATGCAGAGCTGCTCCTGACATTTCTCACTGTGTGGCTTGCTAATGCGCATACCTGTACCCGGCACTCTCATAATTAAAAGTTAATGGAGCATGTCAGTTCGGTAAATAGCGAATCGTAGGCTGCTCTTAAGCTACAGAGCCTGTTCGCATATGGCATGTGGTGAGCTGCCGCCTTGACAAATGGCGTGTGGTGTGACAAACTTTAGTTGGATCTAAAAAAAACTTGAGTTTGTGTCCTTAAAAGCCGACCTCCAAAGATAACTAAACCCGGTGGAAATAATCCTCCCAGTGCTTCCCAGAACCTCACCTTGCAATAAAACAACTGCACAGGACAGGTTCCAAAAGCAATTGCTCATAGTGACTCTGGGTTTTGAAAAGCGGATATTATACGGTGAGGAATTAAAGAGGGTGTAGAAAATCAATACTGCAGGAGACATAAAGCATGCAGCGTTGACAGTGGTGGAGGACCGAGGATCCATCTGGCCGAACAGTGCAGACAGCCCTGGCTCCATCTCTGTCTGAGACAGCCACTCTGAAACACACCATACATCCTCGGCCCTAGCACACCAACTAATCATGTTAATCAATATTGGCTGATTGCCTACTTAATCATCTGTGACACATGGGCACATTTCTGGCTGACTGGAGAGTCGGGGAAGTAGGTGTAGCACTGAAAGAGTGATGAGTGGGAGCCCTGCGAACAGGAGCTCAACATTTTAATGCTGCAGATTAGTTTAAAAGGTTTAACTCTTTCAAGACTGCATAAATACCACAAGTCAGCACATGTTTTATTCCAGCACATGAAAGTGCATATTGAAAAAGAAGAGTACCTTGTTGAAGGCTTTGTAGCACAGTCCACATAGCTCTACAAGGTAGGAGAGACTGAACATGCCATACTGGATGACAAAACTCAGTAACTTGGAAAAGGGCTCCAGGAGGCTCTGTAGAACAGAAGAAGAAGGGAAAAGAGTAGATGTTAAAGACCAAGTTTTGGACTCATCAGTATGTAAAATTCTGCCCTGGGCTTACCCGCGTTGAATTTGTGGTCGGGATTTTCAGCAGGCAAATGATAATCCTCAAACTGGAATCCATGGGGCACTTATGAAACATTCAGAATGCATAAAAAACATTAAGAAATCTAAACTACAAAAGTCCAACATTTGAATATTATTACATGGCCAATATCCACAGTCCTGTTGTTGTTTTAAATTTGACTGCTATCATAAATTTATTAGCGTACGCTAATTTGACCTCTAAGGTCAAAAGCGTTCAGAGTCAAATCAATTACAATTTTAACTTTTATTTTATTTTACTCCTGTACTATCGAACCCCGCAAGGGCACTGCTCGATGCTTTTTCCTCACGCCCTAATCACATTAAACCATATCAGACCATGACTAAGTGAACGGAAGAGTCGATATCTACCTTCAGAGGAAGCACAGAGGGCAGTTTTGTGAGGAAGGTCTGGAACTGGTTGCAGATGGTTGTCCACAGGTTGCTAGGAGAGTCCATAGGGAGAGCCTCCATGAAGGTGGCGATGTTGTCCAGGCAGTGCAACATTGTGCCCCCTGCTGGCAGACTCTTCTTGTTGTTCAAGCCCTGGAGGGCACAGAGGCATAAACCGTAACATGCTTATATAATGAAACTCTAAAAGCGAAGATATTTCCATTTAACTGATCATTCAGTGCTGATCAATTACAATTGCTCATGATGAGGGCAAGGGGATTTGGGACACTGAAGCACAGATGATTGCTTTGATGGGCTGATGCATCAATGGGTTCTCATCTGTGTCATTTAATTAGCTTTACAAGAACACTAAAGTGGTACAGTGGTGCAGGGTAAGGCAGGTTTTTTCAAATGCCCTGATGGTTTGTTGTCTTAGAGAAGCTTATGCTCTACATGTAGCTGGAGCCACAAAAGCTACGGCTTTGACAAGAGCTCCTCCTGCTGGTGAAATGACTCAACAAAGATTCATGAGGGAAAATCCTACCTCAAGCAGCATGTTGAGTGCAGCAACAGAACTCAGTTCATTGAAATCTATCAGTGAAGATGCGAGTGTTCGCAGGAAACTTCCATCTACACAAAGAGAGACAAGAAGGATAATGATACAAAGAATAAGAAAGACAGAAAAACATTCAATTAAACGAGCAAAATAGATACAAAATGTGCATCTAGACTACAAAAACAGTGGTCAATGAAAACATGCCACACATCTCTATAGAAATACTGCTGGTATAGTTTATGGAGGTATGACTTTGGTGTGAGCAGACCTTTGATATTACTCTGGAAAAGTTGGGGTAAGATGCCATTGGGTGCCAGCTGATGAAACATACAGCGCAGGAACTGCTTGGCTACACCTGCTACATTCCCTGGGATCAACATACTGCAAAACATCACAATGGGAATATTTGAGTTGGACAGGCAGTCGCAATTAACATCTATAATTAAAGTCATCTATAAGTACAGTGAATAGGCGAGGGCAATGGTGTGAATGCGTTAATGTCTCATACCTCTCTGCTTGTCCATAAAAATTGGCACTGGACGCCAGCCTGAAAGAAGTTAAAGCAATGGATCAGGACTCTGGGATGAATTATGCATGAGTTCTAAGGATGAGCTCGGAAGCTTCATTTAACGGAGAAGTGCTGTGTGGCAGGAGACTGCAGGATGGTTACGGGGCTCGCTGTACCTGCCAACAGACTGCATGATGTCAAGGAGCATCGGAGCAGCCAAATCAGGGCTCAGGTGAATGAACATGGAGAGAACGACCACTGCGAGGCCAAGAGTCTCCTCGTCGTATTCCTCCAGCACGGCCGCACAGTCACGACACCTTGGACAACAAACAGAATCACAATGGGCCAGTTTTAGCATTGAGATAAATTGTTCCCAGACATGTATTTCTATCGACCGATTCTTTCACCTGTCAGACATTGTGGTAGGCTGCTCATCAATGAACTCTTCAGGTGCAGGGACAAACATGCTTACTGTGCTCGGGGCAGAGAGCAGGCTTGTTTTTGTTGGACCTGCAGAGGAAGAATATCAGTAAGATTCAGTTATTTTCCACTGAATGAGGTCAGTGGAGAATAACATGTTGGTTTTATGTTTGAAAAATATCTTTTTTTAGGTTACTTCTAAATTTAAGTCACAACTGAACAATTTCAAAGAAGAGATATTTACAACTACTTGACAATGTTCCAAGACTGTACCTTAAGGAGCTTGCCAATATTCATTAGTTTGTCCTAATTTTAAAATGAATATGATTGGATTAATCTGAGAAATTTGAAAAATGATTAAATATAAAAGTTAACAGAGTTAATAAATATGTCAAAAATGTGACATATATGACTTGGGCTCATAGTGGAATAAAGGGAAGTCTGGAGCAACTGACCCGTTTCCCAGGTGCTGATGTTGTGTGGTGCACTGGATTGATGCTCCAGCTGTCTCTTCATCAGCTGGCTCATGGTCAGGGCTCCCAGAGAGCCTCGCTTCACCTGACGGTACTGAGCTAAAGGTCAGATACAGAGAACAGCACCTGAGATTAAAGCACCAGCCAAGCGTATTGCAGCTTTTCACAACAGCAACAACAGTGTGTATGGTGACATGGAAATGTGGAAAGACACTCACATGAAAGAAGATGGTTAGTGTCATTTATATTGTAACACAAGGGCAAAATTCATTCAAGTATTTAGCTTAGTCTTCTGAGGAAGTAAATCAATGTCACAATACTTTAGAGTGAAATTAAGAATAAATTCATTAAGCATTAGATGGGTATTTTCTCTGTTGTTAAAGAATATATTGGTTTTATGAGTAAGATACCAAAGTATATTATGTGATATTTATTTAATATTTCCAGCTCCAATGTGAAGTTTAAAAAAGTTAATTTGCAAAGAGGAAAACATAAAAACTACAGGCCATATATTGAACTGTAGTACTGTAAATAAAACATGTCAAATTAAGGCCTTCTTTATGACAACCACAACAGTGAGTTTTATTGAAGTTCGTGAACAGATTATGTAATAATCCTACTTGATACTGAAGAGCGATGGCTTGTTTCGGGCATTGCAGCTTCGAGCGTTGGGGCTGAGGCAGATTCTCGTGGCTTTTCCAATGTAGACAGAACTTTGTGATCTGCAAGGCAATATGGGTGAATGATGGGCAGGGCATTGGCATCAGAATATATGCCGTTATATGCCAGTAGTTATCCAATAATATTCAGCAATAATGTTGCAGAAATGTCTACCATCATGTGAAGTTTACAAAAGTTATAGTCAACTTTGATCTAATTTATTTTACAATTTGTTTTTATGAAATTTAGTGCTTTGTTGCATAATCTAACCACCAGTTCACAATCCAGAATATCACTGTTTACACTGATTACCCCAAATTCTGTTTATAACAGGATCATATTTTTGTAATTCTGCCTTGCTCTTCAGCTTCCTCTGCATTAGTATGTATTTATTTTCTCACTTAAAATACCTGTTGTGTGTGTGTGTGTGTGTGTGTGTGCATCTGTGCATGTTTGCACAATGGGAAAAGTGAACACATACAAAGAAAACACAACACAGGACACCACAAGGCTGGAGTAGTTAGTTGCATAAAGATCAGAGGCATTTGCACATGTTTTAAAGTGGATGGATGAATTTTTCAAGCAAGATAGCCATATTTTTATATGGAATATTGAAAATCTAAACGCAGATAATTAATAATTGATAACTGGTTTGCTGGGACATGAAGTACAGGCTCTGTGGTAAAAGCCCCCCCAAAAAGTTGTTGTTATCTGCTGTAATCCTTAGTGTTAATCACGATAGTTTAAATACACACTTTCAACCATTTTGGCATGTTTTTTAAATTATTTTGATTGTCTTGTATTTATACACTGATTACTTTAACCTCTAGTATAAGATGTTCATCGATCCTTCCCCCTTACCAGTTTCTGTGGTCTGCTCACCACCCAGCTTGTCGAACGTGTTGAATGAGATGTCCAGGTATTCCCTCTGGATGGCGCTGACCGCTATCTTCCTCTGCTTCCGTTGGCGGGGAACAATCTGGATTTTGAACTCCGTCTCGTCGTTGTCATCTGCATTGTCAAGTTTGGAGTCGCTGTCCGCATCGTCACCCATGTCGTCGTCCTCTTCGTCATCACCATCTTCTTCTTCATCATTGCTGTTACTCTTGCTTTTCTCTGGTGAAGAAAGAGGCTCTGCGTTGTCTTCTGGGATGTCCAGGAAAATGGTCCTTCCAGAAGGACTGGTCCCAAGTCCCATCCCGGTCTTCACCTCTTCAGGGGTCACAGACATGTCATCTAATGAGGTGTCGGGGACATGTGGGGTCTTCCGCAGCAGGTCCCTTTTCTGCTTCAGGGTCATGGGGCTTTCATGGCAGACATTTTCTGGCCGTTCAGGGAGATCCAGAGAGGTGCTCGGAGTCACACGGTCTGGTTTCCTTTCCATGTACTTTTGCTTTGAGCCTCCGTCTCGCAAAAAATCTAGGGTCTTTTTGTCTGTGGAACAGTCCTCTACACTCACCTGAACCACTGGAGACAGCCGTAGGGTGTTACTGCTGGCAGGGGAGGTAGACGCTTTTGGACTCCCACTGAACTTGGAGCTTATGACGGTGTTGAGGTCGAATTCCTCATCACTCTCCACAATCCTCAGTGGGGGCAATGGCTCAAACACCAGGGAGTCACTGTCAGACATGGAGAGCAGTGAATGTTTCTCTGGAATTGAGGTGCAATCAGAAGATAGGTCAATGAGGTCTTGGTCCTCTTTCCCCTGACCTGATCCCATCAAAGAGCCCTGGTCCAGCTTGTCCTCGAAGGTTTCCATGCAGCTGAGGCGGACCTCAGGGATAACAGGTTTTGAGATGTCAGACTGACCCCCCCGAGAGCCTCGCCTGTCCACAGCATCGCTGGGCTCTACCCGAACTGAAGAGCCATCCGAGGATCCTTTGCCATGATGCCTGCTGTGGGATGTGGCCGAGGACGGGGGCAGGACCACGGGCGGCACCTGCATGTCGCAGCGATCGATGCACGACTTGCGTCTGTGCTCATCGAGATTAAAAAGGATGGAGTCTGTGTTGGAAATGTCCAGAGACTTCTGCTTGTGCATGGCCTGCAGCCTCTTCTTTCTGGTGCTCTCCTCCCTCACACAGTGCAGAATGCTGTCCTGGAGGGCACTGGCTTCACGGTACTCTGACAGCTCAATCTCACCTAATACACAGGAAAAATGAGAATGAGCCCAGTGAAAGAAACACATCTCCTGCTATCATGAAGAAATGTGTTGTGCTGAAAAAGATTTGGTTGATGTGCTGTAATACTGCACTTGACCCTGAGAGCTTCTTTTTCTTACTTTTTTTGGCATTCAGCTCTACTGGCTGGTACTTCACAGTCTTGCTGCCACCGATCCTCTTTAAGCGAGCAAAGAAGGTCTGTGACTCCTTGTTAGCAGCACCGGTCGGGGTGTCATGGACATCTGACTCATCGAACACGCTGTCCTCTTCTAAAATGGAGAAAAATATGGACAATTACCATTACCATCTAAATCACTAAATCAGTAAATCGATACTTCAAAGTTACATTGAGTACCAAAATGTTTTTGGTACTCAATGTCAAATTCTTAAGATCACTGTTGATCCATACCATCATATCGTGGCCACACACAATCAAGATATTATGTATGTGCTCTATCCAGCAAATTATAGCCAGCCCAGAAGTCTGCTGAGCTAATAAAGAGTCTTTATTTTGCATCACCTTTTTCCTTCTCACTGTAGCGGCTCATGTTGGAGTTGTCGCTGTAGAGGGGTCCTGCTGTAGCATGGGGTCGACAGCTGTGATACTGGGCATTGAGTGTGTTGATAGTGATGTGGATTAGATGGAGGACCACTTTACTGCCATCCATGTCTCTGTAAGGGTACTGTGGATCACAGAAATATATCACACAATCGTAACGTATAACTTGTTCTCATTCTAAATCAAACCAAATGTGTCTCTGTGATATAAAGAAAATAGCAAGGGCAATATTCAGCTGTTATATGACATAATAATTCTACTAACTACCTTATACAGAATGACAAGCAGGGCTTTGAGCCACATCTGTCTGATGTGTGGCCTCAGGGCCCAGAGAGAGCATCGAGGTGGCTGCTGGAAATAATGTCTCAGCTGAGGACATGTGCAGTACTTCAACACCTGGACCACCAGAGGGAGTAGCTGCTTCCCCAAACCAATATTGTAGTCCATAACCTGAAAGAATGAGCATTTCAATTCATTAGCATGCATGTTATAAATGTATGTTCCTCACAACATACCACTAAATGGTAGAAGTAAAGCTCCAGCTATAAGACAAAAAAATGATCAAAATGATAATAAGCTTATATTTCAGTCACTTGTGCGATGCCAGCAATGAAGGCGTTGAAGCACGTAGAGGTGCGCATCTTCTGAGGTGCGATCATGAAGCAGCCCTCCTGTTGGTCATAGCCCAGCAGCACGTACAGGTGACGCTTCACAGTGTTGAAAGCTTTTGCGCTGCCGATGTCTGCCTCAGCGCTGCTCTGGTCTTTGGCCATGAATTTCATGAGCACCATGATCAGCTGGTGAACTGTCTGGTGATCTATGCCGGCGTCCTCGGGAAGCAGGTCTCTGATGATGGAGTCGTCCTCAGGAGAGGGGGTCTGGCCTGCAAGAGGGGCTGAAGCGTCAGGGTTAAAGTGAGGGAGGAAGCGTGCTGCAGACAGGGGAGAAGATGGGGAGAGGGTGGGGTGGCAGGAGCAGGGGGGATAACAACACAGAGGTTGGGAGTAGGAGTCAACTCATCCTGTCCACTTCTCTGTCAAGAGAGGTGGAGACATCATCATGCAGTATACATACATCAATGCAACATGTTCATGGAATATATAAACGGGGTAAACACAAAAAAATGACCTGCTAGCGGTTAGCAAGAGTGTCTTTTTTTTCTTTTCACTCTTTCCTATGAGTCTGACGGCACAATGAAAAAACAATGACTGCACCGTAGAGGAAACATTGCTTTTTCATGTTTCACCTCATGTTTCCACATGTAAGTTTTATTAGTAATACTGTACTTTTTCTCCAGTATGATGTGATCATGAAGAGTAATACTGTATGTTTCAGATTTGGGTTGTTATTTACCTGGCAGGACTTTCTCTATCATATCTCCCAGTGTCGGGGCAGACTGCTCCTGCCTCGTAAGCCTTAGGGCTAAAAACCACATATGAAGAACACAATTTAGGAGAATGTACAGGGGAGGTAGCGCAGGACACATGTCTGAGCTCCATCGTCATCCAGCGTGTGAACACACAGACACACACACACAGAAACCACCAACCCAACGGCCTCAAAACAGCATAAGATCCAGGTTTTCCCAAGATTCAAGGCATTCGGGCTGATCACAAATAGCCAAGAACCGCACCATGTTTGAAGCCAACACAAGGAACTCATCTACCAGAAACTCAGACAGCCTTCTGTGCAAGGCCAAAGATAAAATCAATGGCATGGTGGGGAGTTCCTCTTTCTAAACAAAGAAGCATTTAGACATTCAAGTGCAATGAACATTGGGAACAGATGTGAGGAATGAAACATTAGGAAAGACCACACGTTGGGCGAATAGTATTTGCAAACAAAAATAGCATTGGTTTCACCCACATGGAAAATGGGCAGTGTCCAGTGACTCTCTGGATGGGAACAGACATTAAATTGATTTTAAGATGTAGTTATGGTTTGCCTCTATATCATCATGTTCAACATCCCATGAATGAGGCCTTTAAACAAGTTTCAAAAGGTATTTGCAAACACTGTTTGACCACAGACTGAATGAGAGGGACGCAGGTTCAGATTCAAACTGACAGATGGACCGGAAGATCTGTGCTACTCACGGAGTCGGTTGCTCAGCGACTCAGGGAGCGAAAATGCCCGTTTAGACTCAGCCGGGCCTCCCTTCACACTGTCACGGAGGGATCGTATGCTCTTCTGCCGATTCCTGGCAAAACGGGCCCGTCGTATCTTCCACATTGCGGCATCACTGAGGTTGGCAACATTGGTCCGCACGGCCGTGATGGCTGCAAAAAGGAAGGTTTTATGTTTATGTTGGAGAAACAGGTGTGAAATTCTGAATGGGGACACAGACGCTACATACTTGTGGGGAAAGGGAACTCCTTGTTGCAGTCCAGGTGTAACTGGGCCTCCAGAGACAATGTTTCAAAGCGGTTGACAAAAAACTCCCAGCTGAGCGCAGGAATGTCTTTCTTCAGGAAGTGCAGCAGCAGGAGTTTGCTGAGGATGACTGGACGATCCCGCACAACAGTGTCAAACTGGAAATCCAGGCACAGACACAAGCCCTACAAAACACACAACACGTGAATAGAGAGTAGAACATGTAGGTACCTGAATATGTAACTACTTTGATGATTAAGTGTTTCAATAACTGCCAAACATTTGATTGTTCCCCAAATTTGGAAATCTGCAGTAAACAGATTAACTAATAATGAAAATAAACATTATTTGCAGCCTAATTTATTCTGCTCCTTATATTTTCTGTATGTGAGAAACTTATACATGTTTAAGCTGGTCACCTGCAAGGCCGGCCTCTTGATGGTGTCCAGCAGCAGTCTGGCTCGGGTAGCCACAGCCGGGTTGACGTCCTCCACAGAAGCCAGGAAGCAGCAGAAGGCGTGGGCCAGGGAATACTTCAGCAAGTGGTTTTTCGTCACCGCGCCAATGTCCAGGAAGCGACACAGCACCGCTACCTTCTCAACTGGCAGTTTAAGTGTGAGGGAACATTGTCAGTAGCACATAATGTAAGGCTACTGAACTGCCACATGTCCTTCCATAATTACCATTAAGTCATGAACGGACCCAGCAATGACATCACATGAGGAACATCAGGTAGTATATTGCTTAAATAGTATTTCTATATCATCATTTTTGTCTTCACATAATGATATGTAAAGTCTCACCAGTCATTTATTCTGTGGGTTAAATGTAGGAATAAAGGTTTTCCAGTGTAATGCTAATGTGTTCACAAGTTGCCAAAAGCCGTTAAGCCACTGTTTTGGTTTATTTCCTGTTTTATTTTGACAGTGAATTCCTAATGTGTCTTGAGTTGCTTTATTTCCTGTGTTTGATTGTCTGCTCTGCCCTAATGTGTTCCACCTGTGTTTCATTATCCCTGCCTCCCTCGTGTGTATATATAGTCTTGGTCAGGTCGTCTGCCTGTGTCCTGATGGTTTTCCAGCTCTCTGTGTACTCTAGTTTCTCATCTCCCTGTGGTTTTGAGTTCTGGTATTGTGTAAGTTTTGGTCTGGGGATTTTTTGTTATTGGTGACCTGCCTAGTTTTTCATTGTAAGCATTTGTTTAGTTACATAAATCCCTGCACTGCACCGTTCCTGCCTGCTTCTGTCTGCATTTGGATCCGTTTGGGTCCAGCTCTGTAACTCCTCGTAACACAAGGAGGTGTTTACATGAACACAGTTGCCACTCTGACTACACAATGTCCCACATCCCCTATGCATTCATTCAGCCATTTAAAAAAAAATGAAATATTTCTTGTAATTGCTGCTATTATCCTTGCAACAGAGATGAAAATCTAAAAATAGACACTTTATTCTGAAATCCATAAACTCTCATCCAGTTGGGGAATGATGGGTGAGCAGCCAGTGTTGGCCACTAGGTGTCAGTGTGGGAGTGACAAGACATTCCACCACAGTGACAGCCAGAGAAATTTCTGCATGATTCGCAGGCACAACTATGCAGTTATCTTTTTCAAACAGTACTAATGAGATGGTGAAATAAAAAGTGCTCATTTTCCTAATATAGTTGCAACTGCATTTTGACCTGACATTATAACATTTTACAAGGTTAACAGCTTGAATAACTTAATTTGTGTATATATATATTTATCTACACAATAGTCTAATTACTTCACACCTTTTAAGAAATATTTACTGTATGTTTATGGCAACTGTCAATTCAGTTGCTCTGCTTTTTCTGTATATTGGCACATGGAGTCAGAGGACATGTCCTCTGCCTGTGTCTCAAGGTCATACGGCTCCTCTCTGCCAATCACAAGGCAAGAAAAACCTTATTAATCCCACAGTTCCCCTTCACTGCCTGTTTGAGCCACATGGTAACCATGGCAACACAAGGGGGGATGAGAGCAGACAGTGGTTTAGGAAGCGTATTATATAAGCAAACTAGGGGGGCCTGCCTCTAACAGTTCATTCATAAGGACGGTTGAGTCACATCATAAGCCGGGTGCTGTGTTTATACCTTAATATGGGACTATATGGATGTCCACAGCTGTGGATATCATATATAGTAGGCATATATAATTTATTCATTACATTTAACCACCTATTCTCTGTCTCTCACCTGCTTCAAATCGGATTTTCCAGTCTTTGCTGTTGAAGTTTGAGTTGATGAGGTTCCAGAAGATGTCGGCCCCGTGGGATAAAGAGAGGGCGTGCAGAAGCTGAGGCACAGCCAGAGAGGCTAACTGGCAAAACTCTGACTTCAGCATGGACCACAGACTGAAACACAAGCACCGAAACAGACTCATAACCATCAAGAAGTTGGCTACATTAACGGCTGCGGACAGGTATTTCCATCCATACGATCTTTTTCTGTGACAGAAGGGAAGTTATGAGTGCGCACACCTCGGGATGAGCATCTTCTCTTGGATGTAGGCCAAAAACTGGGGGTGATCCTTGCTGGCAAGGTACAAACACTCTCCATGGAGGCACAGGATCTTCAGACAGTTCAGCATGTTGAACAAGATGTCAGGCTCTTCAAACTTGGACATTTCCTGAACATAAGGGACACATGACAGTTATATGACTCAAAGTGTCCCATATAAATAACAAGATGCAATCTTGAATGTGTCCATTCTCCATTTCTGCCTCAGTTTTCTTACTGATTTATTAAGAACAAGTACCTGCAGGATGGTGTATATAAGCTTCAAGGACACCGGGAGCTGTTGGTATGAGAATTTCTTATCTGAGTTGTTCTTCATTGCTGGAAGGAAAAGGACTATTGTGTTCACAACAGTTCAACTTTTGAATTCCATACAACATTTTGTACAGAACTGATACATACGTGCATTATCAGGAGAGTGGTTACTGGGGTTGTCAGTATGTGTGCCACTTGGGTTGTCTCCCTCCTCACTTCCATTCTCTCCCCCAAGAGAGAAGTCCTGCTGAGGCAAAAGCAGAGTTTCCTCCAAACTATCTGTGGGTTCCTGCAGAAGAATGAAACACTGTCAAAACATCCCTGTCATATTTTTCATTTTATACCTTATGTCATCAATAACAATATTGGCACATTCAGGCGCACTGTGGTGTTTTTGGCACAGTGGTTTTCAAAGATGATTACTGCATGGCATTAATTCCAGTGCCTTACCTGCAGGGTCCATTTAATTTAGTGTATAAAAACTCATGCTGTGTCTCTCACCACCAGGCGGATCTCCTCCCGGGGGGTTAGCCTCTCCAGGAGCTCACAGCCCAGTTGGTAGCACAGGATGCTGGACTGGCACAGGCTGCACTCAAGGGCCTTCTCGTCCTTCTGGCAGGTGTGCGAGCCCCCCCACGGGGCCTGGAAGACATTGTTGATAATGCCCACAATATCCTTCCCCAGGCTGCTGTCTAGACCCAGCATCACACCATCGTCCTGGAGCTCCATCTAGGATGGCAGGTAAGACGCCCGTAAAAAGAGGGGAGCAAAAAGTGGAGCGTGTTGCATTACTTTCCTCATCCCACCTGTGGGCATTCTCGTGTGTGTCACTGTGTTGCATGTTGTTTGATTAACATTTTAGCATGCATCCTTGACATATATTTTAGTGAAACAACATGGCAGGATTTGTATTAAGATGTTTTGTTACTCCCATAGAAATAGAAACAAACTATGTCCTTATTACAATATTATAGAATGTATCACAGACAGACCAATTATCTATCTATTTATACATATATAGCATTTTTATTAGGGTGGTACAATAAGGTCACCTGCTTTAAGATTAAGTCAAACATGAGAATGAAGCAGCCGAGGTTCATGTCATCATCGTCACAGTCCAGATCCAGGGCGCAGTGACCAGTGGCATGACCCAGATTTTTAAAGGGGCTGCAGTGCAGGGGGCTGCGGAACGGGCTCCTGAAGGGACTGGGGAATGGGCTGAGGGTGTTGTGCTGCCCACGGCGTCCTGGATCGGACACCACACTCACCTACAAGCAAAAAGCACATCGTTTTATAAAGTAAAATATATGTATTTCACGTAATTCTCAAAGCACTTTTGTTTAGTTTAGTCTTTTAATCTCCAGTCAAGTGTCTCTGTTACTGCCACTTATAATGACATATGACTACAGAGTTTCTTGGCTATAAATTTCAGTGATAAATCTACATCATAGTCGAGTTTAATTAAGCCCTTTAAGGGAGCTATATTTAGACATTCAGAGTTACCATGGCAACATACAGTACATACCAATCAGTGGTAGAAAATAGAAGCCAAGAAGAGTAGAAATGTGTACATCCTAATCCTAAACAGGCATTTGACAATCTGACAGAACATAAAACATCGAAACGAAGGTACAGTAACACCGAGCCAAGTGGACTGAACCCTGACTCGTTTATTTTTGGGAGTATTTTATGGTAGTGCAGCCCTCCTCACCCTGCGAGCCCCAGTGTTGCCACTCAGATCGGTGGCACGTGCCTTCCTCTGATTGGCCAGCTCCTTCAAAGAGTTCACTCCATCGGAAAACATCCCAATCAGCAGCTGAAGAGGCACTACGATGTCCAGCTCTGACAACACCTACATCCATACAAAACACACACAATGTCAGTTAAGATATTAAAGCTACATGCATGGCTAGATAACAGTGAAGTACTTCTTGATTTGGATGAAGTGACCCTTAAATATAAACTCATTACCTATATGACATTAACACCAGCTGAAGCAAGACATGCAGAGTCAAAGTGGGCACAACTCCTCAGTCTGATTTGAATGTGACCTATTTACTGAGGGGAAATGAATGCAATCTCTTGATCACAGTTGTGACAGAAAACTTGAAATTGATCCATGCATACAGGGCAACAAGCTGTGAGTGCATATGGGATGAAAGGCAAAATCCCTCCTATCTCCCGCTCTGTCTCGTTCTGCGACCCAGATCCATATTCAGCAGGGCTCCTGCCCAGACTCTCTCACTGTATGGCAGCCTGTTCAATTCACACTCACTGTGGACAGAACCGCAGGATGTGAACTAGACCCAAGACAGTGAGTGTGTGTGTGTGTGTATGTATGTGTGTGCTTACATGCAGCCACAGCAGAGCCTGCTCTTGCACAGACGCTGGGTACCCAGAGAATCTGCAGCTGATGAAGCCAAACATTTCCTCCATGGAGAAAGGCAGGGGGCACAGCTCAATATCAAACATCTTGCTGTAGGGAAAAGGCAGACAAGAGTAATGTGTTTCTGTAAATGCAGTTACATAGAGAGGCAGGAGCAAAAATTCACCCTCATTCTTATGTCAATATTGTTTCATGATGTGTTGATGTAGTTTTATTGTCCTCACGCTGCCTTAACTGTCTTAATTCTTCACCTGGTAGTTTTCATTTAAAGGTTGTCATTTTTAGAATATGTTTTTTACAGGTTAACCACACAAGATACAGTGTAATTGCTTACAGCTGTTCGTCACACTGCTTCGTCTGTTTTGCAATGTGGTATGATTCTAGTGTATGGACATCAGGCTGCTATCAATCAACTTGAACGGAAGCGAAAAAGCTATTTCCCAAAATGTCAAACTACATCTGCTTACTTTTCTCCTACTGTCAACGAGCCCCTTAGTCAAGAACATATCCACATCTTTAGCTGAATTTTTTTACATGCTGGAAAAGTCAGTCAAACATGTACCTGAGCACTTCCCGGAACTCTTTGAGCTGGTGGTCAGGCACCTCAGTGCGGATGGCCTCCAGCCACTCCGGCATAAAGCACTCCCACAGGGGCTGACTGATGACATTGTACGGTATCAGACACAGGATGCGGTTCAGGCCCTCCTTCAGCTGGGTCACTGTGCTACATGACTTGTCCCAGTAACCTCCCACCTGGGGAGAGGTTGACACAGACTGGCTTAGATCAGACTGTGATCAGCCCTGAATAATTTGAACAAATTTTAGCCCTCAGTGAGATCCTAGTTTTGTAATTATTTTATTCATAGCTTGTTAGAGGGTGTAAAATGTTCTGATGTTATTATGTGCTTTGTCTAATATAAACAGGATTTTTGGGGTCATGATGCTCCTGTGCACCCTGTACCAGCAACGTGTGTGTTCTTTATAATTCCTTCTTCATATTATGTCTGCTTAGTTTTACATTGGTCTTCACCTTACCCTGGCAAATTCCACAGGTTTGGGCAGCAGACACATGACCATGACGTCAAAGCGCACTTCACACACTGTCTTCAGCCACTTGGTGACAAATTGAGGCTTTAGCTTCTCCACCAGGCTTCCAACCTCATCATCCATCATATAGGCAGTTGAGTGAAACCACTGGAAGACCATGCTAACCAGCCGAGCCAGACTCTCCGTAGGCGTGTTCTCGTTGGGGGTACACAGACTCACCTGCATGTGTGTCAGAGATGGTACAGAGACGCAAGCTAATCAGTCAGGCAACCATAAATTCAACAGAGTAGTGATAAGAGGCCATGCACTGCACACACTCTTATCTTGCCCCACCCTGTTATTGATAGACATGGTAACAGCTTGTGATTACACACCAGGAACCAGATGCCGAACTGGCTGAGGAGGCGCTGATCATGCTGGTCATCCTCCTTGTTATCAAACTCGATGTTGTCCAGAGAGTGGTGGGAGGCGGACAGGCCCATTTGACGACGCCTGTTCAGCTCAAACTCACGCTGTTCCGCATGAATCTCTGCCTCCTTGAGAAGGCTGGATGGATAGCGAGAGGATGAGAGGGATAGCAGAGGGTACACAGAGGAAACAGGTTAGACATGTCACAATCAAAAAGCAGGGGGGAAGTAAGACATAAAATATCCAGACATATACATTAATGATCTAATTTCATGCCATATTGTTGTCTATATATCCATGTCAAAATGTGTTTCACAACATTTCTGCTTTATTCTCTGTAACTGTGGCCATGACATCGGTGTAAACACTGCATGTACCTTATGACAGCTTCCACAGTGCACACCAGCTCCTCCGCTCCGCACTCCCGCGTGTTGATAGGAGGGGGCGAGGTCTGGTACAGATGGGTTTCCGCCGCAGCCCCCACCTCGCTGCTGTGATGGTTGACATGGCAACGCTTGCAGTAGCGGACAGGCCGGTTGCCATGGCGCCCACAGCAGCCAGCCGAGAAGCAGGTGACCACAGCCCTCCTAACATGAGAGCTACAGTTCTGGTTCCAAGAAACAAGAGAAAGGAGGAGGAAGAGGAGGCAGAGGGATCATGTTATTTCTATTCTTGGCAGCAGGCAACAAAATACAAACATGCAACAATCACAGTAGAGCAGCCAGTAATGACTAAAAATAATTATATTCACAGGTCGATTCAAACCACAAACTACCCCCTCTCAAATCTGCATTTGTTTGGAAAAGTTGATCTGTCTACATCTGCAGCAATAGAAAACATCTTTATGTGTCCCCATGGTGTCTCAGGTTTCTAAAAATAAAAAGCATGGCACTGGAGAAGCATCCTAATCTGATCAGCCTCTAATCTTGTGCCATTAGAGGGATGCAGTGCTCCCTATCAAATTAACATATCTGTCCTCTGACAGTGAGTTCTCTCATTCACCGGTCTGCCTTTCACCAACAGAAAACACTTCTCTGATGTTAGTGATGTTGTTCACAGTGTGTTCTGTCTTTGGTATCATTGTGTATTTATAAGTAGCTCCTCTCAGATGAATAGTACTGTCACAGTTAATAATGACAGCTCTGGTGTAAACCCAGGTGGGAGTTTAAAGCGCTTTCTGGAATAGGTGGGACAAAACCTGATCTGAAAAGTAGGATTGTGGATTATAACCACAACAGAGGGCAGCTGTTCCCCTGACAACATCGGTCAGCTGCTCAGCCCGACGGGAACACCTGAGATCATCTCACACTCAGTTTTTCTCTGTGTTTCCCACTGCCAGAGAGTACTTATGCCCATGGCAGCGCATTCAGTGAACAACCATCACACCCCAGCAGCTTTATTTGAAAAGTTTGTCCTTTACTATTGCAGGTTTAACAATTTAAGGCACAGTGTCATTATTCTGATAAAGCAGTGAAGTTCATCAGTAATGACAACACATGCAATTGAGATAGTTGTCAGTTACATTAGTGTTCATGTTGCAGTATAAATGTCTTACCTTCTTTTGACAAATGGCAGATATCTCTGCTGTGAAGACAAGTTAACAGAAATGTTCAATTTGTAGACAACAGAGGCAGCAGAGGTTGCAAAAGTAGTCATATATTTCATTGCACAAATGAAAATAATCTTAACATAAGGTGAATAGCAGCTGCCTCTTCATCATACTATTGTACCAAAAATCTTATTGTAGGTACTAGCCATCTGTCTATGTCTGTGTGTTTGTGTGAGCAGGACAGGCTGAAACTTAGTAATATTTAAACTCAAACACCTTTTGGATTCTGAACGCTCACCTTGGGGCAGGAGTACATCAACAAGCCATTCGGCATGGTCTCTGAAAAGGTCAAAGAAATGTGTAAATGAGGATTCATAGGCTACAATACTCAAAGCCTATACACATCTTCTCTCAATATCAAAGAAAGTACAAAACTGCAGAACTATGTAATTATTTTATGCTACAAGCTGGAGAGAAGAGAAACAATTGGCTGCATGGTTTTGTGATGATCTCATTATCGGTAGGGAATTATGTAACCATGACAATGTATTTCCCCTGGGTTAAAGAGAGGAATAATGAGGCAGGCAGCATGTGATGTATGTTTGGAATGGCATCTTATTGATGGAGGAGGAGGATCCGGGGATGGAGATAAGACGTAAAACAGATGCATACCCTGCTATCCTTTGGCTGCACTCCTCACATATATAAAGAGGAGGGGGCTTGTCTCCCAGGGCAACAGAGAGAGTAGGATCTATACACATCTGCAACAGTAACACAGGTTATGTCAGAAGAAAAGAATCCTCCAATGTAAACCTTAGTATTTCACTTCATGATATATAATATATAAAACTTGCTTACTTACGGTCGTTCTGTTTTCTGTATCGATGCTGTAACAAAGTACTTGTACCTGTATGTCTACTGTATGTGCTCTCTGAAGAGGTCAATCACTAAAGACACTCTCCCACTGTCCACTGACCAAAAAACTTAGACCACCCTCATTTTAGCAACAAGAAAAAATAACGCTTAGTCCCTACGACCATTTTAAAAAATGTTCTTGTCACAATTTTTATACAGTCCCTTAAAATAGAGGATGATGCATTTTCCATGTGTACCTATCGCATAGCACTCTCTAGGGGTAGATTAACGTGGACTTGCCCACGAAATCATGTTGCACCTCTACCTGTCTCCCCATGTTTTTGTGTGGATGGCTGCGTGCATATGCTGCACTCCGCTCTCTCGCAACCTGTGCCTGGCCCCGTGCTAAACCCCAATGCTCATGGCCTCAATGTTCAGATGGTGCACAGTAATTTACTGTGCTCGCTCGATGCCACCCTATCCTCAAGGGCTGCCTGGGGTCACCACTTCCAATTAAGCCCCCCTCCCCCTGTACCCCCTCCCTGCTCCTGGTAATTGAAATCCAGCCCCTGTCCATGCCCCTGTTCCCTCTCTATTTGTCAGTTTTGAGCACAGTTGAGTAAAGGCAGGCAGAGCAGATAAAGCAGATCAGCCGCGCCAGGTACCATAGAAGCTGATATTCCTCCCATTTGCGCAGCTGTCTGTGCATGCACTGATTTATTTACTGTGGGGCTCACAAAAGCAAAAACGCCATCACGGATGGTTGAACCCGACAAGGCAATCTGGCACTTGTCCATGCATTCCCGATGAAGTTCTCAAGGGAGGCCAATTTTGAATGCAGAGAACACTGCTAATCTCTCCTCTTAAAGTAACAAGGTATACTCGTCGATGTGAAGGCATCTTTTTATGCATCAAGCAACCATAAATGTACTAGTGATGTAAGACTTAATGTTTAAGGCTCATTCTTTCCATATATATTTACGATTGAAGTCACCTTGACAGCAGGTTTATTGATGGCGTTGTGACACTCGATATGTTGACAGTGAATGGGATTCCAGGCTGATCGAGGAAGAGAGGGAGAAGAGTGCCAATATGGGAGGAGAAAAAAAGAAAAATGGGGGAAGGGTTAAACCTTTAGTCAGTTCAGGGACAGATAAAGCAGCAGATGCGACATTAGGAGAATCTGACCTGTGTACTGCAGCCCTCTGTATTCACTAATGGCTCCTGGTGGCTTGAGATTGGGCCAGTAATGAAATAGCATCTGCACAGCAGGAGGCTTTACTTGGGATGGTCCATATGATATGACATAAAGAAGGTCCTGCACATAGCCAACACCAACAGAAATTAATGTGCACTGATATTCAAAGAATATTCATAAATACAAAGCAATTAGATTTTCATTCCAACATAATTTATATCATTTGCAAAAAACAAACTATGACATATATATTTTTTATTTTATGTTCAAATAATCAGTTCTATGTTTTTCTAATTTGCTAATTTATGTCTGTAAGCTAAATATGAAGCTAGCAGTAGCACTAGCACTAGACTGTTAGATTAGCTTGGCCCAAAGGATGGCAGCAGGGAGAAAAAGCTAGCTTAAAATGTAAAAGCAAGTTGTGGGTTTAGAGGTAGAGGTAATGCTGTTTTATTTTCCTTCACAAACAATGTATAATGTGTTCAGTAGTGAGCTTCAGCTGGCTAAAGATTTTTTTCAACCTGTAACAGAACCAGTCTGGCCGTTTTGCCCTGTTTCTACCTGCTCTAAGCTAACTGTCCACCGGCTGTAGCATCATGTTTACAATGTAGAAATGAGAATAGTATCGACCTTCTTGTTTAACTCTCAGCATTAAATTGAATAAGTATAAGCATTTCCCTAAATGTCAAACTTATACATTAGAATTCAAGAGAGCAATTCAATATTCTGTACAAAATTAGTTTTTTAGGCCACTGTGAATGCTTCACATTTTTCCAAAATAATATTTCTAAATTTGGAAACGAAAGTCTTCCATTATGCTTTACACAAATGTCCTTATATCTGTATCATATATTTAGCAGAGAAATACCTTCCACACTTCCTGTTTGTGCTTCATCAGACACTCCAACAATTGACAGTGATACACTAGAAAGAAGTAGAGACCGGCTTAAGTCGAGAGCCATTAGTGCACAACATTTCAGTTAAGGTGGTATTTGCTTGCATGCTTCAAAAGCAGCCAAAGTGTGAATTTACCTGGATTTGAGGTGTACTGCATTGCAATCATGAGCATGGAGGAGGCAGACAGATTGACATAGGCTGGGACACCCCCCTCCCTTCGAGTGGAGCCCACTACAGATGTGCAAGGGTGAGAAGAAGATAGAACGATTATTACTTGAAAGATCACTTTCTCTCTAAAGGGGGTTAGTGGAGACTGAGGCGTTTGTTCATGCAATTGAAGAGAGTGTTTGGGTGGCTTCAATGCCTAGAAGCAGCAATTTCATGGTATTTTGTTCAATTTTCTGCACTTATCACCAATTACAGGTTGCATTTCATTTTTACAGGGGGTGAATATGTCACATTAATTATCTTGTGATGGATCATACTTACATATAGCCATGGGGAGGAAAGATGTGCTCAGGTACTCAATGATGTCTTTGTGGAGGAAAGGGGGGAAAGTGGCTAAAGTGGAGATCATAGTATAGGGCAAAGTGCTGAGAATATCATCACTGAGAAAGGGCAGGAGGCAAGTGGTTGTGTAAAAAATGGACTGTCCCAGATCTGATGAGAAAGGGAAAAGGCAAAAAAAGACAGAGATACACAGACACTCATTCAATAAACTGTACATACAGTATTCCTTACACTGTATGCAGCCACAGCTGTCACATGAAAATTCAGTCATTTAAACAGTTCAACAGTGGAAAAAAGGAACACTTGGAATATGAGCTTCTGTTGAGGGCGGTGAGCTTGCTTTAGAAGCCACCAAAGTAAAGTTTGCCCGAAGGAAAAGTAGAGCATTCTCGTCAAGGAGATGGGTTTTCATGCGTTTGAGCTTTTTTTCAACAGTGGTAAAATATTCATGTAAAATAAGAGCACTGGCTGTAATGCAGATACTGAAAAACAGTGTAGAAGTAAATCATTCTCAGATGTACTCTAAATGTATTGAAAAATAAAAAAATAAAAAACATTTCATTTCCCTACACACGCTTTACATTTAAGTGATATATTTGCACATGATAACATAAGTTAATACATTTCTCCCACTTTAAATAAAACACATGCAAGTCAAGTATGATACACAGAGGGGAAGGCCTATGTCTGGTGTATCCAATGGCTTATGAACGATTAAGTTGACAGGATCCAGCGTGCTCCCAATCACCCCATGCATCCCTCAAGATCCTCAGCAGGACTTCTCTCCTCCCGTTACAAAAGAGGCCAAAAAAGCAGCAGTGGCTTCATGCAGGCCAGACGGCTCAGGGATGATGATGACAAACAGTAGTGCACTGGGCCTTGACTCACCATGCTGACCATGCTGCAGCAGGGGCACCAGGTCAAGCAGGGTCACGAGGGTCACATAGAGGCCCTGATAGTCCAGAGAGGGGTACTCTGAGAGCTGAGCGTCCCGACTCTGCTGCCCCTGCCCCCGCGGTCTGATGGGGCATCGCGCAGAACGCTGTAAAGGAGGGAGCGAGTAACTGTAGGGTTGATGGAACTGACTTGTGGTCTTAGAGATGGGGTGAGTGGGAATGGCACAGGAAAAAGACACATGGTCATGGGCACGGCCAAATTGGAAGCTTCCTGGTTCTCCTTCCTGCCTGTGCGGGACAGAATGCTGCTCCGGGGCGGGAGGGGAGGGGAGGGAGGGTAGGGAAGGGGAACAAGGGAAAAAAAGAGACAACAAAGACACAAAAAAACAGCACATTACATTGAAATGGCACTACAGAGACAGCGTAAATAGAAAAAAACAAACCCAGATAAACCCCACATAGGATGCAGTGTCTCACTATTTGACTGTATCACTGAAGGCATGGGCAATTTTTCCCTGCTTTGTCTGTTCAGAGTGACTTTAATTCAATTAATCTCATTTTGTCTATCTTTGCACTTGGAAAACAAAAAAACATGAGCACAAACTGCAATGATCACTGCATCTCATGCGTATCTGGTGACAAGGAGCAAAAATATAAAAAATGGCATGTTTTCAGTGGCAACCCCATACTTCTCCAAAAAGGGACAGTGAAAATTATTGTCCCTCCATGGCTGCCATCGTCCAATCAGCAAGGTCAGTGGCTACCATGCAAAAAAAAAAAAAAAAAAAAAAAAGGCCAGTGAGCCGTGGAATTTATTTTAAAAATGAAATTTCCTTGTCTTTGGTGGGGCTGTCAAGGATGGGAGTGACACCAAATTGGTTCGGGAAAATACAGAGGTGACACTTTTGAAACATGCTTCAGCCAGTAATAAACATGTGTGTGAGGTTAGATCAAGTGTTCCTAGGTCACAGCACATGTTTATTGCACCAGAGAAATAATGTCCGTATGCATACGTTATGATACTGTTCCAGTATCATCAGGAGAAATAATGAGATCCAACAGGCATATGGATTCAGGTTTCTAAAATAAATGTAACAACTAATCTACGGTAAGAGGAAAAACTATAATGACAAAGGAATAGGTTGTATCAGGGGGAGATGACTGGTAGCATTATGTTTGTGAGCTAATGCAGGATGGACAATTGTGTTTGCTGTCCCCTGGGGAAGGTGGTGGACGTTTTCAATTTTAAGAGAGAAAAAAAACAAAAGCAAAAACTAGTTGGGTTGAGTGTGGAGGAGGGGGAAGGGGGGGCCAGAGAGCATTGCTCTTTTTTTACTGCACATTATTAAAAAGCTAAGCTGTTCTATCTGGCAAATGATCAGGATTTATCACGAGAGCTTGGATTATAAATGCTGATGTATTGTTTTTGTTGTTTTTTTTAAAGGTCACTCAAAAAGTAGTGTTACAGCATTCTTGGCAAGTGAGAAAGGGGATTTCACTAAGACTTTTTAACATAACATTAAATGCATATTGTTTATATGTCAACAGCAGAATGTAACATTTTCTCACTTATCCCCTCAAAGTTATACTCTGTAAGATTTTAGTCAGTGTAGATTCATTCATAAAGCTGCATTATTACAAGACAAAATCAATCAGGGCTAATACACAACAGACTGTATCTCAGAGTATGACTTTTTCACCGCCCATTTCTCATATAGAAAACATCATTAATTTGTACAATGAACATAGACATAAAACAGACACACTCACACACATACATTGAACATATACACAAAGACACACACACGTACAAACACCACAAAATATTACAAACACACACGACACATAAAACACATGTAGAAATGCACTGGTACAGACACATGACATACTTGGCTGTCAGACCCTGCACTGTCAGTACAATATCATTAGCTATGTGTGTTAACCGTAATTCAGAACACAATCAGAGTTGTTTGAGTGAGAGGTTTTCTGGTGTGTGATGGGAAAATAAAAGTGTGCTGCATCTGAAATAATATCTGAACAGTGCTGCATGATTCCTGCTCCCTGCAGTCATTCTCATGAGTGATAAAGTTTGGCATGAAGTCAGCTCACTGGCTCACTGATGCAGAGAGCTCACTCTGACTTGGAGAAATATGACAAATCTCTGCCTCATCTTTAAGGAGGCATGTGTAA
Organism: Psettodes erumei; assembly: GCA_016785225.1. Classification (NCBI taxonomy): domain Eukaryota; kingdom Metazoa; phylum Chordata; class Actinopteri; order Pleuronectiformes; family Psettodidae; genus Psettodes; species Psettodes erumei. The sequence continues at coordinate 1,959,878 of JAFBJZ010000383.1, forward strand.
TTGTCAGCAAGCAGAGAAAGTTAACCCTTCTCTATTTTCTGTTCTGAACTGTGCTGATCCTAAAAATGGTGTATGACTCAGCAAACACCTCCTTTGGCCGTTCCACTTTTTTCTTTCCAGGAACATGACACATGCCTGCCTCTACTTTTCACGGCTAACTACTCCCATTTTCCCAACCTCTCTCTCTCTCTTTCTCCCCTTTCCCCCCTTTTCTCTCTTTCCCTCATCCCTGACTTCAGAAGGTGCACAGGTGTATTAATAATCTTGGAGTCCCAGCTGAGAAAACCTGACCCCTCTAATGGTGGGAGAATGATTTGCTATTGGAGGCTAAGAAGCTCTGCCTTTGGGAAAATACTACACAGGGCTATAGTGGTCACATAATAGTGAGTAAGTGTATATTCACACTTTGCAGATGACATTACTCTTCAGGGGCAAAATCATCATTTGAGTTAAACCCAGATACCTATGGTTGTCTGTCCCTGTCATGCTCCATTAAGACATGTGAGAGGCCATGTCTAATACAGCACACACAGTGGCTGCTGGTGCTGGACAGCCCTTTAGCAAAGCACGGGATACTCTGTGAGCATCACTAAGCTGAGGAATAATCCTTATATGGAGCTGAGGCATAAAGCTGTCAGTCTCAAATAGATTGCACCCTAAGATGATAATAATGATAAAAGTGGGACACACAAGTTCAGTCTCCAGTAACCCCACCCTTTATGTAAATTAGCTAATGAGTTAGGACAGAACTACTATTTTCTATGAAGGCAACATGGCAATGAGACTAAATCAACCATATGACTTACAAGAATGTCCCATCACTGTGGTCTATTTTGATAAGGAAAGATGCTCAAGATGAAAAAAGACAAGGTAAATGACACATAATCAGATGTGTCCAAAATGGCTGCCTACTTGACCTGTGCTGGAGGAGGAAATAACATTCTGTTCCTTCCTCTGTCTTTCACAGCACCCAGGGGATCAGGCTGACCCTGCAACTGCAGAGCTGGAGGACCTGCCAGCTCCCTCTGGGAAGGACATGATAGGCCCCCCGTTCATCTAGCAGTCAACCACTGAATCAATAAACATCACTGAGCCGTCTATCTCTGCTGCTTCTTCAACACAACCCCATAAGAAATCTGCCGCACTCTCAAAGCAGGGCAGGCAAGGCAGTGGTAAGCTACTCTCCTAACTTCCTCGTGTTAACATAATATACTCACAACAATTTAATGGTGTCACTGTCATCCCTTTGAGAAAGTGTGTCAGAGCAACCTACTCTAAGTGAACTTATCTGATCATGAAGCTAAATATCAAACATTCTACAGTCTGTTACTTCACCTGTTGGGTCCAGAGCAGGGTACTTACCTGAGCAGGGTTTGGGAAAAGTATTTCAGTGTGTTTGCAATGTCTGTTCCGGAGGGCACAGGGTAAATATTGTGTTGCACACGGTTGTGATACTCTTGCAAGTATCGTATCTTAGAGGCAACTGGACAAAATAAAAAGAAGAGTAACAAGCGAATCAACACTAGTGAGACTCTCATACTTGGCAGAAATATGAATCTGAACACATAGATGAGTCAAATGGTTGAACATGCACGAATCCATTGTATATATCTGTTGTTGTCTCTCAGCTATGATTTGTACACCCAACAGTGTGTAACACAGGCGCTCCAGTTTTCAAGTTAAACAAAAAAGGTTGTGTTCCCATGGCTCTCTGGCCTTCACCAGGTGACCTTTTGGTATAGCTGTGAGGTCACAGGAAGCCCTGGAGGGGGCAGTAACCTATTGCTTACAGAAACAAGCTTGTGTACAAAAGGCTGCCAGTTCAAGTCCCAAGACAAGCTGGGAAAATGTGGTCAAGGGTGAACACCCTCATCCCTTGCAAAAAAAATGACACCAGGGGACATTTCAGCAATGAGTCCTCACTGCTCACTATGTTCAACTATACTCCCCTCAGGAGAGCGTCTTAGATATTAATGTGTTATTTTTTGCCTGGTTAAAAAAGAGTTGGGTGATTGCTGACCCATTTTCTCTGACTTTGGGCGGCAGTGTTTAGCTTTCTCTCTGACCTGTAAATGACAAACCCCATAATAAAAATAACAGCTGCAGGCTCGGGGCATGTGTGGTCAAAGCGTGCACTGCAATATGGCACACACGCTTCTCTTTTCACAAATTTAAACATCTTGGGTGATAACCAATTTTATATATGTGTATAGTTCAATCACCTTTATGCCTGTAAGCATCCTAATAGATTTACAAATGTATAGAGGTAACAGCTGCCAGTATGCTGTTTAACAGTAAAAGCACAATCGGGGTTTATCTCTTATCTGACATTAACCTTATTGATTCCTCAATATATTGACAATTAACAATATCAGCAATACAACTTTTAGCCAATTTGAAACGAAAGCCACAAACACCAAATTTGACCCTCATATATTTTATGTCTCGCCATATGTTTAAAGCGAGCTGATTAAGAGTGTGCCACAATTCATTCAGTGCAACAGAGCAGAGAATCTGAAGGTGGAGGCTGGTTTCCACCTGTTCAAAAGCAACCGGGGGGACGGGGAAGGAATGATCAACAGCCTGATCACAGGATCGGCGTGATCAGACCACATTATCGATCAGTCTAACGCCACCATATTGTCCAGTATAGAATCTGCCAGGTCGACCTTGAGACCAGCGCTACTTACACCTCGCCTCCCCCCACGCACCTCATCCAGCCACGTCAATCAAAACAGATAAATAAATAAATAAATAACATGACGACTGTGCGATCTAGTTGTTTTCCCTCAACGAGCAGAGAAATACGGGGATATGTATGAACATATATCTATACTGTGGCTTCCTGTGTGCACCGAGCCCCGTCCCCTCTGCAGTGTGAAAGAGGAGGACGTGTTGCAACCTGCCTTGGCAACCGCGGTTTCATCACCAAGGACAGCTCCCCTCATTCGCTTTCTTGGTTAAAACAAAAATCACATTTTCCACTTTCCAAACCCCACCACCATGACAAGACAGGAAAACACACAAACACAGAGACACATACACAGGCGTACTTACACTGCTCTGCCTTCGTGGACATTTCGGAGACACTTGGGGAAACATAAAACCCAGACTGTCAGTTCTTTTAGCAGGTTTTTTTTCTTCCTCCCCGGCGTTGTGCTTCCCTCAGTCGTGAAAAAGTGAATATACCCCCCTCGCAGCGGCAGCAGCAGCCCAGGCTCGGCTTGATTGTACCACTCTGCGCGATGGATTTATTCACTGGGGCTTTTTATTATTATTATTAGAGGTGACTCGGTGATTTTCGCCAGCTTTTAGCGTAATTAAAAAACGAGGAACCATTTTGTGTGTCTGGTTTTTTTTATTTTCAATAATTTCGTTCCTTCGTGGCGGAGTGGAGCGTCGATGTAAATCCCCCACAACATACCTTTCCAAATGGACTGATCCGACTATGAGAAATTGTCATTCAAGAATTCCAACAACCCCATCAGTCCTCTTTTCAGCTGATTATAGGAGGGTAAACTCATGACCTCAGTGTGTTTGCATCAGTATTTCTGTCTGTGGCATATAAAAGGGCTGAACATGCAACAGATGGTTGTCAGATTGGCATAACCACGATTTGCCTTGGAGGAAAATCATATGTCCATTTGTTTGTTTTTATATTCTGGGAAGTGTAGGTTTATCTTTTATTTGTGGTTTGCAATATCTCCTCAGTTTGGTAACAAGCTGTGCACAATTCATTGAAGTATTAATATTAGTATTAATATTAATCCCAATTATCACCCAATCGCCACAAAGAGTGAACTATGGTTAAATAACATTTATTTAGTCTAGAAATGTGTTTATATACCATTCTTTAAGACAGTGCTTGCAGCAGTTTCCAAATTATGCCCTGTGTCCTTTATAAGGCAGAGATCTGAAAGGTAAACATAATCTGAATTACTGACAGACCCTCCCCATTAGGATTTGTACCAAGAACTGTTGGAGTGTTTCCATCACATCTCCAGCTGATGAGGAGCAACATCCACATTGAACCTGCAACCTAGAATGACCCCCTCTGCTTCTTACTAGTCTTTAGGCATGTGCTGAAGCACACAACACAGTGAGAATGTCTTTAGACATTACAGTCTTAAAGTCAGTCAACAAATTTGCCCTCATTGTGTATTCACCAAGAAATAAAACATAACACAGCAGATATATCCAAGTCTTCATATAGCTTTATCATGATCAAGATTTTACTTCCCTTCCACATATTTTACATATTGGAAACAGTCACACATCATAGCAGTGCATGGGCATCTGTCTGAGTGCAGAGTTCCTGGAAAAGTCATGGTTGTTGACGTGATCTCTGCCGGTAGTCTGGGATGTGATGCATGATCCATCCAGCTGGGGCCAAGAGAGCCACAGCAAACATGCAGAGTGCAAAGACAGACTCCTGTAACAAAGTCAATTAGAAAATTAAGAGAAATACTTTATTCACAGTCATCATGTTCTTTAGAATATAATCAAATAACTGCACAAAGGGTGATATGTAATAAGTATCTTAAGTCACTGTATTATATCTCCCAAACCTCTCCTGACCCAAACTGTGTCCGCATAGGGGGCCCCGATCTCAGCGGCTCATCAGGTGATATAAGCTTTAGCCCCCATTTATATCTTCCTACCATGATATTCCCTTTGTCCCTCTGCACTATGGCGTTCCTACCCTGAGCCAGGCTTTGTAAAAGCCGCTGTGCATGTCCCTGAGGACAGATCAACAGATTTATTGTGGCATAAACACCGTCCGCTCTGTTGCAGTTCCATCATAAGATCCCTTTTCAGAGGCCAGAGCTTCACACTGACTTATGGATAAGAAATGAATAAAACATCTCTCCCACTCTGCAGGCTGGGGAGCATAGTTCGCTTGACTTCCCTGCATTAGAGGCAATAAAGTGAAGTATCACAGATACTGACTTCTCCAGACTGACTGTTGTACTGTGTACTTCTAAGTATACACTTTCAATCATACTGACTTATAACTACATCTTTTTTATTAATCAATTTGACTGTCAAATTTGGCAAACGTAATCAAAAGTATTAATAGAGTTACTGAGGTTGCAGAATGCTCTCAGACACCTTTCAGACAACATGGGATGCCGGCCTATTGAACTTCTACTAAACAACTTCTTATAAAAATGATCAGTCTTACCACTGGCCCGATCCTTTCCTTTGGTGGCTTGCTGTAGATGCTTGACCTGTGATTCTGCTGAACAGCTTTCATCAATTTGGTCAGTGCGGGTCTTCTCATAACAGGGAACATCCTTCTGCTTGGTACAGTTTATACAGTCATTCTCCTCCACTGTAGGGAAAGGCTTTTGTGGAAATATCTCCTCACATCCTGTGAGATGTGACCAGATAGTCACTGCTTTCATCTAATTCCCATCACGATTCCTGGGAGGAGTAACTTCCATGGGTCAGACACTCATGTAAACAAACAGGCTGAGTTCTCATCAGGACAAGAAATCTGGGAACAAAGTTTAAAGTTAACTGAATAGCAAATAAAGAAGAAGTTCTTGTTTATCAACAATTGACAAATCCAGCATTTCCACAAAAACTTGCTCTTTTAAACCTACAACTAACATGGACCAATAGAGATTACCTAAGGTTATTTTGACAATTAATGTAGTGAATACTGATCACATTAATTTTGAAGGACCCACTTTCAATGGTGAAGAAAGAAGTGTAAAATCCTCCCAAAATGCTTATTCAAACCTTTTAAGAAATGATATTGAATCCCCACACTAAACAGAGTTATTATGAGTATCCTGCATATCTTCTTCTTTATACAGGTTTTGGCATAAACTCATACAAAAAAACAGATAAAAATCCATTTAAGAGGATTCAAAAAGTCCCTACTCATCCTATTATGTACACACACACACACACACACACACACACACACAAATGAAGTGCTGATGCTACTTAATTATTGATGTAAGAACAAGCTGAATATAAGCAAAACTTAAGGTTTGACTTTGGGGTCACACTCAGTTGTTATATTTTTACAGTTACTCTTACTTCAGCAGGGGCCATGTTTAAAGGAAAACAAAAAAGACCTTAGGACCATAGGAAATAAATCATATACAAAAACGGCTCAAAAACGCTTTGTTGTAGGCTATGTGCCAATTAGATGTATTGTGTCGCCCTCAACAGGAAGCCAAAAGAACGTCAGTTGAGGAGCAACCAAATATTTATCCCTTAAGCCCTTTGCCAATAAAAATAATTTTAAAAATAAAGATTTCAAAAATCCATAGTGTAGCTTCCTCGAGAAACTCTCATACCATACTATATAAAAAGAAACACCAAATCACGTTTATGGATATCCCACAGTTGCATGCAAACAGTGTACACTTTAAATTTATCAAGGGTTTCTTGATCATACAACTTCATAGCCTATATTCCTAGTAATCCCAAACATCATAGTAATATTTACGAACGAAAATCTTTTTCTTTAAGGAATTGTGTATCCTGTTTCTGCTCCGTTCTGTACTATAACTAAACATTGAACCATAGCTTAACCATAGTTAATTGCCCTATGATTTGAAAAACAGGATATTTAGTCTACCTCAAAACTGCTGAAAACGTAAGGAAGGCTGATAAGATAACACATATACAAATAAGATAAAAGATACCACACGTACGTGGCCGTCATAATCCCCACTGTCCCAAACGTATCACTAGAGGGCACTCGCAAACGTATTATTGCACAACCTGCTTGTAGTACCGACGGGCATTTTGACCAGTCGGCGTAAAGCGTTGAGAGCTTGTCGAGTTAACCAAAATACAGGAAGTAACGTTATTTTGGCTTCCAAATTAAAGGCGTGGCACAGACCTATGACTAAACTTGCTTTATTTGACGGGTATGTCCATGATTTTCCAACAGATCATTGTTAAAATGACACTTAACGGTAGAATACTGAAAATATGATTATGAATTTGAAACGGCGTTCAGCGCACATAGGTTTTATTGCATCAGCGCCGTAAACGCAAATGATACGACTATTTTTTTCTTACTGTTTATTTTGGAAACTCACGACCGGAAGCTCTGTTTGTAATTTTGGCCAGCTTGAAGTGGGTAGCGCTGGGATAGGCCATAACAACCACCCAGCAAGGCGTTGTGCTACTATGGGGAAATACCGAACCGAACCGAGGGAGAAAAAACGTTTTTCGTTTAGTTTTTAGTCGAGGCGAATGTAGAAAATCCACCAAAAAAGTCGACGCCCGTGGAAAGGATCGCGTATTAGGGATCAAATGTGGACGTTGACGTCGAACCGTGCGTAATGAGCAGAGTTGGAAAAAGAAGGTGTTGAGCTGCATTTTTTTCCCTCTCCCTGCCAGGGACAACTTGGGTCGGAGTACTGACTAAACTACGAGGTGATACGAAGAAAAATGATGCCCACGGAGCTTTCCACTTTCTGGTAAATACGTTGACCGCTCGCTTTCAACAGTTGCATCGCATCCTGCTCGAAGTAAAACGCTGTTTGCGAGGTGTTGAAGTCAAAGCGACACAGCAGAGAGATAGCTTACCCTAGCCCTTTAGGATATGCTACTAATTACAGGGCTGTGGTGAATGTGACTCCACACGCTCGGCTGTAGCGGAATATTTGGACGTTACTTCCCGTTTTTATCAGCTGAGACAAATCGCCCACTCGGTTTCTGCTCTCAAAATCACTTTTAAACCGGGGCTTCGGCTGAACGGAGATAGCCCACTAGTAGCCTGAAGACTAACAATAGCTTCGCGTTAACGTTAGGCTAACAAAGCCATTGCAAACGATTGATTTAATTTTCACAAAATGAAACATTTCTTCTCTTTTTGAGATGCCAGGTCGGTGGGAAAGTTCAGGGTGCATGTTCATTTTCACTTTGCGAACCAGCCTACATGTTGCTGATCATTGCCTCTCTGTCGAATAGTTATTGATAGGATGTGCTATGGCAACAATATATTCTGTCATCTTTTGCAAGCTATATCCTGGATAAAGGTTTTTAATAATGTATCAGCCATATATGACCGTCCAGTAGTGAACTGATATTCTGTGTAAATTTAAAGGTCAGTGGTTGCTGTAGATTTGCAGGTATTCCAATGATCAATTTTTGGGATATTGTCTTGTCCAGTTTACATTACCGTTAAACCTATCCCAAAAGGTTTCTCTAACATTTTGTAGGATGTTTCTTGGCGTCACCATCTATTTTAAGTGGCTGAGAGCCATATGCACACTGTGATAATCCTGTAGTAATCTGGAAATCTCACTGAAATTCTGATCAGACTCGGCAATCTGTGCACCCTGTCCTTCTCCGTCTTTTGGTTTTGGGCAGGAAAAAAAAAGGAGCATCTGCTGCACACTTCAGCATGTAGGATTCCCTTTACCCCAGGTTAAGTATTTGTGTCACTGCTGCAGCACCATATAATAACATGTAATTATTAGAGTTAAGTGCTGAGAAGTCCATGACTGGCATGAAAGGCCATGAGCTTGCAAGTACTTAACACATTGTAGGTGCATGAGCTGGACTTTGGCCTGAGTGCTGTTTACCCAGGCCAGTTGGATGGAGAACTCAACAAGGAGCATTGACAACTCATTTAAAATGAGCACTCATTGTTTCCCGAGTTGCCATTCATTCTCTTGAGGTTGACTGCCGGGCTGCTTGTTCAGTGTTGGTTTGCGAGCCCTCTTTGCCACTGTAGGTATGATGATGTTGTCGTGGTTTTTAAAAGAAATGAATATGTCCATGCTGACTAAGTAATATGTGTAATGTCCACCGTTTTGTTTGCGTATCGTGGCTTTCGGAGCAAAGAAACTTTATCAGCTGACAACATAGCCAGTGAAATGTCAAATATGCAGCACCACGGCTCATATTGTTGGTTGACACAGGCTAATCCAGAGGCTGCCCACCATGAGTCATCATTGTGGGGACTTTTGTTGCCTGTGTCTGTCTCTGTCAGTTCAGTTTGTTGCTGTTTTCTAGCCCGTTCTGATTCGTGTAGTTTCCTGTGGCTCTCCTGGCCGAGTAATGCAATAAGTCCGATGGCCTGATTTACTGACATGCTGATTGACCTGATTGGCAAAAACACTGCAGAGGTAAGCAGTCTGCTTTGCCTCATCTCGTCTCTCCAGCTATCATTTCAAACAAAATCTAAAATCCTTTTTAGGGGGAGTCATTTATTCCCTCTCTGTTCCACCTGCAGTCCATATTCCACTTCCACGTTTTACTGCGGGATGTGTGCAGACACATCAATACTGTAGAGGTCATCGTGTTCGAAAGTTCTGGTTTCTGCTCACCGCTGCATTGCTTCTTATGACCCTTTTAGAGCACCTCTGATTGTATCAAATATCCAAAGAGGCATACGGTCTATAATTGCTGTCTGGATCTGTATTTCTCTCCAGCTTGCTTAGCACAGAACACAATGGCCACATGTCCCTTAACAGATCTTCTAACTTTTTGAGTTATATCCTCCTAAACTAATTATAAACTGCAATTATAATTAGGTATTAGTTGACAACTGGCCTGTATTTTATTTATTTATTTTTCATTTTGCATTAATTGGACAAGACCAGTATCTTCCTTTTTCTTTGTATGCAAGTCAAGAAAGCAAATTATCTGTTTCTTCTGGGATCAGTGTGACAGGACTTAGTGAGATAATAAAATGCCACCAATGGACTAATTAAAAAGTCTCTGTTGAAGAAATTAGCTGTGTATTTTCAGAGCTATGACATAAAGAGCAGCAACTGTGTTATTGTAGACGGGCATGTTTTTGGGCGATATGCAATATTTTGTTGTGCTGTTACTGCCCTTTGATTCAGGCCCGGCTGTGAGATTGGCACGGTGCTCGCTCGTCTTCACAAGATCAGTTCATTGAGCGTGACAAAGATGACTGTCAAAACGAGGTGATTTCATCACTTCATTCATGTGACTCACAGTAGGATTAGTAGAGTACACAGCAACCAGGTTTCTTTGTACCATTTTAGCATTGCCACGCAAATGCCTCCAGATTTATGAAGATTAGAAAAGAAAAAGTTACAGAAATGCAAGAAATAAAAAAAAAAATCTCAATACTGTGCTACACTGCCCAAGTAATTCTTCAAATAATTTTGGATTTTTGAAGGCTTGTCATGCCGTCCTAGCTTCATTACATCTGTCACTTTGATTCAGAGTCGAGACTCTGTGCGTTTCAGCTTTGATTTAGGGGGGTGACTTGTAAAAGTCTGCACCGAAGCAACAAGAACGTCTTCCCGAGCAGCTGGGGCTGCAGACGGGAAAGGAGACCTCGAGATCTGCCTCTCCTCTTGTCTCCGGCCACGATGAGGAAATCTACATAAATGATTGATAAAGTGCCCTGACTGTCATTTGAATAATACATTGGCCCTGCTCTTATGCCAAGCGTTTTTGCATGGTAATGTTCTGTGGGAAGTTGGGTTTTTGTCTTTTTGAACCTCTGCAAGGGGCCAATTTAAGTAAAACAACATAATCCAGGCGGCCGAGGCGAAGTAAGCAGGTTGAAAGGCTGCGTATGTCTGCGCGTGTGCGGGGAGAGATAGGTGGGGGCAGGGAGTGTCTCCTGTCACCTCTCATTAGGGACGCATAGTGCAGCTCGTCCGGCGTCTGCCTCCCCCCCCGTCTGTGGCGCTGCCCTCCTCTGCTCCCAGCCTGAGCACAACAGAGCCGTGTACTGTTTGCGCTCTAAACGGCAGAGAAGTGTCCTAATGTTCGGCATCAGATAGATTATGGGAGAGATGCTTCTCGTTGAACAGCGCGAGTCAGGTCTCAAGGAAATAGCTGTCCTAAATTATGCTTTTGGAATTCGGCACTGCAGCTGCAGTTAAATCCGGCCCGCTCTTTTGAATGAGTTGAAGATGCAAGTCTTCCGAGCTGGGAGTCAGCATATTGTTCAACTGATGTGTTGGTTGCTTTGTTTTTATTCTGTGCTCCTTTGAGACCCCCCCCCCCCTCCACCACCCCCTTTTGCAAAACAAGACAGTATGTATCTCAAGGGCTTCTTCCTCTCCTACATATTCAAATTCAATTTCTAATTTTGTCCAAATGAATTCCCTGTGAAGATGGGGCTTATTTAAAGCAGTCTAATGAAATAAAGATCAACTAACATTTTTATTGGAGTGCTCCAGTGTGACTGCTCGGTGACTATTTGGGTGTGTGTGTGTGTGTGTGTGTGTGTGTGTGTGTGGAGTAAAAGGCTGTGGTTTTCCACTGAACCCTTGGGAGGCTGTGGAGTGCTGCTCTATGGGGCAGACACAATGATTTATTAGTAGGGTAGGCAGGAAAAAAACGAGCAGGCTGAGATAAAACAGATCTCCCATCACACTCCGTTTCTCCGTGCGGCTTCACACAGAACATGTAAAGGTTCAGAGCACGTCTCTTCATATTTAATTTCTTTTAAAAGGGCAAATTGATGCAATGCTGCCCAAGCTGTAAGTGCCGCGGCAGTTGGAGAAGCTTTCCCCTCTGGTTTTGAAAATAACAAAAAATAATTTTGATGCCCGATCCACTTTTTGGCAGAAACAAAGTCAGAGGCACACAGGTTGTAATTAATAGCCTGAATGGTTGATAGCATGCTATGTTAATGAGTTGCCCTCATTTCTGCTATCTCATAGCCAGTAGAAGTACGAAAGAGGAAGCAGAGGAGCCGCTGGGGGAATACCTTTACGCTGTTTTTTCCATCTTTGAATATGTTTTTTTGTGCCCTGTAACCCTGCAGCAGCCACCTAAGTAGATATCATGTATGTAACATTAGTGTCGCACCAGCGCTCTGCAATACAGATTAAACCCTCTGCACTGTTTTATGTCACGATGTAGATACCATATCTCGATATGGTAAATTGCAGCTCAGTAGGCCGTTTTCACAGCAGCCAGTCTGAGGTGTTAATAACATTAATAATGGCCCCGTTGTGTTCACGTGTCCCTGTAAGCCATGATGGTGCAGCAGTTAGCCAGCACACGCCACGCCAGGATCCTGATACTCAAGCAGCTAAATGGAGTTTAAGGCCTATTGAGAAACTGCTGAAGGACAAAACTAGAATGGCACTCAGCAGAGCGCATACCTCCACTTAAATTAAGCACCCCCTATAAATATACATTTAGGTCTGGGCACATCTGGAGTTTATACTGGATACACTAAATTGTTCACACTTGTGTGTATCCTTTGAACGTGCACAATTTTGTTTGATTCATGCGTTATTCCCTGGGAAATTAACAAAAATGTAGGAAAATGCCTTATCTAACAGGGCATTTCCTGGATCCGCCCCCTTATCCGGATCCGTGCCGAAGCGTAATGGGTTTGTCCTTAGCCCAAGCCCCATCCCTCCAGCAAGTTTTCATGGAAATCCATTCACTAATTTTTGTGCAAATTCTGTCGACCAACAAAACAAACGGACCGGGGTGAAAAGCATAATCTCCTCGTGACGGTTGTAACCAGATAGGAATATTTTTTGGCTCATCTAAAAAAACTGATTTTTATATTGCAAATCGAAACACTTCATTACATTACTGGAAAAAATCATCTAACTGTAAGCCATGAGGCAGTCTTTCTCATTGCAACATTGACCGCAGCGGCCCAATATAACCAGGAATATAAAAGGGGAAGCTACTACTGCATGTCTTACAGTACTTTTCACTGTATTGCCCGCCCCCGTGGCACATCAAACTCTAAGATCACGTTCTAAACTGACATTTCCAGTAAAAAAAAAAGGCTATTAAGCACTGAAAAGAGTCATGGCATGACTGGCATTAGAAAGAATGTAATACTAAGCCATGTGGCTCTAAATTGATCAGACCTTGGTCAATGAATTGCCACTAAATTTGTAGTTGTAATTATACACTGCATAGATTTCCATACACACTCAAATGGGAAAAACAGACCACATTGATTAGACAACAAATGTTTAAACTATTAAAATGGACAAGCTGGGGATAGGAGAGTTTGTTTTGTCTCCCTACAAAAAAAATCTACATACATCTGCATTAGATCTGTTGTTGACTGCAAGTCAGAGTTTCCTGAGGGCACAGCAGAGGAAGTGTCTGTTGAGCTAAGTCACTGTTGAAGATTATAGATAAGAACCCCAAAACACAGTCCTCAGATGAACAATATCTCTCCTGGAAAAAAACAAAAACTACCCTCAACATAATTTTTAACATTTCACTCCTGCAGAATTGCCAAGGCAGCTGCGATCTATGTTTGCACTGAAGTCAGTGTGTCCTGAATCGGCGTGAGGGAGAGTAATGGATGTCCCCCTGTTCGGCTTCCCTGACGTCGTCACCCCCGGTCGTTCGTTATCTCTGACAGAGTCCAAACTGTTCAAGCTCATTGTGTTGCAACGTTGTTGGGAGGTGTTAGTCAGCTGCACTTAAAATGGGATCACTCTGTGGCTCCGATGTCTTTCTCACCGTTCTTTCTCTTTCTCTTTCGTCGCCCTCCCTCCAGGTATGGCGGGCCGGGCCTGGGGCTCTGAGGACGCTTCAGTGGCTCCGTGCCTGACCCACGTCTGAGGATTGAGAGGAAATACGCTGTCTGAGCAGAATGACTCAGCGAGAGGGGGGACCCCCACATAGCAAGTGAAGAGAAGTGAGGATGGGTGCCAATGGATCCAGCTATCCACACTCATGCTCCCCACGCACAGGGGGGAATGCACAGGCACAGCAAACATTTATAGGTATGTATTTTTTTTTACCTGTGATTTAATTGATTGCGTTGATTGGTTACATGGTCATCATTATGTATTTTTCAGTTAGCATATGATCTGTTAGATTAACTGTTAGTCAGAGACATGATTTTGCCACTTCTCAACTCAAGTTGGCTCTCTGCACCCCTCTTATGGACACATACACTCACACTTCAGATTCGATTAAGCCACTTCCACGACAACTTAATGGTGCCGGAGGTGAACATTTCTGTGCCTGAGAGCTCTCGAGCTGGGCCGCTCGGACGCGCTGAAAGGCAACGCGTCGTCTACGTTTTCTCGGCCCATATGGATTTCATGAACTGTTATGAGGGGCAGATATGCAATGAATCTTGTGTCCAACATGGGTGGTTAACCAAAGTCATATGAAGCATTTGGTGCAGGCTGCTCGTCAGACTGTCACATTTTCTGCTGACTGGCATAACAGCCATAGAGCTACAATCTGAATCTGAATTTTTTTTTTGTTTTTGTTTTTGCCTTTGTTCCAAATTTAGCATCATTGATGTAAATGCCAGAGAGACTAAATCTACATGTCTAGATGTGGGTCTTCTTACTTTTTTAAATTTTTGATTGTTTCTGTTACAGAGTGTACGGTACCAGTTCTGGGAGTGCAGCTGCTTTGAACATTTTGTACCTCCATGCACAGAGAAACTGTACATGCTATATGTATTATGCTACACGTAATACATAGAGTAGTGCTTTTATTTAAGGAGCGTTCCTGATCACTGTTTCTCACCCTCTGTTAGGAGACATCTTTGATTCTCCTTAATCAGCGAAAGGAGTCTTTCTGGTTTATATAGTCCTTAAATCTTTCCCTGCAGCGCTTGGTGCCAGAGGGTTTAGAGAACTGCCTCAGATGTGGATTCAAATAAAACCGTCCTTAACAAAAGACATTGTTAATTTTGGTTTTGACTTGGGTCTGAAGGGTTTTTTTTGGTTTTTTTGTAGACTTCTGCTTTAAAGTATCGTTAAAGGAGCCAAATTATCTCAGTAGCCCCTGAGGCCTCTGAGGTTTGCTGTGAGCCCTTTAGTTGTTTGGCTCAGCTTGCCCGGGCCACAGATGATTCACAGCGTTAGAATGATTACTATTTGGGTCACACTGATGGATGCTGAGAGAAGGGCAGGCGGAGAGGATCTCCTTGGCAGAACCTCCTCTGACGTACCAGTCCTGTCGTTCAAGCCAAACATAACTGCTATTCATTGTAACTGATGGGACCCAAGTATGTGAATTGACTGAAGTTCACTGAGTGGGACAAAGTCTTCAGTGAGCTAATTGGTTCTCAGTGACCTAAAACGAAACAAAATGAAGCGGTTCTGTTTTTTTTCCCCTACAGCTGGACTCGATCCAAATGCTTTGGTAGCTGGGTCAGGGTAGTGTGTTCTTGGCCTGACGGAGCCGGCCACACTGCAGGGGTGCCAGAGACAGATTATGTTTCGAGTCGTCTGGCCTCAAGAGCGAAGTCCTGTTGGGGTTATGAGGTTTCACGTCTTATCGGAGGACCGTTTTAAAAATGAAATATCTGGGAACAGATATCGTCAAAACTGTTGTAATTTTGTAACCATGTAAATGGGTTAAGGTTTTTCTCTGTTTCCCCACAGGCTAAAATCCTTGTGAAGCTAACCTGCGTGTGTGTTCTTTCCAGGGACCTCATCCTACTCTCATCAGGGATATGGCTGGGAGTCCAAGCTATACAGCCTGGAGCACGGCCACGAGCGGCCCGCAGACAGGAAGAAGAAGAGCCTCGGTCTAGCCACCCTCAAACGGCGCTTCATCAAAAGGAGGAAGTCCAGCCGCTCAGCAGATCATGCGCGGCAGATGCGGGAGCTTTTATCCGGATGGGACGTCCGCGACACGAACGCCCTGGTGGAGGAGTACGAGGGCACGGCGGCCCTCAAGGAGCTGAGCTTCCAGGCCAGCCTGGCGCGTGCCGAGGCTCCCAGCCTGCACCGGGATCTCGCTGCCCTCTACCAGCACAAGTACTGCACTGATGTTGACCTCATCTTCCAAGGTACTTGCTTCCCGGCTCACCGGGCCATCCTGGCCGCCCGCTGCCCCTTTTTCAAGACCCTGTTGTCCTCATCCCCTGGCTACGGAGCAGAGGTTCTCATGGATGTTGAGACGGCCGGCATCGATGTGCCCATGTTCTCCGCCCTGCTTCACTACCTGTACAGTGGGGAGTTCGGGGTGGGTGGAGCGGAGGACACCCGGCTTCAGAATGTGGATGTACTGGTCCAGCTCAGTGAGGAGTTCGGTACACCCAACTCCCTGGAGGCAGATATGAAGGGCTTGTTTGACTACATGTGTTACTATGACGCTCTGCTCAGCTTCTCCTCGGACTCTGAGATGGTGGAGAGCTGCAATGAGAGGGGGGCTGTGGCTGCAGCGCCAGCGGTGAGCTCAGCGGGCAGCGGGGGGCCCAGGACCCCGGACGAGGACCTGAGGGCGCACAAGGCGATCCTCTCTGCGCGTTCCCCGTTCTTTCGGAACCTTCTGCAGAGACGCATCCGCACGGGAGAGGAAATGACGGAGCGCACGCTGCAGACACCCACGCGCATAGTGCTGGACGAGTCCATCATCCCGCGGAAATACGTGCAGGTCATCCTCCACTGCATGTACACCGACGCGGTGGAGCTCGGGCTGGTGCTGCGGGGCAGCCCCTCGGCGAGCAGCCTGGGCGAGGTGCAGGCCCTCGTGTCGGGGGGCCGCGGGGCCAGCACACGCACCGAGGAGGCCATGGAGCTGTACCACATAGCTCTATTTTTGGAGTTTAGTATGCTGGCTCAAGGTAAGCCTTGATCACACATATTTATACCGCACAAACACAAATCAACAGCACATGACAAGTAGCAATAAAAGACGCCTGGGCAATGTAACCTTTGAGCTATATTAAGACATGATTCATCTTTAACCCTGAACATCATGATATCAGTGTATGTATTTTTCTCTCTCTTGTGCCGTTAAATTTACCGGACTCTCGATTGTACTCCTTGTCAAGCGCTTCATGAAGCCGTGGTCATTTAACAGAGATTTATTTAAAGTTGCGATGTGTGAAATTTTCGGACAAATCCCTGGTAATGTTTCTTTCTTTAACAAACAGTCCGCTGATTACATGAGTCTCAGTGCCGCCAGGCTCTCGCCGAGGTCTAATTCCATCAAACCCCTCAACGCGAGCTGTGATAATTTGGTTAAATGGCCTTTATCGTGAAATTTAAAGTTAATTCATCAGTCTAGGCTGGCGTGATTTTAGTGCCTGCTTCCATGGATTCGTTAATGCGGTACTGTAATAACTTTTTGTCTTGATATTCGACCCTCTTCCTAAAACTACATTAAGCATATGCTAACGCGTGTCGCAGATTATTAGAGGCCGTGGAGGGGATTCTTCCTGTCCCCGGGGGCAGACGGCTCACTGTGTGATACATGCAATGCACCCGAGCGTCTCTCAACACCTCGTCGCTGCTCGCGTACTCCGTCACTGTCGCTGCTTGGATGACGCCGCCTTTTTTTGACTCCGCTGTTTCTGAATGGGGGCAATATGCCAGAGGCTACAGCCGTTGTCGTAACGTGACGTAACGTCGTATCGTGACGTAAATTGGTCGCAGCGGCACGTCTGAGCGCTGTCCAGTTTCCAGCACACCGAACAAAGCCGCCCTTCAATCAGAATAACTTTGGCAGCATGCATCGTTTGAAGCAGCCTATTTCCAACGCGTGCAAGAAGTCCTACGTCTCGGTCTTAAGTGCGTAGATCCTAGATTGTGTAACTATGATCACTTTAACCATCTAATCTTTCATAGACGATGGATATTAATTCAGCAAATGTTGAAATGGGGATGCGAGATGCAATCTAAGCCTACAATTTCACCGCCTCATGCTGTGTAATGAAATCAGAGCAGAATTATTTTCCATCTTAAACACTGAGTAACAATATTATGAAACGTACTGAAAAGCACGCTCAGTAATTGTTTGCAAGTCAAAACACTTCAGTGAAGCTGTGTCACCGTGAAAACCCTCCAGCAATACCTCCGCTTTCTCTCTCTCTCTCTCTCTCTCTCTCTCTCTCTCTCTCCTCTCTCTCTCTCTCTCTCTCTCTCTCCCTCATCAGACTCTGCCTGAAAGGCTTTTACCGCGAAGCCGCTGCGGGCACACGACCTGATCACAGGGGTTTGAGCCTCCGTTCGTGCCCCATTAGCCCGCTGATTTATACAAACCCGGGTTCAAAAATTTACTCAGCCCTCGCAAAATGTTTTCGTGCTGCAATTTAGCACGGCGTGACTTTTTAAAGCTGGAAATCGACGACAAAATGCATCCAGTGCAAACACAGCACCGTGCATCGATATCGTACACGCAGCTGGTCGGACAGCTCCTCCCGCCCCCAAGCAGCAGTGTCTCTCTCAGGGTCAGTCTAGCAGCTTAAGGCAAATAGTGTCATCACACCATCACCCCCCCCCCCACCCCCCCACTGGAGGGTATTTTTATCCCCTCTCCCACTGTGTTGCACAGCTCAAAACAGTTCCCATGAAACCTCAATGTGGAATGTGGTGAGATGGTCGAGGTTGACCCGGTTTATTTTATCCAAGTCCCCTCTTTGTCTATTCAACTTCCTGGTATTACGCTTTTTTTCCAGCAGTAGCTGCCATGTATGTTGAGGAGGCAGCAGAGAGGCCTGTGTCGGGGGGCTTCATGGAGAGAGATCCTTCTCATCTGTCACATTGCTGCCCCCCCCCCCCCCGCCTGCTCCTCCACTGCCCTCTGGTTGTGTGAAGCTTCGGCCTGTGGAGGTTTTCACAGAGCGCTTGAGCGCCGTCATTCATCCTTAATAATTCTCAGGATGTGCATCGCTTTATGACTCCATCTTGCTCCGACAGCAACCAATATTAAAAGCCTTATTAATTTTTCAAGTGCACCGCAGGGATGATAGACTGTGTTGCCATCTCTCCCGCCAAGCTCATGGACCGGCCTGGGCCTCGGTGCCGTCTTGTGTTTGGAGCGTGTCGACCATAGCTTTTGCCCGAAGACCAGTCCTTCAGTGATCATCAGGCTTGATTTACATCCTCGGGCTTGTTTACAGTCCACGGAGTGCAGTTGATGTTTTAAGTGGCTTTGGAGACTGTGCGCTCCATAAACACAGGGCTCCCAAATAATAACAGCAAGACGAAATGCGCACGACCTCCAAAGTTCGCGTAGTGTGGAGCCGGCTGTTTGCTGTTCCTGCCATTGTGTTGATATTCTTGTCAGTCGGCTCCGCTCCAGCGAATGCGGCGTGCCACCCGTGGAGAGAAGGGGAGGCGGGTTAGTGTTAGATATAATGCTGATTCTAATCTCCCGCTCATAATAAAAGTGCTGCGTTTTTAAGACTGGCTGTCGCCGTGAATTCTAATGGGCCGAGCACAGAGCAAAGCTGTTTGCTTTCCTGTGCCGCCGGTCCCATGTGGGGGATTGTCTGCCTTTTGTGCGTGCGGCGCCCGAGTGCGGCTGCTTTCGGAAGAGGGCGAGGACGCAAAGGTGAAAGACGGAAAACTAGTTAAAGCACTTTCTAGACGACAGACAGCAAAGGGATGAGCGGCGGAGACAGAGGCACAGATGTTTGGGAAGCCATTCCCTCTTCCAGTCTGTTTGCAGCAGATAAAGAAGGCACAGTGCACATTTCAGCTTCATCTGTCTTCTTAACGACGCGGGTTTTCCACCCTTCGTTTAAAACACTGCAGGCGCCTGCTTTGCATTTATTGAACTCGCGGTTACAACTAACGACGCTGTGACGTGTTCATCTTAAAAAGACAGTGTCTTGTGCTTGACCAGATATGAAGCTTCAGATTCAAAAGCAAAAGCATCTGTTTTGTGTTAAACGTCGCTGATGATCAAACAAAGGGTGAAGAAGCAAAGCCGCTGAAGCTCTTGTCTTCTCTGGGATTGGCTTAGATAGCCTGGCCAAACCAATCGGATGTTAATCTAACGGCACGTGAGTGAAGAAATGTCAGAGTGCCGCTGTATAGCCAGAGCAATAGCTACATAATTCCCTGAGCCTTCTGTGGCTTTCTAATGCACTTTTGATTTACGCTCAAGTGTGTGGACATTCGTGCACCAGCAGCGCATTTCCTCGGGCCGCTGTGTTAACTTATCACGATTAAGAGGAAGGCGGCTCGGGACTGAAACACATCAAGGTATCAAAGGCATTTCTGTGGGTCGGTGTGTTACAGAGTCAAACCACTGCCTGCTGTTCTGGTATGCACTCTGGTTTAGGAAATGCAGCGGAGAGGATGTGGGCCTACGAGAGGTAGACTCCCTGGGTCAGCGAATATGAGTCAGAACTACTGATGGTCTGGCAGTGATGAAGAGCCATCTCTTTTACTCCAGTAACTGTTGGGTCGTAATCATTATCAACTGTTTAACTTTTCTTTTAGTCTGGATTAAAGATGTTACTGCGGGCTTTAACATCTGGACTTGTTTCTGGCGTGTGATACATTTTTGTAAAGCGTTCGTTGCTGTTCCGTCTCGTTGGCTCTCCCAGGCTGCGAGGACATCGTCGTGGAAAGCTTGTCTCTGGACTCGCTCGTCCCCATCTTGAAGTGGAGCTCCCAGCCGTACGGCTCCAAGTGGGTCCACCGGCAGGCCATGCACTTCCTCTGCGAAGAGTTCAGCCAGGTCGTCACCTCAGACGTTCTCTACGAGCTCAGCAAGGAGCACCTCCTCAGCGCGATCCAGTCCGACTACCTGCAGGTAAGGGAGCGGAGCATTCACATCAGTCTCCGTCCACCTGCCGTTACATTTCATAATGCGGGAGATGCATTTTCTGGTGTGATGTTTCAGTAACGACGCACACAGGTGCATTAACACAATCGCACACGGGCGCGTGCTCACTGGTGACACTCAGGGGCTCGTCCAGAGATGAGTAACAGCAGTTCCCCTGGAGGGAAACTGCCTTCACATCCAGAACCCTAATGAAAGCTGAGCTGTCGTCTGCTCTGCCAAATGACTCGGGCTTCAGACCAGATGGTTGAGGTGAAGTGTTGTAATCCAGCTACAGAAACAAACGGTCCGGGCCTGAGCTTTGGTGGGACACAGCCTGAACATATCGCATCTTCACCTCAGTCCTCATTAAGCAGCTTCCCAGGTTCGTCCTCCACAGTATCTAACCTTGTCCTATATCTCGCTCTCCGTCTGTCCGTCTCCCTTTCTCTGTACCTTGCTCTCATTCACAGGCGAGCGAACAGGACATTCTCAAGTATGTTGTTAAGTGGGGCGAGCAGCAGCTTATTAAGAGGATGGCAGACAGGGGTAAGATAATACACTCTATAATTACCCTCTGAGCAGCCCCCCTAATGGCTCTGAGGAAATTACCCACTCACCACAGCCTCCAAAGTACACTTGAAAGCATTACAAAAAGGAGCCAAACTTTAGCCCTCAAAATGAAGTCGGCTCAAGTGGCTTCATTCTAATTGGCCATGTCACAGTGTGTTCTGACCTGCTAAGCAACTGTCTCACGTAGGCTTTGTGGTCAAGGTTATTAGTCATGAAATAAAATGGCGCGCAACCTGCTTTAGAGAGCTGAAGCACACTGCAGGCAGTGCAGTATTTATCCGTAATTTGCAAAACTGCACATCCCCGAACAATGTGGAAAAATAGCCAGCAGGTTGACTTCCCGTCATTAAAAGCATAATCATAGTCACATAAATAGCCACGGTCATATGCATTCTATTAGAAAAGCCGCTAATGGCTGTTCCCCTCCTCGTTTAACCAGAGCCCAACCTGTTGAGCGGCACAGCTCACAGCGTAAACAAGAGGGGAGTGAAGAGGAGAGACCTGGATGTGGAGGAGCTAAAGGAGATCCTGTCCCCGCTCCTGCCCTTCATCCGAACAGAGCACATCTTACCTCCCAACAGTGACGTCCTCTCTGACGCGGTCAGTACTCTCTCTGCCTTTTTCTTTTTTCTTGCCCAACTCTTGTGTGTGTGTGTGTGTGTGTGTGCGAGTTTGCACCTGAGTCATTGTGACCTGCTTAAACAGAGCATTGATCCACATTCCTCACCCTGTCCGCAGCTTAAAAGGGGTTTGATAAGCACCCCTCCCTCAGACATGCTGCCCACTGCTGAGGGGGGAAAAGCTAATGCCTGGTTGCGGCAGAAGAACGCCGGTATCTACGTGCGTCCCCGCCTCTTCTCTCCTTATGTGGAGGAGGCTAAGGTAAGGTTCATTGGCATCGGATTAAGAGAGCTCTCGGGCGCTGCAGGAAGTAGTGGGTTATTTGTCTCCCATGAACTGGAGCTATCATCAAAGGGAGTAGATGTTCTGTGAAGAGGTCAAGCTAACCATTAATAGCTTTGGGAAAAAGCTATTACGTGCTAAAACCATCCATGCCCAGTTGTTGCTATGTATGCCATTACATTATATACCGTTTTTAGTAGTTTGCTCCATCATCTTGACTGAACTTCATTTTGTGTCCATTTGCACACTTTCCTAATAACGTATAGGCCTTCGCAGAGCCATGAATATTTATGAACATATCCACAGACCAGAGAGAGTCATTACTAGATTAAGTGTCAATCAAGTGGAACTAATTTGCAAACCCTTTCCATGTCCTTGAGTTGCACATATATTTATATATTTTTGAAATTCTGGCCCTCACTTGCCCTCTCCCGTCCGTCTGTCCTCAGTCTGTACTTGACGAGATGATGGTGGAGCAGACAGACCTGGTGCGTTTGCGGCTAGTGCGCATGTCCAACGTCCCAGACACGCTCTACATGGTCAACAACGCTGTGCCTCAGTGCTGTCACATGATTAACCACCAGCAAATGGCGAGCAATTCCACCACGGCACCGTCGGTTGTGGCCAATGAAATTCCAGGTAAGAAACAATCATCTATGACCAGATGCAGTTCTGTGACTGATTCTGAGCTCAACGGGTGCACCAGAATATTACGAATCATCATATTGTCAAACTGTTGTATTACTATTAAGGCGTTATGAAAAGAGAAAGCCTGTTTGTGTTTGCATCCCTCAGTGCCTCAGCTGGCAGTGGTGAGGGAGATGATCCGGAGGCTGCAGGAGCTGAGACACACAGAGCAGGTCCAGAGAGCTTACGCCCTCAACTGCGGCGAGGGAGCCACCGTCAGCTACGAGCTGCAGCTGCGGGTGCTGAGGGAGTTTGGTCTGGCAGATGGAGCCACTGAGCTACTGCAGGTTAGCAGAAAGCAGAGCATTTGTCAATAAGGATCAGAGGGGAGTGGGATTGCTGTGGTTTGGATCCTAACAGGGATGTTAAGACTGAGGATACTGACAGACCTTGGGAATGCAGCAGATATGGACCTTGAAAAAGCTCAGGAAGATAAACGTTTAAAAAAGAAACGATCGTTTGTCAGCTCCTCTTATGTTCTTTGCTTTTTCAGAACCCGTACAAGTTCTTCCCCGATGAACGCTTTGGGGACGAGAGTCCAATTCTGGCCCTGCGCCAGGTGGGTCGTTGTCGGGTAAACAGCAGCCCAGCCATGGATAGCATGTTCACAGAGCTGGAAGGGGTAGCGAGCTTCCACCCACCCTTACCTCCTCCGCCTCCCCCTTACCACCCCCCCGCCACACCCAGCCACGCTCAGCTCAAGGGTGCTTGGCGACCCCGTGTGCCCATGCCGACCCCCACCCGATCCTTCTCCTATCCCTGCAACCGCACCCTGATCCAGCGCCATGTGGCTGCCAAGCATGGCAGCTCAGAGTACTCCTCTGTGCCCAGGCCCCAGCCCCCAGACTGCACCAACCCGCAGGCCATGGGCCGAGCTTTGCTTTCAGACCAGCAAGCGGTGAGTCCTTGTGCCGTATTTGTATATTCAAATGCAGCTTCATGGTTTGTGCCTCGCATCAGTAGCTCAGCTATCAGGTAACCACATATTCATCGCTTGTACTTACTTATATTTACATCTGTTCTCTGATGCAGATGAGCATGGAGCCTGTTATGAGGGAGTTCATGCCTGACATTGCGCTGGGGGTCTCAGTCATGTCCCTGAGGGAGCAGCACATGGTAGAGATGGACAGAGATGGCCCACACAGCCCCATGGGCCCCTCAGGCCACCATCTGCCGCATGGTCCCTGCCCTTCTGCCCGCCTCAGCCACGGCCACGGCCCTGGACACGGCCACTCCTGCAAGAGACACGCCCCTGAACCCAAGCTGGAGGCTCAGGCCGAGTTCCCCGACCTGTACGACTTCTCTTGCCGACCTGCGACCCCAACCTCCGCTCATCCTCTTCCCTCCTTTGCAGGACCAGACCTCTACAGCCATAGCTGCACCCCCTCCAGCTCCTATCCACCCCCTTACATTTCTGACTCTCAGTCCCAGGGCCACATGCAGGGACGGACTGCCCCAGACCCCCTGCGGCTGGACGTCCTCAGTATGACCTCTCAGAGGCATGATGGAGTCCTTACCAGCCCTTCTGGGGCCCAGCCCAGGATGGGACATGTCACCAGGGGACGTTCAAATGAGACAGACCTCACTCACGGTTTAGGCCACTTACGGTCCCCCAGTGGAAACATGGACAGCTATGAGGAGAGGCACACAGGACCCAGAGATGCCTCAGAAGAGATGGTTCTGGCAGGAGAATCATCGGGCCCGGGTCCCCTCCAGCAGCCTCACAGGAACAGTGTCAGCGACGAGATTGCCAGAGACCGCAGGTCGCCCAGCAAGCCTGACTACCCTTATAAGAAATCTGCACTTTAACCCCGGTTGAGGGCCAGGGGTTGAGTTAAGAAAAGGGAAAAAAAGGTGATGAGTGGCTGTCCATCACAATGGACGGCAAAGCACTAAATGTGTGCCTGCGTATATGTGTGCTTGTTTGACAGGGGCAGGGAAAAGTGTCGGCCGATGGTCGCTATTTATAGGATCTGTTCTTTTGTCCTACCTCTGTCACTCCGTGCCATCCATCACACGAGTATGGAAAGAGTAAGAGCTGTAGGTTAACTGTCAATGCCTATAATTGATCTGTGCAAGCCTGCCTAGTCCTGCTGGTTTAGAGGATGACTCAGGCACTTCTGGGATGGATCGGTCTCTTGGGTTCGATTGTAAAGAATGGCTCGGCTCTGTGCTGTGTGAATACTACGCGAGGAGGTCACAACCGTAGATGTAGCTCAGTTATGAACTGATGTTTTAACAAAGACGTACATTCATTAGCTCCGCTGTCTCTTGATTATTTTCAGGATAGAATGTGGACGCGGCCCGATAGGAATCTCAATTTACACAAACGAACAATGGCACACAGTCTGGGGCAGATTATTGTGATAAAATCTTATGTAAATACATCTGGCTGCATTCTTTCCTCCCAGGACATGTATTTCCATTTCTTCCTGTAGCCTATAGCAACCCACCTAACTAGTCCCCCCGCCCCCGCGGCCATGGCTCTGCAGTCTCCTGATGAGTAATTGGCCAAGGTTTGGTCACACAAAGCAAGGAATTGGATCCGACAGGAAGTAGGTCATCAGAGCTCATCATTCTCCAGTAACCCAGTCTGATAATTGTGTCAGCTTTAACTACCACAGCCTCTCGGTGTCTGTCTTACAGGCAGAAACCTGGTGGTTTTTCAGAGTAAGGGAGGGGGGGCCGGGAGGACCAATGATGGGTTCGTTACCGAGAGATACAGTAGAAAATATAGAGGCGCCATGGCAACTGACGTACAGAGATCAAATGTGTGTGTGTGTGTGTATGGGAGGGGTTGTTTCTGCAGCTGGAGCAGGTGTGCGTGTTTGTGTGCGTGCGCGGGGGTGAATTTGAGACACACAGGTGTTTAGACAATCTCAGTACTGTACACTCCCATCTTTAGTCAGGTCTGTTTGTACATATCAGAGAGACGATTTAACCGGAGTCTTGAGCACAGAGCGCGGTGGTCGGTGTGCACGGGCTCCGTCTTGTTCTGTTTAATCCGATAGCATCAAGTTAATCAAATCTAAAGCCTTAATCAGTGCTTGGGATATTCAGCTTTAGCTACCTTTATTCAATTAAGTATGATGTCACATAACGCAACCCTTCTTAATTGCTTATTTGACTGTTCTGCTCACTACAGACGCATTCACTACGGCTGACCTGGGCAGTAGAGGTGGGCCTCGCTAAACGCGAAGGCGGCGACCGCGCAGATCCGTCGGGCCTCGATCTCACCACCTCACGGGCGATCGTGGACCCGCGCCGCGGTCGGCGTCGATACCGTTGAATATACCGTCAGTACACGCATAAAAAGCCTGTCACGGCCCGCAGCCGACGCACAACGTCACGCAAGCGTCCCATTGCACTGTCAGCCACCTGTTCGATTCGCTGAAGGGAAGAGGAACAAACTCGCTTTGAACAAAAGGAAACTCGCGTTGAAGAGAAGTTGGCGATTGCGGGCTCATATCTCCAATGGAAATTGTATATAATGAATTGAGTTCCACGTGTTCTGATGAATTTTTTTGATGGTTTCTATCACATTTTAGTGGTTGTTGAAGGTTTGTGTTTTTACTGTAGTGGACAACACTGTGTACTTGTCTCTGTCATGAAATCTCACTACGAATGTGTGGTATAAAACATAAGATTGTGTCTCAAACAATTTCATTCTTAAATGTTGCGCATTTAGGGCAGTCTGTTCAATATTGTAGGTGGTGTGGATTACCATGTTTGTAGAGATGTTTTGGGTTGGTTCCCCCCTCCCTTTTTTCCTTAACTTTAAAAGTAACAGGAATATGTCGAGGATCTGAGGATATTAGCTCTCTGCTTAGTGGTAATGAAGTCGCCAGGCAGAAAAATCATTTTTCCGTCGAGGCTGCTTCATGGGGAAAAAATGCAAAACTCCAGATTCCTCCCCATGTTCATGTTGGGTAGTTGTTTTATTTTCCAGGACAATGTTCCGCTGAATAAAAGTCCTTGTTTTGCTCTTTGCTGTAGAGAAGTCAGTGCCTTCCCCCGCCTGCGGCTGGGCTTTTATTGGAGAAGTGACTTTGATGTCTATGCAAGCTCTTTTCTACCAGCTTACCAGCCTGCATCAAATAGTTCTTTGAAATCTCATGTAGCTTGTTTTGTGTACATAGTGTTATTTAGCACCTTTTGGAAACTGAACCATCTGAAATGTGTGACTGCTTCTGTTGAATTTTTTAACAGGTACATTGTACTTGTCTGGTATCATAGAAAACATGTTTGTAGATTGATATTAAGTTGCATTTAGTTTCACTGAATCTATTTTTCTACTGTCACCTCAGAAGGTGCATAGCAGTGGTCAACTTGGGCATCCTCAAAATAAACTGGTTTGATATTATGGAATTCATTTGAATTCGTTGGGGTCTTTTCCACACCAGGAATATGCCATGACTTTATTATAGAAATGGATTCACATTCAGCATTGATATTCCTCAGCATCACTTTTCACAAACCGGTTTGTCGTAACTGGTTGCCGACAGGGAAAAAAACAAACTCAACCTTGAACCTCAGTGTAAACACAATGGTGTGTGTCGCCCAGAGCTGGACACGTTCATAGGAAAGAAAATGGCAGCATCGTGTTCATGTGAAATACTCGGATAATCATCATAAACCCAGACTTAAAAAAAAAAATAACAGTGCTGAAACAAAATTCCTTTTGCTCCGAAAGATGCATCATTGCACAGTCCACGTCAGTGAATGTTTCAAGTATCAAACTTTTCAGCATGAACTTCTAAGTTAAGGCAACTGGAGATGAAAATGAAAAGTAAAACTCACAGTCCTTTCCCTGGGAGGGAGATCTAGCAGTAGCATTTTTAAAACAATAACTGGAAATCAATTCCCCTTGCACTATTTTTTAAAGCTTAAAGATCACATTGGTTGCAACAAAAAAGCCCTTTTGTTCAACTTTCATCCATTCAGAAGCACCATATGAACCCGGCATATGATGGCAGCGTGGCCTCCCTCTTTACTGGTATCCTGCATTGGTTCTGCGTCTTTTTCGAGCCCGCAGCTCCTCAAAGAACTGATGTACGGCTTCGACTGTGACTATCTGATAGAAAGAGGGAAGGAATGGGTCAGGTTTGAGATTTGGAACGAAGAAAAACGACACACGAAAAGGGCCGATGTCGACCAAACGCGACTGCAAATTTGTCATGCAAAATGAGGGGTGCAGTTCCTCTGGGTCACTGAGTAAATGCCGCCCAGATTAAATTAACACGAGGCATCTGTTTTTTTTCTCACCTTTCCCTCAGCAACACACTGGCCCAAAAACGCAGAGATTGAAGTTGTCAGCTCATTGAAACCTGGGGGAGGAACACATGATTAATTAGTCTCCATCAAGTCTCAATCAATCCCCTCTCCCATAAATTTCACTTAACATGATTAAATCCTGGGAGGGGAAAGCGACCTCACGTCTTCCCCGCTGCGCTCACCGTAAATGATCTCCAGCTGCTGTACGTGGTCCATCGAGTTGGTCAGCGCCATCAGCGGGTGCTGTCCAAACGGCTCCGCCAAACCTTTGTTCTCGTAGGCGAGGATGGTGTCGGACTGATCCATGAGGAACTGCACCTCGGCAGCCACGTAGGTCCGCTGTGCAGCGGCGTGTGAAGAGGCATTCATTAAAAAAAGATGCCCAAGTACTTCACAGATACTGTTACATTAACCCGGATCAACTTGGAGAGCAAACGCCTGCAGGTGGCATTCTGGTGCCCTTTTTCAAAGCCTACATTAGAAGCTGAAAGCTTATTATTTGTGACCCACCTTGCAGCTTGTGCAGGTGCAAAGCTCGGCGCGCCAGCTGTAAGGCCAGAACACAGCTCCTCGTCTCGGCCTCTCCAGCCCCTGGGCCTGCAGCTCCTTCAGTCTGCACGCCACAGTTTTGGTTGCGGCCTTTCCGGGGCTGCCTGCCATTTGCTGGTGGGTCCGTTTGCAGGGAGAACTCCGGTTCGCCACTTCCTGAGATGCAAATAATAAGAATAGGGCAGGGTGAGTTACCTTGTTATACCGCCAGGACGGAACAGATGATAACACCTGAGCTTTGTGAAACAATCCCGCACAGAGCACTGCAGCCTCATCCGGGGAAGTCTCGGGGCGACTGACACGAGGAAATGATTGGGCGATGAAAATCACCAGTTTACAGTAAGCTGTCCTGTGAAGCCCGGCCAAAGCTGTCTGCAGAGCAGGAGAAGCAGTGCCTTATGGGTCATTTCTCCTCTAATTACCCAGAGGAGGGGAAAGCGTGATAAGGGGAGCTGGAGCCTGCTCGCTGGGCCGTAATCCGCTAGTTACTCTCCAGCCCCACCTAGTGGCAGACCTGGCATAGAAAACACAAGAGCTGCCACAGAGCAAATGAGTTTGAGTAAACGGTCAAGCTGATGTTTCACAACTAGTGTGTTCAGAGTTGAGTTAGAATTTGGGCCTTTTTCCCCATCGTGCATGTGTTATTTTTAAATGGATTTGTGCATATAGGGATGCAAGACAAAAATAGTGATGATCTCCTTTATACGGGAAGTCGGCACCATTGTAGATTTGTTTGTCGGTAGGTTTTCTGATTGGATTTGGTCTCTGAATAGGAGAAGCCTGCATGCAAACATGGTAAGAGAGGCAGAGGGGTCTCATAAGCACCATTTCTCACCTCCTGGTTTGTGTGCTCAACACTGGTGGACGGATTCTCATTCCCACTTTGACTGCCATCAGAGGATTCTTGCTTTTCTCCGACTTCCTCGACATCAACCTCTACCACCACCTCCTCCTCCTCCTCTTGGGGATGGCCGACAGTGATCACAGGTGGCACTGAAAGGGAAATTTACAGTTAGATGTTGTCACAGTTAAGACGCGGGTTTGTTTTCGCTGCCTGTGACCAGCAGGCCGGGAGAACCAGTTACCTGCAAAGTGAGCGGCATACGTCCACAAGAAAGGAGCCTTGTTCATGCAGAGCTCGCATACCATCTCTTGCAGCTCCTCGGGCTCCTCCACAGCGCAACCCAGGTGCTGCGAAAACAAAAGGATGACAGAAAGACCAGAGGGATTACAGTGGTGTTAAAATGTAAATCAGAAGTGCTCAGCAATCCATTCATTGCATTCATAGTAGCTTACCCTGCTATGAAACCAGTCCTCACAGATGATGCACTGAATCATCTCATCATCATCCTGTTGGGTAATTACAGAGGCGTTTGATTGTAGTGTCAGATGAGAGACACACATAATCGCTAAATGATCATCCATCCAAATAACTGCACTGAGAAAAAAAAGGAATACCTGATCGTCTGCGTCAGGGTACGGCCGGTCACATGTGCAGTAGCAGCCACTGAAGTTGTGATTGTAGAGATTCCTGACGTTTTCCTCGTCTTTGGCCTGTGAACGCAAGAGGAGACGGAACAAGGTCAACAATCGGAATGAACGTGGCGCAAGACACTGGCTCCGTTAGAGAGGAGGAAGAAGCAGCAGACTCACGGTAATCAGCTGGCACTGGAAATCCCCAAACTTGCTATTTCCACAATCACAGCGAAAATTTCTACAGGAAAAAAAACGACAAGGACCTCCACAGTGAAGCAAACTGTTGTCCGAAATTTGTATCATCAGTGCTACACACAAGGAATTTTTTTTTGCAAATACCTTTTGGTATACAGTTCAAAGACGTCGTGTCCATCGTGGCATTTGTTGGCACAGGCCAGACAAATCCCAGCAGGCTCTGCGGTACTGGGGGTGCAGTCGTTGCAGGCAAACACGGCCTGTCTCTTCACATAGCCCTGCAGCAATACACGGAGGGTAGAAATATACAGCAGCATGCGTGTTATTTATGACAGAATGCAACGATATAGTGACGATAACCATCGAAAAATAGAAATACTGCAGTGATACTACAATGTAGTTTCTCTATAGTTTCACTCGAGGACAGAACAGAAACTACACCAAGCCCATTGTGAAAAAAATATTTACAACGTTGAAAAGCTGAGAGAGAAAAAACACGCGATACAATATCTAAAAGTGCAGGACAACGCATAAAGGCGATGGCTGCTCGAATCCGCTGCAGGAAGCGTTTCATTACCCGGGAGTAGGAGCAGTTTTCTGGGTCGCTTCCAGCCAGCACACACAAAGCCTCCTGGAGCTCCTCCGTGCTGACGGGAACGTCGTCGAGGTGGGAATCCTCTTTATTAGCTGCCATTCTGTGGGAAATAATAAAGCGAATCGGGGACACGCACACAAAGACACAGACAGACTCAGTCTGAGCGGCCCCGTGTTGACATACGGATGTTCCGGGCGGGAGTTTGGGCTGAGGACCACGTGGAGGAAGTGACGCAGGATACTGCTGCACAATCAGTATCAGGTACTTACTACTATTAAACATCTATTAGTTTTCATTTCATTACGTACCCTCCTTAAAAGGCCGCTGAGAATCTATGCATTTATTGACAAATTATGAAGCATGAATTAATTAATTGCCAGCACAACAAGTAAGTGTTGTTGTTATTATAATAATAATAATAATAATAATAATAATAATAATAATAATATGGTGGACAGTCCTTCTTGTGGTGGCATACAATTAACAGTTGGCTTAGGTTTACAACAGAAACAAGTTAGACTACACTTTTTTTTTTTTTTTAAATGCACTTCAGGGTCAAATTACAGTGGATATTTATGATAAGGGGAAATCCATTAATGTTTTTAACCCCCCCAAATCAGCTGAGCAACCCCACCAAACACAAAGACAATCACTACAATAATGAATAAGTTTAGTAAGCAAAACAACAACAAAAAAGAAATAGAAAAAGAGAAGTCTAAGTTCTCTGATATTCCATACCTGTCCTGGTGGAAGATAAAGGTCCAGCAGAGGACTGGAAATCTGTGGTCTGTACCCCAACAGCCTTCAGCCTCCAGTAGGCTCTGTGGTTTTGTGTTGTGTTTTGCTTTGTTTTGCTTTGTTTGGTTTTGTTTGGTTTTGTTACATGTTCATAATTGGAGTCTTTTGAATCCAATTTATTTGTTTATCTATTAATATTGGAAAAATAGAACTCTGCGATGGGCACAATTGTTTGAACATACAAATACTTCTTTCACTGACTAAATAGGCATAGTCTTAGGCACTGAATAACAAAGGGTAACAATAACAAAGACCTATAACCAGAAATAATATACAGCCTCCTTGGATAACTCAGCTTTATGTAGATCGACATTTTTCGATATTTTGAATTAGCCATTGACCCATTCAGGTATGTAAAATTCCTTGCATATCCATTATAAAGAAAAATACAATTTGATGGAAGTTTTGTATTAGTTTGAACTGCAGTTGTTGACGTATATTGTACTCGTTTACCAATGGATGGCGCCACTGTGCCATGTTTCTCTGTTTGAGAGCCCGCCGAAAATATGTGCTCATTGCTGTGCGGATGATACTCTCATTATACAAGCCGCAGCGAGCCTACAAATAACAGATCAGGTCGTTATGCAAACTACTGTTGGTTTGTATAAATACAGACTAGTTCACTGATTCACATTTTATGTAAAACGTTCTTCAATCTTCTTGTGACAGACAGTGAAGCGGGGATACGTCTGAACACTGAACTTCCCTGACCGCATCGCGGGTGCTTTCAAATGCAGTTGGAAATATCAGCCTCTTTGAACAGCGTGAATAGGTGGTAAATGTGCAGGGACAAAACAAGGAATTCTTGGCCCAAGGGAAGGAGAAAACATATTCTGCATCCTTGTGATGACATGAAATGACACGTTTCTTTTGAAGTAAGTGTTATTAATGAAAATGAAGTTATCAAAGTGGTCCAACAAACAACATCCCATTTATAGTGAGAGTGAAAAGATCTCAAAATCTTTGAGGTTTGATGATATATATCTTGTGAACGACATCCTAATGACTAATTTTCTGAAACAGTATAGACCAAACCATCAACTTATCAATTAAAAAAACATGTGCAAGTCAATCCACGAGGAAAGCACATTAGCGCGTGAATTCACGGTTGAATGTATCTCCCCAGTCGGGAGTGGTGTTTTCCGATGGGCTGCTGAAGGCGGCACCAGTCTCCGGGATCCTGGGTGTGTGCAGTCAGTTCAGCTCTGAGACTGAAAGAGAAAACACCAGGAACCGCTCAACGTGAGTCCAGCTGTGCCTGTCATCTGTCACCTTGTTTGAAAACTTCTACTCTTCCTCCACCGGACAGGATCGAGAATGGGAAACTACCCGAGCTAGTTTCTGAAGAGGACACGCATTCATTCGGAGGGGAAGTGTGCTAGAACTGCCAGGTTAGTTAGCTCTTACCACACAGCGTCTCGCTGCCAGCTTTATTCGTAGTTATGCCAGTTGCTTCATGTTTTAGCTAACTAGCCGTCGTTAGCCGCCATTAGTTAACTCGTTTGACATCGTGGAAGTGGTATGAATCTGCTCAGCCCTTTAACGCTGGTTCAGCCTTGTCAGTCAGCTAGCTTACATTTACCAATGGCATGCCATCGGTTAGCTGTGCAGACTGTCACTACCCAGCTAGCCAGCTAACATTAGCAGTTGAGGTTAGCAAACGGGAGGGGGGCAGTTTACTGATGCTGTACCACATTCACTGTAACGTTGCGTTTGGAAACTGGCTCTCGCTAACCACGAGGGCGTTACGGGTTAGAGACAGAGGCGAGCAGAAAGTGTCAACCCGTCTGTGTTTGAGTAATGCGTGACAAACCGAATCGTCAACTTGAGTGTTTCTCCCCCCTCATTGCCCCGGTCGAACTGTTGAGAGACGGGTGTTATAACGGCGGTGTCCTGTTTTCGCCTGTCCAGATTGAGTCTTCCAGTTGCACAATTTACCCCCGGAGAAGGAACAGGGGCACGGTGGAGATGCAGACCTTTCTGAAAGGCCGGCGGGTCGGCTACTGGCTCAGCGAGAAGAAGATGAAGAAGCTGAATTTTCAGGCCTTTGCCGATTTGTGCAGGTATGTGGCTGCAGCGCCGGGTTAATGCATTCAGGTCAAGTGGTGTTTTTAAACACCTGGCAAACACAACCCGACACGTATTCACGCCCGACGGGGCCGACATCATTAACAATTGATGTCACAGTGAATTAGGCGTGCTCTCTCACAGTGCACTTCCTCTAAACACCCATGACAAACGGGACTGATGAGCACCTCTTCTCCTCTTACACGGAATATAGCCCCCCTTGCAGTTTTCATGACAACTTTCTCTTTCAGTCTGTCACGCGGCGTCGCCGACTTTCCTCCTTGTCTCTGTTACTCATCTGAGGTTTTACTGTAAGTCCTGCTGATAAGGCTTCCTCTGCTCTACTTGCAAACATATTTTTTTTTTAAAAGAGCTAGCTATAGATGCCTGGGGGGAAGTTGGCAGTTGAAGGCGTCAAACCTTTAGCTTTACATTTTTTTTTTTAGTTCAGTGATGTCTGCAGTGGCTGCTTGCTGAGACATGGTATGGTACGGTATGTGTTTAGGTTGGACTGTTGCTAGTGGCCTACGGTGCATGTTTAACAGGACAATCAGCTAAAACAGGCGTTGTTATTATTCACTCGAATGTCCTAAAGTGCAGAGTTTTGAGGTGGAAAAAAAAGAAAAAGGATCTCTGCCATGTTTTCACCTCATCTTAACCAGTGGATGCGCTCTTATTCCCCCAAACCAATTACGTTTTCTTACATTCATTGTATTCTGAAGAAGCGGGATACGACAGAGACCCTGTCTTTGTCTCTACATGTGAGACGTTTTATTTGTCTACAGAAAAGAGACTCTTATTTGTCCAAATGCGTAGCCATAACATGAATTTGTTCAAGGCTGTGTTTTTGCCATAGGAGCGATTTGCTCTGATTCTCCAGCTTTGAGGGGGCTGGCCGTGTGGGTGTTGTATGTATGTTATCTTGTAGCTTAACCTTTCCCAGTTGAGAAAAATGCTATATTGTGTAAGTTGTCATAAAGAAGGGCATGGATTTCCTGGGCAAACATGACTTCGGGAGAGGTGAACTCTCCATTACTGATTTACAGTATACTGGCTTGGGAAAGAGCTCCTTCCAAGGTACGGCAGCATTGCAACATTTCCGAGCTGCCTGTGCTGTATGTGGGCAGGAGTTGCCAAAGGGGCAGCAGCAAACAGCGTGTGGCGATGGAGAAAACTTTATTGACCCCTCAGTCATTTTGTTTAGCAAGAACGTGCCCCGATGAGTCAGGTGTGTTTACAGTGCGCACGGTAGCAGGAAATGTCTTTGAAGGATTTTCACCTTTTTCAAGAGAGTTGCTGCCTCACAAACTGACCTGATTGAGCCGGCGCAGATTACCACACTGTAATCCACAAAACATTTTTAATCAGCTCAACCCCCCCCCACCCCCCAGAGCTGTGGGCTGTTTAATATGACGGGCGGGGCTTTCGTATTAAGAAGTGGTGTTTGTTAGTTTGTGTGATCAAGAAGATCGGGTCACATTTACAGCCTTTTGACAAGAACAGCAACAGATACAAGCGTACTGGAATACAAAAGAGACACAAAGTGAAGGTCACGCATGTCACACACTGCACAGTCGCTTTTGCCCAGTCACTCACTGAAACTTGTCCTCGAGGCCATATTTCCTCTGTCATATAGCACGTCGCAAACCAAAAGTAGTAGTCTTCAAGAGGAAGGGAAAGATGGAACTAAGAATTATGGGGCTCCTGTGTAGAGACATTAGCTGTGTTTTTTTTAAACAAAGCATTTCGTCTTCCTGAGACAGCACAATGCCTGAAAGGTGTGTCAGTCATTTCTGAACTGTCTCAGGGCTCGTTGTTTTTCAGTACACTGAACCTCAAGGCAGGTTTTATGTATTATGGAATGATTTCCTTGGGAAAGGAAATTTCACACTCTTTAAATTTCATCTCATTCACCTTTTATTTTAACTTGTCTCTACATATGTGCAGTTTTTTACATGTGTCGGGTTGTATCATCAAAGATAAACCATGTGCCAGCATTAGACTCCAACACGGACCGACCAGGATTTCTCCCTCTTATAATGGGGCATGCAGCTGACGCTGATGAGCACTTAAGTGTGGAGTCTGCCCTGTCTGGTGCAGCTGGACTTCGGGGTTCCTGCTGGTCAGACCCATTTGGATTCATATTTGCGGGCCATAAACTCGCACAGGGAAAAATCCGACACTCCTGAAAAACATGAGCCCGGGCATCACTGGATGATGTGAAAATATTGTCTCTTCATCCTGTCACGGGAAGGCCGCGGCTCTCTAGGACGACACGTCTGATGAGATCACCTTAAGCTACGTCTTTCACCCGAATGATACGATTTACTGCACTGATAAGGAGACTGTGCTCATTTAAAAGCCTGTGGCGAGTATCACTCCAAACTCCATTAACACGTAAAGAAATGATTGCATCGAAATTGAAGGAACAGGTGGCAACAAGTTGGGACGGCAAACAGGTAGATCTGCTTCACCTGGTTAGCCGACTTTACTTGTCTCCACCCTGTGTTATCCATAGGAGGGCCGTAATTATCGTGGGGACTGATGGTGTTTTAAAATAATCACTATGATTTCTTGTCAGCCACTGCTAAGCTCAGTGAGTATGATACAACGTAATGACAAGTGTCATGTCGACGCACCTCCATGTTCTTTTCTTTCCATGTTCTCTTTTGCTTCAAAAAGTTCGGGGCCCCAGCCCGCTCCTCAGCCGGGTCCCCCCCCCCTTCATTCTGCTGGCCGAGTAACAGTATAGGAGAACATCTCCATATCTGAGATGGGACGAGACCAAAGGCCCCATTCACACACCGCATGAAACACTCTGTCCAGCTGCAGTATTAAATATCCACATTGTTGTGAAGCGGCGAATGGCTGCACCACTGTTACCATGGAGCAGTAACTCTGGAAAAAAAACAACAACTGGCCCGCACAGACCGAGTTGGTGATCGTGCCGGACCGATCGAGTCCTCATTGTAAATTCCCCCAGCTTGGGGTTGGTTTGTTCCTGGCCATTTAAGTTTTACTTGTTGTTTTATTTTTCGTTTCCTCTCTGAATCCCTTCGGCCAATTTGCAGCTCTGAGCTCGAGAGGACGCTTGAGGACGCCCCCCCTGTTTGAGCACTCATTTTTCTCTCAGTTGAGAGGTTAGGACTAAAATAAATCCAGCAGGTTTAAACATCATCTGTGTCTTTTGACAGATTTCTAAAAAAAAAAAAAAAAAAATCCCCTTGAAAAAGTCATCTCACATTCAAAGTGCTGCGGAGTGCTGTCAGAGATAGGAAGAGGAGATGTGTCCAGAGAGAAGCGGTTCCTCCTGTGAACAGTGAAGTGGTGTACTGTGTTATGATAGTCACCTCTACCCACAACTCCACTCGTGTGTGTGTGTGTGTGTGTGGGGGGGGGGGGTCTGCTGGTTGCCAAGCAACCTCTTTTTTTTTTCATCCACAGATGAATATTTCTGTGCCATTTTTAAAAAGCAGAATTGTCTCTTTGGTATTTCAGCTGTAATGATCCTATGTTACCATCCCTGCCAATTAACTGAGCGATTTAGGTTAATTCATCGTTTATTTAAACATGTCTTGCATCTTTATATCTGACAGGTTGTCTGTTTGTGATTGGTCACTGTCATTTATTTTTGGTCAAATTAATGAGTATGTCTTTTTTGTCTTCTTCTTTTTAGGAAAAGAGGAATAGAAGTTGTTCAGGTAAGTGGACAACATATATTTTATCTGATGCTTTTTTGTATTTTTTTTTGTGATTTACTGTTTTCGTTGGGAAACCTAAATTGTCGTCCCTGCCAAGAGTCTATTTTCTCAGCGTGTTGAGAGAGAGCTGAAACCCACACCACATACACCTCAAATACATTTTTCAGATTTCTGCTACATCCTACATACCTGATGCAGTTGCTTCACAGTCGTGGTATTTTTCAGTCTGTGAACATCATCATCAGTCATAGTCTACCAGACCAGGCCGCATTCATAGCTGAGCTGTGATGCAGCTCAGCCCAACACGGTATGTCTGACACCTGGACTCAGCTCTGTTTAATCTGTTGGCCGTCAAGAAAGGAGCAGTGGCTACTCGCACACTGTGTGTGTGTGTGTGTGTGTGTGTGTGTGTGTGTGTGTGTGTGAGAGAGAGAGAGAGAGAGGGGGTGGGCATCACCCACGTGTGCCAAGATTTCTAGAATATAAGCTTGCATGAATGTGAGCAAATTCATATTACGACAATTGAGAATCACTCTGTGCCGGGTGAATGAGGCAACAGAATGGCCTGCCTCAAGTAAATACTCGGCTCCGACGGACGGTCGCTGAGTTATGTTGAGGCAAATGTAGGCCCCGGGGAGGTGCACCCTCAGGTGTCATTAAAAGCTGCCACGCAGTAAACTCCACTCTGTAAGCAAACACAGCACACGCAGCAGCAGCATGGTAACAAGTGTTACCAAGTCCTGGCAGCTCGGTGCTGAAAAGTACTTGTCAGTTAAAGTGCTCTCTGCCATTGAAGAGGAAATTTTCCTGTCTTCTTCTCTTCTTTTAAACGCTCTCTGTTGTCTTCATGGGAGGTTTTTTTTTTTTTTCTTCCCCCACTTTGAGGTTATTATTTTCCTCTCAATGTACTGACGATATCAGCACACCCAGAAAGAGCCTTGTCCTGGGAATAGTCCCAAAGTAAGCAGGGCTTTGTTTCCCATCGTGCTTTCAGACCCTCCTGGGAAAGAGCAGATCCTCACGGACCCTCGGCTCGGGGCATCCTGGGACTGGGCCAGCCCTTCACCCTTCCCAGTTTCTCTTTTTCCCGGACTACCTGTTGTTCACTGAGCTG
Organism: Psettodes erumei; assembly: GCA_016785225.1. Lineage (NCBI taxonomy): Eukaryota > Metazoa > Chordata > Actinopteri > Pleuronectiformes > Psettodidae > Psettodes > Psettodes erumei. The sequence goes on from JAFBJZ010000383.1 coordinate 1,998,252, forward strand.
TTTTTTTTGTTTTGTTCTACCCACAATTCAGCATAGACTCTCTTTATTTTTAGCCAGGCTGTCGCTGCCAATTGACAAAGCTCAGTTTACTCAGACGCCCAGAGGTGTGTTTGAGCTCACACCGTGGATCTGGCCCGGGATGCACCCAACGCCAGTCAGTGCCTGTACTGTCATGACTGCATTACAAGCGAAGATAATGGCAGTCTTTGTAACGCTCTGGCCATGTTATACAAGTCTGCGTACAAAGCTGTCTTCTCTTATTGCACTAGCGGATTCTGAGCATAGCTTGGACTTTCCCCGAGACTGTTCTTTTGCAATCAGTGCTGCAATTTTGAATGCCAGATAATGTACTCAAAGCCGCGCTCTGCATATTTTTTCCTCTGTGTGTCTTTCATTTAAAGCCCTCGGACAAATTTCCACTTAAATTAAATAAAGCATGAAACACTTGCTGGGAGCGTCGGTACGTTGCAAGGAAAAATGTGACGCTAGAAGTTCTTTCAAATGAAAATTTGACATTGTTTTGTTTACGAGGGTGGGTGAGAGCATCGCTATTACGTGGTTATTGAGTGTGTTTAACCTTCTGTAGGAGGCTGGAGTAGAGTAAAGCTTCAGCTTTATCTCTTGCAGCCAGTTTAATTGCCTAACCTCGTCCCTGGGCTCTGACAGACTCACTGATCCTGGCGATAACAACTCAGCCTTGGATAGCCAAACAGAAACGAATCCCAGTCTTTTCCTGGTGGAATGAGCCGTCGCTTAAGTTGTTTACACAACAAATACGGGTTAATTCACTGATGCGCCATGTGTCATGACCGCAGGATAGTCGCTGAAACAATTAGTCGATCCGTTGATCTCCAGATCAACTGCGACTGATCGGTTAGGTGTTAAGGAAAAACTGTCTGAAAAACTGTGATTATAAACCTAACCCATATAATAAACTCACTGTGGGTTTTGGACTGTCTGTCAGACAAAAGCATCAGTGCTGGTGTCTGGCATAGTGAAACTGACATTTCTCAGTGTGTTCAGACACGTTATGGGCCAAATTACTCACCCATGAATCGAGAAAATAATTATCGGCGGGTTAATTGCTCATGCAAGCAATTGTTAGTCGCAGGAAATGACGTAAAGGAAATACCACCTAGCAAGAGTTTGGGATTTGACACAAGAGGCTGGATCCTCCAGAGGGTTGGCAGTGGCTGTGAACTGTGTGTGTGCGCGTGTGCGGACCTATGCTAAATCTGGCGGCCCCGGGGACTTCATTTTATATTTCCATTTCTAGTGTGGGAAAACAATCTACATTTTTACCCTCCAGGAATGACAGAGCTGGAGAGGAACACAGGGTCCTTTTGTCTGACCGTTATCTCGCTCATCTCGTCCCGGTTCTTCCCTCCTCTCCCGTTCCTGTCCCCTCCCTCCAGTCATTTCTTTCTCCACCGGCTCATCGATGCCAACCCCTTTGCCCCGATCTCATCAGAGCCGTCCTCCGAGTGCTCTGTACATTAGTCCGTCTGTATCGCAGCGCTGATAAGATTAACTCACCAGCCTCGGCCTCGAGGACGCCAATATTCGCTCGGTGAGGGAGCACCCATCACGGCCGCTGTTCGAGTTTTTATTATATGGCCAGTGCTTAGGAATTTAAAAGTTCCCATCCGCCATGCTACTGTATCTCACCCTTATATTGAATTTGCGGAGGCTGGTAAACAAGAGATCGTTTTTGGAAGGTATCTATCGATCCTCCATTGCAACCCGCACACAAAGACAGCTGATTAGTGGCCATTATTGGGAAATAGGGTGGAGCAGAAGAAATTCGCACAGAGCTTCATCGCAGACGTTGGCAGGTCATTCCGACGAGGCCAAAATGTGTGTTTACCAAAAGTATTTGGTCAATTTTTAATCCGTCTCTGTTCAATTTTTGTGAGACGAAATGTGGTGAGGCGTGTGTGTGTGTGTGTGTGTGTGTGTGTGTGTGTGTGTGTGTGTGTGTGTGTGTGTGTGTGTGTGTGTGTGTGTGTGCGTGCGTGGGTGTTTCTGAGCATTGTGGGAGTTCAGACAGGGTGGGGATCATGAGAAATGCTGCATTCGTTCAGTTTGACCGGTTTCATCAGCTTCACGGCGACGCCTTTACCTCCATCCCGATTTTCTACTCAACGAAGTGTGTTAATGACGATGAAAGCTGAATTACAGTCGTTGAATGAGCCTCCATTGCGCAACATTTTCAGCAGTAGAAAAGTCTCATTGTTCTGGAGACACCAGGGATGCTGAGGAGATGGTCAGCTTCAGCCTCCATATGGGTTTTTTGGGCTGCAGAGTCACTTTGGTGTCAACGCCCTCTCACATTTAGCCTTGCGCTTCATGGGAGTCGTGGCCAGCAGCCACGTTTTATCTCAGAGGCATATGCTTCCCTTACACGAGGACGTCAATTGCAACGCAGCACGCAGGATAAATTATTCATCACATGTCTGTCTGCCCTCAAAACACAGTCTCGCTCGGGGCTAGTCTGACAACAAAGCCGAATGCCAGGTGAGATTTGATCCGGCCGATGGCAGCCAGAAAGAGCCATCGACAAGGAGAAAGCAGAGGCGCAGAGATACGTAACTGCTGCGAGCAGTTTGGGTCCAGTGTGAAGAATTTGGTTGAAAACTGGGGCATGCCATGAGCCCTGTCCTCCCTCACTGTTTGCTCAGAATCCTCTTCTTAGATTTCCCAGGGGTAAAGCTCGACCCCGCTGTGAAGCTACATCAAAGCTGAAAATATATTGGCCCTGACCCCCCCCCCCAGGATCCAGTGTTTTCTGCGCTGTCCATCACTACCACGGCCCGACGCTCGCACTCAGCTCCACAGGGACTCGCAAAGACGTCAGCTGACATTTCTGCTTTTAGCATTTAGTGGGACATCAGTGACTTTACCGCTGGGTTTTTTGGACGAGCTCTAAAGCAGGGGGTCGGCTCTGTCCGCGCACGGGGAGGGGAGCGGCTCAGCGTCTGTGGCGTGTCCTCGCCAGTGGGTTTTGACCCCCGCGATGCGGAGTTCTGTTTTTGCCGAGGGGGCCGAGGCCGTGGCTGGGCCCCTCTGTGTTGTGCAAGCAAGAGATTAAAAGCCGCGCCTCAGCGGCGTACTGACAAATTCCCGTCCGACCGGGCCTGCCGCGCTGACACCGCTCGCTACACAGAGACAATGAAAACCACCTCGGTGTTTAGCGACCTGCATGTCACGCAACCTGTGAGGCCCTGTCACCGGTGCTGCTCACGGCAGCTCGCGTTGTACACCCAGCGGCGGTTTATCCACAGGTGACAGCACATTTTTATGAGTGTTGATTTACCAACTCAGTGCTATTAAGGCCATAGCAGCGTGTTTATGTGTTTTATGCATCCGCCATATGTTCACACCTCCGTGTCTACGTGTCTCCCAGCCACAGGAGTCCTGATAGACCATCTGGACTGATGAGTCACCAGAACCACTGCACTTTATCTCTGAGCTAAGGCGATATCATTGTGGATTATGCAACCATGCAGTTTGATTCTTACAAAACGTCGTCAGCTGCAGGGCTGTAGTCCTCCTGAAATCGGTTGCCGGGTAGCCCAACTGGTTGTTGCGTTTTATGCACAATGCTCCAGGTGAATGCTGTGCCAGCCACTGTCTCCCGCAGTAACAGCTGCTGCTAATTTTGCGTTCGCGTGGTGAAATGTGTGGATTAGCCAAAACCACACATTCTGCTCCGGCGCTTTTAAACATCAACACAATTCTCTGTTGGATTTCAGAAAAGTTTTTATACCACAACACGGTGAAATGAATTTGAGCACACCATGATAGAGGACGTCACGGCCTTTATACATTTTTGCGGCTTGTGTTGACATGTTACTTTTGGAGGGTGTGCCTCTACGGGCAGGAGCGACGGAGCGTGCAGGGGAATGAGATCCGGCGGCGCTCAAATGGACGGAGAAAGGAAAGCCGGGCCGGTGCAGCGTAATGAGCTCTTTAGGGTATCCGACTCGAATCGAGCAACACAATGTTTGGGTTTAGTTTTTTTTTTCTCGCCTGGCGGCTTACTGTACACACACTGTATGATGCGTGGCACCGGCTGTGCCTGCTCAGCGCAGAGAAACTCGTACTCCCTGTCAGACTGAGATGAGAACCTGAACCGTATCCCTGTCAAAACAATGTCTTGCTCAACACGAGTAGGAGCGAAACCACAGGTGGGTTTTTTTCCCCCCTCCTGTGGCGAAACCCGTGTAAAGAACACAATATCTACATCAGCCGTTTGACAGATTTACCGCTCTGTGCGAGTGACCTTTCAGGGCAGGGCCAAGCGTACTCTAATTAGTCACCTATCTGTCACATGTTTCAGAATCATTAACCAGAAAATGACGGCTCCGACGGCAGCCAACCCTCTCCGTGCACTTTTACAGTTCTGGCGTTGGTCCACGCCCGTGTGACTAAGGTGGATTCGCCGTGTCCCGTCTGGACAGCACAAAGGACAGTGGGGTTCTGCTATCCTCAGGCTCACTGTATTTGCACAGGTGTTTGCGAACGATCTTTTGTCTGTAGCGATCAGGTGATCCCGATCCGCCGATGAGCTAATGAGCTCGCGTACGGCCGCGTTATGCAACAGCAGACCCTGGAACCAGTCGTCCGTGCAACGTTGCTGTGTCTCTGGTTTCATTTGAATTGTCCCTTTTCGACCCTTCCAGTCCAGTATTTTCATGTGACGCATCACACCACAGTCGTAATCTGCTGTTACATCCTTTGTCACAGTCTCGGTCTTGGTATGATGAAATAAGACGGTCACGCTGACAAAACGAGTAGCCTAAGATTGTTCAGAGATTTCTGAGAATAATTTTGTCTCAAAATATACCTTCACCCCTCGGGGCTCTTTTCTAAAATTACTGAGCCGACAACATTAGCGTCCCTCTGCCTCTCACAAACAGACCGCACTCAGCTTCCTTTGCCACAGCAGTCCAGACACATTCAGAGCAGAGGCCCCTTGTGAGCCCAACTTCATTAGCAGAGCATTCAACCCTATTTGCTGAAGCTTAGCATCTCTCCTCTGACTTTTGTATGCTCCTACCTTTGTGCTTGTGTGTGTGTGTGTGTGTGTGTGTGTGTGTGTGTGTGTGTGTGTGTGTGTGTGCTCGTGCGATTGCACATAAGTCTTATCACGCCCGGAGAGCCGGTTGGACGACTTGTGAACTACTTGGCCGGCGCAGTCTGTCTTTTGGCTGCGACGAACTTCAAACGAATGCTAATTCGGCGTTTTCTCCGAGGCCGTTGAATATGCCCAGTGAGACTGGAGGTCTGGCCAGCTTGTTATTCGTAGTAGAAAAACGGATGACATCAGGAATAAATCCGGATGGTGTAATTCCAAACAGACGCAGCATAAACTCCGGCTGCACCAAAGTTGCGGCTATAAATAAATGAGGAGGAAGATTCCTCAGAAGCAGCCCTGATGCATTTCTATACAAAAAAAAGGACGTTTGTTTGTTTCCTGGAGGAGAACTGTGAGAAGGGATGGAGAGATTCCTCTTTTCTATCAACAGACTGGGAGTATAAATGAGGAGGGCAGTGGCAGATTAACGACTTCCCAAAATGACTTAACCTTTACTTAAAAGTACTCTCCCATCCATCTTGTTTAGAGAGCGACCCGTGAGACTGGAAAGGCAGTAAATGAAATCAAGAAATAATTAATTCGAAATAATTTATTTGAGGACACAATGAAATACATTTTAGATAAGGTCTGACTTGAGGCCTGAACCAATTGTGGGAATTTAATTGTTTGTTTTGGGGGGGTTCCATCATTCTGTTTGTGAGAACTTGCAGATTTAGTTTTTTTTGTGTGATGTACGTCACTGATTTTACTGCTCTCGTCCTCTGTCAGAGACGTCGTGATTAATTTATTTGTTAATAAAATGTCAGTGACCCAGAATCAAATTGCTATTTGCTCTTTTGAATTATGACGACGAATCTCTGCAGTTTTTTCTTTCAAAGCAGCGAGTGACAAAAGGGAGCGCTTCGCAGTCAGAAACCACACCGCTTCAAGTCGTCACCTCTTTCCAGTTTGTTTTTTTTTTAATAAATCCTTCCACGCGCGATTGCCGAGGCATGTCATTTCTAAATGCGGTGAATGAACACTCAGTCTTTGACCCGTGGTTGTTCTCGTCTCTCCTCAGCTGGACCTCAGCCAGCCTCTGGAGGAGCAGGGTCCCCTGGATGTCATCATCCACAAACTGACTGACCTCATCCTGGAGGCCGACCAGAACGACTCGCAGGCCGTGCTGCTTGTTCAGCGAGTGCAGGTGCGCGACTCCCACCGTATCCTCCTGAGCTGTTCGGGAACTCGACGGAGATGTAGAAATGTGCGCGACAGCAACGAGAGGGATCGTTTACACAAGCCTGGGGGTCGTGCACATAGTTTTAGGAAATGTGCCAAAAAAAATCCACATGTGACTGTGTAATCAACTTGTTAAACTTACTTCACGACTTGTCATTTTAAATGTTTGAACGTGGTTACGGTCTTTATCAGCAGATGGTTTTTCAGTGTTGGTGTATGTCGTAGGAAAAAAAAATAATGTCACATGAATGTTACTGAAAAAGGATAGGCTTCTTTTTTAAATAAAAAAAACACACTTTATAGGTATATATATATATATTTCTTAAAGTATTGCAGCAAATGATTTCAAATGATAGCCAGCCCTGTCTTACACAATATATACTTGTGTAAGTCGTATGGCCCCGGCTCTGTCGGCACACATGATATGGAGCAGTGAGTAAGCTCATCAGATACTGTCGTTGAAATGGGAAAAAAACCCAACCAACTGTGGAGGGTAGTGTGCATCGCACAGCGGTGCCACTGCTATAGGCAATAAACATTTATGGATGAGTTCTATGTTTACAGTTATAAATGTCCCGCTTCAAGGAATCAAACAGACAGGCCAAAGATCCGTGACGCATTTACAGGGAACATTACGGACATTAGCAGCTATATTTGAGCTTGCGGTGACTCATAAAACCTGAGCGCTGTCTCTGAAAATTCTTTAAGAGTTTTTTTTTTCTTTTCTTTTCTCATTCCTCCTTAAGTGAGAAACATCTCACATTGACAGCAACTCTAAAAGTGGCACTGCGAACACACGTCAGAAAAGTGCTGTATGCCTTGTAACCGTGCGCGTTGTGGACGGTGTGAAAATGAATTTCTTTTCGGCAGCTCCCCAGCTCTTTCTCTCTCTCTCTCTCTCTCTCTCTCTCTCTCTCTCTCTCTCTCTCTCTCTCTCTCCCTCTCTCTCTCTCTCTCTCTCTCTCTCTCTCTCTCTCTCTCTCTCTCTCTCTCTCTCTCTCCCTCTCCTCTCTCCCTCTCTTTCTCTCTCACTGAATGACTCAGAGGAGCTGTAATCATGCGCCCCATCAGACAAGTCTGTCAACATGTTCCTGACTGCTCAATTAGGGAGGGCAAACAGGATGACGGTGTGGTGCAATCACTTAAACAGCAGAACCTGGTCGATATTAACGCGCGAGTGCGTTCGCTCGTTTTTTGTAACTCACTGTGACGAGGAAAAAAAAACACTCAAGCTAAACTCGCTGGACAAAGTACAAATACTCAGCTTCTAAACATACCAGCAGTGATCGTGTACAAGTTTAACTGAAACGTGAACTTTTTTTTTTTTTTGCAGTAGTTGTTACGAAAACACCAGCACGCATTTTCACATCCACATTTTCAGTCATTAGTGAGAAGACATAGGAAAGGCACCAGGGGTCATTGATTTAACCTGGTGTCTGTCCACAAGCAACGTTATTTTATCAAAGAACGTCATTTATCCGTATTCTGTTTCCAGCTTCAAATTCCAAACATTTATGAATTTGAGCGTGAATCAAAGAAAAGTCTCATAACCATGGTTAAGCACGGTGATAATGTTTCTGCGAGGCCCTTTTACCTCATTGCTCCAGGCCATGCTTATCAATACTGCTCATTTTGTTAATCTCAAAGTTTAACTCTTATTCCACCGGTTTTCTTTGACCAAATCAGGTTCACGGTGATTACACAACATGGTCGACCTCCTCCATCTTTCCCACTGCTTCAGTTCTTTTTACAAGATCACCCTTCACCCAGTGCGTCTGGATCCTAAACAAAGGTCTCCTGTCAGACTGCTCACGCACAGTACATTTTTAAAAGATGCCACCCTATAAGCATTAATACCAAGTGCCCAAACTGCCCTGACCGGCTTTTGTCAGCGGTGAGGAGCAGCACTTTGACATGGCGATCATTCTTTTAGCTCCTTGCGAAGGCCTGTGATCTTCGATGAAAGTTGGATCAAATATTAGCTGCTAAATCAAAAGCGCAGCTCCGTGGCTCGGCACTGTCTGTACCTCTTCAGTCCGGGTGATTTACCCAAACATAACTGTCATCTGTGCTTACATTTCCGCTCGAAATATAAGGGTTGGCGTATTTCTAACATTACACAGCCGTAATCATAAATAACATTTTGCGTGGTGGAGGGAATAAGCCTTCCTCTCTAAAATAGCTCGACATTTTAAACAAAACGTCAGGCTGGGGTGCGTTTTGGTAATTCAGGGGCCTGAGGTGTGAGCTGTGTGCACGGCTGACCCGGGACAAATATCATCAACGTGATTTTTCTACAGGGCTTCATGATCATGTGTGCTTATGTGTCACTGATCCATGTCTTCATAGATCATTTATAGAAATCTGCACACAGGACAGAGATTTAAAGAATGAAATTAATTTGCTGACCTTCGTGTCATTTGTCAACATCTTTGACATCGTCTTTTACCTGCAACTTGTAAGGTAAAAATACATTTGTAAACTATTCTGCTCACTTGTGGACTTAGTTATTTGTTTCGCTTGGTGCCAAATACGTAGGTGACGATTGTTTCAAGCATAAATGGAGTCCGGTGGGCCTATCTCTGTGATGGGCAGCTTAGGTGATCCGAGCTGATGCTGTAAATCACGCCCATCTGGTTGTGGTTAGTGTAAGCGCTCCAAACGATTTTCCCAGCCACACAGATTAGATCTGACCGTACTGACCGTACTCTCTTGAGAAACCGCTCTTCCCTCTGGAAACGGGTCTGAACCCCTGAAGGATGAGCGGCCCTTACACCCGCGCCGACACGCGTCTGGCTCTTCTTCTTCTCTCGACACCTGCTCGCCAGTGTTCATCTCTGTCTCGCGCCCCCCGCCCTCCTCTCTGAGTTCAACTGCACTTCTTCTGAGATGCAGAAATCAGCAAGTGACAGCCCTTATCTGCAGAGTATTCCTCTAAACTCCTGCAAGATTAGTTGGGACTTACTTTTTTTTGGCAGCAGTTTTACTTATATAACCGCTCAGCAGGCTTTGATCAGCGTCGCCCATTAGATCCTCACAAATCCTACAGATGGGTCCTCCACGTCTAGGCAGGGGCATTTGTTTACATGCTGTGTGTCAGTGTGTGTGTGTGTGTGTGTGTGTGTATACAACACGAGTCCATCCACCAATGGGCTTTTTTTTTCTCTTCATACTGTAGGTGTGTGTGTTTGTTTTATGTCCGACATTGCTTCGTATCTAATGTCACGCGAACATGTGTGACAGCGGGAGCTGTGTTGTCTTTAACGAGCCGCGATGTGAGCAGGCAGGCTGTTTGTGTAACGCACAAGCCCACCAAGCTCCACCTGACAGCGTCTGCGAGTCAGTAAAAAAAAAAAAAAAAAATGCACGGAAGGAGCGGCTGGCAGAGGAGTCCACAGAGCAGACGTGGAGGAAACGTGGAGGAAACGTGGAGGAAACGTGGAGAGCCGCCGAGGGGGAGGTGGTGTGGGGACAGAGCCGGAGAGGAGAGGAGTTATGTAAAATAGCAAAACCTCAGACTGACCCAACAACTGGCTGAGCAGAGATGTAGTGATGTAACCTACACAGACCTGCTGGCATACACAGTATCTCATGCTCTGTTGCTCTCTCTCTCTCACACACACACACACAGACACAAAAGTGTGTGTGAGACATCCTGACCCTTCAACTCAGTGTTTGCATTTGCAATTTGCTCGCTTGAATATGTTTGTTTAACACGCCCTAATCTATAGGTGTGTGGTTTATTTTGTTGCTGTGTGTGTGTCGTGCGTCACGTCAGAGGGTTTCGCGTGTCAGACCCCGATCAGACAGGATGCTGTTTTTGCAGCCAGAGGTTTTTATTTTGTGTAGGCAGTAAGCTCTTTTAGATTAGATGCTACTTTTGGCTTTCGCTATAATCAAACAACATGTAAAGATCTGTGGGTTAACTTCACTACAAAATCATGGTTAGGCCTAAAGACAGGTAATTCAGTGGTTGCCTAGCAACAACAACAAAACGCGCCACACTGCTCTTTTTTTTTTTTTAAATCGTAGGCTTCAACGAAAAAAGGTGGCGTGGTGCGCATTGCGTTTTTCAACCTGCAAAAATGCTGTCTGAGCATGGCCTCAGTCCACAGTTTGCCTTATTACACACTACTACATTATGTCAACACACATGTAACACACACAGACGGGCAGGGGTGAGACTAATGACTTAACATTATTGATTAATCTGTCTTTTTTTTGGAGTAGATGAATTTCGTCTAAAAAAAAAATCCAAAGAGAAAAATGCTGTTCATAATTTCCCAGAGAGAAAGAAAATCTCTTCAGATCGCATGTCTATGGAAATCTTTTTCAAATCTTCCAAACTGTTAACACTTAGTTGTCTGTTGTTTAATATTTCTGTTCTCAACTTTAATAAGTGAAGTAAATTTTTTTTTAAAAGTTATTAAAATGTTCTTGTCTCTTCAGGACTACATTGATGCCCACCCTGAGACCATCGTTCTGGACCCCCTTCCGGCAATCCGAACTCTGCTGGACCGTTGCAAGTCCTACCAGCTCATCCACCGGATAGAGAGCTGTATGCATGGTAAGACATTCATGGCTCGGCTCCACCAGCATTAACAGACGGGGAAATTCCAGATCAAATCGCCATGGAATTGCTGAGATCACTAGATTTGCCAAAATGAATGTTGTTTTTTTAAATGTAAAGAACATATTTTATCCTCTACTCAAACAATGCTCACCAAAAAAACCCACTATCAGCTTTCCTTCACAATATGTTCTAATTATTATACAGTGTGCACTTGAATATTAAGTGTACGTCGTATTCTGAACCGTCACTTTAACATAACTTCCAGAAAGTCAAACCCCACTGTGTGTGCCCCTGTTCTGCAGAAGTCGATGCAGCATCATTTGCCGTCAGCGCATTCCCATGAAAATAACCATTTCAAATAACTGTCTAGTTAGAGTAGTCATTATGTCACAAGCGCAGACAGGCAAATTTATTCTGCTGTGTCATTTTGCACTGTCACCAGGCTCTTGCTCTATGAATAGAATCAGTACACGGTGTGTCATGGGTTCAAATCAAGTAAACACCATTAGTGTCTCTGGTCCTCTCCCACTCAGAAGTTGTCTGAAATAATAAAAGAGCTGTTGATTCCACAGAGACGACCTTCTACCTCACTTAATGTGGCTAATGTTGTTAAGAGGACGGAGTTGTGGTAGAGGATCTCTGCCTTTCCTCTCCGCTTCCAGCGGGGACACATGGGTAACATATGACGGCGCTGTCGCTTCCCACTTGAATTATGCCGCTCCATGCTTCCGTGCAGATGTTTAATTCTTGCCGGCAGAGCGCTTATGCTGATGTCATAACTCCTCTCCACCCTTTCACATGACAAAAGGACCTCTCCATTTCCCCTCGCCTGAGCCCGATGTGAACTTTGCGCGTTTCTCGCTAATGGATCTGAACTTGGCTTCGAGTCGGTCCAGCAGCACGTTCCTCTCGTTGCTAAGTATTCCATTGGCGAGGTCTTTTCGGTCAAAGGCAGAGAGATGCGGCGATGACAGGAGAACATTCCCTACCCACACACTGTAAACACACCTGTGACTCATCCATACTTCACCTCCCCCCTCCCCATACATGGCAGGGAATATAAACCTTTTAAGTACTACTTCACCAAGCGTCCATGACTCTGTGAGGGGCTGCAGTCTGGTGTCAGAGCGCGGATCAGAGGCGTTTCAGCGTGTCACTGGTCTCTTAAAATAGAACCGCAAGAAGACGTCTTTTTATCCAAAGAGACCTGGTGGCTGTTACGTAACAGTGTATAAGCTGCATCGCTCTGTCTCGCTGTTTGTATTTGTTTTGTAGGGGAGGATGGCTGCATTATTGGAAACCCTTTCTTCCCCCACCCCCCCGCACTCTTCTTCCCTTAATGCAAGTGCACTTAGGCCTGCATACCAAGCCTCCTTGACAACTGTAGTCAGTTTAGACACAGGCACCAAGTCTAAGCCATAATAATCCTCGACCATACCGCCATGATTATAGAAAAAACCCAGCATGTGACCAAGGATGAATCTACTTTCTTCTGTCAGCAGAAAAAAGAGTGATTGCAAGAACTGGGTTAAGGTTAGAGTAAAATAGAGGATAGTATGAGATTGTGGAAAGTCCACCTTGCTTTCTTAGGCACAGGCACTTCCTCCTCTTCTTATCAGCAGAGACCATGGAGTCCTGGAGCAGCTGCCAAGGCAACCCGCTACGAAAAGGCCACAGAGAGCCCGGCCATGCTTCACAGTCTGCGTGACTCAGAATAGCTCTCAATAGGAGGAAGCACTTGAGGTGCGCTGGTGCTTTCTCTGGAAAAGCAAGCGTTGCTTTACGAATCGAGTGTTCCCCACATCAGCCGGCCTCTTTCGCAGCACATTTACCTGTTTCTGTTCCCGATAGTTTAACTTCATGTAAACGCGAGTACAAGAGTTAGCTCATCTCAACGTCATGTTGGATAGAAAGTAGCCAGATAAGGGCCAAGCGAGCGCTAATGGCTCAGCGCCACTGATTCATAGTTCTGCTTATTGGAGCTTTGGCGCTGCTCTGTTGTCCAACTTGTTTCCTCAGTCAGCCAGAGCAAGGTAACTGTTTATGTTACGCACTGGAATCCACTGGTTCCTGTGTATACATAAGTTTTGATATCTTGGACTGTTTTTATAGACAGAAACCGTCGTCAAGTCAACTCTTCTATAAAAACACAAGCCTCGCTCGGCGTCTCAGTGCCAGCTCGATATAAAATGATTGTTCTAAATGCAGGCGCATTCCCCGGGATCAAGCCCAAGCCTTCCTGCAGTATTTCTGTATTACGCGGCGTGTCCTGAGGTCCGAGCATTAATCCACACCTCCGCGGCGGCCGGCAGAGCCAGCGTGTGTGACAGAGCTGCTTTGTGATTCACAGTTCCTTCTGCGAGAAAACGGTCGACGATTTCTCTTCTCGCAAATAAATGACTCATAATTGTAATTGCGACGTAAGCCGCTTAAAGCGCGATGTTGAGAATCGCATCGCTCGCAGGGCATAGCCATGTTTGGAGTTCAATTTAAAATATTGAAAATCCTGCTGCTTTGCCTCGGAGGGACGCGAGGAGGGCGGCAAGAGAGGATGCTGGGGTTTCTAGGAAACAAGCTGTAAATAGCAACAGGAGAGTCCAGCCTTCCACCTCAACAGCACTGCATTTTACGAAGCTTAATGCAACTTGACTCTTCTGTCGGCATCTGCACCTGATGCCTCAAAGCAGAAGATGCCATCTGAATCGTAGGTGTCGTGACAGCTCTCTGAAGGAGCTCCTTCCGTGTCCGGCCTCAGGCGAAGCAGACCCTGCCTGTGAGATCGGAGTGTATTTATTTGCATGAATGTGACGTAACCGCATGGACGGATGAGGAAATGCAGCTGAGGTCCCGATGAGATAAAAGAAGAAAGGAAACAAAACAAACAAACAAAAAAAAGCAGCGTAACCGGATAGCGACATTTAAATAGCATCTCACGGTGGAGTCCCGTAAACACGGCCCTCGGCTCCGACGGGTCTGCTGCGAGCACCAGTGTTTAGACAGAGCCAGAGATTGATCCTCCCCACCACCCCCTTATCCCTAAAGCGTCAACCAAGGCCAAGCATGCGCGCTATTACAAACTTGGCCACACGCTCTTATGCTCATTCCCCAATGTCTTTATTATAAATCCTTAACTCGGTGCTTGAGACGCTTTCTGTTTGACAAGGTTTAGGTCTTTTGATGGTTTTTGTTTGACAAAATTTAGCGCCATCCGTCTTTGGGAACTCAGTGATGTAATGGGGATATTTTCCCTGCCAGACAGTTTTCTGAAAGACATTATGATGCTATTCCTGTCCCGATGAAATAACACCAGTATGACGATTGCGGTTGTAGCAGAGATGACTGATGGGTAACCCTTCAGGCTTCCCACTCCTAAAGCTGACTGGTTACGGAGCCAGCGCTGGAATAGACCCAGCTGCCCAGGGAAAGTTTATTGAGCACAGTGTTCTGTGCTTGTCTGTCACGTAACTGAAAAGAAATAGAAGAATCTGAACCATGCTAGATCTGTTTTGGCTTGCTTCAGCGATGCGGATCCATTCCTTTTAGCAAAAACAAAAGCGTTCCTTTTAGGAAATTAGTTTTGTGCCTAATGATCTAAGCACATGTTCAGCTGCTGTGGCACAATCCTGGATCTTGAGGCTATTCAAGTGGCTTTTTCTTTTTTTTTTCAAGGACATATCAAAAGGTGGATACTTATGGGATTATTCCAGGTTATTATTGTGTAAAATCACAGTCATAGTCAAATTGATTGCAGATCAGATGATCAGGTGTTATGAATAAACTAGTCCCTGAGTTGGGTTATCTTAATCACTTTATTCAGCGGAGGGATGTTGATCCGTAAACTGTGATGGATGTACTGCTTGATAAAGTAAGAAACAACTATTTGGAGGGGGGGGTTGTATATATTGTACCCACCATTTATACATTCATTACATTAGAACTACATTAGAACAAAGTGAGGTGCACGTCACAAATGGTGGTGCAATGCATGGACGAACACGAAGGAGACAACTTGCTGTGTCATAAATTATATAGATTCTCCTCCAAATAAGTTTGAAATATTTTCATTGTGGTACCACAAATAGTCCTAATTTAAAAGTTTATCTTTGGCACTTGTACATAAAACAAAAATGAAATATTGTTCATAAATTCACATTTTCTGTGATGAAATTATCTGAGCTCTGGTGCAGTGTTGTTATTACCGTTGGGAATGACTACAACAATAAGCTGGCATTATCCTTTAATGATACGGCTCCCTTGTCGCCACACTTGGTGCAGCCATATTACAGTAACAGGGGACTCTTAACGCTGGATGGATTACCGTATGTGCGTCCTTATCTCCTCACACAGCTGCAGCCCATTTTTGCTGATTTTTTTTTTTTTCTTTTCCCGGAACTTGGTCTGCAACTTGATGTCGCTGAAGTCGTTTCCGTGGTAACTTTTGGCCTTTTGAAAATTTCATTTTGCGTCACGCATCCCGTTTTTTTTGTTGTTGTTGTTGTTTTGTTTTTTTTAACCATGATGTTTGTCTGCAGTATCTTGCTGCTGCGGGAGCTGTAGGGGTCTGTGGGGCCCCATGTCTACACCCCGAGCTCAGCGCTCAGCCCTGCAGTTAATGTAGGCAAATGAGATTCCCCTGACCTCAGCACTGGCGGGAGCGGAGAGCCCTGCCACTGCTGAGGCCCACGGCACACAAAGACCGGCGTGTTTCCATTGTGTTTTTGTCATTAGCAGTTTGCCAGCTCTTGGTTCGGCCCCCTGGCTGATTTCCTGTGGTGATATCTCCAACCAGCTGCCTTATCACCCCCCTGTACCTATTTTCGAGGGGAAATGACAGGAGGCAGAACATTAATATCGATGCGTCCCGAGCCCTGATGCGGTGACGGAGCTGCAGGATGTTTGTTATTCTCAGTCTTATCGGAACCGACCGACCTGCAGCTACAGGATGTGATGTAAAGACACGATGTAATCAAACATGGTGTAAATACGAAGGTGGAGATAGGTGAGAAGAGGACGAGGATTAAACCTCGTTCCGCTTGTCGTGGTGTCAACTGTTTCTGGTATGGCCCAGTTCACCATGTGGAAGCAAATGTTTATTTTGCTGTGGAGCGAATAGTGAGCTCTCAGTCACACCTGTCAGTCTGTCTGTTCTCTCCTGGTTTGACCTGTCTTAAGTTCCGCACGAGATTGTGTGTCTTCCTGTATTTCAGCATTTTACTTTGTGTGTGTGTGTGTGTGTGTTATTTAGGAGGAGCAGACAGGCCTGGCAGCTTTCTGCTGTATTTGTTTGAACAGGAGTCATTTGCCCTTCTCGGCCTCAGATGGCCTCTGCTGTGTTTGTTGCCTAAACCTTTTACAAGGATGGAATATAAATAAACGTAAACTTTTTGGCCCAATTAAGTTAAACAACGTGTGTGTGTGTGTGTGTGTGTGTGTGTGTGTGTGTGTGTGTGTGTGTTAGAGACCGATCGGCTCTTCGTGTCAAATGTGTGACACCAAGTAAAGTTCAGCTTCGAGCGCTGCTTCGTCAAGGACGAGCTACAGACCTGTGCGTGTTGCTTTAAGCTGTTCTTGACAGGTACAAACAGGTGTATGTGTTGAACATGAAATCAGTATCCACCCAAAGCTGTCAAATGGATTAAATCCTAAAGAGTTCATTGATTCTGTGGACTTTAATGTGCTCACAAAAGCAGTTGGTAGTACATTATGTAAATTAATTGAAATTATTCTCCACCGTTCACCTCGCCGTCGAGCTTTTTCGAGAACTTTGGAGTAACCCCTCCCCCTTTTGTTCTTTTACTTCTCTTTTTATTAGACGAGAGGATTTGCTCTCCTCCATTCATGGTCCTGAACACTGAGTGCAGCCCAGATGTGCTGGAGCAGATCCGGAGGCAAGGACTCACATTCCCCTTCAGTGAGTATCTCCGCCTCAGTCGCATGTACACTGCCTTGCAAAAGTATTCACCCCCTTTGGCAATTCTCTTTTTTTTGTCGCCTTACTACCTGGAGTTAAAATACTTTATCATTTAATGTGCACAACATGCCTACTACGTTCAAAGTGTAAAGTATTTTAATTTTTAAAACAAAAACAGGAAATTAGACAAAATAAACTTAAGCCTGTGGGATTGGGCCACACATGGCAATTTCTTTGATGGTGAAAATGTTCAGTTTTCATCTTGTCTGACCAGAGTATCTTCCTCCACATGTTTAGGGAATCTCCCTTTTTTCAAAAATCCAAAAACATATCCTCTTACATTTCACAGGTTGTATTGCAACAAAACAGGGAAAACGCCAGGGGGGGTGAATACTTTTGCAAGGCACTGTAGATACTGAGAGTCCACAGATTGCTTAGGCCTCATGTTGTGCCTATAAACACTCATTGTACCAGTGCATTTTAATGTACAAATGCATTTGTACTAATTGTACCAACATTTTAATTGTACCGATGCATTTTAATGTCCAAGTACTGGGGTTTTTTTTTAGCAACTGCAGACTGACTACAGTTTTAATGAACATTTAATGAAAGTTTTAGTGGGAGGTGTTTTTGACCCTGCTGTCATTTCATTACTGTTATACAGCATAGCATCAAATTACCTTTTTAATTCTCCGTTTGATTTTCCTCACCTTTATTCCTTCCTCAGTTTGCAAAACGCGGGTGGCGCACGGCACCAACTCCCACGAGGTAAGAGGCTTCTGGGGTCGGAGGTCACTCACACCCTCCACCGTTTGCTTTGTGTAAACAGTAACAGTCCTGTCACAGTCACGGGTCCGCAACAGCAAGACCAGATAAAGAGCTGTACTGCATGTGTCAACTGAAATCAATACCCCTGTCAGGCTGGTCAAATAGTCTTCATTCCTCCACGCTGACAGCATTGAAATAAGTTACGTTTTACTGAGACTTCAGTGTTTTTTTTTTACATTTACCGCGTGCCTACCTGTTCACAGATGGCCATTATCTTCAGTGAAGAGGACCTGAAGGATGTGAAGCCTCCATGCGTGATTCAGAGCTTCATTAACCACAATGCAGTGCTGTACAAGGTGTTTGTGGTGGGAGACTCCTACACTGTGGTGGAGAGACCTTCACTGAAGAACTTCCCTGCGGGACCGGCAGGTCAGGAGACAAATACAGAAAGTCAGAGAAGGGGGAGGGAGGGAGGGAGGAGGGAAGTCCAAGGGCTGTTAATAGCCACATTGACCAGACTGCACAAGTTGCACAGCTTCTCCAAATTACCCAATAAAAGATCTCATAAAATGGCTTTACAGCCCCTGTGATTGGACCTATTCACCCTTTTAAGGGGTGCAGCAGAGTGCAGTTGATTTTTGCCCTATTGCTACATGCTGCTGAAAATAAACACGAGGCTTGGCGTTGTTCTCCATAAACATGTCAGAAGCCTTACCTGCGAGTGCCCCCCCTCCACTGAAACTGACTCCGGTAACTCCGGTATTTGCATGTGATGGAGTAGAGGACCTCACGCAAATCGGTCTCGCCATCAGTGTAACAGTCTGCTTTGTGTGACGCCGCAGAGAGAGCGGTTGCTTTTCAGCCTGGAATGCTGAGTGGTGCGGCGGCAAAGCTCGGCCCTTGTCAAACATATAAAGCAGCATACCACGGCTTTACATCTGCACGCCGCTGTCAATCACTGTTCTGCGCAGCCCGAAGCCACACATTGTGTCCTGAAAGGGGTGAGAAAAAGCCAGACGAATGAGCGAGGTGTGACAGTACATGGGGGTATGGGTTGGTGTTTGGAAAGAACTTCAAAATAAGGGTGTTTCGAGGAGAGACTGTCCCATCCAGCCTTTCTTTTCTGTCGGTTAAACCGGTGTTTTGTTCACACAGCCAGGGAACGAAACACTCCATCTGCCTCGCAGTTCATTACCACAGCCCTCCACTAGCCGAGGGGCACATTTATTTGGACAGTAATGGAATTTACTTGTTCCCGCCACTCCCCACCCCTCGTCCTTCCCTCTGACACTCTTGAATGTTAATCATTACAACGATAACAAAGAAAAAGGTGGGGGGTCACATTTATCACTGCTTCAAAGAAAATCGCTCGCCTGGGGACAAGTTTTAGGCTGTTTTATTCTCAGGTGAACGCTCAATTGATGTTGTTATGACTGAAAAGCTTAAAGATTTAGAGACTTCACGCCAGGATGGTTTGGGATTTTTCTTTCTTCACACCAGTTTGTGAAATCACTAAATAGAGACATTAATTCAGTCTCGATTTGCACAAAGGAACCTGTTGAGTTTTGCTGCCACCTAGTGCCTCAGATGGGAACTATGAGTAAACGTATCGGCATGTGGTGTGTATGAAGTTGCTGTCAGACTCTGCCTAACCTTTTTTTTGTTCTTTCTTTTTTTTCAGACAGGAAAGCCATTTTCTTCAACAGCCACAACGTTTCCAAGCCAGAGTCGTCTTCAGACTTGACCTCGGTACGGCAAAAAAAAAATGTCACTGATGATAATCTTGTGAGATTTTATAAGGAGTTTGGGTGCTGACGTACCTCTGCATTTTTTAAAATCTTTATCTCAGAGGAGAACGTGGAGGGGGTGTCTCAGCCACCCAACAACGATGTCATCAGAGAGCTGTCCAGGTCCTTGCGGGAGGCACTGGGCGTGTCCCTGTTTGGTATCGACATCATCATCAACAACCAGACAGGCCAGCACGCTGTCATTGACATCAATGCATTCCCTGGTAGGTGCAGCCTCCCTTCCACAGCTTGTGCTTTGTATTTGAAAAAGTCCTCATTTTATCTGCGCATCAAGTTGAACACAAGCCTTCAGTTTTGACAAAGACTTCTTTCCTCGGTGACCTGGTTCTCAGGTGTCACTGTCTGAAGCCTGAGAGTCGCGGTCACATCATTTTCTTTCATGCAGCCACTTGTGTTGATGTAAATGCCTCCTCCTTTGTATTCCTGAACCATTTCCCCCTTCAGCTTGAAACACGCACCAGGTCTCGCTCACTGTGTCAACAGGGAGAGCAAATCTCCTTCCAAATATCACACTATGTTGTTGCAGCATTAGTCTTTACTAGCACGACAGCGGAGTCAAAACAGGCGATCTGGAAAAAAAACTACTTCCATGCAACATGTAATCCTTCAAAAACAGGGTACACAAAAGTGTGCACCCCCCTTGTTCCAACTCAGAACAGTTTGAAACACTTCAGACATTTTTGACCTGGTGGAACTATTTATTTCTATCATACTGTTCCCATCATAATTTATCTGGAGGTCTGAGGTTGATAACTGAATGTAAACTCTGATGCTCAGTGAATATTGTTAACATAACATGACTGTATGGTCAGACATTAATCAGGCAGTGTTTCATATTGTAATCAGGATATAAACAGAGCCCTTCTGTAACAAACCCATGTAAACAGTTAAAGTATCACCAACTTTCTTCAGTATAATGTACACCCAGTAGCAGAAGTCTCTCTGTCTGTCTGAATACATATTTCCAGGTTATGAGGGCGTCCCCGAGTTTTTCAATGACCTCCTGAACCACATCAGCAGCGTGCTGCAGAGCCACAACCCTGACTTCGCCCCGGCCAGCGAGCAGCCCAAAGGCCTGCCGGTGAGCAGCGTGGTACCCAGCGGCGTCCCGCAGGCCCCCGGCTGCTGCGGCATGCTCGGCAAAGACGCCAGCGGCAGCCCCTGGATCGTAGATGGCGACGGGAGCCTGAAGGGCCCGCGCCAGAGACTGGGCTGCAACTCGGCCATGTCCCCCAACTTCCAGCAGCACTGTGTCTCCACGATAGCTACCAAGGCTTCCTCCCAGTGACTGATCCCCCTGCCCCCCCAACTCCGTTTGATCTCTGAACAAAAGAACGGAAGACAGTGGCAACAATAATAATGAATAATAATCATAATAATTATGATGTTGATGATTATAATATATCTAATCAAAAAAACAAACCTTTTCCTATATAGTTATTGAAAATGATGGTGATTGGGTGTAAGCTTTTTTCTCTCTGCCTTTTTGTATTTTTCGTTTCGTCTAATGAGACTTAACAGTACTGTAATGTGAACTTTTGGGAACTTTTGCCTAATAGCTGATTTTTATTTTTCTCTCTCGTGTGACTTCTCTGTAACGAAAGGGTCCAGATGAGGTAGCTAATGGGAATGGCTGAGTCAGGATGTGCCACTAAAATGTGCAATGTATGATCCCTTGTATCTCACACACACACACACACACACACACGCTCGCATACACACACAGGTACGCTTACGTTGCGATGGACCATGTCGGTGACGTGTGTGTCTGTTTTTCTGGTCGATGCCACTGACTCCTCTGCACAAAGTGAGGTGAACGGGCATTTGAACACTACTCTGCAGATCCCGGGCTGCTAGGTGACTGTGGCCAGAAGAGATAACGAGTCTGAACATGAACGATCTGATGGTTTGGGGTTTTTGTTTTTTTGTTTTTTTTTTTTGTTAGATTGAACAAACAGGTAGAAGCTTGTTTACTTTTCAGAGTGCCATCAAATTTAGGGAGGAGACCTTCAGAAAACATTATTTTGAAAAAAGGTTTTTAAAAGACGAAAAGCGACTCTCCATTACCACGTGACCAAGTTTTTTTTTTTTCCTTTCAAACGATTATTGTCGTTGCGCCGGTGCTTATGGTTCTTCGAGTGTCGTACTATACGTCAGATCCCGGATGTCAGGTGTTAGCAGAGCGCGTGCTTGTCGCGAGTCCCCGGTTTGAGTCGCTCCAGTGCAGGAAGACGAGGATCACATTCCCTTTGTTGTGTTGTTTTTTGTGGATGTTTCCAGAGAATTCCGTGATTTCTTCCGAATTCCAGTGGTATCCGGTGAGATGTCTCGCATCCCTTCATGGTTCCGCAGCCTCCGCGTGTCTTCGGCGCTTCTACCTGTCACGTGAGCAAACCGCTCACCTGAGGCCTACTTGACCGAACAGACTCGGAGCTGCTGTCACTTGTCGTTGATTTGTTAGGAAAATCGCTTATTCCGCCAAAATTGGGGTAAAATGCGCGTGTTTTTAAGTCCGCACCTAAATTTGGGTGTTGCCCATTTTCGAGCTAATTGAGGACTTTGTTCGGCTTGATGGTCTCGACTCAATTACGCTCTCAACAGCACTTCTTACAAAATGCAGCTCGGTTCATTTGCTCTGAGCTGAAATACTCGGACCCGTTTTCTGTTCCAGCTGCTGTGTTCGTTTTAACATGTTAAAATCATTTGGAGGGGAAAGTGGTGGGCGAAGGTCCAGCTCCTGTTCCCACTGTTCACTGTGAGATTTTTTTTTTTTTTTTTTTTTTTTACTTCGACCTTGTTAATATCTTTGTCCTTACATCTACTAAGAGCAACTTTATTTTATTGAGATTTTATCGGGGGGGAAATGTTTTATATTAATGAATTGAGAGCACGTGATGGTTTTTGAACAAATGGTGGGACATTCACGAGAGGAAGAGTAAAATGCTGGATCTGGTTGTCAAAGGGACGGGGTGGGGGTGGGGGGGTTGTGGTTGATAACGTCATCTCCCTCTAGCATCTGGGGGGGCGGCAAGCGCCAACCTGCAGTGCATTCAGGTGATCGCGTTCCCCCTGAGCCTGCTTCTCCCCCCTCTCTCCTCACCGTTTCATTTCTTCCCATTGGTATCGGAGAGAGCCGACTGTCCATCTCACCAGCATCTCTCTGGGACAAGTTGTAAACACGTCATGTTGCGAGATGACACGGTTAACATCCCCTTTCCAACCCCCGCGATTGGAGTCTGTACTGAAGAGCAACAGTACGGGCAAAATGTTTTTGCAGCAGGTTGGGGGGTTTAGGTGTGTCCTCACCTAGGAAATAAAAGGGGGAAGCTGAGGGTGCATTCCTGTTTAGGTCAGAAAGGCTGATATCCGTGTACACCACTATACTCTGTCATAACTCGTGTTCCTAATTGTGCTTCTTAAATGGGGAAATAAATGGTAATAATGGTTAATCCTCTCCTCAATCACACAGAACAGCATCATCCTTCTCCCAGCTTCCACCTGAATGTTTACTTCTTGGGTGTCTTGTACAGTACGTGTATATATGCCTAGGCTTACATCCGTACAGTATGTCGTTTTGTATCGGTTCTGTAATTTAGAGGAATCCACAATTTTTTTTTTTTAATTAAACGGCCAAAACCAACAGGGCAAAATAAACATATGAAACCTCACCCGGCTGTATTTTATTCAGCTCAGCTTTAAGATAGTTCAGTGAGTAAATGCTGTTTTGTCCAGTGTTATTTGAATCATAGTGTCATATGTAGCCAGGGGAAACCACATTTCAATGATGTTTTCCATATATAGTAGTTTGCTATGGGTCTTACTTATAAATCTTGCATTACTGAAACCATAAGATATCTCTAAATACTTTAATTTTTTGTACAAAAAAAAATCCTTCATGAAGTGCAAAGAGAAGAAAGCAAAACAAATTGTCACAGTTCTCCACCTCGCCTCCAGAGGTTTATTGCCTCAACATTTAAGAAACAGGTATTTCATAGTAATGGAGATGGTAAAAAAGACAGACACAAACATTTCCCACTAGGCCGACTGACTATACAAAAATGGTTTCATATTAGAATAAAAAATATATCTTTTCATAATTTGTCTTCTGTACAAGTAAAAAAACACAGATATTTACAAGAACACCAGACAAAAAGACAGTTTAAATGCTTTCTATGCTACTTTCAGTTCCCAGGTTTGGTTTGTATTTTTTCCACCAGTTACTGAGGTCGAAGTTGATGTGCTGCCGGGTTCGCCAACAGCCCGAGGATGGTGGAGAGACAGTGAAGCTTCTCCTTGACGTGCTCCGGTAACTTTTCGTTCTCCTTATACCTGTGAAGAACAGTTATTAACGATCCTGCCCTAGTTACTGTAATTTACAGGAGAATTTTAAAAATTGTGTTTATTTCCCCGTGATATTTTGTAGTAAATTTTTGTGTAAACTGTGTTGAAACTCTAGTTAGTACCACAGTTTAAGAAAGGCTTATATAACAGACATTAAGTAGCTGTGCCCAAGTTGCCACTGTCCTAATAATAAAGCTAAGCAACACACAAGCCCATTCCCATCACATTTCGTACCTGGTGATTTTCCCTTCTGGAGACGTGTAGGTAATGCAGGACACTCCGGCCTGAACCACCAGCTGAGACCCGTCGTTGAACTGCACCCACACCTCTCCACTCGTCAGCTGCAGACACAAAAACAGAGATCCAATCTTAAAATCACAGACTCTCCCTCCACTGACAGAATAGAAGCTTCATTTATTAAACAATTACCTGGGAAGCCCATCCAACATTGGGAACAAATATGGACTTAACCACTTTTCCTGTGCTTTGTTTCAGGTCCTGTCGCACCGGGGAGCTCTTCTTACTCACGCTGGCTGTGGTGAAATCAGACCCATCGTAGGAAATCATCTGTAAAAATTAGAGATAAATCTTATTTTAGCTGTTACAGCCCCTCAGGACATCTGTTCATCCATGCTGCTGTGTAAGGGTGCGAGACGCTCACTGATGGAGTGATCTGTGGAGGATGAGAGGGCGGAGCTGTATCAGGAGGCAGCGGATGGGATGGCAGGGACGAAGAGCACGGGGAGTCTGGGTTGGCTGGTCTCCTTCGATGGATGACACACATGAAACAAACATCAGCCTCATGAGATTAGGGGAAACGGGCAAAATGTGGAAAGTGCCGTGGACAGACTGTTTCCTCACCTGCCAATAGTTATGGGGAAGAAAGGGACGTTCTTGGTGCTGCGCTGCTCCTCTGCCGCGATGGCGGCCTCTAGTGACAGACACATGCTGTGGCCCTCGTCGGACAACTCCGCGTACAGCCGACTCTCTGCGCTCAGGCCGCTCAGCCCCACCTCCCCCTTCACCGTGTACGACTTCCCGCTCTTCTCCACCACGCGCACCAGCTCCGACGTCTTGTGGGTCTTTGCGCCTACAACGCAGCGCGTTCGTGAAACGTTATACGTTAACGGTGCGTCTTCCTGCCCCCGGCGGGAACACGCGTTAAAGCATGCAGTTTCACTCACCATCATAAAAGCAAACCTCCAGATCTGCATTGGGAGAGTTCTCCATCAGCATGACCTTTGCATACTTGGTGTAAAGGGTCACTTTTGGAGTCTTGGATTTCACGAGCTGCACAAACTTGGAGGCGTACTGGTATTTCTTCCAGTATTTTTCTTTGACAGAAAAAAAATACATCCATTAAGTTCTCTTCTCTGATTTCACATTAGCTTATGTTATTGGGTGTGAAGGGTCCATAAGAATTACCTGGAAGGTCCTCATAGCTACAAATGAGAATGTCCTCTGGAGGAGCAGGAGGGCAGTCCAGCACGGGAAAACCCTTTCCATTATTAGGCTGGTATATTGTTACCTACAGGAGATAATGATGATGCCATTAATAATGGTCATTAGCCACCATTTAAAATGGAGATTACATCATGACAAACAGCTGTGGTATGTCATACTACCCCCTATCGGTAACATGTGGAACATCTAGAATGAGTCAGTGGGTAATGTTCAGAGCGCTACGTAAGAACTCACCATTGAACCATCACAGGAAATCCGGAGCACTTCTTTGACTCGTTCCTGACCGCTGTGGCATTTTAACAACTCCATACACACTTCCTCTGTGTCCAGGATGCTCACCTGCATGAAAGACAAGAAAAAAAAATGAGACACTGACATATTTCTCTACTGCTCCCACGCAGTGAATGTTAATGGACCATCCAAAAACAGGAACAATCTCTTACAACAGCGTTTTTGGTCTTCTGCCTGATAGGCTTCAGTCTGGCTGCGCACAGGGGCGGGATGACGTCTCTCAGCGTTTTCTTCTCCTTGTCCACATTAGGTTTGGCTGAGGGAACCTTAAACTCTCTGCCGTGCGGAGGCTGGAACTCCGCCCCATGTATGTTCTCCCTGTATGAGTCGGAGCTGGAGGTAAGCTGGTGGTGGTGCAGGTGGTGCTGGTTGAGGTGAGGATTCCCGCCCTGGCCCGTGGGCTTGTCTGTCCAGGAGTTGTGAACCCCTAAAGGTCCTCTGCTGCTGTGGAAGCTGCCGCTGCTGTGTGTGCTGCTGTCTGCTGCCCTCTGACCAGAACCTGAGAAAGAAAAGAAGATATTTGTACAGGCTTGTTTGCCAACAACAATGATGACAGTAAAAAAGACAAACGGCTAAATTCACCATCATTATTGAGCCAATTCGTGACCCCCTCCAGGTCTTGGAATTGCAGGTTAGGTGGATGTGCTGTCTGTGTGGATGCTGAATACCCAGAACTGAAAAACAGTTACATCTTTTAGTGTCAGGCTCAATGTGGAAAAATATTACAAGATGAACAGAGACACTACTTACTTTACGGACTGCTTGACAGGCGGAGATGGGAGCCTTCCATGCTCTGAAAATGGGTGTTGATGAGTTGAGGGCACTGGGAAGACTGGTCTTCCTACACCAGTCAAGGTTTCCTCTGAGTGGCATCTCGCCAGCTCGTGACTGGAACCCTGGCCTGAGGCACAAGCGCCGGAGCGATCTGAGGAGTGGGCCCTCCTCAGGTATCTTGAATGAGGCTGTCCCGTCTCTCCTCCGTGAGCCGCCCTGCTCCTGCCCTCTCGGTGAAATCTGTCGGCCACTTGCTGCTTCTCCCACTGGTCCCCATCCTCAAAGAAGGTGCTGACGGTTTGGCGGGGAAGACTTGGAATAGGCGGCATGCGATTGGGCAGGGCAGAGCCAATCATGTGCCTGGTTCTCCTCTGTAGGCGGGTGCTGCTGCTGCCTGAGGTGGAGGAGGTGCAGGCTGTGGAGATGGTGGCGATGCCACTGTCAATTGATCCTTCATCCCCCAACCCCAGCTCCTTGGTCCTGGCCAGCAGGTTCTGGGTCATGAACGGGTGGTCCAGCACTGCTGAGAGGCTGGGCCGCTGGGCGGGGTCCCTCTGCAGCAGCTGATGGATCAGGTCCTGAGCCTCCAGAGAAACGTGACTGGGCATCTCGTACTCGCCAAGCACCACTTTAGACAAGGTGTGCTTGACTGTGTCTGTGTCGAATGGAGGGCGCCCCATCAGAAAGGCGTAGAACATGCACCCGAGAGACCAGACATCTGATTCCAGACCGTGGGCGCTGCGGGTGGCCACCTCCGGGGAGATGTAGTTGGGTGTTCCACACATGGTGAAGTGCTTTTCATTCGGGAGTTTGAGCTGAGTCGCCAGGCCGAAGTCTGCTATCTTAATGTTCATGTTGCTGGTCAGCAAAAGGTTGGACAAGGTCAGATCTCGATGCAGGATGCCATGAGTGTGTAAATACAGCATTCCCTTCACTACTTGATGCATGAAATGTCTTGCTGTGGAACAAAAACAACGGAATTATTTTAAGGGCGGGCAGCTCGCAAAGCCGATTAATCATTTACCCTGCGATGTAATTCGTTTTCTGAGCGCCTGACCTTCATCCTCAGAGAAAGGCATCTTCCGCTCTTTCAGGTACCGACTCATCTCTCCGTTATGGCACATCTCCAACACCAAGTACACATAGTTGCTGTCCTCAAAGTAGTTGTACAGCTTAAATAAAAGACATGGTACATAATTCAGTATCTATTATGTTAAAGTGAGGGGGTTCGTGGTCTAGAAAACATTTGACTGGATTTGAGTCGAAAATATCGTCTTGCCATGGTACAACTCAAAATTCACAGCAGTACTGAAAAAAGCCAAAGGTTAATATTTTAAATCCAGACTGACGATGTTACCTCAAGTATTGAAGGATGTTTCAGTCGGCAGTGGATCTCCACCTCATTTGTCACGCGCTGGACCATGCCAGCCTTTTGCATCGCTTTTTTGTCGATCTGCAGATGGGAACAACAGAGATAATTATACACCCGCCAACTCACTGGGTTGACGTGGAAAGTGGAAAGTGGTACAGTGCGTGGCAGTTTGTTCAGGGGCGCTAATAGTCAATCTGTTGCACACAAAGACATTGAACTACTCCGGCCTCGCTCGTGGGGAGTCAAGGGACCACACGAATCCCATGGGAGGCCACTGAGGTCTAATTAATGGAACAGCACGGGTTCACACTTCAACTGTCAGTCGCTAATGATTAAGTATCTACATTACAGGCAAAGCTTGCTATAATTACTGACAAAGACATAACTGGTGGGTTAGTGTTCTTACCGTTTTGATAGCAACCTCCAGACCAGTCTTCACTGATTTTGCCCTGTAAACACACGCAAAGGAACCTTTGCCGAGGAGGGTGAGGACCTTAAAGTCCTACATGTGAAGAAGAAGAAAAAACATCGGTCAAATTACATTTTTGAAGAGAAATATTTCTACGATTCCAGGTTAGAAAATAAGTCTTTGTTGATCCCAAGACAGACACAGGATACCTCGATCCGAGCTCCTGATCATAAGATAAACAACCCCCATCATCTCCGCTGGCTTCGGCGTCACCAGAGAGGTTTCGGAAGAAATAGTGAACAAGATGATCGAACATCGTCCCTCGAGCCTGCGACATGCTGGATGCACAGCGGAACGGACGCTCCGGCCACCGGCGACATCCGCCCACAACAAACGTTAACTGTCAAACAAGCCACGAACACCTGACGCTGTCCCGTGGCCAACCACAACCTTTAATTATCGCGGCTCTGCTCCCGCTAACGAGCGCCACTCGTAGTCGTCGCTAAGCAGCACGCTGGGTTACCCGATGCACAGAGCAGACGCAACTGTTTGTCCCGGAGAGAGCCGAGGTAAGGTTACACACCCAGGCGCGGAAGCTGCTGCTAACACTGCCAGCACAAGCAGTCATAACAACAACAACAATAACACAGTTCAGGTATAAAACCACCACTTTCAAGTCTGTCAAGCATATGAAACGACACGGCGAAGCGTACATTAATGGGGCGCTTTATTATTAGCTAGTTAAATGGCATTAGTACCACGTTTGCGGAGTTTGAAGTTTAAAGTTTTATATTGCTTAGTTAAATGTACCAAACTTTAAAATTCGCTATGCAGCAACAAACGCCGACTAACTCCCGGCTAACCAGTTAA
Organism: Psettodes erumei; assembly: GCA_016785225.1. Classification (NCBI taxonomy): domain Eukaryota; kingdom Metazoa; phylum Chordata; class Actinopteri; order Pleuronectiformes; family Psettodidae; genus Psettodes; species Psettodes erumei. The sequence goes on from JAFBJZ010000383.1 coordinate 2,027,155, forward strand.
TCCAAACACCCGATTTACACCGCAAACGTATTTTTAACGCTGCAACCAGCCTCAGTTAGCGAACTATTCGTAAGTTAGCTTCTGGGGGCGTTAGCGCTCACAAAAGGACTGACCTCGATTTTGTCCCCGATCGAAACACTCATCGTGCCTGGTCTTCGCCTTGCAGGTGCATGTGGGTTCGCGATAATGCTCCTCGATCGGCAGCGAGTGCCTCGACGGTCGGTGCGGGATCAGAGGACAAATAAATGGTATTCTCACGTTCCCCTCCAAAACTTTGCCATTTCTTCCATTTTGAATATATCCGCCCGTTACTCCCCTGCCCACGTCACGGCTCTACGTCACATGACAACAGTCTAGATTTGCCACGCCCCCTTCTAGGGCCTCGTTGACTATTCAATCTACTGTAAAACACAATATTTGGAGAAATGTGCTAAAAAATCGCGTTTTATGCCTGTCGATTTATTGTAGTAAGTTTGTACGTTTCAGTTTTTATCTGCAACAGCGTTGTATATTATATATTATATGTATTACAGTGTATACACTCTATATGAACTCTCAAAAAAGAAATAAGTGACCAGATGAGTGTATAGTCAATTTTTTAATGTAACCATGACATGGTGAAATAATTCAATGAAATAACTGAAACTCATTGTAATAATATGCCATTTCAACTAGGGCTGCAATTTGTTAGCTTTGTTCATGCATTAATCGGATTATATTGTTTCTTCAGTATATATATAATATATATAATATATATATAATATATATATTGTGTGTATATATATAATATACAATTTTAAATGGTCCTGATCTCATTCCAAGAATCTAATCTTTAGTCCAATTTCTTCCAGGTTCAGACACTGAAAATCAAATAATTTCTGACTAGCGATATTTTTTTGTCTCAAATACAGATGTTTATTTTTGCCATCTTTGAATCCCTTGACTTAAATATGGAAAAAATGCAAGGAAACAAACCACTTACTTAAGATATTTGTTGTATCAAGCATTGCCATTGTTAACACTAGGAATGTGTTCTTTATGTACATATATGTGCTGGCTGCTTTCATTTACTAAAATAGTATTTACAGTTTCTAAACATAGACATCATTTCAAACTTATTAAATACAAATATATATATATAATTTATATTATTGCATACAAACTAATAGTTCAGCAATGGCAACTGTTTGGACAGCACTTACTATTTCTCTTGAGTGAGAGCATTTGCTGCTGATATTAGATGTTCATGAGACACATGGAATGGAAACACAAAGTGTACTTTACTGTATGGTACAGTTTTACGTCAGAAGCAGAGTTTAATCTATTGCGTCAGTCTTTCATTTATTAAGTATGTCAAACCTTTGAGAGAATAAAGCACACTGTTGTCACACACATAAGGATGAAGGGGTGAAAACCAAAATCTCAAAAGGTAATGTACAAAATAAAAACAAATCCACAAAAGTGGCTGGTGAGGATTGAGAAATGGTCCCTTGTATTGATGTTTCTACTGTCTACATGATCAGTGATGGTAAAAGCAGAGAAGGTTGCAGAGTATGCCTCTCAGACACTGATCTCAGTCCACCTCCATCTCCTTCGTCCCAGGTTTTGTCTGCTGGCTTCCCTTGGCATCTGCCTTCCCTTCTGCTCCCTGCTTGGCAGTTGGACCATTATGAGCTCCACTGTTTTGGTCAATCACTTCAGGGGCTTCCTCCACTGTGGGCTTTGGCCTGCTGATCACTGGGTTACACACATTATCCAGGTCCTGGTGAGTAAAAAGTGAAGTGAGTGTGTTGGATAGAAAGAATAGCTTTGTAAACGGTCATTCACATACCTGTATTTTGGCAATGATGTCCGTTACTTTAACGATGGGATCTTGAGTTACAGCAAGTTTGCTCTGTGCATTCATCTTGCTGCTCATCCAACCCATGCTTTCATTCACACACTTCTCCACAGTGCACATTTCTTCTGCGCTCAAATGTAGGTATCGCTCATCCTGGGAAAGAGTGTGTGACAAGAAAATTATTTTATGGGTCTCTATTACAACAACATTAATCATCAATAAATTCACCTTTATGGTTTGATCTATGTCAAAGACACTTTTTTAAAAAGCATAAAATGATTTACCTTCTGCTTGTAGGAATCTACAAACTTCATGTAAAGTTGCAGTTTCTTTCCCAGCTCCTCAAAAGCCCTTGGCCTGTCATCGTGCTCTCTGTGTCGATCCTGAATGGGTTGACCCAAGCTCTGGGAAAAAAACAACACAGTTTATGTTAATGATGACAGTTAATGTCAAAAATGTCTTCATTCCCTCTTAGACTCGAGCAAGTTTGCAGACATTTTTCTAATACTTTGCAAAATCCTATCTGAAATTGAACCTTGAGTGCATCTAGCTTCTCCTCATAGACTTGTTTGGGTTGATCCTCCCCATCCTCATACAGCCATTTCTCTGTGTCTTCTAGCATCAGTGTCAGTCGGTTACTGTCCTGTTAGTGAGGGCCAAACATAAAACAAATATTATTTAAATACAGCGTGGGATCATTTGCTTATTACATCTTCTCAATTACACTAGCTTTCTCTTGGTCAGGGTGATTAGTATTGTGAAGGTATGTAAGAAAGCAACACTTACCTCCTCTGTGATATATTTTTCATAGATCCCACAAAGTTTGTCCCGCAGGTCATACACATACTCCTCTACAGCATTTTTAGCATCATTCAGCTCTTTCACCAGTTTGTCCTGTATAATCATTTGGCGCTGTGAAGGGAAAAAAAACAAACAAAAAGAGAAAATGCCTGAAATAATAGCAAAAAAATAAGTAACAGCCACCGTGGACAAGCACTGCTCAAATCAAGTACATATCAACTTTTAATTCTGCTCAGTCTATTATTGTTCAGAAAGTCAGCATCTGCCCGTGACTCAGCTTTTCCCAAAGGCCATCAGGAGCACTCACCTCGTACTCCACAAAGTTGTTGAGGACATCACTGTCCAGCTGTCGAATGTTGTTGGCCACGATGGGCAGATCAACGCTCTTCACCTTGGCTTTGGGCCTGCTCCCCCCTGCTGCTGGGTCCTGCTTTTCCCCAGAGGCACCCTCCTTGACGCAAAATAAAACACTTAATTATCCAAGGAATGGACTGACTGAAAAGTAAAAGTGTCTTTTATTTTGTCTGTCTTGGTACTACCAACACTTTCTGATACAGACAGGAAAAGACAGGACACTAGCGTTAGCCTAAAAAAAGCAGCACATCCCTAAATTCGAGCCCTGCTGACCTTACTGCTGGCGCTGTTTTCCTCACTCTGCTGATCCCCCTGGCTTTGGCCTTCGTGGTCCACCTGCATTTTGGTCTGAGGCACAACACATTGAGCTAATTTTATTGAAGCCAGATTACATGTAAAAAACACAGTATTTGACATCTGAATCATGTTTTTTTACTGTACATTACACAGTGGAAGAGAATATTTCACCGTGGCTCAAACTGACAGAATGACTTTGCAATCACCAAAGCAACTGGGGAAAAATCCCCTCACCTGATCCTCTGCTCTGCCTTCATTCTGCACCATGGGCTCAGAGTCAATTTGCATGTCCTCCCCTTCTCCTTTCTGCTTCTCGATCAGAGAAGCGCTGGACACGCCGAAGATGCCATGGACATTGACGCGTACTTTGACCTTCACTTTGGAGCTGTCTCCGTCTGGCTGGGGAACCACATTCTGTACTGAATAACATCCTGGGAACAGATGGAAAACAAAACTGAGAGGTTTTGTTAAAGGGCGCTGATTTCAGGCCTTTGGCGTAATCCCTCAACAGACAGGCTGGTGATGGCAAATTACAAACTAAGGACCCACCTGAGAGTGTACACCCTCCACAATAATGTACACAAAGACAGCTCCCATCTGGTGGAGACTGTGCCATGTTCCTAATTACCATCCAGGTCGTACATCCCTATGGAGACTCAGCTACAATGGGCCACCCAGAAAAAAACTTTTTAGGGGCATATGCATCAATCACCTCTCTCGGTGCAGACTTCTGTAGCTGTTAAAAGCCCTATATCCTCATAGTTTTACATCCTAAAATCTGTGGCTCTGCCTCTGTGTGGGCTGAGATAAGGAGGGACTAATAAGTGGGTCACCAGCAGTCTCTTTTAACTTTCAGAGGGCAGAATGGGAGCCCGTACCTATCCTGTGGTCTGGGTACGGCAGATCTTGAGGGTTGCTGTAGAAGGCTTCAAGGACAAAGGGCTCTTTCTTGTGGAAGGTGATCACTTTGGAAAACGGAGCAGCATGATTCTTACTGAACACCTCACATTCTCTACAGGAAAAAAAAAAAACAAAGTCAAGATGTGGAGAGTCAACGCAGTCCAGCGACCATGCAGTGCATCCTAAAACTGCCTGAAACTGGCTTGATTTACTATGTACAGCACTCATAACAGAGATATGTAGCATCTTGTTTTATATAGTGTTACAAGTTAGGCAAAACAGCTTTACCCCAATCCATCCTCTGTTGGAGATTTCCAGCGAAGAGTAATGGGAAAGGGCACCACGTCCGTGATGGAGAATTCACGCACCTTAAATGCTGGTGATAAAATTGCACACTACACCCATACCACCAGCACACACAGCACACAAATAATCGCACCTTCACTATGCATTAGACATATTCTGAACTACAAAGTGTATGTACAGAACATTTGTGCAAAATAGCTAGTCGTGTCATGAGAAGAATCATACCTGAAGTGCACAGCCTCTCGCTACTGCTTCGTCTGCATTGAGTGTGGTGCTGATGTCTTTGCAGAAGAATTTGCTGACCCTCTCTTTGATAGCCGGGATTCTCGTTGCTCCTCCAACTATCTCCACTGCATAGATGTCATCCCGGCTGAGCTCTGCCACAAAAGACACATGAGACTTTGGCAACTCTTTGTTTATAAAATTTTCAAACAAGTAAATTCAACCAAAATGTGAGGAACATACTTGATTGTTCAAGGACTGCTTTCAGTGGCATTTCTACTCTCATCAGATATTGAGCACATATGTCTTCAAACTGGCCCCTGTAGTTTACAATTGGAGAAAAAAAGAATACAATGGTAAAAAAAAAAAACAGCTTGACAATTCAATAAAAGCATTAAGAAGAAAACACCTGGAGGCACTGGTACCTGCTCATCCTGCTGGAAACATCAATGTCGTTCATGAAGCACTCTATGTTGAGAGGCAGGTCAGAGGAGTTGGCGCTCATGAGCTTCTTCAGTTTCTCACACTCCTGGTGCAGCCGCAGCAGAGCCCTCGGGTTGTCCTTCACGTTGAGCTTGTACTTGCCCTTAAACTCCTCGCAGAAGTAATCGACCAACGCTTCGTCGAAATTGCGCCCACCAAGGTACAGGTCAAACGCCGTGGCAAGGACCTGACAGACCAGATGGACGCTGAGCTCAACAGTTTAAATTCCCAGGTGCTGAGTACAGATATAGGTGGAAAAACAATTGAATGCTAACCTTAAGCTTGCCTTTATTGAAGGCTGTGATCGAGACCTGGAATGATGAATGTCCCATGTCTACAAATACCACATTTCGAGGCCGCTCTTCTGGAGTGGGAAGGTCCTGTTTGTAGATCCCATAGGCCAAAGCCACTGTTCATAAGAAACATTTGAATTTTTAAAAAAAAACAACCAAATGCAGAGGCGCTGTCTTTACTGTGCACCTGGTCCAGAAATTTACTAACCTGCAGTGGTATCATTAATTAGCCGTAAACAGTTCAGCCCTGCAATCTGAGTTGCGTCAAACACCGATCGTCTTTCTGCATCTGTGAAAAAACTCGGGACCTGCAAGACAGGGCACGACTCAGCACATTTCACTGGACCAGGTTTGTGAATCATGTTGATGGTCTTCTGTCTTTCATCACTCACAGAGATAACGCAGTCCACCACCGGCTTCTTCAGGGCGCTCTCGGACGTCTCCTTCAGCTTGGTGAGCAGCATCCCTGCGATCTGCTCAACTGTGAACACTTTGTCCTCGTCCAAATAACGCACCTGTAAACATTGCATGGTTCAAGGCTAATTAAAAGCGAGAGGGCAAAGATATTAAACCTAAGGCCAATAGGCTGTTTGGAGATTAATTACACTAAAAAATTAAAAAATAACATTTGTGAATCCCACTCACTTATCATGGTCATCATGGATGAATTAAAAGAACAAAGGTGTGCAATTACAGCAGAAGAGAGTCAGGTAGAGAGGAGAAAAAAACAAATAGAAGTAAAAAAAAAACAACAAAACAACAGTAGAAGATTGCACAGTGCTTTACCTTAATTCCAGTGTTCCCATTGGCCAATTTATGTAAGCTGTAAGGCAGTTTGGGTTTTTCTGCTTGGACAAGGGGGTCATCAAATGCTCTGCCATGGAACTTTTTGAAGCCATGGACTGTATTTTTGAAGTTTGTTATAACCTGCAATAAGATAATACATTTTGTAAAGAAAGGTTTTATACAAGATACAGAATGATGGACTGCAGTGACAGCATTTCTCCTCACTCCAATGCGCAATGTTGCTTCTATTTCCAGAAACAAGACAAATTAGCGATTAATGACAAATGAATGATCTTACTTGACTCTTTGCTGCATTTCCAATCATGCGGTTTTTGGAGGCCAAAGACACACAAGCCCTTGATGAAAGACAAACACATCTGCAAATTAGAAAGTCTACAAAAGAAATAATCATGTTAACAGATGTGGCAGATGAAGCAGAGCTGTAATTGACTGACTGATGCAGACAGAAACATGTGTAGAGTGATGAGATGCAGATTTCGATCAAGGAAATTTCACTGGTGGGGCTGTGGGAGACAAACTAGGGCAGCAAGGTGAAACAGTTAACATTCAAAAGTAAGATCACCCTTTTCAAACAATAAATTAATTAATTAAATTTAAACAAAGTTCCACTGAGCCCGTCTTTCAGCAGATAAACAGCAAATCATTGTATTTGCTGACAAAGATGAATGCCTCTGTTAACACAGGGTTCAGGGATCTATTTCACATTGGCTGGCAGTGACAAGTCACTCCCCAGTTTCACCTTGCCACAAAAATATCCCTAATCACTTAAAGGTGCAATGCTCACTCCCCTTCCCAGCTGCATGCTCCCGTTTGCAGGATGCTGCAGCACATGCATTTCAATGTGCACGCAAAATTTCCCCCCAGAAACAGAATTTCTTAGTAAGTCAATTAATTATACCCTTTATAAATAACACTATGTCCCTATTTTGATGTATTAGTGTCGTTATTTCTGGACTGGTCCCAGAGGGTGGCAAGCAAGTAGCTATTTAAGCAGGACATAATAGCATCGTCGCCATGTCATTACCAAAAATTGCTTTATTTTCTTCCAGAGAATTCAGTAAACATTCAGTAAAAAATGCAACGGAGCCTGAAATCACACCCTGTCCTCTTTAAGTTGCTTTTCGCCGCTGCAAGTTTGAGGCGCACCGCGCAGCCCCGTCGCGTTTCCCGGGAGACGTGTCAGCTGTCTGTGAGAGGGTCATTTCAGAAAGCTACGTGCGACGTTCTGACCTACGGTAACCTGTTGTGACGGTGAATAAACCCGTAGTAACAGGCCTCCTCATTAGTAACCACCATCCCTGCGGCCTCTACACCATCACCGCTCAGCCGGTGCGCCTCCAGTCGCACACATTGCGTAACAAACTCACAGCCAGACCATATTACAAGGCAATGATGTCTGCCAGTATTTATACTTACGGCGTGCATCTGTCACTGTATTCATTGGCAATTGTCTCAATGCCACCGCTCCTGGCCACCGCGATGTAACAGTTTTGGAAACCCACATCAATGCCAACCACTGACATAGTGAACGCTCTTAAATTCACCTCCTTGCAAGTTGTGCTCCGCAACGACCGCACTTGACACCTATGAGGAAAAAAAATCCCTTTCTCTATATAAATGCATAGAATGGCGATCTATTCCGAAATTAAATGTCAAACAGCGTGTCCTTTGCTTTGGAAATACACGAGAGAGCTAGCTGAGGGTGCGCTAACTGAATTACTCGCTGTTATGTAAGTCAAGCTGTTTATAGCAAACTCATTCAGAGTAATCCCAGGCAGCGATGATGTCCAGAGCGGATTCTCCCACTCCTAGGCTGCCCCTACCATCACCCAGCGACTCTAACAGACGGATGCTCTTCAGACCCACCCCCACTCGTCTCTGATTGGTTATAACACACCCAGTGTCTTTACGTGATTGGTACGATATTCAATCGATAACAGAATAATCTAGAACCCCCCCGGAAAGCCGACCGTGGAATACGTCACAGTATGGACAACAGAGGTACATATAGCATTTTACCCTCGACGTAACCTGTCAGGTAGAGTTTCTCCGTTCACATCCCGCGTCCTCCTGTACAAATGTGTGCATATAACAGTGATATCTATTAAATTAGCATTAAGTAGACAAAGTTAATATCGGACGTTTGTAAGGAGCGGCACGTAGTTTGAAAAAAAAAATCCCAAAATATCCTGAAAGTCTTTAACCAGGGAAATAAAACCCCAAACAAATGGCACAGGTGTGGTCTGGTCCTGACCATAGGATGAAACGGGTCGTCAATACATTAATGTAACAGCTATCATGTAAATATTTGTAAATATAAAACAAACAAGAGAAAAGAAAGAGAAAAGCTTTTGTCTTGACTTTTTTCATGAAAGGCGAGATACATGAATGACTAAACAATATGATGTATCAATAATGGCTCTGTAACATATTGTATCCTGGGTCTTAGAGTTATTAGAAATATTCTATCCATTCTTTGCACTTTCAGTGGCCGGATTCCATTTAATGTATAGTGCTGAATTGATTTATCAGAATTTTCAGTTTGTTACTGTATTTTGAAGTACTTTAAAGTAAAATAGTAATAGTAGTAGTAGTAGTAGTAGTAGTAGTAGTAATTCTAACCCTCTTTTACTGACTGCGTGTGTGGTCGGATTTCAGCCTCACTTGAACACTTGTTTCCTTGCTGAAAAAAACAGATGGGACTGGTCCTTCGTGTTCGTACGCAGCCTGACGGGCCTGAGAACAGGAAGTGCCAGTTGAACAAACTGAGCTAACCAGCTAATTCTAGTCCTGTAGGTTAGCTCGGCATTTAATTCTCTCGTCACAATGGGACTGTTCGGCAGAACACCAGAGAAACCACCAAAGGAAATGGTGAGTGCTGACTGCTGAAGACTGTGATTGTTGTCCGTAGTAAGAAAAAAATGACAATGCATTTAGCTAACCATGCTAACGTTAGCTTTCAGTATTACTCAAACTGTTGCTACTTTTGCGAATTGGTACTATATTTAGAAGTAAGACAACAGCCCCTGTCATGATAAGATGTATTATTTCACCCGTTTTAAGATGCCATGTTTGTTTATAAACGTCGTCAACCGATTGATCTATTTATTTTGGTATGTGTTAGGGAGCTCGCTAGGTAGCATGCAAGCTAACACAAGCTTGTTGTCAACCAGTGTAAACAAACCCTGATATGGTTCGCTTCGGCTGACATCATGATGTGTTATAGTTCAGATGTCATAATCTCTAAAACATTGAGGCTCATGTTGCTCATATGTTAAGAGCGACATCACAAATATACTGTAACGGAGGTTATGTTGATGCAGCCTAATAACATAATGTATCATTTCAGATCAATGAATGGTCTCAGAAAATCAGGAGAGAAATGAGAGTAATTGACAGACAAATTCGAGGTAAGCAACAGTCAGCATCTGACACAGAACAGACTTAAATATCCAAAACATTAAAATTATAATGCACATTATGTGTGGAAGAACCATCCAGTCGTCCATTCAGTCTGCAGTCTGAACTCTCATTCAGTTTCAAGATCAAGTTGTATACATCAATTAACTATTTGGACTCAAATTGAGAAAAAATTGCAGTTGGAATAGAAACAAAACAGAGGAACACGTTTAGCAAACACACTGATTTGACCAGACAACTACTGATTTACTGAAAGATATCAGATTAAATCATTTTTGTATAAAAGTGTAAATGATTTCATAATAGAGGCAGTGAGTCAGACAGTGGAAAATATTAATTGTCAAATAAGTAATGATTGAACAATTAGATGCAGTAGTCAATGACATAATCATATATATATATTAATTTTTGTGTTGTATACAACCACATTTCCTTTTATTTCAGATATTCAGAGGGAGGAAGAAAAAGTTAAAAGATCCATCAAAGATGCTGCCAAAAAGGGCCAGAAGGATGTGTGTGTAGTCCTCGCAAAGGAGATGATTCAGTCAAAAAGAGCTGTCACAAAACTTTACTCTTCCAAAGCCCATATGAACTCTGTGCAGCTCAGCATGAAGAACCAGCTTGGTGAGTTTGGGAATGCAGCAGCTTCATCATTTTGTTCTAAAAGTCTTTATGGTCATTAGTAGAACAGTTTACACCATCATCAACCTAATGTTCATCTTTGCACTGACAGTGAAGGGTATGTCTATGTGCTTTTGTAGCTGTATTGCGTGTAGCCGGTGCCTTGCAGAAGAGCACAGAGGTCATGAAAGCCATGCAGAATCTAGTCAAAGTCCCAGAGATCCAGGCCACGATGAGGGACCTATCAAAGGAGATGATGAAGGTCAGCATTCAGATATAACATAAACAGATCCTGTTTACAAGTTATTGGTGGGATTGCTGCATTTTTTTGACACTCTTTCTACATGCTTTGTTTTGCTATGCTCTTTTCTTACAGTTTATAATGGGTGTGTATGGGAGCAGCCAGAATGGGTTACAAAAAAAATCAGCTTTAGCTCTTGTTGCTCCCACATCTTTCACAGAATTTATACATAGAATTAATTAAGTAATTTGGGTCAGTTCACACACTAACTGACATTGCCATCCACCTGTATTTCTTTCGGTGAAGAAGTTGCTAAACCATGGCATTCATGTACACATATCCATATTTCAGGCTGGCCTCATTGAGGAAATGCTGGAAGACACATTTGAGAGCATGGAGGATGGAGAGGAGATGGAGGAGGCAGCAGAGGAGGAAGTTGACAAGATCCTCTTTGAGATCACAGCAGGTAAAGAGATTTGTTACTTTCCTTGATTTATGATAAGGTTTTGTTATCCATCTTCTCCAAGGACTTGTATATGAACCACAGATTAAATTTAATAACACTGGAAACTGTGTTTCGTGATTGCATTTGCTTTGTTAGGTGCCCTTGGCAAAGCACCGAGCAAAGTGGTAGATGCCTTGCCTGAAATGGAGCCAGCTGGAGCCACGGCAGCCTCAGATGAAGAATCAGAGGAGGACATTGAAGAGATGCAGTCAAGACTGGCAGCTCTGCGGAGCTAAGGTGAACTGGCAGTGTCCATTTGCTCGCTCTGTAAAGGACAGAGAGAATCCTGGTGCAGGGTTTTTGCAGTGCTGAGCATCCTTTGGGCTTCATATCATAATTATTATTTCACATAATCAGTTGGGGTTACCTTTGTGCAATGACAGTTAATGTCTAAAACATTTTTATAGAAGATTTGGTCTGCTCAGCCAGAAGGAAAGGTGTATTTGCTTTTTGTCTTTTGTTATCAGGGGTTAATCCTTGGTGAGTCTTTACTATCCAAAGTTTAACAGAAGGTTTAAGAAAGTGTATATAATGTAAGTATGAAAAGCCTGCCGTGCCTACAGTGCTTCATCATTTACTTTTCCTGTCCTTAGTTCTGGACTGGTGGTGGAGGTACTTGGGTATATATGATCCAAATGAATCACTGAATAGCTGTTGATGGGAGCCACCCTGCACATAAATCACAGCCTAGGTCACTGTTCAGCAGTAGTTCTAATCTCTTAGAATACTTTTTTTGTAAGCAACAGCTGTTCTGTTTACCAGTGCTCAGTCTATGTTATCTGAAACACTAGAGGCAACGCGTGGATTTTTGTTTTGATAGATGATTTTCTGTACAGTAAAAATGGGTCTGTTCTGTATGTGGCCATACGTGTGAAATGCATTCATCAGAAAAAATGCTCGCATACTTCTGTAATCCATTCTTTACATTAGCATTCTGCTCGTTAAATGTTCGACCTTGTGTCATGATCAAGTTCCTTCTCAGCAGGAAAATGCAGTGGAAATGGAAAAGTTGGTTAGTGCAGAACCTATGTTTTGTGGAAGTATTGTGTGTATAATTTTTTTCTATGTGAATGGAGGGGGGTAAAGAAATAAACTTTTAAAAGCAAAGGTTGCAAATAAGAAGAATGCATTACATCTGTTTCTGCTGTCAGTATGGATCATGCTGAATTGCTTTACATTTAGCCCTTCAGCATCATGATAAACATCAACTATTAGGTCTGTTGTCATCACGAATTAGGTTTTGGGGAAATCTGGAACTGCTGGTTTGCAGTTGCCTGAGTCAGAAACTGGATTTTCGGACAAATAAAACACTTTAACTGTATGAACAGTAAAGAGTTAAATGGAAAGAGATGGCTGCTATTCATCATTCATCATCATTCTGGCCTTCTTATATTCAACCTGTATATATATATATATATATATAGTTTTTTTAAAGAATCATAAAACATAAGGCTTTTTGACAGTGTATTTCGGGTCACCCTTGTTTAGAAGCCATTCCCTTGGCTTTAAAGTTGACAAAAGGGTCAGATTTCTGCCCCAGTCTTCCCCTTCAGCTGCTTTTGTTGTACTGTAACAGAAACCTTGCCTCTGTTCCCAGGCTCCAGTATTTAGGTCAGAGGCTGGACATAGAAAAGGCACTGAAGCTCTAATAGTGGAAGATGTACAGGTTACAGGTTAGTGACAGCAGAGGCTAAATCTCCCTCCTGAACGTTTTGTTTCTTATTTCTTTCCTCTAGTTGGTTCAGTTTTCCTGATACTCAAAAAGAAGTAGACTATATTCTGTTTTTGAACTTAATTCATCATATAAATTTAGCAAGTTATAAGACTCAAGTGCAACTGAATTATTCAATAACAACTGATAAAAGCATTCAGCATCAAAGGTTTTCAGCAATTTGTGCACCAGTAGCTCTTCTGTGGGTCAGCCTTCCTCGGGTCAGTTTTGGTAGGTACTGACCATTTCATGTCAGGAACATCCCACAAGACCTGCTGGTTTGGAAATGTTCTGACCAGTCGTCGAGCCATCACGATCTGGTCTGTGTCAAAGTCGCTCAGATCCTTACACTTGCCCACTTGTCCTGCTTCCAACACATCAATTTCAAGAACTGACTGTTTACATGCCATTCTAATGAGATAATCATTATTATTCACCTGAGTTTTAATGGTTTCATGTGGTTCATTGGTGTATAATTATCAGTTGCAGTGCCAGAAAAGATACTTTTTATCAAAATAAGCAGAGGCATGAATTCCAACCAGGTGAATTGGATAGTCTGGGGAGCTGCAGTTCGTACTGCCATGTATAACATGCTGGTACGCTGTTTTTACTGGGAACTAGGAGGGGCAGGTTACACAGCCTCAGCAAAGGTAAAGATTTGTGTGGTAAAGATTACAGGTGCCAACAGCGGCAATCAGACCATGCACACATCATATCACATCTCAATGCACTGTGTATTTCCTCGCATGCTGGGTGCCTGTGTTGTCTGTGCAAAGCAACACTGCCATCTATGGACAATAATGAACGCTCCCCTCTCTGTTTATCCTGCATCACGTTGCTGCCTGTGTGCGTCCAGACGCAGCCGCCTGGACGCGCCTGTCATCTGGAGGAAACTCCTCCCAGCCGACAGCGCGTCCTGTCGCCTCTCCAGCGCAATGGTCTCCTGGATCATCTCAAGACTTGTGGTGTAAGTCGTTCTTTTTCAAAGAAATTCGACCCATATGCTCTGTCACAGACTAGAATAATAGTAATTACAAATTGCGGCTCGTGGTCGTTGCGGTTTTTTGTGTTGCTCATTGACGGTGAAGGAGCGGTGCGCGGAAAGCGGTGGCCCCCTCCCTCCTAATTTTGTCTAATATTTAAGCAGAATCAGGCGTCAGTGTGTTAGGAGAGCATATGTCGGTCTATTAATTTTTGACTGAACAACGCTGTGAATTCCACAGGATTGCACTTTGCCATTTGAGCACGAATGCTGAGCTGGGCCTGTTTCAGACCTACTGTATTTCCTAAACAGCGCTCAGCAGCCTGGCACTCTTTGTGCTTGTCAAGTGGCATTTTTCTGTTATTACAGACAAAAGAGGTGACGTGATTTGGCAGAATCATCTGTCATTATGCATCCGGTGATGATGATATGAGTCAGATCCAGAAATCAAGGGGCGTCTTTCACTGGCAGGAGCTTAAATGTCAGTGAGTGGCGAGGTGCCTGAACAACAGGAGCGGTCAGTGAGTGGGGCTAGATTCTCTGTTGATGTCCCATATGGAAAAAAAACACAACAGGGATGGGTCAGTCTTCTCAGGTTACAAAGCAAAAGTTATTCATGTAATAATGAAATGCTGGAATATATCCCAATATGTGTCCTTATAGTTAGAAATTTAAAGGAGCTTAAACAATAAGGCCACATTTATTACAGCAGGTTATGGCTATTTTTACCTGCACAAAGTATGAATCAGCGCCATTACAGACCGTGTGGGGTATACCAACAGGAGGCCCAACCTCAAAATAGTGAGGCAATTAAATTTAGATTACAAGGTCTTGTTACAGAGACCAGACTTTCTTAGCTCCGGCTCTTCAGAATGCAGGTTGTGTCAGTCGTTTTGGGCCCACTCTTGAAAAGAAACACTGTGGTTCTATTACTCAGAGCTGACACACGCTTTTTGAGCGTCCTTGTGTTTTATAAACTCCCGTGGGAGCACAGTGAGCCGGCCAGGCCTGGGTGGTGCAACATGATGTGGGGGTCAGTAACATGATCAGGTCACACTCACAGCTGTTGCTCGGCTGTAGCACTTCAACAGGGTGCTGTCTCTGTCCGGACAGCCAGCAGCACAGGTGCCTGTGCACAAGAATAGAAATTTAAAGAAAAAGGCAAGAAAACACACAGAAGCTAATTTTACCTGGAAGCTCGTCACCTGGACATGCTTGTGTGCAGCCCAGTCAGCCATTACCAAAATGGGACTTTGTCCACGGTTGATTTAATGATTTCATTTGAGAAGGAAAAAGACGTACATTGTTTTCTGATTTACCTTGATCTCACCTGTCAACCCGGGCACCATTGTTATGTGGGCTGCAGCTCAGAGGGATCATAGCTCATACATGTATTATATAAATGTATACACTGAAACAAAAACTCACATATGGCAAAATTATAAAGCCCCCTTTCGAACCCTGCTTCCAAAATATATCAACCCATAATATATTGTCCATAATCTTGATTTACTCCGTTTAAAATGTCTATATTTTATGGTGTTCATGCTCATGTCACATGTTTTGTGTCTGGCACTGATAGGCACATTCTCTCATTTTTAGACTTGTGTTTGGCACACTGTATCCAGCATACTCATCTTATAAAGCTGTGAAATCGAAAGATGTGAAAGAATATGTGAGTATATTATTTTGTATTTTTAGCTATGAAAGGATATTAGGCTGCATCATCCATCATAATATGACACTACAAGTTGCCATGTGGCAGGGGTTTAAGCTATTTTTCACTGTTCCATTCCATTCTAGGTGAAATGGATGATGTACTGGATAATATTTGCCCTATTCATGACGGTGGAAGTATTTACTGATATGTTTCTTTGTTGGTAAGTGACCTCAGATATTTAATGCTGACAGGTCCTTCATGGAATATAGTTTAAACCACAGAAAAGGTATAGCATGTAACATTATGTTTTGAGCTGTTTTGTTTCTCCATTGCAGGCTTCCTTTCTACTATGAACTGAAGATAGCCTTTTTGGTGTGGCTGTTGTCCCCTTACACGAAAGGCTCCAGTGTGCTATACAGGAAGTTTGTTCATCCTACGCTTTCCTCAAAAGAAAAGGTGAAATCCCTTCCTCTGTTGTAGCAGTTCAAGGAAAGGCTTTAGTGAAATTATTCAGTCTAGGCATCAAGTTAGTCGAGGCAGTTTTGTGACCAAGAGAATTTGAGCTTTTGCAACAGTCTCGAGAACAAAAGTGCCTTTGTGCTGATTCACTTTTCCACTTAAGCTGTTAAAAATGTCCCGTCGTTCCTCCTTTTCTCCCTTTCCTTTTCTTTTGTGCGGGGGTCAGGAAACAGATAAGTGTGTTTTGTGAAGATCAAAAGTTGCAGCATTAAACGATGCCATCAAGCAATTTAAGAAACACCAGTCAACGCATTAAGAAGTAAGTTAGACAGGTACAGCGAGAGATAATGTGTTTACAGGATTGTCCTTGTTTCAGGACATTGATGACTACATCTGCCAAGCCAAGGACAAAAGCTATGACACACTGGTGCATTTTGGGAGAAAAGGGCTGAATGTTGCAGCCACAGCTGCAGTCATGGCTGCAACAAAGGTAATGCAGACTCTGGACATTTGTTTTGTAGTGACCTGGGGGCGCAGCAGAGGGTCGTTGTAAATAGGGGTATCAAGCCTGTTATGTTGTTTGCTATTCACACAACGTTGCAATAGTATATTGGGTCAAATATTTAATTCCCCTGGCCCAAATTATCCATGCTCCAAATATCTCACACTTGTGCTGACACTGAAGTAAATACCTGGTGTCTCCTGTCCTAGGGCCAAGGAGTGCTCTCAGACAGACTGAGGAGTTTTAGCATGCAGGACCTGTCCTCCTTCCAGTCTGACACCATTGACACCGACCCTGACACTACGCAGCCTGCAGCAGCACAGCATCGGACCAAAACTATGATGCGCAGCAAGTCAGAGAGCTACAACAAGGGTAAGGAGACATTATTCTCAAAGCCACTACAGGGATTGACTGTTAACCAGCAAGCTAATAGTGTAGAAGCATTAAAAACTCTGTTGTGGTATTGAGAATATATCAGTCTCATAATAGAGCAGGATAATAAAAATGGCACCATGCTGCCTGTCTGCTCATTAGCTGTGAGAGTGCCATTAGAGTGTAATGGCAGCGCGTGTTTGGTTTGTGTCATGCAGATGATCATGTACATTTCTGTCTTCCTGTTCGAGCTTGTTTAAGCCAGCAGATATTGTTCAGTACCTCTGCTTTCCTCAGTGGCCCCTAACCTCAGTCCCACCTTCCTGTTTGGAGCACAGGCCTCTGCAGTGCTGCCAGGCAAGCCATCCTGTGATAAAAACTCACATGTAGCTGCGGGGACTTGTTCCTACTTTAACGTCATGTGGAAACAGTTGTTGTTTGTTTTGGTCTGAATCGGGTGTCATATATACAGTAGTTTTCAGATTATAATTAGTCCTTTGTTGAGAATAATCAGAAATACATTTAGACACAACCATTTACACAAGACAGAAATGTCTGTACATTCAAGGCACAGATAACTTTTTGTTTTAACTTCGTAACTTTTGATATCTGCTGAGTATGTAACTAAATTGTCCCTACATTAAAGGACAAATCTGGCATTAGTTTTTATTTTTCTTATTGTCAACAAATGCCATGAATATGTTATACTATAGATAGAGAATAACTTCTGACTTCTACAACCTACATGTGGCTCCCAGACTCAAAACTGAAGCTGTAAAATCCTCACAAATATATAGTATAATTTTTATTTTATTTTATTTTTTAAATAAGACAATAATTACCTGAAACAACCATACACTGCATTTTATGCTTGGAAATTTTGCTGAAACAGGAGGGAGTAGTACAGTTGTTTGGGAGTATTTTCAGCTGCAGATTAATACATATTTTGTACATAAGTGGGTATTTATGGTGACAGGACATTTAGACCTTGAGCCAAAATGAACTAGAGAGCCTTTTTTCATCATAGTGAAGGAACGTGTCACTCTGTGGCTCATTTTAATTACTTTTGAATAGTGCTCTGTGGCACAGATGATTTGCTGACAATAAGAATAATATAAACTATCACCAAACAAGCCCATGGAATATTGTACACTGCAATGTATTTTAATTCTATTTGAACAGCATCGAAAAACATATGTTTTTGCTTTCTAGTGTTATTTTATTACATGGACATAATTTTAATAATGGATTATCAGATGATGTAATATGATAAGAAGAACAGAGATTTAACATGAGCAGCCTTGTTGTGCTTGTTTCTGCTGCCACAAATTTGTCTCTGCCTACTCTGACTTCCTGTCTGGCCTCTGCTCTGTGGTCTTCAGAATAATAATACATTATCAGACTTCCATAATCCCTGCTGACTGAAATCAGATGCCACGCTACAGCAATTACACAAAAAGCTTTTTTGGCGTTTTGTCTCAGTGGATAAGAGACAGGATTTACATGTTGTTCATCCCTTCCACCGACCTTTTTTCCACGGCACAGGACAGGATTTTGACATGACTGAGTATGAGGTGTTGGGGTTGGACCAGTGGGACTCCAAGGAGTCGCTGTCCCAGACCATTTCACCTTCTGAGTCTGAGTCGACGGCCATTACACCCTCATTGACACCCCAGTCCACCCCGCCCTCCACACCCTCTCCACAACCCTCTCCTCCTGTGCAGGAGCAGCTCGAGGAGACGGGGAAAGGGGTGCAGGCAGCACTGAGCTCTCCACAGCTCAGGCTGATTAAGAGGAAGGCTCCTGAGGTACACCGCCTCGTCAGCGTGGCTGCCCAGCTGCTGCCTGATTCTAACTGCCCCTTGAGAGTGGTGATTTACTCACTGATTCCCTCATTTCTCCACCTGTGTGCCTAAATAAATCATCATGGTTCAATACCTGCTCACGTGGAGAGTCTGCCTGCTAACAGGATTTCTGCACTGATGAACCTGAATCACTCATTAACTTCAGTGGAATTATTGTTTAGTGCAAATGACTGCGTGATCTTGCTCCCGTTTGATTGTAACAGCTCACTTGTTTGGAAATGTGGCATAGGAAACATCCAAACACGGTTGACATATTGACATGGATTGCCTTCCAGTGTATTTCACCCCTGATAAAACTTTTGATGTTCCATTTATGGATAAGGTTGTGCTAAACTGAATTGAACTGGCGTTTGCTCGTAAATTAGAATTTCATGCCAAAGTTAATAAAGCGGCACGTTTTGAAGGAAAATGCTAGGTTTGACTTGGTGTCAAACTACATGAAAAGACCAAAATCAGCAATTAATTCATCTCTAACAGGTGATGTTTGTGTAGCCAAAGCCGATCTATCTTATTCATCCATGCAATTGACCTTTTGTTGTTGTCCAAACTCTACTAAAAACATGTCAGTAAGCCACACTGATGCATTGGATGACACATTCCTTCATGACAATGAAATGGACAATGAGTCAGTCAAAATACAGCACACCGCTGAATATGTGTTAATCCACATCTGAAAATAGGCCCCAACAAATGCATTTCTCACACCTCTTTTGACAGCTTTTCTCAAGAACTACAATGCTCAGCTCTTGTGAAATCCAACATGTCTGTGACTTGCTTTTAAAGATTAACATCTTCAGTAGAACCCAATGGGCTTATGGGGGAGAGCTACAGCCAAGCTATGGAAGTCAGAAAGTATAGAGACATGTATGAACGCATTGCTGTTTGGTCTTTTCGTGGGATTTGTTGACAAAAAGCAAAATATTGAATAATACCAGACACATCCTTTCTAAAGTGTGAGACTGTAGCTATTAGACTAAACTCCGTGTCTCTCTCTGCTTTTATCCTCATCTGTCCTCCCTTTCAGCCTCCTCTTAGAGTCTTAAGGCCTCTCACAAGATCCAGGAGTGCTCTTTCTTCAAACAATGAAGCCATGTGAAACTGTCCTCAAGACTACTCCAGCTGCCTTTGCTGCAAGAAGTAAAAATACTGAATGGCCAAAAGCTACATGACTGAAGCAACTTTGCTTTGGAATAAGGTATTACCAAAGTGACCTATGATGACCCCTCAATATAGTATTTAGCCCATGGCTCATGATTAAATAAGTGAGATTTGTGACGCTGAGTTAGGAAAAATGAGTGAATGGGCTCCATGCTGATAGACACTTTGAGTTTGTGGGTTATTGAACGTGTATTTATGTACAGTTTATGTGCACTTCATCTTTCTGATTTGATTGTTTTTATATATCAGGTTTGGGCAGGCAATTGCATGTGTGTCTCCCCGGTCATTAGTCTGCTGTTTGTTAAACAGAATGTACTGTCACTGAATACTACTCGCACCAAGGCTGACGTGGTCACCGTTGGGAATTTGTTACGAGCCAAGGATCAAAAGGTTGTTTTCACCCTTAATCTTAATCTGTTCCAGGAAAACACCTGAGAACACCTGAAATCTGCACTGATTAAACATTTCATCGAGGTATTAAGAAATCAGTCAGTTAAAAACCAACCTAACTTATAGTAATGAAAAGTCAGACAGCAGTGGCAGGCAATATTCTGTTTTTACCTCTTCATTAAAGCCTTAAAGAAAGAGATAGCCGAGATATAAAAATATAAAATGTCTTTAACTATGATGGAGCTATTTCTAACGCAACTATGTTCTGATTAAAAATCATTTTTGCACTATGTTTACAATATAAATTACTACCCTCAATACTCTAAAATGGCCAAAACTTGCATAAAATAATAATCATAAGAAATGAGTTAGAAGCTGAATATTGACATTAATAATTTTGTCATTGTTGTTTATTATGTCTGTGGTAGAGAAATAATTACTTTGTGCAAAAAGTAATTAATAATAACAGTATCGCAGATTCATTTTTCTCAGCGGAACAGACTGTTTTTGACAATCTACTGTTCAGTCTCTATTATTTGGCAATTTGAAGCCATTGAGCAACACATCACTTTCCGCTGTAGCAGAAGTGGATTTGACATGAATCAAATATTTACTGTATATAAACATGGCGACTGTCATGAAATCACTGTGTAAAGATCTGCTGTTAACTGAGCAAAAACTAAACCCCAACGATCTTACCTTCTATTTGCTTCTGCAGTTCAGGACTTCAGACTGGTTTGCAGGTTTACAAACTTAAGTTAATATTGTATGTTTTCATCTTGTACTTTATTCACTGAGCCTGAATCATAGCAACATTTTACACACAAGTATCACCATGTTAGTTGATGGTTGGACTTCCGCAGTAGGTTTATGATTTTCCTCATCGTGTCTGTATCGTTAAAGGTGGTTTGAAGTTTGAAATGAGAGCTTCTCAGGTACAACTGTTCTGTTTACACGTCATTACACTCTGATGTTGTACATACACATGTTATGCACATGAAATGTCCTTTTAATGGATAAATGAAAAAAGAACAAAATGGGAAAAATCAGATTGTGTTTCCACGTTAGTAGTATCAGTGTTAGTGTCAAAGGTGAATTCCTTCTATTAAAAATCATACATAGTAAAACTGAAAAAAACACATTGCTAATTAGCAGATTTGTATACTTGTGCGTAGACTGATAAACTCATCATTGCATGATGTTTGTTATTAATTTATAAGAAAATTGGTTTTCTTCAGCAATTACACAACTTTTTGCCTTTTTTGTCATTTTCAACTGCTTTATGGAATGGTCATTAAAATGCTATGATTATGAGTTGGCTATACTAACATACACTTAACATGTCTTATTTACTGGTAAATTAGCCCCTTCGATGTTGTTCATGAAGAGACACCACTAACAAGTTATCCTACCCAAATATTGTTCTGGCAGGCCAGAATTAAATCAAATTATATAAATTTGAACGTGATTGTGAATTACAAACTAAAAGCAGTGATGTGATGACATGATGGTCTATAGATGTCAATTCCACTGGATTAAATATTTCTGTTTCAAGTCAATCTCATTAAATATCAAGTAAACCTCGACCGTGTGTTTAAATCTTTTTTTCCTTACAGTATTAAAAGAACATTCAATTGCAAAAAGGATTTAAGACAAACAATTTTATTATGTATATTACACTGTTACATTATATTCAAACAGGGAACAAAATGCCACTACATGCATCAATAGATTACACTTTCAGGTTGACCCGGTTGTGGTATTTCATGTAGGGATCATTCAAATACCAGTTTCTTCTCTTCCAGAAAGAAGTTGTCATTTTATCCAAAAGCTTGCTCTGTGTTTTGTTACAAAATACCATCTCTCTCAGGCGCTTTCGTCGAGCAGGATTCTTCTTCCACGGTTTCTTTTTATATCCAGCCTGTATACACCGAAAAACAAGATTTCTGATTGCTGACATTGTATTTTTATTGTGTGTGTCTGTGAAGAAAACAATCCAGTGAGTTTAGCAGTTAGCAGTAAAACAAACGTACCTTGCGTCTGATCCAAAGTCCACAGTGCAGCCTCATGAACCTTTCTGTGACAGATTTTACACTCTTCCTCTTCCCTTTCTTCAGACTGTAGTATGTCAGACTTCTGCATGGCTGCAGAGTCAGACTGGGTACAAGTGCTGACACCCTGCAACAACACAGAGAAGCAGAGCTATTATTACCTCTGCCAAGGAGGTCATGCTATCGGTCAGGTTTGTTTGTTTGTTGATCGCCACAGGTAGATAGATCTTGACCCAACTTAGAGGTGATTAAATTTGACAAGTGATCTGGATCAGTATCCTGAAGTTGGAAGTTTCTCAACCGCCATCAGACAGGGCATATGGTTGTATTTTCAGTCATATCTCCATAAACGCATAAAAATTTGAAATAAGAAAAAAATGGGGATGCTATTTTCCGACTACCAAGAAAATACATATACATGTGATTGAACTGCTGACGGCTTTTCATGTGACCACACTGAGTGGTAAGCTTAATCTCAAGATCTTAATAATATTGCAGCTCCTCCACAGTAGCGGACGTCAGCAGCTGTGTTCCTCTCGTTCTCGGTAACGTCGTTACCGTTGCAGGATGTTGTAACGGGGTGTCTGGCACACTGCAGGCCGCAGAGGAGCGCGGGCGGCGGTCGCAGCGGAACTGTAGAGAGGCGGAGGCTGGATGAAGCTGGAGAGGTGGCAGAGCTGAGCTGTCCTTAGCGACGCAGCGAGCGGCCTCAGCAGCCCTGTCAGGCACAAGGATGAGATGAAAACACGAGAGGAGCCACAGCATCCGACCAAAACCTCGCTGGCGTTACATGTAAGGTACTGACTTTCTCCCGGCTACTATCAGCACCAACACATTACAACAACACGGTCATTTAGAACACATGTGACATACTAAACATTTACTGATGGAGAAGTCTGAAACGAAAAGGTTTGAATGTCAAATTGTAGATACACACCGGACACCCTTCTGGCCAGGACAGCCGCCATGTTTCTTTTCGTGAATGATGACGAAAGTACGGTGTCCTGTTTGGACAAACGTTTTTTTTCTTTATCGCGTGTAACGTAAATGCCACATAGTGCATTACCGCCACCTACCAACCGTAACGGATAAATTTCTCCGGAAACAAACCGACACATTTTTACTTATTATTGTTGTAGCTTTATATTACTCTAAATGACTATTTGGTGAATTTATCTTCACCACTACCAGATAAAACGTTATGCTTCTTCTATGAATAACAGTCAAAGAAGGGCCATCTTTGACCATCAGTTAAGTGTTATACTGTAAATACGTAATGTACCTTTACATAAGTGCATGTATTAGTGGTTTAACTTGTAATGGAGTATACTACTTTTACCGAGAAATCAAGCTCATATCCTCTGACAGTGCAACCCTGATAGAAATGCTTAACAAATCGACTGCTATGAAGCAGTGTCCACTCTGTGTGCATGATAAGACTGAAGCGCACAGTCTTGAATGCCTTGTGTGCAGCTCTGAGCTGTTTCTCTCTGCTCCATGGTTGTCACACTCTTTAAAACATGTTTATCTAATCCCAAGATCTGCCATTTGTCACAGCCTTGTGTTGGAGGTTTACCTAACGTGGAAAGAATTGTTCAGAGCTGTGGGAGCACGGTCTAGTCTGAATTACTTTTTCCCTTGCCTTCTTTAGTCTGGTAAACCTTGCATCATACACTGAACGAGGTTTTTTTTCAAATGTCAGACATGTTCACTTGCACAAGTGCACAGTCCAGTCAAATTCATCTTTAACTGGTAGATGCTGCTAACCATGTTTATAATATTGCAGGTTTTGGCTCCTCATTTTAGGTATTTAGTTGTCTTTAAGGTGGACTGAAAACAAGCTGTGATACTATTCTTTAATATAATTTAAATGATCACACAATAATTAGAAATCAGGCCCAATGTAATATTTATTAATTTATTTTATTTTAAAACATATCAAATATAACCTTAAAAAAGCAGATGAAAAAAAAGTTATCAGTGTAACTACAGACAACATGATGTACTGCAACCAAAAAATAAAAAAATTACAAGGCACCAACCACAGTTTACACCTCTGTGTCACAGAGCAACGACACAAGTTAATGGAGACACCCACAAGTCAACTAACACGGGTGCAAAGTAAATCAGTTACCGTGTTAAAAAAAGTGCTTTTCATAAAAGAGAGAGAAGTTCCCACCAAGTGGAGGCACGCATGTCATTTTCACGGTTCCAGCATACTTTTCCTAATCCGGTAACCCAGTTTACAAAATGAAAGTGTTTACTTCTGAGTGGAACAACTGTTACTGAATTAAAATACAGAAATTCACCAAAGAATCAACTTCTGTTTCTCAAGAATATATTAAAATGTATTAAAATGTACTGAGTAAAAAACATGGTAGATTGTCAAAGTAATCCAGAGGCACCAGCCCAGGACTTTACCATCAGTCTTACTCTATCAGATTTTTTATCTTCTGTGAAGAACACTATTGCAAAAAGACTAAAGCTGGTTTTGTCCTACTAAGCCTTTACTGTCGGGAAAGTTAAATGAAGTCCTTTTGTTTCACCAGCCAGCATATACAGGTTCTGCATCACAGGGGATCCCATAGTATCGACCTTGAGGTCGCTCTTTGCATAACAGTGGAGCTCGGGCTACAGCCAGCTCTCCATCAGTGTCTCTCCGTCGACGCACAATCATTAAAATGATGAAGAGTAAAGCCACTGGAAAAGGGAAGAGAGGAAAAACAACTGTGTTAAAGGAAACAACCATGTACACTACGTCTTACTGCTTGGACAAAGGATGCATTGATTCATGAGCATGATTCTTATTTTGGTTCATTATGTCTTATTTGTGAATAATGTGCTCTCGGTGTAAGGGCAGAAACCTATCATCTGTTTCCAGTGTGCAGAGAAAAAAGTTTTCATAAGGACATATGAAATAATTACTTTGATAAAAGAGTCTCCCAAAAAAAAATCCCACCCCCAAAAGTTATCTATATCACTGACATAAACTCCATTCTCAGAAAAATATTTCATTATATATGATACATTCTTACTGTCAATTTAACACATACTGCTAATATTAAAAAGAGATAAAAAATAAAAACAAAGAATAAATAATGTAACATGAAAATAAGACATACTTTGTGACAGATTATATTGACAAGAGTATAGATTAATCCTGTTTCCTTTTAATCAGTGAAAAATCAAGCTCTATTTCATCAAGCTGCAAAAAATAGCCATTCCTAATGTTATCCAAAGGGAGCTGTAAAATATATGAGACACACATTGGGTTATCTAAAACACACATATTTAGTAAAAGGGGGATTCCATGGAAACTGTTTTTTTTAAATGAATATAAAATTATTTGCACTTGTACGAGCATTACTTCTTACCTCCACCTCCAATAACTAATAGGGCAATAGTGACAGGAGCCAATTCGCATGTGTCCCCTGCTTTGCGGAAGAAGGTCTCCATGCAGTAGCCTGGAGCCAAGCTGCCCTCTGGACAAAAAGCATCACTTGGACACAGAATGGGGTTCACATCTGGACTCTGAAAAAAACAACATGTAGTAGAAATGTGCCAGACACCTCTCAAATATACACAAGAGTGGAGGGTGCAGTGCTCACAGGGCAGTAGTGATTCTCTGGGCAGACATCACAGTCTCCTGCCCCCAGCGAATCTGGAAGAAGCCACTGCTGCAGATTTGACACATAGTCTGATGGGGAGCCTTATGCATGCCTGTCAAAAAACAAATATCACTCTGATGGATATTCTTGCTTTGCCTTTTCTATTATGAGCTTCAGTAAGTACTCATACAGATTGCTATTCACAGCCCCGTGGATTTTATGTTTGCAGAGTTTGAATTACCTGGCCGGCATGGTGTGCAGTCTCTAGCAGCAGTCTGAAGAGCCTCTGTTCCTCCAGGACATGTCTGGCATGCTGCACAACCAGAGGAGCTGTAAGCAAGAGAGCGAAAGACATTTGTGTGTGACTATAAGTGGACAAGCAATTATGATTTTTATGTTTACCATGAGTAACTGAGAGGCATTTTTGAAAAATGTCAAAGCTGATTTAGTTTAAAGCCATTATTGTAGCTGGGTTTGACAGTGCGTCTGTGCAAAATTTGAATTAGTTTGCCACGCACACAGCTTCGTCAAACAACATCATTATCTTGTAAAAACAATGTCAATATCTCACCGCCAAATTAGGATGTAAATCATTGAAAGAATGTTTGCAAACTGTTGTCAGTGTGCACAGTTACAGTTGTTTGGACACTTAATAAAATCAAAGATTAAATAGGCTGTCCAGGATCCAAACACAATATTTTTCGTTAGTGGGAAAAAAAAGCTATAGAGCTGTGGCCAGAGAAACATTATTGTCTGTTGTAGCAGAAAGATTGTTGCTCTTACTGACAGAGAAACAAAAGTTCAGCTGTGGATGGAGAGTTTAGTTGGCTTCAAAGAGGTTACCAGAGTGTCATGAGGAGGAGAGTGAGCCTTGAGGTGAAGTTCTCAGTCTAACACTGGATCTTTCTTTGAAATCTCACCTGTGCTCATGAGTTTTAAATGAAATCTTCAATACGAGATGCTGAAATCAGTTTCCTTTACGAGGCGTAGGAGCACGTGTGTGGAAGTGCTCTTGTGTGTGCGTGTGTGGGTGCATCTCTGCTGGCAAACAGAACCATGAGATGGAAGCATGTGATGTTTGATCCGTGTTGTTAGATAAGTGATTTTCCAAACAGAGAGATAGGAAAGTTCCATCCACACCGGGCCCGGTTACAAACAACAGCAGAGACAGAAACCCAGTGACATTCAACATACATGCAACTTACTTGCAAAAACTTCCCAGCATACATGGTGAACATGAAGTGGAACTCTGTTGTGATGCAAAAAAACCTGAAAGCAGCAGACACAAAATAACTCAAAACATGTGATTCATGCTGTCTCTCAAGTTTTTGATTAAATGAAACTCTGTCAAGATTGCTGCATATAAATTACTCATGCACAAGCTAAAGTTCCTTCATGATTAAGTTTGTAGAGACATTTTAAATTCACAAGTCTAATTTTTGACAACAAGCAAACTGCAGTTTTTGACTGAAGGACTAGAAAAAGTTAATTATTAAAACTTCTATCACAGTTGCTCTGGGTTTTTGTCCACAGCTCAATAAACAAACCTGGTGAACAACTTGTGCAACCGACTCCACCAGTATCATTGTTGAAGGATCCAGCAGGACAGGGCTGGCATAATGGACTTCCAGTGAAACTGTGTGGTAAGTGTAAAATATACAATAAAGTAGGCAGTTCCAGTAGAAGTAAAAGAAAATGTTGAATTTGGCATAATGTGTGCCCTTACTTTGTGTAGAAGCCTTTGTTGCAGGGCTCACACTGCTGCTGTCCTGCAAGTGGCTGATAGAAACCTCTGGCGCATGCCAGGCAAGCTCCAGGAAATAGACACAGCCCGGGGTCGGAGCAGCAAGCACACAGCAGGGTGTCTCAGGAGGGACAGGGAACAATCATCTCTAACTGACTTTATGTTCCATTCATTTTAGTGTCAATTATTGTGGTAAGGAATCCTTAAGTTTATCTTCAAAATATTAGATAAAATGTTTCTTCGATCCACTCATCACACATAACATAACGGACACACATTTTGGCCCTGAAGCCAGATGACGTGGTTGAAGACTCACTGTTGTCGTATTTTGATCCCGGTGCACAAGGCTCACAAGTTGAAGTGTTGAATGCAAAGCAGCCCGGGGTCGTGCTGCTGAGAATCACGGGAGTTAGAGTCAGACTGGTCACATTCTCGATGGGAGTGGTGCTTATCACAGCGGGGGAAAGTGTGGTCTGGCTCACCACCAGGCCTGGAAGAGAGGGACGCTGGATGATTTACAATCTGACATTCTCGTAGTACAGGGGCACAAACAAGGCTGCGATACAAACACCGCAGCTTGATTCACCTAAAGCACCTCAGTAACAGTTAATGATTTGGGATGTAATCACTGTTAGGTTAGAGTGCTTCCCTAGTCCAGCTATTTCGCTCCTTTCCTGCGTATTACCTCGTACAAACTTTTTCATTGAGCTGTGTTGCTGTGATCACTCCACAAAATCTGAAGTGTCACGTTCCCCAAGTGAGAAAGTGGGGGCAACAGGTATGAGCACATCAGCAGAACAGAGCCCATATTGTGGTAGTAATCACATTAGCCATGTGCTTAAGTGCTTTCTTGAATACGAGCCATCCCACTCATGAAATGTAATTATTCAGAAATGGGGCCATGTGATTCTTGTGGTTCAGTCTCCTCTGGGCTGGCAACGTCTCTCTCTCAAACTGTTCAAGTGGCAACAAGAAATGTGGCTATCCTGATCCCAAATCATGAAATTTGGAAGGATTATCGTAACAGTGTCAGCAAAATCAATCACTACATCGATATTGTAGAAGCACAAAATTAGAAGCACAGTAATTCATTTCCTACTCATTTTCCATAAGAGGTAAGTAGTTTATTAGGATTTCTTGGTGCGAAAAAAGCAAGATTGGAAAGAAAAAACCTGGTCTCGTTACATTAAATTCCAGCTGAAATAATACTAACCACAGTCACAGATAAAGAAACTCGTGAACTTGAAAACATGTGTCACACAAATGTCCAAATTTAGCCTTTGTCACCTTATGCACTTCTATTGCCTCTACGGTGTTTTTATACTACTGGAAACTGATGATATCTACAGTTATATCTCTATAACACTTCCTTGATAAACCCATCGTGCCCCTCCTAGTGTTTTATTTGATTACAGCAGTTATTTTGCTCACCGGTAGAAGAGTATAGAGACCTCACCTATGAAACAAGCGGCGGATATCGCAGGCAGAAGTCCCCGACACTCCATCCTCCAGATATTATCGAGTACGGCCGCCGAACAATGTCAGTCCACACAACATCTCTTCCCTGACAAGTGTCTGCTGTCCTTGTTTTCAGCGCAGCTCGCTCTCTGTGGGCTCAGTCCTCTCATCAGCGTCATATGACAAAATACACATCATGTGATTTTGCTTTAGAGGGGAAAAACTGAGCAAAAATGTGGCTGGATTCAGGCAGGTCGCATGTAGTAACGTAGTGTGGCCAGTGGGGGCGCTGCTGCTCCTGATACTGTATTGTAGAAACGTTTACTTTTACGTTTCATTCTTTAAATTTGTATTATGTTATGTATTGCACAATATATTCAATGTGGTGTATTGATTTAATGTACTGGGATGCTCCTGTTTTATCTGTGTTTAAAATCTGCTTTAAAAAAAAATAGAAAATATGTAGAATAAAAGCAAACTTCATGTACATTTTGCTGAATGCTGAATGCTCCAGTATCTTGTATTACGAGAATAAAATAATCACTAATTGTATATTTTTGAGCATAAATAATGCATTGATAGTACTAGATAGTAAAAATGTCATAGGATGACATTATGACAGCTGAAAAGTCACATTTTCTCTTATATGCCTATGGTTTGTGAGATGCACTAGTGAGCTTAGAGTGGCCTGTACTTTTATCTTTTTCATAATCAATGTAAAATATTCTCATTTTTCACTGTAGAAATAATAATGCACAATAAAAATTTTACCCAGGCTTGCCTTTAAGTCCTTTGCTTATGTTTACAGTAGTTGTAGACAGTGCTGGTGCTTTATCTTGATGACTAATGATGAGTGACATATACTAATGGCAACAGTGACTTGTTACAAAAATATACAGTACAAACAAAGGAAATAACACCCACATTATTTTGGGGAAGGGAAATTTTCTTCATAAGTCACAAGGTGACAGTCCACTTCCTGTTTTATGTCACACACCTTGGTAGGGGAATTCATCTTGACATTTAGTGGACATAAATTTCAGGGCAACATTTAACACTTATGTTGTATATACAGTACAAAATGGACCTGGTTCAAGTGTGTATAAAACCATAATGGATATAGATGAATTCATGGAGCATGTTGCACATGCTCATGCCTTGAGGGTTTCCCTCTGAGAAACAACATGCGGGGCATCCTTCTGGATATGCTGCTCTAAACTAAGCTCCAGCTCAGTCAAGCTTTTCTGGTAAAAGAAGAAACGAGGCGAGACAACAGAGGAACATTATTATTACAAGGGAAACAACATCCTAAACACTAACAATCAGACCAGCTCTTACTGTTCTCTCAATGACAGAGGTCAGTTCCTTTGTGATGACTGATTCATACTCACTTTGTTGTATGTTGTTTCTAACAGTGTGCACTGCTGCTTGCTCAGTGATTTTGGTCTTGTAGCTCTCAGTTTGCTTCAGTCTCTGCCGCTCTTTTTGTTTTTCCTCAAGCTTTCTCTGCAGAGCCAAAATTTTCTCATCTTGAGTCGCCGTCTGCTGAAACCCCACCCTGGCTTTCCTCTCTTCTTTCCTGCAACACGCCCAAAAAACTCCTTAACACCTGTGTGATATTTGTGTATTTGTATGTCGGTCCTCTTCCTGCATTTTGAATTGAGTTGAATCCAGACATATTCCTGACCTGTTGGCAGAAGCCTGTGCCAGTGCTCTCCTCTGGAGGTCGATTATGTCCATCTGCTCGAGCAGCAGCTGCCTCCTATTCTGCTTCGCCTCTAGGATGTACTCGCGTTTCTCCCGCTGCTCTGCTCGCTGGGCCTCCTTCAGGAGGGCCAGCCGCTCCTTTACCTCGGCCAGGGACATCTCTCCCAGCAGCTCGTGGCCTGCAGTCTGACATGGGACAGCAGATTAACCACGATTCAGAGATGCTGTATGACATCCTCCCTCCTTTTAACTCACCTCCGTGTCATCAAAACTCTTGACTCCAATACGAGGAAGCGACTCAATGGTGCGGATTTCACAGATCATTTCAAATTTTCTGCTCAGCTCTGCCTGTGCTTCCTCTAGTGCTTGACGCAGGAGCTCCTGACTCTGCTCTGCGACTTCTTTTACTGTGAAATTGGCACGAAATCAATGAGAATAAAAAGCAAATCATGAATAAACACAATTACATCACAAGTGATGTCATCGAACAAAGAGGCTGACCTATACTTTGCTTGAATTTCTTCAACTTCTCTTTAGCCATTTTTGAATTCCTGTGGCCTTCTGCCACTTGCTGCACCAAGTCTCTCATTTCTTTTTCCTCCTGCAACCTCTTGTCAGCATATCTCCGCATCAGCTGAGCGGTCTACAGGACACAACAGCAACCGTGAAAAGAAAACAAAACATTTATTCATGCATAATTATCGACATCAGATGGTTGTGAAGAGCAGTCACGCTTTTGTGGAATTAAACAGACTGTGTAATCTTCTGTAAATGTCATTTCTCTTAGTTGCTGTGTGATCTTTACCAACCTCTTCCTTCTTCAACTGAGCAGCCTTCTGGTTGCGCTCCATTATGCGACTGCGGGCCATAGCTGCCTCCTCATAACTGATGCGCCTCTCCAAACGCATGCGCTCAATCTTGGCCAGCTCCTCCTGAAGGTCCTTCTCACGCATCTCCCTCTGCCACTGCAGGAAGGAGGAGGGCTCTTGTGCCCCTTTTATCAAACGATCTATTCTGTGTCAAACACGTAGAAGTCACTCTTGACTTTTTGTTCAAGTTAGACTTCATTTATTCATGCAATCTAATGGGGATCAAGGATCTCTTTCAAATTTCAAATTATACATATATACTGTATAAATTAAATTGCAAGACAAGTCAGTCACACACTGTTGCATTGATTGGAAAAAATCCACGACAATTAGTGGAATTAGAAAGGAATCCCTCAAACAAAGATTTATTGCAGTTTATTCTATTGTCCTGTGCAGGGAAGTGTATCATCATCCATCAATGTTTCCAACCCACCCACACCAACACACAAAAAAGATCAAGGATTGGCAACACTGTGCTGTACCTCTGCAGCTCCTCCTCCATCTGACGTTCATAGAGTGCCCCCTGCCTCAGGATGGCTGCACTGTTGAGCTTGATGGGCCAGTTGTTGGTCTAACACCATCAGCAAAGATGAACATTAATATACAGCGCCCACATGGGTTGAGTCATATAATATATTGAGGGGCTGAAGTCATCAGAACTCACCTTATTGCTGGAAGGAAGTCCAGAGGAATGAAAGGAATTGAATTTAAGCTTTGAATCCAAGTCTTCCTGAATCTGAGACATAACTTGCTGATGGTTCAACAGAAATGCAAGTGATCAGTAATACTGACTCAATGAGAAGTGAATGCATGTTTGATCACAAGGTATGTTTAATCTAGTATCCAGAAGGATGAAATGAGAGAAAAAAGACATGTATCAAGCACAGAAAATAGTCCCATACCTTGGTGTGTTCAGACTTCTGTGGATTTCCACATCGAAACTGCTTCATATTTGCTTCATACAACAGTTCCTTCAGTGAAAAACACACAGGATGTCATTTCAGTGGCATATTATTAGGTTGGTATAAGTACTGATGAAAAATGCAATACAGTACTTAAATTAATGTGTTAATCATTTGGTTCAAAAAAGATTTTTAAAAATGTTTTCTAATGTTACTCATATCCCAAATGATGTTTACCCCTACGCTACACTTCTGTTGTAATATATAACAACCTAACTGTCCATCTTTTGCCTTTTAGATGTTATAGCATTTTTCTGTAAAAGCAAACATTGTACCTCGGTCTTTTGATGGTTCTTTTGTTTTGTCTCCTCTATTATCTGCATCTCCTTTGGAGGCCTGTATGTGCTGTTTGGTACCTACAAAACAACGGTCTCATGAGTAGTGCATCAGCAATGACCTCTATATATTCTATTAAAGAAAAAAAGCGTTAGAAGGCAGTGCATGTGTAAGATAACTGTGTGGCAATGTCTGAAGGAAATACTGTGTACAACTGTAAAAGGAGGCTGACTGATTTGCATTTTTCCTGCTGTGGGATGAGCTCGGGCATAGGCAGAGCTCGAGGTTTGGGTTTGGTGAGAGGGAACTCATGGGGCTCAGTGGTTTTGACCGGAGCTTTCTTGAACTGACTCCCATGAGATATTTTGACAGCGAGCTGATCCATGAGAATATTTATCTCAGGGCGCCATCTAAAGGACAAAAGACATGCTGTCATGTTTTGTCTTCATATAAATTGTCTTTAACTGAGAAAGATTTTACCTTAGCAGGGGGCCAATCCAGTGTTTCTCCACATAGGCAGAATCATAGATACTATTCCACTCATCTGGTATCCATGTGGTGAGGTTTGTGAAGAAGAAATTCAGGAACTGTAACAGAACACAACACACTTGCACCTTGACAGAGCTTTTGATTGCTGTTTCTTTCCATTTCAACAATAGTGAGTTTCTTACCATGTGCATCTTCTTGATGTCCAGAGATGTGACAATGATCCTGAAACACTCAAGCCCAATGTCATTAAGGGCAAATGTGGCGAGGTAACAAATAACTGAGGAACAACATAGCATTATAAATACATTGTTTAATTCAGAGTAAATCAAGAGCACATGTCTGTTTAGTTCAGTAACTTACTGACAAACTTGCTGCGATCACCTCTGGATAAGCATTTCCCATTCTGGACATAGAAGACATTGACAACTATGTCCAGTAATTTTTTATGCTCAGCACATCCACAGACAACATCAAGTATGAACTTCTTAGACTGAGCATCTATGTTCTGCAACAAAATGCAAATGTGATATGTCTTAAGAAAAGTTGCAGAACGAGTAGCATCAGTACTCCAATCTGAATTTACCAACCTGCAGATGTTTTGAGGCATCTTCAATGAAGTCATCCAAACACTGTCTGCCAGCGCTGAGTTTATCGAGCAACACAATGGCCTCCTTGACAAGGGGTCCATAGCTTGATGCCATTTTATATTGACCTGAAGAAAACTATTGGCGATGAACTGTGGTGAGCAGATCAGCCTCTGAAGATAAACAGTTATTATCAATAAAAACATGTAAAATACATTTTTAGTTCGAGCCGAACTAAAAATTCAAAATTCAATTCAGATTCATTCTGTTATCCCAAGAAGATTCACGGAGCAGCTTGTTTGCAACTCGAACCGTTGCCATGTACAGCCGTTGCTTAGCAACTCACTGGGGTAAACAGTAAATGTATCCCAGCTCAAACACCTTATGTTAAATCAGTAAGACTACAAATACCGGAAACGTCAGCATTTATTGGATAATGAAGGGTAAATTTATTGTTATTGGTCTGTTTTTATTCACTAGATTGAAAAAAATAATCCATGGTTTTAATCCATCGGATGGAGATTAACAGTGTGACATCCGGATCCTTTGTTGGCTCCCATAACAATAATTATGACGTAGCATATTGTGACGTTTGCGCTGCCTTCATGTCCTATTGGAAATACTGAATTTAGAACTATAATCAAATCAACGTGATGAATACAGCAGGAAAAAATTAAATACGTGCAAATAATTATAACCAGATTAAGGCAGCAGACCTGTGCCTGCTTGTTGTAAAATATAATTACCAGGAAAGAAAAAAGTAACTAACTTTACATTAGGGTTCACTGGGGAAAATCTGAGATTAGAGACCAAATCACAAGCAAACTGGGGGTTTTATAGTAGTCCCACGATGCATGATCTGAGCTCTTTCATTAATCTGATTAATATAATGTAATTATTTTGTTGCCATCAAAATAACTGTTTCTGAGGTCTCAAGAATATGATGTATGAAGAGCGTCTGATCCAAAGTAACCTAAATTCAAACCCCCTTTTAACTCAAAAATGTTTCTTGGTTATTGTCATCATTTTATTTACCTATTTGTTGTTATCATTTACGCTTGGTTTTAACCATGCAGAAGGATGTATGTGCAGAATCTGTTTTCAAATTCAGCTGTTTTCTAAAGGACAAACTCTCGTCTGTGCTAAAAAGCTAAAAGCAAACAAAAATCACCACACCGCACCATAATACTTACACGTTCTATTTTGTTAATATTTCCGACCAAAAAGCCTATGTGGTCGCCGTGTTTGGGAGCAGCACTTGAAGGCATCATTTCCTGGGAAAGTGGGAGGTGAATGTTGTCAACGTGACTGTCATCAAGTAACGTTACAGGGGCAGAGAAACAGCAGAGCCGTCGGTGCAACCGCTCGTCTGTGTCGTTGGGACTTGGACAGTGGCCGGGCGGTGGGGGGAGACAGATAAGACAGGCAGCCGAGCTCGGGATTCAGGGAAGATGGGAAAAAGTCGTTGTTGCCGAATATCCCCTTTGTGTGCGTTCGGAGCCGCGTTGTAACGTTCGGGACAACTTGCCGTACGTTGTGTTTTGTACGATTTCCGCCGTGGAACCCACAGCAGCGCTTAGCTAGCTTTAGCAGCCAGCCGCTGACAGCGTTAGACGCACAGGTACGGGAGAGGAGAGGAGGGGCTGGTGACAAAGGAAGGTGGCGAGGTAACGATGAACCGCTTCCGAAAGTGGCTGTATAAGCCCAAGGTAAGTTGTCTTGGATTCGCACGCCGTGTCAGCTCTGCGGTCAGTCATTTTTTATTAATGCATAGCTTTGGAGATAGCTAGCCAAACAGCAGAGCCAGAGAGGCTCGCGAGGCGGATTACTTCACACAGTGCCACACATCTGCTAACGCTAGCCCGCGTTCCTGATGTGACACCGTGTTAACCAGCAGCTACCTCCTTTGTTGTTGTTGACGCTTTTGTTTTCAAGCGCCTGTCCGGACAAACAACGTTAGCGCCCGACAATAGGCACTGATTTGTACCGACAGACTTACTGCTGCCTTCAGCGGACATTGTCAGCAATTCTGGGGATTTTTGAGGTTATTATTTTAATGTAGTTTATAGTTGTGTGTGATTATATTTAATAGCAGTACATTTCGAGCAAAATTAACAGCAACAGTAATAAAAATATATGGAATTACATTAATCCAAATAATAAGGTCTTAATCAAAAGTAAAATATTATATATAATATATAAACATATAAAGCAAGATCGTTTTCATTATTGATTCATCTGCTGGTAGCTGATAAATTTTTTGGGTGCCCAAATGTCAGAAAATAGAGAATAATGTTCATCACAATTATCTGAAGCCCGTTATGATATATTCACATTGTCATATTTTGTCCAATCAAATGATTATCATATACCATAAGACAAAGGAAAACATAGAGACAGAGTAAATGTATGCCCTTTCACCCTAAACATTACTGAAACCAAAAAACTGATTTACAAGAATATTTCTTTCTCTAATCATTTGATTATATTAGTAACTTTTTTTGTCTGGCAGCATTTGAATGGATTTACCACATGTATGGTTCACGCAGACTATTTATAGGCAAAATCAACACTTTTTGGAGCGCGATGGTAATGGTTGTGTTGCAATGCTTTTAATCAAGCTCACAAGTGTGGAAACATGCCTGACACAGCAGAGGAGTAGTATCGAAGGCTCGGCCGCCTTGTTAAATGAACAGTTCGATATATATCATCTGCAGCACTTTTTAGGATGAGTGAATGTACTGTAAATATTTCTCCAGGGAGCGGATTCTTGTTAACTTGTAGGTTTTGGGGAGAGCAGCTGTAAACTCCTCAGTGCGTCAATTTGAGCCCACAGGAGTGTATAAATGTGAGGCGGGTTGTGAATGATCAATATATACAGTACTTTATTTGTGCTGCATCATCACAAAACATCAGCGGTTCTGGGGAGTAATATATAAATAAACAGTGAAGAGATTTAGGGCCCATTATGGATTGAGGAACTCATTCGTTATCTGCTTCTACATGATTCAGAGCTTTGGATTTTGTGCATTGAACGTGGGTTTACAGCCTTTATCGCCATGTCCCAGTTACTCTTATGCTCTTCCAGACCGTTCGCTATTTACAAGGAAGACGGAGCAAATATTCCTTTTTAAGCACTTTGCAAAATGATGCGCATCACTTGTACTACAGTCGTCTAATGTGGCCTCTTTTTGGAATTGGTCCCTTCAAATGTATGTATGCGTTGCAGTGTGCAGACATTCTGTACTTGATTTAAAAATCTTGACTTTTGATGAAGGACACTGTTAAGTTCTCTCCTGTGGACCACACACCCACATTCAGAGCTCGGCAACAGGCTTGAATCACATTTGAGCCTGTTTAATGCATTGTATCCTTCGTCTCAGTATGCTGGCGTAAGAGCCTGAACATAAAAGGCTGACCTTGCATCATAACTGCTGTGCATTTTTTCGAGTCTCCAGAGCAGATTTTCTTTTTTTTTTTTTTTTTTGGGTTGTTGTTTTATCGAAATGGAGGAAAATGCGCTTCAGGCGGCCTCTTAAACAAGTTGACTGTGGTGCACTCAGTGTTGTGTTTCTTGGCTTTGTAAATACAATCTTCTGCTTTCGCTTAAACGGTTTTGTCAACACGTATTTCTAATTGGCTGTATAAGTTGATAAGTCAGTCTTGCTGGGGTTAGAAGACAGCTGAGTTGCCATATCAACTATAATTGGGAGTTTTGGCAAGAGCAGTGTCACACAAGGCTTAGATGACATGCACGTGATTATATATTATCCTCCTGCTCTGCACCGCACGCACACACCTGCGTCATTCCCCTTTTCTCTGTCAAGCCGTGTTTGCTGTCAAAGCAGTTTTGTGGTCCATTGTTGGGGTCAGGCCTAAGAGTCGGGGTTCACCAGAGTATTGTCAGGTTCATGAATGACTACAGCCTCTGATGTGCTGAGCCATTACATCGGCGCCTTTTCTGCCAGATCACGGCCACGGTAGGAATTAACAGAATTGCACACGAGTCTGTGGGATTTAAATGACCAGCTCTGCCTCAAAGGAGTGAGGAGAAAGTCCTAAGAGCCTCAGTCATTATGCCGATCAGTACGAAACAATAACGGTAATGAAAGGGTTCAGATCACTTTAGGCTCCTTTTACTGAGCAGCAGCCGATGGCTTTTATTTTTGGTATGAGAGGAAGGATTTCTGTGATTAAAATCAGCGCCCGAGCCGTGCACTCTGGCATTTATAGTTGACCGCAGCGTAGCATTGTCATTTTGCATCAACACTAAGCTGTGTCTTATTGAACTATGCTCTCCTGGAGATAGAAGAGTGTCGAATCAGCGTGTTCCCTTGACTGAAGCAGAGCTATTCATATTTCCAGAGCTGCTCTTTTACCTCCCCAGATAAGTCCCTCTGAGGAGGACTTTCTTTTTGCCCCCTGCTACACAATCCCTTCCCAGCGTGCAGCTCGGTCCGGGACATAATGTACCTGTCTATTCTGCTTGACTCTATCACCAAAGTGCAAGAATGGATTGTCCTGGTCTCCTGTCAGGCTGTAAGGGGAACAGTTGACTCGCCAAAAACGAGCATACACTACTATATGTGGAAGTTTTTACATTCCTCTTAGTCATTGAAACTGGTTTGGCTGGTTTTGTGTGTACTTCTGTTTGACTACACACTGACTGTGCAATGTGCAGGGCAAAGGTTATCAGTAAGGTGGCGTAGGAGAGGTTGAAGGTGGAGTAGTATTCCTGAAAGTCTCTTTCATTGCACGCTCGCTGCAGTCCCAAACAAAGATGAGACTTGGCTCAGGATCCCGAGCAGCCAAAATGGCCACTGTCTCCCCGCCTCTCATTCATCAGCGGCAAACTTGCTGAGTGACTGATGGTGAGAGAAAGAAGACGTCAGGAGGCTGAAGCGGCACGCTTTCTCCGCACCCCGCGTTCCTCTCTCGGCCGTTGCTCCATCAGGCATTCGCGGGCTGACCTTCAGCTCCACGCCACATCATCTGTCAACGTGACGGGCTCGCGGCTCGCACCAGGCCCGCTGCACTCGCCTCCATCTGCAGGAGAGGCTACTGATTTGCCTTAACGTTTCCACCTCTCCCCATCCGGACGGGGTTAGCATGTGGGCAGCCGATCTTATTTAGACTCCTCCTTATCCAAATGTCAGATATCACTGTGTGTGTAACAGTGTCGGCTGTTGTAAGGCAAGTGTAGGAACATACGTAATGCTGATATAATACATAATACCTGACTGCTTTGATAAGGTCACCCAGAGTCTGACCAATAACTTGAAAACCAAGAATTAACTTAGACTGAAACTTAATTTTCCAAAAATGAAACGATGTGTCAAGGTCAAAAAAATATCATGAGATATGACCATAAAAATGGTAACAGCAGTCGCTTGTAGTCCAAGTCGAGTTTTTGGCATTTGAGTCTATTATCAAAATAGTTTTTTGGCCAATTACTTCAGCTCAGAATCAAAATTATATATATTTAATGGCTTAAAGTCCAATCACACAAAGTCACTGGGAATGTGGAATCGTTTGTACACACGTTAGTATTTACCACGATTATAAATCATTGTCAAGCTGTGAAAAGATGCTTCAGAGATGTTTGTCTAAACTGTCAGGAGGAAAAGCAGACACGGTGGCAGCTGATGGCTTTGACAAAGCAACACATTTCTTCTCATCATCCGCTCGGACGCCAGCTCGACTTCTGTTGCCAGCTGTGTGGGCCCTACTTAAAATGCATCGGCTGAATTGGATTTTGAAAAGATATGTTCCTCCACGAAGAGGTGGTGGTGGTGATTCCACACGGCGGAAATGGCTATATGTGTGGATAGAGAAGCCAGGATCACTTATGAGGTGTCCAATTTTTAATGTCTTTTTAATTAAAACCAAAAAAACAGTCCTGATGAAAACCTGTGACACATGATAGGATTCACTTAGCTTGTGCAAATGATACAAACTAGAAATGAAACATGAAAGTCGACAGTAACTGAAAACCACCTGATTGTTCAGCTGTTCAACCAAAGATGACAAATATTTGCTGTTTCGAGCTTTTCAAATCAGAAGATACGGCCTATTGTCTTGATCTCTGTGCAACCACTCTCTATTACTATCATCTTTCTTGTCAGCATTTTGGAACAGTTACCCAAGTGAATATATCGGCATAGCAGAAAATCTAAAATTACAGATGAAGACCTTGTGCAGTTCCATCAGAGATGCTTCTCATACTCTGTCACAGTTCTCAATAAGTGGTGAATCATAGCTGGTAAGTTCCTCGGCAGCGATAGTTTCGCTGCACAGCGTGCCTGGCCCCTTGTTTGTCCTTCACTTGTCATTTATCACTGTTCCGGTTTGTTCGAGAATATCGCTAACACACCAGCAGAAGCGCTGTGCGAGGGCGAAGCAATTAGGGGCTTGTTTTTTGCAGAGTGGATTGGCGCGCAGTCGATGGAGGACCGAACTGCTGAGCAGCGGCCAGCGCAGCTTCATATTTAGCCCCGTTTCTGGGGTTCTTTGGGGATGTCCCATTCTGCTTACCCACCAGCCATGCGGTAATTGATTTGGTGTCAGCTGCCTGGATTTAGAGAGCTGACCCTAGTGCCGATCGAGACTGGCTGGGCGATTGAAGGCCTTTTTAAATTCATTGCAGGACTGGGGAATCAGGGCATGCTGTCCGAGGTGTGGTAAAGCGATGATTGAAGCAAAGTAGCTGTGGAAGATGAGTGAGATTTACTCCACCACGGAGAATCGGCCAGTTCTGATATCGAGCGAGAGGCCGCACTCATTTTCTACACCTTGCTTCTTATTGGTAATAATTGGTACCCTCTCTGATCAAAGGCCCTTTTCAATTCCTCTCCTCATTGTCACTGATGATAAACGTGTAGCGTGAACTCAAGGTGCCCTTTGTCTGTACGGTGAGTGGGGCTGGTCTAGGAAGAGCCAACAAACGAAAATGCCACCCTCCTGCTCTGGGCTCTGTCTTACCAGCAGGGGAGAGCGGCATGGGAAAGCAGGAGAGGAGGAAAACAGTGGGCCTGTATTTTTAGGATTAGATTTTGGCCTTGGTTACAGTTGGCAGGACATAAGATGAGAGGATGGCTCTCTATAGCAGCTCCACTGTTTCTTCTTACTGAATGCTCAGGCTGGATGATTAGAAATCCTAAAGACGAGACAAAATGAAAATTCTTTTTTGTTACCTCTGCCAAGGAGGTTATGTCCGTGGGTTTTTTTGGTTGCTAGCAGGATGACACAAAAAGTTCAACAAGGATTTTCATTTTTTTTAAACCAGAGGTGGCAATTGGTCTAATTTAGAAATGAATTAAATTTTAAGAGTGAGCAGGATCAATATCTGGGTCAAGGAACATTTTGAAGGACTGTTAACCATTGGCAGATATGGCAACATTTTACACTTTGAGTTTTATCTCAAAGTTCATGAAGACTACAATAAAGCGAGGTGACCCGATAGCTGAACGGTGCGTACCTCCATGGACTTGGTTTCAGGGAGATGTTCAGCCTCAGCGGAGAGCAAGTGGAATGTTTAGAAAATATCTCACAAATTGTATCGTTTGCTGACGATGAATAGGATAGAGGACGTTGGATATGTTTTGTTGGTCTAGATAGTTAGACTGTACTTTTTTAACTTGTCGAAAGGTATTGTGAGAAAGACGACATGAATGGGAATTTTCCTCAAGGCAAAATAAAGCTTCTTCATGGGCAAAACCATGTGTGGAGTGCAGAGATGCCAGCAGACTGCTGCTACTTAATTATTAGAAAATAATGAAGTTTGTACTTATTCATTTAGTGGGGCTCATTTTTCTATTTCCCCTGCCCTGTTGCAATGTCAGTGGTGTAATTTCAAGTGCAATCCCAGTTGCACAAGCCTGTTGACTTGTGTGTCGTTAATCTCCACAGATGGCAATCAGAAATGTGGCTTTGCTCACACGTGCGCTGTGGCTACCCGCGGCCGCCGTCGTGTGTAATTTGGGACGGCCCGGGCAACGCCGGCTCTCAGTCACTGTTCTGAACAATGGAAGTTATGTGGACAGAATTAGCAGGAATTTGACTCATGCGACAGTGACGAGTAGATGTAGGTCAGAATTGCAAGCAGGGATCGTGACGGTGCACGGGTGGGTTTGTTTGAGTCATATTTGGTGCGGTGCGGTCCAGTCGCTGGTGTTTCCGTATAACAGAGATGGGGCCACGCATCTCCACCGATGCCGTCATGTCTTCAGGACACACAGTTCGCGAAAAATGCAGAGTTGCTGATTTTTTTTTTTCTTTCCTTCCCCTCTGCAGCCACAATTCAACAGTCAGTCCTGGATTGTATAACCAGATTATTTCTTGCATAAGAACTTCCCTGCAGTCGATGTGAAGAAATGTGTCCCCGTGTGACACCGCACCACCATCAGGGGACTGGATACACCTTGTAGCCAACCTGAAGTCCTCCTGTTCCCCCCAGTGTTACCTCAGCCTGTCCGGCCAGATCATGTGCCGGGCACACGTATAGGTCATTGGTTAGTCCATTGCCAGATTAGGGCAGCACTCAGATTATGCCATCAACCCAGATGGGCAGATCACTCTGAATATATTGAGTCAAATGTCTGAGTTAAATCTGTAGTCCACTGTGGATCCAGCTTTCAACTCGTTAGTGCAGGAAAACCCCTCAGCAGTCCGTGATTATTGCCATTGATTTAACTGCACGTTCATTTAATAGAAAAACCCCCAGAATGCCTCAAAGTGTGACCAGAATGATTTAAAGACAGCCGGAGTTTCTGCTCGGGAGGTCACCATCAATAACGCGGCGCAGAGGTGAGGAGAGAAACTCCTGATGCAAGCTGAACATGAAAGGAGTGACTCAACACGAGTAAACCTGCTTCAGCACAAAGCTGCATTCTTAGCGAGATTAAACTTTTTATTCTGCCAAACTTAATATAAATAATGGTTGAGGAAGTCTCCTTGTTTGTTACCAAAACGATTGGTTCGCTCTTGCCGGGGCTTTTATGCCGAGTCCTGAATAATGAATAAGGTGATGAACTGTATCCGGCTGCTTTTTTTTTTTTTTTTTTTGCCAGTCTGCCAACTGACTGGATGAAGCGGAGGGAACTGGTCCCCCCCCCACCCCTTACAATATTTGCCTCTGATCTTTGGAAGGCAGCCAGGAGGCAGCAAATTGAGCCTGGAATAGAGCATGGAGGGCAGGAGCAAGGTTTCTCATAAGTCCCTTAAGTGGGCTCAGTGTGCATGCAATGATGCTATAGACGTTCATGAAGCATTAGCCTGACGGCCTCCGCCAGCCGCGCGGTCTGAATGGAAATGAAGCCCGGAATCAGCAGCTCAAGGAGAAAGCGTGGCTGGGTCCATGATGAAAATGTTGATTGTGCAGCGCCGGGCGATGCTTTTCAGTAACGGTCGCTCTGCCGTCACCGGCTTTTGATTTAATGTTAAACAAAACGGGACAGAAATTTCCCTGAGTCACTGTGAAATTATGTGATTGAGGGGGGCTTAACAGTAATTGTCACTCTGGATGAAATTATGGGAGATTAATAGTCTGAAATGATGGGTTTCTGACCGCGGCGGATAGAGGGCTTGAGTCATCTCAAGAGGGAGGGCGCCCGGGACAACTGACAGCAGGAGTATAACAGGAGAGTGGCGCGCCACAGGGGACAGGAGCTGAATCTGCTGAATCACTTCCCCGCTTACGCAAGGTAGAGCTGCCACCAGTGATGATGACACAACTCGCAAGTTCAGGAGTCCGACCGTTAGATGTTCACACAGCTGCTTTTCTACACCAGTTTCAATGCCCTGATAGGAGGGTGTTATCCTCAGCTTCTAAATTTGATTGTGACTTCTTCGTTTACCTCTTTTTTGTCAGCTTTTTATGTT
Source organism: Psettodes erumei (assembly GCA_016785225.1). Taxonomy (NCBI): domain Eukaryota; kingdom Metazoa; phylum Chordata; class Actinopteri; order Pleuronectiformes; family Psettodidae; genus Psettodes; species Psettodes erumei. Next base: position 2,070,971 of record JAFBJZ010000383.1, read on the forward strand.
TTTCTCAGCCTGGTGGTTTATTAAGATGGAATCTTCATAGTTGCAGGTTATTTTAAAAAGCAACTTTATCTTTCATTCAGGCTGTACTTGTGAAGTCAATGTCAAAGCCAAGACATAACTCTGCGTCAACCCTTGTTATGTAAGGAGATGAAACCTCGAGCCTCGTGCTCGATGTTTACTGTGCTGAACTTGGTTGGATGTTAAAGTAGCAGGACTACTTTGGCTTTTGCCATGACTCAGGATTTGGCAACACCAGCTGTTAGAAAGCTCATCAAGACGCTGTTAATGTGCAGATATGTCGCCAGGAAACATTTGTGCCAATCTGTCAGGGGATATCAACGATGAGAAGTCAGTGTAGCAGTGCAAGCCCTAATACAACTTTCAAAAAACTGTTTCAGGAAGCTAAACAGGATATAAAACTGAGATGGCAATTGTAGATATGACTTTATTCATGGAGAAATATTTGTATTTAAGAGTAACAAATGTTAATACACTTTAGAATGACTGTAAGCATCTGATTGAACGAACCTCATTGATGTTATTTGGTCATAAACTCTAACAATTCTGGCAAAATGCTTTGTAATTTCAGGTATTTTAGGGTATTAATTGTGAAATGCAGTTTAAAAATGACCAGTTTACCCAGTTATTAAATAGCATTTTAAATGTTTTTCGATTTCAAATGTCTTTTTGACTTAAATCTTTCACACCTTTTCCTTCTAGTATTTGATAAATGTACACCAAACAGAGCAAGCAACTCAAATGTCACCGCCTATCTCAGAGTGAATCAGCTTGACTTGAACATTGCCTGCCTTTGACTCCCCCATGATGCAGTGCTGCAGGAATGTTCCCTCTCGTGTGAGGAATGCAGCAGGAGGAGGCTATAGGATGCCGTCTGTCTCAATGCTCCTTTTCCTCCTCCATCAGCGTCGGCCCTATAGGCTTCAGGAATCTCAAAACGAACGCCGCGGCTCTCTGGCGGGAAATAAAGACCTTTCACACTGCCTCCCGCTCCTGTTTCCTGTTTGGTTGCCGTGACATTTGTATCATAGATCCACTCGTGCAGTTGTCCGCTCATATGTGCTTCCTGACTGGTGATCTCATTGCCTGGCTCATTGTTTGGAGATATTGGATGTAAAGAGAAATGGCTGTGTATAATTAAAAATTCCTTTGCATTCGTTTCCCATCAGCCCCTGCGTTCAGAGAAACCCACTTACAGTTGTTTCATTACAGTACTGCCGAATGCAACAATGGCCATTCCTGTTTATTTGTCCTGCTGTAATGCAGTGGGTGTCTGTTCCCATTCCTGACAGATGATTTATATATAGAGCATGTATATGACCTTGTTAAGACAGAACACTTGAAGAGTGTGAAACACTTACTATATTTGCCCGCCGTAATAAAGAGTCAGTGTTGCCCTGCTTTACTTTGAATTAGATGCCTCGTGCACGTTGCTGCTCCTGTTCCGAACTTATTTCCGAAAGCGTGACACGGCGGTGGCATCAAAACGCACCCACGTGAACAAAAATGCTCCGGAGTATTATTGACCCGGCTCTGCAGGACTCAGGTTGACGAGAGAAAAGGCCGACTCAACAAAGTCACCCAACTGTTTAAATTAGGATTTACCGTGACACACTGTACTTCGTCCTCTAGATAAACTTAAAGATGTTCGGAGTAGGGTTTTTTTTTTTAACCCCGCCTTGCAGAAATAATGCGACAAGTATCTCAGCTCGAGGTTATATATCTGTGTTTTCTCCTCACGGTTTGTTTCATTATTAATGAGAGAGAGTGAGGGAACAGCACCATGTATCATATTCAGAGAGAGAAGGCATCGGGCCCACGGGGAGAGCGTCACGCAACAGGAAGCGCTGCAAACTTGAGGGAAGAGGGTTCAGGGAGAGGGTTTCGGTAAATGCCCGCGTTTAGCTCGACGTGGCCAAAAGCGCTTCCAGGCAGCCGGTGCACGGGGGCGGGCGTCGCTCCCCACCTTCTTCCAGTCATGCCTCATCTTTTTAAGCTCCCGTACCGTCACCGGGTCCGTGCGGTTTGTGATGATGCGCGTCAGCATGCGGTCGCCATTTTCGAAAACCATTAACCTTTCCATCAACGCGAGCCCTCCACAGGATGCTTGTGTGTGTGTTTGTGTGCGCGGGGCGCTTGCGGGCGCTTGTCTGCGTCTCCGTGTAAAACCCGGTATCTTGATGGCCCTGTAAGGTTTACAGTTATTTCATCTTTTGGGTTTAGTGTAAGCCACGCAGGTGATGAATTATTGCATTTGCATTTTTCATGCCTCAGTGACTCTTATCCTACCTTGTGGCTGTACATGTGCTTCACTCAGCAGAGGAGTGATTTGCTGCGCTGTGCTGTCCCCCCCCACCACACACACACACACACACACACACACACACACACACACACACACACACACACACACTGAGGGGAGCATGGTGGGAGATAATGACACAAATCCTCTACCAGGGCCAGGCTCTCTAATTACACCTACTCTCTTGGCCCACTCCGGGGAGCTTTCCCACTATATTAACCTTGGTTAACTCCTCTCGTCATGATTTTAATAATCTTACCTACCTATGCCTCTTCAAAATTTACACGGGTACGTGTGAATCTGTACTCGCTTTTACTCATGAATCCCCGGAATACCTCAGAAAAATGGGAGGCCGGTGTCTTGTGTAGCCCGTGGCCTGCACAATGCCCTACTTACCTGATCTTATTTTTGTCCCTAGAGATCAGCAGCATGCCGCTGTATTATGCTGCCTTCGTGTTTGTGTGCTGTTGCCTTGCACATTTTGCATGCTTTGGACACTGGAGAGTTTAATACTACCTCTCACAGTTTAGAGATTTTCTCCCGCTCGTTCTCCTACAAACTGAAAACCCAATGCACAGCGGTTCTAGACTTAATCTGTCTTGGCCCGGCCTGCACTGTGTTTAGGGTCAAGTAGAATTCTTGTTTGCTTTTTGGTGATTTTCTCTGTAAACACAGTGTTGCGTTGAGATGTAAGGTTGGGTCAGAGGATTTCATGGCCGTTGGAGCTCTGATATTTGCCTCCACAGTAAAGGACACTCAGCCTTTCTGTACCACAGAGCTCTGCTCTGATGGGAGCTTCACTAAAAGCAAGATATTGCCAAATTTATGAATGTTGATGTCTTGCCAATGATGTTTGGCCATCAGTGAAGTAACATTCAGCCGCTGTAGCTCCCATGAAGCATTTTCTAAAACAATGAGGTACTTGGATTTTAAATGTCAGAATAGTAAAAGATAGTCATTTATCTGCAGACAGGAAAACCCCAATATCAAGTTTCAGCTTTTGAATGAATGAGCAAAGTGAATGAGCAAAGCACATATACACACATATACAGGCATACAGTGTAGAAGGGGTTGACTGTTTTCAAGCCCAGCGATTAATCATCAGAGTAATTTAAGTTTATGACCTTTTGCTTTGATATTGTTCCTCATTAACGACTCTACAAGTATGGGGGAAAAATAACCTTTGTGTTTCCTTGTTTTTCTCTGTAGAGGACGGACCCTCAGCTCCTGGCCCAGTTCTACTACGCCGATGAAGAGTTGAACCAAGTGGCCACTGAGCTGGACAGCCTCGACGGCAGGAAGGACCCTCAGAGATGCACCCTGCTGGTCAACCAGTTCCGATCCTGTCAGGTGAGCGGGGAGACATCACTGCAGTGCTCAAAGTCATCATCTCTATCTGCCTTTCATTTTGCATGAAAAAAATCTCTCTCCTTAATTCAGCATTTACACTTTATTCATTCATTGTAAATAACACATACAAATAGCCCTTTAAGTGGAGTATAGTTGGAGTCAGGTTAATTTACCCCGAGCTGGAATCTGACTGCCCTGAATTCACATGCGTTTATTTTAGATTGTTTTCATTTACATAATCACCTGGCTTGACCTTTGTTTTGGGCCGGAAGCTAAAAATAGACAACACCCTTATTGCTTCTTTTCCGGGTGATATGACTATTGCTTTACCAAACATTGCTTGGCGAGAGGAGAGATAAGAGTTGAGATAAGTGGACTTTGTTTTGAAGCAGCCAGTGGACACACTCCTCCTTACACTGATAACAAGGGGGGGGCGGGTGTCATTTGGCATATTAGTAAATGGTTACAAGGGCAGCTTCTTTAAAAAGAGGCATTTCATCACTGCAACTATGACACTTAAGTATCTGCGACGAACGAATGGTTGAGAACTTTGAGCGAGAAGAGGGGCGTGCGTGGTGAATTGTTGCGTGAGGCGATGCGGGTCGTCAGGGTCGAGAGGAGCTTAGAAGATGATGCCGCGCATGAGCGATGGCTGCCATGCTGCATCATGCTGAGAGAGCTGGAGGTGGCGGAGGGAGGTCGTCATTATGCCCGTTGTGCCTTACCCCCCCCCACCCCCCATCGCCAAGGCACTCAGGGGAGAACCACTTAATAAGGTCATTGCTTGATCCCTGACTGTTCTGTCTCTTTCCCCCTCCATCCCTCCCTCTGCCAATCTGTCGCCCTTCTCCTCCTCAGTATTTCTTCACCGCTTTCTCTTTTAATTGCTGCGCTGCGCTTCGTCCTTTCTTGCTTTTTCTATGCGGAGATTTAAAAAAAAATTGTTTCATCATTCTGAGGCTTTTCAGAGAAGGTTGCCGGGTTTTATCTGCCTGTACCTCATATCAGCCTCTGATTTCTCGTATGAGAAGCTGAAGTGAAAATGTTTAACAGCAAACTCGCAGCGCTCGGATGCTCAGAGAGGAGTCGTTTTCGGCGTCGTGCCTCCGAGCCCTCAAGGGTTTTGGAGAACGAATGAAGCAGCGTTATACCCCTCAGCCCTCGGGCCCCAAGAATAGAGGAGAAGTACTCTCAAGCCAAAATTTTGCACTTGAACCTGCCACTACAGCTATAAGCTCTTATTCATGGGCCTCATATAATGTTGGCATGGCTGTTATTACACCGTGGCAGGCTGGATCAGGCAAGTGAATGTGTGTGTGTGTGTGTGTGTGTGTGTGTGTTTGAGATGGACAAAGATAAGGTTAGGCAGCATACACAAGGAACTGTCTGTCAGAGGATGAGTAAGGGTCAAAAATAGACAGTGAAAGAGAGAGAGAAAAAGAAGTCTGTCTTTTGACGGACGTAGGAGTCTCGCCAGAGTCGCTACCCCTGGATGATTGGAAGCCAACGGGAGTGAAGGTTATCACCGGCGTCCCCCTGCTGGGACACTCTGGCCGGGCCGAGACACATGCACAGCGCACAGCCATAAAGGCATCGGTGGCTAAGCTCTCCCTCTCAAAGCTTTTTAATCTTTCTCCTCAGGGTGAGCAGAGAAAGACGCAGTGCTGTGCCTGACAAGATTACAGTGCACAGTGCAGCTGCGGTTGAGTGAAAGGCTCATTGTAAGTCATTGTTACGGCTGTTGTACACGCCAGCGGCACGTAAGTCTTGACTAGCGCTTGCTGTGTGCGACACTGCATTTTCACTGCTGGAATTACAGGCTTTAGTGTAAATGTTTCTATTGCCGGAGAATGGAGCTGCGACGCCCATTACGGTCTCATGTACTTGTCAAATTGTTTTCATTCTCTTCCTAATCAATGGTCTTAAAACGCTTCGATGCGATGGCCTTCTCGACAGACGTGGAACTTGGTCAGATTATTATCCAACGTTACTGTAACCAAAGGAAACAACTGAGAAAATAGCTGTGCAGGAGCAGCTTTTCACTCACTCGTGTTCATCCCTCCTCGACTAGTTTGGTCAATTTTGTTTTCCAACACTCTTGTGCTCATCCGCAGGACAATGTGTTGAACATTATCAGTCAGATCATGGATGAATGTATCCCCAACGACCGGGCCAACAGAGACTTCTGTGTGAAGTTCCCCGAGGAGATTCGTCATGACAACCTGGCGGGGCAGCTGTGGTTTGGGGCGGAGGTAAGGCATTCCCTCCAGCATCTTTCTGCAGCCAAACAACTCTACGCAAGTCCTAAACACGTGCATAAAAATACATTTTGTCCGTTGGGATGTCTCGTGATTGTCTAGCGTGTCGTTTAAAACATTTTTCCCAGTTTAATCTTCTGCGACGTGTGTTCACATGCAGTGCCTGGCTGCCGGCTCCATCATCATGAACAGGGAGATAGAGAGTATCGCTATGAGACCCCTGGCTAAGGACCTCACTCGCAGCCTGGAGGAGGTGCGCAACATCACCAGGGACCAGGCCCTGCGAGACCTCAACTTGTACACAGACCGCATGAAGGACGCATTGCGACATTTCGACAGCCTTTTTGCTGAGTTTGAGCTCAGGTAAATGAGGACAAGACATTATTGGCAATTGTATTTACAAGATTAATCCACGTTTATCAGTCTCTCAAGGATTTTTGCTGCACGTTTTCGCCAAAGAAACAGCAAACAAAGCTGCGGATGTCATTGCATTCCTCTTCCCTCTCTTCCCTTGCCAGTTACGTGTCAGCCATGGTGCCTGTGAAGTCTCCCAAAGAATACTATGTGCAGCAGGAGGTGATTGTGCTCTTCTGCGAGACCGTGGAGAGGTGAGCGCACAGAGGCGTAAACAGATGCTGACTTCATCTGGATTGAACCAGAATCTAAATAATATGCAGAGGTAATGTGTGCGTGTTGTTTTTTTTTTTTTTATCGTGCGTTTTCCTCTCTCTGTTGTGTTAGGGCTCTGAAACTGGGCTACCTCACACAGGACATGATCGATGACTACGAACCTGCACTGATGTTTACAATTCCCAGACTAGCCATTGTGTGGTAAGTGTTGCCTGTCCGCTGCATTCTTCCGCCCACCTCTTTGTTTTCTAGTCTTGCCCACCCACTTACCAAATTTTAAATATATTTTTAGTGGACTGGTTGTGTATTCAGAGGGGCCTCTCAACCTACACCGAAAATCAGAGGACATGTCTGAGCTCTTCCGGCCTTTTCGGACTTTATTGAAGAAAATCAGGTACAATCCGTTGGTATTATACGTCACAAAGAAATCTTTTTTTCCCCCCTGTATTGTTGAAACTATCTTATGATGCCTTCACAGAGACCTGCTGCAGACCCTGACTGAAGAGGAGTTGATGACGCTGGAGAGGAACCTGTGCATCTCTCAGGATGGGGAGTTTTCCACAGGCCAGGAGCTGGCTACAAACGGTGAACCAGCACTGGTCCAAGAGAATCACTCATCCTGCAGCCCCAGTAATGACACCTCCAAGTGGGAGGGTGAAAGGGAGCAGGAGCATCTGGCTCTGTACGTCTGTCCCAGCAAAGAGGAGGAACCGGCAGATGTAGAAAAGGGCTGGGAGGAAGTGGAGACTGAGAGGGGGGAGGAGGAGCAGGAGCAGGGCCTGCTGTGTGAGGAGGCAGAGGAGGCCGAGCTGGCCTGTTCCATGCAGTACGACGAGGAGGAGCTGGAGCAGCTCAACATGATGGTGTACCTCGTGGGAGACGAGATGTCCACCCTGCTGTCGCCTCCCAGTCAGAATCAGTCCCCAGCCCGCAATCCCAAGAGAGGGGAGGCAGGAGGTTCCAGTGGGGCTTCCAGCGCCGATGCGTCTCCTCGCAGGCTTGTGGGGGGCAGGGGAAGGACAGGCATCTATGTCGAGGAGGAGGACAGGGTTTTCTTCATGGAGGACCTGGATGCAGCAGGTGACGGCGTCACTAGTATCTCAAGAGAGGCCTGTAGTAATGTCACCTCTCCTTCCAAAACACCGGAGTCTGCTCGTCCAGCGCAGCGCAAGCCAGGGCCGGACTCTGTTAGGAACGGCTGGTACTCTGAGGCCCCGTCAGAGCAGCTGTGTCCACAGCCACGCAGCCAGAACGCGCTCTGTCATAATGCAAAGCTCCCACCATGCACCACCGCCCCTGGCTCGGAACCCCTGCCTTATACGAACCGGTGGGAGATGGGTTTAGAGGGGACGGCCTCTGAAACAGCCGAAGTCATCGCCCACCGCATGGGCGGAATGAAGCTTTCTGCCACTGTCATCTTCAACCCTCGCTCCCCAAGCCTGACGGAGCTGGCCGTGGACAAGCTGCTGCTGCCGCGGCCGGCTCCCTCCGAGATCGAGCCCTGCAGCCCTCTGGTGGCCACTCACTGCCTGCTAAACTCCTGCGTCTGCTGCGGGAGCTGCGAGGACGGCCACGAGGACGCCATCACTGCTGAGACCACTGGACTGGGCTTGGGACTCGCCCTGGGGCTGGACAAGCACTCGAAGACCACAGGCCCCGGCGCTGTCATCCAGTCCTCCGCTTGCCGGTTGCCCCCGCGAGGTCACGAGACCTGCGGTAAGGGCGAGCTCACCCAGGTGACTCCGCCATCTCCCCGAAGGTCTGCAGAGCCGCTGGAGGAGGACTCAAACTCCCAGCTCTGCGAGAAGTGCCTGGTGGTTGCTCCAGGGCCGGGGCATCGCGCTCAGGACTGCGGCTCCGGCGGAGGGGACGGGACCCCTCTGTGCAACCACCAGCTGAGGACTGAAAAGAGGCAGCAGGCCAGCGGAGGCCGACAGAGGGATAAGGAGATGGATAAAGACAAGCCGGGAACTAAAGACACGAAGAGGGACACCAAAGAGGACAGCAGGAGGAGCTCCAGGTGTGCAGCATTTTGGTTTATGTCGGAGTAATCAAGATTTCTTTGGGGGGGGTATGAGCCCCACACACTCTTGCATCAACATAAATATCAGTTTAATTTGACCATATTTTAAACCATTCTGTTGATTTCATTCATGCTTTTTCAGTTACACTTTCTCTTATGTTGCCTTAATTATGTACGTGTGCACATTTTATTCTGTACTTTTTTATTTCTCCTTTTTTTTGTTGTTTACCATTTATTTGGTTGTTTTTAGTTTTCAGAACTCTCCCCTCAGCTCTGTGTCAGGTAGTGACTGTGAGAGTGTGTCGGTCACCACATGTAGTCTGTCGAGCAGTGCCTATACTCCCAGGTAACTACTCCCTCATCACAGTGTCATATGCTTTGTGAGTGCCTCATTGTGCCCACGCTCTGATGGTAACTAAACCTTGTCCTTGCATGGAAGACAGAGAGATTTGCTTTGTTCATTCCCAGCCTTTATTCAGGTCTTTGTTCCGATTTCGCAGTTGTTTGAAGTGTCAGTCACTTCTTCCCTTTTGAGCTGCAGGAGACAGCATTAATTTGCCTGCTGGGTTTGACGGTACAGTTAATTTGACACATGATGGAGAATTGATTTCTGTGTAGAGGTGGTGGGTTTAAAAAACACAGCAGGTTTCTTGAGATTTGTAGTGTGCAGAAATATATTTACTGTCCACTCAGACTGTATCCAGTCTACAAGCATCGGTGTCATTTTGAGTCAGGAAATATCTAGGGAGTGGATTTGTTTTCTATTAAACCAACACTTTATATCCTACATTCATCTTTAACTTGAAGATTGAAAACTCCCATTGATCAAATATGAATTGAATTTGCAAACAGTGGATTTACATGTGGGAAAAGATGAAATGACGAGCCTTCCCTTTCCGCCATCGCTCCCTCCAGCCCTATGAGCAGTCTGACCCCCAGCTCGGGGATGTCGGAAGACCTGGACCATCAGGAGATCCAGCTGGCTCTGGAAGACGCCAAGGTGGCTGCCAGGAACAAGATCCGATCACGCTTCCACAGCAGCAGTGACCTCATCCACCGTCTCTTTGTTTGTATATCAGGTAAATGCTCGCTCTCTCAGTCGCTTTTTCCCTCCGGCTCTTTGTCTCTCTCAAGCTGATATCCATTATGTGTGATGCAGGTGTTGCCGATCAGCTGCAGACCAACTATGCTAGTGACCTTCGCAGCATCCTCAAGACTCTGTTCGAAGTCATGGCAACCAAATGTGAGGAGGGAGACAACGATAAACAAAAGAAAGGTGAGACCCATGTCGTAGATCACGCAATATAGTTTGACATACAGACAGACAGAAGTCAAAACTACCTTACTGCAACTAAAAATGAAATGCAATCAATCTTCAACTGAACTATGGCGATCCATAGTACTTCATTTGTCTTCTTAATCAAAATATCAAACCTGCTTGTGAAAAAAATGGATTCAATGAGTGGTTCAGCTGAGAAATACCAAATCCATTCAACGTAGAAAAGCTGAAACAGGCATCCATGCTTTTCACAAATTATTTGTGTTGTAGTGCCGTGACAGTGGATTACATACAGTTTCTTCTTTTGTGGTGTCCAGCAGGTCCTGTTCTGCGTAGCGCCGTGCTGGAGGACTGTGCTCTCTGTCAGGAGACCATTTCCTCATCTGAGTTGGCAGCCAAGGCGCGGGAGGGCCAGTTTGAAGGTCAGCATATCTACATACAAACCCACTCAGAGTTTTAGTGAAATGTCAGACCCCCCCCCACGTCCTTCAGCAACTGATGGTGGCATGTCTGTCTATTCTGTGTTGAATGTTTGTGCTCTGTGTAGACCCCCCTGACTGGGTCCCTGATGAAGCCTGCAACTCCTGCATTGCCTGCAAGGCTCCCTTCACCGTCATCCGCAGGAAGCATCACTGTAGGAGCTGTGGCAAGGTACGATCGCTCTCTTTATGCTTGAGGGAGTCCAGCTGAATGCGCTGTTGCTGGAACAGATAGTGACTAATGAATTATATACGGTGTGTTTTCAGATCTTCTGCTCTCGCTGCTCCTCCCACTCTGCACCATTGCCCCGATATGGCCAGGTGAAGCCCGTCAGGGTGTGCACACACTGCTACATGTTTCATGTCACGCCCTTCTACAGCGACAAGGCTGGCATCTGACCCCAGATTATCACAGAAAGCACACAGTCTGCCACAGCGAGATCATATGCAACACAGATCCACAGCTGTGTACAAAGCAAATGCCACATGGCTCTGGCAAACCTTAATGGGCGTCATCGTTCCTGCTAAGCAAGGCTTCAGAGTTAGGCCGTTAGAGTTGACAGAGCAGAGGGACCAGTCATGCAGCCACAGAGTGATGATGAGACCTGTTTCTGAGATATGCTGGTGCTGGGATTGATTTCTGCGTCCGGCCAACATTAATGATTCATAAATGCCTGTCTGATTACAGAGGTGCAAAAGAGAAAGGGTATGAACAGGTAACAACACATTCTGAACTGGCATTGTGCAACAGTCTTCTGTAGCAGTTTGCAACAAAAATCAGAACAGGCCACTTTGGTTTCTTTTTTGTTGCTCGAGGTGTAAATGAAAGACTTGTGACATATTTTCCTATGCTTTAGCGAGCTTCCTACATTTGTGCCAGAGCTCCCTCGGGACTCGGATTACTCAAAAGAATGTAAGTCATGATAACCATGTAAATAGGGATAATTCTGGTAATAGCTACACTACAATGTCTCCAGTAAACAGTTGCTATATATGGGAAATGGAAAGCAGTGTTCACCAGGCTACCAGTCCCAATGAAGCAAAAATGGAAAAAAATGTTTTTATTGCGATTCCTTCATGTTTTAATGTCAATGAATGTGTAATTGTGTACCACTTTGAGAAATGGGGTCTAGATTCTGACAAAAACCGACGATTCCGCTCTTGATGATGATGGGCTGTGCCCGTTGCTGTTATAGCTGCACCATGACATGTTCGGTTTTCTCTGAGGACTCCACTGCACACTGAGATGGATAAAAGGGATTCCTAAGTCATCACCACCAGGTCTTGAAGGCCCCCTAGTGGAGAGTTGACCTCTCTTCGCTCAGTGCTTTCATCACCACGATGTGAACAATTCGTTTTGAACCATAGGCCTTCTCAGGTGCTGGCCTATAGACTGCAGGCCAATTATTGCCCTTTGGTTTTCCCTTCCTCACATTTGTTATAGTGCAATATTGTGACTACAAATTACAGTGGTCCTGCACACTTTTGAGGCAGTCCTTTTGCTATTTAAATTGTAGTTGTAGGCCATTTCTGAAGAGTAAAGTTGTGCTGATTTGTTTACACTGAATTATTTCCATCTTTGACTCTGGTGATACTGTCAGGTACAATGAAACACATATTTGGTTCCCAGACTGACATCATTCACCCCTGGACTTCCTTTCTGCTCTTGAATCTGCTTCCATTACAATGAAAACATAGAAAGTATCTTCCATGCTTTTAATATATAACACCTAGTACATATGAATGGTCTCAAGTGGCCAATCTGCACATAAGGACCTTTGAGCGACAACAATGTAATATGACATTATGTGCATTCTACTCTGACTTAAAGCAGTTTCTCAGGCATTACATAATCAGAATCACTCACTACTGTTGGATCAGTCTTATTTTCATCAGAACATATAAACTCACTCTGAAAAGGTATGATTTTTTTCTTTTATAAAGAACAAAAATAATGTATGAAGCTATAATTACTTTTATGTGAAAAAAGCAAACAAAAAAAACAAGGAATCATGCAGTAATTAAACGGCAGGATATCCTATTATTATTTCAGAGCTTGGTCTTATTTTGTGAAATTCCAGCACATTTCCATGAAAAGAGCTGTGTAAAATAATCAACAAACAAATAATGTTATATAGTTTTAAATGCAATGTATATTGAAATAAATTACTTTTTCCTGTTTAAAAATAATGAGTCATAACATCTCCTCTTTTACAGCCAAGTGTCTGACTTGTGAAATTTCTGCTTTGAAGTGCATCAGTATATCTGTGTCCTGAATCGGTTGAGCTTTGGAACATTATAGTATATAAAGACTTCTCTTGCTCAAATGTGACTTCATCCCAGACCACAGGGGTATTGATTTGACTCACGGATTAGTATTCTAACACAGACATGGTTGAAATTTGTAATAATTGATTATACTTTGATTTTAATATGAAATAAGTGGGTATCTGTAAAAATGTCTATTCACAGCTTTTTAGACTCACCCAATGAGCAACACCCTGTTACACATGCAGGATTTTCACATTTTTACACAGAAAGGTCAGTGAGTGCTACTGAGCCTTTGACAGCAGTCGTGTAATGTTTTCTATGGCTCTAATGTGAGGAAATATTGCATGGTAAGGCTTTATCTTGGCTCAGGATAAAGAACGTAAAGGTCGTAATAGAAGCCTGTTTCATGGGAACGAAATGGTTAAATTGATGGAGCGACTAAGAAAAACTCATGGGTTTCACTTGAACATACAGAACAATCAGCAGTGAGGACGCTCTGGGTCTTGTGACGGTAACTGATCTGGTCACCCTAGTGTCCACTAGGTGGCAGCACATGTTTACGGTGTTCATCATTTTGCATCGCGGGGGAAATACAGCACTGAACCATGTGCTTTTATATATTTACATGTGCATATTGAAAGCGTATTTCACACGTGTTTTCAGCGACAAATTATTTCGTCTTTACGGTAATGTGAGTCTTTGAGTCTGAAATGCTGCACGGCTGTAAATTAACAGTGACGTTTAAGTCTCATGTAGGAGAATAAGAGTAATGCATTCCGGTGAGCTCTGCTGTGATAGAATCGTGAGGACGTGATTTTGCGGCGATATGTGCACGGTGTGATTGTTAACGCGCCGCAGCTGTCGCGTCTCCTCCGCCCCGCCGAGCTGACAGCGGCGCAGACGCTGGCCCGCTGATGGAGAGGTAAAGAGTTAAACGCGTCCGGCCTCCGCGGGCTGTGATTGGCCCGCAGCCGCGGCGCTGGGACGGACAACAAGCCTCCGCTGTGTGCGTACTGGAAAAGTCAACTTGGTGGACGGAGCGGACTACGCTGCGCGGACCGTTTGTTTTTGTTCAAATGAAAGAAAGTTGACCTAGCGGAGTTTTTTTTATCGCGATTCCCGGAGGTGACCGGCGTTATTCGGCCTTTGCACGGCGTTGTGCCGGAGACGAGCGCGCGCTGGTCCGTTAGAGGTCGGAGAAACGTCCGACCACTGTCACTCTTGATTCATGGACTCAACGCGGACTTCAGCTAAAAGCGTTTCTGTCAAGAGGCTAACGCAAGGTTGACTTCATTCATTCGTTATTCAGGTATGTCAGTGTCATCCCTCTTTAAGAAAACTTATGCTATTTTTATTTGCATGCCCACGCAAGCTACAGGTGAGCGGCACTAAGATTGTGAAACTTTTACTGTAAGTTCAACTAAAACAAACTGTCATAAAGGAAACAATATCCTTAATAGCTGTTTAAATATCTATCCTACACACATGACTGTGTTTTTGTATTTCTTAAAACTTACACTAGTAGACTTTAATCTTCTTGGTGACGTCCTAGACAGACTCCAGACCTGGACAGAGAGGGAGGTCTCTCACATCCTTTAACACTGCTGAACTACTTTTAATCTATTAAGAAAGAATGTCTATTGTTCTTTTTCTGTAATGTTGACCTTAAAGCTACTTCATTTGAGTTTTATTTTAGACTCTTTAGACTTTCTGATAGACCTCAAAAAGGTCCCAGGAGTCCATCTTGGGGACCACTGAGGTCAGCTACAAAAAACAAACTCTGTCCAGCCAGAGAAAATCTGTCAGTAACATGGAAACATCTTCATAAATGCTAGTACGTTCTTCATCTATCATTACTTGTATGTAAGTTAATGTTATTGCCCATGCTTTCTATATAAGAAAGTGATGTTTCTTAAAATCACAGTATGTACAGATGTTTTTTTTCCATCTAAATCTTCCTAACATTATTATCCATGGATTGGTACTGCTTTGTGCACATACACTGTGTCACTGTGTCCATGTGTCTTGCAGATTCAGGGAACACGAGGTTGTGATCGGACGGTATGGACGTCCTGAAGATTGTGCTGTTCATCTTTGAGGCTGTTTTACTGACAGACTGCGCAAGAGGTGAGCGCTGCTTCCCAATCTTTCTTTACGTCTAACTGAACACTGCGTTTTGAAAGCCTGGAAGGTAACCCCCCAACACTCATAGCTCGTTATAAGTCAAGTTGGCTGGTTGGTTTCTTCTGAGCCTGAAGAAAGTCTCAGTTGGCTCTTTACATTTTCTCACCAAGAAGTAAGAGATGGAAAACTAAAGAGTGAAAAAAATCGCTTTTTAACAGAGCCCAAAATCAACACTAGGCAGGGGAATGAGAGAGGGGCAAAGCCTAACCCTACCCACAGTTTGTGTGTGTTTCAGTCACGGCTGTATATGCGCGCACGTGTGTGAGAGAGTGTGTGTGCGTGTGCTCGCGCACATTCACTACAGCTAAACCAAACAAACATCATCCATCAGCTTCCCATGGTGAAAGAACACAAGTCAGAGTGAGAGTCCAGCTCTCCCGCGGCCGGCCAAGGAGCTGCCTCACATCAGCCTGTGTGTGTGTGTGTGTGTGTGTGTGTGTGTGTGTGTGTGTGTGCGCACGTGTGTGCGTTCATGACCGAAACACTTGAGTGGAGAGCGGGAGACCTCAGACTGACCACAATTCGCTGCACTGTTTATTGTGCCAGTATCAATACTTTGCTGTGTAAAGACAACTTGCAGCGAGCTTGTCAACGGGTCGTGAATAACTGTCGAGGCGATTTCTATGATTTCATCCACCATCACTTGACTACCGAACCGTGTCTGATGCAATCCAGTGGCATGAGTCGAAGACCGAGGCAAAACGTGAAACTACACTCCGCTTTAATGACAGAAATGTGAAAGCCAGACACATTTCCCCGGAAGACCTCGCACTGGCAAAAACAGGCAGGCTTCAATAGCGCTCTCTTTATTCTCCAGCTCAGTGTGGAAGTGAATTCAACAGGCGTCTGATAGGTACAATACCTGCATGTGGCTATCAGGGCTTGAGGTAGAGGAGGCAGGAGGGGGTTGGCGGCGGTTTAGGGGGGGAGATTAGATCTGTGGGTCTGCAGACAATGCCTCATTCACAGCATGGCAGCCGTGCCTTCACGGCACGACTTAACCAAAAGTAAACAAGATGTGGAGGCTAAATAAGATTAGGCAGGCAATTTTGTATGTTTACAGATTAACAGATGTCAGAGAAGGAGAAACCTAAAGGGAAATCTGATGGGCTGGTGGAGACGAGAGGTCCCACGGCTCTAAACAGATTTTATGTCAGACAAAAGGAAGAATTTACAACCTGTTTTTCATAATTTCCCCTGAAAGTGGTTGCAGATGCACAGACAGATAGACACATCAACAGTTATGCAGCTGGCAGGCCGTCTGAGCGAGATGATTTTGAGCGGTGCATGACAATCTGTGAAGTGTAAATATCCCAGAGTTCTCCCAGCAGAAGCAACGATACAGTGAGCTCAGTGTTACAGTCCAAATGCAACAGCTTGACTCTGACATCCTGTGAAATACAGTCGGCGGCGTTCGACTGAAAGCGTGTGCTTTTATAGCGAAGCGAAGGCCAGCAAAGCTGTAAAACTGTCCCTGTAAAATTTAACAATGCATGATGACATCTCTGACAAATGCAAATTAAATTATAAAGGAAAGACCCCCTGTAAGTTATGTGTGAAACTGTAAAAGCACATTGGGAGTGTTACTTTACTGCCTTTATCTAAACATTTCAGACAATGCGTCTGAGGGGACAGAATGTTTGGGTGAACAAATTTAAGCCTGTTGCTGTCAGTCATCAGGCGACATCTGACCCAGGACCCCCTGCCCTCGTACCTCACATACAGACCCTCCCTCTCTCCACTGCTATGACTTTGGGACTGGCCAAGCAAGAATTATTTCTCCAGTCACCCCCTTATGAACCCCTGCACTCCCTCGGTCCCAGCGCCTTCTTTCCTCCCTCCTCTGGTGCTCCGCCACCCCCAGCAGCTGGAGGAGGTGCTCACTGATGTGTCCCAGCAGAGTCTCCGTAATGGGTGACAGGCTCGGGGACCGCTGGGCTCCACCGACTGAGGAATGCAGCGGCCTGGACATATGGATCCGCAGAAATGCACCCTGGGAGAAACAGAGAGGCACCAGGTGTCTCTGTTGTGTACCAGGACGAGCCAACATTGAATACACACACACACACACACACACAGGATGGTGGTGTTTTGATGCATTTTAATCAGAAACAGGCATCAAATACAGTTTTTTTTTCTTTTTCTGCACGTACATGCATCTACACCACGCACATTCGTTTCACCTCCGGAGCCATCTGGCGAGGTTTAGAGCACGCAAACTGCTCCGCTGCCCCTTTTGGAAAATATACATTTTATAACAGAATTACATCATGGTTTCATAACAAGAAGGTAGTATGAGATCAATTGTATGCCACGGGTTCCTAAAATCACAAGGCCATTTGGCTCCAAGAAAGTTTTCCATTTCCTTTAACCGTAATGAGGCTGGTTTCTCAGTAACCGAATGCCCCAAAGTCCTCTTATTTTTAAATAGCTCCTGAATAGTAAGAAGGTGTAATGGTGGTATTCTGGTTCGTGGGCCAAGCGAGTGAGACTGGTGGTGGTGGGGGGCCTTTGCTGCTGAGTAACATGTTGGGTTGGGTTTTTTTTACAGTCCTTGCTAAGCTCGCACTTTAATGCTCCATTTAGGCATCAGGAATAAAATCTGCTTTGTGTTCCATTTAGTTTTTTTTCGCCGCACCTGGAAAACAGCACAGCTCAAGGGTGAAGTCAAACATCATCCATCTTCTGCCTCGAATCTAATCAGTGCAACTGTTCAACACCTCCAACCGTCTGTTTTCTTCCCAAACCAGACAAAGCAGCACTGACTGACTGACACCCTTCTTACATATGTCCCCTTCTTTCCCCCTCTCTGCATTTCCTCCCGTTTATTACCAGTGTAAAGTTGAAGGAAGTGAGTTAAGTTAATGTGCTGTCGTTAAAACAAGGCATGAGCTGACCTTTACTCCCTCCGAGGCTTTCTCCGCACTCCGTGGCCCCTATTTACCAAGTCTGGGCCCATTGGTGGAGAACAATGGCTGGATTATTACATGTGGTGGTCCACCAGGTTGGCCAGGGCGGCAGTAATTTATTTTAAACACTCCTCATCCCTGTAGGCCTTGACTTATTTGCAATCTATTAGAGCCCTCAGCAGACCGGGGACTCACTTTACTGAGGCGCTGCCATTTAGAGGTGCGTGAGAAGAAGTTACGAGAGCGAACGAGAGCCGCTTTCGTCGTCTGAATATATGCGTGCGTGTTATTAAGCAGGCTGAAATTACCCCGAGAATAGTCGTGATAATGAGACATCCAAGGAGCCCGGTGCAATTTGGAAAACCTCAGAGGTATACCAACGGCGACTCCCGCTCCACCTCCCTCTTCCTCCAGCCCAGGTGGAAGTAATATTCCTCCTGCTACGATCCCACCGTTTCGAGCACGGAAATAATGTTGCCGGCGCTATGACGGCCCGCGTTCCCCATCTATCAGCACACGCCGCCGACCCTGCCAGCTCAGGAGGAAACATTGGGAGAGAGGAATGTGTCAGACCTCACCCCTCGCAAAGGGGAAAGAAAGGAAAGTGCTGTAGCTGTGATAAGTAGTCATAATAGAGGTCAGTTGGTGTTTACTTTAGCAGGGCCATATAATCCCCGCGAGCAACACTCCCCTCATTGACTGACTTTAATGGCCACTTCAATTAGCATGCATGTGGAACTTCAGCAGGGCATTGTCCGCACTCAGCGTTTGTCACTTTCAGCTGTATGCTAATGCTCGGACGCACATGAGGAGAATTTAATTTTCTTCCTTTTTTTTTTTTTTGGAAGAAAATCCCACTGAATCATACCCGAGGCCCGTGTGTACAATGCTCATTAGTTTGTTTGGGAAGTTGGCCTCGGGAGTGTTTTCAGACCACACACACTCTTCCTGCCGGCTGAATGGATTTGGGTTCAGTTAAATAGAATTCCGTTTGCTCTCGTTAACTTTCGTGAAAACCTGGGAGCTGTTTGCAAAATGCGCACGGAGGCGTTCCGATTGTCACCATTCAAGTGATAATCGACTTTATTTGCTCCGCTGGCTGTGACTTCCCTCGATTTCCCAAACATGTTGATGATGGATTGTTGTTAACTGACAGCTGCTCGGCATTAAATAAAGGCCCGACGATGCCGAGCGCTGCTCAGGCTCCACGCTTCAGGCTGCCGTGTTACACCCTTGGCCAAAAAGAGAGCGGGCCGAGCGGCTGGAAGCGAGCCTGTAGGTGGGGGTGAGGGTCCGCCTCGCTGGACCCTTACAAGTGACCTTACAACAACATTTCAGCCCCCACAGTGGGAAATGTTTGTCTTGCGCAACCCCTCTCTCCGAGCCTCCTTCATTTCTCCAGTCCTGCTCTGTTTTCTCTTTTTCTTTTGAGGAGCCAAGTCGAGAGAGAGAGAGAGAGAGAGAGAGAGAGAGAGAGGGAGAGGGAGAATACCCCCCACCCCCCACCCCTCCGCCCCCCCTTTGGTTTTGTGCTCCACAGCTGTTCACTCAGTCACACCAATTGCTCCCCTCTTTCACCCCCCTCAACGGGGGGAAGCCAGTTTTGTTTTCCTGTAGATTTTAACTTGTAGATTTATGGTTTGGACCATGAGGCTGCGTACAGCTGCAGGCAGGGGGTGCAGAAATCTAAAACTCTTCTTCCATTTTTCTCCTCCCCTCCCCACGTCTTCCACTGTCTCAGCGGTACCCCCCCCTTGCATAAAACAGCGAAAAACCACAACAACCTTTTGTTGTCTCGAAAAAACATATCAACAGCCAGTATGCTGTGTTTGCGACTCAGGATGTTGCCTGGACTGAGCAGGTTTGGACAGGTCCAACAGTTGTCATTGTGATGTTAGTGAATAAAAGGCTGATTTAAAGGGCAGAAATATTATCTGCCCCATCTTACGCTGGCTTGCTGTACTTGCCGCAGCCTGCTTGGATCTGTGCTGCTGTAGTCTCACACTGACATATCAGAATACCAAATCACGTAGCAAGGATGTACCTGCTGCATGTCATTTCAGGATGAATTTTTTTTCTTTTACTTCCACTGCAAAATCAAGACTTTCATTGTTTTCCCTCCGTTTATGATTTCACAAAGCAAGTCAGGGGTGTTTGTCGTCTTTGTCCATCTTTGATTTTCTACTACCTGCTACTCTCCCTGGGGGTTTTGCACACCAAGCCGGGAATGGCTGGTATAATGAGCTCTGAACGAGGCCTCCAATGCTTTCGACACACATCCCCGGACACCCCTTTCAGCCCCCCCCAAACTTCAGTTCACCTCCAATGAGCTTCAATGAGACCCCACATGGCTTTGTGGCATTTTCACTTCCACTTTGTTTTTCATTAGGGATTCTTTTGAGCGACCTCAGACATTCTTGCGCATTGTCCCCATTGATTGAGCTCATAAAGAGTCTGGTCGGGGCATTTGCTTGTCACGCAGTTCGTCAAAACAGGAGTTTTCATTGGCAGCGTGCGGGCCGCGATGGCGGAATTTGTTTTGCGCCCGTTTCCGGCAGCGTCAGTCTTGACGCTGGAAGCAGAGGCGAGGAGGCAGAGAGAGAGGCCCTGACTATTCATACAGGGGACCCATTGCTTCTGTAATGAACGGAAAAATATGTCCCCGCTCTGACTTGAAGAGTGGAACGGGGCGGGAGAGAGGAAAAATCATTCAAGGAGCAAAGAGTGTAATCTGTCATATTTTATAGCGGGGCTACTGCTATCCCAGACTGGAATTCTGCTCCATGCAGTGAAACTGATTTGATTTCCTCATACACAGAGATGTGAGTTTGGGCCTTGGAGCAGCCCCCAGTCTGGATAAGCTTGGAGTTCGAGGCTTGGCAGCTCCGCTCCATTCATACAGTTATTCTGTGTTCAGATTGACAAATCGCTAAACTTTATAGATGATCGAAAACACCCCGGCGATAGCAGTTGTTGGCTTGTCAGGTCTGACACTTTTGTCCAGACTGAAGTATCTTGACAAGCATGTGATGGGTTTTCATGGCATTTTATATAGACATTCATGGTTCCCAGAGGATTTGGCGATCCTCTGACTTTTACGGAGGTGCCACCACAAGGTTGACATGTGGTTAGGAGTATAATATCTCGCCAACCACTGGATGGATCACCGTGAAATTTGCTCCAGGTGTTTATGTTCCCGAGAGGGTTCATCTGAAGAACTGTGGTGGTGATCCTCTGACTATTCCTCTTCCAGGCTTAACTTTTCACTTCACTTCAGTGAAGTTTGTCAACATCCATTTGATCAGTTGGCACTACATTCAGACGTTCGTGTTTTCCCGGCTGTGTATTCTGCTTTGGTGATTCTCTGATTGGTCCTCCAGCGACACCAGCAGGCTGACATTGTGTGATAGAGTGAAATGTCTCTGAGATGAATTTCCCTGAAATCTGTTGCAGGCATTCGTGTCCTCCTCTGGATGAATCCTCCTAATCCTCTGACTTTTCCCCGAGCCCCATCACAAGGGAAATATCTCAAACAATTTGATGGGTTGCCAAGAGATTTTTACATGAATATTCTCCAGAGGATGAATTGTTGATGGATGACTTTTCATATATTTTTATATTTACTGGCTCGTTCACAGTAAGAAATATGGAGATGAAATGATGTACCAGAAGTCCCTGCAGCAGGACGTCTATTCTGGTCATTGGCCGTCTGTTTCTGCGCAGGTTACCTTGATGAAAGGGCGGTACAGCTCTGTGTGGACAGTTGATCAACAAAGAAAGAGACAGCCAGACTGGCAGACAGAGACGGATAGAGGGCAGTGACCTTTGCACAGCCGAGCAGTAAGGTGAACTGGGAAAGCACTGAACAAATTGTCACTGTGAAAGGGCGAGTACCACATTGTAATGACAGGCTCAACAGCTCCACAATGACAGATTGATTTCAGACAATATTCCTGGATTGTCAAGAGGCCCCATTGCTGTCAGTGAGAGCTTTGCCAGCTCCTCCACCCCCTCCGTCTGTCTCGCCTCGCCTCGCCTCGCCCCCTTCTCCCGTCTCTGTCTCACCCTGCCTTTCTCTTTCCCTCACCGTCTCCTTTCCCAGCCGCTCCCTCCCTCCCGCCCCTGTCTCAATCGCTCCATTCTGCCCGAACACTCCTGCTACATCACTGTCTGTCATTGCCCCCCCCCCCTTTCCTGAAAAGACCTTGTTGACAAAGGCGCTGGTGTAAAGCGCTTCCCAGTGTCATGGAGATTGGCTGATCCTCCGACTGTACTGCTGGCGTAGGGTTCCTGGAGATGGAGAAACGAGGGGCACTCAGCGCCAGGCTCGGCCGCCTTCATCATACTCATCGCACAGATGTGACCGCAGCACGCACAGACACACACAAACACACACGCTGGTGCGCCGGTGACAGCATGTCTGTCTCAAAAGGGCCCTGTTTACAGCCTCTGTGCTTCCCTGCCAGTCAGAATAACATCAGACCAACGCAGAGCAACAGTGACTGGACTTAATAAGACATCTGCATCTCATTCAGCACCTCCAGACTGGACTCCGACTGTGTCGACCGTGCACAATGAGCAGGTTGGAGTGAGTTTGTTCCCACTGCGGAATGCAGGAGGGTTGAAGGAGGAGGCAGAGGAGGGACAGGCAGGATGCACCTCGCTGTTGACTGATGGAGGCCGCGAAACAACAAAGCAGACTTGTTGTTGTGAGCAGGAGGAATCTGCGTGTGTTGTTCAGGAGAGTGGCCCATTACTTTTTTGTTGGCACAGAGTGAAATGTTTTCGATATTGAAAATAGCCAAGCACAAAAGCTGGCCTCAAGTGCTCGATACAATTTTTGTAATCTTTATTTAGTCTGTGATCAGATCATTTCTAATTTAATTTCATGATAAATGAAAAGGTCTTGGATGGTTGCTACTGTTACTCAACATTTAACATTTGAAAATTTGTCAATTTCTCAGATGAAAACAGTGTTATGTAGAAAATTGTCATAATAGTATTGAGTTGTGGTAGTGAAACTCTGGAATCATATCAGCGCTTATTTTCTCTCCATCTGTTTTTTTTTAACATTTCTGAGGCCTGAAAAGATAAAAGCATTCAGTAATTCTTTAGAAAAGCAAAGATTAATGCAATTCTTTTTGGCCTCCAGCCCTTTTTAAATAGCAAGAACAATGTCTATTGGTTAACCCTAATCGCAGCTCTTGGTCTTAGTTTGGATGCGAGCCATGAGCAGTTCAACCAAACAGGGAGTTTTCCTTCTCACCGCGCTTCATGCATACATTTCGTTTCATACGTTTCATACATCATCTACAAAAAAAGTAACATTGCGGACCATAGATGTGTGTTTTTTCTGGTTTGCTTTTCTGTTTGTCGTCTTTGCACACCTCCGATTTATCATGCGACCACCTGGGAGGGTCCTGACCGGGAAACAGCGTGTGGTTAAACGCTAATCTAAAGTTGCGGGGTTTAATCTTTAACACCCTCTGCTATCTGAGGCAGGTGGGTGATAATAACAAGATATTCTGCTGCATCTAAACTGTCCGTATCTGTGTGTGTGTGTGTGTGTGTGTGTGTGTGTGTGTGTGAGGGAGAATAAGAGACAATACACAGATGGTCCGGAGCAGCCAAGCGAGTGTTCACACAATGTCCGTCCCGGTGCCAAGTGCTCGGTCCATCTCCCAACATATTAGACAGACGGTAATAAACAGGTGCTTGTTGGTGCCTCGCTCTGTGTTGCAGAGAAAAAGTTCTGTTTGAGTGTGTCATATGGCCGTGGCTGAGCCCGGGCCAGGGAGTGGGGTGTGAGATTGTTGGGATTCCTGGTTACTGCCGCCTGGGCCCACCTAATCCCCCTTTCACTCCCCCGTGCAGGCCTCCTCTCCTCATGAGCTGTGTGTTAAAGGAGGCCTCTCTGCCATCTTAGCCTCTGCTCCCTGCCACTCTCTAAATCAACTCTCCTCTCTCTGACCCCCCATCCTACTTTGGCTTCAATTTCTTTCTCTCCCCTCCCGTGACCCCTCTTTCTCTTTCCTCGTCTCTGTCCGTCACTCTATCTGGCCTTTCTCTCTCCTCCCAGCCTCCCGCCTGTTGCCTCTTCCCTGGTAAGTGGCCCTAAGCACACACTCAGCCCCTGTGTGTGCACCGGGCCTTAGCCTAATGGAGTGAGATAAAGCGACTAGAGTGCCACTCACTGTGGGCTTTTTATGACGGGGCAGGACCAGTGAATTACTGACTCAAAATTGCGTGACATCTTATGCCCCTGAATTTGTGTGTTAATGTTTTCAGAATAAAATGACAAAAAAAAGAAGAGGACTGAAGGAACCCCTCCTACTCATCCCAAACTGGACAACAAGATTGAAAGAAAAAAAACAAACCAAAATGCCCACTTTCTGTGCTGCGGCCAAGTAGTAACATGTCGGAAAAGCAGGCTATGAACTGTTCCACTGTAACTCGCCCTATCCAGTAAATAGACAAAAGACAAAACAGCCTCTCCAAAAACCTCATACGAATGAAAGGCCTCTATTAATTCAGGTTAAGGACGTTCCATAAGGAAGACTCCATACTTTTCCAGGCTTGTGGAAGTATGGAAAAGTCCAGACGCCGTATGGAAAGTCCTTACCCTGAGTCAAAAGAGGCCTTTCACATAATCAAAGTATCAATACATTCCACGGGAGGATTAGGAAACAGCCTGGATCCTGACAGGTATGAGGCATGACTGAACGCTCCAATATTCTATTTCATGAAAGTGTGTTAATTTTTTATATTTATGATGGTAGTCTTTGTTTCAGGTGAGGTGGCTCACCTCTGTGTGAATTATGACCAATATTCCAAAAAATAACATCTGTCCAGCTTATTGACAAACAGACAAACATGTAAGTGTGATAACTGACTTATTGTGGGTGTAGCCTGGATTTTTTGTTGCACTGTAACAGCAGATGAGAGTAGCAAGGAGCCGACAAAGACACACACACACACACACACACACACACACATACACACACACACACACACACACACAGGCTCCTTTTCTGCTACAGAGGCAGCTGGGGCCGGGAGGAGGCAGTCAGGTTTGATAAAATATGGCAGCTTAAGAGTTCAAAGGCTCCACAGTAGGGTCTGCGAAGGGCAGGCGGCGTGATGGAGATGTTTCCAGAAGCTTTATGACACTGGAGTCATCTCGCTCCATCTTTCCTGTTCTTTTGATGAGGAGTCGGGGCGGGAGCCTGTTGCTCTGGAGCCATTAGTGTAGGAAGCAGCTGCGGCTTCGCTGAAAACGAGCAGCAGTGTTACTGCGCGGATTCTGCTTTTAATCAGAGGGATCGACCGGAGCATCTTATTCTCTTATACTCCTTTCTTTTTATTCCGCACACCCTCCTGCTGTTGCTCTGGTCCCTCATGTCACCCAATCGCTCCTCCTGTACCATTCCCACCACCGAAGAGGTTGCTATTCAGCCCACATCAGATGGTACCGAAGAAAGAGCCATTGTCCCGGCTGGTCCTACCCCGCTCTTATCTATTGATTGGAAAGCCGAGAGGGGAAAATAACAGGTATTGATTACCACACTGGGTGAAGCTGCCGGGCAGGACGTCTGGAGGGGTAAGAAAAGACGCCATTCTTCGCCCACCGCTGCCCCGCTGCTGTCAGAACAGTCCCTACCGCCACTCCATACACCCCCGTCCCCTTTTACCCCATTCACCCCCCCCCCCTTACCTCACCTTCCCTCCTTTCTTGAATTGCAAAGGTGGCTCTCCCCCCTCGCTCTCTCTTGCCCTGTTTTATGCTGATTTTTATCTTTGCTTGTGAAATGTATAGCTACGTGCAGCACCAGGCTCTGAACAGAAGCTCTGGCCTTTCACACACTCCCTGAGCCGCGGTGTCCGCCTCACCTTTCGCCTTCACGCAACCCTCAAGTCTCAAGTGAAGTCACTCGCTCTGGATTCTGTTTCTGGCTTTCATGTATTATTTTTTTTTTCCTTGTTTCCTCTCTCGTGTTCCTTCAGCTCTACTTACTTTTTGCCCCCCATCCATTTCGTGGATTTGTATTATACAAGCACTCCTGAGATTTTAAGAGAAGCGTGATAGAATATTTCGCTGGGAGCATGGCTCCATTAAACCTTTCACTCTTAGGCTGGGAGTCTGTCTGCTCTTGTACGGTCTGCTGAGCTAACACAGTGCTGCTGAGTAGGAGGACGCATTCTCCAGCTTCTATCTGTCTCGCTGCTTCTTATCCTTTATGTAAATACTCCATATTGAAGACACATTCACTCAGATCAGTGTTTATCCAAGTAATGAATCATTATGGTCTGGCAGCGCGCAAAAGCCTTTTGATGCACAAGAAATTCTTGCAGTTGGCTGGAGATTAAGGCCCAAATCCTTTTTATTAGAAGATGTTTACAGTGTTGTTTGAATTACTATGTCCTGTATTGGGCAGATGGTGTTGCGTGCATTATCGGGTTATTCTCATTGTGGTTGGTTAAGTTCCAGGTGTGCACTGTTGGAGCAGCTGTCAACAGCCAAGCTAGCCCTTTATTGACATGTTTACAATGACTAAAAAAACCCAAAGCACTTTGTATGAGAGGAAAAATGCATGTACACATCATTATAAATCCACAGGTGTTTTGTAAAAAAGAAACTAAATGAGGAGAGAGGTGCCAGCACATCTGATCATTGCTTAATCCTGGCAGCCCCTGTAGTCTTTAAATTTTTTTCTGTTCCTTTTTCTCTTTCATTGGCATTCTGACATTTCCTAGCAGATTTCCTTCCAGAGATGCCTGCACGACAGATCAACAGTTCATTACCCTGCTCACAAGGTTTCGTGAAAATGGCTATATTTAGTCTGAATCGCAAGAATGCCCCGTATTGACTGTGCCCCTTTCTCTTAAAATAATCCATCATTGATGTGAGCAAAGAAAAACACAGCTAATTCTGTGAGTCGCCAGGCGTCCTCCTCCTCTTCCTGCTCCTATGAAAGATTCCATTCACACACGGAGCCTGGCTATAATAAGGAGCCCTGAACCAGCGCTGCGATACGGGGAAGAACATATGGTCTCGTGTGCCATTTTCCATTTACGGAGCTGCTAACAATTCTAACAATTTGCGTTAACACTATGAAATGCTCAGCGGTTTTGTCAAAAATCTGGCGGTTTCCCTTCAATCACAGCTTCCATAGTGAACCGTGGTGGTAAGTTGAAAGAGCCTCTGAAAACAGCAGAGAAAAAAGCAGCTACTTTTTTATTTCCAGTGTGATGCGATTACATGTTGCATTTCACACGTCTACTTCTTACAATAAAGCAGATAAGGCACTAATTCTCTTTTTCTCTCAGAGCTGGATTTACCACAGAGGGCCTCTGTGAGGTTTCAGGGCTTTCAACTCCAAGGTTAAGAGAACCTGTCCTTGAGAGGGAGGAGGAGGAGGAGGAGGAGAGTCCCTGTCGAAGACAGGATGGTGGTCATGCACACAGCACAAATACTTATTAAGTTTTTCAGACGATGTCCTTGATTTCAGCACCTCTTCATGCCGTGTTTTTCAAAAGGACTTCAAAAGGGTTGTTTTTTTTTTGGGAACAGAGATGGAGGGAGGAAATCATTTGTTGCACATTCCTTGCGCCTGGAGCAGCAGCCAAAGCTTTTTAGTTCATTAAGTCAAAAAGCTCAGGAGCTGGACTTGTCCTGTGTAACCCAATTTCAAGATCACACAGAACTTTATCACAGTTAAAGGAATAGTAAGCAATTTTGGAAAATACACATATTTGTTTGTTTATTCAGGAAGTCAGACAAGAAGACACCACTGTTTTATCCGTAACAGTAAATAGGAAATTTAAGGCTGAAATCCATTGAAATTTAGCACAAGTTAGCACTGTTAGCAACTGTTAGTCTGGCTCTGCTTAAATTTAGTAAGATCCACTTTGCTTGTGTCAACGCTACCTTGCTGTTTCTCCTTGTTTCCTTTCTTTGTGCTAAGATGAACTAACTGGCTGCTGTTTGGAGCTTTATACTGAGCAGAAACAAGAGTGGTATCTCTCTAATCTCAATCTGTGCAAGAAAGCGCATGTGCATGTTTCCATAAAAGTCAAACAATTCCTTAAGACCTCACAGTGTACCCAAAAAAGATAATCTAGTTAATCTAAATTGTCTGATCATAACAAACAACCTCAAGGATGAAGGGTCCTCTGCAAGAAGACTGGGGTTGTGTACAAAAAGCATCGAGTCCTCTGCAAACAACATAGCAGAGAGATTCTGCAGTGCTCAGTGTATTTTTATGAATGGAAAAGGAAAATTCACATGTTCCCCTACCTCTTTTTATTTTCCCGGAGAATAAACTTTCTTTGTTTGACAGAAGCTGTACCTACGTAGGGTCGATGTGTGTTGACACTTTGCTTCCGCTAAACCTTTGACGTGAATCGGGCCTTGTTTCGTAAATCAGTCCCCTCCATTAATCCAGAAGGAACACATGGCTGAGTGGCTTGTGGGACCATAAGTCAGACGAGATAACTGAAGCCTATTTGTTCAAGATTTGGCAGAAATGTATTTATGTTTTTACAAGGCGGCGGAGTCTTTTAAGATCAACTCAGTCCATATGAGCCCCAGCAGCACCAAGCCAGTGCTGTGACCTGTTTGTGGTCCTAAAGCAGAGTCTGCAGCGTAGAAACACTGAGCGCCTCTGTTCTGCTTTCCTGGTAGGAGAGGAGTGAGATATGGGCCAGCTGACAACAGCCAAAAAGACTGCGGTCGCATTTTCTCCACAGACATTAACAATGACACTTCCAATTTCCTGTGGATGCTGTGGACTAGGAAAGGTCGTCAACAGAGAGGAAGGAAAACTCTGTGTTGGTGTGTGTGTGTTCACGCATGGTTGGAAAAGGAAGGAGGCTTTCATTGGTTTTACGCTCACCATATTCATTTTTTTCCCCCTGGGTTTTATGGCACGGCATATACATTTTATTTATTTATGAATTTATTCAGTTTTTAGAAAATATGAGTGTGTCCAGTACTCTTAGTGCCTGAGGTCACCAGCACATCAGTCCAGATGTTGTACCTGCAACTGAGATACATCTGTTGGCAGTGTGATGGATGAAAGAGCCAGATGGAGTTACCTGTGCCGCTGCAGCCCCATCAGGATAATGAACTTCTTGTTTACCATATGTGTGAAATGCACCAAAGGAATGTGACTCTGTGTGTGTGTGTTTTGAGCGTGTGTGTATGTGTTGGGAGAGGCCATGTGTACTTACCCTCCTCATTGTTTTTACTGCTACCAGACCAGCCATTTGTTCAGAGGCACAGACTGTGCTCTGTCTACTTTTGAGGGCTGTTGCAGCTATAGGGTTTGGTTGCCACCCCCCCTTCTCCTTCTCGCAATCTCCTGTTTCCCTTCGGTGTCTCGTCTGCTCAGTAATTCAGGGTTTTGTTTGGTTTTTGGTCGGCTGTGGGGATGGGGGGCGGTGGGTGGGTTAGTTGAACGCCTGGTGCTGTGCGAGCAGCGGCGCAGGCCTCCTAACACCATCACAGGGTGTTTCGGCCCGCTCCACTTCACCGGATCTGAGGGAGCAGACCTGAGCCAATTAAGAGCAGAGAGAACAGGCTGCTGTCCGTCCCAGTGCAACCCCCCCCCCCCCACACACACACACACACACACACATCACTTTGATCTCTTGCACGCTACGCAAAACCAGAGCCAGAACACTTTACCCTCTCTGTGCAGGCAGTGGACGACAGGGCTCGTCCAATTATTACAATCTGGTTTCGACATTTCTGGGTAATCGGACAAAAAGATGACAAATTGCCTCTATCTCATTCCATCTTCCCACAGCCGTGCTGTTTTTAGGGCTGTGTTTTTCATCAGGGAGATCAGGATTCTGATGTTTTATTTAATTTGTTTGCTTCAGCACACTTATGTATATGGTAGACAAATGAAGCAAAGGTTTTGGAGTGTTGCATGGTTACAAAACTTTATTATTGGTAAAATTGATATATTTGAAATTGTTCAATTTAAAGGAGCTTCTTCTCTTACCATATCTACAGTACATAAAAAACACTAAAACTTACAATGGCAGGTTCCTTGCAGTTTATGTATTTATACAGCTGCTCAATTATGCTGATTTTGTTGTCATTTTTTTCCACTAATGTGCCTAAATTTCCATAATCTGCTAAATCATCCTAATGTTTGGTGCATGGTAATCTAGATCGTTGGTGATTGATCATTTCAAACTGTGGGTTTAAGACTCCAAACAGATAATTATCATGAGAGGGAAAAAAAACTTTGAGATTCAGACTTTATTCTTCATCTTGGAAACGGCAGCAAAACAATCTCATTTTTTACTGGTTGCACTGCATCATGCTGTCTCAAAGAACAGGTGGGCTTGCCAATTTTTTATTGGTAATTTAGATCATATGTTGAAAAGGTTAGGAATTTTTCTTTAATAGTTGGCTCCATCGTGCTTCATGCATCATTGCTGAATAATTGCTTACTTCTGATTTTTTTGGGGGAGGAAATGATTATAGTTGTGGTATACCATTATAGAAATATTGATATCATCCTCAGAAACCACATTTCAATATTATCATGGGCTGCAGATGCAGCCACATGCTTTGTTTTCATTTTACAAAACCATATTGCGGTTTTATTTGGATTTGTTTCATTTTTTTGTGTCTGTGCACCCTCAGGACCGCCGCGGGTGTCTGAGAAGGTTGCTCACAGACAGTCAGCCCGGCTTGGGAGTGCCATCAAGCTGCCGTGTCCGGTGGACGGAGACCCTCCACCCTTAATTATGTGGACCAAAGACGGGCACAACATCCACAGCGGCTGGATCCGTTTCCGTATCCTCAACATGGGCCTGAAGATCAAGGAGGTGGAGGCAGACGACACGGGCACCTACATCTGCAAAGCCACCAACGGCTTTGGTAGCGTTAACATCAACTACACCCTCATCATCATCGGTGAGTGCGGATGGAGTTTGCAGTTTGAATGACCTGTGCCGGTTCCTGAGATGAGCTCACTGATTGTCATAAAATGTGTCACTCTCGTTAAACGTTTAAGTACAAATTCAGCGTCTATAAAACATGAAGTCACCTGTGCGGTAACTAAAACCAGAGACTGTGCGAGTGAGTCAGTCTCTGGTTTGTCCAGTAAGACCACATCGTCATCCGCAGTGGTGTTTTTAGCCCCTATGTGTAACATTTCCCTGCAGTCAAAAATGGCACCACAGTTCAGATGTTAAAAGATGGCGTCTGTCACAGAGGTCTAGGTCTACAACAATTGGATTTATGGAGGTTTACTGCTTGAGCCTCTCATCTATTGTATGTGTTACAGCCCCTACCCCTCCCTGCCCAAAGTCAACAGCGGCACGGGATATTGTTTCATACTACTTCATCCTCTGTGACTCAATTGGATCTCCAGCTCTTCCTTTTCCTTAGGCTACACTCTGTGGAGGCAGGAGGTCTGCAGCTCCCACAATCAGAAACACATTCAGAGTAATAGCGCCGGCTTGTCTTCAGACTCTCGCACAGCTCTTGAATGGGGCCTGCAGGATTAAGCACGGCCTGACCGAGTGCGTCGCTCGTCTGTGCGTGTGCATACAGTGCATTTCCTCTGTGCTAGGGCAGAACATGATGAATGAGCGGAGCGGAGCGTGAAGGCTGTGTTTAGTCTAATTACTCTAAGATGCCTAATTAGGGCCAGAGTCTGCACTCTCTCCTCTGAGGAGGAGTTACAGCCCTGGTCTTATGACAGCTGTGCTTCAGAAGGAGAAGAGCCATAATCAGGCAGATGTGGAAAACACAGAGCACTTCAGAAAACAGCGCCTGTTGTAATAAAGCACGCTCATGAGATGGGAACAGACGGGACTGAAGTTTATTTTAGTCTCCCTCAATATGAAGTTGTCATTGAGTTCAAAGAGAGGGTGTCTGCTGATTGTGCTGAAATGAAAGGTTGGAGATCAAGGCAGCGAGCCAGCTATAATGTCAAGGTTCATTCTACAGTTGTGCTATATAGTATCAAAGTCAGACGTGGCTATGTGTGTGTGTCTGCATTGTACTTAAAGGGCATTCAAATTTGGAACATATTCAAAGTCAAACATGTGATGGATAACCCAGTACTGTCATTTTGAGTGTATTTTCAGTGTGTTTTCTATTTGATGTGATGGAGTATGTCTATTTAATGATTTTTTTTCACTGCAGAAGAAAGCAAATGTCGATTCTTTCAAGTGGGGAAGCTTAAACTAAACTTCAAAGTCAAACTCACTGGAGTCGAGACACAACTAGAGGTCATCCACATTCAAAAACGAAAAAAAATACATCAGCAGATATTTTCATCATCGCAGAAAAGGGGACGGGATTTTTTTTGTTTGGAGGTCATTTGAGTTTTAAGTAAATATTGATACACAGCCGCAAGTACATCTTTACCACATGTCAGGGAAAACTGTCCTTAAACTTGAACTGCCCCCTCCCCCCCAAAAAAACAAAGGTTAAAAAAAACAAAAAACTGAGTGCAAACCAATGAATATAAGTAGCACATACAAAAGTGAAAGATACAGTCCACAATGAAATGAAAGTGAAAGACCTGTACCTTGAGGAACCGTCCTAATTACTGTTTACTGAGGTTACCCGGTGGTGTTATTTCATATTTCATATAAAACTGATGAAAAAAGTGAGTTTTGACTGTAATGTCCTTAAAAGTCTCTGCAAGCTTTGAGGGAGCTTGAATAAACAAAACCAAAGACAAACGAAGAAAAAAATGGGGCTGCAAAAAATTTCCCCGACCCTTTTGTTCTATTGTGAGACATCTTTTTTTTAATGAAGCATTTGTCTTTGCAGCACAGAGTAACACTGTACATGCATATGGAGTTTATTTTTGGATTTCAATATTGATTTAAATCTAGGGGATAAAGAAGGATGATTTAGATGAATTAAGGCCAAACTACACACACACACACACACACACACAGGAGAAACGCACGATTAGCCAGTTAATCTTGGAGATAGATTACTTTCTCCCCGTGTTGTGTTTATGTGACAGATAATTTGTCTGGTTTGGCTCCTGCTGCAGTGCAACTCAGTGAGAATGAAGAATTCACTGAGAGGGGTTTAAGAAAGCTGCGATGAAGCCGGGAGATCAGTTCAACCTGACTGCATGCGTCGCTCTACTCCCACTCGGGAAAAACATACCTTTTGGAAGTTCAGTAATAATTCTTTCTGGGAAGCATATTTCTGTGAGATTTTTATCAGCAGCGTTTTTGCCCTTTATGGAGTTACCTAGAGACTTTCTGGCCCGACTCTTAATCCTGATCTGGTTTGTTCCATTTCCTACATGTCCTCTGGTGGTAGTGAGTGCGTGACAGGCCGCCTGTAGACGCTCTGCCCTCCCCTCCTAACGCTCTCTTGTCCATCATCCGTCCGACTCTGGCAGTCCATCACCACGGCGTTTGTTTTTATAGGTAATTGTTCCATCAGCGGTGCAGTGGATTTTTGCTGCCTTTTTTGCCACAAAGATTAGGGGGCCTCATTGTTAAAACACTTACAGTATAATACAGCCAAATTGTCTGCAATTATCATGAGCAACATTTTCCATTAAGGTTGAATCAGCTAATTGTTAGCCATTTTAACTTAACATAACGGGGAGCAATGTTGTGTTTCGCAAAAAGATCAGAGAAGAGAGTTTATTTATTTGAAACACTGGCAATGAGGGGTAGCTTCCAGCGTAGCTCTACATACAGTATCCATCAAGTCGGTTTATTATTTTTACTGGATCACGGAGTGAAAAAAGTACAAGAAGCAACTGCAGCCGGTTACAGTGCCGGTCAGGGGAGAGGGGTCGACAAAATCCTGGCTGCTGCTCAAGTGGAGAGCATAACTTTTTAAACAGTGCCTGGGACCCAGCGGAGAAACCAAGCAGGGGGAAGACAGTAAGATAAAGAGACAGCCAAGACGTGGGTTTGGAAGTGAGAGAGCGAGGGGTTTTGCGGGGTGATGTAAGGAGGAGGGGGTTCCATTGCGGCTGGAGAGATAACCCTCTTCCCATCTGCCAGCGGACAGCCTGTCCTCCCCTGAGCTATCTGAAGAATCTGGTCAGTCAGTGCAACATGGCGCCTTCTCAATCCCTCCAGCTGGCTGTTTGGGCCCTGTTTGGGGTGGTCTCCTGACAACTGGCCCCAGCACCCCCACCAGGGTAGACCAATACGTGCAGCAGCCTCTCCGCCCCCAGCTGCTCGGGCTGCAGCAGGCTTCATATGAGTATTAACATGGGATTGACATATTAACATTTACAGGATTGGATTTTAATGTTTATGTCTGCACAGATAATATATCACTGGGCTGATAAAAAGCTGGCAGTGCTCATTATCTCTACATGGAGATGTTGGCTCTCGCAGCACATTTTTCATTTCGCTCCTCTCCAGAGACATTGTCAGGCCAACTGCTGGATAAACTGCCTCGTGTGTGACTGATCACATGTGGTAGCTGTTTGGAGATTTCCAGAGTGTGATGCAAGGCCACTGCGCATAACTTTCCCTGGACATTACAGTGTCCCCAACAACATCTGGAGCTCATAGTGACCCCGGATCATCAGGCCTTTTCCTGTGATGCAGCTGGCACAGGAGGCCAGCGGAGAGACTGTGTGTAGTGACTTGTTTCCTGTGGCTGGATTTGTGAATGAAGTGGGAGGGGATGGCGTCAGACCCTAAACACTGTAGCGAGCGCATGAATGGGTTTGGGTTGTATGGGAGGGCGTCGGTTGCATTTAAACAACCTGACAGTTTCACGATGCTCATTTGCTTGCACTTTAATCATGACCCCTGTAATTGAATTTCCCTTTGCATAATGAACCTTTGATTTCATACAGTACAGTAAAGTATCAGGAGTTTTGTTTGATCACTTCCATGATAAGTTGCAGATTTTACTCAGTTGTCCAGTACGCAAGAACGGGCCCCTCGCATACTTAGAGGCCTCTTAATAACTCCTCGTTTATTGATTGTTTTATTTTTCAGTCTTCCAAAACTAACAATCATATGCCAGCCATGGGATGTCTTACCTCGCCCGTGTCTGCAGCCTAGTGAAACAACATTGTGTAAAACAATAGTGGCAAGGGATAGCTTTAACAGGACAGATGTATAAAAGGCGCCATTGTTCCCTAGAATCGCCAAAAAGTAGAGAGGAAATAGATTCAGGAAAAAAAAAAAACGTCAAAAAGAAACCCCGGCAGTGTGGGACCATGTTCTGTTTGGATTGGGAGGTTCAGGAACCGGGAGGAATGTGGAGAGCCCAAGTGAGCAACAGAGAAATATTTCTTCCAGTGGAGGCTGTTTTTTAAAGGAATGGGTTATTATAGTTGGCCAGTTAAACCCCTTCAAATAGCCATGACATCATGGCTGGGCTTGGTGCTGCAGGGGACAA
The DNA here is from genome assembly GCA_016785225.1 of Psettodes erumei. Classification (NCBI taxonomy): domain Eukaryota; kingdom Metazoa; phylum Chordata; class Actinopteri; order Pleuronectiformes; family Psettodidae; genus Psettodes; species Psettodes erumei. The sequence goes on from JAFBJZ010000383.1 coordinate 2,106,060, forward strand.
ACAAAGGAGGGTTTGTACCCAGAGAACCCTTGAGAGCTTTGAGGGTTTCGGGGGGACTCGGAGGGAGGCTGAACGAGGGGGTTAAAAGTCACATCTGGTCTGTTTACCTGACCCAATCAAACCCTGAGAGAAAATCAACTGTGCCAAACGGCATCACGAAAAATCCAGCGTAAGGCTGCACTGAACCAGAGATCAAAATGATAGGTGAAAGGTACGTAACTGGCTGGTTAGTTGTTACTTAAACACACGGTTACCTTGGCCTTTGCATTGTGCCATTGGGCCATTGGGCCATTGATATTGTCTCTAAATTTCCCTTGACTTCTGGGATGGTAGGCTTTTACAGATGCTGTGAATGACAGCCATGTCTAATGTGAAGCATCACATCAGTAGCATCGTATTAAATCATTTAAGAGCAATCATCTACTCAATGTGTCCTCCAGCACAGAGTGGCAGATATTGGAGAGGAACCTGATCTGCCGCACTAATTCATCAACGCTTAACTCAAACGGTCCGTACGCATCACAAACCGTCGGTTAGGTTTCACTCATTATATTTTCTCTAAGCCCTGTCTTAGCGCCGCTGCATGATGTCAGCCAATGACATAAACTCCACAGCTGTCCTCTGGAGCCGGACTTATGAACACCGATCATATTACTTCCAAATACTGCTAGCATTTGGAAGCGTGCAACCCCCGCTCAGAGGAGCCTATCTGTAAAGGCCAAATTTACTCAGATCGAGCCAAGAACACTTTGCTGGGACTGCCTGGTGTTGGGCCACTGCCATAAGAGCTGTGACAGTGACACAGTTGAAAAATTAAAGAACAGGGCAGCAGTGGACCTTTAAACAAGGATTTACAAGTAGCCACACACCTACCATATCACTCTGGTATTGATATTGCCATACAATTTAAGAAATGCATTTACAGCATAATAATTTCAATGAATTATAACTGTATGATGCTTCAGCTAAAATAAATCCCTCTGCAACACACCTTTAACTTTTTGTTTCTTTTTCTGGAGCTTGAGATGCAGTTGACAGCTCAGCAAAAAGCTAGTCAGTAAAACCTTGAGTTATTGTGGAAGTTTAATATCTGCTCTCCAAGTTAGGTTTAAAAAAATACCAGGTTGTTCTCTGAAGACTCATAATTGGCGGCAGCTGTTTGGTGTCATCAGTTCAAATGAACACATGTGTTTTTATACAACTTTAGACTATGATCTGGACCGTCATCCTTCTTGACAGTTTGTAAGGCCTTTACCTTTGATTGTGTAAATGCAGCCATGCTAACATTTCTACAGGTTTGTTTCATTGTAACAGCCAAAGAACTATCACCTCACAGTTTTGTTGTGTTTGGCCCTCACCCGCTCTATCCTGCTGTGTTAACAGATGACTCGGGTTCTGATAAAACTGGACCCGCTGCGGCCGATGGAGCGGAGTCTGAGCTGGGCACCGATGGCGTGGCAGACAAATTTGGTAAGAGCTCTGCTCGCTTGGCACGCTATCAGTGCTGCAGCTGTAAATTACAGGACCATAGTAGTGGTTTTGTATGCTTTATCCTGATTACTACAAATCACATGTACTATCACAGCTATTTGCAAACCACGTAACCATTTCTGGACGTATTCTCTCTTTTGCAGTTTAAGGGCTGCACTGAATCCTTTTAATCTTTGTGAGATATGAAAATCTGTGCCAAACATCAAGTCTGCATTTAATTCTTGTCAAAGTTACATTATTGTTTGGTTGGTTGTGCAGCTTTTATATGTTGTTATATTCCTTTTTAAGGCTCTACAGCTTGGACAAATATTGCTCCTTTTTAAAATGAGTGTAAACTGTAAGCTCAAGTGCCCGCAGAAAAATACAGTCACTGAATCCTTCTACTTTTTTCTCACAAAGTGCGTCCCCGCTTCACCCAGCCCGCCAAGATGAGGAAGCGGGTGATCGCACGTCCTGTAGGCAGCTCAGTGCGGCTCAAGTGCACGGCCAGTGGAAACCCCCGGCCCGATATCGTGTGGCTGAAGGACGACCGGCCGCTGACGGAGCAGGAGGTTGGCGAGGGCCGTCAGAAGAAGTGGACCTCAGCCTGAGGAATCTGACGCCGGAGCACAGCGGCAGATACACCTGCAGGGTCTCCAATCGCGCAGGAGAAATCAACGCCACATACAAAGTTGAGGTCATACGTGAGTATCCCACAGACGGGCTGAGCTGTAAACATACCAAACATGATCACCTGGAAATATTAGACACATGATGTAAAACAAATTTGTTTCAGTGGTTACTGCTGTTTTTGTGGATAATTTTTATGATCTTTTGTACCTTGCCCCGGGAAATTAAAATCACTGCAATAATTGGTCTGATGCTGATGGAGGAAGCACTGTAACCTTCAAAAAATCTGCTCTCTGATCTACCTACTCCTTGAGTCTGATTGCGATCAGCAGGTCTTATTCGTATCCTTGCCGTATGATGAATGTGCTTGTGTAATCATGTATATGAGAAACATATTGAGGAAGCAGGCTCGCGAGTGAGGGCTTGTGCCCCGATGTTTGCACAGGGGAAAGAGAGAGAGAGAGAGAGAGAGAGAGAGACCCTCCACCCAATCTGGTGCTGATTATAGCCCAGCTGTCTGCCAGACCCACTGCTCCCCACCTTCCCATGAGAAATGTGTGCTGTAGAACCAGGAGCAAAGAAAGAGAGGAAACTAATCACACATACTTCTTGTGTTACATGTGGTATTCCTCCTTCTCTGTCAATTATAAGTTCTAAGCCCGAGGCTGGTAACGGTATGGACAACTAAGACCTCTTCGATTCGCAGAAGGGCTGTCATGTCCAAAGATGCCCGTGTGTGTCCTGATGGTTCTTCTATGCATGTCTCCATGCAGAGAGGACAAACTCCAAGCCTGTCTTGACGGGCACTCACCCAGTCAACACGACGGTGGACTACGGAGGCACCACGTCATTCCAGTGCAAAGTGAGGAGCGACGTCAAGCCGGTCATCCAGTGGCTCAAGCGCGTGGAAACCAACGAGGAAGGCCGCTACAACTCCACCATCGAGGTGGGGGACCACCGGTTCGTGGTGCTGCCCACGGGGGAGGTGTGGTCGAGGCCCGACGGCTCCTACCTCAACAAGCTGCTCATTACCCGCGCCAAGGAGGAGGACGCCGGCATGTACATCTGCTTAGGCGCCAACACCATGGGCTACAGCTTCCGCAGCGCCTTCCTCACTGTGCTGCCAGGTGAGGCCTGGGTCTGTTTACAGCGTATCAGTGCCACAGCAGTGTTACAAACATGCTGCAGAGCAGCAAATCAGCAGCTTGGACAAGGATCTGTGCTATCAGTGTGTATATGCGACGTGGCTGTTTATTTTTAAGATCAACAGTAGTGCACATGACACAATAACATCAGAGGAGTTTTGAACCGAAATGAACGTTAGACGACACGTGATCTCTGTCGGTGAAGAGTACAAATGAGGACAGAGGACAACAAAGCAACTCTAACGAGCACAAGTGCTTTGCTGTCTCCTGTTATGTATCAGCTTTGATACAGTTTGATCTTGTTTTACTCTCCACCAAATAAATAAAACCCTGTCAAGTTTACCGGGCCCTCAAGCCATTTTCCATTATCCTTTTTCTTGATTGAAGGTGCTCTAGTTTTTTTTCACATCTACGCTGCAGTAAATTCATGAGTTATTTCAAGTCTGTTGTTTAGTCTGATGAGAAAAAATGCTAACTTTCACTGATGTCAGTTTCCAAGATTTGAAGATTTCCTGCCTTTCCCTTTTTTACATCGTTGTAAATTAAACATCATGATTACAGATGGTTGTATAAGGGATGGCGCTCAAAACCGTTCTGCTCAAAAATTCAAATATTTGAATGTCTTTGGACTCCTGTTTAGACATTTTATTGACTAAATAATGAATCTAAAATAATCTGCATATTAATCCATAATGGAAATAAGCTTTTGCTGACGTTTATAAGTTGATAACTGGTTTCGATCCCTCTCTGCTTTGGCACTCTTCTTTTGCAGACACAAAGCCTCCCATCACGCCCATGTTCTCATCAGCCTCCAGCTCCCTCCCCTGGCCTGTCATTATTGGCATACCTGCTGGAATAGTGTTCATCTTTGGCACAGTGCTGCTGTGGTTCTGCCAGAGCAGAAAACACTGTCCTCCTCCCACTGCTCCAGCTGCAACCGCACAGGTACTGCAGAGCTCCCACCGGCTGCCGTACCGAGAGCGGGACAGGGGCTGCGCCGCTCCGTCCACCAGCACGGAGAAAGACTGCATGAGCTCCATGAACTACGAGGAGTACCTGGCACAGCAGCAGCTGCTCCTCAGCCAGGGAGGACCAACACTCCCCTCTAAAATCTATCCTAAAATCTACACAGACATCCACACGCACACTCACTCCCATGTGGACGGGAAAGTACATCAGCATCAGCACATTCATTTTCAGTGTTAGTCTTTGTACCAAACGCTCCCCACTAACTGCTCCAGTATCTCAGAGGGAGAGTGAGCTGTGGACTGAGCTGCAGCTCCCGACTGACGTTCACCTGATAGTACGCAGATCAAAACCACAAAGTGACTCTTCTCGTAGCTGGACATTGATGGAAGAGGGTACGTGTGGTATGTGTGGGGGGGAAAAAACAGTGGCCAGTGACACACACCTTGTGTTTTTACATCCAAACTTCCATATTTGGTGCTTTTTTTTTTTTACCTTCAGATTCTCACACCACTAAAATCCATTAATCCTTGTTGTGCACTTAATACAGAAAAGAACAAGGAAATCTGCAGCGTGTGAGATGAATTGCAGCTATTCGGGCCAGCTGAAAGGTCTTCCTCAGCAGTCGAGTTTTGCATTTTCCTACTTGAGGTGTGGCTGAAAATGGAGGTCAGGTTTTACCTTTCACATCATCAGCTGTCGGAGAGCAAGAGGCTCTGTACGTTCTGCCTGGTAATGAAGATGAGCATGGTACTCAAGATTTACAAAAGGGCTGGTTTTATGCTCCTACTCAGGTCAACCTTTTGTTTTGTTAAAGATGCATAATGTTTGGAATGCTGACCACTATCCTTTTACGTTACCTTTCTCCATCCCTCACTTGTGTTCTTTGTTAAAAGTGATATAGAGTAGGCCAGAAAGTTTTTATAGCCTTTTTATGGCATGCAAACCTTGCCTTAGACTGCAAGGGATGGAGGAACCGTGTTTCCATGCGACTCGGTCATCATTTTAACTTTTTTTTTTTTTTAGGTAGGTTCCCGTCACTAGTCAATAGCATGATGAAATAAACCAACAGAGTTGTTTTGTCCGCCACCTTATCCACCCACAGTATATGAAGCTGTAGTCATTTATAATCAAATTGAGTCATGAATATTTAATTTATTTTGCTAAAAAAATGTATCGAAAGTTTATTTTTCAGAGTAAGCTGTTTTACATTATCTATGTAATGTTATTAAAGTATACTATTGTTGTCCATAGTACATTTTGAGTACACAGTTTAATCACATGTAGTTTTTACCAATATTTAGGTATTTCTGTATGTAATTTGGTTTTGACAATTTGACAATCTTGTATGGTGTACTCTTTTTAAAGCTCAGAAACTAAACCATCTAAAAGTTTGATGGTTTGGTAGTTTGATTAAATGACCTGAAACAAATTAGTCACCTGCTTAACGGAAATTAATGTATCTGCTGAGCTTTTTTAACTTGCAGGTTCTGGCAGGACACCCGTGAACGGTCAGACTCTGCTCTGGTAAACGAGGGTGTAAACGTGCTTGTGGATAACTTGGGGTTCGTGGGGCCCGGACCTGTCAGCTCTTCTTCTTTTGAGCCATTTGAAGAGTCTGAGGGTGACACAGAGGGCAGCCAGCACAGGTTTTGCCGGGATGAATGACTGAACAGATACTGTACAGACACAAGAGCAGTCACAGTCGCCGTCCCTTTTTAGATGAGTGATGGCCCCTGCAAGACTACACCAAATGACCAGCATCTTTTCCCATTTAAGTGTCCCCCCCACCCCCCGGTCCACACTACCACCTCATTGAACTCCAATCTCGGTGGGATTTCCTTTCACCATTTAGGAAGGGTATTGTCCTGCTCTGGGAGCTGGGAGTGATGTGACAGGACCTTGTGATTGCTCAGGAAAGAAGGGGAGCATTGTGTCAGGTGAGCTCTTGTTTTGTTGTCAAGTATTGCAGGATGGGGATGAGCTTTGGCTACAGACAGGTGCAAGTGCATTGTGCATTTAAACTGAAAACTCTACACAGAACAAAAAATATATAAATATTTTTAGGCTTCAGCCATGTTACTTCCATATCCTAATGCAATGCTTTTAAATCCAAAATCTAGATGTCAAGATTGAAAATTGTGTAACACTGCCCCCTAGTGGTTCCAAACATTAATAATGCAGACTTGAGAGAGAGAAAAAACCCCCCCAAAAAAACAGCGTCAACTTACTGAGCTTCACGTCATAATTTGTAAATCATCTTTATTAACTTTTTTACAGTATTTTAATAACATTGAAAAGGACAAACAATGGACTGAACGAGAAAGAAGTACTTAAAACATACAGCATTTACAAACAAGCTCAACCCTTCTGGACTTTGGTGATAAGTTCATCACAAAGTTTGGTCAGCTCTTCAGCCTCCTTCTCCTGGGAGAAAAAAAAAGATGAGGCAAGTTAGAAAAATACTCAAGGCAATATTTAATATTCAGTCTTTAAAATCTAGCATGCTCACTGACCTTCTGGTCCAGGCTCTTCTCCAGTGACTGCACCTTCAGCTGCTCCCGGCGCAGCTGGGCTTGCAGGGCCGATATCTCGGCCTTGTACTTGGACCGTACCTCAGCGATTTCTTGGTTCGCACTGAGGATGAACAGTAAATTAGAGGTGGCCTCTGCAATTCTTGCAGTGTACACTGATAACGCAATGCAGTCAGGTTTCTTACTGGTCAATTTTCTCATGGGCATAGGATTTAAGGGTCTCGTAGCGCTGCTCCTCCTTTTTGATCCTTGTCAGGTAGTCCTGAGCACAAGCTTTCAGAGTCTCTTCATTCTGAGGAAAGGGCACAGAAATCAATTTACAAATCAAACTCCCATAGCTTTTGTAAATTCATAAAATAATGTCAAGTATTTGTGGTTTATTATTCATGTTTTCCAACCTTTTTGTAACCCTCAATAACGTCCTTGTACTTCTCCAGTCTCTTGAAAAGCTCGGAGAACGATCTCTCCATGGCGTTCAGGTCGCTGGAGGCTTGCTCCTTCTCCTGCAGAGCCTCATTGAGCTTTGCCTGGGCCACCTCTCTCTCCTTCTCTTGATCGGCTGAACAATGCCAGAAAATTCAGCCATTTCTAAAAACATGCCATCACCTTTACAACGCTAAAGAGTGCAATGTGTATAGAATTTACATTAACTTACCCATCATTTTTGTGATCATGAGCTCAAATTCTGCAATTATTTTCCTGTGCAGAAGAAAAACATATTCAAAATGTTTTGAAGCATTGATATTTAGAAAGCTGACAAATGGGGAAAAAAACCAAAACACTCTGCTCACCTCATTTCTTGACCATCATCAAGGAGCTTTTTATACTTTGCACTCCACTGCTGCTCTTTTTCCTTTGCCTGTTTAAAAAAAAAAAAAAAAAAAAAAAGAACTATGGTCATTTTACAGGAAATGTTTTTAGTTACAATTATTCAACTTTTTTTTTTTTTTTTTAAACAAAGCAAGCTTGTATTTAAGATAAAAAAAAAAATACTTTGGGAGCTTGATTTGACTCTCAGTGGTTAAACTTGGGACCATGAGTGACATGCTACTGACCAGTTAAAAGTGGTTCTTTGATATAAATTACTTCAGTTTAATTTTACAATACACTGTGTTCGCTGTGGCTGAATCAGATTACTCTTAACTGCTCCAGGGATTATTTGAAAACCCTCTGAAACCATGCCGTCTACGAGGTCTGGCCCGTTTGTTTGTTTGGGTGTATGTGAACATGGCACTTTTATACAGACTCACAGTGACTTTAAGTGAAAAAACCTGTGTTTTAAACAACTGCCGTTATTTGTCAGATCATAGAAAACATTACGTACCTCTTCCTGGACTTTGGCAATGGCCGCATCCATGTCTTTCTGACTGTACTTCAGCACTTCAATAATGGCATCCTCTGTGTTCGCCGGCTGTGGGAAAGGAGGGACGAGGCTCTCGAGGATTGGGGGAGTCTAGTTGACAGTTACAGCATAAACAAATTAAGTTAGCATATGAAGCAAGGAAGCACCGAGCATAGAAAATGGAGTGACTGATCAAGTCAGCGGCGGTTGTTTAAAAGCCACTTACTGGTGCTGCTGGGTCAAACAGTTTGAAATCACCCTGTTGTGGTCCATTGGTTGCCTCTTTTTCTGCCATCTGTGGAGTTTCAAGTCTGATTTGGGGAGTGAAAGAAAATATGTGAAGTGGTTAGATCGCAGATGAATCTCATTTTGTTGTACAGGATGTCTAAAAGCAGAACAAATTCAGCTCGAGCATCCAGCAACAGCAGCAGCAATCAGAGTAAGTGAAAACAGAGGTACGTCATACCGTGAAACAAAGGAAGCAGGACGAGGGATGTGGTTCTGAGCAGCTGGGCCAGCTGACTTGTTTGGGCTCTCTCTCAGGAGCGGGTCAAATTTAAGGTACAAGGATTGTTTCCTCAGTGCAGATTCTTTGAACTGTTGACAGAAATGTTTAACATTTGAACTGCTTTAGGTCAGGCAGTGACAAGCAAAGAATTTTGGCTATTTTACAAACATGAAGTAAGTACTCACACTGCTGGACCCAAACTGTTCCAAGTAGTCAATTTGTCCATCAAAATCATTGGCCATAACTAGAGACAAAGATCGAAGGTTTGCATCAGAATGAGCTTTCCGTTTCATGAGGATTTTTTTTTGGTAGAAAAAAACCCCAAAACTCCTTGTGGAACTCGACAAAAATCAGAGTTGGGGCCAACGCTTACTTACACATGGTTCCAGGAACAAAGTTGTCATTGAATTCCGACCCTCCAGTTTGCTCAGGTTGAAACAGCTCAGAAAGCTCAGGAAGACTCTGCACGGGTCCCTCGTCGTGCTCAGAGGCAGCAGTCTTTCATTCCACAAAAACAAAATATTTGTTGTGAAACAACTGATGAATTCATTAAAAAGAAAAAAAAAAGTATGAGGATTCTATCAAACTGCGTTAATTGTCTTACCACTCCAGAGTTGGCCTCAGCAGCTGGGACTCTCTCTCCAGCACTGCAGAAGGTAAAAAAATATATATATACACACACATATAAATCTTAGAGTAAATTAAAGCACTCCTGCCAAATCAAATGCCCACTGCAAATAAATACTTGGCACTCTTATATAAAAACCTTTACATACCATGCTGGCTGTACAGCTTCCTTCTCCACTGGCTTCTCCGTTTGCTCTGGAATGGCAGATTCCATAAGTACAGGGCTGGATTTCTCGCTGCACTTTGGAGAGTTGTTCATGTTCATTTTGGTGCCGAAGGGATTGAAGTTTGGGTCATCAAGTTTGTCAAAGTCAAATGAGTAAGAGCCTTTGGGAAGCAGGATATCAGCAACATTGTTGGCATCAGGCTTCACTGATGTTTCTTTCTGTGGCTTGACATCAGACGCTGGGTTTCCTTTAGATTTTGCACCAGGTGGCCTTTTGCCAAATTTCTTGGGTGGTGGTTTCTGTTTAACCTCGCCGCCATCGTCGAAATTGAACTCCAGTTTGATCGGGCCTTCCTTGATTGGGGCAACGGCTGGCTGGGACTCAGCAGCGGGGGGCTTGGCTGTATTGGTGGATATTGGGATCACTGCTGCAATGGGTTTCTCTTCAGCCTGAACAGGCAACTTTTGAGCCACCTCGGGAACATCGACAATATCTGCAGGTTTATTTTCATTTATCTGTGGTGCCTCGACAGGTGGATTACTGTCTGGCAGCTTTCTTCCAAGGACAGGAGAATTCTGGATTTTAGAGCCACCAGTCTGGAAAGGATTAACTGTGTCAAGGTTGTCAAAATCCAAATTATATGAACCTTTAGCTGGCAGTGGGGCATCTTCCACAAAACTGCCTGATGCTTTGTCTTCAGCAACACTTGGAGTCTCAGCAGGTTGTTCATCATCGGGCACGGCAGCGCACGAATCTTGTTCCTCTGCCACTGGGACCTTTGCCACTGTGACCACACTGCTGTCTGTGGAGCTGACATTGGCGGAGATGTCAACCAGTGAATTTTCCACAGAAGGGATGAAAGGAAGTGTCTCATCTAGTGCCGATTCCATCTTGGTGGTCTCCCCCAAGATATTCTCTGGTTGTGCCTGTTTTGACTCAGTTGGCTCTGTCGGAGGGTTTTCAACAGCAGGCTGTGCTGGAGACAAGACCATTCTGTTGGACCCTTCAAATGGATTGATAGCGTCAAGGTTGTCAAAGTCCAAATGATACCCTCCTTTGCTTTGTATTGGCATGTTGTCGTCGGGAAAAGACGAGACTTCTGCGGAAAAAGTCAAAAGGGGATTTCCAGTCATTTCTCAGTATTCAGAAAGAAATCCGACTGAAATAATCTTGTAATTGCGGATAAATTACCTTGCCTGGGCTCATCAGGGTGCTCTGTGGCCTCTTGTGGCAGAGAACTGCAAAACAAAACATTTCTTTACTTAAATTGAAGTGTTTCTTCACTGGAGACATGTTTCAATATGAGAAAATGCTACTTACTTTGTTTTATCCAAATTTAAGGACTCCATTGCTTTCGTACACTCATCCACACTGGTCATCTTGCCAGACTTGGTTGGAGATAGAATTCTCTTAGTCACAGGGTCTCTCCTTGGAGTCTGAAAACACACCTACGCACAAATAGTTTGGTCAGTGTAGTAAATGTTTCCTGGAATCAAAACTTCCCAGAGAAACAATGACAGAAGAAAGAACACAACAAAAGTTGGTATGCCTTTGCAAATTTGTACTACAATCCTGTCTGGAAACATCTTTTTGTTTCTGTCTACCCACACAGGCAGTCTCATCCGGTTAAAGTCGATTGGAAGTGGGCCACAAATTAGGCTGAGGTCAAACTTCAGAACAAATAAAAGATGCAGCAAAAGTAACAATCAGGCAGAATTTAATATCCCTGTTTATCACTCAAGGTTACTGTTTGTGAGTGATGTTTTCAGCCTGTTCTCTTTAGATTGTGTGTAACACATCTATCAGAGAAGAGGGACACCGCATCTAGAATGACTCTATACCTTTGCCCCCTTTGGCACAGTCTTGCTGGGCAGGTTCTCTGTTTGACGCAGGATGGAAGGCCTCCCAGTTGGCTGATCCAGGGCAAATATGTCATTACTTGTGCTGCTGTGCTTTCCTCCAGGGCAGACGCCACGATTCTCGTCATTCACTTCAAAAGAACTCATCCTGTAAAAGAAGAGATGCGACTGTAAATTACAGGGCTGGGGCGGCCTGGCCACACTCTGTGGGAGGTGTCATCGTGAAAGCTGCACCCAGCTGATAAGGCACTTTTGGGGATGGGGTTCCATGGTGTGTGTATAAGAGAAAGATGACAAAGTTTACAGCAAAGCGAGATATATGATTCCTCCAGTTATATTGTTTTTGTAAATGTTGGTTGCCACATGCTTACATTTTCTTTTGTATAAACACTCTCTTTAGGCAGATAAGTAATGGTTTGCAGGGAAATGTAAGGGCATAAGAAAATTTCCATGAAAAACTGAACCATGATCCCTTGAGGTTAGAAATTACCAGGAGGGCAAAGCTACATTGTCAACAATGCCTTGTAGCAGGCTGATCTGTCAGCCCATATCAGCTAATGGGCTACATGAGTATCACTGCATATGTGGGAGGATAAGTCACAAAACATCGCAGTATAATGTCAAATATTTGAGACAGAAAAAGTGTTGCCATTACATTGTTTGTCCACCAGAGAGCACTGATAAGTTATTTTTCCAACTTAAAATGTTGAGTTGCAGTGCATATCTTGGCCAATATACTATACCTTTATGGCAATATCTAATTAAAAATTCAAATACTGATGTTTCAGCCATGGTAAATTCGGCATCATCCATGAATGACTTGTGGCACCTTATCGTTTAAACAATATACACCTTTTTTTCCACAGCAGACATTTTGACTCGTGATAGCCGGAGAAGCACAGGTGTAAATAATTACATTAACAAAAGCTCAGTGCCGTCCAGGGATCCCGGTTAGCCCTGCCAGTAGGCAAAATAAAGGGTATGCAGCCAGTGTCAATGTTATAAATAACCTCTGTTTTTCATGTTCAGACAGTCATCATATGCTCCAACTTATGCTGGGCTTTCCCAAGTTCTAACATACTTAAATTGTGCTTAATTTTATTCGGTGACCTTAATTCAAGGCAGGGTTTTTAGAATTTGAGAAGCTACTACGCACGACAGCCATGACAGTTTTCAGAGTTATCCGAGGATAACCTTTGACACGGCCGCACAATTGTTGCACACGCGCCGCCAGTGAACGGTGTCTTTGTCTGACTGATGTCATGGGACCGATGTTAGCCACGCTTTAATTCATCCTTTCCTTCACGTTGCTGATCCCCGACGTTAGTCATAGCGCTCAATTCTGGGAGTAACCAAAGACAAGACGAGTCAACGTGGACACCTTACGTTAGTCACTATTTTTCATCAGCAGTGGAAAGTATTAACGGCTCAGTTGGATTCGTTAACGGGAACCTACCGAACTTTAGTTAAGCGTTTATCATAAAAGCAGTCACCAATTTCGCAGCCTAACGTAAAACAGACTAATATTAGCATACTTAGTGTCATCCATGAGTTAAAGTTCACAAAACTATATTAGTTAAGATAATAATTGCTTGGGACAAGCATTACGACCCGGTAAATTACGTTAACGTAAAGCAGGGGGAAATAAAAACTTTGGATCACGTTTTATGAAGACAGCAGTGCAAGCAATAATAATAAAGTAGATATTATCATCACCTACCTCAAAAAACATATGCAGTCGACAGGAATTATATTGTCTTCTGTCAGACCACACAGCTATAATCTGAGCGAGAAGGAGCGATGTGCTTTCGAAAACCCCTCGCCTTGTCTGGGACACAACCGTTTGGAATTTAAAAGACTTGAAACGCACCAATGAAATCGCTGGAAACATTCAAAGCAAACGCACTTCCTGGTTGAGTATCCAATTGCGCTGAAGAGCGGATATGATCCAATCTACGGCTGCGCTCACGAATGCGTTCCCAGTATTCTAAGAGTATTATAATACGCCCATGGCTGCGCCTCGCAGCTGACTTCAAATATAATACAGATAGCAAGATAATAATCACGATGAGTACATAAATCTGTAAAAACTGTTCAGACGACGTACATGGAAAATGTAATGTAATGCAATAGGTCTTGAAGGAAATCAATATCATAAGGTACTTAAAGTAAATTTAAGATCGTTTTTCGTACGAAAGTAGGGCATGTTTACAATTTGCATAATTGTGAGTTATTTTGGAAATTGAACTAAGATGTCACCAAAGGCTGTTTATGAAGATGTAATCTATATTTACATTTGTCAGAGGCCGTATATGGACGTTCATCTCTGCTGGAGTGGGTGGCAGTATACGCGCTTCAATGTTGTTATAAAAACCAACAAGGAAGAAGTAGAGGCGGACCTGCCCGCCAATTTTGAAGGATGTAAACAGTGTCGTCCGTCTTCCCGTTCGACCTGCTATGAAGAAAGCTGATTTTACCACAAAATGGCGAATATTGCTTTGTCGGCAATGAATTCCGGGGCTAAAGGTAACGTAGTGAATATATATGCGTTCGTTTAGTAAAGTAATATAAACTATATACTGAAACATGCAGACAGACAAAGTTGTTAACGCTAACATGCAGTGTTTTAGTAACATTAGCCAAGCTAGTTAGTTTAGCTGGTTAGCAATCTCGCTCTAACACGCCTGCCCTTTCGTCTAGCAGATTTTGAACACGCAGTTCGTAGTCTTAAGTAACGGTAACATTTATATAGACAGTATTTGTATGCAGGTTCAGCGAAGCCAAGCTATGACCTTATACAAACGTTAACGGTCTTATGATTCTGTTGACAGGACCTGGCGATTCAACCCAGCTTGCAGCCAGGTAATGCAGCTTTACGACGAGTGTTTCATCCACACAAAACTATGTTACGTTGCTTACGGTGGTGTTAAATACGACAATGGCAGCAATTTGATGGTCCCGGGTCAGAGCTAATGCGATATATGTACCTCGTTTATATATATATATATAAAATGTGATCTATGACCTTTAGTTTGACTGTTAGTCAACTGTTTTGATTGAGGAGAATTCATGTCCTCTAAACCTAATGGCCAGCTGTACTAGCAAATCTTTTTTTTTTTTTTTTTAAATCTTAGGAGCGTTTAATTCTTACCATCACCAGCTCAGTTTTTACATTTTACAAACGTCGATGTTACTTTCTGGTGTTACAGTGGTGACAGCGATTCCATCAAGGTTTTTGTGAGGGTGCGACCTCTGACCCAGGGTACTGGGCTGACCACAGATGGAGATCAGAGCCTGTGTCTCACAGTCACCTCACCCAACACCATCCGCCTGCTCTCTAAACCAGAACCACGAACCTTTACCTACGACCATGTAGCTGACATGGACACATCTCAGGTTGGGTGCACATGGTTAGCGTACCGCAAGCATGGATAAAATTAACTTCAATGAATGATAATAACCTGAGATTTTCAGTGTGACATATAACCTGTATGACTCATCCTGGTTTGGGGGTGTGTGGTCTTTATCTGTTGTTCTTCAACAGGACTCTGTATTCTCCAGTGTGGCCAAGAACATTGTTGAATCTTGCATGAATGGATACAATGGGACTATCTTTGCCTAGTAAGTGGTCTTAATGATCTTCACAGTGTAAAATGGAAAAATGTTTTATGGCACAACCACTCTGCATTGTGCTTCATGGCACACATTAAACCATATGACATTCCTCTGTCGCTTTTACAGTGGACAAACCGGATCAGGGAAAACATTCACCATGCTTGGTAGGATTCAGTATATTATTTACATTGTGTACTATGAATTCTTCAACATAAAACAACAGAGTAACTGTGGGGCACCTTTTCTCTCTCTCACTCTAGGACCATCTGAGTTGGATAATTTCACAGATGAACTCCGGGGGGTTATCCCACGAAGTTTTGAGTACCTGTTTTTTCTCATCAACAGAGAAGTTGAGAGGGTGAGCTGTAACATTGCGTCACCAAAAATATAATATAAAATGTAAAATTAGTTAGTTTCTTTTCCCTTGATTTTGATGACTTGTTTTCCTCTCTCCCAAAAGCCTGGCCAGTCAAAGAGATTCCTCTGTAAATGTTCATTTATTGAGATATACAATGAACAAATTTATGACCTCCTGGACACAGCCTCAGCCAGCCTCTTCCTCAGGGAGAACATCAAGAAGGGTGTGTTTGTTGAGGGAGCTGTGGAGAAGTTTGTCAACTCAGCCGCTGAAGCTTACCAGGTAGGTAGTTCTTGCTTGTTGTGATGAAACACTTGATTCCAATGCACGCTGTATCCAACTTCACTATCACATTGTCTAAAAAATTTAGACTATAAGAGACTACAGATTATATTAAATATTTTGTACAGCACAGACAGACAGAAAAAGTGTGCTGTTTGTTGAAAATTGGCCAATCCTTCCACAGATTTGAGATGACATTAAACTGGTTTTGACTGAACCAGCTGTCATGAATGGGCTTCACAGAATGTATGTTTGTGAACCCCTCAGGTGTTGTCTATGGGCTGGCGCAATCGACGGGTGGCCTCCACCTCCATGAACCGCGAGTCCTCCAGATCTCACGCAGTGTTCACCATGACTTTGGAGTCCAAAGAGTCCATCAATGAAGTGGTGAACATCCGAATGTCTCAGCTGAATCTGGTGGATCTGGCAGGATCTGAGAGGCAGAAAGACACACACACAGAAGGCTCCAGACTCAAGGTGGAGCATCATGTCTGAATGATGTTACACTCAAGCTGTACGTTTATGACATCTGCTTTTGCTAACAGTCATCTGCATTCTCTTTCAGGAGGCCAGCAGCATCAATCGCTCCCTCATGTGCCTGGGTCAGGTGATCATGGCACTGGTGGACGTGTCCAATGGGAAGAACCGCCACATCTGCTACAGGGATTCTAAACTCACCTTTTTGCTAAGAGTGAGTGTTTGTTGATTTGGGTGGGGGTGCTCAAATGCAATTCCTGCATAAAGCATTTTTTTGCAATACTGCTTTTATGTCCATTTAAGTCTCAATCAATCAGTATTTGGAAAGACATAAGTAATACACAAGCTAATTATCATCCAAATATTGGTGGTGATGTCATGTCACATTTTAACTGGGGCATACATTTTGTATATTGACATTCTATTGTTGAGTTTTCACATTCATTTATAGACCTCTTTTTAATTTTGTTGTTATTGCTCTTCCAGGACTCTCTTGGAGGAAATGCAAAGACATACATCATAGCCAACGTACACCCTGGTTCACGGTGTTTTGGAGAAACACTGTCTACATTGCAATTTGCCCAGAGGGCGAAGCTGATCAAGAACAAGGTGTCTTTCATCACATAAAACAGTAAACTGTAGACTTAACCAACTTCTGGTAATTTCAAAGCACTTTGTTATCTCATCCTCATCATGCATTTTTTCTGTTCTGCCAGGCCATCATCAATGAAGACACACAGGGAAATGTGAGGCAGTTACAGGCTGAGTTGAAGAAGCTCAGGGAGCAGCTCGCGCAGGCGCTGGCTTCTCAGGGAGTGGACTGTGGGAGAGATGTGGCACCGGGAGGACCTGAATTCTCCCTAGGTAACAATATGTCCACGTTAACCTTTACGTCATGGTTAAATCCTCCTCACATTCGAAATTACAAACTTGTGCTAGAGTGGAACACTAACAGACACACACACTTTTTAATACCTATTTTGTGAACTAAAATGGCTTTTCTTGCCAGGCCTGTCCAATGAGATTCAACATAATGTCTCGTATAAAGCAAAGTTTATGGCCGCTGTTCGTTTGTGGAAGAAGCGAGAAGAGGAGAAGAGGGTATGGGAGATGTTTTACTGTCCTGTTGTTTGAACTTTGAGGTTATGCTGCTGTGAGGAAATAATGGTGATGCAGAGAACTTATGGTTATGTTTGGCTGCACTCAGGTGCTGCTTGCGAAGGTGGCTCAGCTGGAGGAGGCCTGGACACAAAAAGACAAGTTCATCCATTCCAGCCGAATGATTGTCAGGTTTCGAGAAGACCACATCTCTCGCCTTGAGAAAAAATTGAAAGCAGGACAGAGCTTATTTTCAGACCAGGAGTCTAAAGATCTGATTGACCAGCTCAAAGAAGAGATTAAGATCTTGAGAGATCAGGTAAAGATATTGTAATGCCCTTTGAATACTGCCCGACTCATTGCTGATAACTGTATGAACATAATGTGTGGATACATCATAGTAAGTAACCATCCTTTTCAGCCATTTGACATCTCCACTAATCTGTTCCCTCCCTCTAAAATCCAAGATAAGTTGCTTCATAGTGACTCTAAATCTCTGTTAATTTCTTCTAATAATAGCTACAAACCTCCACAATTCTCCTTAACTCGAGGATCAGCTGTTGTATCCATCTATGCTGTTGTTCTTTAAGGTTGAACATCACCCAAAGATGACTCGATATTCAGCCGAGAACTTCAGCCTCAGAGAGGAAAACCGGCTGCTTCGCTCTCTTGAATCGGTGGTCAAAGCTGAAGAAGCTATAGGCCAAGTTGCTGCTGATCTGGAAAAGACCTTCCAGATGGCTATGGAGTCAGAAGGATTCTCAAACAGTAAGATAATTATCCTTAGAGAACAGAGATCAGTAGCTTCAAAGAAAATCCTGTATATGTTGTTTATCTGTACATGACAATAACTTTGATGTTGCTCTACAGCTCAAGGAGCCTCCTCAACCCCCGCGGCGGCAGATAGCAACTCAGCAGCTGCAGTAGAGAAGCTGAAGGCTCAGTTTCTTCAGAAACAGTCTGACCTCGCAGCTGCCCTTCAGGCCTTTGAGGAGTACAAAGAAATCACTAAGTAAGGAAGGAGTTTAATGAAGAAACCGACTCGTAAACCAAACGCACATGGAGATTATCGAGAAAAGCGTAGCAGATGTTTAGGAACAAGCTCCTCCAAGAGCTAGAAATACATGCCAAGAACTTTTGCCAGCCTGAAATCCAATAACAGTAACACTAAGTGCGTTGTGTACAGGCAGTGTATGTGTCACGGACAGATTTGTTTTGTCAATAAGTGTCTCTACAATGAAAGAAGTCCATTTTCATGTAGGAATTTATACAGCGGGTCATTTTGAAAAAGAAACTTCTTTGTTTTCAATTGGACTTAATTTGGCATAACAATACTTCACCCTGGGCCTTGTGTTTGATGAGATTACAATCCTCCCCTACATGGTGAATCCACTATTTGCATACATTTAAATATGATTGCACGGTTCAGATTTGTAGCTTCAAGAAGAGGCTGTTTAGACCACTAGCAGGTCATAGCAGGTTTCTCCTTCTGAGGTTGATTTTTAGTTTTAAATTAATCAAAGGTACCACTTTTCATCCAATGCCTTGATAGGCTCAAAGTACATTTTGTAGACCTTAATGTGGTTTTTGGATGGTGCTTTGTGTTCTAGGAAACAGATGTCTCAGCTGGAATCTGAGAAAAGATACCTTGACAAGTCCAACAGGCATTTGGAAAAGATTTTGGAAGCCACAAACGCTTACAAAAAACAGGAGGTCTCTGAGCTGAACAGAATTCATGTTGAAACTATAAAGGTAAGGTGACAGGGAAATTTGTAATCAGGTTGCTGTTGGGCAAAAAAATCCTTCTGTTTAATCCATCTAATATCTGTTTTACCAGATTCTTACCACACCCACCAAAGCATACAACCTGCGGTCCCGTCTTGTGCCTTTCTCCAGCCCGGACCACCTGAATGAGACGGACAACAATGCAGATGACATTTGGGATGAGCAGCCCCCTTCAGACATGACTGAGATGGCCTTGACCGAGGAGCTGCGCCAAGTGCAAGTAAAGCAACATCAACTATCCCTCATATGTTTGTACTGCCATGCATGTAGTCTGCAACCGACGCTCATCCACGGTCTCATCAGGAACAAGCTAGCCGTGTCCAGACGCAGCTGAATCAGGAGGAACTAAAGAACAGCAAGCTGCTGCAGCAAGTTGCAAAACTTGAAGAGCAGATCGCTGTGATATCACAAGAGTCTGACTACAAGGATGAGGTAGATCATCTCCTCATGTTCCTTATTTACAGTTTAATCCTGTTGAAAAGCATTTTCTTTATTTGATCTGTGGAAATTTGTAAATCATGGTGCCTGTTAACGTTTGACATCCCAATTATTATTATTATTATTTTTATTTTTTTTTTTTTTTTACACATTATGCAGCAACTTGCTTCTGAGAAGGCACACAAGAGCAGAGATCAGCTCAAGCTGCAAGAAACTATCAATGAGCTGCAACAGAGCCTCCAGTCTGAACAGCAAGCCGCAGACGGTGAGGTTCTGACGGTTGACCTGTGTCCTGTGTGTGGACCTGGCGTTGAACTTGGATGTTTCTGTCAAATGGAGGTAGAGACAAGAGTGCCCAAGGTGACAACTCTTTGTTTCCCCCTTCTTTCAGTTCTGAGGAGTGAGATCCGTGATCTACGCCTGGTGCTGCAGTCGTCCGATAAGGAGCTGGCGGCTGTTAAGAACGAGTTCAGAGACGGCCAGAGCGAGCAGCAGAGAGAGTTGAGCCAGCTCTCCAGCAGTCTCATCAGCACACAGCTCCAGCTCGACAAAGTCCAGTAAGCATTACTGTAATACATACTCTGTATTAAGACTGTTCTTATGTGGTTTCATGTGCTCACAAAGACCACGTCTTCATTCCAGGCTGGAGTGGGAGCAGCTTCTGGAGCAGCATCGGACGCTGCAGGATTCATTTGATCAGCTGCAAGCCGAGGCCAAGTTTGAGGCTGATCAGGCAAGACAGCAGCTGCAGGACAGACAGCAGGAGAATGATGAACTGAAAGCACAGCTCAAGGTTAGTGAATGCCATAAACTCAACTATGCCCATTTATCCTGTCCTTAACTGTCTGTATTTTTATACGTACAATTTGTTTCATCTTTTACTGTAGGAATTGAATAATTCTCTGCAAAATGAGCAAGAGCGTGCAAGCTCCCTGATCTCGCAGTTAAAGGAAAACAAAGAAAGTACATCAAAGTGAGTTTTGCACAATCTATCTTTGTCTTTTTAATAGTTTTCAGCATGTAAAATACTTCTTTACATTAATATGAGTGACCTTGGCGTATGCCTTCAGAGAGCTCGTTCAAACTGTGGAGCAGAATACACAGCTCAGAAAACAAGTATCAGACCTGACAGCACAAAATCAACAACAGGTCAGTGTGAAGAACAGTGTGCACGTTTGAAAATGGAACAGTAACTGTTTGGCATAACATTAATTGCTGCTAAACCTGGTTGTCTCATTTTTGTTTATAGGCGTCCAAACTTGTGGATTTTGAGCAAAATGTAACCTCCACCCATGAAATCATAAAAGGCTTGGAGCAGAAGATTGAACAGGATAAAGTAAGCCTGCGTGCCCTTTTCTTATTTCTTCAAATATAACTGCAGAAACTCTGCTTACCTCCTGAATGTCTTCTTGCTTTGTTTGGCAGGATGTTGTTCTAGATCTGATTAACCAAACCAGAGACCTCCGCAGTGAGCTGAGCCAGAAGGACCAGACCATCACCCACCTGTCCGAAGATATTAAAGACATCACAGTACTTTACACTTCCTCCTATTTCTCCCAAGATTAGTCTTAACAAACATCATTAGTGGTGCTGTATTTAGCATACCTTATTTTAACTTAATAATACTGTACATACACATACTACTTGAATCAGTCAAGACCTTTTTATAATAATAATGTCTTGCTTCATTCCAGGTCAAATACAATGCTGCTTGCCTTGAAAGGGAGGGCATCAGGGAGCAAAACTCTAAGATGCAGGCAAAAATCTGTGACCTGAAAGAAACTTTAGACAGGAGCGAGGCATCCAATAAGATAGAGGTAAGTTAAACAAGTTGCTTCACACTCATTTTGTGCATAGCAAAAACTTTTGTTCAATAAAAAAACCTACTATTTATGTAATGTGCATTTGTCCTTAGGTGGAGGTGCTGCAAGAGGAGTTATCTTATGCCACTGAGGAGGTTGAGAGGCTCACTAAGGTGTTAGACGAGCAGAACAGCCTCCTGCAAGCATCTCAGGAGCAGTCAGCCCAGAGGGACGTCATGATACAGAATCTACAGCAAAAGGTGACATTCAAGCAGCTCAATACAGATCAAATAATCACTGAGGAAAAAAGAAACCATAACGATAATCTCATTCTCCTTTTGTACCAGGTGCAGCAACAGCAAGAAGCAGTTGAGAAAACTATCAGAAATGGAAGTTTCAAACCCCTCGCTGAGCTGGCAGTCACACCGAAATCATTACCTCGGGTAAAACCTCTTCATGGTTTAATTATTCTATAAATGTGCCGACAGAAACGGATTGTGGTGTCTCATTTAATTTAATTTCCGAAGTGCAGCATGTGCTCATTGTTTTTTTTTTCCCCCCCCGTTTCTAAAGACTCCTCATACTCCGGGAAGCTTCAGCAGAGATCTGACCCAGGTGCTCGAGAGCCAGGAGAGGGAGCTGGAGAATCGCCGCTCCTCCATGATGACTATGGAGATTCTTTTAGCAGAGCTGAATGCTGAGAGGGCTGCCAAGAACGAGGAGATCCAAAGGCTTAAGGTTCTGTATGACATGGAAATGTGCATAGCAGACTCTTCTCGTCTTGTATCTTTGTTTTCTGGTTTAGACGAGGCTTTCTCATCCTTTTCTACCTTGCATTGTTATTTTTAATTGCATACATCATTTTAAATTGAAATGTGAGCATTAAAATGCTTTGCTTGCTATAGATTGATTTTTTTTTTTTTCTCAAGTAAATGCAGTTAGGTTTTAATGGTCTTAATGTCTGCAAATTCCATCAATAATAATTCATAATCTGTTTTACGTGTCCTCAGATGCAGCTCACTGAGAAAGAGATGGTCCGAATGGAAATCCAGGGCTTGCTCGACAAGTTCTATACCAAGCAGAGTCCGCTGACACCGGAAGAAGATAATGGGTTGAGTGTTATATTCATCCAGTTTCTCGGCCACCCTAAGAATGCATCAGATCACCTGTTGCTGATGACATGAGGGAAATTAATGATGTTACCTTGTGATTTTCAGTGACGTGAATGATGCCATTAAACAGGCCATTCTTAGAGAGCTGCAAGAGGAGAGAACAGAGAAGGTTTGCTTTGGTCTCTTTCCTGATTCAGTTTTTTTTTTCTCATGATTGACTAATTTTATTTTTTTTTAATCTTGACTAATTTATGACTGGGTCTATTTTGAATGACTGTTCCTCTGTCATCTATTCACAGAGCAAAATACTGCAGAACCTGACAAACACTCAAAAAAGGTAAGCAACCGTGTCGAAAGGCTTAGTTAAGTAATTGATTTGTGTTTTGTTATCGCCTGTTAATCTTATCCTTCATTAATTCTTTTTGGATCAGACTGCAGGCACAGGAGTCCATGTTGGCCCAGTCTCAGACCTGTGTTCAGGAGCTGACCACTGAGCTGAGGAACCGCTGTTTGGAGCTGAGAGATCTCAGCCAGAGGATACAGGATGAGGAGAAACTACTCCAGGTGAGAGGTGGATTAAGCTGCAATCTTTCACGAAAGAAAGCATTCTGGGCTGATTTAGCTTCCAGTTATGATACAGTATAATCTACAAATAGCTTCATAACAACAACATCAAGATAACTTAAAGTTGTCTAGTCTCTCAGGCTAAGTTTATTTAACTTTTTACTGTATGTTCACACAATTCAACCACGATGGTGGAAGATTCACAACAATATTGCATTGGCGGAAGTGTTCAGAGGAAGGCAGTCAAAAGAGGCTTATATAATGTCACAATGCAAAAACAATCCAGTCTGGTATCATCACAAACATCAGACAACAAAAAAGGTACATAACGAAAGCAGATAAGAAATGCAAAAAGGAGGACCCTAAAACTTAATTCATATATATTTTTTCTTACAGGAGAACGACGTTCTCCGTAAGCAGAACGTTAAGCTGTCAGAGGAGAATGGAAAACTTGTGGGACATAAAAACCACAAACAGAGGATCGAATATCTGGTGAAACTGAAAAAGGACAACACCAAACTTCAAGAGGTAACTAAGATTCCTCCTATCATGACAAGGTCTCTTTGGTCGTTAACAGTTAACATCTCATAAGAATCAACTTTGTGTTTCTCTCTTGTCTTAAAGGAAAATGAAAAGCTACGAACAGAGATGAGTTTATTGCGAGACATGAATGGATGTCCACCCCTGGAGATGATGTAATCCTTGATTTTCCATTGTTTGAACGGAGGTAAACCTGCATCTTTCTTAGTCAGAATTTGTTTTTACTTTTTATCTTATTTTTTTTCTTAACTCTATTGTTTTTGTTAAATCAGTTAACGGTTTAAATTACAAAAATTTTATTGTTTTTTTTTTTTTATTCAGGCAAGTTGCAGTAATGATTTTGCCTATATTCATATTATTACACCTCTTACAAATTTCATCAGGTGGTATACTTTTCACTGGCAGATTAGCTGTGACAAAACTGCCATCAGTCCAGCTCCCTTTTTCCAAGCCAGGTTGTTAACAATGCTGAATAACATCTTAATGTGAAAACTGAACATTTGACGTGTTCAGAACTTTTAGGTGCTCATTTCTGGTACTGTGATTGTTGTATTCGTGGTATTACGTTGGTCATATCTTTTTCCCATCATACTGAGGTGTTTAGCCAATGCCTTTGTTTTAGCAGAATGAACATTGAACATACTGCAATTAAAATATTTTTTATACTTCCAATAAGATTTAATTTTTTGCTTTGTATTTTGTGAGTTTTTTTCTGCCTGGGCAGTGATCAATATCCTTTTTCTTAGTGATATTAAAAATGACTGTCACATTTCCAAATGACTTTTTATTACATGTTACATGTAAAAGACTACAGACTTAATCTTATGTTTATGACTTACTATCAAAATTACAAAGATATTTGTTATCTCTAATGATGATAATCATTATCAATTCATTGCTATTTAAGACGGGCATTACCGTAAATGATTTAATTGTCTTTTAAAAAATTTTAAACATTTAATAATGTCCTTGGTTTTAGACATACAATATTATATTATAGATCAATATAATTTTGTTGGGTTTTTTCCAAGAAAATATCTACGATTTATTGGTGCAATATGTTTTGCCAGAGATTTAAAAAAATACTGTATAAACCTTTAGATATGTGTTCACGTTGCTTGTAGTTTTTAGTCCAACCGCCAGGGGGCCACGTGAGGTCGTTCACCTCGGTTGCCTCGCGCCCGAAACGCCAAGCGAGGTGACGTCACGTGGCGAGCGAGACGCGACGCGACCGAAAGAATTCCTGTCACTTTATACACGTGCAACATGAAGAAAGTGTTCACCGCAGAGCAGCTTTCCGACTGGTTCACCTCGGGAACCACGTTTGCCAACGTTGCGTTGACAGAAGAAGCGGCAAAGGAAAAGTTGGATGAACCCGCGTCGTCGAAAGAGCCCAGGTGAGATAACCTGAGGTAAAGTTAGCTTAAAGTTGGCTAGCCTCATGCTAGCTGGCAACCTTTAAACGTGTGTTTGGACAGCAATTTAAGTGTGACCTTGTATCCCTTGACTGGTTAAAGATGGAATAAATAAGGGTGACAGTGCACACATTGTATGGCAAAAAAGATTTATAATGGCTAGTGTTAGCTTTTTGTACCAAGAGAAGAAACGAACGTGTGAACGTTAACTACTTTCCATTTGTGCTTAAATATCAACTTAGCTGTGGAACTGAAGAAAATGTTTATTTTCTTAATTTTTCATTGATTAGAGTTATTTTAATGCTGCCCTCATTTTGAAAAACTGTTCATGTCAGAGGTATTCTTGTCATGACATTTTCCCCCAGACCAATTTTCAGATGTAATTTTCTCTATTTTCATCACTCAGGTTTGCATGTTTACATGTTCTCAGAATGCATGTGTTTTCAGCCTGTGATCAGCAAGTCAAAAATGCTGTGACCCACCGGTCCAGGTGATGCATGTTTTCACCTTGTGTGACCGCATGACATCGCTCTCTCTACCTGACAAAACACCTTTTGAATTGAAATGCATCTTCAACTCTGCCAAGTCTTATGGGAAATGTGGGACTGTAAAGAGCAGGCAGGCAAGAAGAAAAACCTGCTTGTTGTTCCAAATGCATTTCACGCATTTGGGTTACAAGAGCTGAAATATTTAAAAGTAATGAAAATAATCCTCTTTTTGAATCTTCTCTCAATGCTGAGGTTGTGTTTAGTGTTTTTCCTTGTGTCAAACACAAGATCGTGGACGTTTGCAGTGCCATCTCTCACAGTGTAGTGCTGTATGTCCCCTTTGGTCTGAGAGGAACTGGGTAGTAATATGGAAGGTCCCAGTCCCTGCTGGCCGTGAATGAACCGGAGTGCCGCATCGCCCGGTCCACGTATCCAGAGATTGTTGGGATCTCCTCCCTCGGCTGGTCCCCGCAGTTGGGGACGGTCGGTGTGACGAAGCCCTGCTTCATTTTGTAGCGGCTCGTCCAAGCCTCCATTAGTCGGAGCTGTGCCGGCTGTGCCGAGAGCTCGTCCTCTTTGTGAGATTGCTTTTGGCTCAGGAAGTCCCTCAGCACCTGCTTGAAGACAGACGCCAGCTCCCAGGGCCTTATGTTGTTGGTGGCGAGCACTTCACGAAACCTGTGGAGGGATGCGCCAGTACAGTTAAACACGTGACAAAGTCACACTGGGAGTGTCAGCGTCCAACAATTTAATTCAGAATTAATTTAATGTTCGCGTTTCCCCTATCACAAAATATAAGACCTGTTCTCTTTTCCAGCTGTTGAGTCTCTTGTAGTTTCAATAGTGAAATATCTAGGACAACAGCATGGATTTGTGGAAATGGTACAGACGTCGTAACACATATCTTTCTAAATATGTTATTCTTTGGTAATGTGGTTATGCAAGCACACACTAGAGACCTTGCAGTGAGTTTTATGGGCAAATAAATAAGTAGGTCACAGTGCTCAACCATGTAGAGAGACCTTTTGTTTATTTAATGGCGAACACGGACGTGATGAGAGGAAACCCCGGCTGTCTGGCTGCGCTCAGCCTTACAGGGCATCCTTCACCTTCACGTGTTAACACCCCTCATCGCCTGCGTCTGTGACAGTAACACATAATGGCTTTCTTGGCGGCTCCCCCCGCCTGCCTTTCCCTCTGGGCCTTCTCCGCTTTGCCTGCTGTCAGGCCTCGTGCTGATGCTGTAGCAGCTAGCCGCTGTTGACAGCATACTAATGTGTGGGGAGGAGCATGGCACGGTCACCACCGAACACCTGGAAAGGACGGTGGCTGCGTGGATAGGTGGGATCTGGGCGCACAGGAACTCGAGCTGGTGTAGCTCCGACGTGGGGATGAGCGTCCGTAACCGAGGGTACTTCTGGAACCAGTGGAGACCCAGGGCGCTGTGGGCCAGCCGGTGCTCTCGCTCCAGTTCCCTGGCCAGCTGCTCGCGTTCCTCCACATGCCACAGGAGCTCTCGGATCAACACGCCGCTCAGCACAGCGCCCGAGGTCTTGAGAGGCAGAGCTTCATCCTGAGTCTCTGCCCGTGAATCCTGTGACCACCTCATCCAGCTGAACAGCGGCATGGCGGTCAGAGCGAACAGTCTGAAAACTGAAAAGGCGAGAATTCCTTGTCATTCTGGGTCATGAACCCGTTTTAAAAACATTTGAAGATAATTCCCTCAGATCAAGTGCAAATTTCTCTCCTTAAATTGCACCTGCAAATGACAAGAGAACTTTCGACCTCGTGACAAATTGTGAAAGGGCGGATTAAAAAAATCTAATGAGAGGGAGAGAGAAATGGAAGGCGACTGTCAGAAAAAGCTCTGGAGGGGAATAGTCCGAGGGCACAATTAGTCAAAATGAAGAAATTCCTAAAGAGAAGATCTTACGGTCACACTGAAAGCAGGGTCACATTTTCAGCTCGAGAGACCACGACGAGAAGTGTGTGAGAAAAATGTGACCAAGTCTAAGCCAGGGAATTTTGTTTGTCATTGACCCACAACTGTGCAGCCCCATTTTCATTAAAATTTTACAGGTGTCACCCCGTAACTAAACTGCCCTTTGCTCTCTGTGTGACTGGGGCTTTGATTGCCTTCACTTTAAGTCAAACTCCGCAAAGCACGTTGTCCCAGATCGCGTGTATTTGGCCCTTTTTTTTTTCAAGAGGATGGATTCAGCACAACTTCCACATGAAATTAAGATTAGACAGCCTGCAGGGTCAGAGGTCAGCCTCGCCAAACACCGGTTGCACTGCAATTCTTTTCTGGGCCCTATTTTGATTCCTGCTCGAAAGTGAAAATAAATAATGATCGCTTAAAGTCATTTTGAATCTTCCAGCACGTGCAGGACGAAATTAACTCGCCAACATCTGGCGGACAATTTCAAGGAAATATTTTGTACTTACAGGAGGAAAACGGCACCGCTGAAGCTTAAGTGAGAAAATCCCAAAATTTCACAGAGTGGAGTCTCCAGCTGTTTGTCTCCATGAGTCAGTACCTGGGAAATTTCCTTCCTCTGGTCACTGTCGACTTTGTCCCTCGGAATCAAACGCCATCAAAGGAACACGTCGCCCATTTGTCAGCAGCAGTCCTTGTGCGTCCCGGAAGCGCCTTTCCTCCCTGTGTGGTCGTTACTGTCTTGTCCTCATCGTGCCCCCCCCGCCGCTCCTGTCGCGCAGACTTCTTCCAGGAGAGTTAATCACGCACTGCTCACTGACTAAGAGCTGTCACGTCCCCTCATCCTTTCAACCCCTGCTCCGCTCTGCGCAGCGCGCGGCTCTGTTGTAAGGTCAGCTGCTTTGTAGCTCGCCCGAATCGCGTGCGTCGGAGAGAAAGGGAGAGTGCGTGCGCGCGAGCCGTGGGTGTATTGTGTTTTAGCTCCGCCGTCAGAGTTTGCGCCTGCTGTTGCAGTAACCACCCCCCCCCTTCCATGAGGAGCGAGGCCTGGCCGGGCTGACCAGAGGGAAAGGCGAGAGGAGGCAGAGACTCGGAGCGAAGTTAGACATGGCGTGAAGTTGTCAAGTGGACTGAGCTGTTGGTGTTTTCACCCGCTGTGAACTTACATTCAAAGTTTACTTTCCCAGTGTTACTCCATTCAGGATTAGTGTGTTTCTATAACTGAACATAAATATGCCTTCATTTATGAGAATTTCCCAAATGGTATTAAGAAGTAGTCACAACATTAGTTGCACAGGAAGTGCTGAAGAATTTTATCACTACACAGTTAACATATTTTGTCACCCACCATCACAACTTTTTGCCCCTAACAGTTGACGGTTTTGTTTTTTTAATTTTCAGAGCATCAGAGGTTCCTGATGAGGGCAGCTTGAAGAACTCTGACGGACGGAGGCTCCAAAAACTGGAACCTGCAGGTGGTGAGCGCTGAACGCTCTGTTGGCTTTTACTTGTCTTAAATCACATTGTGAAATGTACAGAAGTCCTCGATAGACTGTTGAACACTGTGTTTCTCATGCATTTCAATCTGAATCCTCAGGTACTGCTCCTCCCCCGCTTGCTGGCAACGAGTACCGTACTCTGCCCATAACCAAGCACAGACAGGAGGTAAAATGCGGCAGATGGTCTTTAAGTGCACGTCTTGTTCTTCAGGTCATGTAAACGGTCTTACTGTAATTGTCGCCGTGTCCTCCGGGCACCGGTTGGTACTTTTAAGGTTTTACTGTTTGCTCAAGATGAACTCAGCTGCAGAACATCTAACATGAAATTCACCGGGCTCCATTTTTCTGTTGTCTGATACAGAGTTGTGTGTGTGTGTGTGTGGTTTAGGAGCTCATGCTGTCATTTAGGCTGCACTTTCTTAATGGACCTCTGGTTACAAATCAGCTTAGCACATCCATCTGCTCTGCAATTTCATAACTTACATTTGTTTTATTTTTTTATTTATTTTTTTCATTTCAGTGATATGGTACAAATGGGATTTATTTATTTTTTATTAACTGTGCACGTTTGCTTGTGTGTGTGTGTGTGTCTGCTTCCAGCTGATTTCTCTCATTGAAAACAACTCTGTAGTGATTATTCGAGGAGCCACGGGCAGTGGCAAGACCACCCAGCTGCCACAGTATATTCTGGACCACTACAATGAGAAAAACACCTCGTGCAACATCGTGGTCACCCAGCCACGCAAGATCGGGGCCACCAGTATCGCTCGGTGGGTTGCCGCGCAGAAGAAATGTACCCTGGGTAGTCTGGTGGGATATCAGGTTGGTGTGTCGTTTGTATCTGATTTACTCTGCACGTGATGGGATGGGGCTGAAGAGGGTGCACCTGTACAGACGTCCTGTGACAGTACTCGCGCTGCATTAACTGAGCGTTGACCTGTAGTGATGCGCCTCGGTTTACGCTGCACAGAAAGAACTCGCTGCATCTCTCACGCATCTTCATAGTCAGGTTTTTGTACACGTGTTAACGGGCTCTTCTGTGTGTGTGTGTGTGTGTGTGTGTGTGTGTGTGTGTGTGTGTGTGTGTGTGTGTGTGTGGCGCACAGTTGCCAGGCTCCCTGACTGTATTGTGCAGAGCTCTGTGTCTAATAATAAACACTGTCTCCTCTGCTTGGTGCAGACCGCTGGAGAAACAATTTCTTGTTTGTATGTTTTGTCTTGGTTTATGAAAGTCGCGTTGAGTTGGGTCAGTGAACCAGAAAGTATTTCCCTGAGGTACTTTCTCCAAAATCCAACCAGAAATACTCACGTTGGCACTACAGACATTAAAAGTAAAAATGTATGATACTGTTTAATATTATTTTTTTGTACTTGAGATTGGGCTGGAGAAGATGGCCACTGAACACACCCGACTCATCTACATGACCACAGGAGTGCTGCTGCAGAAACTGGTTTTAGCCAAGTCCCTCACTGAGTTCTCCCACATCTTCCTCGATGAGGTGAAGATCACTTTAAATGTGGATGTACATTCGTCTCTTAACTGGTGTCAAATCAACTTTTTTTTCAGCTGGTCGTGAATTATTTTGTCCTAATGAGCTCGTATGCTGCATATTGTTAATTCAAGTCCATCATCCACATTTTGGTGCAATTATTTGTTGCATTATGTCTTTTTTTGTTTCATCTACATTTTGTGCTACTGCATGGCTTAATGATTTCATCCCAGTTTCTAATCGGCGAGTCTTGACTCTTGGGTCCAGATGTAGCCGATTAACGACTCTGTCTTTGCCCAAGGTCCATGAGCGCACCGAGGAGATGGACTTCCTCTTGCTGGTTTTGAGAAAACTCCTTCACTCCAACTCTCGTTATGTCAAGGTAATTGCCAGATCAGATCGAACTTCCCTCCTCTGTCCCCATTCGGTTGAACTCTCACTCATATACCCCGTTTTCCTTAAATCTTTTATTAGATCATCCTCATGTCAGCCACCATTAACTGCAAACAGTTTGCAGAGTACTTCGCCACCCCAATTCGGGGCAAGTTGAACCCGGCCTACGTGTTTGAAGTGGAGGGGCCGCCCTACGCCATCGAGGAGTTTTATCTGGATGACCTCCACAACCTCTATCCGCACAGGGTAATGAGGCGCTAATTATTTTGGGAATGCCGCTGCTGTTTGTTTTGTGAGGCCGAACGGTTTACGTCTCCACATTTCATGTACTTCCTCCCACCAGGTCAAGTCGTCCCATCCCAACGACCCTCATATCTCAGTAGAGATGTACAGCCTCACCATCAGTCTCATCCAGAGCTTTGACGAGATGGAGGGCAAAAACTCCAGGTGAAGGCTTGGCGTCGGCACACTTCACTGCCAGCACGTTGTTGGCCTCCGTTTGCTCAGTCACATGTTGAAATGTGCGCTTTGTGTGTGAGCAGCACGGCTGAGAAAGAAGGCGGCACGTCTCCCTCAGAGAGAGGCAGCGTGCTGGTTTTCCTTCCCGGTATCAACGAGATAAGCTACATGCAGGAGGCCTTGGCCAAACTGTTCCACAAGAGGCGAGCTATTTTTACCCTTTTCCTGTTGTTCTCTTCATCTATTTTGTCGGCTCTCTTTCTTTTTCTTTAGCCCTTATCAATCTGCATTACTGCTTATATTTACCATTACGGTGAAATGGATTTCTCTTGGTCAGGTTGCAAATTTACCCTCTCCACTCCTCTGTGACTCTGGAGGAGCAGAACGGCGTGTTTAAGCCCCAAGCCCTGGGATATAGGAAGGTAAATTCAGTTTATCTTTTTCTTTATTTTTGTCTCACGTGTGTTCTCTGTACCTGCTGTGCTGATGATCTTTTCGTCTTCCCAGGTCATCCTTTCCACCAACATTGCGGAGAGTTCAGTGACTGTTCCTGATGTCAAATACGGTGGGTGTGTTTTGTCCTTCAGCTTGGTTTTATGGTCTTGGTTTACACTGTTGAATGCTGCAGTGATAAAATGTTTGCTTTTTTATTTTGATTGGTGCTTATTTGTCATCACAGTGATTGACTTCTGCCTGGCCCGTCACATGGTCTGTGACAAAGACACCAATTATCAGTCTCTGCGTCTCACCTGGGCATCGAAAACCAACTGCAACCAGCGCAGGGGTACGGCGACGACGGCGCGCAGCTTGTGACTGCAAAGTGTGAGCGTCTGTTTGCTTCTGACCTCTCTCGCTCATTTCCTTTCTCTGGCAGGCAGGGCAGGGCGAGTGTCTAAAGGCTACTGCTACCGTCTCGTCACCAAGGAGTTCTGGAGGAATGAAATCCCCGACTACATGATCCCCAATATGCTGGTGAGAGACTGTGTTCAGAGAAACTGATTTTACTTTGCTTTGAGCGTTGCCCCTGACCGTGCCGTTTCAACTTCCTCTCAGCTCGCCCCCCTGGCGACCATCATGCTGAAGGTGAAGCTGCTGGACATGGGAGATCCCTGCTCCCTCCTCTCCACAGCCCTCACCCCCCCCAACCTCAGTGACATAGTGAGGACCGTGCTCCAGCTCAAAGAGGTCAGCAAAGAGACGGCACGTTGATTATTCTCTCCTGAGAGAAACATTTGCGTTTCAGTCAAGTACGTATGAATTTGCAGCTGTAAGGATGAGTGTTATTTATTGAGGCGGGCGGCTGACCACTCAGCTCTGTCACAGAGTATTAGACCCGGACTTCTCTCGCTGGGAGCTGTGCGTCATGTTAGGATTGTCAAGTCTGCTTGGAGAGAGTAATTTAGGGCTGTGTCATCTTGTTTCTTTTCCACTGCTGATAAATTAGAAACATTTCAGAAATACATATTTGTTTAGATACAGGCTTGCAGCCAAAAGTAAGGTTACACAGTGCTTTACAAAAGTGTTTCAAAATAATGAGGTCATGTTTAGGAGTTGATAACTGGTATGAATAAAGCCTGTTGTATTCTGTAGATGGGCGCATTGTCCATGAAAAGTAATGGCAGGGATCACAACGAAGATGGCAAGCTTACATTCCTGGGTCGAGTGCTGGCCCACTTGCCCGTGAACCTGTACCTGGGGAAGATGATTGTCCTGGGCCACGTCTTTGGCTGCCTGGACGAGTGCCTCATCATAGGTCAGTCTGTCTGGTGTGTGTGCAGTCCTAAAGACATCAATCCAGCAGCTCCCATAGCTACAGTCTTGGGATGCGTTTGTAAGCACGTGATGTGTTTTTGTGAGGGTTCGTCTTATGTCCTCAGCTGCCGCGCACTCTCTGAAGAGTTTCTTTGCCATGCCATCCATGCAGCAGCTCGCTGGCCACAGGTGAGTCACATCCAGTGGCTGCAATGATGCAGACTGGCAAGCTGTCAGTGTGGATAGCCCAGGAGAGGAAGTTATGTCTTCGCCTGTGTCCATTTGTTTGTTTGGTTCTTTGTCTGCTAACAGGAACACGCAGAAACCACTGGACTGATTTTCATAAAAATTGGTGGAAAAATGGAACATGGGCAAACGATGAGCCCACTGAATACTGGTGTGGATGTTTTGCTAAAACAGAGCACATACAGTTTTCTTGCAGTGGCCGCATAGATGTTGACAAGGCCCATGTTACAGACTGTGACACGTTTTCATCAGACTATTCTCAGGCCAAAACAGCTTCTGTGCATTGTAGCTTTTTTTTCTGATGTGCGCTGAATATTTGTAATCCCAGGAGCAAGTTGGCCTTTGCCCGTGACACCAAAAGTGATTCCATCGCTTTCGTCAATGCCTTCAAGGTAATATGCTTCATGCAGAGTCTACAGCGAGTTGTGATGTTCAGTGGATTTACATATTTGCCTGTTGGCTGTTGTTTTAAAAGCCTTCCTTATCCCTTCTCATCATTAGGAATGGCACTCATCCAAAAAGAGCGGACAGCTGAGACACCCAAAGGTGAGGAAAAACAAGAACCAAACATGAGCTCCCTGGAAAAACAAACACTCATACAAAATATGCTGTTTTTATCTTTCATAGCATGAAAATAAGACCAGTTCTGCTGCTGCTGTTGTATAGACCCTTATTTGCCTTCGCTGCTTTCTGCTCTCAGGACGAGCTGGTCTGGGGAAAAGAGAACTTCATTCAGATCAAGAGGATCAGGGAGGTACGGAGACGGTGTAGAGAGCTAGCAAGTTAACAGTAACTCATTTTAAAGTTGTTCTTTAAGTCTCACGACCGATTTTAAGAAGCTGAACTTGGCCTGTGCTGGTGCATGTGATGACATCAACTTCCAGTCTGTTTGCGACGTGTCGCGGTCGACGCCTCCTCAGCGCTAACTCGCTGTGCAGGTCGCGGAGCTGTATGAGGACCTGAAGAAGCGCGTGTCCCAGTTCAACATGCACGTGCAGGACATCGTTCAGCCGTCGGACTACACCAGCATGCACAGGCAGAGGTTCATCCTCCAGGTCGGAGTCGGCGCCGCACAGGATGGGATGTGCAGCTGTTTTTACTGGGGCTGGTGAGTAAATATTCAGCTGTACGTGCACACCTAAATGTCTCTCTGTTTCAGGTGGTCATTGCTGGTGCCCTCTACCCCAACTACTTTGTCCAAGGGGAAATGGATGAAGCCCTGGCCTCCAAAGAATTAAGTGGCTTCAACCCCAGAACAACAGTGATGGTACATCCCTCAGCCAAGAATGGATAAGTGTTTGATTTCATAGTTGGGAAACATGTTAAGAACAGACAGAACTTAAGATCTTGATTGATGGATGCTTTACTCTTATGGGACTGCTATTATAATTATAATATTTTACAGTTGTTAGTAGGGATCTTATAGTTGCCACGTCAGATGCTGTGTTGTGTCCAGGTGAGGAACCTCCCTCCATACAGTTTCCTGTACTACAAGCAGCTGCAGTCTCTGTTCCGCCTGTGTGGACAGGTCAAAAGCATTTCCTTTGAGAGCTCCAGGTAAAGAGGCAGATCACCCTCCCAACCTCAGCACTTAATCTAAATTATGTATTTTCATAAAGAACCTGAATGTGTACGCGCTTTATTTCCTGATCAGAGCGTACGTGGAGTTCTACAGGACGTCTCAAGACTCGGAGGTGCTGCCCGAGGTGTCCCTCGCCCTCTTCCTGGCCCAGCAGCATCCCCCCATGGAGCTTTCCGTTTACTCCACCGAACAAATAGAAAAATGTGCTGGGAACAGGAACACGGCTGACATAAAATACGCACGGTACGGAATGGAAACGTGTATTGGAGTTTACTTTAAGAGCACTGTGTCTGTCGTTTGAGGGCCGACACTGTGTCTTTGGAAAGCAGAGGCCCTGCACCACGGGCTGCTTTGGTCAGTGCCCTTGCGCCGAGTCTTGATGTAATCTGACATCCCAGCACTCTGCGTGACTTTCAACAGCAATCACGTTGACTCGGAGAGGGCAGGTTTTAGGCAGACACAGGACCAGCATCTTCCCACCTCCCTGAGGGAGGCGGGAGCTGGGGTGACGTGGTATATTATTAGATATTCACCAATAATTCAGGTCACAAACTGTTCTCACTGATTTCTCTCCCTTTAACAGTATTAAACCCTCCTGCCTAAAACTTGAGAAATGTCACGTTTTGGTTCCAAAGGAGCTGAATTCATGACCACATACTGACAAAAATCTATCTGGCTACAAGATGCTGTATGTCAGTAAGACTCAGGCTCAATTCCAAAACTGAAACTTGCAGTCTTGTCTGATAAACAGTACTTCAGACATTGCTGTATTGTTGTGGTCACGGGTAAACTCTGAGTAAACTTATGTTTGTAAGTTAGCTTTTGATGTAGGACACCTCCAACACCACCTTGCCAGACGGCTCTGTTCAGTCATTAAAATCAGGTGATGACATTGAACATCAGAGCAGCTGTTACATGCGTGCTCCTTCTGTGCAGAGTGAACGTGGACCTCCAGAGACAGTCTGTCTGCCCAGTGGGACTGGTGAGCAGCACCGTTGACCCAGACAAGCTGCCCCCCAACCGCTTGTTTGTGGTCAACATCACAAAGGTCAGCCCTCGACATTTAACTTCTGACTAATTTCAGAAGAGACACAAACTCTGAAAACCGGTTTTTGACTAAATGTCAGAATCTTTGATGAACGTGACCTCCGCCGACTCTGATCTCTGCTGCAGGTGGTGGAAGTGGGACATTTCTGGGGGTTTCAGGCCGATGAAACCAGTTTAGAGACGCAGCGCCAACTGACGGATGCGATTAATGCGTGCACGCTGCATCCTTTAACTGTGTCACTCTACCCCAACCTTCTGTGCCTGGCGCCTTACTCTGAGAACAATGAGCACAGCTTGTACTACCGCGCCGAGATCCTGCACGTGCGTGGCAATACAGTGGAGGTAAATGCCTGCATATGTGTTCGTGCAGACAAGTGAGCTTGCGGTAGCAGTTGTTCAGGTCCTCCATCATTCTGCAGGTTTTCTTCTTGGACTTCGGCAACACGGAGGTTGCTGCCTGCAGCAGCCTCAGAGAGCTCCCTCCTGACCTCCTGTCTCACCCTTTCCAGGTACAGGCGGCACCATTTTTATGGAAAGTAAATCAACACTCACCCTTTTCCACTGTCCAATCTTTGAACAAAACACTCAAACGCCCTGTTCGTGGTCTCAGGCTCAGGAGTTCCAGGTTTCTGGAATACGCCCCTCGGCCCAGTCCATCATCC
Source organism: Psettodes erumei (assembly GCA_016785225.1). Lineage (NCBI taxonomy): Eukaryota > Metazoa > Chordata > Actinopteri > Pleuronectiformes > Psettodidae > Psettodes > Psettodes erumei. The sequence goes on from JAFBJZ010000383.1 coordinate 2,142,351, forward strand.
TGGGGAACCAGTGGAGCAGCCGAGCCCGCAACCGCTTCATCTCGCTGGTGAAGGGCAATTCCTTGACAGTGTCGCTGTACTCCATCCTTCACGGTGTCATGCGCGTTCAGCTGCTCATCCGCACAGAGACAACAAACACCAGCGTGGTGGACATCTTGGTGGAGGAAGGACATGCTGAGAAGGTCGACGAGAGCTTTGATTCCAAGGTGCCAAAACAGTCGGAGCTCAGGTTGTGAGGTGGCAGGCACTGTGCAGTATAAGAGCAAATCAAAAAACGCAACCATCTTTGTGTGCTGTTGGCAGCAAAACCACGAGGCGCTGATGTCCCTGTACAAAGACATGGAAATGGGTACGTATGTTCCCAATGCCGCCAGCAGCTCCTGGCAGGATCGCAAGATAAAGGAGAAGGACCTGATCGATGACCTGCTCGCTCACTGTTCCCAGGGCAGCCAGTCCTTCTCCAGGGTGAAGGCAAGAAACACAAATCAAAAACAGTCTCACAAAGTGCTTTACAAATCTAAAGACAGTAAGGAGGCCTATGGGTTTTGTGTGTCTGAGATGCTATTTATGTATAAGTTGGTTTTGACCAGGGGAGGGCGCCATTTAAGTGAGTTCATGAGCTGCTGTTCATTCAGAGGCCCACCCATTCTGTCAGCTCTGAATCACAGTAACCAATGGACGCATGAGCGCATCAGGTGATGTCTGAGCGCTGCCCTCTCCCCGACAACACAGGTCCGTCTGCACGGGCCAAGCAGTCCTCACAAAATCAACTTCCACAGCCTGAACTGCAAGTCCTTCTACAAGTAAGGTGCTACCGTACGCAGAGAGCACGTTAAACTGTGAGCGGTTCCGTTGCTCACCAGCGTGTCTTCCTCCAGGACCGTGGGTATAGACAGGGGCAGCATCAACTCCCTGGCCTTAAATGAAAACCCCCACTACAAACATCGGCGGATGCTGGTGGCTGGGACTGTGTCACTCAACTCCACAGGTACCACATATCAAACATGATCATATCACTGCCTGTCCACCACCAGTTTTTCTTCAGATTTGGTTTGAATATTGGACTTCAACATTTGTCCAGTGGCCAGAAAAACAATCAAAATAGATTCCCATGTTGCACCAACTGCTGTGTGTAAAATTGCCTCTTCATTTATCAGTGTGTGTCTTGAGATCATCTTCTTCCTAATGTTAAGATTGTTTATTGCAGCGTGAGTGTGGTTTTTTGCGTCGCAGGAACCCACATTTTGCTGAAAGACACCTCCATCATGCCGGACATCCCCGGGCTTCCGGCACTCGTCACCATGCTCTTCACCCCCAGCATGGAGTTGCGGTTAGTTAGACACGCATTTACTGCTGCACCTTGAAGGCGGCGCAATCAAAAAGTCATATTGATGTAAATATCTATTTTTTTTAGCACTAATGAAGAGAGGACGTGCTACACGGGTGCCCTCTGTGGATTGGGCTGGAACAGTCAAATGCAGGACGGCGTCCTGCCCGAGCACGACATCGAACTCGCCTTTGACGTCAAGTTTGACGTTGAGGACGTCACTGAGGTAACAGAGAGTCAGAACACAGATAAGTTTTCTCAGGTCCGTGTCACTCATTGGCTGCATCTTAATGTCTGATGTGCTTTGTACTGCATCTCAACAAAGATGTTATTCAGTACTTCATGGGGCGTAATCTCTTTTTCTTAAATTTCTTCTTACAATTTTTTTTATCTCAGTAGCTCAACAAGCTGATAAGAGACATCTGAAAGCACTGGGCCTTGTGCCCCTCCTGTGCATCGATGTGTTCGTTCTGTGTTTTCTGTCTTGTGTAGATCAACGCTTTGCGAGTGGCTGTGAACCGCCTGGTGTGCGACGGGCCCGGTGGCACTCTGCATCTGGGGCCGGACAGGATCAGCCACCTGCAGGAGGACTGTCGGGACCGCCTCATGAGGTTGCACGCATACACCCACAAAAATCAAGTTAGAACGTTCAAGCGGTGTTGACTGATCTATGTTTATACTGCGTAATGTAGACTGTTCACCAAGTCACCCCCAAGGGAAGCGGTCACTCCAGTTTATTTTGAGAAACAGGAGAAATGGAACCAGGTTTGTGACGCCCGTCTCCACACATTTCGTTTAGTTGTTAGCACATCATAGTTGGGTGTGTTGAAGTTGTGCGCCGGTCCTGCAGGTGGATCCCTCTCTGAGGATGGATATTGAGGAACCAGGAGGTGGAAAGATTCAAGGTGTTCTCTTCCAGCTACATCCCGTCACTCTCCTCAACAGCTAAAAAAAGGCACTGTAATCCCTGTATTTACTGTATTACTGTTAAACTGGTTCTAATGTTGCAGTACTAACAGGTACTAAGAATTTTAATTTAAATATGTTCTGAGGATTTTTTTTATGTTTTACATCTTCTTTTATGTTTAAAAGGAAATGTAGCTTTCAGTAGCACAGGAAAAAAAAACTCAGCCCTCTCTAAGTTGTGTGCAGCTGTTACCAGAGAAGCTTCCCCTGTTAAACAGTTGGCTGCTCATGAGAAACACGCAGCTCGTTGGTGAGATCCATCATGTATAGCTTGTTGTGACATTGTGTTGGCAGTTGGCCATTAAAAAATAGTTGTTTGCAACAGATGAGGCTTGTCAGTCAGTATTCATTCAAACGGTGTCATAATGACACAATGACATTGTGACCCAGGTTATATTTGTCGCCGCGCACACACTCTAAACCTCCTACAACCAGAAGTGTGTCTGTGCCAGAATTCATTGGCTTGTATTTTTAGCTCACTCCAAGTCTCCCATCCAAAGTGTTATCACCTCAAACTTAGCTGCAGTGTCAGACACAGACTGAGCTGCACCGACCTGAAGTCGTCTTAGGGGCGTGAACTCGGCAGAGAGGTGGCTGAGGAAATGTCATACATCAAGGTACATTTATTTTTCTTATCCTTGTAATTAAATACATACTGTAAGTGCAAATAGTTAAAGAGTCCCGGGTCTAAAGAACTACAGAGTATAGTTGAACATAGTACAAAGTTGGACAGTTATTCAAACAAGCTAAATATCATCAGATACTCCTTGTCTTCATAGTAGTTGTACAACAGTACCTAAAACATGAGCGCGTGTATTGTTCCTTATGGTTATACAAAAGCAAAAACCCTACGATTACCACACCTAAACACATACTGTTAAATTATTTTGTGCTTGGTAACACCAAAAGGAAAATCACTTTTTGATATTTATATATATTGACATATACTGAGAGAAGCCCCAACTGCTAACTCAGAAACATGAAGCAGTATTTAACATTGGCAGCAAAAGCACGTCATTGTGGGCATTTAGCTTTTTTTGTGCCAAACCGTACAGGTTGTGGTAAGCACTGCAAAAGCAAAAATGTAGCGTGATTTTTAAAAACTGCACAAAAGATATCAAATATTATTTACCCAAGGCTCGACTTCATGCACTTTATAATAAGCAACACAAAAAAAGTCAGTTTACTTTTTGTTTTTTTGAGTTGTGTACTTGCCTACCTAGATTATGTTGGTGTGACTGTGTTTGTGTGTTAGTGTTTAGACTGCTACAGACAGGGTGAAGGCTTCTCCAGTGGATGCTTTTTAGAAAACACCAAGATGACATAGCACTACGCCCCACACATGACGACCAGGCTCTTCAACAGTGAGCGAGCTGCCTGACTCTGAGCTGGACTGGACTGTCAGCTTCACAGCGAGACAGACAGGTCTACTCCTCCTTCCTCTTGGCCCCGGGGATCTTCGCCTGAATCCTGTGCAGAGAGAAAAAAAACAAGTTTTAATACCACGTTTCCAACAAGGTATTTACTCTAGATTAGGTTCTGCTTATTCTGCTTTACTGTCAGGGAGCGAAACACCTGCTGTTTTTTATGGGAGACCGTACAATGAACAAGTCAAGAACTCTCAAAATTGGCAGTGTTGCAGTGCTCAGTCCAAAAAAAGCAGGAGGATATTTTGGCGGTAGCTGACCCTTAAGACACTTAAATGTGAACTTCACTGGCCTGAGCAAGTGAATATGAAGTTACAGTTTCTCAAAAAAAAGAAGAGAGAGAAACATTTTTACAAAGCAGATCTCTGAGCCTCTGCAACATTTGAACACCTTGCAGCTTTTTGTAATTGAAGCTGGCACAATGGCAGGGTTAGGAAGCATAAACGCTCTTGTTCCCACCTTTCCGGTTATGAAAAGCCTTGCAGGCTGCCCAGTACAACTGCACTGTTACGCTGCAGGTCAGCGAGCTGCTCCACCACAGCTTTCAAAGCAGCGCGACGTTAAAAAAAAAGGCCGCTGTATGTGTGAAATGGGTTTCGGTGCTCAATTTGCTCTTGATCGGCTTTGCCTCGGAGTTGCTGCTGGCAGCGACATTTCTCCATATACCTTCAGCGAACTTTGAACAAAACCTCTGGTGATAACATGATACTCACTTCCCCACCACAGAGTTGACCTGGGTCCGTATTAATCCCACATATTGATCAATCTGTGCCTGAGAATAGAAAGAAAATGACAAGGTGTTAGTCCCAGGCAACATTTTTTTACCAAAGGAGGGTCAACTTTAGATATCAGGAATTCCTACCTGATGTTTCTCATAGACCACAGGCATGGTGAACATGGAGACCACAGCTGCGGAGGCACAGAGAGAGCAGCGTTAAAACATTCTGCTCGACAGTGGGAATATGTTGAGACAGGAACAGGTTTGTGTCAGCGGGGCCCCCGACTGCTACACTTATCTAAGGTAAACTGGAAAAATAAACACATACTGTACAGCAGAGAGTAAACACGTCCAATAATTAAATGTGGTTTTGGCACTATGATAACAGCATGCTTTTCTCCTCATAAATGACACATGATAGGACAGAGGCCTGTTGCATATTGTGTTCATAGATGCAGAGTGCTGGACTGCCGGAGTGTGTGTGTGTGTGTGTGTGTGTGTGTGTGTGTGTGTGTGTGAGGAGGGTTTGGAAGTCCGTCGCAGATAAAATAAAAGGGGCTGAGTGAGCGACGTGGTGGGTTTGGATGACCTCACCGAGGATGAGCAGCGTCAGGCCGTTGAAGAGAGCGCCCACATAGGTCAGCAGCCACATCAGAACAGCAAACTGTAAACACACGCAGACACGATGAGCTTGATCTAATGAACCTTGTGACAATGTATCTGTGTGACACCAGACTGCATTGGGTTGTGATTTAAAGGTACGAGAGCGCGAGGCAGACCTTTAAGGAGTCGACCAGGTCCTGCACGAGGAACAGCCTGCGAAGCTCCTTCATACAGGTGTTGGTGTACAGCAGGATTTTGTCAGCATACTTGCTAATCTGGTCCTGGGACAGAGCGATTTCTACTTCCAGGTAGGCTCTGGTGGAAAAAATAAAACGAGTGATGTACATGCAGACATTTGAATGAATCCCGTGCGACAGTCACATTTTCGCTCACTTGAAGGGATGCCCCTCGTCGGTCTTCTGCACAGCTTGCAGCACAGACTTGTAGATCCTGAAGCTGATGGTGGCAGAGAGGGCTGCGAGGGCTAAGTAGGCGCCGACGCTGACCACGCTGAACTGGGTCAGGGAGAAGAGGAGCAGAAGCACGCTGCTGAACACAGGCCCCGGACTGCTTCACATTCCTCCAGTAGAGCAGGTCGATCGCTGAGGGGGGGGGAGCAGAACAAGGACAGACGGGGTCAGTACCCACAACCAGCATTTACCCGACCTCTCAGTCACATGCGCATCTGTGCCCATATCCGGTATATTAAGAGTTCTGCTGCTGTGAGCTGCACACTTGCACATTTGGGTCAAATAACTGAAAGCTGTTCACAGTCCAACGTCCTCGGAGAGCTGCCGGCTGTCACGTGATCCTGTTTTAACCCAGCTTCCTAACCTAGCTTTTCATCAGGTTAGACGGAGCTGTGGAACCGTAAAGGTGGGGTGAAGGTGTCCAAGTGACGATTCGTCAGTTCAGTTTAGTTACCCACTATATATAGAGCGAACTTTGCAGGAGATGATGGCTGACTTGTCGAGCAAGTCCTGCAGCCCGTGTCACCGCGGAGGCTTCTGGAGGATGAGTGCTTATCATCAGCGGCACCTGGCCCGGTCTCATACGTATACAAGCATACATACAAACGGGCACATGGCACCCAGGGGTGCACCTGCACCCGGCCGCTCGCACAACCGAATTAATGATTGACCTAAAGCTCTGTGAAGGCAGCAGCACAAATAGAAGCACTATCAGCAGTTCACAGATAACGGTTCAATGTGACCCGGCCGGACAAGCAGATCTGTGGTCAGTAATGAAGGATGACGATGCTTCAATGCGGTATCTCCTAAATGCGGTGAGACACCGCGGTTCCTCCATGTGTTGCCTCCCTCGCTCTGGAGCAAACTGTAATATACAACACCGACATGCCTGCAGGCACTTGTACATCTTACTGCACCATTTTATATTCTAAAGTTACTCGTCTTCTTTGGGCAGCGGGGCCTGTAATTCAAAGCCGCTGGCAAAGATGACGGAGAAGTGATAACTGAGGCTTAGCCCAGTGTACCATTACAACTCCAGTGGGCTGGAGTTTGCGTCGGCTAGAAACACGGGCCCGTTTCCATGAGAACTGTCGGCTGCTTGTTTCACCTCTGCTGAACCGGCTGCTGCCGCTGCGGCTCCACGAGGGTTTTACCGTTCATCTGCTGGAGCAGACACCTGGAAATCCTTCGTGTCGTGCAGGCCAGCGAGCGAGAGCCGGTGAGTTAATGTAAAGTTCTGCGCCTGTGGAGAAGAGAGAACGGCTGCTGGCGTCTCTTGGGCGACTTACTCTTCCTCTCTGAGCTGTCCGCTTGCCTGCCTGCTCTAATTTTAGCCACAGAGCTGTGAGCAGCATAGTGATGACGGCCATCTTTACTCTCCACTAAAAGGCATCTGTGGATGCCAAAAAGCCAGGCTAAACCTGGGCGGCGAAAGAAGAGTCATTGTGACTAAGTGAAACTCTGCTACCCACACACTTATTGTTCCTATACCGCAGTGCAACATATATAATCCGTCTTCTCTTAACCGGTAGTGACTTACAGTACCTACAGTATCTGCCCCCCCCCCACCACCACCACCATCACCCCTGTCAAATCAGACACTACTCATTCAGAAACTGTGGAAACAGGATAGATTGTGGCCTGTCTGCTGCACTTGCACCACTCCCCACAGAAGCCACTGTTCCTGCCGCTCCCGACCAAACTGTCCCTGTGGCTACTGCTTTGAATGGTGATGCTCGCTCACACAGAGACAGGTAGCAGATACAGCGGCAGATACAGCAGCACACGGACGCATCAACAGCAGACAGCTCTGCTAGAGAGAAAGAGAGAGAGAGAGAGAGAGGGAGACAGGCAGGTGTCGGCCGGCGGCGGCGGCTGTGCCAGGCTGATGTGCCGCCGGGCAGACTGCACGCAGACCTGAAAAGCTTTAGCTAGTGCAGTAGAAGCGTGTACTGACCTGCGGCTCCCATGGCTGAACAGGGGAAAGAGGCAGCTGCTTTATCCACGGACAAAAGGAGAGCACTGAAGGGGGGAGCCCCCCCCACCGGCCCTCCCTCCCTCGCACAGGAATGGGAGGGGCCACGGCCACAACAGCAAATCAGCACGGGGTACCGACGGAGGGGAGGGAGTGAGGCTGGACGTCTGTGGGGTGCGGTTGCCAAAGAACCACATTGCAATCCAGCGAGCGCGCGCACACACACGCGCCAACACACACATCCAAACACTCTCTCCCTATGTGCCTTTTTTTACATTCAGGCTTTTTAAGCATAGCCCTGCTGAGACAGGACAACCACTGCCCGGCAGCGACTAAAATAAAAGTAGTAAAATGGAAAACAAAACCTGTGTCCTTCTCTTATGTAAGGACTCTATCCTGAGACTCCACAGGGAGACTAGTGTAAGATCGCACACTCAGAAAAACGTACAGACTGTCCCCGTATTCCACAGCTCCATTAAAACGCTTCGGCGGCAGGGATCGGCCGAGCACCTGCCTGATGCAGTTACCATAGTTACCGTGCTCCATTTTCTCCCCCACCGCACACTGATGGAGATGGAGAGAAGGGAGGAAGGGAGGGAGGGGACAAAAGAGGAAGAGGGAGGGAGGGAGGCGAAGAGCGTTCCTTTGGGAGCAGAGTGAGACTCATTTGCTCCAAATCTGGGGAATCAGCGACACATAATGTGTCTCTACACACATGGAGACAGCCACTCCCTTTATTGTGGAGCACAAAAGGACAATGGCAAATTTAACGCAAGTCTGTGTCAACGAGGGCTTAAAAACCATGCACTCATTGTGCTTAGATTGTGACTGTTTCAAACAATAAAGCTGCAAAGTATAGTAACGTAAAGTATACGACGATCTGAATATTAACCTGACATTCAGAAAAAAAGGTTCGCACCAAATCTCAAAAAATCCAGAATGTTTCGATGATATGAAGAACTCAGCATCATAGATGACAATCTTACGGCCTTGTCGGCCCTCAGGACGGGATGTTGAATCGGAGCCCAGAGCAGGGCCAAACGCTGGGCCCTGTTTATTTTCTGTGACTCTTTCCTGCGACACTTCAGCGCACACACACACACACACACACACACTCTCACAAAACCAGAGCAAATGATTAGCACTGGTGACAATAATATGATTCCTCCTCCCCCTTTTCTGTAGTGAAACTAGTTTAGCCTGACCTCATTAAATCACTGAAGACATCCTTGTGGCCTCAAACAAGCCGTCAGCCAGAGTGAGCAAACATGTACCGGGACTGCAGTGACTCAAACTCAGGACTCGTGCATGATAACATGATAACTTTAGCCCTGGGCACGTCACGATGGACATGAACGTATAGTTTCTTATCAAGGATAAGAAAAGTTTTTTTGACAGAGGATGGTATGAATTTTGCATTTGCTATTGATGCATGAATATTTGCTAGATTTGCTAAATGGAGATATCACAGCAAATTAACAGCAGCATATTGGGTCGGTTCCTAAAACACTTAAAACAACTTTCTGAGGTTCAAACAACCCTGGTATATCCCCAGTGCTTGATTCTCTTCTCTGTGAGTAAATCATACTATTAATCATTCATCTTTCTGAACTATCCCGAAGTTGGATTGACACAGACAAAGCTCTGCCGTGTACAGTAACAATCAAAGAGTGAACTGAACCAGCAAAAACATCTTCCTAAATGCATTAAGTTCTATATACCTCTAAATAGGCAATGCAACTTTTTATGTGTTCATGTATTTGTTAATGTGCTAAAAGAATCATGGTAGGACCACCATTCAGTATTTATCAAGAAAAAATGTCATTGTCATTATCTGTGTGGTTTTGTGACAGTGGCCCAACAACATGCATTAGAAAACCTACTGGCTGTTATGTGTCATACTGAGTCCTGTAAATGTGACTCATTTCACACATGCACGCCTCAGTGTTGGATGCATCTGCATCGTTGCTGATAATCCCTGAGTTATTGATGGGCAGTGAGTCAGTACTATGAGTGTGCAATGAGAATGACTAAACAAATATGCCCATGGCTTCAAAGTGATGGACGACCTTCCAAGAGCAAAAAAAGGAAAAGGAATCTGCTCAGCTTCATCCGTCGCTGTGCTGCCTGTCTCAGCTTCATCGGATTCCTTCCCTAATGTTGTGGCCGGATGTCATCAGATGAGCTATCATGTTGCACGGCCTCAGACAGTCCAGGCCAAATTAAACGCATAGTGACTCAGGAGAAAAATGAGGAACGCTGGTTTTGTCATCGAGGTGTTTCTACAAAGCTCTACATCCAGAAACGGCGACTGTGGGGATACAGGGAGCGGATCCTTCCGTTTCATTTCTACTGCTTAGACAAACCTAAATCGATGGCACGTGAGCTACAACCAGTGGGGAGGAAGGAGGCGCGCCATTTTCTCTCTAGGCCCCCCTGCTACCAGCCCTCCATGCTATGAAAACAGACAGAGGATACTCTTCTCCGGCCCAGTCTCTGCGTGGTGCCATGGCAGCCGGGGAGATGGGGCTGATGTAATCAGGATGGGTGTGCCCTGGTTACCATGGAGACAGTCTGTCAGTTCCGTCCGGATGCTGCGACTGCCTCGTTACACAAAAACAGAGCCTACGCCATATAAAAACCAGCTCCGTTTGCACGGCTGCAGCGTGGGGAGGGCGATAACAATGAAGCGCCTTAGTCCGCTACACCGGTATCTGAATTAACATGCACGCAAAACAGATGGCTTCCCAGCACGCCCGGCGTGCATAGACTTATTTTCCAAAACACCCACCAGCGTCTATCACCCCCCACCCCCCTCGTCTTTTTTTTTTTTCCAGGCACACACACGCGCAGCAGAAAAGCTCTGTCATCAGGGCGTGTCCATGTAAAAAGAGTCGCAGGTAGACAGCGCTGTTTGATCCCAGCAACACTTGACAAACACGACTAGATGACGGATGTACACATGGAAAAAAAACCCGCACACACACGAGACTACACACTGATCATTTCATGAATTTTTAACCTACACGCCGCCCGAGATAACGGTCCTTCTCTCACAGCCACAAAACACAGACATTTGATGAGAAACAACAACACATCAGTACCCTGGCCCTTCCAGCTGCTCCAGGAGCCTTCCTTCTTGGTTACGTCTGCAGTGGCCTGCATGCTGGTGATCAGCTATGTCCCTGCTCTCTCTCTCTCTCGCTCACTCTCTCTTCCTTCCTCTTTATGGTCTCCGTTTTCTTCTTTGTCTCCCTCTTCGGCAGCACCGGCTCACTCGCTCATCCCAGAGAGGGCATGAATGGTTGAAAAAAAAAAAAAGGATGCGGAGAGAGAGAGAGAGAGAGAGAGAGAGAGAGAGAGAGAGAGAGCGAGAGAGAGAGGGAGGGAGGGAGGGAGGAACGGAGAAAGGGAGGAGAGGTTTCCAAGGTGCTGCCGGCTCGCGGAGCACACAGACTGATGCTGTGGAGCGGCGCGGGATAGAACAGAAGGAGCGGGGAACGCGCGTCTGTTTATGTCTGTCTGTCTGTGTGTGTGTGTGTGTGTGTGTGTGTGTGTGTGTGTGTGTGTGTGTGTGTGTGTGTGTGTGTGTGTGTGTGCGCGCACTAGGGGGCGGGGGGGTCAAATTGTAAACACCACACCACAGTTGCCGCTGCAGCAAACCATCCATGCAATGATTAAGAGCCTCGGGGGTAAGGGGGTGGTGGTAGCATTTTCTATTGAAAGGGAAGGGACACTAGCTTTCACAATAAAAGCCCTAACGAGGCCTCAGAACAGACTATTTGGGGTACGTTGGGGTACGAAAGTTGTGGGAGGGTTGTCTCACATTTGCTCTGATCAGACACCAAAGCAGGTGGATGCGTTGTCATATGTTGGCCTTCGCTTGTAGCCTGTTAGTTTATTCCAGTGCTGTTTATAATTGGCGTAATTTGTATTATAGTCTACAAACGCGTGTGAGCTAAAAGAATAGCAGCATTTTAAGTCTAAAGTCATGTTGCAGAGCACAGTGTGAGCTTTCTGAGGGCTGCATGTGGCTTGACTTGGGACCGTGTTGCTGATGAAGAATATGGCAGACATCCAGCTCTGTTGTTCCTTATTAGCACAGAACATTATATTTGAGGTTGTAGCCAGAGATTGAAATAGCCGTCTCCACTATGACCACTGATAATCAGAGAGGCAAAGTGCTTGTGCTTTAATAATTCATTATGAAAGACAAGTACATCACAGTGCATTTAGTGCCCTCGCATTGTGTTTGTGCTTTATCATTTCCTTCCTACAATCTATTTGTAATGCAAATGGTGCTGTAAGAAGTCCTGGGACTGAAAAGATAATTGTCGGACGTTCACTAGCTTATTGCAAAAGAAACAGCAGGAAACAATTCCTTTATAGTTTGGGGCTAGCGTCATTTTTCCCCGTCATCGCGATTGTGATAGCTGCCCCCCCACAGACTGCCACACCTCACACCTTCTGCTCACTGCAGACCTGACAGGCCTCACTGCCAATACCGAAGCAAAGGGAAAGGAAAAAAACTGATTTCGCCCGAACCAGACTGAACATGGTCCCCCATCACTGTTGCTATGGCAACTGGCGTGGAAGTGCACCAGCTCATGAAAACAATATCTGTCCATCTGAGCTGCGACGACACAAAAAGGTGCACTGCGCCCTCCAGTGGTGGAGAAAAAACACGCCTGACCTGCTTTTTCGGCATTTCCAGAACCTTCTTCCACTCTGAGTAAACAAAACAAGGGACGCCTTTTCAGCTGCTATTAGATCATGTCAGCTTGTGAACTTCCACAGTTTAAATGTATTACGATGTGTCTCTGTTCCACCGCTGTGAATCAGGGCATCGCACAGTAAATTTTGGGCGACATATGCACCTGTCTCTAAGGGCCACAGAGGAAAAGATTTAAACACACTATCAATTCAGATGTAATTTCTTTAGTGCTGGATTTCTGTACAATTAAAGAGATAGCCTTCAAAGCCCCTAAGTAGGAGTGTGCCCCAGTTTTAACATCACAAGATTATGTAGACCCAGTGTTTACAGAGTGAACAGCCAATAGAAGTCAAAATACCCACAGCAGCATCAAATGCACAGCTTAGACAGCATTAACTCCTGCTGACTGCGACTGGCTCGCCCGTCTCCTCTGATCACAGAACGTTAAATTGATGTAAGAAGCCAGATGCTGTCGAGATGCTGAAAGAGCTTTTCTTTACCCTTCCCTATCTGCAATTTTATAGTTTCCACTGAAAGCACAGAGTAGTGTTTATAGACAGTAAATGGCTGTTCAGTTTCAACTGTCATGCATTGCCACAAGTGTGAATCATTGCATCCTCACTCCTTTTTTTCCCCCTCAAACGTACCACCAGGGGGAAGCAGACCTCAAGAAAGCACAACACAAGCACTTCCCACTTGCTCCTGGCACAGGGGCGCACACTCAGCAGCGGAGCATCCCGTCTCTCTCTGTGATCTTTTTGCACAGAACGGTGCAACAGCACACCATGCAGGTCGGCATCAGGAGGTAAACAAACTCAAGTAGCGTGTTAGTAGGTTGAGCAGAAATATGGGGTCAGTGATCTCAAAACTTCTTTTTTTTTTCGTTAATTCCTAAATATGATGGGGGGAGGTTTCAAAACACGAGTGCACATGCAGTATCGCTTTCACTTCGGCATGAAGACACATCGGCAAACACGGCACTACCTGCTCCACAAACTGACCGCACCGAGCTCGTGACAGTGGCTCACAAGCCAGGGAGAATCCACTGAAAAAACGAATGGATTACAGACACGTTGTGTGAAATCCTGATACTTCAGAAAGATGCAGTAACAACGTTTATTTTTATATTTTTGTGCAGAAGGGAACTATGTATCCTTAAGAGAACATCAAGCTCTTGGTAAAAGAGAGAATAAAGATTTACAGGGCTAACCTTTTTGTTTGTTGAAGCCTTCCAGAAACATCAACGCAGCAGGTTTTCCTAGTTCTCCTTTGCCCTCATTGGTGTGCTTGTGCATGTCGTCCTGATGGGGCTTCTCCAATCGCACCTCTGGCGGCACGGCAGCAGTTGGAGGCTTGGGCTTGCTGGGGCGATCCTCCTCTGTTTTCACCGGGGTCTTGACCTTTTCTATGATCGGGGGCTCGGCTGGCGTCGCCTCAGCTGTATTGGCGGGAGGGGCGGCGCTGGGAACCAGGGGAGAGGGAGGGCTGTCTCCCTGCTTGGGGCCACTCAAGCCCTGCTCTCTCTTTGGGCTCTCTTCTGATGCAGACTCAATGAAGAGATCACTGTCGAGCTCTGCCTCTCTCTCCTCCCTCAGAATGCTGTAGGCCGTGGGTGGAGCATGGTTGCCAGCCAGGCCCAAACCTCCCTTGGCGACTGGGGGATTGTCAAAGGGGTTGTTGGGTTGGCTGAATGCACCCTTGCTTTTAGGTGGCTGAGCAAATGGGTTGCCGCTGGCCTTGGGAGGCTCCTCAGACACCAGCTCGATCTCTGAGTCTCCAGACTCTGCACTGCTGCCATCAGGCTCCCTGCTGCTGGCCTTTGTGCCCGGGCTAGAAGCTGTGGGCTTCATCGCATCAGCCTTGAACATATCCTGGGAAGGGAATTCTTTCTCTGCTCACAAAGAAATGCAGAGAAAAGTGTCCGTTAGTGTCTTTATTCACCTTACAAATCCAGAAATATAGTATCTGCACATAAGATAGACTATGAGACTTCTAAAAGAAGGAAAAAAAGTGAACTTCATAAGCAGAAAAAACACCCTTGCTCGTTTCAGTACACTAAGGCATAATCTTCTTCCCAATTTACTTATTTTACTTCCTGTACGACCAGTAGCTTACTGTATGGTGATTGTTGATATTATTGTGTAACTCTCATTACTGAGGATTGTATTTATATCATCTGCTTCTATATCTGACCACGCGACAGGGGTTCGTGTGTGTGTGCTGTGCCTACGTGTTGGCGAAGCATTGGGAGTGGAAGCAGGGCTGTCGTCCTCTGGCTCTGACAGTGTCACGGTGGGAACCCCCTGCAAGCCCACGCTGAGGACGTTTTCACGCTCCGACACGCCGGCGGGACGGGAATGCTGCTGCGGCTCGGGCTCTGCAGCCGGAGCTTGGGACTCGGTCAAGGTGATCTTCACCGGGCTGGCCGTTTGCGGGGTGCCACCCAGGTTCCGGTAGGAGCGGTAGTCTGACAGCTCTTCGTCAGAGGGCTCCTCCACGTAGGGGAAAGAGTGGGAGCCCAGTGCTGGACCCAGGTTCTCTTCTTCCTCTTCCTCTTCATCCTCCTCATCTCTTCCAGGGTTCTTGTCTATGTAGCTTCCCAGCAAATCTCGACCAGCCGAGCTCGTGTCCACCGGGCTTTGCTGAGCCCCCTGGTGCTGATCGTGACGCTCATCCCCGTGGCTGATGTCCATGTAGTTGTAGGATTCTGTCTTGTCCGAGCCCAGCAGAGATTTTGGCATGTCATCAAGCAGGTCAGAGGTCATCTTGGTGCTGGTGCTGAAGCTGTATGCGTCACTGGAGAAGTGGTCCAGGGCAGAGGAGCCAGTGGAGGGCTTCAAATCATCCGACAGGTAGGAGGCTTCCCGGCCCGATGTGAAGCTCTGATTGGACAGCAGGGACGTGTACACATCACCTTCATCATTCATGGGCTTCCTGAACAGGCCTGACATGGGGTCATCTACACAGTCCAACAGAGAGAGGGAGAAAAAATGGAAACTTAGTGAGGATGAGGATGCACACAAAACCGATGAGGAAGAATGGTGACACTCTGTGTCACATGATCAAATCCAATCAGCCTGTGCCTGAGCAGTTTGATTAATGAAAACATCCGGGCGAACAAGGCTACGCTTGAGCTAGCGCCGCTGCCAGGGAGAGGGGCTGTGGCACTGTGAGTGCAGCACAGTCAAAGTGGGTGCTCGGCTGTGTGGATCAGTGGGGCAGCAGTAACAGAGGGTACTTGTACCCAGCGTGGGACAAAGGGGGATTGTTCACACACACACCCCCAAAAAAAATCACATTGCCACAACCAGAGTCTGTTGGAAATCATGCAGGCAAAGGGATGCCTGTAGTCGTATCTCTGTGCTGTGACCACTAATCCTGCATCTCCTGTGACAGATTACACAATGGTCATGAGAACACACACACATACCCACACAAACACCTCACCTTTGTAGAATATACTTTATGTCTGAGCTGACATCTAGCCTCTCCAACACTGAAATGATTGTGTGCTCATGTCACGTATGGACTTGCAAAAACAGGAAGACGCTGACCATGAGTTAAGAAGTCGAGGTCAAGCAAAGGATTCAGATTTGTTGACTGTATGTCCAACTTCTGGTCAAAGCCTCTGAACTCCAACAGCAAACACACACTGCCTCATGTTTATACGTTAAATAAACAACCGTAGCACATAAAAACACATGCTATGCGAGATTGGATGTTAATATTTCTGTTGTGACTGTACAAGTTTACACTTGGACAAACTGAGCGTCTCCTCCTGCTCTCCATCCTTGCTTCTCCCACGGCAGTGGTGGTGCTATAAATAGGCTGGCTCCAGCTGCTGGGCTCGGTAAAGGGGGAAGATTTTAAATAGCAGCCTTAGGGTTAGCTCTGGAGGATGCAGACTGACTGACAGAAGAGCCAGCGGGTCAGGACGTCCCGTCTCTCCCTTCACTTCCTCTTAAAGGCCCCACCACCCTTTCCTTCTGCTGTCCTTCCTCCAGCTGCACCCTCAGTCACTAACAATACATCATACCGCAGCACAATGGCACAAACGCCGCACACCCCTGCTGGGAGACAGGAGGAGGCGTAGAGGAGAAGCAAACCTGGCTCAGATGTTCTGGTGCTTCAGGTTATGTTGTATTTGATAGGCTGAAACCTCTCGTAGGTGAACTTCTGAGCTGCCTATGGGTCCAAGCAGTATGCAAAATAGATGCAAACAGATGTGAAGCCAAGTTCAGTTAGCGACATGAATGCCCTTGATGTCCAGCTAGAGCGAACAAATGTATAATCCTCTTAGTGTACTACCATCGTGTAGGTCCCATCAGTCATCACCCTGGCAACACCATCATAATCTGACACTGACTGATACACTGTACAAACACCTACTATGCAGCGCCAGTGCGAACCGCGAAGAGAGTTGGTCTCTGACAACGCAGCCCCCCCCCCCCAACCCATTCTATGTAACACAGATAAACTCACCGGCAGTTGCGTGAGGCATCCGCAACAATTAAGAGGATGCTCGCCTTTAATGGCCACGGGGGGAGCTGCTCCGAGCACACACTTGACAAAGTCATCGTGTTGAGGCTGAGGGCGTTCTCACTCGGCTGATATGGTGTAGCGCCCAGAGGCCGAGGCAAATTCTTTCCCTGTGCTCTGATCAGATTGGACGTGACAGCAGAGGAATTCTCCGCTCATGCTGTAGCCACACAACATAGTCATGTCACTGAAAGTATGGGGCAGTTCAATGAATCGGTCCTGGTGGGTGCACTGCGAAGGAGCAATCCTTTTGTTGTTCCTCTGTGCAGCCAGTGAGGCTCTGAATTTAATGCAGCCTGACAATCTGTGCTATTCCATGGCTTGGGCTCCTAATTACCGGGCTGCAGACAAAAACATGTGAGCACAGACAATATCAAAAGAGCCCAAGTTGCAAAATGAATACATTACCACTTAAATTATGGGGTTACTGAGCTGCATGATGTTTCTCAGCGAGCAGCAGGGTTTTCCCCCTTGAAGACGCTGACTGATCCGCTGCAGTTATTCAGGGCAGAATAAAGCGAATATACTTGTGTTAATAATAGAAAGGGAATTTAAAATTGACTGATATTTCACAATTTTTCTCACAAGCAGCTACAGTATGTTTTGCTAGTCTCGTGAACATCTTGTCTCAGCTCTTGCAGGCAGGAGTCCAGCGACGAGATGTTGCCAGTTGCCACGTTGGCCTCAAGGACAACAATCTCTTTCAATTCATGTCGTCCAACGAACAGGCCGCAATTCACCCCAGTGGTAGTTCATTTGTTCTTCTTGAACTTCTGTGAATCTACAGCACTGCAATGACTCCATCACTCCACCCATGACCCCTTTCCACTGTGGTGTTGCCTTTCAGGAGTAGTCTTTCACTCTATGACCTTGTTGAAACCAATCCATCACGATGCTTACTGTGCTCTTCTTTCAAAGCCATCTGTGCCTTAAAATAATGTGCTGGAGCTTGATTGTTTTAGGAATGAATTGTCTTTTTTTTCACTGGGAGCTACTTTGTTTGGGAAAGATAATAACAGAACTCGATTTATCGATTTTATTTATGACAAGAAAATAATCAGGACAAACGTTAGGCTCGCCTTGTCGTGTTTTGTTGATTTTCTGGGTAATTGGGAATACTATTTATTTGAAACGTTTAACTAGTGTCATGAATAACTTTTTATTTGCTTATTGTTAATAATCTGTACAGCAGAACTGAATCACAGTATGATTTCACTGGGTGTTGGTGGTACAATACTAAAGTCCAACATTATGTCCCTTATTTATTTGTCAGAGTTTTACTGAAGACCAACTCCAACTCTTAATGGTCTCTGTCCAAACTGTCAAAACTTTGGTTGTGGCATTTTTGTTCATCATGTATTGATTACAATATCCTTAGTTCAGCAAACGAACCATCCCGCTTTAATGTCGGTAAAAGATAAAGAAAAAAAAATGGAGAGCACAAAGACGGTCTATGCTGAGAGCTGAGGTGCAAAAAAACTACAAGCAGTGATCGATAGGACAGCTGTGCGGAGGGATTCAACTGCTCTGAGCCGTATTGATCCAAGACAATGAGGACATACAATTACTCTAAGAATCGTGAGTGTGTACACCACTCTTTATAAAAATCACTGAAGGCCACACAGGACAAATGTTGTTGTTCCAGTGGTGTTTGTCAAATGTAAATCAATCCAGAAACAGTTCAAATTAAAGCTAATCTGTCCCCATTCAGGTTCAAAAGCCGTGCTACGTACGGTACCTGTCTTCACTATATCGACAGCATATTTTCTTGCTTGGATGGAGCTTCACGGATGAATGGCCAGGATGTGGGAGGATCCGGGCCGAGCGTGTGCAAGATGTCTGCTTTGGGTCAAAGCTGTCAGTTAAGACTGACGTCGGATTGGCTTTTCACTTTCGTTGTACAGACATAATCGAAGAATAGATAAAAGAGTACAGATGCAGGTGGGAAGGCATGCATGCGTGGGCTACAATAACCAATACCCCCCAAAAAAGTAGACGGACTACGCAGTTTGTAAGTGCCTTTGCTGATAGAAGCTCTAATCCCTTGAGCAGTTTGCCATACTCTGCTCAAGGATTACTCACTGGCTGGAGAGCTGGACTGAGGCAGCGTGATCGTAACCATCTAGCATCATATTTCACAGGCAGGCTTCTAATTGTTTTTAGGGTAAACACAGGGGATCAGAGGATGTGACGTGATGATTTGATGACATAATCACGTCAATAAATGGGTTGCTATTGTTCCCTGCAGTGAAGGCCTTTTGAGCTCCGCTTTTATCTTTCACCATTTCGCATTAGATAATTGGTCCCGAAGACAGATGAGGATGAACGAGATTGTAAACGTGGCAGGTTGCACAAAAGATCAGCATTGAGGCCCGAGCCATTTTGGAAAGCAGACGCATTAAGCGTTTGTTTATTTTTTATAAATATTTTTTGAAAATTTTAAATTCTGGATGACACTTTTTTTAACCGCAATAGCTTGTGGAAGCATATACTGTACGTGGAGACACTGGCACACACACCTGGGAGCTGCTCTGCTGCTTTTTTCACCAACAGTCTGGTCATTTGAACTTCTCATCACAATCTCTTGTGCCATTAAGCATGCCCCCCCCCATATTATCTTGCATTTTTATCATCTACTCTGAAAAGACCTTGCACCCCACCCCACCCCCCACCCCACTTGGGAACAGGAGCAGAGCTCTCACCAGCCAAAGGCACAAATGCACTGCGCTGGCTTATGCAGTCTGGCGGAGTCCATTAAGTGCTCTCTATCTGAAATACCCAGCAAGACATATGCTGTCTCATCTTCGTCACCAATGATGTGCTGAAATGGAAAAAGACTGGAGTCTAATCCACCTATCAGGCGCTGGACTGTGGGAGAACGACTCTCATGACTGATGCACCTTGTCAGGACATGATGAAGTGACCATTATAATGCATTATGAGGCGTCAAAAAGAGCTTGGTCCAAAAAAAAAATTCAAAATGCAGTGTTCCTGTTTCTCTACAGTATGCACTTCCAATTATGCCAGACAGCAGGGGAGAGCTCTTGTACACATCATCTTCTAAAAACAAACTCAGCGGTGGGGTTTTCACAGCACATCATGATGCAGCAGCTTTCTTTCAGAACTTTCTTTCTCATGCCTTTTGAACCTTCGCAGGATGGCAAAACTTTGGGAAATATTAGAGGGTCTGCCGAATCATGCTGTCTGTGATCCGAGGCCATGGTTCTGCCCCGTGGTCATTTAATACAGCTGAAATCAGCATTATCACAGTCCTGCGGGTAGATCACTGTTGTGAACAAGATTTAGGACAGGCACGGATCGATTACTTAGGGAGGCAATTCGAGACATCTCGAAGGGATACTGTTTCCCTGTACGTACAATTCAAGGCCAAACTTCTTTTCTGGCAAAAGACACCTCAAAACTTTTCTATTATGATTTCATTTTATGATTATCCTCCAGTAAAGCCGAGAGGGAAAGTGTTTTATGGTGGGGGGAGGGGGGTTATTAGGAGAGAATGTGTTTGACAGAGATCAGAACAGACTATATGTCTGGTCAAGAGGAAAATGTCCACTCTCCACCCTGATAGATGGTGATGAGATCTGCACTGTTTCCACCAAGAACCTTAGTGACAGAGTGATTTAGTTCACCCGTATAGTTCACTATGCAGTTCAGCTTAGAGACAGCTTTTCTTTCCTTCTTTTCTTTCCTCTTTTAGGAATCAAAACACAGTGTGCGTGCGTTTGTTTGTCTGCATGCACCTACACAACTCTGAGCTTGTCTGGCCCACTATTGTCAGAGTTGACCATGAGCTTTGCTTAGATTTTCTGACAAGTGCAGTCAAACATTGACTAGCCAGTTCATCATTTTCATATTTTCACTCAGTTTGCTCAAGAGGATCATTTTTAACTTTCATAGGGTATGTAAATAGTATGATAGCTTTTTTCCCCCATTGAATTCTAATACATTCTGTGTCTCAAGAGGATTAGTCCAATTTGCACTTGTACTTAATGGATACATACAAAAGAGACACGCTTTTGGTCTTGTTTTGGACCAGCAGTTTCCCGCAAAATGAGAAAGACCTGAGCAGCAAAGACAGGAAGCTAGACAATGTTTTAAGAAAAAAAATCTCATGAATTTTTCAGTGACTTCGTGAATGAAAGTGCAGGGCTCTAGTTCTCCTCACCAAGCAAATAGTGAGCCCTGTTTCCTCAGGATTAAAAATAGCAGCGTGAGCCGATCTGTTCTGAGGAGAGTGACGGACTTAGAACTGAGGTCTGCATGATGTTCCCACAAAAACACTGCCTCCAGCATCCGGTAATATAAAAATATCCCCTGCAAAACCAAAACAGGGATGCAGGGCTTCTACATAATGCCTGCTACTGCTTATTTCAGGACTAATAAAGTCTTTATGAGGTAGGGTGAAGTTTTTTTTTGTTGTTGTTTTTTTGTTTTATCCAGTCAGTGGCTAGGAAAGCTACGGGGCTTAGGCCTCTTATCTGCTCATCATCCCTCCACCCCATCACTTTAAAAACGCAGGTATTTGTTATGAGTACAGGCCTTGCATGTGGGAGCTGGTGCTGCAGTTGGTCCAGTAACCGTTCACAGGCCGTTAAAAGTTCAACAGGCTATGTGTTACGACGCATCTCATCTGAACCATCCCCACACACTCCAGTCTCATCAACTAAAAACAGCGGCTCATATTTGATGTCTCACCAAAGGCTAAGCCCGTGACCGAGTCTGAACGAGTGATCCGTTATTCGCTTCCGCGTCGCTGCTGTGACAGCTTTCCTCGCATGGAAGTTACTCGCTTGCATGTTTGTGTCTGTGCTTTTACACCCATAAGTTGTTTTAACTCGGCTGAAAGACAGGTCGTCTGCCGTTAAGATAAATCTTTGACAACTGGACCTGGCTGTATTTCCATCTCAAGCGCTATTAATAGGTGGAATTACACCTGCTGTGGCTGAAATTCATACAGGGGGTAATTAATAACTGCGATAAGTGCCCGCTTTACCTGTAGATGCAGTTTCCATAGCAACGGGAGGCCTTTTCCCGTAGTCCTGGAAAGGATGAAATTGTTGATCCAGGTCGCCCGCCGCCTCGCCGCCCCCCGGCTTTAAATCCCGTGTGTTCCCGAACAGGCCGTTCCTCTCGTAGTCATCCCCAAACCACTTCCCTTCCGAGCCTAGCTCCTCACCGGGCTGAGCAGACATGCTTTTCCCCCACTGTTGTCGGACAAAAGATAGACACTGTAACGCGAGCTTCTTCTTCTTCTACTTCGTCTTCTTCTTCTTCTTCTTCTTAATCTTCTCCTCCTCTACCGTAAACCGGGGCCGGACTGTAGATTTGCGCTAGGATGGGTGACGGCGACGATCATCCAACAACAACTACAACAGCAACAACAGCAACAACAACAACAACAGTGGGGCTCCTGGCTGGCGTCTGTCAACTGAGCCGGACGCTTGCGGAGACGCCAACGGAGAGGAGGCGGTGTCGGTCGGTCGGTCGGTCGGTCAGGGAGCAGGAGGAGACGAGAGGAGAGGAGAGGAGTGAGGTTGATTGTTTTAGTTCACTGCTCCGACGGTGACGTCATGCTGTCCGCTGGCACTTTATTTGGGGCAGAGTGAAATATGAAAGACGTTTTTTGTATCAGCGTATAAATGAAGACAGGTATCTGACACTGACGGAATGAATGGCATTACGCACAGACTTTACCATTAAGATAAGTCAATGAAACTGCCCGCATGGGCCACGGGAAGCATGACGTAGTAGCGGAATTCCCAGGTCAATAATACGAGCTGTTTTTTTTTTTAAAAAATGGTTATAACATCGTATGTGTGATTTACCTTTAAATAAACGCGTAACTGTGAAATAAACCAGAAGTGGTGCGTTTCGTCGTGCTCTGAAAAAAGAAATTTTCCTGCAGCGTGGCGCCCTCGTGTGGGCAGCACGAAATACGACCAGCACCGCGAAAGTTTCAAGATGGCTCCTTAGCAACCACACTTTCCTGCCTGGACACGGACTTGATGCCAAACATTGCTGTACTAAGGTGGGCCAAAGAGTTGTTTTTATTATCATTATTATTATTATTATTATTATTATTGGAGCAGGCGTCCATTGGTGTTGGCGTAATTTGTCCTGGAGAAAAGTACTAATTTTAAC
The DNA here is from genome assembly GCA_016785225.1 of Psettodes erumei. NCBI lineage: Eukaryota > Metazoa > Chordata > Actinopteri > Pleuronectiformes > Psettodidae > Psettodes > Psettodes erumei. The sequence continues at coordinate 2,165,249 of JAFBJZ010000383.1, forward strand.
TGCTATGCAAGCCTGAATGTAGCCTTTTCATTTACTTTAATAGAATTATTTGAGCTAACAGCTGTAGTGAACGCGTCTTGCTTTGCTAGGTGGTAGCATAACTTTAGCATGAACGTGTGGCAACATTTAGCTCGACGAAGTTTCGTCATTTTTCTCGCTTACCTCAGTAATTAATGATAGGCACCTGCCAGCAAGCAGTCATTACTTTTCTTATATTTTCTCCCAGAATGTTAATGGAGTGAAGCAGATATTGCCCCCCTAAGAAACGACATGATGCAGAGTGAGAAAAAAAAGCACCGCGGCGACGAGGAGGTGGTCAAGGAACTGGTGCGTATGACTGACTATGAGGCGAACTCTTCAGGGTCAAATTATAAATTCTGTGGTTTCACTGTTGCTCCTCACTAACCAAAGGCTCAGTTCAGCAGCTGGTACTTTTCAACATATTCTCCACCTTTCATTTCATTTTTTCGTGATTATCTTGATCCAACATTTCCCTCAACAGTGCACGGCCAATGGACTGTCCTGTGAAAAAATTGCACAAGAAGCTGGCAACATCAGCTCCCTGGAGATCTTCTTCTCTGGTTTTCCCCGCATGGTTGGCCTGTCTTTTTCCCGAGGCTCTGCCAGCTTACCATAGTGGGCCAGAACGTAAGACACATTGAGGGACTTGACTGCTGTCCTCTGCTCCGGGAGCTCTGGGTCGTCCAGTGCCATCTAACTGTAAGTTTGCTATGCTGGTAAGATTGGCTGGCACCACAACTTTTCTCCTCTGTGACATTTCATTCCTCACAGCCCATAGTGTTGGAAAAACAGTAGCCCTTGAAAGTGAATTGTAGAACATGAATATATATACTGAACACTAATTTGTTACATCCTCTCCTTGTCGTAGGGAATATCTGGACTGCAGAATTGTGTACAACTAGAGAAACTCTACCTTTATGACAATCAAATCTGTGAAATAAAGAATTTAGAATTACAGATCAACCTCGAAGTCCTGTGGCTCAGCAATAACTGCATAAGTCACTTACAGGTTTGAACCCTAAATTTTCTATATGTCTATCTACTAGCTATTTATTTATTTATTTATGTATTTATTTTTTTATCTAACTCACCAAAACTGCATTTCTACACAATCTACCATATCAGTTAATTAATATGATAGTGTGCATGTTGTGTCAAAGTAGTGCACTACCGTTTTTGATCAGCTGTGTGTTATGCCTGGTTTTTATTTTCTAAAGGGCTTGAATACGCTTCAGAACCTCAAAGAACTAAACCTTGCAGATAACATCATTGAAAAGATTGGTAGGTTTGTAGAATCCTCTCAATTTTAGGTGCCAGATTTTGTTGCGATTCAGTGAGCTGTTTAAAAAAGAAAAATTAAATCATTTTAACTTCTTTTTCAGGTCACAGCCTTGATCCTAATGTTGGCCTTCAGAATCTTAATATGTCCGGTAACAAGATCTGCTCCTTTAAGGTAAAATTAAAAACACTAATATGCTTTTGAAATTCTCTCTGTGAAAAGTTTTCCTGCTTATTTTGTAAAATCTTATTAAAATCCTTGGTCTCAAAATAAGGGAATTTCCAAATTCTTATGAAATGTCGAGGTCTCAGCCAGTTCAGATTTTCAATCATTTTTACAATATACTGGATAAACAAGACCTTCATTGAGGTATTGAGCAGCATAATTTCACTTTTTGTAATTCCAGATTCAATGATATACGTTCGTGATTGCATCTGTTTAAGAAATTAATCTTAACACACTTGGTAAGAATGCAGCTGCTTTGTTTTAGTTATAGATTTTAGACATACTGGAGCTGACATGCTCATGCAGAGCATTTAGACAGGCTGATTGTCTTGTTCAAGGTCATTCTGACAGGAAACACAAAAGGTTTCTCTGGCTCTAACTATGCTTGGACTAACACCTCAGATTAGCTGCCCTTTGTCCCACCTCATCTTGGCTTTAAACAGTGCAGTTATTATCATTCACTGTGTACTGAGAGTCCAGTACATTGCAACAAGTGCAGAATCAGAGAACAGTGTTTTTTGTTAAAGTTTGGGCTCCTTTGTTCCAATGTGACATTTCTTTTTAGCTGCTGTGCAGCACGCACAGATGAAAAAATCAAATAAATGGCAAATTCCAACGAAATGTCTCGCCTGTTATTGCCTCTAAAATTTAGACATCTTTTTCAGTGTGCAGTCAACAGGACAGGTGCTGGAGACGCTTCCTTTTCCACTATTCACCAATTGAATTCAGCATTTCAATTGCCTAGGAGCTGCCTTAAAGCATCTTATTTGTATGGCTGTCGTCTATTGTATTATCATCTCTTTCTAATTAGTTATAATACGACAGTTACCAAAACATTTATGTGGCATACTGTGAAATAAATGTCACATCTCTCCATTTGTTGCCAAATGGTTTTTCTGGCTTCTGACAACCTACGAGAAAAAAAACGAGACAGAACCCTCTGTGAGGCAGAAGAATAAAAGGACTTTATGTGTGAGTCTTTCAGAGCACAAGCTGCTTGTGATGGAAAAGAATTGCCCTCTTACAAGCCTGTGTGCTGTGTTTTTCCTGTAACAGGAGCTGACCTTACTTGCCCGCTTACAGAATCTGAGAGTCCTGGCACTGAGGGACTCCACGTCAACCCCGAACCCAGTGTGTCTGCTGTGTAACTATGCCACACACGTTCTTTACCACATGCCAGGCCTCCATCGACTTGACGCCTATGACGTCTCAAGCAAGCAAGTCAAGGAAGCAGCCGAGGTACTGACGAGACAAGCACGACCACGTGTTACGCTGAGCTCGACTGGATCACTTACTGGCATTTGGTTGTTCAAGTGCCTCCGTGGAGTTTCAAATCATATTTTTTTCTTATTTAAATCCAAGAACTCATTTCTTACTGAATTAAATTGAATTTATTTAGATTGACATGTTTTATATCTTTTGCAACATTTTTTAAGGTGTTGAATAGCATCTGTGCATGTCCAAATGAAACATACAGTCATTACTTGATGCATTTCAACCTTTTATAATGCCTGTTGGATTTTTTTATCCTATGGAATAACTCTTTTTCCTTTTCTTTTAGTCCACCGTAATGAAGAAAATTATGTACTACAACATGCGTGTACGAACTGCTCAAAGGAACCTGGCAGAGACCCGGTTCAGTCTGCTAGAGAGGAAGAAAACTCTGCTGCAGCTTCCTCAAGAGAGTATCAGGACACTCAGTCGTGCCCTTAAAAATGTATGCATGGTCCTTGAGTCATATTAAAGATTATTCCAGCAACTGTAACATATATACAGGAGAAGTTATTTAGATGGCATATCCAGCTGCAGATTGCTATAATTTTGCTAAATTAAGAGCGCTGTTGTCATTCCCAGCTCGAACGTGAGCTCTTCAAGGTGCTGGCTGGTCCTAAGAAGTCCGCTTATGCGTTGGAGGATGAACCAAGAAGACTGACTCACCTGGTGGAAGGTGGATGTGATCCAACCGCTGACGCCAGTTGCGATCCCGCCATGGAGTCCAAAATACTCATCAAGATGGAGGCACTGAGGGAGAGAGTGACACTGTGGACGAGGAAGCTGGATGAGTTAGTTCGTATAATTGGATAAGAAACAGAGAAGCAAAGAAGAGTATGAAGCGAGTAATGATGTTTACCATCAATGTGAACAACTAATGTCTCTTATATTCAGGATTGAAGCCTCTTATGAGCGGGACTTGGCCCAAGCCACAAAAATGATGGAATACACAATCCAGTTTCTGCTGATGGAGCTAGAAAGTGTTGGAAATATTCGTTTGGAGGAGGGCTGCTCCACAGATCCCTGGTAATTATTTGGTATTTATTATTGTCATTTATAACCACAGCTTTCATGTGACTTAGCGTTAAAGACAGACAGAAATCTTACTTAACTCAGGCTTTCTCTGCTTTGTGCACAACAGGTTCACTTCCTGTTGCGACCTCCTGCTTTCCCGCTTCTCTCTTTCAGACTACAGGGTTCACGGCATCACTGGCATTAAGATCAGTCGAGTTATTCGCATCTACAACAGTGCTTTGAGGCTACGCTTTGAGGACAAACTTCATAGCCTGCTAACCAGCGAGGACACTATCCTCTCACAGTGAGTAAAACTGGACTTCAGTGACAAAGAATGATACATACAGACATGTTAAACTCATTATTGTCCTCAGTGACCAGCGGGTGTTAGTTAAAATCTTACGTGAACTTATCAGGAATTACAGACGTCGGCTGGAGTACTTGTTCTACACAGCTGACCCTGAAAAAAACAGGGAGAAAGAAGAAATTTTGTGCATTCTGGAGGAGGGCTTCAAAACCGCAGAAGAATATAAGGTGTGTATACTGCTGTAATCCATGCAACTGCACGAGTGTTATGCTATGCTGACCATGTGGACTTTGAATTAGGCCTTGGGGAGAGACGGTGCCATACCTTTATCCAACAGCCTGAGTGTGTCTGAACAGCCCAGAATTGAACACGCTCTGCACCAGGTTGACAGTATGGTCCCAGTCCCATTCAGGCACGGTGGGTTCCTTCTGCACACTATGATATCATATATTCCCTCAAGCAGACTACTGTTTTTTCCCCTTAAAGGCTGTAATGCTAGCATTTTTTTCCCTGTAGGTCAGATTATTATTTCCAAAGTGTTCACGGGTCACAGCATGCCCATCCAAGAGGGAGACCCGGTGGACAGGGGCAGCCATCCCAGACTGTGTTCTGTATATCACAATGTGGACACCAAGCACAGAGCTGCGATGAGTGCAGGTGTGCCGGATATCAAAAGGAGTTAATAGACTCATTTTTTAGTCAGTGGTTGTACAATGTCATTGCATCTCTGTGTGTTTGCTGTTCAGAGAGACCTTGCACCTCCAAAACACACAATGGTCCCGAGTGCAGCCCCAGAAGACGACAGTGGTTTGTGTTTGACCGGGAACTTGTCCTGCCAGAGTACATCGTTTATTTTGAATACATAACCGGGGTAATTAATTAGTTGGTTTTGTTACTGTGTCTGATTGTTTGATGTCAGCCTGTGCCACTGTAATGTAGAATTATGCAAAACTGAGGACCTTGTTAACTTCCCCCTGGTCTTTCAAATGAAGATAATGAAAACTGCCTTGTAAACTTCAGCAGTTCATTTAGACACGAGCTTTTAATATGAGCAAAAATCAAAATAGGGAAAAAAGTGCTCAGTCACGCTGAGCTCTGATGTGATCAAAATTATGCAGCAAGGCTGCTGCCAACTAAACCTAAGAGCTGGAAAAACAGGTCATTCTGCTTTTGTGTGCCTTTTCTAGTTGCACACTTGTTTTAGAATAGAGTGTAAACACTACAGGTTAATAATTATGACCTTACCCTAGTGTTAATACACTTACAACCTTTTGATATGTTGTTATCAGAACCAAGAACAAACTGCGTTGCCGGGACATAGCGCAGACACCATTGAAACTCCCTCCAACGATATCATCCTGGACAAGGAAGCCCTCAACATGGAGCCCGTGCTGAAAGCACAAACCAAGCTGTTGAGCTTAGATGACAAAATTCTGCTAAATGTGGCCAGAGCTAATGTCCTGAGTCAGATCACTGTAAGTATTCTGGCTTTCGCGCATGCATGTTTTGAAGCCACTCCAATAGAAAAATATCCTCAATGTTCTGCGTCTCCAGGTACTGAACCTTCATGGCAACAGTCTGAGCAAGATAAAAGAGATCTCCCACCTGACAGCTCTGCAGCATCTCACCATCAGTTTCAATGAGTTCACACATCTTGATGACATTTCTCACATGGTAGGATTATTGAGCTTAAACTAAACAGTGTGTCAGGTGTGTCAGAAGAATTTTGAGAGGTATTCACCCTTTTAAAAACAAAGAGGGACTGTGTTTTGGACCGTAGCGTGAAGCTGAAACTTCATCCGTTGTCTCTGTTACCACACAGCCCAACCTTGAGTTTCTGGATGCAAGCTTTAATCACTTGGTGACGCTAGAAGGGCTGAGGGGGTTGGGACAACTCAGGCAGCTCGATGTGCGCTGGAACGAGATGACCAAAGCCAGAGAAGACACAGCAGTGCTGAGAAAACATACACCGGCGCTTCTGAAACTCGACACCCGATACAACCCCTGGAACAGGGTGCGTGCTGTGATAAGAAATGGAATTAAATCTATCCTGCGTATACGTACAGTGCGCCCTTAAATATTAGTTGAAGCTAAGTTAATAGTGAAGCTGTTTTCTCCTCCCAGCCAGAGGCAGTAAGAATGACCATCCTGGGTCGTCTCACGACACTCACACACCTGGACGGTGTGATGGTCACAGAGGAGGAGGCCGCAGATGCTGTTGAGATGGCTGCCGGGTCCAAAATGAACCAGGTTTCAATTTTTACGGACAGACGCTCCAGTGAAAGTTTCAGTATGTGAGCGTCCATATTTCAGAGTGCACTGTAATTCGTTCAGCGCTGTAAACACTCTGCTCACAGGCATGTCTTCTGGCTCACTCGCGTACCAACAGCGACCGTCCCCGCAGTCTCAGCCTGCTGTCAACAGCCCAGCTGCTCTGTCTTCTCACTCCAGCACCCTGGGGCCTCGGCCAAGAGCTGGAGCCAGACTGGACTGCGAAGGTGAGCTTCAGCTTTCTCTGTTTTTATGGTTTAAGAAAAAGCTTACTTTGGGAGTGGCCAGGCTTGCGTGATATTTATACTATGGCAACTGTACTTTTAAATTGTAATGCATTTTTAACATTTTCAATAATTTGTACATTTATACTCCCACAATTTTGACCAGATCACAGCGCTGAACCTTGACAGCCAGAGGATTTCCAAGCTGGTCAATCTGAATAAGCTGGTGAACCTGCGCTGGGCCTCCTTTAATGACAATGACCTCTCTAAGGTGGAGGGGCTGGACAGCTGCCTGAAGCTGGAAGAACTTTCCCTGAACAACAACAGCATCAGCACACTCAGCGGTCAGTTGTAAAATCACACCGGTGCAACACACAAAAACTTCGGTTGACTCTCATCTTATACCCAGACCCACAGCTCAGTAGCCATCATTACTTTTCTGTCTGTTTTTTGCTTTCTGTTTCTTCAGGACTGTCAAAACTGCATTGTCTAAACAAACTGAGTGTAGATGGGAATCAGCTCTCCAGTCTGGATCCTTCAGTCCTGGATCAGCTGCCCAACCTTTCCTATCTGTCTGTGGAGAGCAACTGTATCAGCTCCCTTCACGGCATCCAGAGGGTTCGCTCCCTCCTCGAACTCTACATCGGCAACAACCAGATTTATACATCTCGAGATATCTACTATCTGAAGGCAAGAATCTAATGAACAAAAACGGTATCAAGCAAAAATGTAGTTTTATTTAGTATAGTTTTAGCCCATGTGCCACATCTTCTTTTTAGGGACTGACAAACCTCATCATTCTGGACCTTTATGGGAATCCTTTGGTGGAGAAACTTGAAAACTATCGGATATATGTGGTGTTCCACCTCACCTCCCTGAAAGCACTGGATGGGACTGCAGTTGTATGTGCCCAAAACAGCAACCTATTGAGCTCCTCACATATTGTGGTGATGATGAAACAATAACTGTATATCCTGTAATGTTGTGTTGTTTTCTGTAGGAAGTAACTGAGTCTGAAAGTGCAAAGGATATGTTTGGAGGAAGACTAACTCCTGACATGGTAGCAGAGAGGCTGGGCCACTCCAACTACACAGACATCCCCTACCTCACCCTGCAGTCCTGCTCCATTAGGTAATAGCTAACAGATAAACACGACACACATCCGAAAAATGGGCATGATTTTAGAAATTAACCGTGCTGAAAAATGAATATATGAACAATATTAAAGGTGTTTTTTTCCCTCACAGGATGGTGGATCTGTCTCCTGCAGACCTGTTCAGCAGCCTGCGCAGCGTCAACTTAGACCACAACAACCTGACCTCTTTCTCCGGCCTCATTTACCTGCCGAACGTCAAAGTACAAATTGCACAGACTTGAAAAACCAAAGAGCTGGCTTTCAACTGCAACTGAGTCGTGGACCAAAGGGTTATATTCAGTGTCTTCTTTTGCAGGCTCTGTGTCTCAACTACAACCACATCGAGTCCATCCTGCCCAGGCAGAAGACTCAGGCTCATCTGACAAACAGACAGATACTCTACAGCAGAGTCCACTCCAGTGGTTACGGTCAACAGAGCCCATCCAAAGGCAGCAGGTAACACACTTTATATTTCAGTTATTTGTGGTTTGGCTCTTTTTTTCTTATATTTGACAGTGATTGGCTGTTGCCAAGTCTCGAGTATGAATTTCGACTGAATGTGCAGACCATAACCATTAGGGGGCAGCACTGACCAGCCAATGTATGAACTGTTGTGTGGTTAAAAGATCTTTGTTGTTGCCGACCAATATAAATACAAGAAAATGTATTTGTTGCAAGGTATTGTAATTTGATCCGAAATATCTCAATATTTATTCTATCTAGAGTTGGTATCCTTAAAATAAACAGAATATTTGAATTGATTGGTTGATATGATATGATATGATCTTCCAATCACATTTCCCTCTTGTAGAAACAGTCAATAGGCAGTGCTGTGACAGGCGTGCTTTTGTTCGCCCCGCCTGTGATTTCCTTTATGTCGTCTGCACCTGTGAGGTCTGAGCGGTTAATTGAGGCAGCAGGGGGGAGAAAGAGATGTTCATTTAACCACAGAGGTTGCAAACTGCTATTCTGTAACGGTGTTTAAGGGAAACTGGGCCCACTGACAGCCCGGAGCCACTGATGGGCAGCCTGGAGGTGCTGCATTTGAGTCACAATGGCATCTCCAATATGGCCAATCTGCAGCTCAGCAGGCTTACCAATCTTAAATCCCTCTTCCTCCAAGGTATGTATGGTTGATGTACCAACCCTCCCACACAAAACCTGTTAAATGTGCAGTGTATGGAGCCTGTGAAAAGGCAAGCGCTGAGAGCAAAGTCTCCCATAGACCTAAGGCCAGGTGGGTGATGAGACTGGAAGAAAAGGAGGACTGACTTTCTTTTCACCAGCCTTTGAGGGGTTTTGATTGAGTTTTGCTTTGTTAGTGTGATTTGTTCCACCAAGCTGACCTCACTTGTCCTTTTCTTTCTCTTTTTGCTTCAAACCCTTTTGAAGCTGTCTCAGTTATTTAAGTGCTTTTTACACCAGGGGCGAACAGAAAATACCAGGAAAACAAATAAACTTTAAAGCCTTAAAATGCTGCCATGTATAATGTCTAGGGTGATCAAAATACTTTGGTGTTTGGTTTATTGAAATATTAGAAATAAATATTATTGTTTGAGTTGTCTTCATATAATTTTGCTATGGTTTGCCCTCCCTAGGTAATGAGATCAGCCAGGTTGAAGGACTGGAGGGGCTTAGTCAGCTCAGAGAGCTCGTGTTGGACAAGAACCGGATCAAAGCTCTGGCTGAAAACTCTTTCATAGCGCAGACTATCCTGCTAGAACTCCACCTAACAGAAAACCGGATCCGGGAGCTCAACCATCTCAGTCCTCTGACTGAACTGCGCAAGCTCTTTCTTGACATGAACAAGCTGCAGGTATTCTCCTCCAGCAGCAGCTGCCTCCTAACGTGCTGAATAGTTTCATATTTATGTTCAGATTTTTAATAGAAACTACATATTTATATTTTCAATTGAACTGGCTGAATGACTCACACCAGAATGTTTTCTTGAGGCGATCGCCAAGGTCACAGTCAGCTTATACGTAGTTTTTGATTTAACACCAACTTTTACTGATTAGTTCTTGTGCAAAATGTGTCGGATGTTTAAGAATGAATTCTGTTCAGCATGCAGCGGTATTACTTTTCCCTGCATTTGCAAAGTAAGATATGAAGTATAGTAATCATGAGTCATTACCACCCCACTGTGGCATGCAAGGGTAAGCATTAAGGAGAATCAAGTTTGATTGAAGGTCAGGGCCGTGTGTATGAAGAAGACGGGAACAATCAGGACAACGTGTAATCAGCTTCTCAGTCTGCATCTCCCTCTCACCCAGGGCGAGTGATTTGCACTTTTGTTGCCAGTTCCCTCTTCCCCTTTACTTCCTTAATGTTTTCATGCGGGTTCAATTAAGATGTGAAATACAGCAATCATCCCAGTGCAACAGTGCTCACATTGGGGGTATGTTCGAATCCCAGCCAAATCCAAGCATGAGCCTGGAAATGAGAGAAATCGCCCCCATGCCCGGTTGTGTGGCCAAACTCTCCCATGAGATTAATGAGAGCTCACACATGTAATCTTTCCCATCAGCTGCTTCCATTCTCCCTGTGCCAAAAACAGGTTCAACCCTGATGCACATGTCTCCATTATCAACACAGCAGTGGGGGATGAAAGGGTTAAATGTGGGGGCAGGGTGTGAAAAAGAACTTTTCTGTTTCTCTACTTTTTGTAGGACATCACAGAGCTCGACAAACTGGAAGTTCTTCCTTCGCTGACGGAGCTCTCAGTTGTTGGCAATCCTGTGAGTATTATCAGTGTACAGATGCACTATGTGTGCACTAAACACACTTAGGTGTTGTGAACCGGTAAAGATCATTCTCTGCGGTTATTTTGCTATCGCAAGCCTGCACAGTGGTAAATCCATGAGCTATCTAAATTCTCACTTCTCTCGGCCTTGGACTCTTTTGCTCGCAAACAAATCATCAAAAGAATACTTACAGTTTTGCATTGCACAACCCAAAACACTAACTCAGTGTAACTCTGTGCTTCCAAATTAAGCGATTACATGATGGGCCGTCTGCTGTGCTTCACACAACTGGCCGGCATCAGAGACAAATCCGTTGACCAAATGGCAGGGCACTATTGGCCCCGGTTACATCACCCATCTGGAGCTCATGGATCAGGCCAGAGCAGTGTGTGCAGCTCCCTGTCGTCCATAGGGCCATGCTCAGCTGTGCTAGCCTCTTTCCTGTGTGGGCCCATCCCCCTTCTCTTCCCATAGGGGGGTTTAATCCTGCCTTCGGGTAGATGCCAACAGCCACCCTGGAGACAATGCCTCCTGCTGTTGACCGCATGAGATTGCTACTTCATTCCTGTTCCCTAGCCAGTGTCCTCACCCCTGTGCATCCATTGGCAAGCACTCATAACTTTAGCATAGCAGCAGTGTAGGACACTGGACTCACACTTCTGTAACTGGACAGGCTGGACTTGTACCCTGGCCAGAGGCTGCCCGCAGCTGGGGCAGGGAACCGCTTCTGTCAGCTGGGTCACTAGAATAGATGCTGGGAACATGACATGACAACTATGTTGGGACCCAAATAGCATCATATTTATCCCACATGTCAAAGGCAGGCTACATTTGGGCTCCAATATAAAAATTGTTGAATGCTAATTAAGCCCGTCAGTGACTTGATGTTTAATTTATTACCCGCAGTCGTCATCAAACGTGAATTTTTGCTCTCCTAGGTGGCCCGCAATTCTCTCCACAGACCAGCAGTAGTGCTCCATCTGTCCCAGTTGCAGGTCCTAGATGGAGTGGTGGTCACTCTGGAGGAAAGGACCAGGGCTGAACTCCTCAGTGGTGATCCAACAGTAAGAGCTGTGCACATTATACATACTCACTCAAACACTTGCACACATATACTGTATATACGCATACATACAGTGTCTTGGCTTCCGAATCATATCCTTATTTTTCTACCTGGATGAGTTGCAACAAGTTCCTATAATTGAAAAGTTGCACTTGGTTTGAAATGTAAGGTTTGTCTCTGTAAGTTAGTTCACAGGAAAGGGATCTGTCATCTCCACGTCTCTCTGCTCCTTTACTTCTCTTCTTGCATTCCAATCAGGCCTGCATTACAACTCAACAAAGACGTATCTTATGTAAAAGCTCATATTGGGCCTTATCATGTAAGATGTAGTTCATCTGAAGGAAGCAAGATGACAACGACAGCAGCCACTGAATAAAGAGAAAAGCTTGGATCAAACTCTGTCAGACTGACTGATTCGATGCTCATGTAATGAGAGACCAGGGCAGTAATTCTCCTGCAGCTCTGAATTAAAAGCAGCCTAAGCCTGCTGGCATCATCCTGCTGATTAGATGAAATGTGCCCGACCGATAACGCACCAGTGGATTTACCCCCTATTAGCCAGGTCAACGTGACCCCCTCTGCTTTGGCAGAGCGGAGATCAAGGGTTTTCTCATTAAAAACACAAACACAGACCTCCCCTTATTAAAAGCTCAAAACTGCCATCTCGTTTGCCATTCTCCATCTATGCCTGCGACTTTTGAACAATGTTATTGACGAGTAGTAATTACTACTCCTATGTACGATGCTAATATATGTGGAACAACAAGCAATCTAATCACCAATTCCCTGCAAAGTGTGTAGATGGACTGGACACACGGCAGTGAAATAGTAATAGTAATCATAAAAGGGTGGAAGAAAAAAACCCTGTTATAATCAGGATGCATATGTTAGTGAAGTCAAAGACATTGAGTTTGCCCTGGAGGTGCTTGAAAGATACATTTTACACATTATATTTGCTTATGTCTTTCATTGTATCCTGTCCTGTAGTGTTAACTTCTATCCTTCTTATGCTCCCCATTTAATGTTTCTCTTACAGCCATGTTCCCAGTGCCCTGGAGCTTCTTTTCCTACCACTGAAATAAACCTACCTGGACTGCTACCCCTCAGGCCTCGAAACACCCCTCTGAGAGGAATGAGTATAAGTGGAGGACTGCAGAGCTTCATGCATGGGCACGAAATCCTGTCCACCAACATGGACGAAGCTCAGTGTCATTACGCAAACAAGCGTGAGTGACACTCAAGTTTTTTGATATATAGAACACATGAAACTCAACTTTATCTCTGTATCTTTAGTATGTTCTGAGGTGGAGAGGTGTATTTTTAAAGCTCTGGTACAAGGGGAAGGATTGACATTTATTTCCAATTTTAGAAAAGAAGCAAACGCATTGCAATGCTGTTCGAAGTGGCCAAACAGACATTACCATCAGACACATTCGAAGAGCAGGAAGCAACCTGCCAACTGCACGTCTCCTGTCTGATGGGAGCAGAGTCATCGTCACATATCACAACCAGGAGCCAGACAGCAGGTTGTTCATTTTAGAGATACGGTTATGTTATTAGATATTTTAATTTGAAATGACATTGGTCTCTTTCATAGATGTTAGAAAAGACCTTTTCCCAATCCTCATTGCTTTCCAGATTCCCAAATGGTGGTAAGCAGCCTCCCATGTAGCAGCCAGAAGAGGTGGAGTATTCACCGATACTCGCCAAGTCCGCACACAATCCAAAGGTGAACACCTGTGACCATGGCTGTGGTGTGGTGATTTGCTATAGTAATGTAAAAAATTAAAAGTCAGTGATAAATTTTAAAAATCTATTCACATGTTAATAAATCTCCACCACTGGTAGTTTAAACTAAAACTGCCTTTGGTTTAAAGAAAATCAAGCAACTTGAAAGAGGCATGTCGTGCATCCCTTTCAAATGCGTTTTATAATGACTGATTTTATTTTCTGTCCACATAAGTGGATCACTAACCATGGTAATCTGAGGATGAGAGGTTTTGGTGTCATTTCCACCACTATCTCATCCTTGGCCCCAAACAAGTGAAAAAACACCCACAGATGTAAGAGCGTGCGAGGATGGCATGCTGTGCATTGGGTCAAATGCATCCCCAACAAGTGGATAATCCAGCTTTAGCACACCTCTCTGTGGACAATAATCTGCAGTCACTCAGATAAAGATGTAATCCTGAATGAGGTCCAAATGGATTTCAGTTTCATCATGTTAGCCTCTTTTCAGAGATCTCACTGCAGTTTCGCCTGTAATAGGCAAATCTCATGCGCTGTAACTGGAAATGAACCCAACTGCACTTGATATTTATGATGTTAGCTCTGCTGAACATGAGAATATAATCCTTCCTGCCTTCCTGTCAGTTTGGCGTAGTGGTCCGGTAGTTAACAAAAACACCAGTCTGAGCCTTAAATGTGGAGGATAGAGTCTATTATTATTATTATTATTATTATTATTATTATTATTATTTGAGCTAAAACCTCCTGTCTTGTCCTTAAACCCCAAACTGATGGAAACCTCCATCTGAAAAGATTTATATAAGGATTCCCATCCATCACCCCAGCCATGAAGAGAAAGACTCTGCAGACCTCTGTTGTCTAAACAATGTCTAGCAAAGTTCAATTATAGTTTTATTTTTCTTTAGACCTTATTTCTTTAGTCCTTTGTCCACAATTGTAAATGAGACAAAAACAGCAACAACAGCAACATTTTTTGATATTCCTTCCATCTTCATCAGCTTTGGAGGTGATACATTTGCCGTGTCAGTGTGACCACTAGGTGTCCTTAGAGCTCCATTAGCTCTCCCTTAATGTCAGCTGTAATCAGCCCTCATTGAATTTACAACCTTCCCTGTACTGTATGTGGTAATTTATCAGCTGAAGGGGGATACGTACGTAGCCTTTGCTGAACATGCGAGGCAACAGCCAGCTCTAGGCAGCAAAAGTGAAAAGCTCTCCCCAAACAAGCTCCTCTAATGCATGTACTTAACTCCACTTAATTTGTGTTAATTCCCAGCATTAAGCGGGGCTAATGACTGTGCAAGTGAGTGCACTGTCATTACCGTGCTCTGCCTGACATCAAATGGCAGCTGATGGACTCACCATGAGAAAAAAAGAGAAACTCTAATGCACAGATTTTGGGGCTCAGTGCAAGTACTCTAACGCATTAGGTATTGCAAAGGATAATTACACATTTTATACTTGTGTACAGGATGTGCAGTATGGATATGTTAGAGGTATCACTGTTTTTAACGCAGCCGTATCTCTGTGTGTGGTGTAAGCTTCTGGTGAGCATACCACTTCTTGCAGTATGTTTCTCTTTGCATATCTGTCAGTATTTCTAACATTAAAATGACATTAGCATAAAGATAGTGAATAATTCATCAGTTCTGAGTGAACCCAGATGCACTGCTCTGCCCGTCTGTCTCTCTCCCTCTCTCTCGCTCCCCCTGCTCCTCCATGTGAGTGGACCGCATGGTTAGTAGCTGGTTTAATGGGATGGAATGTGACAGGTTATGTTTTCATCTGCCTGATATGGAGCCCGGCTCGGGCGGGAGGGGAGACAGAGAGACAGACAGACAGACAGGCGGACGGACAGAGGGAGGAACAGAGAAGGGAAGTGAGCTGGTCTCCACAATTGTATTCTGGGTTCATAATTTGACATGTTTGTGCTTGTTGTGAATCAGTTATAGATGACACCCCTCCCCATCCCCACCAACACACACACACACACACACACACGCACACACACATACACACAGAAAAACACATGCTCTGTATGGGGCCATTACTGCTGGTCCACTAACTCTACATTTGCTGTGTCTGTGCATTCAGAGCGCCATTAGTCCAAGACTCTGTGAATAATTGCTGAATGGGCCATGTTTTCACTACTATCTACTCAGGTTCCAGTGTTGGGGGTTGATGTAGGGGGTGAAGTGAGAGGGACGAGGACACTGATTGATGTTTGATGCCGAAGATAACGCCGCATCTCGCGCAATGTTTATCGAGGCATTATGCACAATATGTGCAATGCAAGAACCACCATTAAACTCCACATGCATTACATATTTACCAGCTTGTATTCACTTCAGAAGTGCTTCAGTAGAGCTTACAATTACACTGGCATCATCACTTGACTTGGAATTTATGTCGTGAAAATTAAATCTCTCCACATTTGACTGCTGATGGCGACCGAGTGCGTGTCATCATCAAAATATAAATTATTTTGTTTTCCGAAGGTGCGTATTATGTCCCAAGTTCATTTCTCGTCCACGCAAATACACCCTCTATTCAAAAACAATCTTGCCATATTGCTTCTCTTGAAATCTGTCATTGAGTTATTGTTGTTGCTTGTCATTTTCCCGTAATTTGTTTCCTGTGAAGTTCCCTGGCGAATGGAGAGAGAGTGAAAATATAGATGAAAGAACGGAGTGAGAGACGGACAATTATAATGAAAAAGAAAAAGCTTTTATTTTGTGTCGACATTTTGGTGAGAGCACGCCTCGCAGAAGCATTAAATCTTAACTGCTATTCATTTCTGGACTGGATGTGTGATTTATGACATTATTGAACTTGTGTGTCATTTATCACATTATTTCAATCACAGTCGTGTTGTGTTGTTTGGTTAAAACAGCAAAAATTGGGTAACACAATAACAAAACAATAGACAAATTCACAATTTTCTGGTAAATGTAACAGGAATCCATTTTCAGAGGGCTGTCAGATGGTCTGCTTTTTGTAGATAAGCCAGTTTGGTATCAGCCTTTTTTATTTCAGGATATTTTGCATTTGTGTTTCTCTGTTAATGATTCTGACAGCTATTTCAAGTTCTTCATCTACAGAAGCATAACAAAAGTGGTGCAATGATTTTAAATAAATGGTGCTATGGGGGGACGGGGGGTTAAAGGGGGCAATACATGTTGTCGTGACTGACAGGTTTTTCTGTTGTCGTGGTTTATTGTGTCCCACACAGAGTAGAAATTGCTTTTTCAAGATGACAAGGAAACACTACCTCCTGCCCACTCTTATCCCCTCAGCGAAGAATAACAACAACAACAATTTAATCTCCTTTTCTCCAGATTATTATCTTTCTTTGTGCTGATATTGTGTCCTTTTTAGTTGATCACTTCATGATCCTCCTTTTTGCCCGCTTTCTCTCTAAGTAAGTCAACATTTGGGAGAGACAGACACTTGGACACTTTCATTGTACCGAAATAATAAAATACTTGCAGGATTTGCTCTTTTTGTACTAAGAACATGATGACAAGGAATTAGAATGTAATATTAATATTTCTAATCCTATGTCCGTTTTTGGGGTCAACTACATACATACAATTAGAGTCATGATTTTTAGATACTAGCAAGTGCCCAAAATGACTTAGGAAAAGGAGCGTAAACAACCCCGTGGGATGTGTTATTTAATGTAATTATAATGTCTTTACATTGTTCAGTGGACGGCGAGTTGGAATGGTAAAGTCGTTTATTTTAAAGATAGGCTATCTGCATTTTTAGGTCTGTATTAATTAATGAGGTTTTCCTACAGTACAGTTATTGCAGGTAGATACTTACTATATATGATTCCCACTCACACAAAAGTTGACAAACACTCCACAAATCGGATGCGCCCTGATTTATATGACGTTGACACCACAGTTGTATGTTTTGAGTAAATATACAAATTAACAGTTGTACATTCATTAATCATCGGTTACGTTCAAAATCATCATATAGTAGGTTAACCGATAGTTTTCCATTGTTTTGTGCTCACTAAGTTCCTGCGGATTCCTGTAACGCAACAGCGTTCAACAGGGTGCCTTTATTCCAAATACACAACAGACACTGATTTGTGTTTTTCTCCTTTGTATCATTAATAACGTGTGTGTGCGTGTATTCGTTGAAGGGGCGGGGCTGAATGTCTAGGCGGTGGGGTTTTGACAGCACAAACCAATCAGAGGACTCGCCCTCCTCTCATCTCCACTCCTATTGGTCACATTCTATTTGTCTGTGTATCATGCCGATGTTGCTTGGCTTCCTAGCAGCTAGCCAGCAGCTAATGTTAGTGCCTATGTTTTCCGCCTGTATCCGCACACATATCATTAAATATTACACACAGCGCTGTTACAGTTGGCTGTTCTGCTGTTAACGGTAAGTTTGTTTCACGCCAGAGTCGATGACGGTTGCCAACACACTGTTACTTACCCGTTAGTAATAGCAAGCTAACGGATAGTCAAGCTGAAAAGACTTGCTGGCTTTGCTAGCTAACAATAATAGAGCTAGCTAAGGCAAAAAGACAAAACAGTCTCAGTCCAAGAAACCATCTACCTTGCGCGTATTACTTGGTTTGATTATACAAGGTGATACTCGAAATGTCCGCCTGCCAACTTGAACAAGTTAGCCCACGTTAGCGCATCCTCAAGCTGCTGTTTGTGTGTTGTGTTTTCATGGCAACTCGGTAGCTGTTGCTCCGGTCTTGAACTCTTCTCTCTGCTGTATATTAAATGCCGTTGATGATTCATTGTGCTTTTGTTATTAACACTTCCCATTTCCACGGTGTCTGGTTGTATACGTTAAGGTGGTTACAATAGTTAAGTACAATCACGTAACAAATCGCTCATCGAGATTTTCAGGGATGCTCTGAAACCGATGTCTGCTGTATTTTTTTTTGACGTGACCAGCATCCCATTTTCCCACACTAACGATTAAGAGATTATATGTGCGAAAGGAGTTAGGTTTTTCAAACAGGTCTTAAATGTTGTTGAAAATGGCTTCAAAGTTATTATTTTACTACAACTGAAAGAGTTATACCTGGATTAACAGAAGTTCTCGGAAATTATAAAATCATCCAAATACAGGCGGCAAAAAATAGTTGGCAGTATATTGCACTTATAGTAGCAGAACTACTATTTTACTGCTAATTTAATCCCAGTTCATGCAATGTTGCTACATGAGTCAAAGACTGGGGGTACTGCTGTATGACAATGACAATATATTGTATTAGTACATCTCTACGATGTTTAATACGAATAATTCTTCCATTGCCTAACTGAAGGTGTTTTTCATTGCAGGCAGCTTCACTGTCTCTTGGGTGATGTATGGAAACCCTCCTTCAGGTGCATGGAGATGACCTTCCATCCCTCTGGGAATGGTCAGAATGGGGCCAGATGTGCCCCTTCTTAATGAGTACAAGCAGGAGTTCTTCTGGAAGCGCTTCCCCCAGACAGTGTTGGGGGGTCCACGCTTCAAGTTGGGTTACTGTGCCCCACCATATGTTTATGTTAATCAGGTAGTCTTGTTCTTGACGCCATGGCTTTTTGGGGGTATTGGCACTCTGCTCTGCCAGCTGCAGCTGCTTCAGGAGATCCACGCCGCAGTGCTCTCTGGTATGCTTATGTTCGGGGCTGCAGCGGGTGTCCAGGCCCTGGCGCTGTACGCTGCTCGGAGAAGTGGCACAATCGAGAGACTCGGTGCGCCCAACATCCTGATTGATGAAGAGGAAGTGGAATTCACCCACTGCGTCAGCCCGGAGACAGTCCGATTCATTGCCCCAGGGAAGAGGTTTGGTCTGAATGTGGTGTTGCATACAGTACTAGCTGGGGTGCTCTGTGGCTTTGGAACGTGGTATGTGTTCCTTGGCAGACTCACTGCTCTCTACGGCAGTATTGGCGTGTCCCTGGTAGTCTTTGTCCTGAGTTGGGTGACACTGTGTATAGCTGAATATTCCCTCATTGTTAATACGGCCACAGAGACGGCCACTTTCCAAGCACAGGACACCTATGAGATCACCCCACTCAACCGACCCCTCTACATTTTTATTTTCATCGCTGTGGACCTGGCTGATAGGTGAGCAAAAACAACACAGTTGTCTGAGAGTACAGCTCTGTTTTACAATGCTTACTGTCATAATAAATCTCCATACCTTGCTGCGATTTAGGTCCTCAGGCCCTGTCCCTGAACTCCATTTGGCCAGCCAGGTTCTCCATGTGCTGTTCCTGTTCCTACCTCTCCTGTGGGCGCTCGGTATACTGCCTCCGCTGGATGCCCTTCTCCTCTGGGGTATGGAGCAGGCTCTTGTGTTTGGCTTAGGAGGCTCGCCCATGTCTAGCAACCTCAGGTATGAACAATAAGCTTACAGCAATAACGAACTGTAGTTGTTACTGTCAGGTTTCCACTGGTATTAACAAATGGTATTTTTCTGGCTGTGCCAAAAGCTGGAAACTTTGAAAGGAAAATCTGAAAGCATTGATTACATTTCCTTACATTTGTCACTGACACAAGTGTCTACTGTTCAGATGAAGGCTAATGTTTCATTCATCATATCATATATCTAGTTTGTTGTACGTGTCTGTGCAGGTTCATAATCATTATTAGAGTCAAGTCTTATATTTGTCTATATTTGATTTGAAAATTAATGTATGGTCATTATTTCACCTTGAATTTTAAAGAATGATGAATGGTTTCATGAACAGTATCCTATCATAACATTTGGCTATATCTAACATATTCCTTAAAATAACTGTGCATCTCTTTTGTCTTACAGTAACTCTATAGTATATTAATCCATCTTGCACCAGCTTCAGTGTGTCAAAACATCAGTTGTGTGACTGTAATCATCAGTCCTAACTTTTTGTGTGTATGCTGTCCCACAGGCTGCTGTTGATGTTTGGCGTATCCGCTGGCGTTGCTGTGTGTAATTACTTCATCCCGTGGACACTGGGTGTGGTTCTCTTCTGCACTTCTATGGGATTTCTGCTGAGCCTGGACCTCAGCCAGGTCGGCACACTTTGCAGAGGTCCCAGGGCAGCCTTCGGGGACCGTGGATTTCGCAGAGGAGGGTCGCCACCTCCTCCTCCCGGTTCTTTTGGCTGGGGTCTGGGCTGCAGGGAGCTGCTGCTATATTTTAGCCTGTTGCTGATGGCGATGGCAGAGACGGGGCTGTTGCATCACTTCCTTGGATCACTTCAGTCCCAGAGCTTTGTTACAGGACCCCAGGCCCCTGTCAGCTACCTACTCCTCATACTCTTCTGCCTTTGCTGGGCTCTCAGAGAGATCCAGGGGGCCTATGTATTTGGAGGGGTGTTCCTAAATCCCCTGTACCCTAAGGGGATGTCCAATGTACAGACTTTCAAGCAGAGGAACAGAGGATTATACATTGCTGCAGCAATCAGAAGAGTCCTGCTTTATCTTGGTGAGCTTGTTATAATGTGTATTTAAGTCTGATATTCCAGTCCAAGGTCAACATCTTTCTCAGGTGTGGAAACACTAGTGCTCTGTAGTCTGTAGTGCTGTGTATGTGAATGCGTGTTTTTGACCCGGTACCTACTGTGTGTTTCACTTCATAGTGTCTCCATTTGCAATGATTGCTTTCCTGTCTATGGACAAATCTCTGCAGCTGCTCCACAGGGCTTCCCTCTGCGTGGGATTCACACGAGCCTTCAGAGTGGTACATAACACACTCACGCTTACTTTAAGTATCAATTTGAACAGAAAATACAGAAAATAATTACTACAATAAAAACATATTTTTTAAAGTAACCCCAGGCAGATATTTCGTGGGGCCACCACAAGTAACAGGTCATTGTTTAAAAGAAAACTGAGAAGTATGACTATTAAAAATGTATTTGTCTCTCTTCACAATTTTTTTTCTACTTTAAAATTAACTGATTAATTCCCGAGTGCTCGTCACTTGTGTTTTGTACCTGCCGTGCTCAGCATTGTGGTTGCTCTGTGCAGGTGTGGCAGAGCACAGAGGACGCTCTGCTCCAAATGGTGGTGGTGGTCTTGGTGCGGCTCGGAGCTGGAAACAACATGCTGCCAGGGTGGAGCAACCTGGGGACTGGAGTTCAGCTTCTTCTGGTGAGAGCAGCAGGAATTTCTCCCTCATTGCTTCCACCCTGTGGCTTAAATCTGACCTTAAAGTGCTTACAAATCTCACATATTTTTACACTTGAGCTGTGAAAGGTGCTCTGATATGGGATGCTCTGAAACTGAATCCCAAATAATGTTTGTCTGCAACATTTATACATTCTTTGTGTTTAGTTTTTGTTGACACTGTCAAGTCTATTTACGGGACTTACTTAAAGTTACTGAAATGTTTCTAATATATTATCATTAATTAATAGCTAACCAAAAAGAAAATAAAGGAATGAAGCATACTAATCAATCATACACACTGTGGTTCAGTAGATCCGTGCTCATCAGGTGTGACTGTGTGTTTCTGATCCAGGTGGGCCTCCTGATTGACAGACTGACCCAGTTCCTGGCCAAGCTCAAGTTCACCCTGACCGTGCTGGTGACGTCTTGGACAGAGAAGAAGCAGCGCCGTCAGTCGGCCGGAACTCTCTTGGCTCTCAACGCCTCTCTGTGCCCGCTGCTGCTGGCGGTGGTGACCCTCTCCGCCCTGCTCTCTGCCCCACTGCTGCCCCTCTTCACGCTGCCCGTCTTCCTGGTAGGGTTCCCCAGGCCTCAGCGCAGTTGGCCAGGGCCTGTGGGTACCGCCTGTCCCTGCACAGACTCCATCTTCTACCAGCAGATGAGCGGAAGTCTGGCGTCAGCTCTGAGGACGGCCTTTGCGAGAGGGTCACTGGGTTAGTTGTGCATGCTTGATATCTCTTCTCTTAAATCTTCCTCAAATGTCACAAGTAAACAGTGTTTACTATGAGAGCATTTATAAAACGAGGGCACACAAGTATATTTGAATCTGATTTATTGATTGATTTTATCTGATCTATTTTAATCTAATCATTATGAGCAAAATATTTTAAATTGATTATTTTTCAAATTAGACAGTATTAGCTCATCAATTGGATTAATCAAAAGTTACAGAATAAAACTATAGAAAACTATATTAAAAATAATATCTGATATTACTCAGTGTTCCCTCAATTTTTTCATACACACCAGTTTATTGTTTTTTTCCAACGTGTTTTGACTTGTACTATGTTTGCAGTGACTGAACCTTCCCTTGGGTCAAGTAGGGTCTGCATGCAGATCAAAGAGCACTGAGGCATCACCTCATATGGTTTAATAGTAAGAGGAATGTTGTTTCGAGCAGCTCTCTGGAGTTGCTGGCAATAATGCGAGCTCTCGCTTGATCCAGTTGAGCTTCCTGTGAAGTGACCCAAAAAAAAAGGCTCTGATCTGTATTCATTACATCCAAATGTTTCCACACCATTAACCGTGTAATACTCTCAGGCCAAACGGAGCTGCTGCTAGGATTTCGCTCTGTGCTCGATCAGGAGGGGGCAAGAGAAAGAACGGTGCGAGTAGAGAACCATTATGTATGGACTGATGATTCAACACACATTAAAACTGATGTGGGGATGTCATCACTCCATCTTATTGTCTTTTTGTTTTGTCTTTACACTGTAGCTCTGATATATAATTCAGAGAAAGCGCTTGTTAAGTTGATACTCGCAGTCTAACGATGGCTGTTTGCGGCGTTCTTTGGCTTTGCTCACACTAGGGGGTTGGGGAGCAGCGAGCAGGAAAGGAGTCTGCCCAGCGTGTCACTTCCCATCATGAGGTAGCGGCCGGGATTATTCTGAGACGTCGTTATGGGACATGACATTATCCTTGAGCCAAGCGAGCGCCAGTCGATTTAAAACAAAAGTCTCCCATCACCTTGCCGCTGCCGTTCATCTATGCTGAAATAAACGTCTGTCCGCTCTCTTCTGCCCTCCAAAGATGAAAAGCCCACATTGTGTAAATGGAGTGAATTTTGAGAGACTAATGGAAAGCTAAGGCCAAATTGAGATTTAATATTTATATCTCTGTGCAGTCAGACAGTTAAAATAGTATCATGACCTTCCTGTACTACTGTGATGGTACACGTCGCCCTGCAGCTCATCCAGTCGCCATGTTATCCACGTGGTCAGCAGAGGGACGCACAGCTGATGTAAAATGAAAGGGATGCTCGCCCCGACTCCCTGTGTGTTGCATGATGTATATATATTGTGTGTTCCCTTGTTCATTGCCCTCAATTTACAAATTGCATCTCGAACATGTTAGGCACATGGATGACTGATTATTTTCTCCCCCTTCGTAGGTTCTTTAGCCCCGGGCTCTCATTTTCTTGGCCGCTTTCAGGACCGTATGGTTTGGATAATGATCCTGGAGCGAGGATATGGCTACTGTACAGTCAACATCAAGGTACCATATCTTTCTGTTTGTTTATTTTGAGTCGCTGCAGCCATTTAAAGCAAGATTATGTAATGCGGTGTGATTTGCTACAGGGTCTGGAGCTGCAGGAGACGTCTTGCCACACAGTGGAGGCGCGGAGGGTGGATGAGGTCTTTGAGGCTGCTTTTGAGCGCCCTGAGCGGCTCGGCTTCACCCAGGGCTTTAACCTGCACTGGGGGAATGCCCTCACCCCTTGTGCTGCCCTCGCAGTTCGGGTCTACTCGGACGCCCGAAATGTGCTCTCTGGCATCATTGACTCGCATGACAACTTGAGAAAACTTCAGGATGACTTTCTTAAGGCACTGGTCTGGTTGCTCCTTCGGTACTGTGTTCAGAAGCATAAAGGATTTCTGTGGAGCGGGGAAGAAGGGCCAGGGGTCGGAGGCAGGAAGTCCCAGTCCTCGCAGCTGGCCCAGACCACCTGCAACCAGCCGCCTGAAGCTGTCATGGTGGAATCCAACATGTCTTCTCTCAGGTTTAGACAGGACAGCTCCAGCTTGACCTCCTTTGGTGATTGGTCAGATGAGGATGACTTATTTGGATCTCAACCAGCCAGGCGGACGGTGGCATTAGTGACTGCGGAGGCCCAGCCTGGGCACACAGCACTGCAGACGGGGGCGTCTCTGCCGGGCTCTGTGGAGATGGACAGTCTTTTTGAAAACATGGCTCTCTCTGCCCTGCAGCCTCTGCAGCCGCTGGGACTGGGCATCGGGATGCCAGCGGTAGATAAAGGCCAAAACCCAGAGGTCTTCAGAGAGAGTCCCGGCTCTGTCCCTCATCTGAACTTCAGCTGCCCTCAGTCAGAGGTGTTCAACCTACCATCAGGGTGGAGGACAGCACCGTTGCTACCGTCCCGCCTGCTGCAGCTCAGACCTCTGTTCCCTGAGGACTGGTTTCGGTTCTCTGTCGGGCGCTTTGGGCCTGCTGTGCAGGGCGAGACCTCAGAGGACATGAGCAAAGCTCTGAAGGAGGACGACGCTTTGAAAGAACTCCACGCTCAGGTCGCACTTTCGTGTCTCATCTCACTGGGGGCAGAGTCTGCCTTCACCAGCCCCAGTTACGTCTACAGGCTCTATTGTGGTGACGTACCGTGGACAGAGGGACTCGACTGGCTCTCCTCCAGTAAAGAACTTTACCAGCTCGCTCTTCGAGCTTTCAGGTAAAATTTAGTTTCCAGGTTTTGGTAGTTCTGATCACAAGAGCTTATTTATGCCATTCATTTTGAGTTCTGCCTTTGTGTCTTTGCTTTCAGGTTCAGTTTCAAGTTGCTGTTTGATCAAGCAAGCCTCGGGCCCATGGAGTCCCCTGAGGAATTGTTCAGCACCTTGGAGGAATATGAAAAGGACTGGTACATTGGCCTGGTGACAGAAAAAGGCTGGCACGACAGTGTCCTTCAGGAGAAACCCTTCCTATTCTCTCTCGGACATGACCTCGCTATGGTAGCTACAGACACCAGTCCTTATTCACATTCTGTCTGAGCTACAATATACAGTATATACTAAAAAAATGGCACATCTGTTGAGAAGCTTATCTATGGACTATTTTCATGTAGTCCTTGGCATGAAATTGAGGTTATTTCACATTGCAATTTAGAACCAATCTCAGCAAAATCTATATTTTACTAACTGTCTTTGTCCACAGGGTACCTACACAGGGCGAGTCCTGTCCCTGCAGGAGCAGCTGGTGCAGGTGGGCCGTCTGAATGGAGAGGGGGTACGCGGTCAGTGGGCAAACCTTTCCTGGGAGCTCCTGTATGCCACCAATGACGATGAGGAGCGTTACAGCATCCAGGCTCACCCCTTCATGCTAAGAAACTTAACTGTTCAGGCAGCCGATCCACCTTTAGGATACCCCATTTACTCCTCGGCCCCCCTTCACTTCCCCTGCCTCTGAGCATAAGAACATACTCAGACGTGGGTGCTTTTCACTCGGTACTCCCACAGGTAAACGTCTATTTCCAAAGTTAATGGGTGTTAGGAAATTTGTGGGGAAACTATAGCAAAAATGAAGAGAAAACTTCAGTCGGTTTTGGAGTTTTACTTTCGGAGCCGTTAACTTGTATGAGTTCAGAAAGCCGATAACTGAGTAGGAACCTACATTGTTTTTCAACATTCTTTTGACTTTTTTTGGTGCTTCATTTCCTGTACCAGAGTGGAAGTAGCAGTGGCATCACCACTGTACGAGTTGCAAAATCTCATGAACAAGTTTTAACTGACGGCGTGGACTACTTCCTTGAACAGCACATTCAAAAAGAAAAACTCCCTTTGAACGTGCGTATCTTGAAAGAGTTGACCACTGATGGGTTTCCACCAAAGCACATGAGTTTCGTGGTTTGTCTATTAATGGTTGTGCATAAAAGAGACGTTAAATGAATTTGGCCACCTCCCCTTCCAGGAGACACCTGCTCAAATACCTCTGGTTTTATTGTGCTTTTTAGATTTCACAATTTTCAGGTGATCGCTCCTTCGTGTCCAGAAAAAAAAAAGGGACAAGAGTTTTAATGTTTTGTTAATGATATCAAGGATGTGCCTTGTCTGGCTGTACGTGTAAGGTGTTTAGTGCTATTGTTTTGTTTACAATTCACTTGTTTACAGTTTAGAATGAAGAGTTAAATGAATATGTCCATAGTCTTGTACATATTGTTCCTTTTTATATGTTTAACTGTATATACTTATAATAAAATAGCTTGGCAGAAGCAGTTATGTTTCACTAAACAAACATGCCAAGGCTGAAAACTGATCCAAACTGAATTTTATTAGCCATTCAAAGGGTTAGAACAGAAAGTGCTTCATCATTCTTACATGTCATCTTTAACCTATCCAACCTTATGTTAAATTCATGTAGGCTCTGTATCAACCAGCTTATAAAGCTGTTGTGTCCTGAAGGCAAAAAACCCAACACTTTGCAGAAAAGCCCATCCCACTGTCCCAGTCAAACATTAGGAATTCTCTTAACACATTTCCTCTCCAGGGCAATGAGACTTTCAGGACAACTTTGGCTTTGTGAAGTATGCAGAGTCTGCATCCTGTAAAGAGAAAAAAACAAACGTTATGAAACTTATGAAATCTCAAAGTTTTCGAATTTTTCCTTCAGCATCAGATTTGTAAATAGGGTCAGGGGTGTGACTATAGTGAATTCACAACACTGTTTGGATTTCATTAACTGAAGCAGATGGCAGTTGTTGTTTTTCCTCTCTCAAAAGGACACATCAGAGTCTTTACAGAAGCATAAGAATGTGACACTCTTGTGTCTTGCCAGTTGGAACGTGACCTTTCTGCGTGGCCGTCAGCTGTCACTGTCCAGCAGAGGCCACCAGACACACTGGTCAGTCAGTCAGTCAGTCAGCACCGCAGGGAAGTAGTCATAGCCTGGCCACCGCCTTCTTATTAGACTCAAGCAAGGTCAGCAACAGCTGAGCCCCCCCCAGCTGTTAAGAGACAGCTCTGCTTTTGTGTCTGCCACGTTCTGCTTTAAGTACGTTCAGCCTGTGCACACACTGAGAATTCCCTGGTCCAGGGTCAAACAGAGCAAGGTCAACAACAACTACAGGTTACAACAGCAGGACCGAGCATTCAGAACCAACAAACCAACATATATTTCACATATCAGTGGAGGCATTTAGTAAAACAAATTGGTGATAGTTGTTTGTTTTTTCAGCCCAATAGCAGGTCAGCTGTAATGTACATGTAAATTTTTCCATGTAGATTTCTCCAAGGAAAATGACTGTATACATACCAGACCAGCTTTGAAATTCTGCACCCTTTTCCTGCCCAGAATGTTCGTGATGAACCAGGCAAATGTTGGCGTGTACTGCCAGGCATAGTAGAACAGGAGGAAGGGCTGCTGTGCAATCCACATTTCTTTGACACCATTAGCAATTCCCACCAGCATTAGACGCGCACAGCGACTTGTTGGCATCTTGTGTTCCTGGTTACCAACGGTGGCCACAGGCTTAGGTAATGGAAGGAAGAAAAAAAAACAATATTAAAAACCAAACTACTGAAGCGGTTACTGCTATATCGCATTAGACATACGAAATACAGGTAAAATCCTGGGTTTTTGTTTTATGTTAACGAATAGAAAAGCAGTACCTTATTCAGCTCCTCTGTGAAGGCATTGTGGACAATCTGTGACTGCACAGGCCCTGGGCACACTGTGCTGATGAGTATGTTTGGATATTCACTCAGCTCACATCGAAGGGAATTAAAGAAACCCTGTGGACGGAAGGTCATTAACAAAGGAATGGCTTACATTAAGTAAATCAAATTCATATGATAGTTAGACCTAAAAAAAATGAGGAGTCCCTTAAAACCAGAAAGCCATCAGCTGCTCTCTGTAGTCCCTTCACCTGAAGAGCATGTTTGCTGGCAGAGTATCCTGTTGCCAGGGGCGCCCCAGCGAGGCCAACCACGCTGCTGACAGTCACAATGCTGCCAATTCCTCGCTGTGTCATGCGAGGCAGCACCTGCTTGGTGATGGAGACCGTACCCAGGAAGTTGAGCTCCATCAAGGCCTGATACACATCAACACTGGTCTCCATGCACAGAGAGCGCTGGCTTCGGCCGCCATTGTTAATTAGGATATCGACCTGAAAAGGCACAGAGAAGAAGACGGGGGAAACAGCACGATTTTAAGAATCATTTCATTTACCTTGCAGTGAATGGACAGAATACTCAGGCTTGGTCATAGTTATATCTGTACATGCAATAACAAAAAAAGGAACAAAGTCAATGGGAAATTGAATGTAGCCTAGCAAATAGAAATATAATAAAAGAGCAATTGTAGTGGCCTCACATGTCCAAAGTACTGGAGTGCAGTTTTCATTTTTTCCTCATGCGATGTCCTTTCCAACAAATCAAGTGGAAGAACAAGGATGTCTTCCTCCTGGAGGTTGGAGTGCTCTTGAAGAATAAATGATGAAATGATTTCAGCTGATCAAAAATGAACAAGACTGAATGAAACACTGACAACACTACACATTTATTGTATAAGAGAAAGAGACGATCACTGACCCTTGTGGCAGTGGCTTATCAGTGTTATCGCTGTGTCAGGCTGCAGTGCTACTAAACAGCTTAAGTTACAGTATTTGTGAATTTTAAGTAGGCTTTATTCTTTGGAGGGCCAAACCCTGCTATAACAAAAAAGATCAATAATAGTTCTCTCACCTAAACAGTGACGTTTCACCCTATTTAGCTCATCCTCACGGCGAGCAGACAGGATGAGACGTGACCACACTTTGCCAACTGGAAGGCCAGCTCCTCTCCGATTCCACTGGAGGCTCCAGTGACCCACACCACCAATCCCTTCAGCTTGGCCTCTGACAGTCACAAATCAAAACTGTCAACATTTCATAACAAACTGCATTTATTTTCATATTATCACGCTGGCTCCACTGTCAATCTGTCTCACTGTCTCACAATGGAGTATATATGGGATAGATGGATAGTCCCGCTGTCGCTTGATGTGCCAATGTTTTCAGAAAACGAATACACTGCACATGTTCTGTGAACACGAAACTGGACAAAATAAGTGACACAAGCACAGGTTTAGTTAACTCACCTGGCCTGTGTCCTGTGACACTTGCCCACAACAGTGTGAAGTCTGCGTCCGCGAAAATGAAGCACAACAAGTGAATGAGTAAATAAAGTGGTATGAAACACCACAACGCGGACACAATGCAGCACTCCATTTGTTGGAAAAGACAGAGACGCACTCCACAGATTATGAACAAACTGCAATCAAGAGCTTCAGCCAACGGATGTAGCGTCACTTCCGTGCTGATTTGTTCTTTTTCAAAATAAAAGCTCCGTGCTAGTCAGTTCCGGAAATTAAAAGGCGCCCGTAGAAAACTTAGATAAATTAAAATTGGGGAAGTAAGTAGTCACAATTTTACATCAGCTAATATGTGATCATAAGATTCATCCAAAGGGTTTTCTACGACTTTAGCTATTATTAGGTACAAAAAAATTAGTACCTAATAATATTAATAGTCTGGATTTCTAGAGGGCACCTCATGAATTCATCTGGGCCTTCATCATAGTTTTGGTTTATTTACACAAATATTATTACACAATATTATTCTTGTTATTATTCGAGTTTAAACTGAAGCTGCTATCTTCTTTAGCTATTTTTTTTTCATAGACAGTGGTGTTCATTCTTCCTGCTGCTCTTGAGGTTGCAGCAACTGTCCTTTTTTTCCTCTGCAGTGAACATCTCGGTGAACTTTTTGCTGTTAAAAATTCCACCATAACATTTACAGAGACACTTGATCAATCTCTAGAGGTGGTCATTGTTTCGAAACTAAAATGTTCTTTGCTAACAGAGACGGAAAAGCTAAATAAGCCAAGTTAACTCTCACCTTGTTCAAATGCACAGTATTAAAAGCCGTGTGTAAACAAAAGAAAGATAGGAAAAAATTTGTCCAGGGCTCCAAGATGCACTGGTCAAGAGACAATGAACAGGATAAGCTAAAACAGGTGATTGTGACACTAGGTTCTACTGAGGGATTTACAGACTGTTCTTTCACAGAAAATTGGATTTTGTGAAGTGAATGAATGAATTAGGGATGAATAAAGTTATGAATATATTGTGAAACTGGACATTTGTCTAATCCACAAATATCATATTTATCACATAATATTTTGAT
This sequence comes from Psettodes erumei, assembly GCA_016785225.1. Lineage (NCBI taxonomy): Eukaryota > Metazoa > Chordata > Actinopteri > Pleuronectiformes > Psettodidae > Psettodes > Psettodes erumei. Next base: position 2,195,636 of record JAFBJZ010000383.1, read on the forward strand.
ATTTATCAAAGAATAAATAAACACGACTAAGAAAACATTGTTATCCATTCAGTGACAGACGATCACAGTTTACGTACATCACTATCGATAAGAGATAGATTTATTTATTTTATTTTACCAAGGCTACATTCAATCCAAATACAGATGTGGAGCGTAAGTCCGTGTCGTTGTATACGTGCCCTATGTGTGTTTGGCTGAGCAGCCACAACTCTTCAAGGATGATGTCATGTTTTCGAGTACGCAACCTGCAACATCCGGGTCCTGCCTCAGTGGCTCTGTGCTCCTCAGAAGCTAACGTTAGCTAGCAAGCTGTCAAGCTGTCAAGTGGAGAGGCTGGGACAGACGTTTCAGCTTCCCCCTGGCTTGGCCACTCTAGCTCCGGCCCACTAATTTACACGAAAATCTGTTAGAATATACTTTAGCTCGACAGCTGAGATAATGTAATGCAACACGGGCGTGCGCCAACAGGGACCTCCGCACTTATACAATTTATATGCACTGAGTCTTGAGTGACGATTGCTCGTTGCTAGCTAACTGGCTAGCTAGCCTAGCTCAACCGCCGCAAACCCCCTAGTTTCGTCGGTGTACCCTCTCTGGTGTGACCTGCGGCCAGTCAGTCCTGGTTACTGTCGCAGCCTTCGTTGCTGTCAACCGGTATTTTGGAAATTTGGTAAGTGTTGAAATGTTTACTCTTACGCCAGCAACTGTGGGAGAACGTTTGGCAGTTAGCTGTCCTAGCCAAGTTAGCATGTAGCCACCGTAAGTTAGCAAGGCCAAGGGCTCTCCTTGCTTAAGCGTTAGGTTAGCAGAGGGAGGCCTGTCAAAGTTAGCTGTGAGGGACAAGGGTCAAGGCCCGCAACTAGGCACGGCTGATTGTTTATTTGGGTTGTGGTTTGGACTTGCTACAGAGCTAACTTTTCGCGTCGATCCAACATCAAAAGCTGTCCTTGTCGAGGAGATTCATAGTATGAAGTATCTTACAACGACGCTGGAGTTAGTGTTGGATTTATCAGATCTCCTGGAATTGTGTTGTGTTTATCGAGTAACTGGACAGTCGGTTAGCTAGCTCTGCAGGCATGTACGATAGCTTTAACTAATATCGCTCCGACTAGCTCGTATGGTGAAGTGTTCTGCAGTGCGAAGGTCAGTGAGATGCTTGCCAACAGTGTATTCAAAATCTGAGTGATTAAATAACCCAATTCGCGTCAGTAGATGTGTTAAACTCGATCAGCCAGTGGTTTAGGCGAGTTTGAATTTGTTCGACTCTTACAGTGTTCTTAATATGTAGCAAAAATGTGCACAGAGGTCTACTATTTATAGACTAGTGTAGGGGGCCTGAACTCAGCTCCGAGATGTTAATCTTTTGCCACAAGTGGATGGAAGATATGCTATCTGTTTTAACCCAATTCATTGAGTGAATTGCGCCCTTCTGTGTAGCAATAGACATATGTTATGTCCAAATTTTGGAAAATTGATAAGATTTTTTTTCCATGGTACCTTTGCTTAATAACACACACACACAATACTGCCACAATTCCCAGATTTTGGGCTTCATTGTTAAACATCATGTTTCTGCTATAACTTGTAAATAGACTTCCATCTTTTAATTTGTTTTACAGGTTTTAAGAGGGACACAATGGGTGCATTTCTGGACAAACCAAAGATGGAGAAATATAATTCCCATGGTGAGGGTAACCACCTCAGGTATGGGCTGAGCAGCATGCAGGGCTGGCGGGTAGAGATGGAAGATGCACACACAGCAGTAATTGGTCTGCCCCATGGTCTCGACCCCTGGTCGTTCTTTGCCGTTTATGATGGGCATGCTGGCTCTCAGGTGGCCAAGTACTGCTGCGAGCACCTGCTAGAGCACATCACCAGCAACCCAGACTTCCAGAGTGCTCTGCAGGAGGACCCCTGTGTGGATAGCGTGAAGAATGGTATCCGCACAGGATTCCTGCAGATTGATGAACACATGCGAACCATCTCCGAGAAGAAGCATGGTGTGGACCGCAGCGGCTCTACTGCAGTGGGAGTGATGATTTCTCCGAGCCATATCTACTTTATCAACTGTGGTGACTCACGGGGGCTCCTCAGCCGGGGTGGAGCTGTGCACTTCTTCACACAGGATCACAAACCCAGCAACCCTCTGGAGAAGGAGAGGATCCAGAATGCCGGTGGCTCAGTCATGATCCAGCGAGTTAACGGGTCCCTAGCTGTCTCTCGGGCTCTGGGAGACTTCGACTACAAGTGTGTGCATGGAAAAGGCCCGACAGAGCAACTTGTGTCTCCTGAGCCTGAAGTTTATGCAATAGAGAGATGTGAGGGGGAAGATGAATTCATTATACTAGCTTGTGATGGCATCTGGGATGTCATGGCCAATGAGGAACTGTGTGACTTTGTCAGGTCAAGGCTAGAAGTGACAGATGATCTTGAAAGAGTCAGCAATGAAATTGTTGACACCTGCTTGTATAAGGTACGGCATGTGCACAGGACGCACACTGGCATTTTGATACACATGTCTGTTTTAGTGTCATGGTTGATTAACATGACCTCTGTATTTGTTAATTTTTTTCTACAGGGAAGCCGGGACAATATGAGCGTCGTGTTAATCTGCTTTCCTGGGGCCCCGAAAGTATCTCCAGAAGCAGTGAAGCGGGAGGCAGAGCTGGATAAATACCTGGAGGGCAGAGTAGAAGGTAGGGGAGCAAAATTCCATTATGTCTTTATATACCTCCATAAAAAGTGAGCCACTGACATAATTCCTTGTGTATTTTTTTATTGTTCAATGTAAACCCAATATGTTATTTTTTACACTGACTTTTAAAGTCACAAAGCATCTGCAGTGGTGGGGAAGAACAGGATTTTAAATATGCAAATACTTTACTGATGTAATCCAGGCATTTTATAATGTAATGACAGAAACAAAAGGGTTTTTTAAACTATCTGATTTAATGTAATGAGATCATACAAAAACAAAACATCTCAGGCAGGTCTCTGTCAACAGTTTATAGTGTTTATATTATGGTGTTTTTGTTATGTACATTATAGTCATGTTTGAGAGAGAGGGAGAGAGAGAGACTTGAAACATGATTCCTTGTCCAGGATGAACAGACATGCAGAACTGTGGGTTTCAAATGTATATTTCATATTTAAAATATATGCATAACACAAAGTCACTATCCAATCATCTCTTTCTATTGTAATTTTTCTACCAGAAAAACAGTGTTCAAGTCCATCACTTCAGTTAACGAAACCCAACATCTTTTATTCTTAAAAGCAAGAGTGATTTCAACCATAATATTTTTCTGCCGTGCATTCTTTGAGATAGAAACTTTCACATTTCAACATTGTAATAGCACAAACCAAGCAGATGTTTTTATTTTTTTAAGAACTACTCTCGTACATGCTTGTAAAATGTTATAAAAGATATGGTTTCATTTTCCAACAGAGATCATCAAAAAGCAAGGGGATGAAGGCGTCCCAGATTTGGTCCATGTTATGCGGACGTTAGCATCTGAGAGCATCCCTAACCTCCCTCCTGGAGGAGAGCTGGCAAGCAAGTGAGTGAGCTTCATGGAAGGATTAGAATTGATGGCATCCTCATCCAACAGTGATACGTTTTTCTTTCTGATAGTTATTGTCACTTTTTATTATTTTAATGAAAACTAACATTTTTAATGTTTCTTATCGTTTTTCTTTCCTTTAGACGAAGTGTTATTGAAGCGGTGTACAACAAACTCAACCCCTACCGAAGTGATGACACAGTGAGTATCCCATCTTCTCTCTAACTCCCAGTAGGTGTACTTTGTTTTGAGTAGGCATGCTCGTTGATGTTGATGACTAGCATGTTCTCACCACTAGAATGCATGTCAGTAGTATTCAACAAGATGGAACAACAAAGCAGGCGTCTTACCGAGTGGAATTTATTCAAAATGCGGTGACATTTTGACCTGTCTAAGGTATCTCTCCACTTCTGCTCAGTTTATTTAATCCCAAAAACCAGAGAAAAGTGGATGAAAGCTCCAATTGTTGTAATACTACGCCCTTTACATTTATGTTACATTTCTGTACGGCTGATACTAACAGAAAGTCGTCCGATTTGTTTCTTTGAAATAGTCAGAGTAGATCGTCAGTCAAAAAACGTGCATTCATTTTGGCAAAGGACCACACGTGCATTGGAGGTCCTCTGCCAAAAAGGTTCAGTTTTCTACCACATGAGCTGATTTCAATCATTAGTAAAAGAGCTAATAAGCAAAACTATCTGGGGTTTGTGTGGATGGAATAAAAAAACTGCATTCTCTTACGTACTCATTTAAAAGGAGCATTGCTCATCAGCCCTTTGTATACAAACAGACCACAAAGCTGGTGCCCTTGTGTACTCGGATATCGTGCCTTTAAACAATTTCATCAGATAAGTTGACTGGTTCAGCTATATAATTGTGCACATCTCATCTTGTCCTTGACCATGAAACACTGGCACTTTGTTTCAGTATTTCATGTTTGTTTGAAGATGGACTTTCTGCATTCTAAGTACAAAATGGGCTTAACTGAGGTTTTGTTTGCTGCCTGTGTACATAAAGCTCTCCGTGGTAGAATGTGAAATTAGCTTCTTGGAAATGTTTGCAAATTAATTCAAAGTGACTCATAGCGTATTTAGTCCTAAATGAATATACAATGTCATTTGAACCACCTTTGGCAGCATTTCAAACTGCAGGTGTCCGAGGAGACCTCTGTCATTTCTGCACATCTTAATTTTAGGTCAAGCAGGAAGGGGGGAAACTGTTTTCACAAAAATTGTGACTATGATTCCTGAAATTCAAAATGGGAATGTGGCCTACACACCAAAGGACTTTAATACTCCTAATACAGTATTTCACAGTTGAAATATGACTGTACACCCACTGTCATCATCTTTTTAAAGCACTAGTGTTTGGGCTTTCCCACCAGAGTCTCCCTTAGAAGCAGTCTATATTTGGCCACATTCATCATTAGTATTATTTTAGCTGCTGCAAAAACAATGATGGTGTCCGCACCATGCTTTTACAACACATAGCCCTGTGACTTCAGTGGTTTTAGTATCTGAGTCGGGCTCTCAGTCCCTCGTCAGCTCTTTGTCTGGCTCTCATCTATAAACTGTATATCTCATAGCTCTCATCTGTTGCTGTCGGAGTCGCCCTCGGCACTGTGGTCTGACCCTGAAGTTGTCTTATGTCCTTCCCCCGGATGCTTCCATCAAGCTCGTGGTGTCTCTCAGTTCTACAGACACAACCTTTATGTTAATAAATCATGTTTGGCAGAGTATAAAATGCGCTCACTGTCAGATGCAAACTCATAATGGACCACCTCAAAATACAGAAAAGGCCATGGGGTCGTTATGGCAGTGTAACTGATGACATTATTTAGTGGTGTCATGCCAGAATGGGTCAGTATTGTGATTAAGCACAACATAGAACGAAGAATGTTGGATGTAATCAGCTGCCTACAGGCTCTATACAGTGCTAGGTGGCAGTAGGTCAGCCCATCTGAATACATCTTCTGGTGCTGAGTGTAATCTGTGACTAACCTTGAATAACCTTGAATGGTTATGCCTACACCAGATACGATCACACTTTACAACTGCCAGCACTATTTCCTGGAATTCAGTTGTTGTTCTTGTTGTTTTTTTTAATAAAAGTGACAAAACAGAACAGAAGCAACTTTGCCTTAAGGGCTGGACCATGTGGGCAATTTTTAAAAACCAAACCAATATTGGCGTTTTAAATAGGGGGAGAATCCGACTTCTGAGACATGCCTAAATTCAAAGTAAGTCCCGTAAAGGTAAATGGAGAAAAATAAAAGGGGAACGGTGTGAATGCAGGGTAGCATTGAGGTGCGGCTGATTTGCTCGTGACCCAGCAGAGCATCGCATCGCTCAAACTGCAGCCTGAACACGTGATGAATGTTAATTCATCCCGAAAGGAAAAGATGCTCAGGATGTGTCGTGAGATTACACACGCCGGATGTATACTTGCTCCAAATACTGGTTCAAGACGTCGACGGTCTTAAATTATTGATATGATGTAAATGAAAATTTAAATGGGATACCTCCTGACATTCTTCCGGATCCAGTCGTCAGAAAATGGGAGTCAGTTGCGCTGGTGCGACCAAACGTCACATCTTCGCAGCTCTCCAGTTTTCACTCTCATGTGTGACAAAATATTCGTCTCAAAATACAGCTGTCCTGAAACTGAACCACTCCTGACAAAACTTCACAGGCTTGGCTAACATGAGTGTCAGTGGTGTATCCTACAGGTAGTAGTAGAATAGTAGTAGTAGTAGTGACAGGTTTTTATATTTGTTTCAAACAGTCAGTCTTGATCCGTGAACATGTTTGTTGTAACTATGAGTTGGTTTTGCGTCAGCCTCTACCATTGGCAAATTGCCTGTTGGTCAGTACCAGTTTCCAAACGCCGTCACTTCCTCACAAACCTGAAACAATGGTCGGCACCTCATGTCACACGTGCGTTTTATAGCCCGACTCCAGCTCCAGCTCCGGCGCCCGCACCATTTTGTTTTTACCCAGGCTTTGGTCGTGAACTGGGTAGCTCGGATCAGAAGCTTCAGCCGATAAGTGATGCACGTTTAAAAAAAAAAAAAAAAAAAAAAAAAGCAACAATACAGAACAAGGTGGCCTCGTGCTCCATAATTATGTTGGACACTTACCAGACAGCGAGCACTCTTATATGGCCACGGTATGTGGCTTTGTCGTATACTTGACAAGTTCATTGACGCTGCATTTGGAAATATTTGGTAAAATAATATATCTCTAGATTAACTGTAAAAGGTTTTACAGGTGACGGTGTTGATGAATGAAAATCGCTGTCAGCTCCTGGAGGATTAAAAAAATAATAATTTTTTAAAAATGATTTGTCGGTTTGCATCATACATGCTTAAACCTGTCCAGCTCTTGATAGAGATCTCGTGGATGTAGAGTCAGAGTCTGAAGGTTTTTCCTTCCTCTCCTCTCTTGTTAAGGACTCTGCGTCCACAGACGACATGTGGTAACACAACCTCCTACCACTAACACAGCATAGAGTTTACAAACCACCATCCTCTCAAGACCCACAGCAGCTCAGCTCAGCTCAGCAGTCTGTCTCGCCGTCACTCTGAGCTTTTGGTTTCTAAGAAGGGAATTTCATGGGAGGAGGAGGAGGAGGAGGAAGAGGAAGAGGAAGAGGAGGAGGAAGAGGAGTTGCATGCACACAAACCTGGAATAGTGCAGCACCAGTCCACTCTGGAGTTCAGGATCCTCACCGTCTTGTCTCCCATTTATGTTCACCTACCTAAATACTCTCCTCTAAAGTAATCCATAACAAGTGAGTCCGCAAGGTTTTCTTTATTTTTTGTTAAAATAATCAGCTTAAGTAGATTTTTTTTTTTGCTGTAATTAATTTGATTCACATTTCCTTGTGTGTGTTTGTATATTTCTGTTTTTGTGAAGTGCAATTGTCCTGTACAAACAGCCTGTATTTAATGCAGCTTGATTTTAAGTTAAAAAATGAAAGAAATGAAAAAGAGAACCTTTTATGCACTATCTGCCTTTTCCCGCTCTTCTGGAATTCTAACAAATGTCTGTTCAGTGGATATTACTGCTTGTCCTCCAGGCACAATGTCTCTGCGCTTTTTTTTTTTTTTTTTTTTACTTTTGTTTCTTTCATTTTTTCTTTTTTTTTCAGTTAGTCTATGCTCCTTTAAGAAACGGGTAAATTGTATAGTTGACAGCACAGTAAGCTCTCTATATCAAACCATTTAAATCCTAATTATTTTTTTCCCTGTGCTCTTTTTTTTAAAATTGTATTTTATTCTTGTGAGTGGTTTTCTGTACATGCTCAAATAATAATGGCAAAATGTTTCTCAGTCTTTTGAAGTGTGAAGCGAAGAATTTTTCTTTTTATTTTTTCATTTCTTCGAGGCGTCTGATGAAAAAAAAAAAAATACCGCTGTTAACACGTTTGTCTGTGCGGATAGATACTTGCAAGCGTGCGTGGGTGCTTGTGTGTATGTATGTGCGCACGTGTGTCGGTGTCAAGGCAGAGCTGTATGTGCGACCCTTAATTTAAATTTGCTGAGGTGGTTCAGACAACAGACCAGGCTGGAGTTTTAAGGGAATTGCCCCGTGCTTACCCATCATCCACCCTTTTGTTTTTCAGCCACTTTTTTTTTTCCATATCAACCCAAGATAGGCTCTCACTACTTCTTGTTCCAAACAGCTTTGGATAACAGAGTTTACATGCTGTTACGCTATCTGAACAACTTCAAGCTATATATCAGAACTATACTGTAACCAGAGATGACACAAGTAGTTCAATTTACCCATGGTGAACTATGGTTTGCAGCTAGCTAAGTCTAATTTACACATCTATCGTGTCATATTTTAATATCACTTTCATTGTTACCAGTGCCCACTGTGGGTGCCATATGATTTATGATCACTTGTTTCAGCTTTATGACAGCCTATGCCAAGTTTTTTTTGTTTTGTTTTTCTTCCCATGAGATTCGGTTTTTGTACGTGGTACAGATAGATATATATATATAGGTTCTACTTTTAACACGCGATAATCTGGCGGGTGTGAACAGTTTAAAGCACTGACTGTTTTCGCGAAAATCACCCGTTACTACTTTGAAGAAAGGGGGACTTTCAGACCAAGAACAAATCCGCTAACTGCAATGAGTTCTCATGGTTGTATGGAACCTTTTTATTCCCGTCGGGTTTGCTGTGCCTAAAACCCTCCCCTTGCGCCACCAAAAGCCAGAGCACAATACAGTTTGCTGCTATAGTGTATGATCTGTGGGTTAATTTTTGATTTTTGATTTTTTTTTTTTTTTCAGCTAACCCCCTGCCCCCACCCCACCCCGCCCTGAAGAAATGAATGGTCATTGACTAAATCTGTATCTAACACACACACACACACACACACAGTAGATATATTTCTTGAAGAGAAATGGTTTTATTTCAGATTTATTTTCTGCCATTTTTTTGTCTAAAATTGCATTGTTGGAAATTTATGTATGTATATATTTTTGACTTAAACTTTCAAGGAATAAATCATTTCGCTTGAGTTAGTTTTTTTGCCATGGACAAAGTGTGATTCTGGTTTGTCTTTGGGATGGATAGATGATTTTGTGTGTGTTTTGGCAAACAAAGGTTTTCCTCTAATCACTTAGGTGTCCCTCTCAGCTACACTGAGGGCTTTCGTTTATATAATACACAATGATAATGTACTAAATTTGTAATTCTTCATTTATCAAAATGACAATCCTAACTACTTCACTGCATTTAGGTTTGTGGTGGCTAGCACATTCTAAAATCTTTAACAAAACACTGACTTAACTTTGACTATAATGCTAAATTAGCTGCTTCCTAATTTGCTTTTGTGGCAAAAAAAGGCCAAAGACCACTCAGCTTTTGTAATTGCGAAGTCTATATTAAACGGAGAACCTAGCTGTAACCCCTGTAAAAGATATTAAAAATGTTAAGGTATAAGAGAGCAACTTTATTTTGATTTGTTTGTTTAGTGGATTTTTAAAGGTACTCTGTGTAGTTTTTTTGACCACTGGTGGTGCTGTAGAGAAATGTTTTGACGGGCGGGTCCTCGCTCTACTGGCATGTGCACGATGACGGAACATACAGGACACGTGAGGTGACATGAAACTAGTCGTGTCGACGGCAGGCGGCATTCGTCTGTGCATCGGCAGTTGGTGTCATGTGAAGTGCTACTGAACAGAAAGACAAAGCAAACAAAAACAAACGCAAGCGGATGCAAAAATTGCAGGTTTCGAAACACGAAATTAGCCTTTGAAAATGTTATGTGAGGTGTGGAAATATTAAAGACAATGTTGTGAGCGATGTTGAATGTAAACCTAGCTGTGTGTTTACAGTGGACGCTCCATAGGGTACCTTTGATGTCATCTCATAAACAAGTACAATACAAAGTGGTAGCAAACTCAACTGTAAACAGGTCAAATGATGGACAAATTGATGTGGTTTCACCGACGAGTCTTTCCTGTGAAAAAGTGAGAAATTGCAGCAGAAAACACAAATGGCAGAACAGTAAAGACGTCTTTCAGCTCACATTGTTCTGTCATACTGACCCATACTCACATGTATAACTTTTAGGAGTTTATATTGAATTTCTCCACCCTTTTATTTTACACTGCATCGCCTGTATATTGTTTCTCTATTATCAAACAGATTTCAGCACCAAGCTGCTTGTTGCGAATCCAGTAGGTGTCGATGATTCTTAAAGCAACATTTCATGCAGTTTTTCTTCAATACTGATAAAGAACAAACTATTTCCTTGCATCTGAAGGCCGTTGATACCCCCTCATGCCCCCCCTACACTGTCCCGCATTTTGCCCCAGAAATTGTACAGTTCATGGTGTGGCCCTTAGATATCGCTGATTCCTTATCCTGTTTTGTAATAGACTTATTCCTCAGAATAAAAAGTGTAGAAATTAACTTTAATTTTTTTAATACAAAATTGCTGGAGCTGGAATGTTTGCAGATGTTGTGATTGTGATTTGTCACATCTGGGTGTTTTATTCAAATTGTGTGGAACAAAAAATTGATTGCATCCCTGTTACTCTCCCATCCCCAACAAAAAAATGAACCTAAAAAAATGCCCCCAAGAATCTACTCTCCTAACTTTTTCATGAACTGAAATACCTCATAACATTTATAGGAAGTGTTTTTTGTCTGTCTTATGTAGATCCAAACTGTTCAGAGAGCAGTTAATCCGAGTCGTTTTCTGACGGTTCTCCCCTCTACAACTTGTGATTTTTAACACTGATCTGTTTGAGTGGGGAGAGCCTGTGCTCATGCACAGTCTTTGACAGTGCTGGTGTTAACAAAACAAGCGAATGATTTTAAGTGGCTACTAAAAATGACAACTTATTTTAGTAACTCCGTCGTGTAAGATGATCTGCCCCCTCACTAACATTACCCTCAGATCCCCGCCTGTGTAATTTCACCAACTTTGTCCACTTGTGTGATGCTCACTTAGCTCAGATCTAGAAGTGTATTCGAGAGTTCAGGGTTTTAGAAAATGTGAGATGTACGAGGAAATAGGTGTGACTAAATGACATGAGTCATTTGCACTGATCATCTGTATAATCAGCTTTTTTTTCTTCAGAAAATTGTTATTGTAGAAAAATACAATAGAGAGAGCTATTTAGAGAGTTAACCTTTGGTTGCCTGGAATGCATCCTGTATATTCTTGTACGGAGAACTACCTGGCAGAAGTCGAAGAGATTTTAAACACTCGCGTCCTCTTGTACATACTGATGTACCTTGGTCGTGGCGTTTACTGTGTGACCCGTAGCGGTGGCGGTTTATTTGTCCCCCTTGCCGGGCGACCTGAGCCTCACTTTGCTGACCTTTTTTCAGCTCATAAATAAGCTCACCGATTTGCCTTACCCAATCTCATGTTGCCCCCTAAAGTACTTGTTCACCAAAACACTAAGAGGAAGAGTAATGCTGCTGACATTACACTCTTATAGATTAGAGCTGTCTCCGTGTTAGGGTACTTGAGCTGTCAACAAAGTGACTTTGTCCTGGTTGTCACAAGGTACAACTTTTCAACCATTGCTGATTTGTATGCCCCCCCCCCCACCACCCCGATGTTACCTTATCGAATTTCAGTCTTGAAAGCTTATTGAACTTTCCACAGCAGATGATGTCATACTTTTAACAAATGCAAGTGTTTTAACATGGTAACCTCGTAAGCATTCAAAATGTGCATACATACATTCATGTCTGCTATATTTATAATTACAGTCAACAATAGCTTTAGAGTGCTGTAGATAAGTATTGTCAATGTTGATTCAAATGCTTCTCAGAGGCCTCTGTGAGTGATTTTACAAAGTTCAATAACTGTATATTTTGTATTATGTTCTAGCTCCAAAGGAATGGCAAAAAAAGAGAAAATGTTGAAAAAAGCTTTGTTCCCTGAACTAAATTGTACTATTTGTGTTGTTGATTGAACAAATTGCATTCCTTGCTTGTGAATTGATGCATTTCTCTCCCTGCTCCTTAAATTTTTCTCCCCCTCTTTCCCTCCTCTCTTTCATTTTTTAGCCATTGAAGTTTGAATAAAATTTCTAGTTTGCAGAATGTATTACTAAATAAATGGGTTGTCATCTTGTACCTCTCATTTCATCACTGCTCATCTGTTTCGGCCCATTGCACAAGGTTTCTGCCATCCTAAAAGAAGAAATGCTGATAAAATACAGTTTACAGGGAAAGCTCGAGTATATAACTGAAAAGTATAGTTAAGGTTTTTTTTTACTGTAAGCGCAAAGGATGAATGGAGGATATAAAGTCCAAACACAATGATTTAAAGATGATTTCTATGAGGTATAGGTGAAACAGTATGCAGTCGGCTCTTAACCTATGCTGCCACAGAAATGGCAGTGACTTCATCTCCTCCATGCATCTGGAGTAGTTTTGTAATACTTGTGTTACTGCCATTATATTAAAAGTGAAGAAGAAAGTGTACTGTAAATGTCTTTGTGGGAGTCCTTGTGTTAGCACCACTTTTTTCCTCCCATGCATTGTTACCATTATGTTTGAGTTGCAGGACTAAGCATCTTACTTTCTAAAAAAAAAATGAATGCCCATCTTAAACAAAAAACACAAAAAATATTGATTAAAAGTTGTTACCTGAATCCTTAAAGCCTCTTACAATATTCAGTCCACTATATAAAAAAATAACTAATTTGTCAAAAGATGGTAGTCAAAGATTATGTTGCTCAAGAAAACATCAGTTCTTTTGGTATTTTTTTTACATATCTTTCAAATATTCTCTTTTTTATGCAGTGTACACATTAATATTTTTGCAAGGACCTATGTCATTTCAGGCTACTGAGATTAGAAATCCATCTTGCAGTAGACTGAATAATTTTCCTCAAGATGTTGAGGATGTTGAAGAAGTGTAGGTAAATGGACAGTTTTTTATTTTTGGGGGGTGAAATACACCAACCTCTGCGACTCATACAGGTAATACATGAGAGGCACAAGCAGGCTGTCCTCGTGTTACACACGGAATCACAGCATGCGAATTTCAAGCTTCGAGGTTGTGAATGAATGAATGAATTAACAAGCCCTTTCATCACTGCATGTTTTGAGCCCTCTGAAGCGCAGCGGTGCTGTTGACTTGTCTGGGTATCAGAGTTGTGTATGTCTGGTTGCCTTGTCTGTCGGTGTGTGGCGAGCGCATGTGAGGGGCTCGGGCTCAGGGGATGGGTCAGGGCAGTCCACGGCCACCGGGATTAGGAACCGTGGGAGGGATTACTTTAAATGTCAACATAATGTCATGAGCTGTGCTAGAAGGTCAAATGTTCAAACGGTGCTCAGTGGCGAGCAGTTAATAGATCAGGTACAATTTGGATTATTGTGGCTCCTGCGATGAAGTGAGTAGCATGATAAAACAAACTATTTTTGGAACACGTTTTTGTTTAACATCGGAAGATACACAAAATAAGCAAGGTTAGATTTCTTAAGCAGTTTGAGGTTTGTTTTGTTACTTAAACTGTTAATATTGCTTAATTACATATACAATTATAAATGACGTTTATGGAAAATCTGTTTAGATATGCAGCAGAATTTCTCCCATATTGTAGTTTTCTCTTTGTACCTGATCAATTGTAGAAAAACAGCAACTACAATGTCCTCATCAGGCCGCCATCTTGCCAGAGGGGGGCAGTGTTAATAGCTGAGACCCATCAGAAACACCAGCAGTGGACTTCTTCAGTCACAAACAGTCTTTAGAGAGTTCATTGATAGAAATAGTCAGTGTCTACTTATGACGTGGATGATGACGACTGTTGTTTTTTTTTTTGCAAAACATGAAAGAATTTAACAATCTTGATTTTAAACCTGTTATGTCCTGATGATGTAGTTTCATATTGTGGCAAATTAATGTTAATGGTCATTGCCACTGTGTTGTTATTCACTTTTAACTGCTTGCTATTAAATGCGTCCCATCTAGCCTCTCTTTGGAACATTTTCCGTTGGCTAGAATTTGGAGTTCAATTCAAATGTACTGGGGGGAAAAAGGTAACGCATCTTCACTAAATGTGGAAAACACATGAATACAATCTAAAACGAGCTTGTTTTTAAGCGTGCACATCCCCCTTTGAGCCATTTGCTCGTTAGAAGGACACAGAATGTGACTCATTAGATCCCAGGCCACCTGTGCACCCCTAATGAATCACGCTGCCCGTATATTCCTCCACAAAAAAAAAAAAACAAAAAGTTGCCCACGTTGGCAGAGGCCATCAGATGGAGCTGGCTCCGTCATCTGCCTGCCATTGTTTAGTGCATGTCATGCTCTGCTTCGCATGGCGGATAAAAACCCATTTGAGCTTGACTAATGCAGCCATGCAGACGCAGCAGTAAGAGGTGGGGTGGGGGTGGTAGGGCACACCACATACTCTGTGGATGGTCTCTACTCTGAGGTCACTGAGCTCCACATTTGCTAATTTGGTGAGTGCGCCAGGAGCCAGATTTTGTGTGTGTGTGTGTGCGTGTGTGTTGCTCTGTAATAAAGGAGGGGAAAATGTGATTCGTTTAAGCACGGGGAAAGCAAGCGAAGCAATAACGTCGCCCGATCGGGATCGAATCCGGCAGCATTTGCTCTCTGTTCTCTTAACGCTTCCTCTTCTCCTCCACCCGCCATGCTCTCCTTCTCCATTTCCTCTTCCTGTGAGTGTTCTTGTTGCCCGAGGTCAGTTTGTCACAGAGAACACAAGCTTTTCTCACTTGGTTGCAGCGATTCAATGATTGGTGTGTACAAACAAGCATATCAAGCAGGGCTGACATGTACCCACCTCCCCACCCCCCACCCTCCTCCCTCACGCCCTCCTCTCTCCTACAGACATTGAATATGTCCTTCCTGCTCTCTCTGGTAACGTCTCTCTCTCTCTGTCTCTCACTTACACTCGGTGGGAGTGAGTGTCCCCCTGCATGAGAAGCTGCTGCCCTGGGAATCCCGGGCCAGCTCATTATCCTGGGCCCCTGAGACACAGCTCACTGTAAATTAGGACATCAAATGATGCAGGCTCGTTAAAGCGCCACAGATACACTCATTAGCATCAGCACCTTTCCTTGTTAGAGCCTGCATCAGCATTCTCTTCCACCACCACGTTTTGTCCTGTCATTCCTCCACACTGACAGGAAGATTTAGGATTAATGTCGGCCCTAGCCGGCGGGTCAGCACTGCTGTGGTTCAGATCCGGGGCTGATTGATCAGTGGTGGCGGGAAGCTGTGGAATTCGTTGACAGCTGCCCACTATCCCTGCCACTCTTATCCATATTTTATTGTGTGGAAGGGGAGAAAAAAATCCTATCTCAGAATAACTCCCGTCTGGCAAGTGGCTGACGAGTTTCACAGCTACGGGGGATGGACAAAATAACCAAAACCCTTTTTGGGACAGTGTCATGTCTTGAAGTAGATGCCACGTTGGTTGCTTCTCATAATGTTTATTTGTTTGTTTGTTTTTTGCTTATTTTAAGTTTGAATGGACCTTGCTTTTTTTAAAATGATGAACAGTCTTTGTATGTTTAGTTATGTAAGCGTGATTGTTGAACAGACCTCTGTTAGAGGGACACTCCACCGATTTTACATAAAAGCCAGTTAAAGGTACCCTGTAGAGTTTTTGACTGCTAAGAGTAGCAATGTTTTTATGACAGGATCCCCGTTTTGTCTGTATTGTGCACCTGCACAAGGTTGCACATGCATCGCCACCAGCATGCAGTTGGGGAAAAACTTTGGTATTATGTCTTCTGTGGCTCTGGAGGGAGCTTTATAGTTAGAAATAATAACCTTGGTGCTTATCCCAGCTTGAGCTTGGAGGCTACAAAATGTGGCAAACTGGAGGTCTGAAGTTTGAAAAACACTTTGCATTGGTGGTCTGAAAAAAGGTTCTTGTGAGTTGCATAATGGGAAAGCAATGGGATCCTGCATTTTCAGGATTTAAAACTACTGCAGGCTTAAAGTCTGATACATCAGTTTGACCTTTTTTAAAATGTGTCTCTCACAGCTTCTCGAGTTTTATGTAAGCACAATACAAAATCTTCAAGACCTATTTATCGTGATTAGTCCTGTCTTTTTCACCCTTGATTTAGGCCTGTATTGATGGATCATCAGTTGCAAACCCTGCAATATTGTGTGGCAAGGAAGGTGAAGTGACCTTTGAGGCATCAGCAGAATTCAGCAGATTTTTTGTTTGCAGAGACATAAGAACAGAAGTTCAGTTTTGTCTGAAACGGGTTAAAAACCCCATTTATTGAAGAGTTATTTTCTGGATGATTAGGCTCTGCTAAAGGCGTACGGTATTTGTTCAGTACCTTTGAGGTCTTCTGTCAATCCATACCAGCAATTTACTTGATTATGCTGTTCATCCAAAACCAGCTGTTGTCCTTTACTGTGAAAATGTGACTTATGGCAAATAGTTTCTTTTCTTTTGTGCCTGTGTAGCCTCTTCCTCATCTTCAGCATGCTCTCTTGTCTGTGATTGTGCTGTGGCTGAGATGGAAAGGTACATACAGTAACTGTCTGGTTGCCATCTCGTTGGGCCCTCAACCCTTAATGGCTTTTTATCCCAGTTAAATCATAACATTACAAGGTGTTGGTCTCATATGTTGCTTTTCATACAATCGGTCTTTTTCAACTCCTCTGCATGCTGTCTGACATGTGGTAACATGCAGCCCATGGCTGACTGAGTCGGCCCTCCCGCATGCCTTCAGTTCCCTTCATCTGTATCTATAAACTTCACTTCATCTGCACCCTGCTCTTCTCATCCCCAGGACCCAGACATCCTCCTCTTCCGTGGTTTCAGCTAAAACAACAACTAATCAGATGATGTCACGCAAGCATTTTCTGCCCCTTATTTGTCCGTCATCAGAATTAAGTATCTGCTCGATCATGTCTTCATCTATCAAATGTAGTTTTCATCAAGTCACATCACAACTGATATGTCCAGCCCTCCGTTCAGTATTTGATAACCCATTTTCAGATGAACTTATCCACACCTGTCTCGGTCATTGCATAACATCATTCCAAACTGGACGCCTAAATGCTCACTTTGATACTGTATGAGACCGGACAGGGATGGGATTTTACCTAGACCTCTATCGTGTAGCTCATGTTATTTCGATATTCCAATGCTTAATTATTGTCGATGAATTACTATTTACTCCGCACAGGTGGATATTTCATATGAAGTTCATACATTTCACTATATTCTGGCTCTAGAAGATATCTTACCTGTTGGGCTCTTCTAGGCGTCTTCTTTTGCACTTCCTCTCAAATTTCATCTATTTATGATCAGGTCAGAGCTGCCATATACACACACACACACACAAAACACTGAATCCACTCTCTGCATGTAGGGTCATATGGCCATTGTAAGACTATTTGTAATCACTTTAAATGTTAAGGGACATTCAGCAAGGCTTTGAGCTTACCTTTTTCAGAGCCCTCCATTCATGGTACCAGTATGTTTCACTCAAGGGGAATCAAGTGGGTTGTGTTCCTCAGTTATTTCCTGGTCCATCGCACAACTCTGCCACATCTTTTGTTTATTTCCTAACCTTGCCACACGACTCATAAGTGAATAGTCTGTGGTCAACAATGGTGCTGAGCTGAGTTGCTGATTCTGAAGCTACATCTCCCAAGTGAACAATTACCAGGGACTTTTTTTATTCCTGCTTTTAATGACCACAGAACATTTAACCAACGCAGCTTTTGAATCAGCACTTAAAAATACATAAGTTAAAATTGAGCTGTACTGTACTGTATATCTCCAGGCCATGTTTGTGCCCCGAGGGATTGATTACAACATCTCCAGTATCTGAGTGACATAACATTGTTCTGTGTGAAATTTCTTTCGACGAATAAAACCTTGAACACAGCTGTCACCCCATTGAATGTTGTGTTATGTGAAAGCCATTGGAAGCATTCCTAGCTGTTTGTTGTAGGTCAGCTTCAAATTAAGACAAGGTGACATCGCTCCCTTTAAGTGACATCTAAGAGGTTAAGTGCCTCCATTCTTTTTGTCTCTGCCATAATCTCCCACTATGTCTTTCTTCCTAGCTTGCACAAACATACCCATTTTCATATGACACGCACGTAATTTGCTTTGCTTGCACTGAGTAAAGTGAACAAATGAAAAAGGTCAGGAACTGAGCAGCCCCAACTATGAAGTTTCGGTTTTCTGAATGAATGTACATTTATACATTAATTGTGTCAGAATACTGAGGGGCTAAAGGCTTAAACTTTTTGGTTTTTGTTTGGGTTTTGAAAAAAAGAAGTTCTTTTTTTATTTCCATATACCAAAAATACAGTATTTCCAGTTAGATCAGACTCGAGTCAAGTCCTTGATACAGAAAATTAAAACATTCTGTTTATTATGCAGCTTAATTAGTTGCATCATGTTAGAGAAGTGAACAAAAACTTATAAAATGCTGCTATGAAATTGATAAGTAACCTAGAAACAGTCCTTCTAGTTTCTTTTATCATGACTGCATGTGCAACACAGTGTTGTCAAGCCACAGCATGGTTGTAAGTCTCTGATATTCATTTACAAAGAAATGTATCCCAGGTTGTGTTATCTATTCATCAGCATGTCTTCCTTAGATGTTATATCCTTTTATTTATATATATATATATTTCTTAAAAATGTCCATAACTTTTGCTCAGAGATTATTTTTATTGTATATTGGTCCTGTAACCTATATGCCTTATTTGAGCACACAGTTCCAGGATGTCTGGTTCTTTTGTGAATGGCATTCATCCTCTTTTGTGTTACGATACAGACAGACACTGCTGGGAATATTTTCTTTCTTGATGTGTTTCCCTGTAGAATGCACTAGATATATAAGAAGGAGAGACCTTACTGAATGGTTGACATCTATGCAATGTTAATGTCTAATTTATGAAGGCGTTTTATTTGAAATGTTTTTCTGAATAGCATCTTGGTGAATCCAACCCTCTTTCACAAGTCACTCATAGTAGCTGAGCTTCTTTGCAAATAAACTCTGATATTAGAATTACTGATCTGAACAAGTTACATTTGAGTCAGGAAAAGTTGAAATGAGCATTAAGGATGTCTTTAAATATTTCATTTGTTTCAATTAATTAATCAAAATCCCAAAGATTAAATTTTCTATGTTTTTCACAATAAAGAACAACCATAAAGTACAGAATAAAATGTGCAACACCAACAGTGCAGGGAAATGACGGTATTCTCAGATTTATAGACAGAACTTTGTATGAATATTCAAGAGAATTTAGGAATCCTTTTTTGAATATATGTCTTTTGAATCAAAGCTAAAATGTAAATTTAGGAGAATGGATTTGGTCATAAAATTGAGTGTGGGTTCCTTGTTTCTCTATATTGTTGGTATAATAACACTGCGTGGGTTCATGGGGTGGGCAGCTTGTGTTGGCAAGACATTCGGCACCATTCAGCCCTCAGCCACAGAACAAGAGCACAAACAGCCCTTTTTCTCCCCTCTGTATCAGCAGCAGCAGTCATTCAGGCATCGTATGACTTTCCTGTCCAAACTGGGAATTATTTTCTCTTCGTCAGTGACAAATACTCTTAATTTGGCCACAAGCTTCTTTTCTGTGTTTTTTTTTTTTTGTGAAAGGGTTTCCTCATTCACCAACATCCATGTCAGGAAACTACTATTTTGGGTCTGCGCCTCAGTTGTACAAAGACACATGTTATTGGCCCCTTCTGAGCCCATACACAAACACAATTCATCAACAGGTGTGGGAAGAAATATTTTTTTTCTCTGCAGAGGGATGTTACTTTTGGAGTGTGTGGGGTAAGTGTGAGAGAACAAAAGTCGCTGGCAAGGGGCATTCAGCCTGCAGAAGGATTTCCCCACTCAGCAGAAGAGAGAAGAGAGGGAAGCCTTGATACAGCTGGCTTTGCAGAAGCATTTATAAAGCTGAATTAATTGCACTTCTTTACGCTTTAATAAATAATGAGATTTGACAGTGGTCAGGAAAGGTTAATGTCAGTCTTCAAAGTCGTATTAGTTTGAGTTAACCCTCATATTTAAGCTTTACATCTACTTTAGCCTATTGTAAGCTGCTACTCAAAGGCCACAAAACTTGTCTTTTACAATGTATGGTGGCTGCAAAAGCAGAAAATAGACATACACTGAAAACCATTCATGTGAAATCTTAATACGTACTTTGAGGAAGGATTAAAGTTGTAGCTTTGGATTGCTAAAGGTGTGACTTGAATTGGGGAGGAAGATAATGGGGAAGGCAGATGAAGCCATATTAGTGGTATGTTGATTTGTAATGGTGGGATGCTTGGCCTTGCCATCAGCAATATTTTATATATTTTTTCCAACACCATGCTTCAATCTCCTTGAAGGATGTTTTATGTAAAATATGCTTTTTGTGCCCTGGAAAGACATTTAATCAAGATTAACCTTGGTATTTTAGTAGCCAGTGGTCCAGCTTTGTGAGGTTTCATAATGGAAGACAATTAAGCACTACTTTCAGTGCTCTTGTGGAAAAAAATATCTATACCAAGATTTTTTGGCACATTTTTAAAGGATGTGTTCTTTTTTTTCAACTGGGTTTACCATGAATACCTCAACCTATAGCCTGTAGGTTGACATATGTAAGATTTTAGAAATCCTGCCTTCTATTAGGAAAAAAAATATATTAACATGGACCAAATAATTAGCAAAATCTTATCAACATTAAGAGAACAAGGTTACTTTGTCAAAATGTATCCTCGTTTTAATAAATAGCCTTTTATTGATTCCAAGGCCAGTGGTGATTAATATTTTTTTATTATTTGAGTTTATTCTATTTTGATGTTTTTATTATTATTTTCCTTTTAAATTAACCATCGATTTTTAAGCTTTTTCTATGTCAGCATCATGCCCTGTAGAGAAGACCCTATCTTCATCCAGCAAAGTTATCTGTTTTTGTCCAAAAATACTTCACCTTTAAAAAAAAAAAAAAAAAAAAACTTTAATCAGTACTTGTAGCGGCCATTAGCCTGCTGCAAATGTGGCAGCGGGGGAGCACTGCTCTTGTGAATGTTCATTCATGGTTTTCAGAGCATGGCAAACTCGAGTATCCTCACATTGTCTGCTAAGAAAGTGCAGAGAAAATAGTTTTCCTGGGTGGTCCGACTCATTAATACACTCCGCGCTTGTTGATTTACGGCTCACAGTTCAACTGCTGCCAATTAACGTGAAAACACGCAAAAAAGGGAGGAGGAGGCCACTGAGTTTCCTCCAGTTGGCACAAAAGTCGGGATGAACCTGCCCTTCACGTCAAGGTAGGAACATCAGAAACTGTGAAGAACTGACAGGTAGCTCCTCCACCTGTCGGCTCCCGTTCAAACATTAGCCGGTGGCTAGGTGAGGCCTACTTCAGGTGCGTTAGCCTACGTTAATCAAACCAACGTCAAATAAACCGCAGCAGCCTCGTCTGCATTAAGGACACCTAAAGACAAATTAACATTAAAACATTAAAGACACCTTTTCCCGCCTCACTTTATAACGAATCGTTTATTTATTCATTTTAGCTGTTACATTATTTTAGAGGAAAATAGACGCAACCCGGAAGAAGGGAATGACGCAGCGCAGTGTTTGTTTAAAGCCGTCTCCTTCAGTTTTGCTCTACATATCGCGTGATTTAGATTTTTAAATGAACGTCGGCCTGTGTATGCTCAAGCGCTTGTGCGTGTTTCTTCATAAGATTAAGTTTTTAATTACTCTGAACGAGGCCTGTACCTCATAAATAAGACTCAAGGCGGCCGTGGACATACAAAGTAAAGTAGGCCTAAGCGAAAAGGCTTAGCATGGCTCGTCGGTTGCATACCTAACATAAATCTGTTGACCTTAATGAGCAGTACAACCTGATAGATGAGTTCAAGTTAATTTCGTGTTTCGTTAATTTTGTGTTCTGTATTTAAATGTGGTCTGAACAAAACAGATTTTACTCTAAAGACAGAAACCCACTGAAGCTAATCAAAGTAATTAATTGCTCTGCACTGTAACCTACAAGACAATCCCAAAATGATTACAAGTAAAGCTAAGCTATTTAAGTTATTTACCATATGAAATAAGACCTGTTTGCTGTCATTACACTTGCTTCCAAAAACCATTAAGGCATCATGCATATTGTAAATTATTTTGCAGTTTTACTCTTCTGATGTTGGCCTCATGGAGTCGTATTGAGGAGAGGACATTGAGCTGCAGCCACATGTAAGTAAAGTTCATTGTAAGATGAAGCCTACTTATTGTATTTGTCACATCATACCATCACATTTGTTTCATCACTGAGTTCTGTCTTTAAGCATGAAGCATACTGTCTTGCATTACATTATGTTCGAGTGTTTGTGAAGGGATTATTTTCCTTTCTTTTGTTTGAGTTCATCCCACTAAAATCAGCAGCTGCCATTTGAGGTCGTGCACTGTTGCACCGTATCCTGTGACCTTGTCAAAAGCAATCACCGTGGTAACACAGGGCTATAGTTTTCCTCTCATCTTAAGACATAATCTCTTTAATTGGTGTCAGAGTTGGGGTCCTTATGGTGAAAGTCCTGAAAATACCCACAGAGGCAGACACGTTCACTTGTTGACACTTTAAAAAAAGAAAAAGAAACGAGGCCTCGTCAATGTGGTGCTGAAACATGTTAATCTATAGTGGGGGGTGTTACCGCAGGCCCTCTAGCCTCTCCAGTCTGACAGGACCCTACAACTTGAGTCAGTCCCGTCTGACTCCTTGGACTATTCAACCCTTGCTCTTTACACCTACTCAGTCTCAGCAAGGCTGACTGAGTTGGGACGATGGAGGAGATTTGTGTTTAATCTCACAGCGCTTACACCTCCAGGAAGAAATCTGTCCCATCACGGGGTGTGAAATCCTGTTCATTTGTCCAAATGAGGTGTTTGGGTGATATTCAGGGCTGCAGCTACCATTTATAGTCACCACTGATTGTTAATACCAATTATTTCCTTGACTGACTGTTTAATTATTTAGTCTGTAAAAAGTCAGGCAATAGTGAAAGATGCCCATTGTAATTTCCCAGAGCTCAAGGTGATTTCTTCAGATGGCTTGTTTTGTCTGGCCAGCAGACTAAAACCCAAAGTTGTTCAACTACAGCTGTGTACAATTCAACAAGCAGGAAGTAGCGAATCTGTCATTTTTGCTTGAAAACTGACATAAAAACGTAAGTAAATGATCATCGCAATCTATCTCAGCTCCAGCGATGTGATGATACATACTGTGTGATGGTTAGTCAGTAATCCTTTTTTCATTTCTGCGGTTGTATAAAGCTATCACGGGTAATGTTGTAAATCAATGAGCAGGGGGGTTTTATAGTAATATCATAGGATTTATGGGAGTTTTGCATGAATATAATGAAGTACTTGTCATGTTGCCAGTAACCCAAAAACAGATGTTCCTATTTGCTGATGTTACCTGTAAGTGTTTTATTAGGCACTCCCATCTGATATTTATGCAGCCTAATACAACAGTCCTGCAGGAAACCCTACATTCATGATGGTTATTACTATGTTCAGTTTTTGGTGAAACTGATTTAGATCATTGTTGATTCAACTTTATAGTCATTTTGGAGCTGCATATTTAGTCTGCTTTCATTGATTTAAATGAAGGGGGGGCAAAATATTAGAAACGCCTCTCAGCGTAACGCAATTCAGCAGCACAACAGACTGCGGTCTCCAGGATGACCATGAAGCTTGAATCAACCCACGTTTGCAACAGTTTCACATTAATAACCTTCATGGAGGCAAGTGTTTATTGGTCCCGCAGTGTAAAATTAATTACAGAGTGGTAGAAGACTTTTCATCCAACTCCTAGTTCAAACATGTGACATATATAATGATAATCTGCAGTGAATAGCAGGCCAATGTTTGGCACCGCCTGATGTGATTACGAGAGCATGTAGGAGGGTGTCCTCATAATCCACATAATTCTATAAACTCTTTAGATGCTGAGAGATTCAATAACATGAGCCAGGATCACACAAGACGTTGCACTTGCAGAAAAAAGGTGCTGTGGCTCGTCGCGAAGGCCACAGTTAACTTTCACGGTCACGCGAGTCGATCTTGCATCCAGACCTCCAGATGAAACAGAATAGACATGAATATCAGTGAGCAGAGGTCGGCCCAGTTTCTCCTCACCTGTGACCTCTCGGCAGCCTGATGCTTTGTCAAGGGGTTTCCTGGGGATGATTGTGAAAACGGGACCCCGACTTAAACCAATTAAATCACTGGGTGGATGTCCATAGGGAGGGTGGCAGTAAGCTTTGGGCGATTCAAAGACACATCAGCTTCTGACACAATGTAATATGACAGAAATCACAGACGAAATGTGACATTAAAACTATCAAAGAAAGTCATACTGGTAGGCTTTTTTTTCACAAATTGGCGTACCACGAACCCCTCAACCAAAAATTAAACTTTAATGAAATTGTTGTTTAAATTTTCTGTTTTCCAGGCTTACAAATTCACCTGAATACTCCTCACCTTTACCACAGGAAAACAGTGAGAAGGGAGAAAAAAGCCAGATGAATGTAGAAAACACACATTAATAAAACAGGAAATTGGGGGCTAAAAAGTGCAAATAATCGCTGGTTGTGAATGTGTCCATTGAAGCACTCTTTTGGGTGCGAGCCCGATGCTCCTGCTAATGGTCTGTTTCACTGAAGTAACACTAGGAATGCTAACCTTCTCAATGCTTCGCAACTCAGGGCAAGCATGGCAGCGCTCCCATTTGTGTATGTGTGTGTATCTGTGTGTGCCTCGTTGTCATTATCCTTTCTCGAGAGAGAGAGAGAGAGAGACGAGAAAAAGAAAAAAAAAAAAAAAACCTCTGATTCTACCAAACTCTCCCATCCTGTAATGAACAGGGTCTGCATATTTATGTTTTTTTCCAGGGAACACTTGAAACACAAGAGGGGTTAAAGTAAAGAGTGGGGAGGTCTTTGGACCATTTTCAATATTTCCCCCCTCTCTGCCCATAGGGCAAGTGAGGGGTTGCTTCTTTACAATAATCAGATGACCAGAGGAAAATAGTGTGGCCTTAACAAGCCCAAATTAAAAAAGAACATCATTTTCATTATGCAGTCAAACACAATTACAAGCAAATGTTTTCTCTGTGGATCTGCCCCTGCTTTCAGGGTCTTTGTCCCTTGCTCCTTAGTGTGTGCAGAGAAAGGCCCCGGTGGTCAATGGGCAGCTGAGTGGCGTGTTCAGCGGAGGCCCACTTCCTCAGCCCCCAGCGTAGAATGCGTTTTGTTAGAAGAGCAGCCATACATTCTGAGCAGATTTGTTGAATTAGAGAGCGCAGCGGGAGACGGGGAAGCGGGGGGTAAGTGATGGGGAGGACTTGTTGCTAGGTGACTGACATACAACTGCAGCATGCCAGTTTTCAGAGCCTGGCACTCCTTGTCTGGTTTCCTTTTTGTTTTGTTTTCTTCCTTATCGCTCCCCTCCGCCACCACCGCCGTCCCCCTCCCCTCCCTGCTCCACCCTCCCATCAATTCACTTGTCTAGCTCTCCATGTTGCTGAAGTGTAGATAATAAAATGAAGAGAAAACAGAAGAAACGGGGTGAATCATGTAGGATTCTACAGTACACCTCTAGCACCTACTTAGAACCTCGTCATCGGCTTTTCAGCTGCGTCCAGGCTTTAAAAACCTTACTGCTGCTGAGTGTTGTGGGAAAAGAGAAATGCTTTTATGGAGGGGGAGTAAAGGTGGATTCCCTCTTTCTAATGCGCTCGTCAGTATAGAATGTGACATAAAGCATTAGCTTCATGGAGACACTGTGCGCTATCAGCAGTATAAATAAATAAATAAACAAAGTCTTGGGGAGGACAGGCAAAATTTCTCCGAGCCCCCACCTCCCTGCAGGCATCGCTGAATGGTAGGTTTGCCCTTTGAAATACTGATATGTAATATCATACATATTCATAAGTACGGTGATTTACTCAATGAGCTATGCATGTTTTGGAATTGTCACCTCCTTCCTAATACCGGTGTATATTTTCATTCAGCAGCTGATTAATTCTGACTTTATTTGTTCAGTAATGAGACGCAGGATGGGGGATAATTGAGATTTTTCTGACAGATTCATTGAATTTTCCTGAGCTAACACTTCCTTCCACTCGTCCCCCGTTTGGTAAGTGACCTGTCTGTCTCCGGACTCCCTGACTTAGCAGTCTGACCACTTAGCTTGTCAACGCTGTCACTGTGTCAGGCATCTCAGAGCCCTTCAGAGGACCATTTGCAGACAGAAGTTAGTGGAGGAGAAACAGCGAAAAGTTAAAGTCCACGGTTCTTTCTTTAAGCTTCTGTTTTCGGGCTCTAATTTCTGCAAATATTCATGTAAACCAGATATTTTACTGTAGCTTTTTAATCCAAAAGATTATTTGCCCACCAGTAGATTTTGCATTCAGGTCTACATGAGAAATGTAGTGAGTCAGTCACATGCATGATCGACCCGATGCTTAATGTATTTTTATTGTCATTCATGAGTGTATGTGGCCAGCCCTTGTGTCTTCAAGAGTATGAATACATAAAAAGATCACGACTGCAGCTGCTGGTGCTACCGATTGTGGAGAGGCATTGCCTGCACACTTTGTCTCTCCATTTGTCTGAAAATGTATTACACTTTAAGAATTAGACTTTTTTTTCCCAGTCATCTTTGAACATCACATATTTCCCCCCGGTTTCGCATTTATTTGAAGCTCTGTCTGAAGGTCAAAACCAAATACACCCAAACGAAAAAGCCATTGTTGATCTGTTTCTCCACCTTGTGCCTCCCTATTCCTTTTCACCAAGGAAGCATCTTTCTTTCTTTGTGCTGCTGGGGGCTTATGAGACTATCAGGGCACACCTGTGCCCTGAGGAAAATTCCCCTGCTCTCTCTAAAGCTGTATTATTCAGCACAAGGCCATGACAGTCAGTGTTTCTAAAAGCATTTGGAAGATTGTAAATGGTGATGCTAAAAACTGTCAGGAACCCAGCGACGTACAAAAAGATGAAACATAATGTATACAATAGCCATCCTTTATATGAGAGAGGTAGAGAAAATTTCTAGAGCAAGATGTAGGCACTCACGTATAATAGTGAAATAACCGTCGGAAACGCTGCAGTTTGTGCAGCTCGTATATGCTGCGTTCGTTATAATATATGAATCCTGGTGTCAACAAACCAGTAATTTATCTTTAAGTGGCCTTCTCAGTTTAAGCTTTTTTTTTTTTTCCAATTTACCTGTTAGCTTCATTAAACCTTGACCAAGTTAAATTGTGCATCACGCATTTAATATTCCCTAAAAAATTCTCTAATTTTCCAAAAATTAACATTAAGTAATTGCAGTCACAGCCATTTGCTAGATTCCATTTAATTTAATGCATTATTATTTATGAACAAGTGTA
The DNA here is from genome assembly GCA_016785225.1 of Psettodes erumei. Lineage (NCBI taxonomy): Eukaryota > Metazoa > Chordata > Actinopteri > Pleuronectiformes > Psettodidae > Psettodes > Psettodes erumei. Next base: position 2,223,127 of record JAFBJZ010000383.1, read on the forward strand.
ATTATATATATTATTTACTTATTATATTCAGGTCTGACTTAAATATAGATACGTAGTTAGATCAACATTAAAATGAGCCAGAATTAAAAGTATTATCTTAAATGTTTACTAAATAAAATGTTGTCTAAGTTATACTTTATAGGCATCGACATATCCTTTAAGAAATAAACAAATAAACACAACATTGCCATTTTATGTTTTATTCCAGTGACTTTTAAATTCATTTTTTATTTATTCATAAGAAATAGCACATTTCCTTTGTCTCCAACTGTTGCAGTTCACATTAAATTGAAATGAGATTTTTTGAGGTTTTTTAAAAAAATCAATTTAAGGTTGCAAATGTGTATGTGTTTTCTACAAATATACATAATGTTGTTTTTAATTGTGGGCTACATTTTGTTATTGTGTGTGTGTGTGTGTGTGTGTGTGTGTGTGTGTGTGTGTGTGTGTGTGTGTGTGTGTGTGTGTGTGTGGCAAAGAAAGAGCCATCATTGATCGGCTGAGCACAAAGCCTACACGACTTGTGTTTTAGCTGATTGGATTGGCAGCCGTATCTATTTTGGCTCGGCTCCACACGACTTCCAAGCTGAGACGGCATTAACACTGTCTCAGGTTTTTACTGGCTCGATCTCCCCGCTGCCGTCGGTGCCAATGTGCTGCAGCGTGCCAAAAATAGTTGAATATTAATGAAACTGGATGCTGATGAGACCACAAACAAACTTGTATCACGTTCATTAACATTTACATGACCAGTACGTTAAGCCTTTTGATACTTTGGTATCCCTTTCATGGGGGCATCCAACCCTTTATATCTGATTTCGGTGTGGATTTTTTTCTTGAACTGACTGATAATGAAATGTTAATTGCGCCGAACTCTGCTTGAGCTAGTTGCAGCATGTGAATTGATGCTGGCATATTGCCACAGCTGGCCTCTACACAAGCTCACAGCCAGGATTTTATTGATCATATCCTCCTCCATGATTATTTTTGTCTCGTTGGAGAAATCCACTGCTGACTTTGGTGTCTTATGTCTTGCTCATTTACACTGACCCGAATTCCCAGCATGTCTGTTAAGTAGAATGATTTAATCTTCCCTGGCAGGAGCACCCAGAGCACCCCTCTGCTTACCCTCCAAACATGCATTTTTAATCAGTATATTAAGATGTCACATAACAGTCTGAGCTCATCACCAGTGCCGCTGGCGAAAGCAGATATGGATTCAGCTGTTTTAAGCAGTATTGGACCCCAGCTGCGGGCTATTAGAGATTAATCACTCCATGATGATATGTAAAATGTAGTTTTCCTATATGAAAAGCATACCAAGAGGCACAATTCAGCAGAAAATCTTCATGTCTTTTTGAATTGCAGGATGTTGCATTGACTGTGCGGCAGAGAGGAGCAAGAACCAGCGAGGAAATCATTTGACTCATCTTCTCAAGGTCTCCGAAGCCTCCACAGGGCCTTGTCCTTGTAGCACAAGACTGCCGATGCCACGCAGTGCACTGAGAGGGCTGTGCACGGTTAAATATCTGAGTATGTGTGAGTGGCAAAAGCGAGATGACTCTCAGCCTGTCAGTTGTGTTTGGCATCGTGGCATCAAGCGGGGACCTGCTCAGTGACACCGGGTAAGTCGAGCAATGACATGAATACATACACATACTTTCTCTCTCTCTCTCTCTGCACTCCATCACCCCTCTCTGTGCCCCCCCCACCACACACACACACATACAGATAGCCCTTTCAGCTACTTCCTGTCAGAGGCATCACCCTGGAGGTACAGTGGTGAGCTTTGTGCACACAGTGATCAGGCAGCTTGCCAGCTCTGCCTTCTCCTGTCTCTACCTAGACGACTCTCTTCATCCTAATGAGCTATGTCAGAATGGCATTTGACATAAGCCATCAATAAAGCACAGCTGACAGACACTAAGAGTCTGGAAATTCAGGATATCCCTGGCCTCTACCCCTTGCAGTGGAAATAACTCCCAAAAATTGTCTGTGCTCCTTTTGTAATGAGTAGGCAGATTATCACTCTCGTGCATTCATTTCGTACACGTACAAAGGAATATCATTGCAACGCCGGCATGAACATCATCTTTAATTCTCTTTTTTTCCCCTTCTCTGCTGTTTTTAATAAGCTGCTTCAATGTATTTGTATACAAAGATCATTACCTTCTGTATTTAATCACATTTAATAGATAAAAATTGCAACCACTCCTTGATTTAAAAACAATCTCTGCTAGTGAATCCATGTCGGTTTTCAATTAAATGCCGCTCTCAATGGAGAGAGCCTCCGCACCAAGAAACACCATAAATTGAGGAAACAATTTAGATTCACAGAAACTAATGAACTTGAAGTCTTTTTGATCCTTATAGTATAGGAGAGTGTAATGCAACAATGAATGAACCATTTACTATAAACTAAGTCTGAGCTCAGGGTGAAGTCACTGCATGGTATGAATCATTCCCAGGAGCTAATGGACACAATCCAGGCCTCTCTTTCTTATTTTTTTTTTTCTTCGTCTTTGTCAAATTGCCTGAAGATGTATGGGTAGCTATCCGGGGAATACGTACACATAAATACATGAAATTAGTCCTGCATGCCCTATATGTGCAAGAAAGCTTTTTTTTCCCCATACAGGCTTCTTTCCTACTCACAGACAACATATTAAGTCACACACACTGTAGTAAAGGTCACGGTCGAAAAAGCTGCGATAGTGCAGACAAAAGAGCAAAGTCTGTTGCTAGAAGAGACATTTATTGACAGTCATCTGTGTGTGTGTGTGTGTGTTGTGTGTGTGTGTGTGTGTGTGTGTGGGGGGGGGGGGCTGTGTGATGAGGAGGAGCAGAGGCTCAAACACAATGTGAAGTGGAGGTGAGGCCCAGGCGGCATGGCTGCGGCGGCGTGACCTGTGCCCTAACTCACGCATCATGTAGCTCCCTGGCGCCAGAGGACCTCCTGACTGTGATGAGTTTTGACTCCTGTCACCTTTGGGTGTCGTCAAGACCCTCTGACATGGGCATTATTTTTTTTTTTTCTAGGGGTGGAGGCTTTTCTGTACAGCCTAAAATTCTCCACAGGTGACCACTGTCCTCACCAGTGGGGAACAGAGAGAGAGGAGACATTGGGGAGGCTTTCCAGACTCAATCAAGACGCCAGAAAACCAAAGAAAAAAGGTTTGCTCTTGTCACGCACAAACTGTAGAACTCAAAAACCATTCATAGAGACTTGTTCTTTAGAAACCTTATTCCAGCAAAAATAGTATGACAAACTCAGGTACTTTAAATGAACTGGTATCATAATAGACTGAAATATTACAATCTGAGATGTTAAGCAAAAACCACACAGTTATTCTCTTCTCCTGGAAACCTGATGGATTGCGAACATTTTAGCGAATGGAATACAAAAACGAGAGAGAGCTCGCGTGTTGGCGCAGGAAGAGGGGCGACTTAAGGCCAGGCTCTGTTACCTGTTTCGAATTTGGAGCTGCAACAACACAGTACATTCACTGAAAAGTTTCTTCTCTTTTTCTCCAAGTTTGTTAAATAGCTCTTCATACAGTGGGCCTTACTCAGGTTTGAAAAAAATAAGCCATTGTATTTGACATGGGAAAAATTTTCATGTTAAACTTTGGACACTTCACTGTCATTCACCACTGCAACGGAGAGTTGCTGCTCTGGCTGAAAACAAAGAAAAATTATTGAAAGGAAAAGTGCACCACTGATCACCAATGTTATGACTGCTTTGTATAGGCAAAACCACTTACTGCTCTGTTCAATTTCAAGCATGCTGTATATGACTGCGCAAACACAGGATTTACTGTTCATAATTACAAGGCCGGCATTTTAGCTCTAACAGCGAAATGCTGCCTGGCGGCGCACACAATCGCTTTGTTGTTCAAGTGCTATAGGTGATGCATGCATTTGTTCATTTGCAATTTGTACTCTCTATTGCTCTGCCTCTTACACAAACACTCACAAACACGGGTAATACATATAGCAGGCAGTGTGCAACACGCACTCTCCTTAGTTTCATTTAGCCCTTTATCTGGCCAGAAAATCGACTGCATTCAAGAGTGGATTGAATGTAATAATTGTGTGCACTCTATAGCATGCTCTGTAAATGTGTTCCGACACTTACAGTTGCGACCAACAGGGGGATGAAACGCCGAGACTCCGGAAAACCTTGGACATAGGAGCTCACATTTATGCTGCATGACAATAGCAAGATTCATTGAAGTTACATTTACGGGCTGCAGAGCGTTGATAAAGCCTGTCATCATATGTATGAGCACTGCAGAGATTTACACAACAGACAGTCTCTTTGACCAAGGTGAAATGGCACTCCTGCTTTTGTATAGCCTCGCTGTGTACATAATGCACTGTTATCTTGGTAAAATGACTTTTCATGGCTGCGTTGGGAATGTACCCTCTGCTTTAAAAAAAAAATCACTGCAGCTGACTACCTTGGTTTTGAAATAGGCAATATGGATTCACATATTCAGTATATCATGCTAGTGGGACCTGGCTATGATGCGCTGATTACAATAACGGTGCACAGGCCGTGCTCTGTAGTATTTGCCCTGTGAAACAAAAGCTTAGGGGGGGAGTATGTGTGTCAGGGCAGGGCCAGCCGTGTGTGTGTGTGTGTGTGTGTGTGTGTGTGTGTGTGTGTGTGTGCGTGCGTGCGTGCGTGCCCCCACGCTGACTGCTGCAGTGTATTGGCTCTCCGCTATCCGTGTCAGCAGGGCTGTGCGACCGAAAGGCACTGGATTACGTACACTGGGGGCCAATGGGTCAGTGGATAAGAAGTCTTCTCTGTTACCACAAATCCACAGATTAAATGCAGCGTCGAGAGCTAGTGCCGCCCCGGGGGCAAATGGGTCTGAAAACACAAACTCTCGCAGAGCTTTGGCTTAACCCTTCTGTCACTGCGGAGCCATGAGGCAACGTATGAGCGAAGTGACTCCTCTTTAAGTCCCGCTGCCATGAGCCCGGCCTTTAAATACATCCGGGTCATCCACGGGTTAAGGGTAGTGTCGCTGACATGATATCTTAATTGGAAAGTTAATCCTGCTCTGGGACAGCTAACTCTTAAGTTAAGACAGACTGTCGCGCAGGGAGAAGTCAACAAAACGCTGAAGCCGGGCAGCCTGTGGTGTTTGCGGTCTCCATCTCTGCCAAGCAGAAGTGCCTGCCCGCCCCAGGCAACTAACAGCATACATTTACACTGTGTGGCACTGTTTTATATCACTGCCAGACTTCTCTTAATGCTGTTTAAGTGCTTTGAACAGGCTCGGTGCCTGCAAATCTGAGGGTATTTACAGCAACAGATCATGTTAACACTAAGGTGATGTTGTGTGTTCCAGCCATTTACCAGTGACGTTTAGTGTGAGGACACCCTTTGCTGTTCCTGTATGCGTGTGCGCATATATTTCAGAAGGCTTATAAATATAAAGAGCAGCGGCGATGTGGGGGAGGGCAGATGGAGAGAGAAAGGTAGCGCGAGTCTGTATGGGATAGTGGCAGCAGGGCTGTTGGTGACAAGCTCTTGTAGCGTCTCGTCTGCTCCACTGATCCCAGGGAAACTGGGTCATTTCCAGCCTGTTCAAATGTAACTGTTCCCCCGCTCCTTCCCTCCCTCTGCCCAGGGCAAGCTACGACCTAGCTACATGCTAATGATGCCACAAAATAAATGTAGTGGTCTCTTAACGGAAAGTGGAGGAAACAGAGCGGTGGTCTGCAGCAGGGTGTGCACCACACCTCTGTTCTACTCTTCTTTTTTTTTTTTTTTACCTTGCAGTCCACACTCGCTGAGCTGCCTCCAACCTTTTAGGAACGAACATGTATCAAGCGATTTCTTTTTAGAAATAACCTTCACACAGGCTGTGAAATGCAGTGAAGAATTTGTATCAGTTGGTGTAACCTCCTCAGCGTGAAGTTCGACAGAGCTTTCAGACTCTGCACAGTATTAAAAGTACTCTCTAAAGTAATATGGTTAGAATAACCTACAGTTACATAATGATAAACATGAGGTCATTTTTGCTTTAATTTGAAAGCAAATTAATTCATACTCACACTAAAATACGCTAATAATTAGTATTATTTTATTCTGATCAATATTTATTAGGCTTAATCCTCATTCTCAGCCATGGAAACAAACGCTGGCAATACACCCACCTACTAAAAGAGCATTTAGTAGCAGTTCTGGAGCTTTCAATCATATCACATGATCCTTAACATCAGATGGGCTTTGTGGTGGTTATTGAACTGAAGATTTCCATTTCTCTTCACACTTCAAAGATTTCTTTTCGTTAACATTTTTGCTCTTTAATAAATTAGGAAACACGATTCCCCTGTCTAACATCTACAAAGGTTTGATACGATATCAGGAAGTTCTCACAGTACAGACCAAAACGCAATTCCAGCGTTCCAATTAACAGTCATTTTTTTTTCTGAAAGTTATAATGATCAGATTTTGCTGCAGCTAAAAATAGTGTTGAATTACTCGTTTAGTCATTCAGAACACATCTTGCCGGGCTGTGTTTGAATGAACAACTGCGCTGCTGTGCTGAATGTGCGGAGATATTGGTGTCAGGAGGCCTATACTATCTCCTGTCACACAGTGGCATAGGCCTGGACTCGTTGAGATCCAGTGGAGCTGAATAAGCTCATATTAATCATTTCATATGAATTGCAGGTAAATTGATAGGGACATTAAGTACAGAATAAACGACGAAGGCCACCACAGGGCAAAAGAGCAATTAAATAAAATCATAAAAATGATGTATTTTAGTTTTTGTCGGGTTAACACGCCGAGATATGTATATTGCCACCTGTTCATTAGCGCAGTAATACCGAAGCACGAATGCACTGAGAAAAAAAAAAAACCTTTTTATTTTTTTTCATGTTATAAATCTTTAAACAGTGCCTATGAGGTAGACGTGTTGCTTACAGGGCATAGTTTACAATCGTTATTTCCAGCCCTCCGTTTAAGAGATCCAAAACACACACATATTTTATTGATGCGCGCTTCCTAGAAAAAAAAAGGTATTGCGGTGCTTGTAAATTTAGTTTGGGACGGGCAGCCTGCAACGATGAAATATTTACAGGCAGCTGAATATTTCAGACCAGCACCTTGTCATCCGCCCTCGCGTTTTACTTCCACTGCTGCATCCTGGGGGGTCTTATTCTTTATTTACCAATATTTACCGGGTCGGTGTAATGACGTGGCTGAATGGACGGCCACCCCCGTTTGGTGGGCTCGTCTTGATCGTGTTCAGCGTGGCCGCACGTGTCAAAATGCTACAAAATGACAGGATGACTCGACCGCTTGGTCAGTTTATTACCAGCACCGTCCTGATGAGAACTGTACAGAGTTTTTTTTAAAAAGCTGTGTTATGATGGCGCAGTCTCCAGCAACCCAGCGAGAGAATGAGCAGCTTCCTGTGCAGAAGGCATTCATAACCCCGCATCAAGAGTCTATAATTCATGCAAAAAGAGCCCGAAGGGGGTTTAGCTCCAGTATGTGGTGCATGAGAGAGAGAGAGAGAGAGAGAGTGTGTGTGTGTGTGTGAGAGAGAGGGGGGTGTATCTGTGAAAATAATATCAGGCTTTTCCGTCAGAATGAACTTTACTACTGTATCCAGCCATGAAATAATCTGACCCGACACTTCAAACCATCTGCGCTATCTATCCGCCCTCTTATTTACTAAATCAGCCTGTGCACAAAACGGAGTGTGTCTGATACTAAAGCCGAGTAGCCTGGCAGGGCCATGATGGTAATCCTATATACACACACACACACACACAGATACACAGATACACACGCACACAAATGACTACAACGTTTCTCCCCTGCTATGTTTTACAGTCATCACAGCTTGGAAGCAGCCTCCCTGCGCCGATGTTGTCGGTACTGTTACGACCGTATTGTAAATATAAGCTACCGTACGTAAACGCGCGCGCACACACACACACACACACACACACACACACACACACACACACACACACTCCTGCCTGTTTTTTTTAACAGCATTTATTCACGCCCCACATAGAAGAGTGTGCATCATCATAACTCAGGCTTCGGGGTAATTCATTAATAACTAAAAAATTTGAGAGGTCGAAAATATAGAAAGTCTTGACTAACTTGTGAAACTGTGTTGGCTGCAACTTCACATTCCTGATGAATTAAAAGGCCACATTAGCCGTAAATATCAATTTAGCATTGATGACTAAGGCTATATGATTTTTAGTTTTAAACAGAGTATACCTGGATATATATATATATATATATATTTTAAATAACTATAATCGTATTTTAAAACTAAAGGCATTAATTCAGACAATGTAGAAACCCCCAGTAATGTGGGATTATAATATAGGGATAATTTAAGAGTATTAGAGGCCTGATGAATCTGTAGTAGATTAAAAATATAGCGAGATCAATTTTTTAAAAATCACAATTTAGGCCTAGTAGACGAAGGTAAACGGTATAAATAGCCAGTGGGCTGTGTGGATACAGTCTAAAATGTTCATAACACTGTCTAATATCAGCTATCGAGTGATCTCATGGCAGGACGGGGTAAGCTAGTCAGCGGGGATGTGGCATTTGGCTGCGTAAAGCCTGTTTCAAGAGCTCTGGAGACTGAGCTGAGCGTGTTTGCCTGCATGCTTCGGCACTTCACCAGCCCGTATACACTGAAGAGTCTTTCTTTAACAGCGCCCGCCGCACAAAGGCAGAGGGCGTTTGGGAAGCACGGCGGGGCAGCTAAACGTTTGAAGACTGCGAAGCAAAAAAAAAGGTCAAAATGTTTATATTATTTTTGAAAAGGGAGGCGCTGAGATCTCCTTTCCGCCCGATTGGCCGAACTTGACAGTGATTGACGTGCATCCATGGCAACCGGGCAGCCAATCTGCCAAGTCCAATAGGAAATCATCGGAGGGGGCTTGACTGTCTTTTTCTCCCCCCCTCGTTAAAAAATACATCTCGGCTCCGGCTTTAATTCTCTCGTACTTTCAATCCGAGCCTACCTTGAAAAATAGCTGCATCGCGGCTCCGGCTTTAATTTCCTCGCACCCTCAGCCCTTTGCCAGCCAAGTTTGTCAAGCCCGAGGATGCGGTAGCCGGCCCCCTCGGGCAGCATCGTTCCTCCTCCGCGGCGTTTGGTGTGTGCGTGTTTTTCGCGGCTGGTCAGACGACTGGTTCGGTAACTTTGGGATTGCCTTGTTTTTGTTCCGTGGTGATTTTTTTTGTGTCTTGGATTGCCTTGGCGCGAGGACTCGACGCGGAGGAGAGAGGGAGCGAGAGGGGAGAAAGGAGGGGGACAAGGGAACACAGGAGAAGCCTCCATGTTTCAGCTGCCCATCTTAAATTTCAGCCCCCAGCAGGTTGCCGGGGTCTGCGAGACCCTGGAGGAGAGCGGGGACGTCGAGCGCCTCGGCCGCTTCCTCTGGTCGCTGCCCGTGGCGCCGGCGGCCTGTGAGGTCCTCAACAAGAACGAGTCGGTGCTGAGGGCACGGGCCGTCGTCGCCTTCCACACCGGCAATTTCCGCGAACTCTACCACATCCTGGAGAACCACAAGTTCACCAAAGAGTCGCACACGAAGCTGCAGGCGCTGTGGCTCGAAGCGCACTACCAGGAGGCTGAGAAGCTGCGGGGACGCCCGCTGGGGCCGGTGGACAAATACCGGGTGCGGAAGAAGTTCCCCTTGCCCAGAACCATCTGGGATGGAGAGCAGAAAACCCACTGCTTCAAAGAAAGAACCCGGCACTTGTTAAGAGAATGGTATTTGCAGGATCCCTACCCGAACCCCAGTAAAAAGAGGGAGCTTGCACAGGCTACTGGACTTACACCCACACAAGTAGGAAACTGGTTCAAAAATCGCAGACAAAGAGACAGAGCGGCGGCTGCGAAGAACAGGTGAGCTGCGCGCATCTCTTGGATGGTTCGTGAACGCGTTAGCTGCAACCGTAAACAAATTATTACATGGTCGTCGTAAAGTCCAAATCGTGCATCGTGCCGTTTAACGGAGAAGAACGGGCCGTGACCCACACTGCTCGAAGCCATTGCGTTCTGTCATTTCTCGGGGTGTTGGATTCAAATCATCCCGTAATCCCCAAAATCCAGGGGCCGTTTTCTTTTGTAATAAATGCTCTTCACTGTCTACAGAGATATGATTTTTTTGAGGGCAATGAAATGACCAGTGACACTAAAATAGCTCCTGATAATATGGTCTTACTTGTAAATGATGTGAATAAGATTAAACACAATACCACACGACAATATACGCTAACACTGACACTTGAGCTTCTTTCATTGAATTAAATACGTTAAAGGTCATTTGTGGGTGTTTGTCATTGTGCTCTGGCAGGTCAGTGTCTCTGTAATGACAGCCTATTATTATATTAAATGTATTTTTAAAAGATAATGCAGTAATTGCCAATTACATCTGTAGACACTGGTGAAAGGTTTTTGCAGTGTGGGTCGAGGTCACGTTGTTGTATTGGTCATGTTTAATGTAGTTAAAATAGCCTATAATTTTCCTGAAGGTTCTTAGCCTATAGTGAATGATATAAGATCTATAATTGGTGGGATCTTCGAGAAAAACAGCATTTGTAATCTCTGATTGCATATTATATTGAAAATAATATAGCTATGTCATATAGGACATTATACTATACGATTCCTAAAATATATCTTAACAATGATATTTATTTTATTAGGGTTATTTTCAGCCATGCACAAGCCGAAAAACTACCAGTTGTTCGTAATTTAATTTTATATTTTATGAAAGTTAAAATGAAATAAAGGTAATGGGGATGAAATAAAAACGCTTGTGCTGTAGGATTTCTTTAGGGGTTCAGTATATTTTCAAGAACAGCAGAAAAAACCTTAAAACGACCCTGGGTTCGAGAGCGTCCTCGGAGGAAGCTGTTGTGCAACAAGATCATTTTCTTCATCCCCTTTTTTCACATTGATGTCAGGGGAGGAAAGACTAATAGTGACAATTCGGGAAAGACTAAAGGCACTGCACAATTTTTATGTAATGTTGTCCCGTCTCTCTCCCTTTCTGTGTCCTATCCAGGCTCCAGCAGCAGGTCCTTTCCGGCGGCTCGGTTCGCTCCCTTGCGGACGAGGATGGCACCGTGGACCGCCTGGGGAACTCGTCCAGTCCGGAGGCCAGTCTCTCCAGCAAAGCAGCCGCCTCGGCCATCTCCATCACCTCCAGCGACAGTGAATGTGACATCTGACGGGTACATCCAGGGTGTTGATGAATTGAGAAGGGGGACGCGAGTGAAAGACAATCTAATAAAACAAGTCATAGTGCCTGCGTTGAGTTAAAAAAACAACAACACACAAACTGATACTGACTGATGCCAAAACATGAGGAGATCTGATCTGACTGCCCGTCCTTATCTTTTTAGGCCTATACTTTTATTTGCGTTTTACCCACGTGTGGATAACCGAACTTAATACGGACGGGGGGAAAAGGAAAATGGGTGAAGGCATCGGAGCGCCTAACCTAGGCCTGCTGTTCTCTGTGGGTATTTCATGTTGAAAAAGAACTGTGATATTTTTACTTTACTTTCAAAGTTTTATAAATAATGTTTATTTGCCTATTTAAAACGATCTGCTCTGTCTCTTCGAATTTCATATTCTTTTGCTTGGTGTTTTTAATACTTACCTTGTACACAGGTGAACCTGTTGAGCATGCGCGCTTTAGTGAAAATGTGTTTGCGTAAAAGAAAAAAAAAGTAAAGATAACTTAATAAAATAATTGTTGATCGAAAAAGTATAATTCTTTTTTGATTGTCGTGTGAGAAAAAAAAACGCAAAGTGCTAAATAAAACTGAAAAATATTCATATTGTTATTATGAAATTCTCTTGGCTGTTTTCGCGAAGGGGGATAAAAAACTTTTAAACGCCGCAGTGCTACGTTCCCTGACACGTTTCAGAGTGAGGCCTTAATTGGCCAACGTGCTCGGCGTCCCGTAACGCGGGGTGACAGCGAGAGGTCACGCAGAGGCCGACTCACTAACCCGGATGATCTGCGAGAGAGAGAGATCACACAGATCAAAACACAGCAGATTGTGGAAATGAGCTTTAGACAATGTGGAAACGGGCTTCTTATGTCGCGCAAGTGTCCATTTTCCCAAGACACCCGGGCTTTGATTCAGTTGTAATCCGTGCGTGGTGCAAGTGCATGCCATTAACATAAAAATGGGATGCAGCCCAGATTTACTGTGGCTAAATATCAATTCGTTGAATTCGTGTAGCGTTGATGCACATGCATGGGCTCTGTTACAATTACAAAATGCTTTATTTGCTGTATTTCTCGGCCATGATATATTTTTTGTGTAATTTCACAGAGCCTTTAGTAGAGTTTCACAGTATTGTACGAAAATTAACAATATGTTTCCTCTAGTGGTGTAAAGCCACTATATACCCCCCGTGATAGGCACTTTTGGACTAATGTCGTTTTTTTGTTGTTGATGTTGTGTCTGCTGCAGCATCCTTCAAAACATAAATCTGGGATTTCAATATCCCTTTTCAGGCTTAAAACATTATCAGTGAAAAACATATACCTGCAGAGTGGCTATTACGAAACATTTCCACTGGACTTTAAATACGGTTAAACCTTAAAATGGTGAGAATCGATCGAACCGGAAGTTAAAGATGGGACAAACACCTGGTTTCCTCCAATTTGCAATTCATTAGGCTACAGTAACTTCTTTAACAGACAAAAGTCTTTCAGCTGGAAGCTAAATCTGTATGGCGAGAGGGGAAGCAAGTGAAAATAAATGGGGTTGGGAGACCCCTTTTTATTTTACTTTTGCTGCATCTCTTTCAACCCACGGGAACAAAATGGCTGAATATTTCCGTTTCTATTGAAAAAATAAGGACGACCGGGGGGACGAGATGAAAAAGTCTTTCTCGCAGTCAATAAGGTTGTCAAACTGGTCAGCGGTAATCAGTGCTAATGATGGGTCTCCGGTCCCTGCTCGGACAAAAGGGGCCCTGCCGCTGTTTTGTGAAGGGAAGCGACCGCGGGTCCCTCTCCAAAGAAAAGACTCCTGTGAGGGTATAGTCTGGGGCACGGAAATCACAACTTCTCCTGAGTGTGTGTGTGTGTGTGTGTGTGTGTGTGTGTGTGTGTGTGTGTGTGTGTGTGTGTGGAAAGGATTTTAATTACCAGTTGATTGTTTTCTGACTTGTAGCCTGCTCAGCGGCACAGCACATTGATTGTGTTTCATAAAATGGTTGGTGTAGGGAAAAAAAGTAATAAAATAAAATACTTGATCTTTTGTTTCCTATCCTATAACCTATCCTTGGAACTTGTAGCTGTCTCAGAAAGGCGTGCAGATATTCTCCAGGTGTTTGAGCCCGGGGTGTATATCTGACAAGTTAAGGTTTGCTGGATTAGTGCTGTTAACTTGCGTGAGTAGAGGCTCTTTCAGCTTCGGTTGCGACGAGTCGAAGGGCGCGCTGTAGCCTTGACTATACGTCTTTATTGTGACTGAATCTGTCAACGTGGCTCAGTGTGCAGACACTCCGCAGCGCGGTGGAGTTTGTTCAATAAATGACTGCACACGGCTAAAAGACGGCTATCTATGTGTCTGCTCCACTGCCGTCTCAGCCTGCCGCCTGGAAGCTTTTAAATAACGTTTGAGAAATTGCCAAACGTTATAATTTAAACCAGGATGCTGCATGTTTAGTTTATTATACAGATCATTATATTATGAGCGTTAACAGTAACAGTATACAAGCCTTAAAACCAGGATCAAAACGAATTAATACATCTAAATAATAATAATAATAATAATGATAATAATATTGAGGCATTTGTAGTAGGAGGAGTGGATTAGAAATAGCTCCATAAAAATCAGATAAAGAATACAAGATCAACTATTTAAAAATACTATTAAAAATGAATTACAGTAAATAAAAAACACACATAAAAATCTAATTGCTAAAGTAAGAGCATGAGGACCCTGAACTGCCACATCCAATGCTGTTAACGTGTTAATACTCTCCCAGCAGTCCGAGAAAGTCCCTGGAAAGCATCCCCTCCCCCCCACCCCCACCACCATTTCTAAGACTGAAATCTCCAACCCGAGCAGGTTGATAAGGTGATATATAACCTACAGGGAGGAAAGAGAAAGAAGGTCACAGATACTGTGCACACTGCAGAAAGGCTGCAGCTGTCTCCTCCCTCTGATGGAGGAGTTGAACACTTCTCCATCACACACTTCTCACAGCAGTTGTGTAGAAGCGAGTCGCTTCCTCTTCGTTCACATTAACTGACACAGGAAACAAACTCCTGATGTGCTTCTTTTTTTAGATACAATATTTAGCCCAAGTCTGTGGGCTAAATGCTTTATTTTGTCATTAGATTTTACTGATTGGCAATCACTGACATTAGTGAACTATACAATGAATGGTCACTTGACGATAAAGGACATAAAGGATAAACACTTCTGGACCTCTGGAAGTTTGTCACATGCTGAAGAACATCTAGATGCTCCTCCAGTGGTGTAATGTAACTAATACCTTTGCACACATGCAATTTGAGGTGCTACTACTTGTAGGCGACTGCTTGAGTATTTCATTAGTACGATCCATTCTATACGCCACGACATTTATCTGGTGTGGATGTCTTCTCTTGTTCACCTGTACTATCTACTTCAATACGGTGACTGTTCTGTCACTTTTTATGATGCCAACAATGCTCAGTTTTTGTTGACACTGCCGTAGAGGTTTTAATCAAATGATGTTTTAGCACTGAGGTCAAAGTCACAAGTGGTGTTAGTGGGCTGCATTATATTCAGAGGTGTTTCTAATATTTTGCCCACCTCATGCATGTAACGCACAATATATAATATAATCCAGTACGACAACTATGATCTCAGGAGTAAACATATAAATACATTTACACAAAAACTGAATATCATTAGTGTCATAAAGATATTGTGTGGCATAGTTATATTGGACTGCATTACATTATACTGTACTGCTGTACCAATGTGTTAGCAATGTATTCTAACTATAGGTAATATAGCATATAGTTAAATTTATCAGCTGCAACATTAGTTATAAGTTCTACATATGAATGCATCAAAACAACAACATCAACAGCAACAATAATAATAATAATAATAATGACGGTTTTGTGATCCATCAGTATTAGACATAAAGTGACATTCATATGTTGTGAGTTGGTATTGGTCTGCAGTAGTGGAGGGCTGATACACTGATATTGTCACATTTTCCCTCTCCACACGCCTCCTGAAGTGGTCGAGGTCACTCAGCAGGGGAAACTTGTCCTTTTCAGCAGGCCCTTTTGTCCTCCGCCCTCTTCTTTTTTCAGCCAAAACACTCTCCAACAACATTTTTTTTTTACCCCCATCGCTTGTTGTTGACAAGGTTATACCAGAACTCACTGGGTGATCTTTTGACGAATTCGCTATCAAAATAGTTTGTTCCGAGGGCAAAAGAAATCAACAGCGGCCGCTTTATTTTTGCCTGCTCATTGTGCAAAGGCCATGAATGTATATATATAAAAAAATACATCCACATTAAAACCTTTCCGCCAAGTGTTTCCCAACCTCGGAAATATATTTATTTCAAGGTCTTTTTCGTGTCTGCTTCCTCACATGTTATTGTTACCTGCCCGATGTTTTTCCTCCCTATCTGAGTTTCGGTATTGAGGAACAGTCTCATTTATCGTACGGACCAGACACGGATAACTGGCCGGGCCCCGTCCTTACTCAGTGAGGCCTGCGAGTCAATCTCCAAACATCAACAAATCGTTGAAAGGGTGTTGGGAGCAGGCAGGCCATCCCCACACCTGAACCAGGACTCAAACATAAAGACACTGATCACCAACAGAGGGCGCTCTGAAAGACGTGCGCGCCGAACTTTGCCTCGGCCTCCAACCACTGCCCGCGAGGAAGAGCGACAAGCGCGCGCGATGTCAAACATGGCGGCCGAGAGCGGAAACGCTCAAACAGAAGGATCCTTGTGTCCAGTCAGGATGAAACAAATGATCCTTTAACGGACTTCAGGTGTAAGCTTGTGTGCTAAGTGTGCCTGGAAACAAAATCATCCCCGAGTGATTTCAATTCGAGTCGCCAGTATAACTCCATGCTCAAACACAACATGCAACAAGTAAACCCGCAATGAGCCGCTGCCGTTGCCGACGCCAAGGGTAAAACACACCTACGTCAGACCCTCATTACCAGAACCACAGCTACGGAGGAGTCTACTCACGCCGTTTCATCCCGAGCTTGCTAAAACGAAGATCCACGTCAGATGGCGACGTGCGGAGCTGTCGACGGTGACGACGTAGCTTAAAACCTTGAAGATGTGGATGGATGTTTGCCTCGTTTGCCGGAGCGGCGTGGACCGTCCAATCCCGCACTGCACCATACACCAGGTGAGCAACCCGCTTACACGCTAACCCGTAATATGGCTAAGCATGTTGATATTGCGGGAATTATTACGGGCTAAATGAAGTGGGTCCAACCTCATCACTCACGAATGTCGGTATTTCGCTGCTGTGTGAATTTTCTTGGTGAACAGAGGAATTTAGAAATGCATTTGGATATTAAGAATATAAATTGCGTGCATGTTGGTGTAGTTAACTTTGGTTATTGATTTTGTTCTTTATATAAGTGGGCATTATTTTCCTGCCGATGGAAGTGCACGGTAACATTGTGGCCTCCGGTAGTGAGGGTAAAACATATCCGCGGCCCCTTCACCCCCGTCATCCGAGTTGCCATTCCCTGCTGGTGCAGGCCGACAGCCGTTTCCTGCGTCGCCGCCATGATGAACCGCAAACTGCGCGCTGGTGGCGCCCCCTGGTGGCGGCGATCTCTTTTACACGGCTCTCCATCAGGGGTCCCCGCATGCACTTGTCTGTCTTTCCTTACAATTTCAACCCAGAACAAACTGGGCCCCGCGAGGAGGAGCTGAGACCTGGGGATTGTTTCATGGCGGCTGTGCAGAGAGAAACTACAGGGCAGGCCTACAGAACCAGTAGCAGAGGAAAAACTTTGTCAAGTTCACCCGGGTTCAAGGTTCTTTATTGTCATGTGCACAACAACTACAGGAGTAGTCACTGGAAATGAAATTCTTGGGTCTCAGGCTCCTTCAGCATCGCAATATAAAAGAAACAAAGATTAAAAGAAAGGAAAGAGTAAAATGCAGAATAAACAGAGTAGTGGAAATAAACAGAAGTAGCAGACAAATAAACGGGTGATGGTTGTGTTTGCATTAACAAACCAGGACGATGGATTTAGTTCAGCTGAGACGTAAGGTGGACTTGATCTTTGTCAGATCGGTAGTTTTGGAAAGATTTGGACAGATGGTGGGTTAAACAGACGGCTGTTAGGTCGCTGGAGTATTTGGTTAACAGTCTGTGGCTGGTTTTAGTGGCATTTTTAGCAGGATTTTGGAAAATGTAACTGTATTTGCGATGTCAGGTGTTCAACCTGTAGATCAAGTTCAATGAAGACATTTTAAAATCTGATACTAAATCGATGAACGTTAAGACGCTCTTGGGTTAATCAAGGAAAGTTATTATTTCCTTTGTTCATTGGTTTGTCTTGTTTTTCCACCATCACATTTGAGTGAAGAAGTGGTTGATCATGTGTTTAGACACATTTACATCGGTTCTTTGTTTAAAGTGTTGATTTTATATTTTACAGAAATGTTCTCGTGTCTTATTTCAAAGTTTTAACACTGTGGCTACAGCTACATTCCTCAGCCTTGATGGGTACACAACTTTGTAAACTTTGTAAAATTAACTTTTTGCCACACTTGTTACTGCAGCATCATCCACTCAGAAAAGCCCTTTTGCCCCCATACGCAATCACAAGGAAAAAGAACAGATATGATACAATGGACACGCTGCTGGAACTCAGGAACTCACGTGAATATTAAAGGGCAAACTGACTTTCATTTAAAAAATCACTCACTTTTAAAAATCTGAAATCTCGCGTCGGAAGTGCTTCCGCTCGGCCACAAGATGGCGCACACGGTTTGCGACAGAGAGGAACCGGCTCTCCAGCCCTGCAACCTCAAGGCTTGTGAGACCTCTTGATAAATAAACCATGTGCAATGAAGGGCCTCAGAGAGCAGTACGCTTAATGACCTCTTATACGGAAAATAGAAAAAGAGATTTCTCTCAGAAGACGAGTGTTTTGACTCCCACGAGAGATTGTTTAATCTGCAGTTAAAAAAAAAAAAAAAAAAAAAGTGCTGAGAAAAAGTTGAGGGCCAAAGCAAATGATAGTTTCTCGCTGCTGGCGAGTGTAAATGAGAGTACGGCGTTACTGTGTTGGGAGTGTGAACGTACACGTGTAAGAAAGTGTCGGAGCGGGGCAAGGACACCAGTTGGGCTTTTAAAGGTCTATATTTAAACTCTCCGGTCTCCAGTTTCTGCAGCTGTCGCCAAGTTTAAGTTCAGCACCTTGAGTCTCTCTCGGCCCCGCTCCCGGGTCATAGTTGTAAACCTGGGCGACTCGGAGGCGGAGGGAGCGAAGGAGGGAGTGAAGGAGGGAGTGAAGGAGGGAGTGAAGGAGGGAGCGAAGGAGGGAGCGAAGGAGGGAGCGAAGGAGGGAGTGAAGGAGGGAGTGAAGGAGGGAGCGAAGGAGGGAGCGAAGGAGGGAGCGAAGGAGGGAGCGAAGGAGGGAGCCTCGCCCCCTCTGCTTTCAGGTCACGTCCCCTCAAGCTCCCGGAGGCCAGAGCTGCCCTGGTGCTCCTGAGCCTGGAGGCTCGCCTCACACCTGACGCACAGTAAAACGCACTGAAAGTTTGTTGTCTGCCCCCCCCTTTGGCTCCAGCCTCTGAGTCATTGTGAATTAGGTTAATTTCCCCAATGCTGTGTGTCAGTTGACCAACTCACCTGCCGAACAATCAGCTCGAACCAAACGGACTCTTTTTACTGAGTTTTTCTGCTGCTGTAATATATAGTTGTGTGATTTTTTAAAATAACTCTCTGTTTTAGAATCGCAGCATTGTGGGAAATAGATTCATGGATCCAAAGATGACCTCTGCAGCAGAGCAACTGAAAAAAAGATTTGAATTGAAACTATTTTTATTCCACCGAACGTTCTTCAGTGATGTGTCTTTGCTTTAATCGATTTTTTAAAAAACAATGTCCCAAGCAGCCGCGTCGCTGAAATCGTGCCTCGTCGACGGGCGGGCGACTTCCAACGCTTTTCCAGCTGTACTTTTCAATCCTCCTTTTTTTTTTTTTTTTTCTTTTCGGCCGAGCGAAATTAAGCTCTCCCGTGCACAATTACAGCTGCTGCGCACAATAAACACGCTTCCCCTGCGCATGACGGGGATCCTACTAATTCAGGCGCCCCAGCCTGTACTTTCTCGGCAGTGAGACAATCATTCATTATGCAGATGGACGAGATAGACGGATAGATAGACTCTTTGTCTGCCGAAGTCGCGCCTACTGTGCAGTGGCAGCTCTGTGCCTAATAACAGAGCTTAGCTGGCATACCAGAGCCGGTGGCACGTTGGTGTAGCGGTAACTCAGAGAGAGCCTGGTAATTACCACCGACCGCTGACACCATGCCGCAAATGCACCAGTCAGCAGTGAGAAGACCCCCCCCCACACACACACACACACACTTCCTCCACTGCCAGGATGATCTGGTGATCAGCCATGGCATACAAATGGTGAGACAGGGGGAAAAGAAAAAAGTGCTCTCGCCAAACGGCACGCGGAGGAGGTCGTTCACTCCTTTTCCTTTCTTACGGCGTCATTAGTAACGTAGGGTGGGTAAGTTTTTAAAAATCTGTTGATCCGTCCACCCCTGCTCTGCTACCACTCCCATCAGAGGCCCATCTCTCTCGGCCGGACCGTAAGCTCCCTGCGAGGCGTCGTGGAGGCTTTTCTCTCGAGGAGAGGCCCGCTGGAAAACATACCGCCGGGCCCGGAATGGGAAGTTTATTTTGCTTGGTGCGTGCATGTCTGAGGGATGTGGGGGCTCCGTGCGCAGAGGGGGCTGCAGGAGCACAGACGAGTTCATCACTGCAAAACCCCCTCACGTCCTCCTCCTCCTCCTCCTCCTCCTCCCCCCCTTCACTGTCCGAGGAAATAATTTGAGCTCATCCCCACTCCTGATTTCCAGTTCCTCACTCATCATAATTTCATGCCTTCCCTTTTCTTCTTCCCCTCTGCTTCCCTCTCTCCTCCACCCCTCTGCTCTTCTATCATCTGCAGGCTAAAAGTAGGCCCCGGCAGCTTTTCTCTGGGCCTTTTGTCCCTGCTCAGGGAGACGTTTGGCACACGGAGGATCGTGTTACAACTTTCATTTCCTGAATGTTTTTCTCTTTTTCTTTCTTTTTTTTTTTCTGCGTGGAACCAAGAAGGCTATTTTATCCCGCTCTGCACCATGGAGATGAAGGGAGAATGCGAGCAAGATGGCAGCTCACGTTCAGGATGTGCTGTCACTCCGGCGTTTGCCGACAAATAAAGTAGGAACTGCACGTAGCTGCAGGGTCCTGATGGAGGGTAGCTGTGGTGTGGTTTTGGGGCACAGCGGGGGTTTGGATCATGTGTGTCAAAGGGGATGGTGGTGGTGGTGGTGGGGGGGGGTTATTTGAGCTATTTGTGAGCCCCAGGATAGGTGAGGTGATGCCCCTCGGGAGCGTGAGGTAGATTTCATTATCCCATATCCCATACCGCTTCCTCTTGTTGTGTCTGCCACCTCTGCCCCTCCCTGAACCCCCCCCAGGCCCTGCACCAGTGACGTGTCTGCGCTCAGACCCATGGATCTGTCTTGGCTGGATGTGAGAGCACAGCGACGAGGAGGAGGGTGGTGGTAGCAGGCTGCAGCGCGATCAATTATTAATCCTCCCGCGAGGCCGCGTCCACAGTACGACCTTAAACCCGGTCGTTGCGGCTCTGGTTCTGGTTCTGGTTCTGGCTGCTCGCTGTAAAGGCGTCATGAAGACAACGCTGATTTATACTGCATGGTGACAACCCAGTCTGTCGCTACGACTGAACTGCGTTTTCGTGAATTTGTTTTTTTTTTTTTAAATCAGTCATTTAAAAGGATTCGATCCATTCTTGTTTTATATTGTTCTCATTGTCAACCAGCCACATAAAAAGACTAAAGCTAAGTAACATCCTGAAACAGCTGGGTACTGTGGTTCTCAGCAAATATTACTGCATTGGTCAGGGACTGCTTTCAGCTGCACTGCCATCTTCATGGTAAAAAAAAAAAAAAGAAAGAAAAGAAAAAAGGAGCGTATCGCCCAGCGCGGTGCTGTGGCCTGTTGATGTGTTTTTAGCTGGTTTGGGTTTTTTGGACAACAATGCCGGGGAATACGATACATCATCCGTAGACGCTGTTCGTGGGGTGGGGGTGGGGGGTGGTGGGGTTGTTGGTTTCGGTTTAGTCTCACGCACCCACTTGCAGTGCAAGTCCTCCTGCCATCTTTCCGTGAGCATCAGCAAATGAAGAGTTACGGAGACGTTCGCAGCCGGTCGGTCAGTGGGCCAAGAAAAAGAGGCGCTTGGCTCCACTTTGTTTGGGCCCGTTATTCTTCTGTCTGGTTTTCAGCTTTTGCACACGGAAATTTCTCCTCTAAGCCTTTTTAAGTGGCAAAGATAAGTCCGAAACTATTAAATCACACACACACACACACACACACACACAGTTGCACTGTGTTCTGCCTGTATCTTTTTTTTTTTTTTTTTACTTAATCCCACATACACTGTCCTGCTGCTGCAAATAAGCAGTATTGTATGACATTTGTAATATCCTGTGAGTGAAGTCCCCAACAGATGAATTATTAACTATGGTCTGATTTGCGAAACTTCCCAGACACCCCCCCTTTTTTTTCCATTTTAAAGGACGCTATATATTTGTGGTTTACATCTTCAGCCACAAACGGTACAGGAACAACAGAAGGTACCAGACCAGCGCGTTGCTGGTTTCAGTCTTTTAACTGGATTTGTCCGTGATGCTGATAACATCAGCACTTTATCAGTTTTCTGTGAAATGTGAATTGATTATTTTGTGAGCAGCTCAAGAGAGTTTTCATTTTTTTTACTTCCTGGAGTTGATGTTTACTCCATGCCTTTATATTTCCTATAGTATGACAACCCCACGCCCCCTTTCAGGTGTCTTCCTGTTTGGTTTCTTCTTTGTCCTTCCGTCCTCAAAGCCTCCACGTATTCATCCTGTCACAATGGGACACATTCACACCGTATGTACAGTAGAGAGCGAGCGGATCTGTTTTAATACGGCTTCAAACAGGCCCAAACTTAACATCACCAGAAGTTCTGTTAAAACCTCCCGAAAAGTATTCCCAAAAAACCCCCCCTGCGGACCTGAAGTCCTTTTCCTGGTCAAAAAACACGAGACTATCGCCTTTCTCTCCCAGCTCCAAAAATATAGATATCTGATTCTCGGCAACCAGAGCCGGGTTTTGTCTGGGGAAGAGTTTGTCATACGAGCCGGTGCCTTCTGGCCACGTTTCTTTTTTATACAAATCCTCTTTCGTAGACGCTGCACACACACGTCTTATCTTGTCCTCTGTCTCCTCGTGTAATTTATTAGAAATCCCCCCTCCCCCTTTCATCAGGTAATGTATATGATGCTGTCCTTCATTTGACACAGAACATGCTATTTAACACCCTGATAGTTAGGGATCGTCTGCGGAGTCTCCTCCTCCTGCTCCTCCTCGTGTCTGAGCCCTGGCTCATGCATCACTCATCCAACTGGGAGAAAGAGATAAATGATAAATATTTCTTTCAGCCCTGTCACATAGGAGCTTCCTGAGTGGCTTCCTCCTCTGGTGAAGGGGGGGGGCTGTCTCCGGCTCACGGCTCCCTGCGCCGTTATAATGAACACTTCTTTTTCTTTCCTTTTTTAGGCAGAGTCAGAGAAACACAGCAGACGCCTTGAGAGAATGTTTTGTGAGTTTTCAGATACGGACAAACGCGCAGGCAAGAGAGTCTGGCGCATATGAATATGCACTCTCTCTCTCTCTCTCTCTCTCTCTCTCTCTCTCTCTCTCTCTCTCACACACACACACACACACACACACACACGGCCTGCATCTGCCTCTGGGTATGGCCGGGCAGGAACATTGTCAGATCCATGCATCATTGGTAAGAAAATCTCTCTCCCCCCACCCACACCACCCACACCACCGGCACCCCCACCCTTCTGAGGCAGACCTGAAAAGATCCTTTTGTCCCTCATCACCCGCCTGCCCCCCCCCCCGTCTCGACGCACACCCCTTCATACGGCCTGTGGTTATGGATACCTGGGACCGTCTCACACCCGGCTCCCGTGTGGGGTAAAGCAACTGTACCTGCAGGCACCAGACCGTGGAAAGACTACTCGACTAAAAGTTCCCCGGGCTTTGGGTTTAGCCCTTTTTTTTTTTTTTTAATAAGAGACGCACACCGACCGCGGTGCCAGAGAAAACATTAGCCCGGGCCGAGGCAGACGGCGCAGGCTCATGCGGGCTTCTCTCCATGTTTATTTGCACACGTCAGGGCCCTTCCTGCTGTTGATTTAGAGCCACTGCCACTTACGCCCATGACAAATGAAATGCCCTTTTGATGACTCCGACTCTGTTTGCCATCAGCAGCTGTTGTTACTGGCAGGGGCCTGCTGCAGGCTGACGTTAACCTCCCAGCTCTCGCCATCCAGCCTATAGGCGGGCGCACGCCCTTCCACTTGCACTTGTTGCGTCGACTGAGGAGCAGGAAACGGATAGATTTATGAATGCGGACCCGGTCCCTCTGGGTTTTGGGAAGCGAGGGATTCAGGCGCGATTAAAAGCGCCGTCGGAGCTTCCGCGTCGGATCGCGCGTAGCCTCCTGCACATCCTGAAGGTGACTTAGAGCCGGCGATTTAATCCCCGCCGCGTCTCTACCCTTCTGTACATGTTGTCATTAGATTAACAGGTATGAGTCGCCGCTTTGGGGTGGCTTTGTGATCACCTGTTTGTTAATTTGTGAATATCTTAGCCTCGCCGTATGCCAAGAGAATTTGAGAACCTCAGAACCTCCTGCTCTCTGCTGACCTCTGCTGAATGTGACATTCCAGCAACAACCGTGGGATCACTTGTAGTTGTGCGTTATTATCGGCCAGTATTTCTGTCTGAAGATCCCAAATACGTGCGAGTTCCACCCGAGTTATCCTGTTTCCAATAACTCCAGTTGCCTGGTGCTACAACAAGTGACAATGCAGAATTCTCTATTGTAAAAAGCGCTTCAAAGCAACAACAACAACAACTGGTCATACAATGTAAAGTGGGACATATAAGTGAGGATAATCTACATTTTTCTTTTTAAACTTTTACTCATGTTGTGATTATAGTATTTTGGAATTACGCTTGAGGTCAAACAGTCCCCTCACCTGCGACGCAGAGCTCAGTAACTGAGAAAATTTACTCAAAGCAACAAACTAAAAGGCCCCAAAAAACCCGAGCATGAGCGATGGGATCCTGAACGCACCGTTTCCTGCTTAAATCAGAAAAGCTTTCCTTTTGTTTTGTTTTTTCCACTTGAGAAATCCCTGTGTTTGTGTTTTTTGCTCTTATCACCGTTTTGAAGTGATGACGGGCGAATGTGATGTCACATATTGTATTTCATCGCTGGTGAAAGTTGTTCGCTCGTGTTGAGAGGCTGCAGGCCTGATGACGCAATGTCGCCGAGTTTTTGAGCCTCCAATAACTAATATTCAAAGGAGTTTTTCTGACTTTGAGATTTTTTAGGGTTTATTTAGTTATAACTCTTTCATGTTATTAAAAAAATCTGTACGATTTTAAAAGCAAGTTTTCAGGGGCTTTGTAGTATAATTTTGAGGTGTTTTGTACTTTTACTTGGATATTTCCATTTTCTACTTCACAGCTCTACTCCACGAGCCTACATTTACCTAACTTTAAGACTTTACATTCAAAATATACGATCGGTCGATAAAATCACAGGAACTCTTTTCTGTGAAAGGAGGCCATTAGCACATTTAGTAGCCGACATAAAATTGGCTTCACTTTGCCTCACTACAACATTAAAGGGCTTATGTGCTCATGCACCGGTCACAATGATGCAGCAATAACAATAACACATGAGAAGCCTTTTTGTATAATAAGTATCACTCTCTACATGTAGTAAACCAAAGTAACATTTTTCATATTTTGCAGATTTAAATTAAAATTTTGAAATGTAAGGTTTGGACATGCAATGGAGTGCAGCACTTTAGCATTCAGTACTGCCACTTTTACACGAGTGGATGATCCCAACATGCATTCCACCACTGATTTTCACGCCCGATTAAAAATGTTTTTTTTAAAAAATGAAAATAAAAATAAGACAGTGGCCAAAACCCTGCTGACAGGAGGTCTGCTGAGGACAGCCAGACAGGCACATCACTCAAACACAACCATATGGAAGAGCTGTAGGTGATAGATGGGGAGCACAGCCCTGGTGTTTTTAGTAGACCTGAGGGGGCTGAGAGAGTAAGGGGGGGAAGAGAGAGAGAGAGAGAGAGAGGCCTCTGGGATGCAGAATACCTCAAGGTCCCTCCACTGAGGCCGGGGCGCTGCAGCCCTGCAGCCCTGCAATCTTCGCAATCAAGGCAGTAATGCTAGCAGCGACTGTTTCAGATTATGCTCAGGAAATCCTCGGTGCTCTCCGCTCAAAACAATTTACCCTGACATGAGCCCAAAGAGAGAGAAGGAGAGAGGGAGAGAGTGTGTGTGTGTGTGTGTGTGTGTGTGTGTGTGGGGGCTCCTACTCTGAGCCTGAACTATTCTCATATTTTGTCCTACAAATATATCTGGCAGTGTCTCTTAACATTATTATTATTATTATTATTATTATTATTATTATTATTATTATTATTATTATTATTTTAGTAGTAGTGGTCGTTGTAGTTGTTGGTATTTTAATTTATCGTGAGGATAGACAGGGAGTCTCTGCTAATACTAAATAAAACTTTTTTTTTAAAAATGTATTTATTTTTACTAATATTGAGGCCCATATAATTTATTTTTTGTATCATTGATGTCATCAGGCAGTGGAACTTTAAACTATGTTTTTTTTTTTTTTTTTTAATGGGATGTTTGCCCGTTTGTTGTCAGAAAACCCAGGGCTGGTAGAGGTTGAGTGGTGGCTCTTTCCCATGGCCCGGAACCGACAGAGCAAACTCTCAGAGAGAGCAAAGAAAACACGGCAACAAAAAGCCAATGATCCGCAGCACTCGGGCTAAAAATGACGAGGGGGGAGAAGGAAAAAAAATAACCTCTCTCTTTTCCAGCCAAACATGTATTATAGAACAGACGTGATATTCAAAGGAACCGAAGCCGGTTCGTGTGTACACAACAGCCTCCTGACAGACAGCTGCTGATGTTGACTCACACTGGTATAATTAAATTTCCCTTTGTGACTCTGTTTTTGAATGATATGTTCTGAATTACCATTATTATTGTTATAAAACCAAAGAAGCCGTGGAGCAGGCTTTAATCTCCACTCCGTAATGACTCAGAAGAATATCTCTCTCTCTCTCTCTCTCTCTCTATATATATATATATATATATATGTATAATTTTTTTGACAGAGATTCATACTCCACCAGATCACTGTTGGGCAATTTTGCGCGTAATTTCTACATTTTCTCAATGATGTGTGCTCATTCTACGCAGCGGGCAAAACACAATTAAATAGTACAACATCCCCCCCAAAAAATAATTATAAATAAATAAATAACGTTAAACTACCCAATTCTCAGATTAATTTACACACGCAAGTTTGAGGGCCAGCATCTACGTATAGGATAAAAAGGCTACCGTATATTAACATCTACAAGCTATTTTTTTTTCTCTCCAAATACACAAATAACACAGAGACAAACGTAATGCTTTTGTTTTATTGGAAACTAATTACCAGGACTCTAATGAAAACGTTACCTCTTAGTTTCCGTCGCAGGAGGTTCCTATAATTATTTTGTTTATCTTAACAAAATATCATAAATTAAGCACGGGCAGTCCGGTTAAGTGTTTTCGTTGAGTTTTGGAGTTTCAGAAAGGTCCTGTTGGTGTGTTTTCGCGTCCGGGGGGGGGGGGGTCAGAAAACCTACTGTCGGGGGGGGTCAGGGGTGGTATACAGGTTAAGCGCATAAAGGAGTTTTGTTCTAACCAAATTTAACGACAGACAAGTCAGTCTATATTATAAGGTAGGCTACTATAGTGTTATTTTATACATGTACTCAATCTGATACACTTCATCAGTCTCGTTGTTCTTTTTTCTGATTTTGGTTTTTGGTAAAATAGAATAATCTGCCAGCGTTCTTTCTAAGAGCCCAAATCCACAAGACTGGAGGTTAGAGGTCCCAACAAGGAGTCCTGCAGCTGGTGCGGGTGTCCGTGCATGCCGTGCACCGGCTGTGGGGCCCCCAGCCCGGACATGGGGTACGCGGAGGCCCCCGGGTGGCTCATGTTGCCCTGGAGCAAAAGCGCTGAGTTCTGGTCGGGGCTCTGAGGTGGAGAAAACTCGTCCTCCGAGCTGGACATGAGAGACTTTCCTCCGTCCAGCGGGGACAGCTGGTTCTGTTTGTTGCCTCCTGCGTTGTTGTTTTCACTGTTCTCTCTGGAAACGACAGGAAGGAGGACAGTATTAGAAATGCACGTGAAGAGATGTGTCACAAAAACATTTTGAGGGCTGGGGGGAAAAAAGCCCCTGAACGCAACAGAAAAAGCAGCCGCAGTGGATTTACAGTAACACAAAGTAGAACAGGCCTTGGCCTTGAAGGCAAACTAAACATGGATGTTATGGTGTGTGTTTTTTTCCGCGTTTTTTGTGCAATTCAATATGTAGGATGTTGTATTTCAGCTGCTGGAGGACATTTGACTGATATAAACAAAGTGTGTGTTTACGGCCGTTGCTTCGTGGCCCGTCTTAACATTCAGCCAAACGCGTAGCAGTCAAAAACTACACGGCGCTCCAGAAATGTGGCCATATTGTTTTCTGTATTTTGTTTTTGCGTGTGTCCACCCCCCTCCTCCCCTCCCCATCATCAATAAGCAGCACGTAGCACGTTATCTGCATTTCCCAAGCCGCGCAGCTATTTTAGATCTCTGCGACGCACGTCGAGACAAGTCCGACGTTTGTTAATAAAGCGCATCATTTGTCAACAACGGGCTACTGTTTCATCACCGGCGTTGTCGGGGCAGGGCTGACCTGCGCGTATGACGAGAATTAGACTAATAATTAGAATTTTAAAATAAAATCCGAATAACGTATTTTCTGTGCGCTCGGATGTCACAGGGATATCGTTGTGTTCAAACGCCGTTTCTTCACTGTCACTTTCTCTCCAGCGTGGATATCGTCAGAGCACTTCTGACTCCGATCCGACTTTTCCTACACTTCGATCGGCCACATTTCGCTAACTTCGCCCCCGAGGTGAAGAAAAAAATAAAAATAAAATAAAATGTAATGGGCTTCTCCGGGCGCCGAGGCGGTGCCGGTCGGACGTACCTCTCCTTCGCCTCCGCGGCTCTGTCTCGCTGCCGTCTGTTTTTGAACCAGTTGCTGACCTGCGTGGTGGTCAGTCCCGTGGCCTCGGCCAGCTCCCTCTTTTCCCGCGGGGACGGGTAGGGGTTATGCGTGTACCACTCCCTGAGGACGCCCCGGGACTTCTCCTTGAAGCAGTAGCTGGTTTCCTCGCCGTCCCATATCGTGCGGGGCAGCGGGAATTTCCTCCGCACCCGGTACTTCCCGACGGCCCCGAGCGGCCGGCCGCGCAGCTTCTCCGCCTCCACGTAGTGCGCCTTCAGCCAGAGCTGCTGCAGCTTCGGGTGGTTGTGCGGCGAGAACTGGTGACTCTCCAGGATCTTGTAGAGCTCCCTGAAGTTCCCCCGGTGAAAGGCCACGACCGCCTTGGCTTTGAGCACGCTTTCGTTCTTGTGGAGGTGATCGCAGGCCGGCAGGGACCACAGGAAGCGGCCGAGCCTCTCCAGGTTGCCTCCCTGCTGCAACACCTCGCAAACGCACGCCACTTGCTCCTGCGTAAACCCGAAGGACGGTAATATAGACATGGTTGTCCGAGCTCAGTCCTCAGCCCGAAGCGTCCGTATCCACAAACGATAGCTGTCGTTAATTTGTGTTGTTGTTGTTGTTGCGTGTTTATAGATTCTTGTCGCGATGCAATCCGGCGCAATCCTTCCGCGCAGCAAAGGCCTATAGTGGGCTATCAACTCCACTCCAGCCCCTGATGCGCGCAGCAGATTGGGATGTTGATTGTTGGGACAATTTGTTCCTGCTGGAGATATGTCAGGCTTAAAGGGAGCCTGTGCGTTTCGGTGATTGGCTCTCCCTCTGCCCTGCACCCTGTACAGCAGAGCAGGACTGAGTTTGCAGCTCCGTTTCCTCCCCAGAGGCAGTGCGTCAGGGGCTGAAATAGGAGCGCTTCCACCTCCCGCCCCCACAGTCCCTCTCCCGCTCCAGCTGAGGGAGCAGAGCGGCACCTAAACACTAATCAATTATTGCAGACCTCTTAAAAAGCCTTATTAACATGTTCGGAATATACGTCTTCTGTCGCGGTGCCTATGGAGGGCTTTCCCCACGTGGGGCAAACCGCGCGCATGCATCTCCATAGAAGTTATCAGGCATCGCAGTCGGCGGAGGGGCAACCCACAAAAACACAAAGCGTTTTAATTTGTGGAGGAAGTTTTCGACCACTTGAAGGGGCTGAAACGTCTCCACGGCCAACGTGTTTGGAAGTCCAACATGTTGTGTTTTAAAACAACAGCGTATGAACAAACACTGAATCTTAAGTGATTTGGGGGTTATTTTGGTGTTACTGGAGGTCTTTATTGTCACGCCCCCCCCCACCGTTGCTGCTGATTTGCGGTTGACGCCCACCACCTTAATTACATTCAGACCGAACGTTTTTTTTGTTGTTGTATCCCCACCTTTTCGTAGTCTATTAATTACCGAAGCCGTTTATTTTATGGGGTGATATAATTTAATAAGTTCCTATGATAGTTTGGGTCCATGCGTGCCATTACGCACGCCTTTTTTATATGAGGAGCCTGTACTACCTGCCAAATGTGTTATGAGCCGTAGACCACCAGTAGGAAACCAACCACTTGAGCGTGTGTGTGTGTGTGTGTGTGTGTGTGTGTGTGTGTGTGTGTGTGTGTGTGTGTGAGAGAGAGAGAGAGAGAGAGAGAGAGAGGCTCATTTGAAATACCACATGGTCTAAGCTTGTTAGACAATTTGACAAACACCATCAGGATTCACAAATTCGGTAGCGCGCATTTACAACACCTGCTGCGAACTGGGAGAAGCGATGGCGTGTCAGAATGTATTCCTGTACGTATTTAGGCCCTTTACGTAAAGCAGCGTGTTTGTTTATTCGTTAGATTCACCCACAGGCCCTGCGCTCCCTACACTTGCAATTTCTTGCACATTTCTTACCATTTTTTTGGGGAGAGCTCCTTCGTAGCCCGTAGCCTACATTTATATTTCAGGGGTTAGACGGGCATCGCACTGGCTCCAGTGTTTTTCCTGTGGAGTGAAATACTAAACCAATCCATTAGTAAATGAGTTCTCTGCGACACCGGTTCTTGGTGGTGCAGTTGTTGGTTAGAGCCGTATAGATCACGTTTCTCTATCCGCACAAAGGTCTGAAACTAAAACTCTCTTCTCAGTGCACCAGACAACAGGACTGGGCAGAGAAAAACCAAATCATATTTAACGCCAACAAACTGGCACAAACTGTTTGGAGGCAGAAGACCCCTTTACTCAAGGGTTTTAAATGTAAAGATAAAATTTTATATGGGTGGAGAAGCAGGGAGATCTGGTCTGTTGTGAAATATCCTTAAGCCTGAACCTTTTATGTACAAAGGAGCTAAATTGTGTGTGGTTGTTTTAAAATACAGAATTAAAATCGCCATATTAGGGCATCTGTTCGGGATAAATCATAGATTTGTGTACGAACTGAATATGCTCGTTGTAAAATTAAAAAGAAAACAGGTCAGGTAAAATGTTATGATGTGTTCACTTGGTTACATGATTTTTTTTAAGGCTTTGTCAGATATTAGCCTGGACCTTTCCAGCTGATTTCCCACTGAATAGTTGACATGTACCTCACAATGCTGAAGAGACACAGCCAATCATTCTATTGACTGAGACAAATCCGAAGTCTGTTATTTCATACCTTGAAGGTTTTGTTGTTCATTTAAACTGCTTTTTTAATCATTATATAAGCCCACTGGCCTGTAACTGACATTTTCTGAACGACGTCTGTTTTGATAAACTGCCAACAGTTTCTTTGTTAAAATGATTTTTCCTGATTTTTTTTTTTCTTACGCGCCACAGGCCAAACACTGGTGCCGTCTTGCTCCCGGCGTGGACCCGGAGCCTGCGCGTCCCCTCCTCGGTGGACGCACGGGCTCTCAGGCCACTTCGGCTCGGGGTCTGTAAACCTCAGTGCTTCAGTAAATGAGCTGTCTGATGAGCGGCTCTCGGGTTTCTCTAATATCTCTACCACATTGCGCCGCGCCTCCTCCTTTAACCCGAGCAGCCCGGGGGGCGAGATTATTTCAAGATGTGGACTCTCCGCCTCCGCCTCCGCCGCGGACAGCGCTGCGGGCTCCACGAGTAATGCAATACATAGGTAGTGCTGTCGCTCGTTACTCCGTCGTCTGGACGAGCGGGGCTCGCTTAGTCTCGTTTTCTTTTCCACCAAAAAACAAACAAACAAAAAAAAACCTCCTGACACCTGGCGTCCACTGTCTCATTTTAAAAGCACAGCACCTCTCCTGTAGTTCTGCTAAACATCCCGAATGTTTTCGAGTTTTAGTTTCTGGTTGTGCGCAAAATGTCGAATAGGTAAAAGGGGGGAAAAAAAAGAAAAATTTAAAGAAATTTTTCAATATCTAATTAAACCGGTGTAACCGGAAGTGGCCTCGTTCCTTTTGCCACTTGGACACGAATAGCAACTCCTTAATAATCAGCCCACTGACAGCAGCAGCGTGGAGCACATGCTGCTGATTTGTGACACGGGGGGGAAACGTCCTGAAAAGCCCAAAAAGTGACGCTGCAGCCCGGCGGGAGAGACTCGGAGATGATCTGAAAACACCAGAAAACACTTCATAAACATGTCATCAGTCCAAAAAAGTAGAAGGAAAAAAGACAGTGTTTCCTCTTGCAGGGTTTTATTTTTTGAAAATATGTAACTAAAACGACCACTGGCCCACTGAACAGATGGTTTTCACTCTTGTCTAAATCCAAAGTGCTATTTCAGCTGTATCGACTGGAACAAAGCCGATACTGTTTAAATCAAGTGAAAAATGACAGATTTAGTCCCCAGGCCGTTTTTTTTCTTTCTGAGGGTGGGTGACTTCGGTGACCCTCAAAGGAAACCTTGTAACTCTGCTGTAAAAAAAATACTTCAAAAGAAGGATCTGTTTAAAAAACATTAAAAATTCTTTGCATTGATTTATTGTAAGTGAAGCTTGTGCTCGGATTAGAAAATATATTTACTTCTCTGCGAGTTCAGTTGCCTTTAAAATTCTTACGTTTAGCTGCACATTTATCGGCAGATTACATGAATGTAATCCGTAGTTTGCCGTCAGTTGTGGGCTAATTGAAGATGTCCTAAATGCGTCTTTAATTGAGAGACAGGCTTTTATTTAGTGAGGGTGAAACGCGGTGGAGGGGGTTAAAGAAAGAAAAAAAAAAAGCCAGCTCCTTCTCTCAAAACAAAACACAACTGTTGACATGAGTGAGTTAAATGAAATTGGAGCTGCAATTATCAGCTTAACAGAGTTTCCTGTCATGTTGGAAAATTAGACCTGGTACAAGTGCACTGGGGTCCCCCCCCCCAACCCCCTGCACAATCATTACGCATTTCCTCAGAGGACCACCTCCACAAATATGCAATTACGGCCTCGGCTTTTACAGTGCTCTGATCGGGAAACACGGCCCTGGGCATATAGATGAAGACAATTGTTGTAGGGAAAATTATTATTATTATTATTATTATTATTATTATTATTATTATTATTATTATTATCCTACTATTTGGCTGCAGAGCGGGAGTGAGTAAACAAAGCAGACAGGCAGACAAACAGAAAAAAAACAAAGGGAATGATTTAAACGCGATGTGTATCTTAACCGTGTGTTCCTGCTGGCAGGGAGGGGGCGCCATGGCAATGCGATCACGCGAGTGGAAATGTCGGCTAAATCCTCTTATTTGTGTTTTTTTGCAAATGAAGTTGAAGCAGCCGGGTCGTCGAGGAGCGGCACCGCGTGTGTGCGTGTGTGTGCGTGCGTGTGCGTGCGTGTGTCCACGCTCCTCATGTCAGAGGCCTCATCTGCTCCGCTCCTGTTACAAAGTGCCGTTTTTCCTCTTTGGGAAATACCGTATGACCACTGTGGTGTGGCCATGATGCTACCTCCCAGCTGCTGCCCCCGTGTGTGTGTGTGTGTGTGTGTGTGTGTGTGTGTGTGTGTGTGTGTGTGTGTGTGAGAGAGAGAGCGCATCACCCTCAGACACACAAACACATGCACTTAAAACTGTCCTCATGACTTATGGTTTCTGTCCTTGCAGTCCAGAACAAACTGGTGAATCACGCTGGTTGCATCTTCCCCTTCCCACACTGGATGATGGAGCCGACATGTGCACATACCTTAGACTCTGCCAAGCAACAAATAAGGAGGTTAAAAAAAAAACAAAAAAAAAACCTCACAGGGACTGAGGACGTTTATTTCCCATCTATAGTTCATAAACACCACCTACTTTCCCGCAGCCTGGTCCGGGCCAACAGTCGAGTTTGTTTTCTGCCAGTTCAGATAGGGAACTACTTGGCCAGTAGTGGTGGGTCTGTACGAGCAGGCTGGTACCCACTGACCCCTGCCCTCTCATTAGTGGGACGTGGAGCAGTGGAGTACCGCTCTCCCCAGGTCATGTTACATATGGCTTGCAGTCTGCTCTGCAGCATTAAATGTCAGCTTTGAAACCATCTGAAAGATCAGAGGTCAGTGTTTTTAATAAGGCCAGGGAGTTCCCTCTTTTTTTCCCTTTTTTTTTTTACTGCACACCCAAGTATGTTTTATGTTGCATGTTTGAAATTGTGGACAAAAGTGATCCACTATTTAGATATGGGGATGTCCTGATTTTCACACATAAAGAGGGCTGTAAAATGGGAAAAAAAAAAAAAAAATCGGAGACCAACTGTGCCGAGTGTCCACGAAAAATGTACTACACACACCTCCTGCACTGCCCAACAGGAGATATGTAGTGCTTTACCCAATTGTGCTCCTTTCCTGTCTAATTTATAGGCACAATACAAAGGTGGAATCTGGAGTTTTCTGCCCCCCCCCGCACCCCACTCCCTCCCCGTGAGACCCACAGACCGCGGGCTCCTGCTGCGAATGGGATATTGTTCTGGGCTCCAACAAAGCTGTTTTCACCCTCTTCAATATTACAGGAGGAGTTACCTGATACCTAACAATCAGCTAATCCACTGCCCATGGCGACGAGGTCACCTGTGCACAGGTAACTTTATCCCGGTGGCCCGTCTCCCCCTCCCTCTCCCGCTAGATTTTTTTTTTCTCTTCTCCCTCTCTCTGTGCCTCAACAGTGAGCACAGACAAGCAGCCTCTGTTTATTTAGGTCATCAGTTAGATCATATATAACTCCTCCAGCCAGGATCCGCTGAGAGGACAACTCCTATAATCCACCGCAGACACGCTGTGAATAAAATAAAATCCCCCTGCTGTTCGTCCATTTGTCAAACTTTGTCTCCGTCTTATCTCTCTGCTCTGGTTTGGTCGGGTGCCCGCCGAGTGGACGCGCCTTGCGTGGAAACTTGTGAATTCGCAGAGAATCCCCTCAAGCCGTGAGGAGTTCATCTCTTCTCTGGATAGAGACTCGGCGTCTGAGTGACAGCGCCTCAGATTCATTCCTCCACACGTTACACCGGGGAAAGGGGGGGGGGGGTGTTGTTAGGCCTCCTCTCTGGGAAAAGGCCATTGGATTGGACTGAGCTGTGGGGAGCTGCAGACCCCCCACCCAAAAAGAGCTTTACCTCTGGAAATCTCGTTGCTGTTTATTTGAATTACAGGGGCTGAGATGAGAAAAGGAGGGCTAATGAACTCCAGGTTGCCAGGCATGTGCAAACGATCACTGCAGGTTTGCAGAGAGCAGCGCCAGGCTTGCTGGATTACTGCATGTCCCCCCCCCACATCCACACTATGGCTATAGGACTGTTAAATGCTGGAAAAGACATGTGCTTTTTGTCTGTCACTTACATCCATTATACACATGTTGCATCCCTAAAATCTTGGGGAAAAAACGCAGCCGTCATTCCTTCACTTTATCATCTTGAAGGTAAATTTGTTGGAAAGAACTTTAAAATATATATATATCTGTTTTATGTTTTTATAAATATAAACATTTATTGCAGTATGGAGATTTAGAAAAATACATTCACATAATTTCAGATAACAAACATGTCATTCAAACTAAGATTAAAAAAAAACAAACAAAAACAAATGACCATCACTTTACTATTTGCCCACGATTCATTTTTGGTATATTACATTAAAGCACTGAGGATTCTTTTCACTGAAATGTCCATTCATATTGATGGGATCGTGTCCTAGATCGAAGCGTTAATAGTCCTCCAGTATGAAGACGTGATGCACTGGTAGATGTGCATGGCTTGACTTGGCTGAAATGTGCTGTTACAGTCATGTATGACAGTGAGGAAGTGGGCTCCGGTTGTGAAAAGAATTGGACACACTTGACAAATGGGCTCTACATTCTTTTCTTTTTTTTTTTCTTCCCCTGTCTCCCATCTAACAACCAACAAGTGTGCTAGTGATGGTGGCGGCGTTAAACCTCTGAAGCGACGTTGTTACCACCCGCACGCCGACGCAAGAGCTACGACCGAGCTTACTTTTAGTATTATTCACAAAACAAAAGTAAAAGGCACAAGTGTCCAAAACATTATGATGCCATGCAAAGAGAAATCACGAAAATCCCTCTCCGGTTTAAATGTGGGACTATTTAAAAAATATTAAAAAAGCATCCCTTTGTTCATTGTATGTTTCAAAAGCATACACACTGTAGACGTTTGCATCTGGCTCCTTTAGAAAAATATCGCTATCATTCGCGATTACTGTCATTTTGAGAGACACGTCAAAATGGAAACACAATATAGCATCATCACATCTAGTTAACGTTATGAACAACACATGAGTGGGCAACATGTGAACCCACGAGCGTGACCTTTGCGAGAGTCGCTCGTTTCTTGGTCTACCGGCTTGATGATGAGGCTTGAAACATGAGTCGCTGCTGAGATACGCGTGTCTTCGTTGTCATCGCGCACGACGCGCCCGCCGCGTCATGAAGGCTGTTTGAAATGCATACATTGGGATGTATATTTATGGTAGTGCAAAATGCCAAAAACAGACCAATGCCGTTGTGTAGTTTAAGTAGCAGAAAGGCACAATCGTCTTAACCCGAGCCCCATGTTCAAAAACTTCGGTTGAGTTCATTTGGTTTGATATAGATCACAGAAATCGGGGTTTTGCAGTGATTCCAGAGGCAATCAGAGAATGTAAGGTGCTTACTGAAGGACACTTTTTTCCTAAATCAGCAGCTTTCTCTGTCTTACAATCATTCTCTGTATTGTGTGTGTGTGTGTGTGTGTGTGTGTGTGCAGTCCTTCAGTAAAGCTGTCGCTGTTTATCTAATCATTTTCACAGAGGCTCTCTCTCTCTCTCTCTCTCTCTCTCTCTCTCCCCCCCTCCCCCCTCCCCCTGCAGAATGACCTTTTTGGTTTGAGCCGGATGACGCATTTAGTTTGGAGGAACATCCTGGTCACATGACTCGAGGCATTCCCGCACCTGCTTCTCCAGATCAAACCCACTCAACAGGAAATAGCAGGTGTTGTCTATAAAAATGCACATTTAAACATGGCTCCAACAGACACACACACACACACACACACACACACGCACACAGGGCGACTCCTTCGGTCTGCACGAAACAGTTGTAATGTGTCATCTTACGAACGGGGATTTTGAAACATGTCATAGACTTTTCTTTTTCATTTTTATGATAAACTGATAATGCCCACCCACAGGGCTCCCCTCTGACTAGAGTGCATTGTAAAAGTCAAATGAACACAAATAATTTAACATTTAAAGGAAATGAATGGTTAAAAAAAACACACACGCTCACACAAAGGTAAAAAGATTCACCATATCGCTACTTGGGAGGACACGAGTGCTTCTGCGAGGAGGCTGGTTTGAGGTTAAAGGTCGGCCATGTCCTCGTCCATCTGCACTGTCTGTAGTTTGGCTAGCTCCTTCCCCTCTGCCGCCTCCATCTCCCCGCACATCGCCCGCACCATCTCATTCACGCCTCCCGAGCCAGAGCCATCCACCTTGTTCTCTGACAGGTTCATGTAGTCGCTGTTCATGCCGGGGCCCATCAGGTGCGAAGGCGGAGGCCCCCGGACCTCGTGGGCCCCGAGGTACTCCGACGGCTGGAGGTGGTGGCGGCTCGGGTCCGTTTGGGCCATCAGCGGCGTGCTGACGGTGAGGGTGGTGTAGACCTCCGGCTCGGGGCTAGAGGTAACGGTGGGGACCTCGGCGGTCGTAGGGGCGGGACCTTGGCTGGAGGGGGCCTCCTCTGAGTTCGGGGTGGTGTAGCTGATCTGACCGCTGGGGTCCAGGTGAAGCCCGTGGTGGTACGAGGAGTAGATGCCTCCCTCCAGAGGCTCCTTTTTGATGGACAGCTGGCCAGCGTTGCTCATGCTGTAGAGGACGGTGCTGTGGTGCAGAGACGTCATGGTCAGCTTGTCTTGCTGCTGGAAGGAGTCGTCGCTGGAGGAACTCACTGCTACATTGCTCAGAGGCATGGTACCTGTGGTAACACAATGACAGATCAATACACACTGTACAGTATCTCTGCCTCCGGCTGAGATCCCGTTTCCACTGCCGGACCCCCCTCCCCCGTTCCTCACAGTATTACATGTTTCATTAAGAGCAGGCCTTGGCCCGTAAATTGCTGTTGTGTGTCTCACACACTTTGTGCTCTTTAAACCTGACCCCATGGCGCCCCTGAGAATGAATGCAAAAGCCTGCCAGGACTCAACAGCAAGCTGCAATTTTCTGTTTTTCCTTATAATTCATCCTGGTGTAGATTCTCTGCTTTCTGTCAAAGTAAGTGCCGTAATGGCTTATTCCCCGTTTCGTGGCCTCTGATTGCCTGAAACATATTTCCCCACCTCCCTGCTCTGCACATCAAGACTGCAGTGATGGTGAGTGATGATGACTTCAGAACTTGTTTTTATTCATCTCTGGGGTTTTCAAAGCGACCACCTCTTGCGTGTTTGCGTGCGTCCGTGTGTGTGTGTGTGTGTGTGTGCGTGCTTGGGGCCCTTCCCTGTTTCTTCTGCTCAGTGTTATGTGTAGTATCAGCCCTCTGGGCTACGGCCCAAGCACAGACAAGCCAAGAATAAAGCAGCTTGGATATATTGGGTGGACGTAGTAGAGATATGTTGACAAACCACCAGGGACGTGCAGTGTTGCAGTGGAACATTTGAGGAGGGCAAATAGCACCACTGACCTCCTATCAAGCTGGGAGACACAAGGATATAAATTGTATTTTGCGATATGAGACTGTAAATTTTTTTACTGAACGTAGGCTTTCATAAATCCTGTGGTAGAGCTTGTTTTCGTCTTTTCTTGGTCTTGAAGGCTGCAGCAACTTAACAGCACTACTTCAGAGCAACTTTGTTGTATTCACCTGACCGATTAAGTGAGTAAGTAAGTTCATGTGTAAGCATCATCAACTCCTTAATAAGAATTAGAGTATGATTAGTCATTAACCCTGAGGACAAAAATACTGTGATATATGATGTGTCATTGTGACTCATCTTTACCTCAGTATGTTGTGATACATCTCTCGAGCAAACGTGACAACAAAGGTTATCATAAGGGAACTATGTGAGCTGTTGAAATGTAAAACTGAATATTGTTTAGCAACAAATCACTTCCTGCACTCACCTTGTTGTGGGATAGTGGAGGCAGGGGAGGCGGAGGAGAGCTGCAGGGGAGGAAGACCTACGTCGCTGCTGAGTAATGAGCTGCCATCGCCGTCGGAGACGCCGCTCGGTACCTGGACCAGACTGTAGCCGCCCAGCTGCAGCGCACCCGATGCGGAGCTGAACGTCAGCACCGAGGAGCCCCCGTTCTGGGCTGCCATGGTGTGGACGCCCTCCAGCTTCACCTCGGCTCCGTTCACGCAGCCGGGGTACGGGGCGTACTGCAGGCTCGAGTCCTCGGCAGAACCGCCCAGTCCCTTCTCCTGCCCCGTCTGCATCTGCATGTCCGTTCCGGGGCTCCCCAGCAGTACCCCCCCTGATGGCCTCAGAGGGTTGAAGGCCAAGGGCTGGATGCCCAAGTTGAGCCCGTTGAAGAGGATGTTTCCAGGTGTGTGGAGGTAAGATGAGCCACCATTGTGAAACACAGTGGGAGAGGTGTTACTAGTCACTAGACTTCCGTTGTAGAGACCGCCGCTGGTGGATCCAGGGGGCATCTTGATGTCCCCTATCTGCTGGATGACCACCCCACTGTCCAGAGGCCCTGTTTGAATCCCATGGGTGATCACCCCGTCGGAGGAGTTGGAAAGGGGCCGGGGGGACAACTCCTCCTGCCCTTTACTAGATTCATCTTCTGTGCTGTGGTTTCCATCAGATTCACTGTGAGAAAAGGCAGAAAAGATGACAAAAGTGGTGTCACAAGGGGGGGAAAGGAAATAATTAGGGAGTTAATTATTGTTAGGTCACAATGAAAGAAGATTGGAAAATGTTCCTGTGTTTCCAATGTTTCTTATTCCCTTTGTGTAGTTTCTTTTTTCTTTATTTGAGAAAGAAGAGGAAAGACTCTAAAGCACTGTTACAGAGTATAAACTAGGATAATGGCTTTTATTTCCTTTCCACCCACATCTTGACTGTAACCCAGAGCAGACAGCAGTCACATTTGTTGCTGTGTTATTACGCAGCTTTGAAGGGCAGGCTGTGTTTGTGAATGTGTAGCTCTCGCTTACCTCATGGAGAGCTGCACTGACAACAACCAACAACCGTGCAACCATTTGGCGCAGTAAATTCTGCTGTGACAAAACGCCCGCACTGGTGGCATGGCAATGAACAAATGGCTGCAATGATGCATCTGTTGCTGCCCCCCCCCCCACACACACACACTTTTAAAAATGCAATCCTTAATTTTTCAGTTTTTAAAACGCAGTCTTAGAAAAAACATGGGTGTAGCAGTTGTACTTTGTTTATTTACCCCTTGGAAAAGACTGAGTAAAACAGCTGCATCCCCCCCCCACACATCCACTCCTCCCAACACGTACCCCCCCCCCCCCACACACACACACACAGAGGAATATATAATATATATACTGCAAGTGTGAGACGATTACCTCTGTTCAACAAAAGAAGACGTTCGCAGGTTATTAACGTGTTAAAACACAGTTTCAGAATAATTGAAGTCGCACTTAAGGCAGTCTGTGATGGTGTGTGTGTGAGAGAGAGAGAGTTAGTGAGTGTGTGAGAGAGAGTGCGCGCGCGTGTGTGAGGGGGTGGGGTCACCTCCACCAGGTGTGCGTCAGCTTTGTTCACAGAGAGGGAAACATGAAAGAAGGTAAAATTCAGTCTGTGTGAAATGAAATGCAGGAGCTGGCATGGAGCCTCTGGGATCCTGTTTTGGTCTGAGAGGGGGAAAAAAATTATGGAAACGCTGTGTGTTGGGCTGGGGACACACGCTATGTGTGTGTGTGTGTGTGTGTGTGTGTGGGGGGGGGTGCATTAAAGCTGACTTTTCCTGTCAACTTTTGAATCGTGTCGTCAGTGCTCCAGTCTTTTGTGACAGTCAGAGCTTGTGTGTGAAGTTGCGTTATTTCGTTGCTTATGGTTTCCATGCCCCATAAAGCACCAACACACATGAAACCGGATCTGAAAGGCAACAGCTTCATATTTCAAAACATTAAAAGCGTGCTCCTTTTTACGCACACTTTTTTTGTTTTTTTCGTAATTACTAACAGTCACTGATTCACATTTACAAGTCTTATAAGTGAGTCCGACGGGAGATTATGAAATACGCTGAGCACTGTCAGTCACTGACTTTAGTGGGAATGGTTATAAACTACCCGTCCTGTCCTTCCACGTAAAAAAAAAGATTTCAGATTCTTTGTTAAAATTAGCCTGAGTGTTTTTATGGTGCCGTTTTACGCACAGTGCACTCCGAGCACGCGTTAATAATGTTGTGATATGTGTGTGATTGAAATGGGTCGATTGTTCCTTTTGTTGCCTCACCTTTTTGATTGTGCCTCGGACGGGTTTCTGTCTCTCTGTCTCCTGTTTTTGAACCAGTTGCTGACTTGGGTCAAGGAGAGTCCTGTAATCTTGGCGAGATTTCGTTTCTCGGCGGGAGAGGGGTACCTATTCTGATTATACAGATCCTTCAGCGCGTTCCGAGACCTCTCCTTGAAACAATACACAGTCTCCTCGCCGTCCCAGATAGTCCTGGGGAGAGGGTACTTTCTCCGGATCCGGTACTTGTCCACGGCGCCCAGGGGTCTCCCCCGCGCCTTCTCCGCCTCGGTGTACCGGGCCTTGTACCACAGGTCTTGCAGAAAGGTGTGGTTGGACGGACTGAAGCTGTGGTTCTCCAAAATGCTGTACAGCTCCTGGTACCGTGTCTGGTGGAAGGCAACGAGGGCTTGGGCTTTCAGGATGCTTTCGTTGCCGCGTAGCAGGTCACTCTGTGGCAGGGACCACAGGAACCTGGCCAGCCGGTCCACATTGCCTCCCTGCTGCAAAGCCTCGCAGACGCACGCCACTTGCTCCGGGGAGAAAGCCAGAGAGGAAGCGGCGCTCACCAACAGCTCCGTGCGCACCGCGTCCGTGTTGGGAGTCGCGCGCTCCATGGACAACTCCGCCGCGTCCAGCGCCACAAACTTGATGCACTCCCGCTTATCCACCTCCTTCACATTTTCCCTCTTGATGTCATTAGCTGTTGTGACTTCTCCGGCAGAAGAAGAAGACATTTTTTTGTTCAAGCCTTCCCTGGTAAAGTCACTCCTCCCAGCTCGATCAGGTTACCTCCTCGCCATGCGAATGCGATCGGATATCTGACAGCAGCTGTAAGTAGATACCTCTCTCCCCTTTTCCTTCCAACGTGACTTTTACTCTGCGGGGACTGGGGCTGGAGGGAGACACACTGGGGTCTATCTGCAGGAGAGCCACGCTATTGGCCGCCGATGGACCCATAAGGGAGGAGCAAGCCGATTCAGACGCGAATGTTTGGTTTCCAGCTGTCACTCAAGCAACTTCCAGCATATTCCCGTAGCTCACCTATGCAAGGTGAGTGCTTTTGGGATAACGTTTTTGTCTGAGTGGTCACTTGCTGTATCTAGACATATGGAACTGTAAAACACACACACACACCCTATGCAAGGTGAGTGCTTTTGGGATAACGTTTTTGTCTGAGTGGTCACTTGCTGTATCTAGACATATGGAACTGTAAAACACACACACAACCCTATGCAAGGTGAGTGCTTTTGGGATAACGTTTTTTGTCTGACACACACACACACACACACACACACACACACACACACACACACACAACAGAGCGTTTTTATTCCCTTTATGAAGCATGAAATAATAAATAACTGATAGTGGATTAGTCATATATACTCCACTCAGATGAATTGCCTCTGGCACTTTTAATCTTTAGCTTTTATTTGCAAAGACTTAACAAGAAAGTTTTGGTATTAATCTCAATACAGAAACATCTCCATATAGAATACAGATTTTGAAACTACTTCATAAATATGTGTGATGTGATGCCCCTCTCTTTCTCCGAGCTCAAAAAGTGACTAAGTATTCGCTCACCCTCAGCCATCTGTTTAATATTAATATAAGATGATATGATACTGGCCTATAAAGCTTGTAGTGTTTTTTTTAATATCATGTGCACCGAGTCATATTCATAATTTGGAAAAAGTTGAATGTAGTAATGGGGTCTAACATTGAACAGTTACTGACATTCAGGAATCATCAATAAATCAATACTTGGCTTCTTCTAATTATGAATATACAGCAGTGCATCTGCTCTCTCGAGCCCTAAAGTTAATGGTATAACTTTATCACCATGATGTTATCTTGTCTTATAACTATAATATTATAATAGACATTTTCATTTTCTTGGTAATGTATGGTATTAGATCATGGGATAGATGGGATTCATATCTATGGACCTACAGAGGAGACAGGGAAGCCCACAATAACACTAACAAAATCAACTAGTTTATCCCTTATCTAAAGCTAAAACCCAGTGAAAATAAACAACCCAGCTTTTTCGCCTCAAACCCCAGTGGGAGACTTGAGGGACCCCCGGGGTGTTTCCTGCACCACGGTGTGACCGCCATTGTAGCAGAGGTCGTCATTAAGTAGGAACCAGTCTTATTAGCGCCGTTTCCCCGTCGGACCACATTACGTGTTACGCAGCGGTTCGCCTTCTGGAAAGTGACAGGACAGCTGCTGTGTTTTGACGTTTATCATTAATATTTTCAGCCCCCCCCATCACCGTGCAGTTTTGTGTCGCTCGCACGGAAATGGACGACCAGGGGTGTCCGAGGTGCAAAACCACCAAATACAGGAATCCGTCGCTGAAGCTGATGGTGAACGTCTGCGGCCACACGCTGTGAGTATTTACATCTGACGACTGGAGAGAGGCGCGGAGTGAAGCGAGTCCGTGTTTTTTTGTTTCCCCCTGCTTCAGACTGCGAGAAAAGACGCCCACTTAAGCAAACACCCGAAAGCTCACGGTTAAGTCTCGTGTCAAAGCCACCCGCCCTGTAAGCCGTCCCCCGTCTCTCGTGTCTGTAAACGGGTTCCAAACGGTTTCACGCCTCTCGAGCTTTTAGCTAACAGCTAACGGCTCGTCGCGGCAAATACAAACCCCATGCCCACTCGTATGGAAAATATGAATTTGATAGTGTAAAAGCTTGTACAGTGCTGCACGACAGCTGTCAAACCTGACAGACACTGACGGACCGGACGATAACGCCACAGCACGCGTGACGTGACGTGACGTGACGTGACCTGCGCTGACTTCAGACCGGTGCTGGCGTTTCAGGAGAAAAGCTTTTTTTTAATTCACCAGACCACCAAGTCCCTTTTCCCCCTTTTGAAAGTACCAAAAGTTCAGGACGGCAGAGAAGAGAGACTAATGTACTGATGAGGTACAAATAAAAACCTAATCTACAGGAGAGCTGCACTACATAACTATAACTGGAATAATATACATGTATAGCTGGCGTGTGCTGTACAGACGGATCCGTTATGGATTTTATCATAGCTAAAAGCAGAGACAGAAATCAGAAAAAAGTGCAATTGTTACTTTTATTCCCTTTATACCTAAACTCACTTACAGTATTTGGATCTGAAACCCTGGTGGGATTCATAATTTTACATCAGTTTTCACGTGTCATCATTTTATTTTTGAATGACAAAATTTGTTCTGGGACAACTTCACACTGATCTTTTGTATTGTCGTCAGCGGTGTGTCATTATGGGGGGGGCTTGTCTGCTGTGCATTTTCTAGTGTTTAACCTTGTCATTCACTCACAAACCTGGTCATCTAATAGGAAGGGGACGCGGTGTCTGCGAGAATCATGCAGTGTCGGTGGCAGGCCTGAGAAGAGCATCTTTTCGACCCTGTCTGTTTATTGACCGAACCATCAGGAAGCGGCCGTGCTTTGTCATCAGGTCG
This sequence comes from Psettodes erumei, assembly GCA_016785225.1. Taxonomy (NCBI): domain Eukaryota; kingdom Metazoa; phylum Chordata; class Actinopteri; order Pleuronectiformes; family Psettodidae; genus Psettodes; species Psettodes erumei. The sequence goes on from JAFBJZ010000383.1 coordinate 2,267,986, forward strand.
GCGAGCTCATAACTCACCGACTCTGTCTGGATGCAGGGCTACACGCAGAAAATTAAAATGATTCTGCAATGAAGCAATTTGGAGAGATGTCCTAGCTCAGGTCACCTTGGGGCCGGTGTGACGGTGAATTTATGCACCACTCGGAAACTGCTGTACTCCCAAACTGTATTAGTATTTTCATCACCGGTGTCGTTTGACTTTTTGTTTTGCCGCTCTGCTTACTGAAGAGTTGATAAATATAGAGGCCTGTGCTGTGGCTTGAGCCTTGTGTTTCAATTTCACAGTGACTGATTTCCCATTTGTAAGCAACGACTCTGGCGTAAACGGTGAATAAGAAAGAAAGAGCAAATACGGAAAAAAAATATCTGAAAGGAATATGCAAATGCAGTGTGCACATGAGCATTGTCTTATAAACTTAATTAAACACATAAACAGTCATATATTTGCATCACTCCATATCATATAAGTCCATATATATATATATGTATATAAACATGGAGTGATGTACCTCCCTTAACAAATGCACAGACAGGAAGAGAAGTCATGATGTTAAATGATCTTACAGCTCAGGAAAAAGTTGTGGGAGCACGCTCAGCCAAAAGAACAACTTAAATGTCTTAATCAGTTTCAAAGCACTGGCAGTAATAATGTGAATAATTATAGGCATAATCCTCACAATGAAATTTGTTACCGCGTCAAGCATGATGTAACAAATTTTAACCATCGGGAGTTTGAACGTCGGCCACCCCGTCTGTTTACGGGGTGTCTGCAAGTGTTTGTTTGATGTTGGACCTCGCTCTGAAATAATTAGTTTATGAACTGATTTGCCCGTCCACAGAAAATCAATGGAGAACAAATCAGCAGGTCAAGCGAAAACCTGACGAACGGTCCAGCTTCTTTTCTGTAACGGTTAATGGATTATGAAACGTCACGATCATGAGTTGCAGCCTGAGCTGGACTCTCCGTGCTGGTCCATTCATCTAAAAAAAAAAAAAAAAGTGTGAGGTGGGTCCCTTTTTAGCTCGGCCCGGCTGAGAGGCCATTCCGGCCTTGGCTGACCGGGCTTCCTGCCCCGGCAATGTAGTGCTGTATTGAGCTTCTCAACCTCTAGCGTGTATCTAAATTTAACCCCCACCACAGTTAATTTTCTATCCCTGTCACCGGGGCATTTGATGTGTGTTATTTATTACCTCTGCACAATGACACCAGGCCCGTGTCCCTTTGGCATTTGACACTGGGCACGCAGAGGCCCAAACAATGTGGGGGTGGACATGTTGGGTTTGACAGGGCACGCCTCATTAAGTAGAAACTAGTTTCCTGTACCTGATGACTGTGTCTTATAAGTTGATAAACAGTGGTAAAGAAGACAACTTTTTTTTTTAAGGAACTTTTTTTAAAGTTAGTTCTGGAGATACCTTCATCTCTACAGCTGGGAGATGATGCGTTTAGTTGAACATAAAGGCTGTCAGCAGGGGAGACACTTTGTCCAGAGGTCAGAAAACCTCTTCGCTCAACTCTCTGTGAAAATGAAATACTCCAAATGTGCTGTTTGTATTTTAAGATCATGCGAGCCGTGCGTTGGCTTCCTGTGTAAGCAAACGCACTCGGGGGGGACCTCAGCACTTTTTGACTGTGCTGCAGCAAGCATCGCAGGTCACAGGGCAGGACGGGGCATCACAGCAGGTTTAAATATGACACAAAGCCAGCTCTGCTGTGTGTGGACTCAGTCCAGGAAGAATAAAAAAGATGACCTTTATGACAGAAGCAGGTGAATCCTGTCTGTATGTGGTGGTTCTGCTTTATTTTGCTCGTTGTTATGTCTTGAAAAGGCAGGAAGCAAAAGATACAGGCAATGTCACCAAGTAGTGGTGACGGTGGTGGTGGTGGTGGTGGGGGGCCTCTTTGCTGAGCCAGGACCCTGTTTACCCTCCTCTCACCCCCCCACCCCCCCTCGACCTGCTGACAGCTGCAGATGGGAGAGATAGGAGCCTGGAGCTCTGAGCAGGACAGGTGAGAGAGGGAGGAGTCGGGAGCACTCAGTCAGCAACAACAGCCCTGGGCCACAAAGACGGCGAGCTACCGGAGATCCGACTGTTCGCTTAAACGTCTGTTCTGTATGCCAAGCGCTACGGCCCAGCCTTGGCAAGAGATTTCTGAGCCTCCCCCCCCTTTGATTACAAATTGCAACAGGCACACAGTCTGAAAGCTGTCACTTACAGAACTCAAACTTCAGAGGATAGAAGATGGCAAATTGATTCTGTCTCCTCCCTCCCCTTCAGACGTTCACCTCTTTGCTCTAGAGTTACACAGGATTTCCCCTATGGAGGGTTCTGTTGTGTGGTCCATTTATGGGGCAGGGGGCAAGCTACGCCCCGCTCCTCGCCCCGTGTTGATGAATGGGCTCTTTGTGGGCCTGTGGAAACAAGCTGAATCCCTCCATCTCCCTCCATATGGCCAGGCCTATACATCTCCTGTAGCCCGGGGCCACGGCGAACATCTGCCTCTTCCAGGGCGCACTTGAGCAATGGACTCCTCGTGCGCCGTGGCACCAACTGGACAAGGCAGATGTTTCTGTCTGTCGGTCAGCTTTCGTTTTTTTTTTTTTAGTGTTGCAAGCTGACATGCTTGTGTGATTGCCCCCCCAGCAATGCTTAATGTATTTAATATCTGTGTGTGTTTGTGTGGCCGGTGTCACACTTGGCAGGTTGGGCTTGTTTGACCCATATCTGAGACGCTATGCGTAAACACCCAAACACCATGGCTCTGCACTTTCTCCTTTAACTGATTTTTTCGGTGTGTGTGCGTATGAATCCTGCTGATGAAGTGAAATATCCTGCGTGGTGACTCTGTCATGATTGTTCTAATGGGCTCCATCCTGGGAGAGCTTTCGACAAGGCACCAGTGTCTCCACCCATGGCTTTGACTTTTGGAAAGAAGTGACTCAGTCATACCATTGATGATGTATGGTGAAAAATCTGCCCCCCCCCCCCCACACACACACACACACACTTTACTCACCGCTCACTTTGCTCTACTTTATTATGAAACCTGTCAGTGCTCAAAAACAGATAGTGACATTTGGAAACCAGATGTTATCCATTCTTGCAAAGGTGGTCACAACCGGGAAGGTGAATTCCTGCGGAAATAAAGCTCCAGGAGGACTTAATTAAAAGGGTGTCCTGTGCAAACGTTTATCCAGGCCCTCCACCCCATCAGGGGAGATTTGGGAACATTCGCCATTGTCCTCAGTGTCCACTCTTCACTTGAGTGTGAGTGATGGGCAAACGCCTACCTGCATAAAGGTGTGATTGATGGCAAAGCTCCGGGCTGTGCCCTCAGGTGGCTCTGCCAGTTGGTTGCCACAGAGTTGTGTCCGCGATTGCGCGTGAAGTAAACCGGCCTGTTTCAACCTGGACTTTACCTGGACAAAAAAAATGTTTCAGCCTTTTTGTTGGGTTATTGTGTCACTGGTGGAGAAGTGCGTTCTTTGCTGAGGGGAACTGTGATTCATGGTGGCTTCGTATGAGGAAGCAAAGGCCGCCTGAAAAACTCATCATGACTCTTGCTGTACTGCTACATATTTTCTCTTGGAAAATAATTGCATCCATTAAAGAGATTTATAGGAGATACTTTGATCAACAACTGCCTAGATTTCCACCATATTTAAAGATGTGGCTTAAACTTCTCCATAATCCAGCTTCCTCCCATTTAGGCACCATGTCAGGAATAATAATGAAATTTCAGTAAATGCAGAAAAATTGGAATTGCATGGGATAATAGAGTGCTGATGTTTTTTTTTGTTAAAGTGAAACTTTCAGACTTACAGTGAATCCCTTAAGCACGTGTCAGTACAGTAAAAAAGAAAAAAACACTTAAATTTGCCAATGAAGTAATGAGTAGACAAAACGCTGCAGTTGTCCATCTGTATTTCTTTGCCTTTACCAAATTACGTAAGACTTAGTTCTTTCTTATAATGATAGGCTACGCTAAAAAATTACTGAGCTGGATTTGATCATATTATGCAACGTGGCAGAATGACTGAGGTCTGTTGAAATAACAAATGTTTTTCCAGGGCAGGCAGACACTCCACTGATGGGGTGTCAGACTAATTTCCTCTTGTCTGAGAGTGGGAGGCTGCCTAAACGACATTCCAGTCATAATCCCAGCCATCTTTGAGCACTCAGAGGAAATAGTCCAATGCCCCATTATCATCCACTACGCCTGATGATAACCAACAGGCATTAAAAAAAAAAAACACAACACAACTTTGCTTTGCCTTGAAGAAAATTGTACCTCAGCAGCCTCATATGCCACCACACACACACACACACACAAAGAGGGTCACCTCTGCGAAACACCCAAATTAAAAACCAAATTTTTCTCTCTCCTCACCCCCCACCCCCCACCCCCCAAGATGCGAGAACTGCGTGGAGATGCTGTTCGTGCGCGGCTCGGGCAACTGCGTGCAGTGTGACACGCCCCTGAGGAAGAGCAACTTCCGCGTGCAGCTGTTTGAGGACCCCACCGTAGATAAGGAGGTGGAGATCCGCAAGAAGGTCCTGAAGATGTGAGTGTGTGTGTGTGGTGGTGGTGGTGGGGGGAGTTTGCGGGCGCTCCGTGTGTTTATGTGTCATCCCATGCCTCCGCCCACTTCTTAAGCCACCTTTGTCTTTCTCATTACACTGTTTGTTTTGTAGACAATGACTCTCCCCTGGGAGGGGGGGGGGTCCACACGGGAAGGCTCTTTCCCTGCCAGGTTTTTACTTCGCAGCCCCTCCCCACCCTCTTTCTCCTTCTCTTTCTCATCTCTTCTTTAATAGCCCCTTAATTGACATCTAATGTGCACCTATTAGGCAGCATGCAGACATGGTCTTATAAAATGGTTGATTTAATGGTGGCTGTTAATGTCAGTGCATATTCGCTTCCCCACACTTCTGCAGATACAACAAGAGAGATTTTGACTTCCCAAGCCTGAGAGAGTACAATGACTATCTGGAGCAAGTGGAAGACATAGGTAGGTGCACCGGCTTGGGAGCCCCATGCTGAAACAGATGGATGCTAACCACTGTAATGATTTCTCCTTGACTCTCACCGCGCAGGGCGATGTTTTACATTCACGCGTGCCTGCCAAGGGCACGGATCAGCGAGTGGCTCTGCCAACGCTAACACGTCTTGACTGGCAAACCACCGCAGACTTTTAGCTTGGATGCGTTAAGAGAGCTGGATATGGTGCGGCCAGTCAACCTTGCTTCTAATTTGTCCCAGTGGCCAACCATGCTGCTGCAGCTGGGAAAAAAAATCCCCCATTGGCCCCAAAATGTATTTTATCCGTAGACGGCCATTATAGAAGAGACGTCTGTAAAACTGTTGACGGGACACCCCAGAACTTCAAATAAGATTAGCTATTATTTTTTGTAGTATATCATGAAACCATGAGAATGTAATATATGCAGAACATTCCCAGATTTTCTTTTTTTTATTGTGTATGATGTCACCCCCATGTAAATTCCATGGGGGTAGAAGGACAGAAAGGGCGGGGTCTGGAGCAGAGAAACTAATTTAAATGTCATATTAAAGTCAGGTACCCAGTTCCTATAATACATTAATGGCTTTTAGCCTTTAATAATGGACTAAACAGCACCTGTGGTCTAGGTTATAAATTTGGTGCAAGGGTTTGCACCCAGACACATTTTCTCCTTGAATTCTTCTGTAAAATAATTGTGTTGTGGGTTTTTGTACTGCATTTGCCGACACGACACCAGTTTGTGTTGACGGGCACAAAAGGGGTGTTTTGGTTAGAAGAGGTTAACGATGATTTGTGTCTCCTCCATGTAGTGTACAACCTGACGAACAACATTGACGTGGAGAACACCAAGCTGAGGATGGAGCAGTACCAGAGGGAGAACAAAGATCTCATCCAGAGGAATAAGGCTACACTTGTACGTATGGCATCACAGGAGTTAGCAAGGATTCAGCCTCCAAGTCAAAGACACAACAGCATGATTATTATTATTTTCTTTTGCAACACACTCTTTCTCTTTCAAACCGTTCTCCTTCTCCAGACCCGAGAGCAGGAGGAGCTGGAGGAGCTGCTGCTGCTGGAGCAGCAGGGCAGTGAGCAGCGGCGACTGGAGGTATTGCAGGAGGAGCAGAGGCAGCTGCAGGCCAAGAGGAAAAACAAGCTGGCTCTGCTGGATGAACTGGTGAGGAACACACACATGTTGCATGTACATGTCCAGAGAATGAGGAGACTAGTGGGGTAAAAAGACAAGCCAAGGGCAAGTCACATTATGACAGATGTCTGACATACAGACACACACACACACACACACCCTCAGCCTGAGGGTTCATGGTTGTGAGATCATTAAGAGCTTATTACCAGTCATTGTGCTGGGGGCTGCATTGTTCTCATTCTGTGATTCCAAAGCCTCTTGGCTCCATTGTGTTGAGCTGCGGGCTTTGGAAGTGATTGTTCCTGCAGAGTGGACTGCTGAAGGACCATCACAGATAGCAGGCTAAGCTGTGTGTTTGTTTGTTTAAGGCACAGGGCCTGTTGACTGTAGGCAGATGAGATCAGCCCGCACCCCCCTGGGGGGGGGGGAACTCTCCTGAGCTCTGACATCTGTACGTCCCTTTGGCCAGAAAGTTCACTGTTCTCACATGAGCACACAGGCACATGCCAACGCATGCTTGTAGATTTCCTGCTTGCTTTTTCCTGGAGCAGTGGCAGAGTAATCAATAAACAACATCACAGGGAACTTGAGACACACTTCTTTATCCTTTAGGCATAAACATTTAATTAATCATTTGTCTCCAGCCATATTTTCTCCTGGAATTCATGAGCTGCTTTTCCTCAAGATATTTGTGAATTGAGACACATGTTCACCATGTGACCCTGTACCCTGCCTATGCAAAATAAGCGTAACCCATATAAGTGAGAGCGGCCAATTTTTTGCAGTCAGAGCAGGATTTTATTTGTGCATGCATTAGCCATGAATCTGCTTTAGGTTTGTTATTAAATCCCAAGACACCTCTAGACTGTCCTACCATTGACGTCCACCCTCTCAGAAATGTCCTACCTCCTCAGCGAACAACGTGTCCAAGCTTGTGTTCTTGGACCTCTGCGCTTGGCAACACTCCACTGGAGAAACTGAAACGTCCGACCTTGCATTTAATGGAGGTGAAGGCGGCGCAGTGCACTTAAAGCAGCGTCCCCTGCAGTGCCACAGTTTTGTTAATATGGCTTGCATCAATAATGTGGTAGCTAGCCTGAAAGCACCAGTTATCCAGTTTGACAGGGAGGGGGGGGTGGTGGTTTCAGTCTGACTGATTGTGTATTCATCTCCTCTCAGCATACAACAGTTACACGAGATAGCCCAACATGCGCCACTGTCAGCTGTTCTCGCTGGGCAGAAAAGGTCCCGATTAATTGTGCGTGGCATCGAACACATGCACCCACAGTCAATAAACATTCTCATGAAATCCCAAATCCCACTTGTTTGTCCAGGAGCAGTCTCAACTTCCTGCCACCATCTTGCTGGCCCAACACAAGGTCCGCGCGGCCCAGCTGGAGGCCGAGATAGAACACCAGAAGCAGACGGTCAAACCTACAAATCTATTTTCAACCGGAATCCATATGGTGAGTGGAACATTTTTTTAGGCGTTTTAGCTCATTAACCTCCCCGTTCACACGCGCAAATCCTGACAGGCTCTTTGTTGGAGAGCAAATCAACTGGGCCTCAGTTTCCTGTAGGATTGTGTGATTGGTTGTCACCGGGTTGTCGAGTTCGCTTAAATAAAAGCGAAACCTCGCTCACCTTTAAATCTTGTGATTTAATACTTTTTTGGCGTTTTTTTTTAATTTGGTATTAAAAGCATAGATACAGATTAGAAATGCAGAGGGAGACATGGTACATTGGAAAAAGCTCAGTGAAACACAAGACCCTGAAGAAACTCTACATAACAAAGAACAAATAGCAGCTATATTTAGAATGAGCCCCTGCAGGTTATACTGGCGTGGCTCTACACAGCTATCTGGTGGGTCAGTGTTTCTGAACCATAAAGCTCACAGCACGATTTTAGTTGAGCTCAAATATAAAACTTAGTGCTGAGGGCTTGTTGACAGTAGAAGAGTCCAGACCTTCAAGGGAAGGATATTGGTCCACGTCTGGTGCTTCTTCAGTGTGGGAACAAGCCCATCACCCCTTCAGTCGTGTCATCACATTCCTCTGGGCGAGTGGTGCGACTCTTTGAGAGAGCATGTGGGCTCCGGGCTCTGGTCGCTCTGAGCTTGCAGCTTTGTTCTCGCCGTGTCTGGAGAGACCTTCCGTTTGGCCGTTGTTCAGGTTTGCAGTCGTTTATTTTCATTTTACTGTGATGAGATAGGCTGTGTCATCACCCCCGCCCCCTCCGTAGCAGCCCTCATGAGACATGGTTGTCTTCCCACAGTTCAGTGGTGCGTGGGAGAGATATCTGCTCAGTACTCACCTACGCCCAAGCTGTAGCTAGGTAGGGACACACTCAGGTACACCCAAACTCTCTCCTTTTTTTTTTTTTGACTATCCTGCATATCTTAGTGTGTTTCTTCAATGGTGTAGCTGTCTTGAACACTTTGCGTGAAATAATCAGATTCAGTAATAATTAAACGAAACCTTGCAAAAGGTATTCATTTACTCTTTAAACCCCAAAGACAGGGCCGGCTCATCCACCACCGGCCGAAAAAGCCTTGAAGCGATCCAGATGGAAGAGACTCATACTCTGGCACTCTGAATCTCAGCCCCTTGATATACAGCATGAAGTTAAACTTGCTGATGGAGAGAGAAACAGCATGATTATGTTGCTCTTGGCCTCTTCCGTGGCTGTTTTTCCTCGCTTTTTTTTTTTCTCCCCACTTCTCTTCATCCTCCCGTCCCCGAGCTCCTGTTGGTGGAGCAGAGCTCTCACCATGCATCTGCTGTGCTGGACCGAGAGAGACGTGAGTCAGGGGAACATGTGGGTTTGGATTTCCCTTCACCTCGGAGTCCATAAGAATGACTTCTGTTTGACTTGGTGGCGTTTCAGCGCAGAGCGGTGGATTCCTGCAGATTGCTGGAATTCGTTTATCGGTGAGGTTGTGGTCCCTTGCTCCAGGCAGGGCTTTCAGTTTTGCTCCGGGCAGAAATTAAGGGAGGCAAATGTAAAAACACGTCTCTAAAGCCGGGGCCACATTTGGGTGACATTTCTTTAAGCTGATTTGTGCTCCTCTCTTAAGTGACCGTGACATCGGTTAGTTCTGTAATGTTTGGTAAATTGATTGATTAGTCAGTCGACGAAAGATTAATGGACGGCCGTTTTGATAATCAGCCAGTTGACTCATTTATCAAGCGACAGCGCCAAGCATTCACCGACTCCAACTTGTGAGCTTCTGATCCTTTTCCTGTTTTTATGTAATTGTAACCAGAATGTCTTTGACAGCGCCCAGGACAAAATGCTAAGTGTGAAGATGTAGCCTTGAGCCCTGGAAAATGATGATTAATCAATCAATTAATTGTTAGCAGAAGCTCCAGTGTGGGTACCCTTCTGTGAAGCACATACACAAGCAAGAAAGAGTTTGATTGTGACAGTGATGAATGGGGAGGGAGCAGATTTGTGTCCTGATTTTTTTTTTTCATCCGGGTATTTTTGGGGATGTGCAAGTGCAACAGTCATGAAAGCATAAATTCATCACGCTGCTCAACTCCCCCCCCCCCAGCACTTCAGCCAGCTGCTTCACCCCGGGCCAAGGTGAGCCGTCACTGGTGGAATGACATATCAGCCTGTCTTTGAGCTGTCCGATCTGTGGAACGTGAGGATGCCAATTCTTCCTGGGCCTCCCGGTGGCTCCAGTCTTTATTTAAAGTCTGATCTAATGCTGCATCCAGTCATGTCATGTTGTTTACTTGGAACACGCGAGCGGGCATCTCAGCCATCCCTGCACTGCTCTCAGCCTGCGTGATTTTCCAGAAGTCGTTGGAGGGGACCTCGACTCTGATCCTAATTCCTCTGGTTGTGTGTCAACACGCAGTCAAACGGATGCTCGAGGAAGTCGGCCGATCTCGGGGGGGAAAGTCGTCGCGGTCCAGGTGTAATGCGAGGTGGGATGGGCCTGTTCTTGCCTCAGGAATGGTCTGAAATCACTCGCTAATCCCTCACTTTGTAGGCACTCCATTGAACTAAGGCACGCGCGCGTGCACGCACTCGCAAACGCACACTCCCCTTACCCAGTCTGAGCAAACATCCTTTGAAGAATAAAGTGTCTTTTTGAAATAGATGTCCGCTCTATATCAAAAGCGACTCTCTGTGTGGGAGGGAAGAAACTATTCACTGTTTAAACAGGTTGCTTGTTGTTGTCTGACACATAAGACCAGCCCCAGTGCCAGGGATGATGACAAGAGTCATCATCCCTGGCACCTGCTCTGACAAAACATAGCCATGAGTTGAGGGTTGTCGACATCATGAATCGTATCTTGTTCACGCGTCACATTAGTGCGTTCATCATTTTTCTGTTTTTGATTGTGTTTTTGCCACGTTTGCTTCGTTTGTGCCCACAAAGTCATTGTGTTTTCCAGTCGTCGTGTATTTGCGAGGTCGGGGATTGTCTTCAGCTGCTGTAGTATCCCGTTGCTGAAAGCATTTGACCGACGGGGAAGCTCTCCACCTTGGGACAGCTTTCAGCGCCATCTTAAATGAAAGGTCCCAGCTTCCAGCAGTGCCAGGGCCCGATCCAGTCCTCGCAGGTGGCAAAGCAGCTGACACACACGATGAAGCCGGCATGGGCACCTAATGAAAGCAGGAGCACAAACACACACACACACACACATACACACACACTCACACAATCAACCAAATGTGGGTGGAAAGTTTATCCCTAAACATAGATGTGAAGCTGACTGAGTAACGTCAGGTTCCCTTTGGCTTTATTCCTTTCTACACTTAGGCAGTGGAATTTAACTACCATAGAAAACACACACACACACACACACACACACACACAAACTCACATGCTAATGCTGTGAGCTTGTTTGCTCAGGTCTGTTTTACTTGGTTAAGCTGTCCTCCACAGTGACCTCTGCTCGGTAGACGCACTCGTCAGCGCAGGACAAGCTCTGCTTTACTTTATTGCCGCAGACCGGCCTAACCTGTTTTGCCTGGGAGTTTGTCGGTGCACACGCCCCCGCAACTCCCATTCCTTCGCGGTCTTCTGTTTTATTTTCATTTCTTTCGGTCACGCTCTTAAGAGAAATAGCAGCGGACGTGGATATTTGTGTTGGTGTTGAACGCATTCGCAAATTGAAGACGTGTACTTTTTATGTGAGGGAGTGCGTTACCCTTGCCCTTTGGCCTTTTCCCTTTTACTGGATCGTTGGCATGCAGGTTGATAGCCGCAGGAGCGCGGCGAGAGGAGGGAACTCTGATTGGCACCAGCACATGTGGGTTTTCACACCTCTGCCCCTGCCCTAGGCTTGGCCCTGTTTAGGTTGGCCTCAACAACCCTTGCCCATGGGCAAGCCGGCCTAGCCCAGGCCAGCGGAAAAAGGAGTTGTCAGCTTTAGGGGCTTTGCGCTGGGGCAGCTGCCACTAGTCAGGCAGTTATATTTAAACTTGTAAGGCGAGGGGAGGCACTATGTGGACAGCAGCTTTTACACTTGCTACTTGCTGCTCAGTGGGCCAGTGGGTAGCCCAAAGCTCTTTATCCATACAGAAGCACTGGCAGTGCCAGGGCACAAGGTGGAAGTGAGGGCTGAGGCTGGGATGGCACTAGGCTGGCCCCTAACTAGGCTTATTAATTTTTATCCCCTATACAATGCTGACCACTGTTTCCCTTTCCATCGTTCTCATTATCACTTTGTGCATTAGTGAAGGGGGGCCTCACGGCCTCCGGGGCTCTGCTTAAGATATCTGTGGACCCCCAGAACCCTCGGGAAGCAGGCAGGTGTAGCGTTTGGTCTGTGTCTCTGTGGATGTGGAGGAGAGGTGCTGATGGAGAGGTTAGTCTCAAAGTGACCTTGATGTGTCCTGCTGAGCTGCAAAGTCAGGGGAGAGATGGGCAGCCTGGAGAGTGCTGATGATTGTGCAGTGCGTCTGTGTGTGTGTGTGGCACATGCTTCTGGTGGCTGTCTGACCCAGGATCAGAGCTATCGGCGAGTCAGCTTTCAAACAAGGTTGAAATTGTGATCATTAGATTCGACTTTCTGTGTGTTCTCTCCTTTTAAGTTATAACTGTTGGAAATTTCAGAATGCAGCACTTTCTAGTTTTTCAGCAAAATTTAAAAATGGCAAAAGTTGTGTAAGCAGATGAAGCAGTTACAAAGTATGTGCGGTTGGGCGGGTAAGACAATAATAAAAATAATAAAAATTTCTAAAGGTTGGTTTTGAGGAATGATTGCGGGGAAAAAAAAATTCAGGCTTGCCTTGGACGTGCAACACCCAAACCTTCTCTTGTTTTTAAACCCCTCATACCTTTAAAAGTGATGTGACTTTTACGAGACCCCCGCCACATTAAAAAGTCACATGAATGTCGGCCGCGTCGCTCTGTCCGATGGGCTAACCCTGTCTCTTTCCCAGATGGCACCGTTAACGCCCACAGCAGAGTTAAGAAAGTAATGTGACAGCATATCACGAGCCGAATTCAAGCCGCCGAGAGGCGCAGAACGCTCCAAACGGTTTTCCAAGCCAGCACACCTGTCCCCTCCACAGACACAAGGATTGACTGCTTTACTTGACCTTTCAAAATGATTCCACTCCTAAAAGCCGGAGCTGGTATCACCGGATCAGGCGAACTCTATCTGGATCGGAGGTAGATGCAGGAGGATCGGAGGAGCGGTCGAAAGGATACTCCCTCTGGCACAATAGTGATTTCCTTAAATCATCCTCCCCTGCGGTTTTATTAAGATTGATGGCCCCCAGAGTTTCATTTTAGTGTCACAGAGGTATTATAAGAGTCTTAAAAACCAGTTATACACAAACTTGAAAGCATCACGAGGGCACACATAATTTTGCATAGGTAGTAAGACTGGCCTCTGTGATGTTAAAAGCAGATGTTTGTGTTGGCTCTTTCACTGGTGTTGTTCCAGTGGCCCCCGGTACCCCAGTCATTTCTGCTCTGCTTGGCCCGGCTGGGGGTCCCCCCCCCGGTGCTTTCTTTCACTGGAGCCCTTGGAAAACAACATTCATATGCTTTAATTCACACAGGCTTTTAATAGGATGTGATGAGTCCGTGATTGAAAGTTTCAGCGGTGTTATCAGGTGGAGTGGAGGACAGAGCGGGTCAGCGAGGACACGGTCGGACGGCTCGTCCCGTACTGCAGCATTTTGGATGTACTTCTGATCTTCAATTTACGTGTTTTCCTAAATGTATTCAGAGGAGCGAAGCCTGATCTCGCGTGCGCATGTCTTGCGCTCTGTTTGTTTGTGCCGATGCGTGTGCCAGGTTTCAAGGTGCCCCAGCAGAGGAATGCAACAGAAATTTTCTCCAGTCTGAGGGTCAGCTCTGTTCTGTGTGTCGCTTAAAAATGCGCCTTACTGCCCTTTAGCTATCTACAACTCCCAATTTGCCCCTCTCTTTCTCTACCTCTCCACCATGGTAGCTTTTTTTTTTCTGCTTTCCCCCACCACCGTCCCAGTGTGTCCCTTTGATTGGCGCAGTTGGGGAGTTAAACAGCGCTGAAAGTCTGAAAGAAGATGGATGGAGAGAGTGAAGGAGTGTGAAAGAGAGGGAGAGTGACTGGGTATGGGTTGGTTGGTCTGGGTTTCATTAGCCTGTGGTGGGGCTCCACTGTGTTGGATGAATAGATGGGACAGGATAGGGGATCACTGGCACCTCGGGGTTAAAAGGTTGAGTGAAAAAAAAAAAAAACGGTTTAAAAGAAGTGTGTGTTCAGATGTGAGTGATGGGCTAAAATACCATTGGATCTTGAAATCATTATTTACAGAGTGTTGTTTTGTTCTTTATTTGGGTAAGATTTGTGTACTATTTGTTACTAAGTGTTAATTTTGGCATCCCTTACAGTCAAGGAGAAGGAGTCGGATGTGACTGATTTGATTGACAACTTCATTAAATGAAGTGAAAAAAGAAATACCATGTTATTCCACTTACTGCAGTATCATCAGCGTAAGGCAAAGCAGCAACAAGGCGTGCGTTTGGAGTAGACACTCATGGACCTCCATGATTTCTTGGCTGGAAAAATCCACTCTCTCGCTGTTAATATACTGCCACTGTCACAATCTACACACACACACACACACACACACACACCTGCATGTGAAAACCACCGCTCAGGGCAACAGGTTCAGGCTCGTTCCGTCAAGGAAGCTGAAAGTCATTCTGGGAAAATCACAGCACGTGTAGCTTTGCATATCAATATTGATATATACTGTATTTTAATGTAGTAAATTTCCAGAAAAATCAAGAGTGAAAAGTCTTAAGAATAAAGTACACAGAGAGGAATGTATTTCTCATAGGCAAAGTTACAATACCTGACATGTCAAGGTATTTGTGCATTGTTTACTACAACCTTGCTCACTGACTGGCAACATTACAAACGAGGCACACTGAAGAAAAGGGGAGAGAAAAAAATGGCACAAAATATGAAGAATCCATCACTACATATCGATGATGTATAACACTGTAAACGCGGAGCTGAAGTTTTCTTTGTGAATTGTGCGATTCGGACGGTCACCACCGTGTTGTGTTTGGCCAAGTGACTCTGCGTCCCTCCTCATCTCGGTGCGCATCACTTGGTGCTCTTATTTCTTCAATCTCGGCTTTGGTTGCTTTATTTCCCCGTGTGCTGTGCTTGCAAGGGGCCAAAGCATGTGTGAGGGCGGGCGGTCTGAGGCCGTGGGGCACATGTTACTCGTTTAGTTTGGTTTTCATCAGCTCCACTCTGTGCTCTGTTGTTTATACACCCCCCCACCGACTCTTTTCTTTGCTTTATCTCCTATCTTTTTATCTTCCCTTTGTCCCTGAGTTCCCTTGCTACTCTCTAAAATAGTCCATGTTTGTTTAGACATCATCTTTTTAATTCCAGGTTTGTTTCATGAGTCTGGCTCGTCTTCTGAGTCTCATTACTTTAATGCTGGAGAAAACATTGTGGTCTGACTCTGTGTGGAAATTCCCCTTTTGATGGCAGAGCCCCAAAATCGAGCAATTCTACAGTGTCCTTAAGAAGTATCATGTTTCTCACTCGATCACCACGGTCAAGAGCATTAGGAACTGGAGTAGCATGACTGAAATCTCAGCTTTGTATAAAGCAGACTACAATTTTCACTTCCTGACACTTTGGGTCTTGTGACTGTCAGCAAGACAACATCTGTAACCTTGAAAACTGGCATTCACCCATGGTGGATGGATGGATATTGTTGTCGATGAATCCACTGAAATACAATGGAAACGATCCCGGCTAAACCCACAAACAAAGCGCTTCCCACACACACGCTGCACGTACAGCCTAACATATTTAGGTCTGATTAAATAATTGACTTCCTCTACTTTTAGAAATATTCAAATGTTTAGTCTTTTGGTGGTTTCACAGAAATAGCAGGTAGCCATCTTTAATCCAGTGTACGCTTGCTTTCTGCTATCGGGAGTTTCCGCATCAACTCAACCACAGTTCCTCTGTCTGATGTTAATGTTCATTTCTCTTTGTACAGATTTCCGTCAGTAGTTGCTGAGTTGCCAACAGCGTGTTGACCACGACAAACATGCTCAGTCATTGCCCCAGTTAGGTTTCACATCCAAACCAGCAGTGCCTGGGGAAAGTGGAAATGTTGTCAGACAAAACTTCTCTTTCCAAACCAGTCTGTCAAGAACTGGCGGTTGTTAACGCTGCAGTTTGATTGACAACAAACCTTTTCCAAATAGTTTTTCTGTTTGCATCATCGGGATTATGCCGTAGCTATAGTTTCCAGTGTTGCGCAGCACGCTGAACAGAGACAATAGCAATTATTGTCCCGCGTTAAACTTTGTCTCTCTGTTTTGTTTTTTTTTCTCTTTCAGCGTCAGATGGTGTCTCTCATGGCTGTGCCCAAGATAGAGGAAGTCCTGTACCAGTATAAGCCTCTTCATGTTGAAACATATGGACCCCCGGTGCCTGAACTGGAGCAGCTGGGCAGACTCGGGTACAAGCTTATTTACACACAATCTTGCCCGCACATCTGGTTCCTCTAAACCAAGCACTGTTTTAATTTAACATCGACATTAGCACAGTTGTCAAGTTGAACGACTGGGGAATAGCCAACAGCAGGTCCATTATTTCTGTCTAAGTTTATTAGAAAGAATGGATTAAACTGTATATAATGCTTTAAAAAAAGAGGGCTTCCTATGAAATTACAGCTCCATATCTGTGAATTTTTAGTAAGTTATAGGGAACTTTAGGTTTGGTCAATTGTAATGTTACTGATTTACTGATCGTGCAGTTTAATTCTCCACGTAGCTGCAGCGCGTTGTAAAGGTTTCGGTGTCGGGTTAGAGAGCTGCTTGAAAGTGGGTCTGCTCGGGAAGCCTGGCTCGTCTCACATGACTCTCCCCTGATTAACTGGGAGAGTGTGAGCAAATGAGGGGGAGGAGGGCTAGGAGAGAGAGAGAGAGAGAGAATAACAACCATCACCGTGCCACAAGCCGCCACAGTGCCTCTTCAGGAGCGTCCATTAACACACACAGGAAGTGCTTTCCCCGACGGCCCCTTTGGGCCAATCAATCCACGACGCCATTGGTCCAGTCCTCACCGAATGTAAGCTATCCATCAGACAGCCCAGCGCCCAGCCGTCTGCGCTGCAACTAGCTGGCAGTAAAGCCTGCCCACACACTGAGAGCGGCCCGCTTTTATTGGGTGACAGTGGCAAAACGGGGTCATATTCTTTTTAGGTGAGCTCATTGACTTTCATCGCTGCCTCACGCTGACAGTAACCTTCATTTGGCTATGTACGTATCTCGGCATCATGTCAGCATGTTTAGGATAAAGATTTCCTAGTTTGTCGCTTCTATTGTTCGCTTTTCAGATAAAAGGTGCTGCAGACTTTTGTTGTGCAATCACATTTACCTAATTACCTGAAAAAGCACCTTCTTAAGGTGAAACATTTTCCTCAAAGGATTGCAGGAGAGTTTAAGCAGAATAACTGGCACTTATTTACATTATGTATTCAGTGAAGTGCTGAGGTCCTACTTCTTTTGGCCAGGCTGATCAATATGCAGATGAAACACATCTCACAATTTTTGCCGCATGCTGGAGCTCAGAGGACGGAGACAGGGGTGGGGGCCGGTGTCAGCAGTTCAGGGGTCCAGGAGGACCGATGCTGGAGAGGAAGGGCTCTGCCACGGAGATAAATGAGGTTCAGTTCAGGAACACCCGTCCCACTGGTGCGGGCCGCGGGCAGCAACGGATGAGTCCGTTCAGACAAACCACAACTCCCAAGATGCAATGTGCTGTGAAGTAAAAGCGAGGAATAGTGCTGACACTTCTGTGCAGTTGGCAGTTTGCGTTTCAGCTAAGCTTGAGGTTTTGCGCACGCAAACTCATATACTGTATACATAGGTGATCGCGCTTGGATATACACTACACATGTGCACAGAGCTGCTCTACATTTTGTATCATACACACTCACTCTCACTCCCCCCGTTATTGCAGTCTCAGCATTTATGCCACAATGGAACTTGTGTGATGTGGTAAATATTCACGAGTGTGTGTGTGCAGAGGAGAGAGAATGCAGACAGCGCTGCCAGGGTGAAAAGTGAGTCCCCTGTGTAGCGCATTGGACTACAGCTCCACTCCTATGACCTGTGAAGGGAATGTGCTTGAACGTATGAGGAGATACGGATGTGCCTGAGTGTGGATGAGGTGAAAGGGGCTGTGAGGGGGTAGGTACTTATTTTAAAACAAGGCTGTTTGTCTTGGTCAAGGCCCACAGTGACAGCAGCACCACTGGTGATTTGTCTTGGACACGGCCATCAAGTGAGACTGGAGAGCTGAGCTCATTCAACCCCCTCCCCTGGTGGCCCCGGGGACCTCTGGGTCTGGTCTCTTGCACGGGATGTCCAGTCAAACGCAGGACTGACTGGAGCCGCACTCTTTATTTCAACTCGCTCTTCCCCCCCACACACACACACACCGTTCCCTGTCTCTCTCTGTCTGTGTCTTTTTCGCCTTGTCCCTTTGCCCCCCAAAAAACCGCAGGAGTGCTACACGGCTGCCAGGAAAAAGACGGGCCACGCCTCTTTCACTGTCTCTCCCTCTCTCTCTGTCTCCGTCAGCTGTACCTGAATAAATATGGGCTGAGCTGAGCTCTTATATTAAAGACAGCTGCCTCAATACGGAGTAAAATGGCTGCATGTTCAGGCAAACAGGGGCCTCCAGAAGTGCCCATTCAGCTTCCACCCTTCACATGCGCACACACAATCAAACGCTCCTCCTCTGATGTGCATAGGTGCATATGATTTGCCACAGAGAATAGAACCCTGACTGCTTGAGGTTTCCATAATGGTGGCACAGCGCTGTCCGTCCCATTGGCTGGCACATACCCAGAACCATGCGTGAGCCGTCAGAATTACGAGCTGCAGCGTGAAACTTCGGATGTAACACTGCAGCCCCGTACACCAAAACGTCCTGCCATGGCTCTTTGCTTTTATGTTGAACAGTAAAAGCCTTCAATAAACAAAATCAAAGCAGAAGTAAATACTGCTTTGGAGACACAAACAGAAACATATGGTGTTTATGTTGACATGGCTGTGATATGAATCTCAACACACAGCAGCCCGAGACTGAAACGGTAGCTGTTTGAACCCCGCCGCCTCCTCTCGCTGAACCCGTTGATGAACATAATCTGAATGGAAGCTCTCCTGTACATCAAAGCAATGAAGTCATGCCTGCGTTTTAGGTAAAATAAGTTGTTTTACGTACGTGAGATTGTGTAGACACATGTGGATGACCTGACAGGAAAAAAAATAATAATAATTTATGGACTATTTTTGTTATTGTGTGTGTAGATGAGCATCTGGGTCTGTGTTTTTTCTCCACGCGAATGCTTCTTAAGCGATGACTGCGTAGGCGATGAAAGACCGACTGGGATCCTGGACAAGGACAAATCATATGGGGGGAAAAATAGGGGAAAGAGAAATTGGCTGCGGAGCGTCGAAAAATTCAACTCAAACCTCAAGTGCTGACAATGAAAGCTCGCCAGAATGGTTGTTTGTGTTGGCACAGGTCGCCCTGAAATTAGCCCATCTCTTTCTGACAGAGGTTGCTCAATGCACTTCGCCAAATGCCAGTGTGTATAATATTTTGAAATTTTGCCTCCTCCCCCAGCTCTGCATTGCTTTCTATAATTGGTGGAAAAAGTGAGCTTTTCTGTTGGGAGCGCTTGTCACGGGCCCGTCTCTTGTTGGTGGGGCAAAGGGGAGCAGCTGAATGAGCAGTGTTTAGTCTGGAGCTCCTCTCCTGGGGATGTGCTTCTCTGCTCAAGGAAGCTGAGCAGAGGAGACTTGGTCTCGCCGAAACAGATTAGTTAACGGGTTAAATAGCGATAAGGTAGCTCGCTGCGATCTTATTTCAGGAACGGAGAGGACAACCAGTCGCTTTCACCCCCTGGAAACTGCCCCCGCTCCTTTGTTTAAAGTGACTCCATCTTTTCGCAGACATAATACAAACACATGGACACACAGAAGGAATACATAAATCACTTGTGCTCACACACATGCGTATAGTAGCTATGTTTAACGTGTACTTAAAGGATGCCTGCTCGCCGTTCTGGTTGGGAGCCAGGGGTTAATGGGTCTCTGAGTGATGCTCTCCTCCTGCCTGTGTTCTTAAAGCCTTCCAAGCATCCCTCGACGTCTGCGTGTTTATGTGAATCTTGTGTGGATTGTTTGTCTGTTTCTTTGTTTGTTTGTTTGTGTTTGTGTGTATGTGTTGGCTTATGCTGCATGTTAAGTGCTTCGGTGGGAGGGAGAGATCCAGAATAGTCAGTGGTGCCATCACGGCCCTCAGTTCCTGGCAGCCGGCTCTACTCGCCTCTCCCTGCCGGGCTGGCCTGACTCCAGGTCTCAGCTCTCCATCTTTCCAGCTCTGGCCTCACCGGCCAAGAGCACTACCAGTGACCCTGGATTTGGCTCTGGTAGTTAGCAGGATCACTAAACATGGTCCATGGAGTACTCTTGAATCCATTTCTGCCATCACTAAATTGGAGTATATGAGGTTTAAATTGCATACAAATCATTCTTTCCTCCCCCTGCTTTCCCCTCTCTCACTCTGTGATGAAAGTGCACGTCAGCCATGATATTCGTATTTTTCCACTCCAGAGGAATGTCTAGAAACGGCCATGAATAGCTTTATCATGTATCCCAGGTTCTCTGATCCCCGCAGGGCACATATCCGTCTGATGGGCCTGACGGGCCTGCAAGGGCCTGGGGGGGGGTCGGGGGTCACTGACCGTGGGGGACCTGAGGTGCAGCACCGGGACGTCAAAGTGCCGAGACTGACAGCAGCAGAGTGATGGCACCTTAGAGAGACGGGGCTCGTATCCTGGGCCTCAAATAGTCACGCACTCACGCACTCTCCCTCACACAAACAGCTTTTGATGCTGAAGTTATGAGCTGGAGACTGAGGCGCCGGTTAGCGTGACCTCAGATGAACTCCCTCAAGAGCAGCGGCCTTTGATCTGCGTTTACTACTATTAGATAATGTCTCAAGGCACATATTTTGCTCTCGTTCTGCCAATTAAAATATTCTATGACGCTGCCAAATAGTACCATTTATGGGAAAGGGTTTGTTTGGCTCTTGCATAACAATAGGGCTTTCCCTCAAATACTTTGGGGTTGCCACCATAACCAAGACCTGAAGCTGAACTTGGTTTCTCAGATATCTGATATCCTTCATTCTTCCACGCTACACACTCATTGCGCGTGGCAGTGTCTTGTGTTACTAGAGCCAACATAGCCAGTAACTATAGACTTCAATGCTGTGCTTGTCTGACCATTTAATTCTTTTCCATAGCTCAGAACTAAAAGCTTGACTGCAGCCACTGGGCTCACGGATTTAAAATTTGCATAGCCAAAGGAGGGTGCAGGCGATATAAAATTGTCGCGGCTCGGCTCCAGCTATTTGACTTGCAAACATGTCTGTGTCAACAGGATGCGCCACCTTCATTCGCAGCGTACAGCCACCGCCTTGCTTTGGTACTCAGCTTCTTGTACTGTAGTTGCTTTCTTTCCTCGTTACTAACTAGATCAGAAATAGAGTGGAGCGTGGCCACCATCCTCCAGCCCCCACCCAGGCCATTATCCCGTCTGTCTCAGTAAACAGACCATTAACAGACAGAGCTGGTGGAGGCCAAATCACTATTGTTTTCCCTCCCATAGATCTGTGCAAATATTGATCTTCTCTTGAAGTATGAGTCAAAATAAGCACACGCTGTAGTTGACAAGAGGCTTTTTACTTGCGGGTGAGTCATTTCTGACCCAGAGAGCAGGCGGAAACAGAAGGAGCATTACAGAATAACAGAGCAGGAGGTACATTTGTCTTGTATGTATTCTGGTCATCGGAGAGAGGTCTGCTTTTAGTGTTATTGTTTTCCTCTGTGGGTTGTGTGCCAGACAGACCAGCAGTCTCCTCCTGAGATGAACCCGGTCCAGGACAAAACGGACGATTGCCAGTGAAGGAGACACTGGCGGGCAGGGAACTCCGAGGATAACAGCCTCTCTTGCCTCCAGGTTTATTTGTGTCACAGCCTAGAGGCGGCAGGGTCAACACCCAGCGCGGGGTGAGGTGATGTGTCCTGGCTATTTTAAAACGCACTGATCTGTGTGGAGGTTTGCAAAGCAGCCGCACACTGTCTAGGGTTGCACGCTTTGATTTTGAGCCTGATGGTGCTCATAACTATGCACACACACAAACTGAGCTTGTGTGTGCGCGACTGTGTTTCGCACAAACACCGACAGACTGGGACTTGGTAACTCTCCCATGCTCTTCACCCCTGGGGCAAAGGGCCTGTCAATGTACAGGGGGATTAGCTGACTCATTTTCCCCTCTTAAGAGCTGGGGAAAGAAAACAAACTGCCATGGTGTGGAGCTGGGCTGTGTGGACCTGCCATGCACACCTCATGGTGGGAGGTACTTCTCCACTGTGCTGTATGAATTATCACCCTCCCCCTGTACCTTACCCTGCCTTTTTGTTTTCTTCCATCCCCCGCTCCTGTGCTCTTCTCCCATCTTTCTCCCTGATTGAAATCCTCTTTGCTTCTCTCCCGTGCTTGAGGCGCATCAGTAACTGATACCTGTGGAGGAACCCCCCCTCCCGGGAAAACTCTATTCTTCCCCCCGTATCGGTGCTCTATTCCCAGAATGCTACATCTAACTGTCAAAGCTCCTTTTGCCGTGCGCTTGCATGGGTGTGCCTTGTGTTAGCAGCCATTCACTGGACAGCATATGTCCTTCCATTGTTTACGGCCCCATTTGGTTAACGATGACACTGATGTCATGTCATTATGCTCCCTTCGCAGTCCCGTTTGCCCCCCTCCTCCTTCCTCTTAGCTCTCCAGGGGGCAGAGTTATCAAGTGGCAGCCCAGGAGTCGAAAGAAAGATGCTCTCTGTATCAAGTGGCCGGTGGCTAGTGTGTGATGCTTGTCCAAGCCCCACGGCCTCTACTGCGGTTAGGTGTGAAGGCCAGTCAGCCAGCCTCTACTGCCCCCATCAGGCTAGACAGAGGAGGTGCGGGGCTAAGGCACAAGTGAGCTCCAGATGAGAAGTGACAGGTGACACTTGGATCAGGAAGCGGTTGGGTTTAGGAGCAAGTAGCACCACAGGCCTTGATCGTAGGCACTTGTACAATGCCGTCTCTCAGAAGCACAAAACAAGCATAAATCTGAGTCATTAACATTGATACAGACAAGCTGCCTTCTTGAGAACAACTTGCAGAACGTCAGAGAACGTATTTCTATAAGCGCTAATGTCAAGTGTCACCCAAAGTTTCTTTTAACACTCTAAACATGTTCGGCCCTTTGCTAAGTGTTAGCGACACCCACCTGCCCGTCCTCCGCTCTTTCGGGATGGAGACTCAGCCTGTCGGCGGCGATGATAAAGACACGTCATAACAGATAAGGGGTCTGCAGGCTCGTGAGGATGTGAGGTAACCACACTGAGCCCCCTCTGCACAGTACAACGTGAGATAATCTGGTGGACAGTGGGTAGGCTGATGGCTGAGGATCACACACACAAATACACTTGCACGTCCCAGAGGAAGCTGCATTTAATGGAAAAGAGTGTGACCTATGACCCGTGGTGAAGAAAGACCGCTGTTGACAGATATAGTATACCTGTGAGAGCCCTCTGTGTTTGGCTTGTCTGCGGGGGTTTTGTTTCTGGACCGCAGCCTGGACCAATTCACACATTCTCCACCGGTAAAAGGCCCGGCTCCATCAGTTCGCCGCTGGTATCGATACAAACAGCTCTGCCCTTAGATAAACATGTATTCATGCTCATGTGAATTGTGTAGACACACACGGGGGCATGAGCACACATCGCACAGCCACACAATGCGCACAGTGTGCTGTGTCTCTCGCAGGGGTACATTTTCTCTCAGGGTAGAGTTGAGGAGAGGAGGGGCAGATGGGGCAGCAGCGTTGCGAGTGAAACCGGAGCTGCCTGAGGAATGCAGGGGGTGTTTTTTGGAGGACTGGAGTGGAGTTTGGGGGGTGAACGGGGGGTGACTTAAGGGGTAGGATGGGTGATTAGGGGGTGACAGCTGAGTGCTGACCCCTCTATAATGACAAATCATCTGGCAGGTGTGTGGCTCTGCCCCCCCCCACCCCCCACCCCCACCTCCTCCAGGCTCCATCATTCCCAGGCCAGGAATCCTCAACCGCTGCCGGAGCAGAGCGCTAAAGGAAGACTTCCGGACATTCGCTCTGCCATGCAGCAGCCTCGGTCCGTTCAGCCTCTGCTCAGATGTAGCCCGTGCTTGTTAGCTGCCCTTTTTGCCAGCCTAAGCTCCTTCCCTTTAATAAACATAGCTAATGAGGCTCCAGTCCTTGGAGCAGTCTCAGGTAGGGTGAGGTGTATTGATTTGTCTTTGTAGCCGTCATTTTTCCTTCCTGATAGATTCAACAGAATGCAAAGTTTATCTCCCCACCTGCCTGAAAGACAGTGTACCCCGCTTTGGGTCATGAATCATGCTGATGACAAGCTGAATCCAAAAAGCCTCCGATCCGTAGTGCTGTAGAGGCAAATGCTGACCCAGGATCAGCGGGAGTGATGTGAAAGCGGATAGGTGCCAAGATGAGGGAAAAATGTAAGAGGCATTCTGAAGTTATGGATTCTCTCAGAGGTATCCCATTCATTCAGATATTGCCTTGAATGTCCTGTTTCATGGAAGGAGCCAGTTTAAGCTTCTTTTGAACTTGCTGTATGGTGAACAGGAATGTGAAATCTTCATGTATGCAGGCCAAACCACATACTGTAATTCTGCAGCGAGCATTGTTCGAGACTGATTCAGATTGCTCCATTGTCTTGTGCGTCTGCTCTGTGGTTTGTATGTTGATTAAGTGTCTGCTTGCTGAAATAGCCTTTGTAGCATTACAGGCCTCTTTTCTTTTCCATCAAGCCTGGGCTTCCATAGCGCTTCTTAATCCAATTCCAGCCAACACGTGGAGTCTAGACAAGAGGCCCAACGCAGCCTGCGAGCCTCCCATCTGATATCTACTGTTTTCCCTCTAGAGTCCCAGCCTCACATCTCTTTCCCCAAAGAAGCTAAACACCCTCTATTCCACAGCGGCAGCATCGCCGATCCAAACACAAAGAGTAGCCACACATTCTCAGCTGGAAATCACACGGAACCCGCCGGAACATTTCGCCACTTATCTTTTCACTTTGAATTAGAGATGGGGCTCTGCGGTGTTTTCCAGGCAGCAGGAGCGGGGAATGCTTTCGGTGTCCTGTCAGGAAAATCTCTGACCGTTTATTAGCATTAGCAGGAGACATTGCCCAGGTATTAAGAGTTCCAGACCCAAGTGGAAAAAATGCTGTTAGCTCTGAACAGTTTTGATCCAACTGCACATGGTTTTCTGAAAGAGAGGGGTAATAGGAGATGGTACGAGCAGAGGCAGAAAACTAATGCAAGCACTTTATCATCTATTATGCTTTTGAGAATATAAACACTCATGCTGCTGTTGATTCCAAAGGAGTATTACAGGCAGTAAGCCGTGCCCAGCGTTTATGTCAAGGCAAGAGATGTTCGTCTGAGGAAAAAAAAAACTGGCAAAACATATATCACTGCTCTGAGTGTCGACACTAATGGAAAACCCCTGTCATACTCCCTTGTGACAATTGCAGTCTGACACGCAGACTGTCATACTGTGTCATTCAGTTGTCTTCATCACCTGCACTCGTCTTTCCCCGCCCCCGCCCCCAAGCGACATAATGGGCCGGTCCAAAGTGACCCATATTTACCCAATAATACGAGGCTTTGAAAAGACCCATATCAAGTTGCAGCTAATGCTCCAGTGGGGCCTGGAGAGTGAAAGATGTTACCGGCCGAAACGGCTTGGGTTTCAGGGCGCTGCGAACAAAAGGCAGTCCAGTCCTCGGAGAGAAAAGAGAGAAAGAGGGGACGGGTGTGTGTGTGTGTGTGTGTGTGTGTGTGTGTGTGTGTGTGTGTGAGTGAGCGTTAGTGCACGCACATCGAAACAGTAGCGTCAGAGGGGCTCTGAGCATCTGTTTCACAGGGGCATTTTGTGCGCGCGCGCGTGCGTCCTGTATCTCGTTTTATGATTGAAGGCAGTATAAACAGCCCGCCTGTTTTCGCAGGC
This sequence comes from Psettodes erumei, assembly GCA_016785225.1. Taxonomy (NCBI): domain Eukaryota; kingdom Metazoa; phylum Chordata; class Actinopteri; order Pleuronectiformes; family Psettodidae; genus Psettodes; species Psettodes erumei. Next base: position 2,293,797 of record JAFBJZ010000383.1, read on the forward strand.
AACTGTGGCTGCACGTTTTGTTTTGTTTTGTTTTTGTAAAATGCATTTCTTGTTGTTGCACGTCTCAGGCGCTTTCAGTCCCCGATTATACATTTGTCAGCGTCGTCAAGTACAGTCATGTGAAAAAGCGCCGGGCTTATCTTTCAGCATCGCGAGCGTCCGCGGCCGGTAGTGTGCGCGCGCATGTGCGTGTGGCCGGCCTTTTAACGGGAAGACGCGGATACGGCCGCCAAGTTAATGGAGCAGAACTGAACTAACCTCGGGTGTTCGGGGTGAGCAGAGGGCAGACGGGGTTGGTTTAAGAGAAGAGGGGTTTCGCCATGATGATACCCAAAGGTGATTTCACCTCATATCCTCCCTCCTCCCTCGACTTCCCACACCCCTCCACCCACACTCCTGCACCCTCTTCCTTCCTCTCCCTCTCCTTCATGTTCTCATTTTTGCTCCCTTGCTCTCGCTCTCTCTCCTTAGGGGCAGGCAGGTATAAAGTTACACAGAGCTCTCAGCTTTCTTGGAAGGAATGACCACATGAGTAGCTTGGGGATTAGATTAGCAGGAAGAGCAGACTTAGCCAGGCTGTAAATAGCCCACTTTTTTCACCATTAAAAAGGCCCAGTACAATATAATCAATAGATAGCACTCATCTGATGCAGGAAGCCATATGAGAAGACCTCCCTCAAGTGCTCTGAAGGACAGGCTACAGCAGCTTGGGCCTAATGAAGTTATTATTAATCACTGGGCCTCCTGTTTTGAACTTGTGTGTTGTTCCTCTAGTGGGTGATGAGTGGTCTTTGTGTTCAAGATCTGACTGACATCTCATGCTGCCGCTCTTCTCACTTTCACGCTCTATTATAAGACGCTACAAGGTCATCCCCTTCACTTGATATTCACGAACGTTCGACTTTTGCGTGTTTACGTGTCGCAGGCACGTCGGCAAATATGTGTCCGCTTCGTTTTTCATTCAGGGTTTTCTACCGCGCTGCCTGGAAATTACTAAAGCACCTTGAAGAATCATAAGACACCGCAGCAAAAAATCTGATCTATACAGCGTCTCACCGACACCTTTCTCTCCTTGTCCATCTCTCATTGACACACACACACACACACACACGCCTCAACTCTCTCTCAGTCTGAGCCTCCCCACAGGTGTTAGGTTTCTCTGTAAAAGCAGCTTGAATGGGCACAGAAATCACAGAGGGCTGTCTGTGCTCTTGATTCCGTTTCACTTTGAAGTTTCCCCCAGCTCACAGGAACAAGGGCCTCCAAGCCAGACTCGTGTGAGGGCTTTAGACCTCTCCTCTGCCAGGAGTATGATTTCTTCGGGGGGGGGCAGCATTGACGGGAAAGGCTATGTGTTGTCTCAGTTGTTGGAGGATTTTGCTTTTTTAGCTTTGTAGTGCTACAGGAAAGCAGCGCAGAAAACACATGTGGTGTTTTCTCCCCCCAATGACCACTTATTGATGGCACACAACAGTGGAGGAAGGATTAGAGTGGGTGGGGATATAGGTTACCCCCCCCCACACACACACACACACACACACACACAAACAAACAAACACACTCATAAGTACAGGGGCATCTATCACTAAGGGGACAAGATGTGGAGTCTAAATTAAAAGCTTGACTGTTTTTCTGTCTGTGCTCCAATGTGAAAATAAACAGTGACTCTTGGCTTTCCTTAAGAGCCTGAAAAGGGGCTTTGGCAGGATACATCTGTAAGCACTTAAAAAATAAAAGACACCTATAATACTTTAATAGAGCCGTGTTGGAGAGGCTTTTAGGCACAAGGTGTTCCAGTGTTGGGTATGGGTACGTGTGTCTTTGTCGATCTCATCAAAGGGCCAAATGGTCCGGGAGTGCCAGAAAAAATAACTTCAAGTGTGGATTTAACGAAGAATAAACCTGACCCTCAAGTTACACTCGCAGGAATTACTTTTTAAAACCAGCTCTCGGGCTGCCAGTCAGTCACATTATTTACAAAATACCTCACTCCTGTTGCCAACCACAGCTCTGTGTGTGTGTTCTCAGGTATCTGAACCACGTGCGGGCCGCCATGCCTCAGGACACAGCTGGAGGATACACCTCGGCTTTGGCGTGTCATCGAGCCATTCAGGATGCTTTCAGTGGGCTGTTCCCTCCGAAAGGATGAATGCATTTGGACCTCAAAGGGTAGCAACAGCTACTGGATAGAAATGTGACTGAATGGACTATTAATACTGCCCTGCTGCCGCTATGCAGAGCTGCTGTGCTAGGTAGCCATCTGACTCATTTTTGGTCAAGGTGTATATGTCTTTATATTTTGTGTTAGTTTTATACTTAAAATAGAAAGAACCCTGAGGATGCAGATATCCACCAAGGCTGATCATTTCCTCAAAACCAGAAGACCCCCCCCCTCCACTCCAGTCGGCCCGGAGTCAAACGAGGACCTGGTGCTTATGTGATATGCTCCATACGACTGTTGGGTTGCCCCACTCAGTTCACATCTTTATGCATTTATGGGGCTATGACTCAAAATGTGAAAAGTTTGTCCTGTCTCACAACGGTGAAGCATCTTTCAAATATTCCCTGGCTCTGGATACTGTTCTGAGTCACTCTCAAATTGTGAGTTCCAGAGCCATCATCTGCTAAAAATTAAGTCCATTACTTTTCACGTTATGCCACTAACAAACAGCATAATTTCCTCGGCAGAGATAATAAATCAAAACGAACAATGTCTGTCCATCATTTTACAGATTTATTTAAAAAGGAAACAACTCAGGTTACACTTCAGAATAATAATAGTTCTAAGGGGGAATCAAACTGAAGTGGGGTCATGATTTCTGATGACAAGATGCATCGACGGATTCAACGATTAAACGCAACATTGTTTGTAAATTTTTTTTATATATTAAAGAAAAAAATGTCCTTATTCAGATGTTTCCTTGTCATGATTATGTTGAATCGGTCGTTTCCTCACGCTTCTGTCGCTTTAAGGCTGGTTCTTCTGAAGGCTCTGTGGATACACAAAAAAGAAAAGAACTGACAGTCTCTCATATGGGACAGTGCAAACAGTACTGTGCAACAATACTTACACAGTGACAGTGATTAAATATTATTTTCATTATTGATTAATCTGCTGATTTTGATAAGAAAAGAAAATCTCATCCTAATTATCTCAGAGCTGAAGGTGAAATGTTCAAATTGTTTTATCTGAGGAAGACCTTCAGTTTACAGAGCTTTTCCTCCTCACTTTCTGTGCGAGGAGGCTCCGTGACCTTCTTCCATAAATTGTATTCGTATTCACATTTGAATGTTTGGTTTTCGTACCGAAGTCATTATCAGTTTATTACTGAATTCCTCACCGCTTTGCCAAACAATTCTCACCTGTCTGTTCGTCGTTGCTGCTGAAGAGGACCTCTTTGGAGAGTGTGAATCTCACACACATCATATCTTTGTTGGGTGCGACATTACGCACAAAATGCACGGAGCATCTGTTCTCCAGGGGGAGCCCGAGGCTGCGGGAAGCCCTCTTCACCACGTCCACGTCGGGGTTGTCGTCTTTAGAGAAGCCGTAGCAGTACACTGTGGGAAAGTTCTCCTCACAGGGAGGCGTCTGGTGCAGGAGGCCTCTGAATGCATCCAGGAACTCCAAGGCCAAGGCTGGCAGGTTCATCACCACATGAATGCTGGCTTCCCCTTTCAACAGCAAAGGCAGCTCCTGCCTCACGGGTCCCTGGATGAACGCTCTGCCGTCCAGGTTGAACGTTCGGACTTTGCCGTCCACCTTGTTGAGTTTGCAGTTGTGCTGCAGCCATCGGTAGGACTCCGGGTTGAGATCGTTCGCGAACACGTTGGCCCCGCGGCGGGCAGCGGGGATGGCAAAGGGTCCTACACCGGCAAACACGTCAAACACGGTGTCACCGCGCTTGACCAGGTCCACCACACGCTGATGCTCCGTGCTCAGCCGGGGGTTCCAGTACACACGGGAAAAATCAAACTCGTACATCACCCCGTTTTCTTTCACCTGCAACACAGGGATGAACAATGACGAGCAAAGAAGTGAGAAGTGGGCAACGCTGTGTTCATATTGTATGTGCATCATTCACGTGGAATTAAAGCACAGTTGCACGATAGCTTACTTTGGCGACCATGTTCTCCTCTCCGGCAAGCACCTCCATCTTGAAGTTGCGGTAAGTTGAGTCTATGATGTTTGTTTTATTGACCACACAGGTAACACCAGGGTTTTTGTCCATGATGACTTGACCTGCAATGAAAGCAGCAGATGAGCGTGGGGCAAAGAATATAGCTCCCTAAACCTGCTACTTGTTTATTAACTGTGGTTTTCTTGAGTTGGAGCTTGATTTAAGATTTCATATACTGAATATTAAAATTTAATATGCTTAGTTCCATCTTAAAATAGCTGTGCAGATATTTGTGCAGGCGTATGGACAATGGTCTTCATGGCCTTCATTCAACACATTTTTTGAATATGTGAAGGCAGCAATTTCAAGCTAAATCACAAAGGACCTTATGGGTTCAGTTAAATCGCTGCATCATTACAAATCAAGGCAAAGAATATGATTGAGTCATTCTGAGTGACAAATGTAAGGAAAACTTAACTATGTTACTTTGCACAGAAATCCTCATGCTGCGGCATCTGCATCTCACCTATTAGGTTCTTGTACGGGAGCTGGTGGTCCCTCAGGTTCATGTGTGCGATGTGTCCCACCCGGCTGAACCCAGAGGTCACGTCCTGCCCCGGGGGGAGCACGGCCTCCAGCACTTCTTCACTCTTCAGGTTGTCGTAGGTCAGCTGCATCTCGTAAGACTGCAGCTCCTCAGCGACGCTGAAAGACCTCAGAGCCTCAGCTTCAGCCTCAGAGAAGGAGCATTTCGAGGACACTCTGTGAGGGTCCAGCAGGACTAGGCGAAAGCCACTGTTCTCCTCTGTGTCTTGTACCACTCTGGGAAAACCTGGTCGCTGGATTGTTGACTTTTTCAGGCTCTTAACTACTTTGTTTAAGACCCCAGTGGGCACCCGTAGAGCCGGGACCGTAATGGTCTGTGTGAATGCCCCTTTGTCCAGGGAGGTCATACCCCGGACCTCTGGAGGGGGCCGGTACAGTTTAGGCTCCATTACAGGCTTCGCAGCAAATTCAGGACAGGCTGAGGCGGACAATGAGGCGGCAGACGAAAGGCTCCGGTGTACAGCAACCGATTTTAAGTTTCTATGAGTGTGCGCGGATGTTAAGACTCTGTTGAGGAGCCTGAAATGGAAGCAGAAAAGCGAAAACACACATCCTGCCGGTAAACCAAGAGTTAGCTTTAACACAAACCTAGCAGCGCACAGTTTAAAAGTAATAATTGTGCGATTATTATCGAGAAAATTCATACGCAAAGAAAGAGTTCAAACCTCGACATCCTCCGTTCTCGGGCACGCTTGAATTGCATCATCAGTGGTGGACCATGGCTGACTGGTGATTGGCCAAACCGGCGAATAGTCGGTTTCTGATTGGGCGGTTTCCTTCTGACGCTCAAATGCGACGGAATAGTGGGGCACGTGACTCGAGGGGACAACAACAACATCAGCCGTCAACAGCGTTAAAAATGAGTTGATCGTAGGAGATTTAGAAGTAGTTTAGGAGAGAAACGGTGGCATAATAACTTGAACTGAAGTGCATGCGAGGCACGAACGAACTTGTTTCTCGCCGCCGTTTCTTGAGAGCGCTGAGGTTTCCGGAGTAGAAAATGAGTATTAATGGATATACAAACAAAGATTTATACAGAGAGTGCACCGCCGGGGACACGGGAGATGACGAAACTACTCCTTTACTATCAAATGTGAGTATCAAACCAGCAAAACCGTCACATGTTGCTTAGTCGAGAATTTGACTGCATGAACTTTCGAGATGATTGTTTTTGAGAACTGGCAAATTGTTGGTTGTGTCAAAAGTCGCATGCTTGTTTTGAACTTCCCAGTTTCCTGTCTGACTTTTCTGTCAGCACTTACAGGGAAAGTCTCTCCTAAAACACCAATTACACTTATATAATAGAAGAAAATAGAAGAACATATCTGCGCTTTTGCATATCTTATGCAAATAATATCAGTTTTATGTCTTTTAACAGGAAGAATTTCCTGTTATTCTCTTCATTTAGTACACGGGAAAATTACACTCTTCAGTGCTACATTTTACACAGTAAAAGCAAGTACATAAAAAGTTCAGAGACAGTTGTAAAGATGTGTCTCATTTCAGCAAAACAGGTCAAAGGTTTGAATGAGTACCAATATTCTCCACATGATTCGTCGCACGCTGCCCATTAAAACAGTTACATAATATGTTCTGTTGCTCTGGGGGGGAATTTCCACAGTTTACTTATTACACATTTAAATGCACTGACTAAAGACCAGGCTTAAAGCACACTATGGGTCATTTCTCTGTACTTGCAGAACGTAATTCATCCTTAAGTTGTTAAAAATCTCTACAAAGGACATATCTTTTGTGTCCTCAGTGGCAGATATGGCCCTGTCATGGCAAACTTTTGGGGTTTTCAGATTCAGTGGCCCACAGGTCATTCTGAGCTTGTTGTGACACTGACACCGGAGTTGCCACTCGTTCTCTCCAGGATATCCCCTATTAGGGGGGTCAAGCAGTTCAGGCAGCTTCCCTTATCCTGAGCTCAGGCAGCTGTCCTGCAGCCAGCAGCTCAAATCCCACCCCATCCATTCCCATTTCCATTCCCTGATCCTACATGCCACTGCAGTGTTGTTTCATGACATCCATCATCGACTGGGACAGTTGTTCCTAATGCTGTCAGGTGCAAGTCTCTTAAAGCTTCTAAAAGTATAAGCAGATTTCCTCTGTTAGAATTTGTGTTGATGCTCACTGTTTTACCTCTTTATCTTCTATCTGTATGTCAAGCTATTTATCTACCACTCAGTGTGTTATCTTCTCTGTTTGTGCAGGGATCGGTTCAGACCAGGGCCAAAGGAGCTTCCTTCGCCTCCTCTTTGTTCAACCTGATTAATGCCACCACAGGCAGTGGTATACTGGGTTTGGCATATGCTATGGCTAACACTGGCATAGTTGGATTCTGGTAAGAATGCTCTCATTACACCATCTACCACAGTTGTTAAACTATCTTGCTAAATACACGGTACCTACATTTACCTGCATATACACTGATCTCTGTTGTAACTGCCTTTCCCCTCTAGTATCCTGTTGTTGCTAGTGTCCAGCCTGGCCACATTCTCCATACATCTCCTTCTGAAGCTATGTGACCAAACAGGTGAGAATATAACAATGTATGATCAGCTGTACTATAGATAAGATAGATAAGCACATTCCCATGGCCTTATCCAGAAGGGTTCATTCAGATTTGTTTGACCCACCCCTTGGACTGTCCCTCTTATTTTACTCATGATTAAATCAGTGTGTAAGGAAGCTACCTGATTTGCTGTCTCTCTTGAAACAATGTTATCTCTTTGCATTTTATCTTTCGTTACTTCTTAACTGCTCAGGAATCGGAACAGGATATGGACCATGATTTGCCACTCATTGTCTGTTAATGGTTTTGAAATGTCCTGTTTTGTCTTTATCTTTGAGTACATTCATTTTTTATTTGACTTCAGGCATCAATTCATATGAAGACCTTGGAGGGAGAGCCTTGCAAAAACCAGGAAAAGTAAGTGTTGACTTTTGGATTAGTGTGAGTTTACCCTGTCAAAAGAAAAATAATTCACACACTTCAACATGACAAGGAAACATATTCACACTAACCTTTTCAAACTTCTTTTTCAGTTTGTCGTTGGAGTCGTTATTCTCATCCAAAATGTTGGTGGTAAGGCAGCCTCACTTTTACTGTACAGCTTCATATATTATTTCTGACATGTTGGACATAAACTGATTTTGTGGTTTTTACAGAAGAAAGGTGCCGAGTGCCGCAGGGTCATGCTCTGGCCACTTTATGTTGGAGGTAGATAGTGCCTCCTACTGGTGATCTGATGGCTGAGGCGTATTACTCCCTCTGTCTTATAAGGCCATTATCCAGATTCCCTGATAACCCTTGACCCTGTAGCCGCTGTCCTCTCAGCCCACTCCCCTGGGCCTGAAACCTGACTTTGTGTCTAATTGATCACTGATGGTGAACCCACTCCCACCCTCTGAGTGTTGAGTACCCTCCCTCTGCCTCCCTTCATTTCCCCACCCGCTCACTCCACTCTGCTGTCATCTCTTTCCATCCCTCAGCCACAAACTGCGCTTCTCAGACAGCCGAGAACTGAGGTGGTAGCTCCTCTGCAGTCATTAGTGGCACGGCTGAGTGGATTATTGCCGTGCCCTCTGGTATGTTTGTGGTTTTCCCAGCATGGGGCAGTATGTGTGAGATTGTGAGAGCCAGCACTCCAGCATGCATCTGTCTACACCCCGGGCCCCTTTTATAAGAGTGCAATTAGCCTCACTCTGGGTAAACATTCATCTGCACTGCCAAAGGCTGATGGGCCAATTGACCTTAATTACTGACCAGCCCAGGGCTCTCACAGCCTGCTTCTCCCCTCACTCTTAATGTAATGAAAGTGACTCTGTCTTCTGTGGAACATGCCTTCTCGCTATTTGCTGACCACACACACAAGATTTACATACATTTTCATTTAATTTTACATACATGCTTAGTATTAGAATATACATATTAATCCCTTTTCTTCACTCAAGGGCCCATGCTTTGTTTAGAGATGTATGTATTTTTCCTCCGGGAATTCCCATGAATGTGTTGTGCTTACGGTAACCAACTGCATGAAACTAAAACCACTGCATCATCCTGGTTGTGTGATCCCTTTCAGTGCGTCTGTGTTTGTGCGGTGGAAATGATTTTCATTGTTAATGTTTTGTTTAAATTGTTGGATGAACGTTTGCAGGGAAACATTTTGGCTAAAACATTAAAGCGACTGCTTGCCTCATAATATCCCAATATTGACAGACTTTAGTGTTTATAAATAGTATTAGTTATTCTCAGAATGAATGTCCTTGTGTCTGTGTGGGCTGGAGGGTTGTTGGAGGAATTTTCTTTTGTAAACAAATACAGGAGATCCGAGGGATTATGGTCTGGGCTTATTTAACGGCGAGTGCAAGGCCTGCCCCAGGGGCAGTAAGGTCCCACATAACTCCAGCTATGCGTGGCTTCACAAATTCAAATTGCTTAACCTTAACCCCTTTTATGACTGACTACACGCCGCATCTGAACCCCTGTTTCGGACTGAACACGTTCCCTTCTCCCGGTGCAATCTCCACCTCTCCTTTCCCTTCTTCCTCCTTGTGTTTTGGGGGCTGATACGACCCTCAGGAAGTGACCCTGATCCCTTCTCTCGTTGGCTGCTAGCATTTTGGAGGAAGTATGTTGGAGCCCGTCAGAATCAGATAATATCCCTTTTCCTATTGAGGTGGAGAAGGGGGAGAAATACCTGGATTAGCGTCAGAGATCATTATTGTTAGCATCCCCCCTCACTCCATCCTGACTGCTGCTCCTGGTCTCTGGCAATTTAAAGATCTGCATAATGTCTGCTCCTCTGCACCACAGGCTTTGCTGGTGATCCCTTTTGAGCTGCCTGCCCCACCCATCTGCATTAACTCAGAACCGCGTTCCCCCTCCACCCTGCCTACCATCTCCTTGTGCTTTCAAGCACAGCGATTTACAATTGCTTGTGGCAGCATATAGACTGTGTGTTTATGATGTACTAGTTTGGTACGACTGCGTGCTGGGAAAACCCACATTTTCTGAACCCCTTTTTCTCTCCCTCCTCTCAGCCATGGCATCCTATTTGTTCATCTTGAAGGCTGAGCTTCCTGCAGCCATAAGTAGCTTCGTGGGCCCAGACGACACAGGGTAGGTGTAAAGCTCTGTGAGCTCCCTCACCAATAAAACATTTTGGTTCAAAATTTGTCACAGCTGCGGGTAGAACAAAGCTATTCTTTAAAATTAGCTGCTCTGAGATAACGAATGAGTCATTCCTGTTCCCATGACATTTTCGATTATACCTTTGGCCCTCAAATAGCCAAATTTGACACATCTGCACCACAAAGCTACACAAAACTGGAATTAGTCGAGCAATAAAAATGTATGAAAAATGCGGTGGAAGAAGATCTTTCACCAAACCACAGCACGCTGCCAGTATTTCGTCTGTGAGCAATTGAAGGGTAACTTGTGTTCTGTGTTGTATAGCATGAAGCATGCCCAGAGGAAATGTATTTATGATAGAGAGCCATTCATCACCCTTCAGCAGCAGCCTGTGTCTTTCATTGGCCTACGTGGACGAGCCCTCGCAGCAAAGTCCCCGGCCAAGAATGTAACTTCTATCACTTTATTATTGGCCACACTGGTTTAAGCAAGAGTTGTAGCTGGTCTCAGCCCAATCCGTCAACATCAGAATCTTCCGCACACAGCTGCTTTGTATTAGTGCTCTCCTTTCACCCCCCAAATCTCTCGCACATGTTCCCCGGAATCAGACTGATACAAGGGGATATCAGTTTTGCCATTCTAATTACAGCTCACTGCTGAGGGAAACAAAACATTTCTGTTAATGAGTGGATTTGGGATGTTAACAGACACACACTTGGTTCCAAAGCATAGATATACGAGTTGCTTCGTATTAAAACGCGTCTCTTTTTTTCTGGTCCATTTGTCATAAAACGGCAGAGCGAAAACACACTCGTGCTCAAACTCTTCAGTCTTCGTCTGCTCTAACAGAGTATATGACCTGTTGAAGTTTCTCCAGTTTCTCTGTCTTATTTAAGTTTTAGTTAGCAGGCCAGAGACTTGGACAGCTGTGGATTTAGTTTTGTGCTGCATTGGCCAGATTTATGCTGATCTTCAAGACTATCTGGAGATTGACTCATTGGCAGTCATACTCCAACCTTAACTAAGAGCTATCCTGCATCTCGTTATAGCGTGAAATGTTCCACATTTCATGGGTCTTCTAGGTATCCTGCGCCTTTGCAGTAAGCCTCGAGCCTCCTGAGAATGGATCCTTAATAGTGGTAGAGATTTTTTTTTTTTGTATATCCCCATGCCTGCATAACGGTCTGTAAAAGTAGAGAAGGGGGTTAGCTAAGCTGCGGTCGAGTGCTTCAGCTAAACTTAGGTTGAAGCAGAAGTGATTGGAAAAGAGAGAGTCGAGGTCAGAGCAGAGGTCTCGCTGACATCCAGTTACAGGGCAGAAACCGTGTAGACGCAGAGACAAATCCATCAGCGCCTATGGAAACACCACAGCTGTGAAACTGCCAAGCGGGGGTCAGTGGGTGTTGATGTGGTCAGAGCAGGTGCTGCTGACTGTGGGAGCCCCATAAAGAGTGGTGGAGCCAGTCCCCCCTGACCCCCGCGCTGCGGTCCAGCATACAGCAGCGCCAGGCAGCACCCTTCCCACCCGACCCCAACCCCAGCGGAGCCGGCATGCCTTCCACATGTGTCACCTCGCTCGCCGCCCCTCCTCCTCCACCCCCACCCCCTTCTCCTCCTCCTCCTCCTCTTCTAGCTCCCCAATCCTGAATAAACCACCAAGGCTATCCCTCAGCAAAGGAAAATATTATTCCCCCTCTCTAAAAACTCAGCAAGTGAAATGTGGTCTCATCTTGATGGAGCGACACGACGTTTGCATGTGAATTACATAATTGTTATGGTTTGCAAGAGCTAAAGCCCTTAATTCGTACCACATGATGAATCTGTCGCTCTGTATTTGAGCACAAAATGGAGACAAATTTCCAGAGCTGATCCATTTTAGTGAACTGCAGATTCCTCGCTGCCGTCCCTGACATTTCAGAACCAGGGAGATGATGATGAAATGTGGGTCCTCTCTTTGTTTTCCAGAAATAACTGGTATGAAAATGGCAGGTATCTTCTGATCCTCATCACACTCTGTATTGTTCTCCCTTTGTCGATATTTCCTAACATTGGTGAGTAAGTCTGCCAAATGGCATTTTCTTTCTCTGCCATGACTGGTTTGAAGTGTTGTTTCTTACCACACCCATCGCTTACCCCCTCAGGCTTCCTGGGATACACCAGTAGCCTGGCCTGCCTCTTAGTGCTGTACTTTGCTGTTGTGGTGAGTTTTAATCTTCCCCTTCAAAATAATTTTTCTCAACTTCTGCTCTTGACTTGTTGCATTGTCTTATCTCCAGGTTGTGGTTAAGAAGTGGTCCGTCCCCTGCCCACTGCCTAAAAATGTGACTACGCTTTCAGGAGTCTTCCAGGTAATAACAACCCCGACCCACCCACCCACCTCCAACAAAAAACACACACACACATGCATAAGATGCTGACCTAAGATGCAGGTAGTCTGTACCAGACAGTCAAAGTCTTAGGAGGAAAACCCAGGGGATAGAGTTTGCTGATTGGGTCAGCTCTGGCTGATGAGGAACAGAGAAGGCTGCAGAGAACTGTGTACGGTGAATGGTGCCAATCCTGAGGGGAAGGAAGTTCAGGTGACCTTGCCTGAGCCTGGAAATGAACTCTGGCCTTTAGGAATTATACAGACCATACTATAACTTCATGGGTTAATTTTGAAGGTTAGAAGGTTGTTTTCCTTTTTAGCTCCAGAGCCAGACAGTGGAATTCAGCTGTATGTTTCTCCCATTTGCAGCAGCACTGTAGAAGTCATCTCCCCTCAGAAATAACACGCTCCCTCTCCTCTCCTTATTTCTCCAGATATCAAATTCCTCTGACTCGGAGTGCACGCCCAAACTCTTTGTCATCTCCAGTGAGGTACGTAGCCTGTGAGGTGGCAGTAGCAGGCTGTTGAAAGTAGGTCTGCTGCATTTGTTTTGACTCTGGTGACATGTCACACTCTTTACCTATGAAGGATGAGCTGCATATGTAAGGAGCACAGTTGCACTATGCAGTTGCCGCTCACATGTATGTGACACGTAAAGGCCAGTATGTACGTGTGGCATGCAGAATATCACAAAATACAGCTTGGTTCCAGTTGCTCAGACACAGCTTTGTGCTGTTTAGAGACAGGAACCTTAAAAATTACACCTGTGTGGTACTTGGAGATGCATATTTACATTCATGTGAATAAATTCTATGCAACCCTGATTGTAATTACTTCTACACGAACCATACCTTGACCCACCTGCCCCCCCCACTCCCATTGTAACAGTGTAAGCTGATAATTTGTTAATGACAGCCATGCTCTGTGTTTGTAATGTGTTTTGCAGAGTGCCTACGCAATCCCCACCATGGCCTTCGCCTTTCTGTGCCACACAACCATTCTGCCTATCTACTGCGAACTGGAACGGTCAGCACCTTCCAGCTTTGCCTTTACTTTCACTGTGTAATTTGTCATAATCATGTGAAATGAGCATCTCCTTGTGTCTCTTAGACCTACTAAGGCCAGGATGCAGAATGTTGTGAACCTCGGCATTGGCCTCAGCTTCCTGGTTTACCTCATTTCTGCACTGTTTGGCTACCTCACCTTCTATAGTAAGCCTCCGTGGACACACTTCACTGAGCAAAATATACTGCTGACTGGTTACAATTCAGAACCCTGTCCTGTCTGTTGGCATCATACCCTGACTCTGTTCCTGTCACCTGCTCGTAGCTCACGTGAAGTCTGAGCTGTTGCTTGGCTACAGTGCGTACATACCGCGGGACATCATGGTGGTGACGGTTCGGCTGGGCATCCTCCTTGCAGTGTTGCTGACTGTCCCACTCATTCACTTCCCCGTGAGTAGCTCGTCTCCGTGATATTTTACATACTTTTTCGACACCCAGAGAGTATCCCGATTTCCTTTTTCCTCATTTTGGATTCTGTATTCAAAACTATCAACTACGACTTAAAAAACAAGAAGTGCTTGTGTTGCTTTGTTTTTTTCTATCACTACCTTTTAATGGTTTTAAAAAACTTTTTTCCTTTTTTCAGGAACTTTAAAAAAATAGACAAACCCTTTAACACCTACCAACAGGTTCAAGCAGTATTTCAGCAGTAGCAGAAAAAAATCTTGATTTTATATATATATATATATATATATACACTATAATGTAATTTTAAGCAGCTTTATGCATTTATTAGTGTATTTGTCAACAACTATAACTCATTCTGCAGGCACCCATTAGTTGAGGCTGGCTGTTTAAACGGATAATGAATTATACTTAAGTAATATTTAAATTGTTGAAAAATACATTAAAAATGACCTTTTTATCTGTTTATAACTACATTTTAGTGTGTTATAAACCATTTATTTAGTGTTTATATAGCGCTTATAAATGAGAACTAGAAATTTGGGTCAGGATCATTTACACAGCACAACATCTGTGAGTATATTTGAATTTGAATGAACTTCATTTGTTTGTATGCTCCAGGCCCGTAAGGCAGTGATCATGATGCTGTGGGGAGGACGTCCCTTCTCCTGGTTCATCCACATCATTGTAACTCTAACCATCCTGGGTGTGGTGTTGCTGCTAGCCATCTTTGTCCCTGATATCCGAAATGTGTTTGGAGTAGTGGGTATGTCTTTTTTATGATATATATATATAGAGTATGGAAACAGACGGGTTGTTTTGCTGGATAATATGGTCATTATAAATCATATAATTAATCTTCTATTATTTTCAGAGCACAGTCATTTTGCTTAACTGTGACCGTCTAAATATTCTGGTCTCTTTCCAGATACATCAGACTATAAAAGCAGCATAGATCTCAGCAAAGATGTCAATATTCTACAGTTATTGATCGTGGGGGCTAAAATCACAGTGTCTGCTCACATACATAATCAATGGTGCAGACCTGCTCAAACAGTTTATGCAGCCACTATCCTCACATGCACACAGTTCAAAGGCTTTTCCTGTTTCTTCCCCAGGAGCCACAACATCCACCTGCCTGTTGTTTGTTTTCCCCGGCATCTTCTACCTTAAGATCAGCAGCCAACCCTTCAGATCCTTTGACTCCATTGGGGTAAATACACACAAAATAAATATCTTAAAAACAGTTTAACCCAAGCTACAAAAACACTCTGAGCCTGTTAGCTCACTCACCACAGTGCTTACTTGTTTTGCTGTTTGTTAAATTTTAAGCATTTCCTTTGAGGTGATGATGCCAGCTGTGGTGTTTGTGCTCTTTGTGTTTCCAGGCTGCACTTCTGGTGGTCTTTGGTTTCATTATGGGATTCATCAGCTTCTCTGTCATCGTCATGACATGGGTACAAGGCTCTTAACTCCCGCTCTCTTTTTCCAAATCAAGCACAGGAGCACAGAAAGGGAAAATCGTGCCAAAGCAACTAAATACAGGAGAAAGAAAGGGAACAGACAGATGCTTATCAGCATCACCTCAGGCAGATTATTTATGGTAAAGTTGTTACTAGATCACTGTGTCTTTCTGTACTCTCTAGTTCAAAAAACATTGACCAAACGAGCCAAAACAAAAAAAGGGGATTTTTCATGTTCTACTCACTAATTTTTACAGTTCTTTTGAAAATGATGATTTTTAGACTATACTCAATTCAAGACAATCATTTTGTTTTTAATCTACCTGGAACAAAAGGTGGGTGATGTTTACTGTGTTGAAAAGAAAGAATAAAGTGCCAAACACGTTGCCCATTCACCTTAAAGGTCATGTCAAGACACATGTTGTTACCAAGTCTGAGCCATAAATGTGTCAGGTTTACTGATTTCTTAATTATTTTTGCATATAATAGTGATTAATTTACATTCCCCAATTTATGTTTTATTTTATTTTACTTTATTTTATTTACTTTATTGTTTTGGGTTTTTCCTTTTTTTTAATCTTTTAATCCATGAATTGATTTAGCACTCAAGTTACAGTCCATACCTCAAGTTTAAATGGCTATGCTGCTCCCTTGTATGCTTTAATGGGCATGTTTTTGTTTGTACCAGTTAATACCAATGTACTCCATGTGGTTATTATGTCAAATAATATAATATCAATCTTCAAATTACTGGGATTTAATTAAAAAAGGGAAATTGTTTACGCACTGACAAGTCAGCTTGCTCATTTAACCACTAACAAATATCTTTATCAGCATTGTGGAAACCTCATCAGTCTATCATGTCACATGCATGGCTGTGTGTTTGATTGACAGGCACAGTATTGACACTGAGACCGGCTCCTCAGTGTTGTGATGTGGGTTCAGCCTGTAGCTAATGAAAGCCACATGCTCGGTACGTTTCTAATCATGACGCTGTTTAGATTGTCTTCATGCTGCCTCTGGAACCTACGTCCACCCGACTGCTGCTTTTAATCTAAGGAATTAGGCAGAGCAGCCTGCCGCCCATCCAGAGAGAAGTGGCTGCCCATTCTTCACGCCCCCTCAAAGGAGGTTCCCCAGTGCAGGAAATATTCCCGGCCTCTATCCATCCCATGACTAAACACAGAATATATATGTTGGTAAGTAGCTAGTGGAGTACTCCAGCCCTTTTACCTTAACTACCATTACAGAAAAATACTCAATTAAAGGTCCTATTGAGGTAAAAGTACATAAAATATATAAAGAAAATGTACAAAATTTCCAAAGTGGGACTGCCACATTTATTATATATACTATGTTTTTTCAGTGTAACATTTACATCTGAAAGTAACTACAGCTGTCAACAGGTAAGTGTGACTTGTAGATGTTCAGCACCGTCAGCCGTCTGTCACCATACTACGCTGCTCTTTCAGAGACAAAATAACCTCCGACGCTCCCGTCATGCAGTCCTCTATGGGAACCGCCGAGTATACAGCACAAGATTACCACCTAGTGTCAGACTGCGATTACAGCAGTCCATGTTGTCCTTATTTCATTGGCATTCCTCTTTGGGTTTATGAAAGCCTAACCAGGGAGAGATAACCAGATGCTCCAGTATTCTCCCACTTTTATCATGTGTTGGAAACACGCGTGTTAACACAGACCAGAGCTGTTTTTATGGTGGTCTGACTGGGGCATGAGTCCTCAGCCTGAGGAGGGAGTGTTTTTGTTTAGTTAAACTCACTCACACCCTGGGCCCATGTCCAGCAGTATGACAACACCATCTCCCAGGGTTAAAGGATGGGAAGAGGCGGAGGAACAATGGTGGGCTGAAATTAAACCCCCATTGGCAGCCTCTGCTCTGGTATTGTTTTAAGAGGTGTTGGCTGTGTTCTTAAAAAATTATTTTCTGTTGTTGGAAATGAGGTTTTTTTTGGCAACAGCTGGGTCTGATCCCCATGTCCGTACCATGACCTTCGACACAGTTTGATACCCAATCGTTTGATTACACTGACTTTAAGGATTTGATCAGTGATTCCCTACCCAGGGGTATTTGTACCCCATGGAGTACTAATGCAGTTGCCAGGGGGTGTAATTCAACTTAACTTAAAACAATTGCAATAGCACTTGTGTTAATTTGTGTTAGGAAGAGGTTCTTCTGGAAAAAGGGAGCCACTGGACAAAGTCATCTACAGAAAACTTCCTACAGTGTAAATGATACAGTTTGACTTTGTGGTGAAGTTTTGTATCCGTCTGCGGATTAGTATTGTCAGAAAGCAGAGTAGTGCGGTGTTCCACTTCCTGTTTGTGTTTCAAGAAGGACATGCCTTGACAGGTAGTGGACATCAGAAACTGTAGCAGAGCTGAGAACAGAAACAACATCTGCTTTCTGTTTATCCATGTAATCTTTTTCAATGGGCATTCCCGGCCGAAAGGTGCTTCAAGGGTCTTTTCACATGAGCTTTTTTAATGTTGGTTGGCATGATGAGTGGTTTTCCTTGTTAGTCACGGTGGCGGACTGCAACTCGGCAAATGCCATCGATACGCGACTGTCATCGCTGATGAAGTGCTCGTCATCTAATTTTTCTTCTCTCCTTCCATGCTGCTTTTCTGCCTTTAATCGATTTCCTTGCTCTATCAGCAAACATGCTCTTCGTGGCACAGTAAAAGCATTCCTTGCTCTTGTTTGAGGACTCTTTGTGAGACAGCAGACACTCTGCTCATACTGGAATATATTCATTTACACTCAAATTTCTTCATGCCTTTTGTGAAAAAGTGTATTGATTTCCTGTTTGGAGAATTTCAGCAAACAAAGCATGTTTGTGAAAGGAATCTAATCTTCACTGGTCTTTATGTATAACATTACAAGTCTTGGCATTGTCATCTGCTTATGCTTCCTAGCCGGCGCATCTCAGACACTGAATGAGCAGAAGAGTCAAATCCCTCACCATACTTTCGCTTTGTATGCCAGACCGTCTTTTACAAAAAAAAAACACTGAAAAACTCAGGACTTGAGGCTTAAGTGCAGCAAACATGTTGCTGTCTTGAATAGACACTTTTGAAATAGGGAAGAATTGCCTGACACGCTCATCACTTAGTCCACAATGTGGCTAAACACAATAGCAGCAACACAGTGATAAAAAAAATAGCCTTGACTCCAAGATTGCTGTCAGCACAGACATCAAGACATAATGAACCTCCAAGAGAGAATGACAGATTTTATATTGTCAGCACAGAAATCAAGGTCAAGAGTGAAATATGCCTTCTGTAAATAAACAACTAGGGGTGGGGGTGGTGGGGTATTATTGTATTGTAGAGCTTAGTTATTTTGGCAGATGATGAGCAAGGGTTGAGAGGTAGGAAGGGTACTGATGGAGGCCCAGTGGTCAGCAGCGCAGTATGGGGTTCAGTCTGTGTTTTTGGGGTGGTGAGTGGGGGGTGAGCTTGTCTCTCTGCAAACCCATCAGCCCTGGGCTGAGCTCTTAATGCGGCCCTGACGCCTTACTGGCGCAGGGGCCACACTGCCTCACATCTGGAGCCAATTACCCTGGAGGGGCTGTGACAGAGCGCACCCCCACCCCCACCCCCCACCTTCCATGCTCTGCTCAACTGTCCAACACCGCTACGACCACTCTCACAGTTACATTCCTCCAGTTTTCACAACACCCCCTTTATTTTTGTTGCTCTCTCTTTCGTCTTTTTTTCTCCTCTGCCTTACAAAAAACCCCATGTCCTCCAAACGTAGGAGCTGATTGGACAGGATTGTGAGCTGATAAAGACGAGTATTGGGCAGTAATGATGGCTTAAGGGTTTAAGACACTGACCATATGACCTCAGTGTTCCCTGTGTGAGTCCAGCTGGAGAACTATGTTGCATGTCCTGCAAACATACTGTATGTTTTGGTCATGCCCAAAATTGAAAAACCTTTGGTTTACAATATTTGGCACATTAAAAAATTCTAACAGTGCAATAATCAACTCATTTCATTTTCATTTCCCCACTGAACATGGAGCTGGTTGTGTGTTGCCATGTGATTTCTGTACATTGGAATGACATTTAAGTCCCCATTTTATGATCAGTGGATCAAGGAGGTTCTTTACAATGTAAAGCTGGAAGAGCTGAGGTTCTCAGAGGGGTTTTTAGAAGAACTTTGATGAAATATGGAAAGCATGTTTTTGGGGTTGCATTTTCTCTCCTCATTTTATTTATTTTTTTTGTGTGTGTTTTTTTTTGTTCTGTTGCGTTTTTGACCTGGGACTGAGATGGGGCACAGACACATAGTGGAGAATGGAATGGAAAAAAAAGTAGTGAGTGTTCCCATTACTTATGTGTACATGTATAGTCTAAGTTGTTGATGCTTAATTAAAACAAACATAAAAAGCAAACAAAACACTAGTTTAAAAATAATAGTATCACCACTGAAACATGACACAATGTCATTTTGCCTCACCACTACAGCTTGATGTAATTTCTGCAGAGGAGTGCCATCCTAAGTCATGTGATTTCATGTGATTGAGAGGTGGCCATAAACACCACTTGTATATAAAGCATGTTTAGTACCAAATCAGCTTTTACAGGTGTAATTTATGGGGTTCCTGGGCTTCCACACAGCGGAGCTCCTGGAATATATGTGCATGTGCGTGTGTGTGTGTGTGTGTGTGTGTTTGCATATGTGGTTCAGTATAACATGTTTCTATAGAGCCTTACCTGAGGAGAGTTTGGGGTCTTATGGGATGGGGGTTAGTTCTGGTGCACAGACACAGTGACTGATGGATGTAATTGAGTTTGTGGTTGTGCGGGAGGTGTGGCGGGGAGGGTGTATACCGGCCCCGCAGGATTTCTCACCGGGGTCACAAGAGTTGGGAACAGATTTCACCTGAGCCATACTCTCCTTATTCCCCACTGCCCTGTTTGGCACCAATGCTATGGTTCATTAGCTGCAGCTATAGGGTGTACCTGGGCAAAAAGCCAGAGGATTAAGCTGTCCTGGGTTACACGGACATAAATTGGGAGTGTAGACTGTGAAGTGAATGTGGAAACTCTACAGGTGGCTGAAATTAAGTTGTATACAGAGGGTGCTTTAAAAATGGACTTTTGGTAGCTAGGCCTTGTCCTTGTGTGCAAGGATACTGCATGTATACATGCCTGTGTGTGTAAAACTAAGACACGCACGTGTATGTGTGTACAATGTACACATGTAGCCCACAAGCCTTTGTTCTTGGTTAGGTGTCCAGACTAATGTCAAGGTCTCCCATGGGTGCATAATTCCAAATTTGCCATGACAACCACTTACAGAGAGGAGACAGTAAGAATGAGGAGGAAGAGATGTGGGGCAAAGAGCCACAGAGCTGATAGACGGGGTGGGTGGGGGGGCAGTAGAACAAAGAAACAAAACAAATCATCCTTGATAATAAAAATGTCAGCTCTGGCTCCGCAATAAAACAAGGGAGAGTGAAAGTAAAATATACTGATTTTTTTCTTCATCATACGAAAGAGGTGAGCAGAGAGGCACGGGGGTGGAGGGTGCGAAGAAAATAAATGTATTTACTAGTCTTACTCTGCCCCCTGCTGGACAGTTACACAAGACAGCTTGGTGTGGAAGGAGTCTCACTGAAAAGGTGGAACACTCACACATGATCTGTCGGTCAGCACACAAAAATGCCATTAAAATACCTTGACTCTAAGGTGTTAGTTTAGTCAGCCAGAGTGAGTACATTCTAGCATGTTTTTGGTCAGGGTGATCTGCAGCATGAATTTAAGGTACAAAATGGTTTTACTTTAACCCACCAGGTCTGACAGAAATGTTTCAGCTTTTGTGGCTGATAGCTCAGAGTGCATTCCCACTCCTGCATTCTACAGTCTGCTGTCTGCCTGTTCCACCATTACAGCCTTCTCTGCTCAGTAAGGTCATGTCTGAGAGGTTGTTTACAAGACGGTCTATATCCCAGGGATGTGTAAGGTCTGGGACCTGGGCCCTTTATTTATAACAGCTGGAGCAGAGAGATGTGGAGCACTGACATTTGGCAGAGTGGGGTGAGAGGTCAAGTCTAACACCAATAAAGTGGAGACTTTGATCGTGGCATTTATGGATGTAGCAGGCACAGCACCCTCAGAGAGAGAGAATAGCATTTAAAGAAGGAAAGGGAAAGTTATAGTATGGCAACAGAAAAGCAGACCATGAAGAAGAGAAGAAGGAAATTTATTTATTGTAGATTTTTGTCTTGTACTGTCACTTTTCTTTTTCTTTCGCAACTGAAATTTCTCTAAAGTATTTTCATCCTGTCTGCAAAACTACAGGATGTTATCTAAAGAGGTACAACTAATGATCATTATGATGATGATGACCATTGTTATTATTATTTTTGAGATTACCTAAATATGGTTTTGGTCTGGTGAATGCCAGAAAATAGTTTAAAAGAAGAAGAAGAAGAAGAAGAAGAAGAAGAAGAAGAAGGGGGCACTTTGGAGGCAGAACGTCTAATAAAAGAATTGCATCATGGGGAATTGAGGATTCTGCTTTTTGGAGTTCAACCCATACTTGGTCAGGACAACTCAGCCTCTGCTGCTCCAGTTCCAACCATTTTTTGTTGCATCAGTTTGAGAACGCAAACGAGTTGCCCCTGTAGTGTTGTTCACTATGACAGCCATCAGAGGGCAGGGCAGGTGGGCCACCGCAACACCTTCAGCGAACAGAGCGCTGCATCATGGTCAGTGTAGTACTACACGCCTCTTTCGAAAACATGAAACTACAAATTAAGCCACGTGACACACCAAACCCACAGTGACAGGCTGAGAGGCTGCGGCCTGCCTGCGTGTGTGTTTGTGTGTGTGTTCACGCTGACAAGTTATGCGGAACTTGTTTTCCCTCCTCCTCGGCGTGTCAGTGTTGTGGCTTCCTATTTACTGAAACCTCCTGAAACAGGTTCACACTCAGACGACACGTCGTTTTAGAGGCTGACAGTAAATGTCAGTCAGTTCTGTGAGGCGGGAGGTCTGCAGGGACAAGTTTTAAATCAGGATGAGCGCAACCGTGCGCAAGAGTTGACGCCAAAATAATCTATGAAGATTGTAACTATGACTGTGACAGCACTGATATTGGTCAGTTTTTATGTGAAGTAGGCGTGATTTTTTAAAACTTAATTTTCCCTTTGCTTTTCGAGTGTTTTTACTTTCCACGTAAACTACTTTGATTTTATTTTTATTTTTAAAAAATGAAGTTTAATGGTTATCTGAAGATCCGGATCGGTGAGGCGGTGGACCTGAAACCGACCACCTTCTCCCTCCGCCACTCTGTAATATTCAACAAGGCTACATCGACCCTGGACCCTTACATCGTGGTGAAGGTGGACGACTTCAAGATCGGACAAACTCACACCAAACAGAAGACCAACATGCCGACGTACAACGAGGAGTTCTGCCTCAACGTGAGAAACGGCAAACAAATCGAACTGGCGGTTTTCCACGACACCCCCATCGGTTATGATGACTTCGTGGCCAACTGCACGGTTCAGTTCGAGGACCTCATCAAGACGTCCAACTCCGGGGAGACTTTCGAGGGATGGGTGAGTCGGAAGCAATCCCTGCCTCAGGGACAGAAACTGTGAGAAAACGGGTGTACAGCCCAGCCATCATAACTGTAAACACGGCCGGGATGAATCTATTAGGGTGCCCACAGGGGGCACAGCTTGTTTGAACCCACCCCGACCATACTACCCATGAGAATAGGAATGGAAGGAGGTGGTGCGCTCTTTACACAATCTAAATGCTAAAATTGAACAGAACTTGATCCAGTGTATTGAATTGATTGGCGCTGGTACCAATACTCAAAAGAAGACTCCACGTTATCAATACCTTGTCATCAGGTATCATTGTATATTCACTGCACAACTGTTTCATAAGACTGCTGACACTGACCAATCCACTGTGATATTTTCCCATGTCCTTCTAGAAGAAGACAAGAGCCTAAGAAATACTACTTATAATAGATGGGTAACCACTTAGATATCACCCACTTACCATAAATCTCAATGCTCTTCTCTACACAGTGAAATTTTTGACACCTGCTGAAAAGTATTTAAGAGCAGGTTTGGGAAAGAAAACATGCTAATAACCCCCAGGGCACATATGTGCGTGTTTTTCTTCAAGAAAATATCAACAGTACATCATCTGCACTGAGCCCAATCCCCTGCTTTCTTAAAGTAAAGCACAGGCACGGGCTTGATGAAGGACAGCTTGCTCACGTGTTTCAGTTTGTGCAGCAGGCCTATGCACTGGACAGCAGCCTTTCACATCTTGCACTCATTGGCTTAGAAGCCGTAAGTGTGATCATCATTAAATGTGGTCTAAAACCACACGTGCTGCAGCTCTGGCTCGGTGTTAATTCTGCTCATGCACTGCCCTCTGATTCAGTGCTTCATGTACAGTGTCATATTAGTCCCACTCTCTTCAAGACAAAAACAAAAACTGCCCGTTCAAACTGGAGTTTCCCTCTTCTAACTTACTTTGATCCCCTCGAGGACCATAAGCCATTGCAGGTGCTGCTGAATGTAATCTGAACCTGTCCAGGCCTGGAGCAGGCTGAAGAGGTATCGACTACGTACCACAACACTCCTATTAAACGCACAAGGCACAAGCCAATGCAGTTTCTGTCAATTAAGTACATTTTTCTCTCGGTTATGGAATACGTTCAGGTATTCTATACTATTCAGTGGCCTGTCACAAAAAATTACACAAGGACTTAACAGTAAAATAGAAAACCCCCCTGAAAGCTTAGAGAAATGCTTCAGTATCACAAAGGTAAATGTACATGAATTTGCATCTTTGAAAAAATCAATTGGAAAATCTTGATTCGCACCACGACACTCCATTGACCATCTAAATATTTTTAAGTCTTTCTGACAATGAGACCTAGCAAGTACAATGTGGAAATGTCTCATGTCACAGTGGGGGAATGTAACATTTATGATTTATGGTTACTTTGCACTTAAAGCAAATCCCGCATTTTATTTGGATGATGCATCATAAAGCAATGCAGTTCATTGCAAGTTATCCAGAATTTACCCAAAGCATCACTGCTGTAGTGACTGGTGCAGAGATGAGAAATGCATATACATCTGTGGGAAAAGCTACATGTTTTTTGAGACAGATGAGTGCCAAACTAAACCAAGAAAACCTATGATGTCAACAACCACAAAATATTCAAGACTCACCAACACCCTCGGCATTGAGGAGGAACTGGTGTGAAGGTGGAGCTTGGTCTGCAGTTTTAGAAGTAATTAATTTGGGGCAGTTGTTTTTTGTCACTTGAAGACACACAACTTTAAGTTATCGGTTAGATCTGCACTGTGAAGACTTTTTATTCTTGTCTGCGCAGCACAAGTGTTTTTCTTTTTTTCACTTATGTTGCACAAGCCTCCACACGCCTACACTGCTGTTTTATCACAGCGTTCCCACCGTCTGATCAGTGCTCAAGGGCTCACTGTAAAAATACTCTCTCTATTGGCTGTTATCCAAATTTCTTTTTTAAAATCTGTGCACATGATGCAGTTTGATGTACTTAAACCCCACAGAAAGCTGATTGTCTTTGCTGCTGTCAAGTTGCTTATACGCTCAAATTTAATGTTGAATCTGTTGATTACTCATCTTCTTTTTTTAAGTCGGAGTGAAGTTATTGTCATGACATCATCCATCTTAGACATAAACCATGTGACATTTACACACACACACAAGGCCAGTTTCCTTTGCCTCCCACCAAACACTACATGACAGTACATTGTGACATCTTTGACTTTTTACTCAGTTGTTTGAACTCATTTATTGTCTTTGCTATGGAGGTTGTGCTTTTTGGCCTGTCTGTTTGATTGTTAGCATGATTACATGAAAAGTAATGGAGAGATTTTCACAAAATCATTATCTCTTGGTCTAACTTAGAAACCATTACATTTTGTCTAAACCAAATACTGTATCACAAATCCAGATCTGGATATTCTTCTTTGGAGAAATGTTCAGCCTTGGCAGAGCAAAGCACTGCCCGATTGCTTTTAGTCTTTAGGTAACTTTGTTTCTCAGAATTGAAGTGATCACATCCCCCTGAGGGGCACTGGAACTGAAAGTGAGTTAAATACGGCACCTTAACACTTTCCAGAGAGGTGAACCACTTGACTGAAACAGGCCCCCAATCCTCAGTTTCTAAAATGAAAAAAGTAAAAAGAGACTTCCTCCTCTGTGACACAGCATTCAGTGTTCTGCTTTTAACTACAAGCATCATGCTGCTCACATCTATTATAGAGGAGCTGTGCGACATTTTAAGGGATAAGTTTTTCAAGTCTGTCAAAACAATGCTGGCTGCTGTAATTGTTCCTCTTTTCCATTAAAAAAAACATGAATGTTTTAACATTAAATATTTATCATTTTAATATATTCATTTTTTTTTTGTTGTTTTGTTTTTTCTTTTTGTTGAGGAGTTCGATAACAACAAATAATACTTCTTGGACATGTTAATATTTAAAGACCATGTTAAAAAAATATGAGCCAGCTTACCTTTAACCTAAGTCCTTTTGTCTAGTTACCTTTCTTAATCAGAGACAGAGAGACACATTTGCCTCATTTGAATCGCAGCTTTTAAGTTCTTTGTTCTGAGTAAAAGAAAAAAGGTGAGAACACACACACATATGTGTGTACACA
Source organism: Psettodes erumei (assembly GCA_016785225.1). NCBI lineage: Eukaryota > Metazoa > Chordata > Actinopteri > Pleuronectiformes > Psettodidae > Psettodes > Psettodes erumei. The sequence continues at coordinate 2,319,686 of JAFBJZ010000383.1, forward strand.
CACACAAAGTCTTCACAGTGGACATTTCAGAGTAGACTGCGGATTGGTGGACATCTTTTAGCATGAAGTGAAATGAACCCTTCCTTGAAATGAAAGTTTAACACGAAGTGTCGCCAGCTGAGTGGCAACATTTGATGCCTGATGTGTTACTGCTCTTTGCAGGTAGTGAGTATTTTCCAGGTGGAGTCTACTTATTACATAAACACATTTATTTAAGCATACAGTGACCTGATGTTTCCTTTCAGTGGTCGCTGCAGGAAGCATCTTGCTCTGTCTGCCTGTGGCTGTGAAAAATATGCTCTGTGCACGTTTATAAGTCATTATCATTCACAGCTGAACATCAGGACCAACACAACCTCTGCAACCAGCCCAACCTGCCTGACCTGCTGTGTTGTCCGCCTGTCTCTGTGTTCAAATTCCTCCGACGTTACATACGCACCCAAGAATGCAAAAATATGCACTTGACATAGATGGATGTTCAGCTCCAGCAATAATGCTCTGAAGTCAAAGAGACACATTTCTAGGCCTTTTTTAACCTAGCTATTGTTATTAAACTGTCTTTGTTCCAACATCTCTTCAATTTCTTAAATATACTAACAAAATTAGTAAATGTGCCCTCTTAGGGTAATTTACCTTCTGTTTTAGGTTAAGTTGTGAATCTGCCGTATATTACTGTTGGATCTTAATATGTGTCTGTTTCTGATGAGCAACTGTATTTTGTGGCAGAAATGTATAATGGTGGGTTTGTATTTGTGTCTCCGCAGATGGACTTGGAGCCAGAGGGAAAGATCTACGTCCTTATTACGCTCACTGGATCTTTCACAGATGGTAAGGCTGTCGCTGTAGGCTCAAACGCAGCCCAGCGTTTCTCCCCATGCATAATGATCAACATGCCGCTTCTGTTTGTTTTTCACACATGCCTTGGCAACAGTGCTGACCATGAATTCCAACACAGTTAGCCCCTGTTTTTTCTGTTCCTGTCTATGAAACTTTCCCTGCTGTTTTGAATTGTTATTATATGGGAGCCATTAAATACCTAAAGTACAGTCTGTTTTATAGTAGCTTTTGAAATTCGGCATGCATGAAGATGAATGCGGGCGCTTGTGTGTGGTTCAAGACGGTTGTTATGTACAGGGGAAGTTTGCTGTCACCAGACGTCAGAGGACATCATCACTGGGCATCTGTAGCTGCTTTTTAAGCCAATGAGAGGTAGCCATTTAAATTAGACAAGCAGTAAGTGACCCAGCAGGTTTGTTGAAGGAGCAGTCTGGTAAGGTGGTGACTAGTTGCCCTCCGCCAAGTTCCACTTTCTTTTGATTTGATTTGGTTTATGTAAAAAAATCTGCTTGGACACATTGATTTGCAGAGCCAGATTTTTGCATAATGATAATGCAGTATGTTCACCTTATGACACAACTCCACTGAAGATTGATAAATAATGTATTAGCTATCGCTCTGCCCTTGTCAGTATGCACTTTAACCTGATTTTCATGCAGACATTTGAAGTAATAAAAGATAACAGAAACAAAAATCTTGATCATGGTGGGATGTGACTATTCAGTTCTTTATCCCTTAGACTGCTGGCCTTTTACCGAGAGAAACAACAAAGGGGTGTATGTGAAGTCTTGCAGTGGATAGAAAATTTTAGTCTGACTGTAAAGCCCCCTTTTCACACCATTACCACACATGTATCTGTTTGCAGGTGCATAATGGGGGGGCCCAGTAGGCAGGTTTCCATTATGCGTATGTGTGGTTTTCATCTCACCAACAGCTTCATGACATCTACTCAGAACTAAAACACATAGAGGCATACAAATATGTACAAAGAAGAATGTAGATATGCACACCAATTTAAACAGTATATATTTCTGTCATCTGTTTCATCCTTCTTGTGTGTCCTATATGTAAAGTAACAGCAATGTATTTCACCATGTCTCAGTACTTTAAGAGAAAGTATTGTGGCATCAAAATGTATGTTAATTGTAAGTATGAAAATATGGAATAATTAGTTGTCCTTTATCAAGCAACATGCCAAATATTTGCTTGTTCCAGGTTTTAAAGATGCCGCTGTGGGCTTTGGGAAATTGTTATGGCCATTTTTCAAAATGGTCATAACAATTTTAATAGACTTAATAATTAATTGCTTCCTCATTGGACTCAATAATAAACTAACACCTGGGCATATAGTGGGGGTTTCTTAGCCACAAAAACAGCAGCCAGAAATGAAGCCATGATAGTGAATTGAAACAGTAAAAACCAGAAAGAAGAACCATGACCAGAAACTTGCTATAAGCCTCTGTAGAGCTGAGGAGATCTGCAGAGTTGTGTGATAAGTCTTTGTGGGTTTGTCACTACAAGTGGCCATTTCACATCCAACTAGTTTCCTGTGGTGTGAAGATTAAACCTTTGCCCTCATCTTGTAACTAGACGATGCCATAGTGAAAGAGAAGACCTACAAGCAGTTTACCAGGAAGCGGCAAGGGGCCGTGAGACGGAGGATCCACCAGGTCAATGGGCACAAGTTCATGTCAACTTTCCTCCGTCAGCCCACATTCTGTTTTCACTGCAAAGAGTTCATCTGGTGAGAAAGTGGAGCGAGGGAGGGTCAATGCTACCTGCATGTATCTGTGTCGACTGTAAACTGGACTTTATTGTGTCCCTGTCTCTGTTCCTAGGGGTGTTTTTGGAAAGCAGGGTTATCAGTGTCAAGGTCAGTATACCTCATTTTCTCTTCTGCCTTTTGAAAGCAGTTACTCAGATAAAAAGACGAAGGATCTGAGTTTAACATCAAACGGCTCTCTTTTCAGTGTGTACCTGCGTGGTTCACAAACGATGCCACCAACAGGTCGTCACTGTGTGTCCACGCATGAAGAAGCCAGCAAAGGAACAGGTAACAACGGTTTGACTGTCACTCATTTCAAACAGGGTTTTCTTTTGTGATACAGGTTCTGCAAAAGATACCCCCCCCCCCCACACACACACACACACACACTCTGATCAACACCTGCAGTGATCATCAGGCTGTGCAGGTTCCTCTTTCTGTGCTGAGCTGGTAACTGATCCAGAACACTGCACTATGCTGTACTTTTCCACACATGCTGGCTATAGCATCTCCATTTGTTGCTATAAATACATGTGTGCTCTTTTTATCATTTGAACGTGTTTTTTGCTTTTTGCTCCGCTGTTTTACATTTTGCTGAGCGTCACCCGTTTCTCTTTCCTGGGGAAATTCTGAGACAAGCAAAAACAGTAGAAACAAAGTCTTGAGATGCAACAACAGGAACTATCAATTTTTCCCTGTGTGTGGCAATTAATTGTTACTTAGAATATGTACACGCCAGTGTAAACATACCACTGCAATACACAGTGATTAGTGAACAGTGGGTCTTCTCCCTGCAGCCCATGAACCAAGGCTTCAGCATCAATGTCCCGCACAAGTTCACCATCCACAACTACAAGTCGCCCACTTTCTGTGACCACTGTGGCTCACTGCTCTGGGGATTAGTCAGACAGGGGCTGCACTGTAAAAGTAAGACCCGCTCATCTACCCAATTCACAATCAGGATTTCAGATGTCCCAGTTATGCCTTTTCACGATTGTTTCTGTCTGTGTGGTTTCTCTCTTCAGTCTGTAAAATGAACGTTCACATTCGCTGTAAAGGCAACGTTGCACCAAACTGTGGGGTCAACAGTGTGGAACTGGCCAATAAGCTCGCAGAGATGGGTCTGCAGGCTGGAGGACTCTCTAAACGCAACTCAGTGGTAAAAAGGCTTGTAGCTTGTAGAGTTTATTCACAATAAACCAAATGAATATTAAGTTTACCTAAATGTGGCTTTAATCAGCCTATTGTAAGAGGTGTTTTGTTTGTTTGTCTGTTTTGTTTTTGTGCTGACAGGCCAAAAGTGCAGGTCAGATGAGGCCGCCCTCTGAAAGGAGGCGGAGTAGAGAAACTCAGCAGCAGACCCCTCAGCTGGGCATTTCAGACTTCACGTTTCTTCAAGTACTTGGCAAGGGCAGCTTTGGCAAGGTGGGAATGAAAAGACATTTAAAAAATGGTCTTAGCAGTGAAATGATGACCTCATGAATACATGAGCGAGGAGGCCAAATGTAAGGACATGGGATACAAGAAGAAAATGGGCCTGATGTGGTCAAGAGGCATTTATTAACTACTTATCAGAATATCTTTATATAAATACATTTAACCTGTTGTGAGATGGCATCAAAGTGACTATGAACTCTCCGCTATCAGACTGTATATGTGCTGTGTCTGCAGGTGATGCTGGCGAGACTCAACGGCAGACACCGGGTTTTTGCCGTCAAGGTGTTGAAAAAGGACATCATTTTGCAGGACGATGACGTGGAGTGCACCATGACAGAGAAGAGGGTGCTGTCACTGGCTCGCTGTCACCCCTACCTCACGCAGCTGTACTGCTGCTTCCAGACACTGGTCAGCATGGACATGCATACATGCACAATGCACTCACACTCCACTAAGCCTATTGTCATGTGCCATGGTAGAGGCTAATTGCCATAAAATTTCATAATGTTTTATTTAAACATTTTTAATATTTAAGTTAATTTGTATATATTTATTTTAAGTTAAATAAGGCTCTCTGTTTGCCTGCTCTCTCCTCATTTGTTTCAGTATTACATGCTGCTTTGCATGAACTGGTCAGAGGGTGGCAGCAGTGCCCCAGTCTCGTGACGGAGGGCATGAGGAAGTGAAAGATGCTTAGCTAGTCTCTCTGGCACAGACAGGACACTCCTAATCTGCTTTAGTTTTGTTTGAATCGTCACTAACCTACTTTACCTTGGATCAAAATAGTGCGGAGCAGTAAAGAAGAATTGACTCATTGACACTGCTCCTGTAACTGTTTCAAATCCAGACACAACACACCTCCGCTTTTCTTTTTTTGGCTGTCTTGTTGCCCTTTTCCTGAGCTGGCAGTTGCTAAAAATTGCTTGTAATTTTTGCTAAATTAGTAGGGAAGGTCATGAGGAGGAGGGTCACACCTGTGGTGAAGTGAGCATATTTACTACAAATATGGGTCTATGAAGGATTTTCCTTTGACACAGCAGTTGCTCATCTTGACCATTAAATGGCAGATCTCAAGCCCATCAAGTTCATAAAGGATTGGAGAAAGTCATTTAAGATGGAACTTTTGAAATCCCAGAGGCACCAACTCTTTAGGATAATATAAACACTTGCAGTTGCACATGTGGATTTAAGGATTTGCTCAGCTTTACAGCTAGACCACACACAGAGCACTACCTGCTTTGCGTGATGTGAAACATTAGACATATAATCTCCGGGTAAAAAACAGACACCTCTGAGCTACAGAGAACAGGACAGGAGTCAGACAAATGATTTGATCACTTCAGGAAGCTTTATGGGCAGATCTGTACATCACATTCTCCTGCAGTGTTTTTCCCCAGGGTCTCATTTTCCAGGTCATATACTGAGTACAGACTGTAATGAAAAAGAAAGATTAATCGGTTTGATCAGTATTTTTTGCCCCACTGACTTTAAAATGTGGTTAGTTGCAGAGAAATCCATTAAACAGAGATTACATTTTGGAGAAGCATAGTCGCAGCCTCTTGGATTGTCTAATAACACAGGAGACTTCTGTGAGGTTGATGTGTTTTGTGTGCAATGTTATCTTCTCTCTCCCTTTCTCAGGACCGCCTCTTCTTTGTGATGGAATTTGTGAATGGTGGCGATCTTATGTTTCACATTCAGAAGTCCCGGAAGTTTGAAGAGCCAAGAGCGCGCTTCTACACAGCGGAGATCACCTCTGCTCTCATGTTCCTGCACAGCAAAGGCATCATCTACAGGTCTGAATCGAAGAATGCAAAAAGCTGAATTTTCTATGCCATATACAGTAGAGCATATGTTGTCATACATATGTCATTCATATGTCTATTTTGGGGTAAAATAGCATTGTAGTTGTGGGGAGAATCAATAGCTAAGATTCTAAGATAACAAGTTCTGATAATAACATTACAGTTATCTATCCCTTTGGTTTTGGAGACCAGTATCTTAAAACAGAAAACCTTTGTTAAGAATGAATTTCATATAGAGGAAGTTTAAAAGCTATGGGCATTCATCAAACAAAGGCATTAAATTAAATTTGTTAGGTATGTGCCTCAGCCTATGTTGCATTTGGACCATTTGTTTAATCTGGCATTTGAAAATTTTCTCAGTTTTGTGAGTGAAGTACATAAATCTCTGTTGCACACTTTTAAGATGGAAGTGTTAGCTTGACAGTGTCACCGTACCACTAAATTTATATATCAGTTGCCTCCTCCCAAACTACTACTACTGAAACTCTTCTTTTCATCAGTTCATTGCAGCTCTTGCAGCCAAACACTTGTGTTGTGCGTCAGAATCTTTAGTTTTAAGCTCATTATCACCTATGTTTACCTAAAGGCTCTGGTCATGCCCATACCTTGAATTGAATGTTTTATTCTTTGAGACCTTTTTGGGATGCCCTTGTTGCTGTTTGGCAGAGCAGTGGGCTTCTGACCAGTACATGATGTACATGATGAACACCGGGGGGGGGGGGGTTTGCATCATGTGAGCTAAGAGTAAATCCTTAGTTATATTTAGTGGTCCGTGTGTTCTCTGTCAGCCTACACCACATAGCGTGACTGTTAGCTTAATAGGCCACACGCAGTTTGCGTACTCCAACTGAAATAGCAAGCCAAATGGCAACTTGCAAATCATGCAAGAGCAAGAGGGGCAGATATCCGTGCTGCTGCCTTCAAACACAGTACTAGCCTTAGTCAGTGTGTTGTGTAATATGACCATCCTCTCGTGATGTGACTAGTTATCTCAGATTGCCTTTTGCTTCAGGTGAATTTGGTAAGTTGAAGCCTATAAGGTGATGTCACCTTATAGGCCTCTTATGTGTCCATGTTTCCCTTTACCTACCATCCTCCTCTAAAAGAAATGTTGTTGAAAAAAAAGGCTATGGCTTTTCATGATAAAAAATACACACAAGGCTACAAGGGTATAGACACTGGGAACAGTGTGAACTCAGACTTGCTGACTTTTAACAATTGTTTCGTGAGAGAAGCCAATTAAGTAAAAAGGCTGCAGGGATAAGCACAGTGTTATGAGCTGATGCTTAATGTCATGCAGTCCAGTACAAATCCCTGCAATACACACTGATTTGTTGCAAATGTACCAGAGAACTGTGGATTTGTGGTGTATTGTATAATATTTGTTTTAATCCCCACCACTGTGGTAGACAACAAACCATGTAAGGAGAAAACAAATGTTAAAAGAAAATGAAAATGAAACAACTTTAATTCATCATATAAAATGTAGATTCATAGTCTTGGTCAGCCCTTCCTCTTCTTTTCTTTGGAAATTTTCATGTTGGTTCTCACTAGCTCTTTCCTATTCAGTCATTAGTTCACTTCTTAAGTGTGGTCCAAGCTACATATGCTTAGTGTTAACTGTTTATACCACAGTGCCCAACTGACCCACTTCCCACAGAAAGAAGCTCAAAGTCCAAACCAGACTGGTCTTTCCAGTGTGATGAGTTGGGTGGATGAAAGAGTAAAGGGACTAGTTGCAGTGGGGGGGTTTGCATAGTGATGTGTAGCCCTCTGTAGGTCTGTACTAATATCTGGCCCCCATTTCAGTTCTCCTGTTTTTTTTCTCATCTTATTGAGCAGTTATATGCTCTGAACTGTGTCCTCTATGGCTGAGTGGCCATGGTGTTTGAGCTCAGAGTTGCTCTCTGGCCTTTTAGTTGGAAATGCTGAGACAGAAATGCACACCATGAGTGTATGAGTCAGTGTTATGCAATCGTCTTACGGTACATAAGAGCAAACCAGATCAATCCAACCAAAACGCTTGACTGTCAGTCTGCCTGAATATTTGTTTTTTGAGTTTTCATCCTATTTTGAGGAAATCACCCACAATATTATTTATTGTTTTGTTATAATTTTTTTGCTGGCATCTTTAAAGTTAGATGCATATCCCAAATGTTGTAATTTATAAGCCTCAGCCAGTGCTATTACATTGTATATTCTTTCTAGCTACAGGCCATCCTTGCTAAATGCCATCTATAGTTAGGTCACCTGATTGCAGATTACAGGTCAGCTCTAGAGCCCACACTCAGGAGGTTTATTCTCCCTGTCAAATGACAAGGCCCCACTGACATGGACACAGAGCAGGAGCTTTTTTTCCCCCCAAACTTTTGGTTATGGAGTGATCTACATTTACAATCAGCAGTGTGGAATAAATGTCCACTGATATTGAAATCCATTTTATACCTAATTCACTTCATATATTTATTTTTTGCTTTCTAAAACTAAGACTATAATTTTTGCACAATATTAGTGAGTCACTTGAATAAGTGCAAACTGATTCCCGTTGGCAGGGTTAGTCATTAATTTAGCAATAAAGAGAACACAATAGACAAATCTGTGCCGTTGTCTAATATCCTTCGTAATAAGATCATTTTTGTAATGTAATAAAACAAAATTGGGTAACTGGGGATTAGTTCTTCAAATGGACAAAATCTCAGATAGAAGAAACTAAATACTTGATTTTAGCCGCTAACTCACTTTTTATCTTTAAAAAAATTATTCTGATTGCAACTTTGCATTACTTTGGAAAACAACTTTTCATTTCATTTTTTTGAAATTTAACTCAAGTCCAGATAACACCATTCAAATTGCTAGAAAGAAAGATACAACCGACCGAACAAAAAACGATCGTTCAAGTTTTGCCTTCCCTAGAAGCAGAATAAATTTCTGAATCAGAACACTTTTTTCCTCTTGCCAGCCTGAGTGGTCATCTGTATGTGTCAGACTTTTCCTGGCTGCCATATGATGGTTGGGTAGTCGTCTCCTGCTGCTCCACAGAAACTTCACTGTCCTCACAGGACCTTTTCTTTTCGTCTCACCGCAAACTTCTGCCTCTGTCAAATATAATTCTAAATAACACCCAACAGGTTGCGACAGGAGACTAGGCACAAAGTGACATTTGAGCAACTGTCAGCCTCAGTTGGATTATAGCATTTGATTAGCTTCAGGGTTTTGGTATTTCATATACTGATCCATTTGTGTCAGCTGGATAACAATACAAAAATGAGTAAATACTTTCTGTGTTTGTGTTGCTTTTCAGGGATCTAAAGTTGGACAATGTTCTTCTTGACAAAGACGGGCACTGTAAACTGGCAGATTTTGGCATGTGCAAAGAAGGCATATTTGATGGTGTGGCCACGGGAACTTTCTGTGGGACCCCGGATTACATTGCACCTGAGGTCAGTCTATACTCTTGTTCTGCACAACATAACAAGTATACTCACAGTTACAGCTACACTCATTACTACTTACTCCAGACAGCAGGATCCTTTATCCACCGCATTTATGATACAGGGTATTTTTAATTTTGCTGCTGTTTTTAACATAAACAGATTGCAGCAAAGGAGAAGATTCAACCACATGTAGCAGGTTCTCTGAGTTCATATGCTGCAGTTCCCAGTCCCATCCCCTCTCCATCACACCACCTCACTAAAAACAAACTCTGCGGTCACTGCCCGTCACTCCAAACTCTCTTCCTGACTAACTGGAAGGCAGAGCACTTGTGAGGTCAGCTTGTTAAAGGTGCCGTTTGCTTGACGAGCCCTGATCCCCTCTTCAGAAATGCAGCTTTGCGGGCGTGGTTTGATTTCATAATGAGGGATTAAGATGGTGTGTGCCCTCATGTTTGAGAGATTTTTCTCTAAACCAAGACTGTGTCTGGATTTATGAAAGGCTCCTTTGCTGTCCTCAACACTTACTCCTCAGTGTAGCCTCACTAGCAGCAAACTAATTCAGCACATCTGCTAACTAAACCTCATGGAGTGGTTTTAAATTTGCTGTGAGGCCCTCTAACGCTGAGCTGTCATGGCTAACTTTATTGGTATGCTGCGACATGTTTCTACAGATTCTCCAGGAGATGCTGTATGGCCCTTCTGTTGATTGGTGGGCCCTCGGGGTGCTGCTGTATGAGATGCTGTCAGGACACGCCCCGTTTGAGGCCGAAAATGAAGATGACCTCTTTGAGTCCATCCTCAATGAAGAGATTGTTTATGCATCTTGGCTCACCACAGAAGCAGTGAATATACTCAAAGCTGTAAGTCTGCATCCATTAATTTCGTATTCACAGTCAGTGATTCATCCTGCTGTAAAAACTTCATGATGGATAAAGTTGGCTGAAAGCTGGGTCTCGCTGTTGTTGGCAGACATTCACTCTCGTCAGACTGCCTCCGTCAGATTTTGTCCACATTACACAATTGCAGGAAATGTCTGTGAAGCTTTTTTTTAAACTGAACTAATGATAGAGGAAATCAATTTCTCACTGTATTTGGGATCAGCATTGTGGAGGAAAAAACCCCAATAACCAATAATAACATTTACTAAAAGATCACTTCCCTCCATTCCTGGATAGTGCAACATGACCATGTTAAGATATCAAAAGTTTGAACTGCTCTGGACTTCTGTCTAATCAGGGTTTGGTTTTTTTGGCCTTTAAACTGGCTGATACTTTGCACGATGACTGGCAGCCCTACAGAGCTCTGCCAGCCAGCTGTTTGGCCCGGGTCTCTTACATAACTATATTAAGGCATGGTCCACTGCCTAGCCACAGCACACAAGCTATAAATACAACGACACCCCCCCCCCGCTCGATTCCTCCCCTCTTTGCACCCTGTTCTCCTCATCTTATCCTTGTTGTTATTCCAGCATGCCTGAGGAAGCACCAAACCAATCTCCCCTGCTGATTTGTGTCACTGCTCTCAGTGTCACGAGTTATGTAAAGATGCGTGTCAGCAGTGGGAGTGGATTTGAATGTTTCTGCACTATTTTTGACGGTTGATCCTTTGGAAGGTTTTCCATGTTCCCATGAGCAAGTTCATGGAGTTCATTTGTCAGGTTGTTCATGGTTTTGAGTTTGTATGCTAATCAATATTCAGGGACAAAAACAACTACAGTCATTGTTTTTGATTAATCAGTTAGCCATTTAGTCAACCAAATAGTACAAAATATGCAACACAGTTTCTCAGGAACATCTTCAAATCACTTATTTTGTCTAACCAACAGTCCAAAACCCAATCTGGTAAATGATACATAACATCAAATACTAACATTCAGTAGCTGGATTTAGCATGTTTGATTATTTTTTCTTTGCTTAAATGATTAATAGAGTCAATCACAATTGTTGATTCTGTTAACGATTTGATTAATCAGCTGATTACTTCAGCACATTTTTTTCTCTGCTGATTGTGCTGTGCCATTATGCCCATGGAGAATGGCTTCTTCATGCACAAATGCTGACACGGCCAGTCTGGTGATGAGGGTGGCAGAGCTGACGTGTAGCCATGGAAAGATGGCACCAACTTCAGCGGAAAACTTTTTCTTGAGTTATGTGGTCTGTAGGCTCCTGAACTGATTGACCCCTGCTGGCCTGTCTAACTCCTGGATAATTACACTTCAGAGACCATACTGGTGGACTAGTTTGTGTGTTTTACCTCCGCCAAGGAGGTTATATTTTAAATTCTGTTTGTTAGCAGGATTATGCAAATTTTTAAGGAGGGATTTTCATGATTTTCTGTGTTCTGGATCAGTATCTGAATCCAAGATTCACCATTGTGAGATAGGGGAAAAATTCAAAATTTAATGGTTTTCAGTTAGACCAAGAACCATCCTGGTAAAAGATTTTAAGGAAGTCACTCCATAACTCTTAGCTTAATCCTGCTACCAAACAATCCGATCCAACTCAATTCTGTTTGTAATTTTTATTTGTCTATTTTTCTTCCAACTTCCAATGTTAGAGAAACACAACAGTTCCCACAGTGAATAAGCACTTGGCAACACAAACAGACAGAACCAAAAACATAACTTCTTTGGCAGAGGTACTAATGTAATATCAATAAAATAATAATAATAAAAAAATCTATATTTACTACATACCAGGAGCATATGCTTCTACAATTGTTATGTATATATGAGGTTTTTTTATTGATCAGTTGAGAAATGTATATGATACAAGACATTATGGATAAATTTAATTCTAGAAACATGTTCAATCTTGGTAGAGATATGCACTCTTGGAGTGCTTTCAAGTTTTTACTTTATTTTGAGCCCAATAGCTCCAAATCATGCCAATGATAATCATGCTTGCAGCTACAAATTTGTGTATGCAATTGCATTAGCTTTAAAGTGTAATGTTCCTATCCAAAAGACTGTCTCCATGTTTGTCGTGGCAGCCTGTATCAAGCAGAATACAAGTCCCTGCATGTTGATGATCATGTGGCTCTTGTATCAGTCGGGGGGAAAAAAACTCAGTACAGGCTGGGAGATGAGTCCCAAAGTCGCTACATGCTTCTGAAAACTATTATTTGTGATTTGTGGGTTAAGGGACCAAACTGCACAAAAGCAACACTATGCTTTTTTAGGTTCATCTACTCCATTTTATCTTTTTAAAAACATTTTTCTTTTGCCCACGTTAACATGTCCCTTAACCTTTCTTTTTCCTTAACTCTGTGAACTTGGTTTGGCTAAGGCATGTATTGATGTTTGGGCCAAGTCTCTGGCGGTTCATAGTGATAGCTGATACAGCGAGGCATATTAATCTTTCCAGTGACTCCGGGTTAATTTGGCCTCTTTCACAGTGAAGAGGAACGCTCATTAGTCTGTTGTAGCCTCTTCAGCCAAGAGCAAGACGGAGCTGCTCAAAACACATAATTATGTTTTTCCTGTTTCTTTCTAGAGGCAAGTTAAATCAAAGTTCCTTAATCTTTAGTTTGTTTTGTTTGGACCTCTTCCTCTTGCCCCTCCCACCCACTAAACTTGAGTGGAAGAGAAGCAGTTGGAGTTCAAAAGGTGATTCACTGTTCTACTGTTTTATTGTGTACAACACCAGGAAGTTCCTTAGTTACACTTCATTGAACCTGGTTGAACTCTTTCCTAAACATTGTGGGCGGTTCCAAAGTGGGGGTGGGGTGTTTTCTGAGTTGAGAGGTGGGGATTGACTGGATGTCTTCTGGCTTGTTTCCAGTTTGGCATTATTCCAAAAAAAACATTGAGTCTGATCTAGTTGAATAACACACATCACATTTACTTATGTTGTTTTGTGTTTCTCATTTTCATATATTCATATTTTGTCACATTTCTTGAGAGTGCACAGATTTTTTTTATTCTGTATGTAGCCCTAATTGAATTCATCCATCTTTTGGTTTCCACAGTTGTTGATCAAAAACCCAGCCCGGCGTCTGGGCTGTGTGGCCTCAGAGGGTGGAGAGAGCGCTGTGACCAGCCATGCATTCTTCGCTGACATTGATTGGGAGAAGCTCAATCGTAGAGAAATAGACCCTCCTTTCAAGCCCAGGATCGTAAGTGACATGAATGTCTTTATTAATGGCATGACAGTGGTAGTGTGCATGTAAATGAAGGCACTCAGTAGACATTACGCAGTGTTTGACTTTGTCTTACCTTGGGGCTGCAATGTTGCTTTTCGCTAAAATGTGTCTCCTGAAGAGTTATTATTTACTGTCCTCCTTCAGAAAACTCCAGAGGACGTCAACAACTTTGACCCAGATTTTACTCAGGAAGAACCCACCCTCACGCCCATCGATGACCCTCTGATCCCTTCCATCAACCAGGAGGAGTTTCGTAACTTTTCCTTCACATCGCCTGAACTGCTAGAGAGTTGAGGGTCTCCTCATTGAAGCTGCCAGTCATCTGCACTTGTCTCACTCTTATCAGCGTCTTTGGCTTTGTGAAAGACAGTTCCCAACAGTAGGTACTGTACGATACTGATCAAGACACCTTCCCCAGAGACTTAAGGGTGCAAGTTAGAAGGAGGGAGCCAAGCACATGCTCAAAAAGAACTGGGGCTACCATTGATAAACTTTTAAGCTTTTGAAATGACATTTTAGAGTTATGGCTTGATGAGTTATGGTTTGATGGCTTGTGACTTATTCACACAAGCATCAGAATTTGACATGTTGATGTGTTGTATTCTTGTTTAACAAACATGTACAAGATGAGAATTTTATTTTACATGTGTACAGATGGATGAGTTTGCATCTTGCTTCTTCAAATGAAAAAGCACTTTTTGGAGCACAGTGTCATTGCTTGTGTTTCCATTTTTCACTCGAGAACTGTCCAGAGAAAAGAAGAAATCAGGAGCCAGTTTCTAAACAGACTGCCAGATTCCCAGAAATATTGAGCTGCCAGTTAAAATCCTGGAAGGACTGAGTGAGCCGATGAAATAGTTTCTCAGTGATGTGACCCAACGGTGGAAAAATACAAATACACACAGGCCAACACGCACGCTGGCTAAATTAGGGCTGAATCCCTCCACTTTCAAAATAAAAGGCTAAAACTTAAACGATACTTGAAAAACAGCTGCATATCCACTTACTCAACTTAATATAAAGAGGTTAAATTAGGTTTTAATTAAATTACAGAGAATAATTTTGTCTAGGTTAGTGGAGTCAGTTACAGATACCATTGGATTATAGAATAAATAGTAATAGTTGACTTCATATGTCTATTATTTATCATCCACACCCTGTAAAACAACTTGCCATCTGTCTCAGTGACTCTTTGTAATTTGATTACCTGGCAATGCTAAGGGTGATGCAAGATTTCATCTTAGCTAAGTGGTGTGGTGATTCATGCTGACTGTAAAAAACCCAGAAGTTTGGAGATTTCGCCAGACCACACACAAATTACCTGAACAGAAGAGGAATGACAGTATGGTAACAAATGGTAATCAAATGAGTTTTCATGTGTTTATCGGCCTTGAGTCTGCTGCTCTCTCCTTATCCTGTCTTTCACTCAACAAACACAAAGCTGGCAGTGTATCAGGAACTCACGTGGTGCAATTTGCACGCATGCAAATCGGAAACTTACTGAATATTCTTCCTGATGAACATTTAAACCAACCTCTCTGCAAGGACACAAAATGGAAACTAGGTGGAGGTAGACAGAGAGGGAGAGTACCGAAAGCCAATCGTGTCATGGTGGCTGTTGGTTGTTCATTCTGGCACCGCATACCATCAGAGAGTAAACAGGAAGCCACCTCTGACAGAAACCGGAAGACTCAGTCACCACTTTAAGAAGTGTGAATACAGTATTCTGCATTCTGTCGATAACATACGGTCAGATTATTAAAACAAAAACAAAAGAGCGAGAAAAAAAAACTTGGATTGTGAGGAATCTTGTGTGCCCAATGCTGAACCTGCTCAGACATGAACAGCCATGACCTGGCAGGACGCAGATAAAGTATTCCTGTTAGTCGGAGGGAGGAAGTCTTCAGGCTCTGCGTCACATCTGTTTATCTCCTCAGCCCCTGATCTCGCAGAGAATTGTGCTGCTAAATACTGTAAATTTGTTGCTTGTGATACAAAAATGCCCGTGTATAATATGAAACTGAAAAGAGACTGTTAAAACTGCAACTTCTTAAGCTTCCCCATAACAAAGATGTTCACTTTATGCCATACAAAGAATAGGATATTGGATTAAATGAGTTTTTGTTACCCATTAATGTGGCCCCATCTTGCAGGTTTCCTTGGTGTCTGATTGGGCAGAGATTTAGGAGCCTTGTCTCCGTTTTCATTACTGAGACTTACTGATTGCTGCCAGCAATGTCTCTGCACTCTTTGACTGAATCAATGTTTGACCCTGCTGTCCTGCCCATTTGATTAATACCCCCAAAATAGATTACGAAAAAGTCTCTGCAACACATATATTACCTGATGAAATCTGAATTTCTGACTCTTTTTGGATGTTCTGTGCATCAACAGACACCATAGCCTATATGACATTGTTCATTGCCCCAGTCTGTAGCTGATTCATTAGACATGGCTCTTGCTAATGATGCAGACATGGACTGGGAAAGTACAATCCAATCACACAATGGCCATTGTTACAATGACATTGCAAAAGAGCTTGTAGATTTCGACATTTCCCTTTCAGAAGTGTGGTAATGGTGTGATTACACAGCAGAGTCCTTCCAGTGTAGTTTAATAAATGTCTAAAACGCCAACGAGTTTATTTGGGTCATCTTAGACCGCTCGCTCTTACAAAGATGACTGGCAGGGCTTGGATTATAACATTTGTGGCTGTACCATGCACTCATGATTCTGAAGTGACCAGTTGAAGAGCAAAAGGTGTGGCTAGCACCTAAGACAACTTACAGATAATCATAAAGTTAATCAAAGTGAATGAATGATTACACACTATTTGGTTTATGCTGGTTTAGAACAAACTTTATGTTCACCTACAACACTCAGTGTTGACTTCTGTGCTGAATACAGGTATAACCAGTTAGGCATAATAAACCTGTATGCTCAGCCATGTCAAGGTGAAGCTCAACAGCTAGTCAACATCGTGTCAGAACCAGTACAAACCAGAAGATCCGTATAGTATACACTCATTCAGCGGTTTGTTAGGTTCACCAAGCTAAAATGAATGCAGTCTAATCCAGCTGTCCTGTAATAAAATCCAATAAAATCCAGTTTTTATTGAGACTATTAAAGAGTTGCTGATTCACCTACAGTATATGATAGCGTTAGGGGATGGATTACATTATACAGAGTGGCAATTCTGTTATTTAGACAGACCTCACTGATTTATAAATGGGGTGGACAACTTAATAGAAAATCTATAATCATCTGAATAATATAACATAATTCAACAGCACCAAAAACTGCATCCACCAAAATGATAACTTTAAATTTATGCCTCTCTAAAACATTTTAAGTAAAAAGTGAACACTAACTTTTTTGAAGGTAGGGTTTAGGGTTGGGTTTCATGACAGTTGTATTGGACTGTATTGGCTTTAACTTGAGTGTATACACTCTACTGCTGTCCTTAGTCACATTCTGGTTTATTGGCCTGAAAATTAAATTCAAAGTATGACAAAGCTATAAAAGCTTTGTCTATTCATGTACTGTATTTATTTGAACTCAAGTCAGAGACTGCAGCTTAGCTATTCACACCTAGGTGTTGTACCACCCATCCAGCAGTTCAGGGAAGTGAAACCGAAGTTCTGTTTGACTGTCATAGCCAAATGTGATAACCAACATGTGCTAAGAAGGGAGGATGAATTATTTAGTGGCTGTCTAGCAAATAGAAAAATTAATGAGGAGTCAAATTTGCTGCGATTTGGGGGAGACTGGAACATTGTTTTCCTCCCAGTTGTTTTTTTTTTTTCAAAAGCAAGAGCTGAATCACAGGTGACGTGCATAACTGCCAAACATGACCAAGAGTTGGGAGAGAGGAGTGGCCTGCCACTCCAAAGCTGGACAGGAAAATTATCAAAACCATCTCCAAGGCACTGTTTATGAAGGGGAGTCCAAGAAAAAGCCCTCATTTACAAATCTTGATAATGCTGAAATATTGTTTGTACTAATCATTGAAGGAATAATGTTTGAACAATAATTTTAGAAAAATGTTTAGCTTCATTACTTTGTCATAACAGACACACACTTAGGGACAAGAAATATGAAAACTAAGTTTGGACCATATGCAAAATACCCTGTCCCTGTTTGGGTAATTTGGTTAAACACCACACCACCACAATATGTAGCATTCAAGCCCAGGAGCCCTTGATAAAACAGGGCATAAAATTGGTTAATACTGCAAATCCTGACTTAGATGACATTGTGCTTTCCTGGTTCAGATTCCACAACAAATGTGCAATCAATTAAAATATCAATAGCCAGTTGACACGTTATTTCCTCCCTCTCCCGTGTGCACTGGGACTCTTAAAAAGCAAGACCTTAATCAAAAGAACATCCTCCAACTCCTACAAGACTAGAAACTTATTCATAGAGCAAGCCCACAGTGAGCACAGAATGGAGTATCTTAAAGAAACATGACGATAGGAGTATGACGGGAAACTCCAAAGTGAATAAAATAAATACTGTGCTTTGTGTTTTAGATTTGCACTTTAATGTCCTAAACAAAATACTAATTTCAGGAGAAAATGATACTTAATTTTCTTTTCGGTCGTGGATCCTCGGGTTTCCGGTACACGTCCCCGATGGAAGAAAAGGCATGTGATTGCGCGTCCCCGCGCAGCAGGGGGAGGAGCCCGAGAGCCTGTACGGAGGGGTGCAACATTGTCTCGGCAAGAAACCCCTCTCCAGCGTGGCACTGTCTCTTACGAAGAGGAGACGAATGGGCCGATTTTAGCGGAAGAAAGCTCGATTTCTTTAACAAAATACACACAGTGAGAACTCGCATGAGAGCCACTTGAGGATTTACGGAGTCATATCAGCAATAATCGTTGGGATTTTGGTTTATTTCTCGACGGGCCCGGATACAGCTTGATACCGATAGAGAGACTCAACTCAGGTCCTTCCGTCCTGACATGGACACAGGAATTGTACCCGAAAAGAAAAGGTAACATCCAATGTTAGCTAATGCTGTTTGGCAGGCGAAGTTGTTGTTTATGAGCTAGCCGGTTAGCTTAGGTCATCTGTTAGGATTTAGTTACTGCTACTGCAATGACATTATGGGCGTTATTTCAAGGTTAACTGCTAGTTCGGTGTGTTTGTTCGACAAAATGCGTGTGCTAGCGACGCGGCTCGTTAGCAAGCTGCTAACATAGCAAGCTAGTTGTCGTAGAACTAACCAAGAGCGATTCGTGTTAAATTGTTTAGCAAGCTACCAAAACCAACTAATTGATGCAGGTAGAGTCCTGCTGGATTGATTTTGCATGTTTACCTTGATTTAACCTGCTTTGAAATCAATTAAACATCGCCGTCTAACGGTGCTGCGTTTTTGTTTTTAATCAATATTGTGAATGTCTGAATGCGACATTAACGTTATTAACATTTGTACTGAATGTGCCACTTCATGTATCTTATTAATAGTCTGTCATTGGTGGTGTGCTATTTGAGATTGATGTGCTAACTTTTACAGTGTTAAGTGAAAAGCTACTAGCGCTCATTTGAGCCATGCTCGAGTGTGGTGTGCGGTGTCTGTTGAAATATTTAGGGTTTTAGAGAAGATGGCCTTGGTCTGTATTTCCCTTTTTTATATTTCTGGACTGGATACGGTTATTAGTAACATTTTATTAGTGAAGTAATTATGTTACTTTTCATAGCCTGTACACTTGTGTGGGAATACGTCAGATAGTTGCATTTAAAAGAACTCTCAATTCCACAATCGTTTTTACAGTACATGTGTAAAGGGGTTGAATTTGAATTTAAACATCTCGATGTCGACTGGGAATGCTTTGCCACAGAAACCAGTTTCCTAACCAAGTATTATTCGGAAAATCTGTCTACTGAGGAAAAGGGACATCTCGAAAACATGTTTTCTAGTAGTGATGGTCTCATTTGCATAGTAAAGGAGAATAGTAAGTTCAAAAGTTTCAGGTTTAACTGATTTTAAATTTATCAGTTGTGTATGGCTGAGTCCGCATTGAATTTAATATGTAGCTGACCTTCATGGTTTTTCTTGACATATTTAACTGAAAACACAGTCATGAGTATTGATTGTAGAATATGATCATTTACCTGAGCATGCACATATCCAACATCCAGCAGATTATTGATGTGGGACTATGCGTCATTGATTGGTGCACAACATGTGGTGACATGCGATGAGCTGGTACTCATCCCCTCTGTATGCGAAGCTTGTTCTTTTCCACAAATCAGCCCAGGTTCCAGTTTGGACACACGCTTAACTTTTCAGTTTCAACCAGAGGGAAAGCCATAATAGACTGCAATTCATCTGATAAACAGAGGTCGTAAAAGTGGCAAATAGAAGGTCAGCAGTCATGACAGGCCATGGACAGGGGATATGGGGATTCCTCTGGGGTCGGCTGGGTGTGAAATAGCAACAATGACATTTTTCTACAGAGAGGAATATACAGTCATTGTAGAGCTAGTGTATTAGAGTGCTGTTGTCTTAACCAAAAACTTGAGATTGTATTTGTCAAAATGTGCTTTGCAAAACGTTCTCCCCGGCAATTTCTGAAATGATTCTTATTGTAAAAATAATATAGAAAAGTTTTAAAGAGCTCCCAAAATTTACCATAAACAGCTAACAATGGGTGTGTCATGCCTTCGAAACTCAACTCACTGTAGGTGCGATTTGTTCCACGGAGTTAAAGCTCTGATTCATCCTAAATGCTAACATCCCACTGCATTGTTATTAAGGTCTTAAGGTTGTTACAGGATTCTGTACACTTGTGGGTGGCATTTGTTTAATGTCTCGCTTGTAGGCCGACTGGTTATCTGTTTGTCTACGGTTCTCATCTTTTCACTTTCATGCAGTTCTCCCTTGCATCCAAAGTTGTGGTCTGGTTTGATGCGGTTTTGACAGGTCTCTGTAGCTATTATTTCTGTCTCATCTCCTAATCACTAGGGCTTGACGTCAATAGGAGTGGCCAAATGAGTGTAGCAATTCACTGCCTAGCAATTTGCAGGTTGCCCTGAGACATTCAAAGAAGACTGCTGCTCGTGTGCAGGCTAGTTACAACTTGAAAACAAAATGTGGTTACTTGCTGGTACAGGACGTGGATTTGTAGTGTTTGTGTGCACATATCTCGCATGTAAATTTTGTGATTGAGGACAAAAATAAAGGAATGAATCTGCCCAGAAGGCTTGTTTTTATCAAACTGTTCACTGTTTTCTAAAGAGTGGTTATAGTAGTTAGCCAAGTTAGCATGTTACTGTGTTTAAAAATGTAAAGAAAAAGGGGCGTTGAACAGTGATGTATACAGAGCATAAACATTCCTTTACTTTAACTTTAATTGTGGGGAGTGATTGACAATAAAGTAAGAATGCACTTTACGTGAAGGTAAAGGTTCAGATATGACACAACATTAGAAATCATCAGCTATGGCTGTGTTTTGCATTGAGATGTAAAAGATCCAGCAGTTATTTAGTAGGGATGTAGAGCAGTTATTTATAGAGATGTAATGTTTATCTGTGTAATAGTACATCTTTTTTTACTTTCTTTAATCTTCATAAATAAATACAGAAGGGTCGTAATGTCTTTGACAGAGCGTCTGCAATGCAAGGAAGGATGTATGAAAACAATACCTGCATGCATCCCGAATATTGCTGAATATATTTGCCAGTGCTGATCAGTAGAGATAGAGTGTAGATGGCTGAATTTACAAAACTTATTTTGTAAAATCTGAGCAGTACGCAAAAATGAAGGTGGTGTTGTGTACCAGCCTCCCAGGCATCCATCTTTCCTTTTTCCATGCAAAAGCTAATTTGCCTTTTTTGGCCTCTGTATACCCGTTCCCAGCAGAACTGTCTGGTCAAACCCAGAAGATTCTGTGACATGTGTTAGTGTCTGCTATTTTAAGAGTCCTTTCATGTGTCAATACAAAGTATAGGTCAGTTTCTCAAAGACAGCATTTAACACTGTCCAAAGTACCCCTTTTCATTGAATGGACGTCAGAGATGAAGATTTGTAATGCAAAACAGCAAACGGCAAAGGAAGTAAAATGTTTCATTAGTTGGAGGCTGATTGGTACAATCCACATCGGCTGAGTCAGACCAGGCCAACTCCCTTGTGTGAGGCTAATTTTGTTAATTATGGACTGCATATGTTGGACTTGGTGGCTGTACACGGGCCAAGTGTAATCAGTTGAAGTAGTAGCTCTAAGAAGTGAAGCACAGGAGGAGGTAATTTGAGCTATATTATCTTTGTGAATGGTTTATAATATTTGTAGTCTTGAATGCTGTATGTTTGCTCGGACGGTTTCTCCCAGGGGGGATGAACAGGCTACAGTCGCTAATGAAAGTAATTTATTTCTGTCATTGTATACCTAAAAATTAAGCTCTTTCTAATGCCTCTACTGCTGGTGAAAGCATCTGATGCAATAGTGGGTAAACTGTATGAGGACAGACAGAATGCTGATTTTACAATTTTTCTTCATGTGCAAAAGGAAAAGGTGATTTTTTTTTTCCTCTTCTTCTTTTCAGTCTATTTAGCTTTTAACCACCTCTAACAGTCTTCATCTGCTCAGGTGTTATCCACCATTTGAACAAAGCTTGTACAGTTTCATTTACTAAACAACTAAGTCAAACAAAAACTGTTGAGATCGTCCACCATGGTATGCAAATTATGTTGGTAATTCATTAACAGCGTCATACCCAGGAATTTAGGGAAGAACCCCACCAAGCTGTCTTTGAAAGGTCACTGCATGTGGCTGACTGCGATGCCGCAGGCTCGTTTGAGCGTGAAAGGGGTTTATTTTCAGTCATGCTTTGCTTTTCTCTCCATATTGGGTGGAAGGTTGTACTTGTGGTCCTTCCCCAAACTCAATTACAGAATGGCTACGAGTGTTTGCTGTCACACTGAACAGTACCGACAGAAAGTGAGAACATATCTCTGGTGAAATAGGTCGACCCCCATTAACAGCATTTTACAAGGCAACTTCTCCATTAATCTCTTGTTTACAGCTCACATAAAGTTTGTATACGTAATGGCACTCAATCTTAGAAGGGAATGAAGTCAACTAAAGCGAAACTGCAAATGTGACATGTCAGCCAGAGGGCTGCTGGGCATGCGTGGCCATGTGCATTAATGCTGTTATGTAATGTGGCCTCTCCGCTCACCTTTGTTTTAACATCAAGAGAGCCGCTTGGTTTTCGTTGCATGTCTTTATGTAAGACAAGCTGTCTGTTCTGTTCCTTTTGTAAGCTGGAAAAGGCAGCAGCACTTTAACTTTTTATCATCTATCACAGCTGAATACATAAAAGTACAAAAGTAAATACTTTTGTTAAGTTTATTACTTATACTCTCCTGAATCTTTGGTGCTACAGGTGGTTATAGACCTCTGGTACCTGTGGTATAATACTGTAATACTGCATATTACCACTATAATACTGTGTCATGATGAATGTAGGCTTTGTGAAATGTAGTCTATATTGTCCCACTGTTCTCGGTGGTGGTGTATTGTGTAATATTGCAGCTGAACCTCATTTGAACAGGATTAGCATAAAAGCATGTGATACAAGAGTGTGGATTGTTCATATCCTTTGCATGTTCGTATCATGAACACGCACATGGGGTGCAGTTGTTACGTTCATGGCTTCATTTATTCATGTAATAAATAAATGACTGTAAATGAAATGGTAGCCTGCCTGAGGAAAAAAAAATCAGATAGTAATATTCATCTGCTTATAGTGATCAGTTATGAATTTGACCCATGAGCTGGCCGTGTGATTACTGTAAGCTATTTCCACTGTTTTTCTTCCTTTGTGCAACAATTAGTATTTCAAAAAAATCATGTTCTATATCATTTTGCTATCAAGATATTTGGGGAGAATATTACCTAATGGAACTTTATCCATGTCGTGCAGCTTTAGTACAGATGGAAATGTGTGTCCTGCATAGCACTCCAACACAATGGGAGGCAGCCACTGCAGAGGAAAACGATTTGTATACTGGCTTGTACTTATCAGTCATCTGGCCTCCAGGTGGGACCACAGTTTATGGCAATGTGTGGAGCTTATCTGTCGTCAGATCATCAGAGGTTTAGCCAGAAGCTTAGCGAGGGGAGAGGACCTTTCCTCGTGTGTGACAGAAACATTTAAAAGTCTTGTGTTTTCTCAGTTTATTTTTATCAGTGTTATTGACTAATGTGCCTATGTGGCTGAATGTATAAGCTTGCGGATGTATAGTTGCTTTCATAAGACTCTGTGTTGAAATATGTTTATATTACAATACACAAACATCTTTGACGAGGTTTTGGTGTATGCACCAAAAGAAACCTCAGTTACACCTAATTTGAATCTGCTGACATCGAATGGGGATGAAATGATGAAGGAAAAATATCCCGTACAATTTAGCCATGGTCCAGTGTGTGTTGGGTGGGTTGGATTTTTCTATTTGTTATTTATTCATGTATTTATTTTTTGTTTGAAGTTTCCACTTTTGAAAAGTGGTTTCTTTGTCGTCTGTGCAGTTATGTTGGGAGGTAACTTAGCTTTGTGTGCGGAAAAAATATCCTCATCAGACCCAAAGATACATTTTTCAAGCTTAGGTCATCGCAATTTTTTTGGTTTCCCAAGAAACGAGAGCCATGATGAGGCTGGTTATGCAGTTTGTAGGGTGATTTGATCGACGGTTTTGGTCTAAAGCAAAAAAAAAAGTGTTCCTGCACCCTTCCTGCTCTGTGATTTGATACACATTTGGCTAATTTTAGTCAGCTGGTCCATTTTCAGGTTAGAGAGCCTCTAATAACAATATGGCCTTGGTCAATGCTGTAGGTCCAAAACAGATCAATTTCTATTAGGTGTACATTTCAAAGCCAAGGGCTTTAGAAGTGCCATCCTTTTTGTTGTGATGCTGCTCCAGTGTCTTCTAAAATACATTTGAGGTCATGAGGTAGCGGATGTGAGAGAGATTGGGGTATGAAGCCAGCAGCAGTCAGGCTGACTATTGCAATTATGCTGGAGATTTAGGCAGCCTATTTATATCAGTGGTCATGTGAAAAAGAAAAAGTAAAATTTTAAGCGCTTAGTCTGAAAGCCAGGTTTTCCGTTGCGAGAAGTAAATGAATTTGAGGGTTGTTTTTAAATTTATTTGCACAAGTTATTGTGCCATTCGAAGCATGCTGTACTTATTTTAAAATACGTCCAGATCTTAAGATGATGTTTACATTGTAAGAGTCGATTAGCCAGACCTTGGATAACTGCGAGGATCTAACATGGACAGAGTACAGGCGGTAAGCAGATAAGAGGGTTGCTGATGCAAAGTAATAGGAAATGTGACAGTTTGTTTGTCCTGGTACTTGTCGGTGTCACCTGCTTTGTGTTTGTCAGTGTTGGTGCCAGTATTTTCATTCTCCCTGTAGATTCGATGGGCCAGGCTCATTAATGTCATGATTATTGGTGTCGAGCTGTAACTTGGCTTTGCGCCAAGAGACCGACAACAGAATCCATCCATCCTCCCAGCCAATCACTTTAAGGGGTGGACTCTTCTTTTGGTCAGCGGCCAGTAAGGTGCTCTAGGATGGTCATGTATGTAAATGAGTCTGATGGGGGGGGGGGTCCAGACAGTGGCTCGGCTGTGAGCTTGCTCTTTGCCAACTCGAGCAGCTGCAGCCTTCGTCCGGCGACGGGCCGGACGCCGACCAGACTCTGAACACACACTCAAGCCAGGGAGGAAGAATGTCGGCTCTTGTAGCGCGCACAGTTGAATCAGAAGCCGTTTGTCTGGCGCCTGCGTCTGACCCACCACATCTCTCCCACAGAGTGAGTTCGGAGCGGAGGAAGGAGAAGTCGAGGGATGCGGCGCGATGCAGGCGTGGGAAGGAGTCGGAGGTGTTCTACGAGCTGGCCCAGCAGCTGCCCCTGCCCCACAGCGTCAGCTCCAGCCTGGACAAGGCCTCCATCATGAGGCTGACCATCAGCTACCTGCGCGTGAGGAAGCTGCTCAGCACCGGTCAGTATCTGTAGTTGTTGTACCTGATGGCGGACGGTGCAGCTTGGAGCATGTCTGTATTTTTTTTTTTAGTTAAGTGCAAATAACAATTGAATTATTCAACTATTATGAGATGAAAGGTAACGTGACATAAATAGTGAGCAGTCATACTGTCATAGTTTATTATTAAGTCAGCTGCTCCAAATCCACTCACACATTCACAGACATAGACCTATTTGCTGATATATCTAAGGGTGTCGTTTGTGTGCCGCACCGTCTTGCTCCACAAACATGTTCTTTGGATGACTGAGAGCTTTGATGTTGTCCTGAGCCTGATTGCCTTTTGCTTTGGCTGTCTTTCCCTGCCCTTCTTTATCCCCCCCCCATCTTCCCCAGGTGACTCAATGGCAGAGAAGGAAACTGAGCTGGATATCCAGTTAAACAGCTCCTACCTTAAGGCTCTGGACGGCTTTCTCATGGTGCTGTCTGAAGATGGAGATATAATCTATCTCTCCGAGAATGTCAACAAGTGCCTCGGGCTGGCACAGGTTAGTCTGACTCGACCCGCCGTTTGTCGGAATAAAGATTGATGGGAAACTGACTCAGGAGAAGAAGCTTTTAAGTCAAAAAATGATTGAAAAATAAGATGATGAAATAAGTATTTTTTACAGATACTGGTCAGTAAACATTGCACATACACATTGGGCCTTTTATGGAGAAGAGGTTAGAAGGTACCACATAATGTCTACCACAGACAATAAGGACAAACTGCAACCTGTGTGTATGTGGTCAAAAGGACTTAGAGTCTGTTCTCACTCTGCTGCAGTTTGACCTGACTGGACACAGCGTGTTTGACTTCACACATCCCTGTGACCAGGAGGAGCTGAGAGAGATGCTGGTCCACAGAACAGGTGAGGTACTGCAACGGTGAGCTGTGCCATATTATAAGACCTATATGGAGAGAGAGACACACACACACACACACACACACACACAAGCACTCAACATGGGCGGAATGCAATCCCCTCTAAGCTTTCAAGTTCAGACTGGGAAGCTGTCAGAACCAGTTATCATTTTCCCTCTTCAGTGCTGAGGTCGAAGTGATTAGAGTTGGCAAGTGCATGAACTTAAGTGACCTTTCATCCAGCAGCACTGGAACAGCACACCTACATCACTGGCACATTTACTGTTTAGCTTAAACAACAAGTTAGCTTTGTTTTGTTTCTGTGGATAGAATTTGTTTGCACTTACTAAAATTTTGTTTCTCAGAATTATTTTTAGTGAAATTAGCTGAAAAATTCCATCTGAAGTGTACTTCACATAATTTGCTCTCAGTAGATGCACATTTGAGGTCACATTTCATTCTCTGCACGGCATTGCACAATGATATTATCTCAGCAGTTGGTAGCTTCCTTTTTATTTAACTCGAGGTAGCTCACCACAGTGCAAAAGCTTTATGAAATGTTGGCTGGAGGCAACATTTTAGAGTAAAATACTGAAGAAAATGCAATTGAGGCAGTTGTAAATGCTAATTGGTCAACATCAAAAAGTTAAAGTTCAGCTTTATTGTCATTTCTGCACATATGCCTTTCACCATGCAAATGTTTACCTTGTTCCTTTTTAAACTGTGACTTTCTTCCTCCTCATGTGGTTTCAGGCCCCAAAAAGACCAAGGAACCAAACACAGAGCGCAGCTTCTTCCTCCGAATGAAATGCACTCTGACAAGCAGGGGCCGCACTGTCAATGTAAAGTCAGCTACCTGGAAGGTAAGCCCCGTGGCAGTGGCAGTAATGAAGCTGCATGATGTCAATTATTGTGTTTATTACCTGTTTATTTATTCATAAAGCCCAAATTTATCCAAAAGGAGTAAAATGCATTTTCACATGCCACCTTTCATTTTCCATTTAATACCAAATTGTAAAGTGAATATATAAGTAAGTATTAGAGTTCTGCAGAAATGTGTTGTGACCCTCCTGTTGTCTCTCCCCAGGTTCTCCATTGCTCAGGCCATGTGCGTATTTATGAAACCCAACCTGAGCAGACCACCAATGGGCACAAGGAGCCACCAGTCCCCTACCTGGTTTTGATCTGCGACCCCATCCCGCACCCCTCCAACATTGAGGTCCCTCTGGACACCAAGACCTTTCTCAGCCGCCACACGATGGACATGAAGTTCACGTACTGTGATGAGAGGTGAGTTTGCTCATTTGAGTTATTACATGCTTAAGGAGCTTATCGTTGCTCAAACTCAATTAAGCTTCTTAAGCCACTTGAATAGTGCTTTTCTATTATTACCAAAGCTTTCACCAGCACAGTCATACAGAGCCACCTAGTGCTCAGTGTAGATACTAAAAAATGCTTGATCCCTACATTTCTTAAGCATCTCAGTGAAGGAATATAACTTTTCTTCTTCAGGATCACAGAGCTCATGGGTTATGATCCAGAAGACCTGTTGAATCGCTCTGTGTATGAGTACTACCATGCTCTGGACTCTGACCATCTTACCAAGACTCACCATAACTGTAAGCAAGGGACTTAAATTGCAACTCAGAATGTCTCAAAAATCTTGATTAAGCTCCTGTTGCCAAACTTGTAACCATATGCCAGAATGAATTTTTGCTAATTTTCTCCTCCTTTTAATTTTTGATCTCAGTGTTTGCAAAGGGTCAGGTCAGTACAGGACAGTACCGGATGTTGGCCAAGAGAGGAGGCTTTGTGTGGGTGGAAACTCAAGCAACTGTCATTTACAACAACAAGAACTCCCAGCCACAGTGTGTTGTCTGTGTCAACTTTGTGCTCAGGTACTAAAGAGTTATTTATTTTTATGGAAAAGACTAATGTATTGACCGGTTTGGTTCTTCTCATGTCAGAGAGCCTGCATGTTTGTATTGTCAATTCTAACCAGGCCATCGCAAAATCCTTAGTCTTACATGTCTCATCAAAGTCTTACAGCTGCTTAACTCTCGTCATGTCTTTCCCCTCTGCTACAGTGGAATTCAGGAGGAGAAACTGGTCTTATCTCTGGAGCAGGTAGAGGATGTGAAGCCAGTGAAGGAGGAGAAGCAGGAGGAAGAAAAGGCTGAGGGGGAGAGCACCCTGCCTGACATGTCTCCGACCCCGCTGAAGAAGGAAGAAGAGAAGGGCCCAGAGCTGGATGTAATCAAACTGTTCACCCAGGCGATAGAGACACAGCCGATGCCAAGCCTGTATGACCAGCTGAAGGAAGAGCCTGAGGCCCTCACCCTACTGGCCCCAGCTGCCGGAGACACAATCATCTCCCTGGACTTCAGCTGCCCTGGTTTGTGGCCCCACTTATACACAATTAAACATTTCCACAGTATAAATCAAAAAATAGTGGTCCTGGCCTGAGGGGGGTGGAAACCCTATTGTTTTCTTTCTGAAATTCTTTTTTCTTTTCCTTATTATTATGTATTATTTTTTTTCCCAATGCTAAAAATTGTACTGTGGCCTATACCGTAAGAGTAAGATATTTGCAAGTTTGGTACAGACCTCTGGCACAAAAATGCACATCAACCAACAGGTGGCGCTATTGCAAATTGTTTAGTTTATATTTTGTTACATGAAACCATTCTAACCTCCCTCTGTCCACTGGTACAGATTCAGAGATCCAGCTGCTGACGGACGTCCCTCTCTACAATGATGTAATGCTTCCCACCTCCAGTGAGAAGCTGGCTCTGCCTCTTTCCCCCCTGCCACCCAGCAACCCTCTCCAGGTCACCCCCACCACTGCTGAGGATACAAAAGCTGAGAGCTATTCTCCACCACGGTCTACAACAGTGACCACCCACAGCTCCTCAGAGGTAAGGCTAAGCTAATGTCGCTAATGTTTTTACCCACTTGCAAATATGTACTGAGAGGGTAGTGACCTTTGACTTCTTATCTCTTTAGACTGATAGTCCACTGGACTTTTGTTTCCCCATGGAATCAGATATGAGTTCAGACTTCAAACTAGACTTGGTGGAGAAGTTGTTTGCCATTGATACAGAACCCAAGACCCCCTTCACCACACAGGTAATAATGCAAGGAGAAACTGTTGCTTTTACTGTGTTCAAATCAAGCTCATCATTAGTAGAATACAGTAAAATGCTCTCTATCCAAATTCAATTAACTTTTTTTTCTCCCCTTAAGACAATGGAAGACTTAGATTTGGAGATGTTGGCTCCATATATCCCCATGGATGATGACTTCCAGCTGCGCAGCCTGACCCCCGAAGAACCTCTAACTTGTGAACCGGTCAAATCCCTCAACAGTTCTCCAGTCCACATTGCACAGGATGTCAACAGCTATCCCAGCTCCCCCTTCAGTGCACCAGGTAGTCGCACAGCTTCCCCGGCACCACCTGAGCCTGTAAATGTCCCACATCCTCCCACCATCATTGCTAAGAGGTAAATTCATCAAATGTTCTACAGCATATCTATTACTTCATCATATTTATTTTAGATAAGTTTACATTTTTGCTGTGCTGCAGGACCCCACAGTTGGATAAAGAAGTCTCGCTCAGGACCCTGGCAGCTCAGAACGCGCAGCGCAAAAGAAAACTGGGTGACATAAAGGAGATTATTGCACAGGTAAGTCCTCAGTATCCAGTCAAATAGTAGTTCACCCAACACACCTTCCAGTTATAGATGGAGAATTTGAGCATCTGGGTTTGATGATTTTTGCAGGGAAATTTGCCTGAGCAAATGGAGCAGGGCAAAAAGCTGAAGGCCTCCGAGTCAGGAACAACCAGGACCATACTTCTGCTGCCTTCAGGTGAATAAACCAGATCTGTGATAAACACTTCAGACTGTTGCCTAAAACTAGTCGTCAACAGAAGAATTCTAACGTATTTTCACCCTCTCAGATTTGGCGAGTCGTCTGCTGGGCAGCACATCAGAGGGCACTAGTTCTCCCTTCACCCTGCCACAGCTCACCCGCTACGACTGTGAGGTTAACGCCCCCTTGCAGGGTCGTCAGTACCTGCTACAGGGGGAGGAGCTGCTGCGCGCACTGGACCATGTCAACTGAGTTAATGCTTAGCCTGCTCACTGCTGGACTAGACTGGACACTACAATTTCTCCCTTACATTGTCACTCCTTTCCCAGCCTCCCATCCACCTACCTAACCCCATTGCCCCTTATTTATGTATCTGTATGAGTTTGGTTATAATTTGGCTGCTGTTTGTGCACATCATGTGATATCTGCAGCATTCCACCGTGACAAACACCATAGCAGCATCTTGGTTTTGGTGCGAGGGATTCAGGCATAATGATATGTCCAATTGTCTTTTTTTTTCTTCTGTTTTTTTTTTTTTCTCTCTCTCTTCCGAGGAGTCTCTCAGCACACAGCGCCTCGACAGATGACCATGTACCAGCAGGTCACCACAGAACCTGGCGCTACTGCCAGCAGTGTATTGTAAGCTTCAGTCGCACAATTTATATTTTCTTAAAGAAAAATATTACCAGCAAATATATATTAAGCCTTTTTAAAGTAGTTTTAATGGGATTTGAACGTTTTTTATTTTTCCTCCCATACGTGTATGTTGTAGTACTCCTACTTAAATAAGATGTCTTTAGTCCAGAAGTATGAAAATATTGTTTAAACCTAAGGTGGTTTGAATGTTCATTTAATAGCTATCAGTCTTTGAGTAAGTACATTTTAATTGTGTAGCAGTCCAGTACATGTCACTTTATTACTTTACTGTGTGTGTTACTGTACATATACCAGGGAAATTTCAATCTACTCAGTGTGGCTTCACTGCTCTGACTCGTACTCGAAATGAAATCTAAGTTTATCTCTTCACATTTGTTTGGTTGTTTTTTTTGCTTCTCATCATGGAGGATTGGCATTTTCTCTTAACATGAAGTGAGACTCATGTTTTTTTTGTTGTTTTTAGTGTGCTAGACATTACTCAAAACAGTATGTTTAAATAAGTGAGGTCTCAGCGATTCAGATTTTACTTGTGTGATCATTGTTATCATAGATGCATTTGTGAGTTGTCAAACTTGTTTGCTCAGTTAATGGTAGTCAGTTTAATACCATCGGTCAATGCCATATTGTTGTCTCTCATACTTCTTGTTGCTGTCTAACATTAAATGGCTTTAATAAAGTATGTTGTTTCATGTTTCATATTTGAATAAGGATAACATTTTGCTAATGCAGTATTTTAGGCTGTAGAAACTGTAATTGTTAAATGACACTTATATGAATACTTTTCTTACTCTGTCAAGTCAGAAGTAAAGCATTTTGTCAAGGAAGTAAAAACATTTTGGTTATTCTACATACTGGACAGTTTATCGATTCACATCTTGAGATGCTGGCAGGTTCACGATGATTCAGTTTATATTTGAGAAATGCGTTAAAATTGTGTACTTAACAGCCATTTACCATGCATGGAAGACAGGCACAAGACAAATATGGCTAAAAAACACTGACAGCTTTGATTTCCTTTTGAGGTAAAAGAAACCCCACAAATTTAATCTGCTGGTCACTGTCAGCATCAGGTTTCACAGATTTCTTCTCTTCCATGATGAACTAATCAAAAAATTCTGTTCACAGGACCAACAAATGTTTCCGAAATTACATTCGTATCACTCTGTAAACTCGGGAGTCATCTGCAGGTGAAGCAGCTCATTCCCTCTGTACCACAATGGCAATTTTGTCGCGACTGTGAATGGCCTGGGAGATCTCCTCTGAAGTGTTCACCTTCAGCCCATTTATCTCCACAGCAGCATCTCCCGGGAGCATGCCAGCACTTGAACAAGTATGACAGCACTGTGGTTAATCCATCGTACAGGCTAAATACTTTGCAAGCAACATGGAAGACACAATGAAGTTTTTCAGAATTTGCAGGTTGAATCCTGATGAATATTGTATATTGTCATGTCTTACTCTGTCAACACAAATTTAAAGCTAGCTCAAATACTTTCCATGTCTTCAGTTTCAGGGTTTTCTATCAGTACTCTATGGGAATGCTCAATGGAGTTGCATGAAAAATACGCTGAAACATATGGCATTAAATTCAAGTTCAAAAGCAAGAAGCATCTTTTTCAGCTCATCCACATCCAAGGTAGTTGATCTCCTTAGTTATTAGGGAGCGACTTTTTAAACTTGAATTAAATTAAAGTATGTCATCTCTACAGTCAATTTGCAGATGCTATAACAGCAGACAAGGTAAATTCAACAATGAAAATCCCTCATCTCTTGAAAGGTCATGCCACATAAGTAAGTGCATGGAAATGTTGCAGAAAAGACCTGCCACACTATACTTTGTCGAAAAATGAAAAGTGCTGAAAATGCATGGAAATGTTGCAGAAGAGTGTTTTATTAACCTTCCACAACATAACATGTGTCAAAAATGCCAAAAAAGGTTATATTTCAGCATGTCAAAATCAGGCCCCGAAAAAAACTGCCAAAATGCGAAAAATGACGAAAAATAAAAAGTGCTAAAAATGCTTGGAAATGTTGCAGAAGAGTGTTTTATTAACCTTCCACAACATAACATGCGTCAAAAATGCCAAAAAAGGTTATATTTCAGCATGTCAAAATCAGGCCCTGAAATAAAAATGCCATACTATACTGTGTCGAAAAAATGTGAAAAATGACGAAAAATAAAAAGTGCTAAAAATGAATGGAAATGTTGCAGAAGAGTGTTTTATTAACCTTCCACAGCATAACATGCATCAAAAATGCCAAAAAAGGTATTAATTTAGCATGTCAAAATCAGGCCCCGAAAAAAAACGCCATACTATACTGTGTCGAAAAAATGTGAAAAATGACGAAAAATAAAAAGTGCTAAAAATGAATGGAAATGTTGCAGAAGAGTGTTTTATTAACCTTCCACAACATAACATGCGTCAAAAATGCCAAAAAAGGTATTAATTTAGCATGTCAAAATCAGGCCCAGAAAAAAAACGCCATAGAATACTATGTCAAAAAAATGTGAAAAATGACGAAAAATAAAAAGTGCTGAAAATGCATGGAAATGTTGCAGAAGAGTGTTTTATTAACCTTCCACAACATAACATGTGTCAAAAATGCCAAAAAAGGTTATATTTCAGCATGTCAAAATCAGGCCCCGAAAAAAAACGCCATACTATACTATGTCGAAAAAATGTGAAAAATGACGAAAAATAAAAAGTGTTGAAAATGCATGGAAATGTTGCAGAAGAGTGTTTTATTAACCTTCCACAACATAACATGCGTCAAAAATGCCAAAAAAGGTATTAATTTAGCATGTCAAAATCAGGCCCCGAAAAAAAACGCCATACTATACTATGTCGAAAAAATGTGAAAAATGACGAAAAATAAAAAGTGCTGAAAATGCATGGAAATGTTGCAGAAGAGTGTTTTATTAACCTTCCACAACATAACATGTGTCAAAAATGCCAAAAAAGGTTATATTTCAGCATGTCAAAATCAGGCCCCGAAAAAAAACGCCATACTATACTATGTCAAAAAAATGTGAAAAATGACGAAAAATAAAAAGTGCTGAAAATGCATGGAAATGTTGCAGAAGAGTGTTTTATTAACCTTCCACAACATAACATGTGTCAAAAATGCCAAAAAAGGTTATATTTCAGCATGTCAAAATTAGGCCCCTAAAAAAAACGCCATACTATACTATGTCAAAAAATGTGAAAAAATGACGAAAAAATAAAAGTGTTGAAAATGCATGGAAATGTTGCAGAAGAGTGTTTTATTAACCTTCCACAACATAACATGTGTCAAAAATGCCAAAAAGGTATTAATTTAGCATGTCAAAATCAGGCCCCGAAAAAAAACGCCATACTATACTATGTCAAAAAAATGTGAAAAATGACAAAAAATAAAAAGTGCTGAAACTGCATGGAAATGTTACAGAAGAGTGTTTTATTAACCTTCCACAACATAACATGCGTCAAAAATGCCAAAAAAGGTATTAATTTAGCATGTCAAAATCAGGCCCCGAAAAAAAACGCCATACTATACTATGTCAAAAAAATGTGAAAAATGACGAAAAATAAAAAGTGCTGAAAATGCATGGAAATGTTGCAGAAGAGTGTTTTATTAACCTTCCACAACATAACATGTGTCAAAAATGCCAAAAAAGGTTATATTTCAGCATGTCAAAATTAGGCCCCTAAAAAAAACGCCATACTATACTATGTCGAAAAAATGTGAAAAATGACGAAAAATAAAAAGTGTTGAAAATGCATGGAAATGTTGCAGAAGAGTGTTTTATTAACCTTCCACAACATAACATGCGTCAAAAATGCCAAAAAAGGTATTAATTTAGCATGTCAAAATCAGGCCCCGAAAAAAAAAACGCCATACTATACTATGTGTCAAAAAATGTGAAAAATGATGAAAAAAAATAAAAAGTGTTGAAAATGCATGGAAATGTTGCAGAAGAGTGTTTTATTAACCTTCCACAACATAACATGTGTCAAAAATGCCAAAAAAGGTTATATTTCAGCATGTCAAAATTAGGCCCCTAAAAAAACGCCATACTATACTATGTCGAAAAAATGTGAAAAATGACGAAAAATAAAAAGTGTTGAAAATGCATGGAAATGTTGCAGAAGAGTGTTTTATTAACCTTCCACAACATAACATGCGTCAAAAATGCCAAAAAAGGTATTAATTTAGCATGTCAAAATCAGGCCCCGAAAAAAAACGCCATACTATACTATGTCAAAAAAATGTGAAAAATGACAAAAAATAAAAAGTGCTGAAACTGCATGGAAATGTTGCAGAAGAGTGTTTTATTAACCTTCCACAACATAACATGCGTCAAAAATGCCAAAAAAGGTATTAATTTAGCATGTCAAAATCAGGCCCCGAAAAAAAACGCCATACTATACTATGTCAAAAAAATGTGAAAAATGACGAAAAATAAAAAGTGCTGAAACTGCATGGAAATGTTGCAGAAGAGTGTTTTATTAACCTTCCACAACATAACATGTGTCAAAAATGCCAAAAAAGGTTATATTTCAGCATGTCAAAATTAGGCCCCTAAAAAAAAAAAACGCCATACTATACTATGTCGAAAAAATGTGAAAAATGACGAAAAATAAAAAGTGTTGAAAATGCATGGAAATGTTGCAGAAGAGTGTTTTATTAACCTTCCACAACATAACATGCGTCAAAAATGCCAAAAAAGGTTATATTTCAGCATGTCAAAATCAGGCCCCGAAAAAAAAACGCCATACTATACTATGTCAAAAAAATGTGAAAAATGACGAAAAATAAAAAGTGTTGAAAATGCATGGAAATGTTGCAGAAGAGTGTTTTATTAACCTTCCACAACATAACATGTGTCAAAAATGCCAAAAAAGGTTATATTTCAGCATGTCAAAATCAGGCCCCGAAAAAAAACGCCATACTATACTATGTCAAAAAAATGTGAAAAATGACGAAAAATAAAAAGTGTTGAAAATGCATGGAAATGTTGCAGAAGAGTGTTTTATTAACCTTCCACAACATAACATGTGTCAAAAATGCCAAAAAAAGGTTATATTTCAGCATGTCAAAATCAGCCCCGAAAAAAAAACGCCATACTATACTATGTCGAAAAAAATGTGAAAAATGATGAAAAAAAAATAAAAAGTGTTGAAAATGCATGGAAATGTTGCAGAAGAGTGTTTTATTAACCTTCCACAACATAACATGCGTCAAAAATGCCAAAAAAGGTATTAATTTAGCATGTCAAAATCAGGCCCCGAAAAAAAACGCCATACTATACTATGTCAAAAAAATGTGAAAAATGACGACAAAATAAAAAGTGCTGAAACTGCATGGAAATGTTGCAGAAGAGTGTTTTATTAACCTTCCACAACATAACATGCGTCAAAAAATGCCAAAAAGGTATTAATTTAGCATGTCAAAATCAGGCCCAAAAAAAAAAACGCCATACTATACTATGTCAAAAAAATGTGAAAAATGACGAAAAATAAAAAGTGCTGAAACTGCATGGAAATGTTGCAGAAGAGTGTTTTATTAACCTTCCACAACATAACATGTGTCAAAAATGCCAAAAAAGGTTATATTTCAGCATGTCAAAATTAGGCCCCTAAAAAAAACGCCATACTATACTATGTCGAAAAAATGTGAAAAATGACGAAAAATAAAAAGTGTTGAAAATGCATGGAAATGTTGCAGAAGAGTGTTTTATTAACCTTCCACAACATAACATGCGTCAAAAATGCCAAAAAAGGTTATATTTCAGCATGTCAAAATCAGGCCCCGAAAAAAAATGCCAAAATGCAAAAAATGACGAAAAATAAAAAGTGTTGAAAATGCATGGAAATGTTGCAGAAGAGTGTTTTATTAACCTTCCACAACATAGCATGTGTCAAAAATGCCAAAAAGGTTATATTTCAGCATGTCAAAATCAGGCCCTGAAAAAAAGCACGCCATACTATACTATGTCAAAAAAAAAAATGTGAAAAATGACGAAAAATAAAAAGTGTTGAAAATGCATGGAAATGTTGCAGAAGAGTGTTTTATTAACCTTCCACAACATAACATGTGTCAAAAAATGCCAAAAAAGGTTATATTTCAGCATGTCAAAATCAGGCATGTCAAAATCAAAAAAAAAAAAACGCCATACTATACTATGTCAAAAAAATGTGAAAAATGACGAAAAATAAAAAGTGTTGAAAATGCATGGAAATGTTGCAGAAGAGTGTTTTATTAACCTTCCACAACATAACATGCGTCAAAAATGCCAAAAAAGGTATTAATTTAGCATGTCAAAATCAGGCCCCGAAAAAAAAAAACGCCATACTATACTATGTGTGAAAAAATGTGAAAAATGATGAAAAAATAAAAAGTGCTGAAAATGCATGGAAATGTTGCAGAAGAGTGTTTTATTAACCTTCCACAACATAACATGCGTCAAAAATGCCAAAAAAGGTATTAATTTAGCATGTCAAAATCAGGCCCCGAAAAAAAACGCCATACTATACTATGTCAAAAAAATGTGAAAAATGACAAAAAATAAAAAGTGCTGAAACTGCATGGAAATGTTGCAGAAGAGTGTTTTATTAACCTTCCACAACATAACATGTGTCAAAAATGCCAAAAAAGGTTATATTTCAGCATGTCAAAATCAGGACCAAAAAAAAACGCCATACTATACTATGTCAAAAAAATGTGAAAAATGACGAAAAAAATAAAAAGTGTTGAAAATGCATGGAAATGTTGCAGAAGAGTGTTTTATTAACCTTCCACAACATAACATGTGTCAAAAATGCCAAAAGGGGTTATATTTCAGCATGTCAAAATCAGGCCCCTAAAAAAAACGCCATACTATACTATGTCAAAAAATGTGAAAAATGACAAAAAATAAAAAGTGCTGAAAATGCATGGAAATGTTGCAGAAGAGTGTTTTATTAACCTTCCACATCATAACATGTGTCAAAAATGCCAAGAAGGTGTAATTTCAGCATGTCAAAATCAGGCCCAAAAAAAAACGCCTGCCATACTATACTATGTCAAAAAATGTGAAAAAAATGACAAAAAATAAAAAGTGCTGAAAATGCATGGAAATGTTGCAGAAGAGTGTTTTATTAACCTTCCACAACATAACATGTGTCAAAATGCCAAAAAAGGTTATATTTCAGCATGTCAAAATCAGGCCCATAAAAAAAAAACCATACTATACTATGTCAAAAAATGTGAAAAAATGACAAAAAAATAAAAAGTGCTAAAAATGCATGGAAATGTTGCAGAAGAGTGTTTTATTAACCTTCCACATCATAACATGTGTCAAAAATGCCAAAAAGTTGTAATTTCAGCATGTCAAAATCAGGCCCCAAAAAACGCCAAACTATACTATGTCAAAAAATGTGAAAAATGACGAAAAAATAAAAAGTGCTAAAAATGCATGGAAATGTTGCAGAAGAGTGTTTTATTAACCTTCCACAACATAACATGTGTCAAAAATGCCAAAAAGGTTATATTTCAGCATGTCAAAATCAGGCCCTAAAAAAAACGCCATACTATACTATGTCAATAAAAATGTGAAAAATGACAAAAAATAAAAGTGCTGAAAATGCATGGAAATGTTGCAGAAGAGTGTTTTATTAACCTTCCACAACATAACATGTGTCAAAAATGCCAAAAAAAGGTATATTTCAGCATGTCAAAATCAGGCCCCAAAAAAAAAAACGCCATACTATACTATGTCAAAAAATGTGAAAAAAATGAAAAAAAAAAAAAATAAAAAGTGCTGAAAATGCATGGAAATGTTGCAGAAGAGTGTTTTATTAACCTTCCACAACATAACATGCGTCAAAAATGCCAAAAAAGGTTATATTTCAGCATGTCAAAATCAGGCCCTGAAAAACACTGCCAAAATGCGAAAAATGACGAAAAATTAAAAGTGCTGAAAATGCATGGAAATGTTGCAGAAGAGTGTTTTATTAACCTTCCACAACATAACATGCGTCAAAAATGCCAAGAACGTCTATTTCAGCATGTCAAAATCAGGCCACCCAAAAAACGCCAAACTATACCATGTCAAAAAAACGTGAAAAAATGACAAAAAATAAAAAGTGCTAAAAATGCATGGAAATGTTGCAGAAGAGTGTTTTATTAACCTTCCACAACATAACATGTGTCAAAAATGCCAAAAAAGGTTATATTTCAGCATGTCAAAATCAGGCCCTAAAAAAAAACGCCATACTATACTATATGTCAAAAAAATGAAAAAAAATGACAAAAAATAAAAAGTGCTGAAAATGCATGGAAATGTTGCAGAAGAGTGTTTTATTAACCTTCCACAACATAACATGTGTCAAAAATGCCAAAAAAAGGTATTAATTTAGCATGTCAAAATCAGGCCCCGAAAAAAAAAACGCCATACTATACTATGTCAAAAAAATGTGAAAAAATGACGAAAAAATAAAAAGTGCTGAAAATGCATGGAAATGTTGCAGAAGAGTGTTTTATTAACCTTCCACAACATAACATGCGTCAAAAAAATGCCAAAAAAGGTATTAATTTAGCATGTCAAAATCAGGCCCAAAAAAAAAAACGCCATACTATACTATGTCAAAAAATGTGAAAAATGACGAAAAAATAAAAAGTGCTAAAAACTGCATGGAAATGTTGCAGAAGAGTGTTTTATTAACCTTCCACAACATAACATGTGTCAAAAATGCCAAAAAAGGTTATATTTCAGCATGTCAAAATCAGGCCCAAAAAAAAAAACGCCATACTATACTATGTCAAAAAATGTGAAAAATGACGAAAAAAAATAAAAAGTGTTGAAAAATGCATGGAAATGTTGCAGAAGAGTGTTTTATTAACCTTCCACAACATAACATGTGTCAAAAATGCCAAAAAAGGTTATATTTCAGCATGTCAAAATCAGGCCTGAAAAAAACGCCATACTATACTATGTCAAAAAATGTGAAAAATGACGAAAAAAATAAAAGTGCTAAAAAAATGCATGGAAATGTTGCAGAAGAGTGTTTTATTAACCTTCCACAACATAACATGCGTCAAAAATGCCAAAAAAGGTATTAATTTAGCATGTCAAAATCAGGCCCCGAAAAAAAAACGCCATACAATACTATGTCAAAAAATGTGAAAAATGACGAAAAAATAAAAAGTGCTGAAAATGCATGGAAATGTTGCAGAAGAGTGTTTTATTAACCTTCCACAACATAACATGCATGTCAAAAAAATGCCAAAAAAGGTATTATTTCAGCATGTCAAAATCAGGCCCCTAAAAAAAAAAAACGCCATACTATACTATACTATGTCATAAAAATGCCCTGAAAAATGACAAAAAAATAAAAAAAAGTGCTAAAAATGCATGGAAATGTTGCAGAAGAGTGTTTTATTAACCTTCCACAACATAACATGTGTCAAAAATGCCAAAAAAGGTCATATTTCAGCATGTCAAAATCAGGCCCCGAAAATGACGAAAAATTAAAAAAAAAAAAACGCCATACTATACTATGTCATAAATAAAATTTGAAAAATGACAAAAAAATAACAAAGTGTAAAAGT
Organism: Psettodes erumei; assembly: GCA_016785225.1. NCBI lineage: Eukaryota > Metazoa > Chordata > Actinopteri > Pleuronectiformes > Psettodidae > Psettodes > Psettodes erumei. The sequence goes on from JAFBJZ010000383.1 coordinate 2,360,112, forward strand.
ATGGAAATGTTGCAGAAGAAGTGTTTTATTAACCTTCCATAGGTCATATACATATACAAAAATGCAAAAAGTTTCAGAAATCCAAAGTAAAGTCATCGTTCAGTATGTCAAAAAACTAAAAATCAACATCGCTTTGACGCTTTTTTGGGGGCATTTTTTGCAACATAATACTTAATAATATTTTTTACACTTTTATATGACATACTTGATTATTGTTTAAACAAGTGAGGGCTGAATGAGTAGGATTTTACTTCTGTGATCTTCATCTTCACAGAAGCATTTATGAGTTGTCAAACTTGTTTGCACAGTTAACATTAGTCAATTTAATACTGTTTTATACAGTAAAATAAAGTTTCATACTTTCCATGCAACATTGTTCTCTCATGCTTCTTGTTGCTGTGTAACATTACTTGGCTTTAGTAAAGTATGTTGTTCCATGTTTTGTCAACATTATTTGCTATTACAGTATTTGAGCTATAGAAACTCAAATCGTTAAAAGACACTTGACTACTTTTCTTACTCTGTCAAGTAAAAGTAGAGCATTTTGTTGAGGTAGAAAAAACATTTTCTTTATTGTACTCATAAATACTGGACAGTTTATCCATTCATGTCTTTAAATGCTGGCAGTTTCACAATGATTCAACCAGTTTATATTTGAGAAATGACATTGAAATTGTGTACTCAACAGCCATCTGCCAGGTATAGAAGACAGGCACAACAAGACAAATATGGCTAAAAAAACCCCACTTATTTCAATTTAAGCTGACAATGCATTTTTACAGCTTTGATTTCCTTTGAAGTAAAAAATATTTTTAACAGAGGTCTGGGGCACAAGTTTCATCTGCCGGTCACTGTCACCATCAGGTTTCACAGTTTTCTTCTCTTGCATGATGAACTAATCATTTAAATTCTGTTAAATGGACTAACAAATGCTTCCAAAATTAAATAAGTGTCACTCTGTGTACTCGGGAGTCATTTGCAGTCGAAGCAACTCATGCCCTCTCTGCACCACCATGGTAATTTTGTCGCTACTGTGAACAGCCTGGTAGATCTCCTCTGCAGTGCTCATCTTCACCCCATTTATCTCCACAACCACATCTCCTGGCAGCATACCAGCTCTGAAACAAGTATGACAGCATTGTGGTTAATTCATCATACAAATTAAACATTTTGGATGCAACATGAAAAACATACTGAAGTTTTCCAGAACTTATCTCGGCCTTCAATTTCAGGGTTTTCTATCAGTGCTCTATGGGAATGCTCTATGGAATTCTGCTTAAATAGTCAACACAAGATTAAATTCAAGTTCAAAAGCAAGAAGCATCCTTTGCAACTCATCCACATCCACTGCTTACCTGTTGGCCGGGGAGCCCATGATGACTCTGTGAATCAGGATGCCATGCGTCACTTCTGAGAAGGATGGGTCTCTTAACTTCAATTCAGCAATGATGCTGAAGTAAAAGGAGAAGGAAGAAACACATCTGGTTTCAAACAGCATTGTTGTAGCTACACAGCACTAATTTTTACTGCAGTCATTTCTGATTGTGACACATTTACCTTGGCGTCAGTGTCAGCATCATTACACCGATGTATCGGCGCTTTGTCTCTGACCCACCAAACCAGGAACCTTGGAGAAGATGGGCACACACAGGATGTGTAAAAAAGTTCATGTTGGAGGCAAAGGAGCAAATGGAAGACAGAGGGTGTGAGGTATAGCTTTTGATTCTTAGTCTGTTCTTACTCTTTTTTTTCACTGCTTGATCAAGAAAAACTCTCAGGCGATCAGATGGAATAGCAAAGGAGATCCCTGCAGTCACCTTCATGGTGTTTATACCAATGACTTCCCCATCCTAATAAGAGAATAGATAACAGTTTCAGGTAAGGTAACAAAGGAGATTAAAGTGATAGTCTTCATTTTTTTTTAAATGCTGCAGTTCTGTTGATAGTGATGAGTTTGCCATTATTTGGGAGCAACTTTGGAACACATAAAAAAACAACCAGTACACTACAATCCCCATACTCAAACTATTGGTTTACATATGTTGTAACAGCAGACAACAAGTTAATTCAGCACTGAAAATCAACCCATCTATTGCAATGTCACACAACACATTAGTCATAGCAGGTTTGCTGACATTTCAACGTGATGATTCTCATTTATACAGGAACTGTGACTCACCAAGTTAATCAGGGGACCTCCAGAATTTCCAAACTGCAAAACAAATCAGTCATGTGTGGCATTAAGGAGCATAATGAGAGTAAGTCACAGCAAATCCACTACACAGACTCACATTTCCCCCAAACATTTAGAAGCATTCCCAGTTAGTAAAACAGCTCATATTTAAACCAAAAGAATATAGACATTGTCACAAAAACATTAAACAGCTAAATTAACATCCTGAATACTCACATCAATGGTTGCATCCGTCTGTATGTAGTCCATGTTGGAGTTGGACAGACCCAGTTCCTTACTGCCTCTCTGCACCGAGCTGACGATTCCTGACGTGATGGTATTGCGCAAAGCAAATGGGCTTCCCATAGCGACCACGAACTCTCCTTGTCGAACATCAGATGATCGACCAAGGATGAGCGTGGGTAAAGGATTCTAATTGTCATGGGAGAGAAAAGAGGAGTTCAAAATTACATCCTCACTGCTTGCTCTTTTTTCCCACTAAAACACAGAATCATTTAAGTGTCCTGCACTACAATACAAATGTTTCATCAGCCTTTAGTTCTCATTGCAGGATACTGAAACAATCAACAACAATCAACAAAATTCACTATCAAAAATTTGCAGCCATATCAATGATCTGTGAATTTTCTCTTTAAAATTGGTATTGGTATCAGTCAAAAAATCCCATATGTGTCATGCCCTGATAAAAAATTTAATTTATATATTGTATTTGTAGCATTTTGCCCACATTTGGGTTGATTCTGATGGTGGCAATGTCTGCCACTGGGTCAACATCCTGTACAGTGGCATGGTACATCTCTCCGTTGGTGAGCTTCACACGGACACCTCTCTTGTTGGCCACAACATGGGCATTGGTGACGATGAGACCATCACTGCTGATAATGAAACCAGAGCCATTGGACACTGGGACTTCTCTTCCTGAAAATGGGTGTCTGTAAAACAGAGACACACACAAACAATCTGTGAAGAAAGTTATTTATAAGGTACAAACTAATACCAAATATCTCCTGATCACAACTTTACAAATGAAAACAGCTCCTTATAATATTGGTTTCACATCATTAAATTGAATGCTTTGGATTTCTCATTTACTGCAAATAATAAGCAAAATATATTTCTGAACTCTGCAATTTATGATTGATCTCTGCCATGTTTACAGCTAATTTTCAACTTGAACTGTTAACAAACATAATAGTAAGTTGCAGTCCTTCTAGAAAGATTCAGGTTATGGTACCAGAACAAAAAAATTAATCTGTTTTAACTTTATTCATTTACAAGTATTGACCAGATATGGTGCCCCTTTATGCAAAGAACATTCTAGAATAAAATAATATTTATTTTAAGGCTTTTCAAATTCTTGAATGACTGGTCATTTCTCAAAAACAGTTGCTACTTAATTTTCTGGGGATTGGCTGTTGTTAGATTTCTTACTGGAGGCAACGTTTGATCTACTGAGAGTAGTTTTAGTTGAGGTAAAAAAAAATAACTATAAAATATGGGTATATTGTAAACATACAATAAAATATGTTTAGCATTATAGCTCGTTCATTGTCATTTTCACTACTGGTAATAGCTATTTTTCTGCCAACTCACCTGCCCACGATTTCAATGTACACGACAGCTGGAGTAGATTTCTCGACCACATCTGCAATAAAGTTGTATTTATAGCGGGGGCTGTCTGGTTTAAATGGGGAGGCACAGTGGGCTGATGGGAGGATGCGTTCAACAAACTGTCCGGACACCCAGACCGTTTCTCTGTCGTTTTCGTCTTTTTGACTGCCCAGAAGCACCGCACCACAGAGCCCCACACCCGCCGACACTGACGCGAGAAGAGGAGACCTGCCGCTGCTGTTCCGACCACTTCTCCTGTCCCAAGCAGGAGTTCTCGCGTCCAGCCGTTTGTCTCCCTCAGCTCCCCTTTGGTTACATGAGATAATAGAGGACACTTGGCTGACTGTCCTCTCTGCCTGTCCACGGCTTCGACGTCGACTCTGTGCCCTAAGTGCTGAGAGAATACACCTATGGACAGCAGTTGCTGCCATGTTGCATCACTTCAGTCACACTAGCTTAGAAGTTTATGACAGTCGAACGACACTTTATATCCAAATATATTTACAGTGCGAACGAACCGTTTCGTAATAACTGTAATAATTTTACTAATCCTTTAAATAAAACCCCCAAAATACGAATATGCCCTACAAATTGAACTGTTTTCTTTTCGAGTCGGAAAGCCACTCACAGTTCCGGACATGCGTAGTACGATTCTTCTTCTTCAGCTGCACCCACGAACTTGCGTTACTGCCATCTACTGGATGGATTTTTTTTTATTATACTGTCCGCCACTGTTTTTATTTTGATGTTTCTCCTTTGTCCATATAATCGTTTAAGAAAAGACCACTAGATCTGTCAGTCTCCTTTACAATGTATTAATTTCAGTGACATATAGCAGCTAAAAATCGCGTTAGACTGTCTCAGGATACGATATTGGATGTTTTCTGAAATATGCAAACATTCATTGAGCCTTTATATTAAATACTTTCAGTTCGTTAACAACAGAACAACAGATGACTTATTTGACCTGAGTTTCAGAGAGTTTCTTCTGCCGAACCCTCTCAATGGCCTATTTGTTGCTGCTTGTTCTCACAGACAGCATTATTCAGTCGGCGTGTGTTTTGTAATTTTTGTGATATTTCTTTTTGTTTGATATAGAAAGAAATATGTTATACAAACAAATAAATAAATTTTAAAAATCAAGCGCCCTCCTCCGGCGGAAATGACGTGCTGTTTTGGGCGGCAGCGATGCGAAATTTAAAATCTTGGGGCTACCGAGCTAGCTGCTAGCATACACCCGGGGTTTGTTTAGTTTCTTCACCCCGAAAGCCATGGCGTCGCATCATCATTTATCACAACATAGAAAAACTCCGATTGATTCTCCCGCCAAGGTATTTGCGAAGCTAAAATCCAAGATACAGAGAGAGGCGATGTGTGCGCAGGATCCGCTGTGTAACGTTAGAGAGAAACATGGACCGAGGGCGAGAGAGGAGAGCTTCGGGATGACCGAAAATCTTAAGGAAAATCAGATGTTTGATTATCGCAACGACGTACAGGCTCTGACCATTTCACCCATATCGACTCCCAAGAAAACCGGGTACTCGTTTTCAAACACTAGCAGCAAGCCAATGGACGTCATATTTCCTGTGACTGAAATGGGGCATGTTTTGATGTCAAGAAATGGACCCACGCCGAAAAAGAGAGCTTTTCTGGAGTCAACAGGCATATCCCATCCCCTCGCTCCAGTCAACAAAGAGCAGATCGATGCAGCGGAACCACATCGGGTCAGGGACATGGATGGTTTACAGGTGACCAGCGCGACTCCAGTAAAGGTACAGACAGTAGACAAACTGACGTCTCCAGCCAAGATGTTTTCCCCCATGAAGAAGAGGTTAAGGAAGAGACCATGGGAGCGACAGGAGTACGAGGACAAAGACGACAGTGAAGTTGTTTGTCAGGCACAAGTGAGGAAATCCTCCACGGTTTTCCGTGAGGACAACAACCACAAGACTTGCATGGAGGATCTGGGCAACGTTCAAATGTTCTCTGCTGTCCAGTCAAACCACTTAGGTCATGAACCTATGTTTCCACCACCAGTAACCCCTGCAAAGAAACGTGAGCTATTACAGCTGCTTTGCTTTAAGTGAAGCTCTTTCTTGTGCCATCATTTGTGGGAAAAATTGACCGGTACGTCTTTGGTATTTTACGCCTTTGCTATTTTGAACAGGTTGCTTCGTTATAATGGAAAAGGTTCCCTTGATGTCTCCAGCCAAGATGTTTGCTTACATGAAGGAGAGGGAAAGTAAAAGGGAGCCCAATGAAGTTCACAAAGTCAGCAGCAGCACAAGGGAACTCTTTGGAGACAGTGAGTGTATCATGAAGTGCTAACGTTGGGCTTGAGTTGTGCGGGAGTGTATGTATGCATTTATAACATACACTCTTTTCTACAGGTAATAATTTCCATCATGCCAGAGACTCACCTCTCTCCACGCCTCACAATATGGCTGAAATGGATGATACTGCCCATCGAAGTGTTCCAGCAAGTGGGGTTTCTGTCAACATCTCCAGAGAAGAGTCAGCTGACAGCCCGACAGAACCCTCCGAGGATGTACTCATCCCATCTGCCCAGCCACAACAGGTTTTGCTTGAAGACCCGCTTGTGCTCAATTCACCAGCGATCTCCATCCCGAAGAAAAAGCAGGCTGTGTTCAAGCGCAACAATTGGCCCCAGAGCACAAAATTCCCAAAGGTGAGTCGAAACTTGTGTGTTGATAAATACCTCTTAAATTAAGCACCGGATAAGTGGGGTTACAGTCTTAAGTAATTTAAATGTGAAAAAATCAGATGGTTTGGATGTGATTACAGATCACACTGAAAGGGAAAGGGAAATGGGGAAAGGGAAATCAGTTATATTTTGTCTTCTCTTGGAAAAGTTTGTCTGTTGTTGCTTACTAGGCTTGTGTTTTCCTCTTTGGCAGGACAATGTCATTTATCTCAAAAATTGGTTCTTGAGGAAAAATCGTAAGGGCCTCTTTGTTGATGGAATCCACAGGTGTGTGTTTCTTAAGACATCATAATTTCAGATATTTCATATTAATCATGATGTAATCAAAGGTTCCTGTAACTTATTTTGTCTTTTCCACCAAGGGAGGACAACATACAATGGCACAGTAACATCATTTTGGACAGGGTTTCCAGTTCTGTGCTTAAGACTGTCTCAGGCAGGGTTTACATCTTGGTAGGCAAGATGAACTTAGATGTTGACTCTGGTAAGTCATTTGTATAAGTAGAGGTTTTCCACTGAGAATATGTGTCACTTTGGAAGAAGAAAATTAAAAGTGTATCAAAAAATAAGGCAAAAATGCATTTAAATCAATGCAATTTTTTATAATGATGTTGCATGTAAAGTCCTTGTCTTTCATCTTTCCCCTTTTCCTGCAGGGTTTCCAAAGTGGCTTTGGAAGAAGTTTGTAAATGGTTTTCCTCCAAACTGGAAGGAACTTTATCAAAAGTTTCTGTCAGAGTCAAGAGAGTAAGAATATTTATTTCACCCCAAAGCATCCTGCAAAGAATGGGCTGCTCCCTGTGTTTACAGATACATGGTTGGGGGATATTAAATCCTCTAAGATGAAGTGACCATGAAATGAAATTAAGTGGTGAAAAATAACATGCTTTTGTTTGTTTTTGCTTTAGTGACTCCAGCAGAGAAACAGAGAGGACAACTGATGGGGAAGCCATCATTGGCAGGAAAAAATCTGAGGCATCCTCCATCAGCCTTTCTGTGAAAAGGAACAGGCAAAAGCCTTTTAAGACACGTAAGGACAAGAGAAACACTTAATCTAACAGCCTAGCAAATGAACGCTTGTGGCCTTCAACCTCCATCATTTACTGGGCTGAGAGATTTGTATAAAAAACTACTTTTCCCTCCACTTATTGACAATCCACTCAACTGTGCTTAAGTCATTTTCTCATCCCCTCCAGCTGATTCCTGTTCCCCTGCCCTCTCCTCACCTACAAAAGTGTCCCGAAGTGGTCGGGTGATCAAGCCACCTCTGGAGTACTGGAAAGGAGGGAGAGTCATTCTAGATGCATATATGAATGTTACCATCCACGAATGTTATGACACCTCCATCTGCAGCCCCGTAAGCAACTAAAGTTGAGCTTATATAAGTTACATCATAATGCAGCATAAATATATATACATATGTATTTATCTGAGAGGACCAGTTTTCAAGAGTGTGTTTAAAAAAAAAAAAAAAAAAAAAAAAAAAAATCACATTTGTGATCAATATGACTGTTTGAATTCTACATCTCACAGGACACCACAATAGTGTCAGCGAGGAAGTCGCAGAAACCTGCCCGTGTCCTGCCCTGCAGTGAAGGTAAAGTTTACTGAGGGGGTGTATCTTTAGAGCTGTGAGATAGGTGATGGGTTGCATGTAGACAAACTCTCTTCTGTGTCTCTAGGCCTTAAGCAAAGTGAATCGCCAAGCGACGAGCCAGTGAGGAAGGTAAAGCCTCCACTCCGCAAAAACAACCGGGCCAAGGTTAACCATGAAGAGAAGCCTCCTAGTCCACCTGAACCTCATGTGGAGACGATTAACAGTCATAAAGAGTGGTCTGGCAGAACCACGAGGTCAAGTAAAAAGAGTCCAACTTTGGAAAGTATTTTGTATTTTGACACTGTCCCTCAAAAGCAAAAAGAGCCCGAAAAGGCTTCAACGCAGAGGTCAAAAAAATGGACACCGGACACCAGCAGGCCTGCAGGGAGAGGGTGCAAACAGAGTGTTGCAGCATCCCCAGAATCTCCCCTTGTTAATGATGAAACATTACAGCAGATGTCGCCAGAGGAGGAAGTTTCCGTGAAGAGAAAGAAACAGGGGAAAGGAGTGCACAGGAAGGCAGGCAAAAAGGCTGGTACAAAGTCACAGCCAAGCCACGTGTCTCTGTCCAGTCAGTCACCAGAGTCCTCTGAGGACAGCTTGAGGGAACAAAGGAAGAGAACCAAGGTGACAAAAAACAGCGATGCAGGGCAGAGACCAACAGAACATAAACGTAACAAATGCCCCAAAGTCTCACCACCCGCGAAGCCCTTGCCTAAGTCATCACAATCCAGCAAGACGCACAAGGCAAACAAAGATGAAGACGAGTGGACCGAGGCTGAGCTCATGAAGCTACAAGAGTAAGTTTTGTATTCCTGGAGCACTGGAGTAGAGTAGAGTAACATATTTGTGAATCATTACCCGCAGCTCACTGATGTACACACGTATGTATGTGCATTTGCTCGCCAGGGCTGTGTCCTACTATCCAAAGCACATGGCAGGTTACTGGGGAAAGGTGGCGAGGATGGTAGGAACACGTTCTGCAGAAGAGTGCCACAACCAACACAAAGCCCAGGGAACATCACAGACGCCCGCTAAGATAGCCAAGAAAGCCAGAAAGGAAAAGGTGGAAGCACCAAAAGATCCAGGTAGGGAACAGTTGATATTTGGAATCTAGATTACAGTTTAGTACAATTCAATACAGCAACAGAATCTATAGACTGAAGACATAATAAAGAATGAAATGACCATTTTTCTGACCAACATGTAAATGTAACAAAGGTAGCTATGAATCTATGTCCAGTTACAGATCATCCTGTAATTTCTGCCCGAGTGGGAACCTTAAAGAGAAAGCAGCAGGTGCGTCAGTTCCTGGAGACCATGCCCAGAGAAGACGTCGATGAAGTCTTCAGCTCCACGTACATGCAGAAGAAACGCTTCGAGGTTTGTCTCTGCCTGTTTTTTGGATTTTGAAAAAAATGACATAAGCTATGGGAGAGTTTCCATCCATTAATATGACATTATGAAAAAACGTGTGCAACTTACTGTTCTCCTTGTGTCTATCTTGATGGATAGATTCCCTCCATGTGTGTGAGTGATGACCACGACTTCACAGTGTCGGATCTGGAACCCCTGACCCCCACGTCAAAGGTGTTCCCAGAAGTGAAGACACCTCAGTGTCTGCATATCACCCCAGGCATGATGAACTCTCCAAACAGGTGAATGATGCTGACTGCTGCACTCTGGCATGTAAGAGTGGAAATGCAATGAGTAACTTGCCCTTTTCTCTCTTTTAAAGAAACAACGATGACAAGTACGTCTATCAGTTCCAGAAGAGGATGAGGAAAAATCAATTTAATGTCTGCAAACAGGCTCGTTCTTCAAAGGTAATTGTTCATAAGGACTTGTGATTCTGATTCCTGTTGTCCTGAAGTGCGTAGGTTGTTGTTTTGTATGGCAAAACAAAGTCATTCTTTTTTCTGTGTTTCTTTCAGACCTTTACGCCCACACCATCAGTTAAACGAACAATGAGGAGATGTGGCAACACAGGTAGATTTCCTGAGGAATGTGCTGGTCATGAGTTTACACCTGTGTCATGTCAATGTTAGAATGTCAATCCATACACTTTACATTTAGGGGAGGGCCAAAATAATATAAATGTCTTCATACATTCCTACTTCAAAAACAATACCCCCCTACAGTAAATACCAATTTGAGGTTTATAGATCTTGACTATGGTAGATGTGTTGAACTTATATATATCTATGTTTAGGGATCCTGACATTAATGATTTTAGAGGCGAACAGAGGGCTTCCAATGCTGTAACTGAAAGCAGTCATTGCTACATTTCTTTCATGAGTTGTGTGACTTGACACATTCCCTTTCTGTCCTTTCTCTCTAGAGAATGACACCTTTGTCGTTTGGGAGATGTTTCCAGGAAAGGATGTAACGTCTGAAAGTGAAGAGGAAGAGGATTTTTACTTCTCGGAAGAAAACTGATTGGAATCACAGCTGACACGTATCATAAAAACATGAAATGAATCACATTAATTAAAATCAACTGAACAGAGGAGAAATGTAACGTTGTCATTGATCAACTTCTCAAATGTAAACAATAAACAGTTACAGTTTTGCTCTCCTTTCTTTCATGTGTAAAAAGTGGGTTGGTGTCTTTTTAAATATGGAAACAGTGGATTTGATCCCTGCTTCACTGTAAATATAGTTTTGTTTAAAGTCCTAGCACCAACCCTTGGCTGTAACCATTCTTTGAATAAACATTCTTTAATTCTTAGTTATGATTTATTTGTGTACATAACTTATTTATAAGAAGGGATTATCTATGTAATTGGATGGGAACCTTTTTGGCTTGACTTCTCAAGAAAAAAGTAATGTCTGCCTGAGGAGGTTAAATTATCTAGTACACAAAAAATATCAAAAAATCTAAAATGTGCTAAACATAATTTTGTGTAACATATATTCAATTTTCTCTTCTTACCTCATTCATCACTTTGTGATTATCTTCAGACGCCTTTGGGTGCACAAGTCCCAGGTTGGAAACCACCCTGAAATGTCTTGAATACAGTTCAGTCTTCGTGCCTAAAAACATATGAACAACCAGGTCACCAACTTTCAGACTTCTGTACTTTTATGCAACAAATATCAAATTGCAGTTTGAACATATTATTATGGCACACGTGTCAGAGAAGTTAATACTCCTTTTGTCAGAAATCCGGATCCAGTGCATTTCAGGTTTTGGTGACAATCTGGATGTTTCTCCAACATCTCCCACAGGCTGGACTTAAACTCAGCTGTGAAGGTTAAATTTATAATTTACTCGAGGTCGTATCCCAGAGCAGGAGGTGGGTTTGAAAAAAAATGAGTTATTGATTTAAATCTAACACAACGTGTTTATATATTATATTCTATTATTATATTATTTTATATAAGATAAGAAGGTCAGGCTCTGTCATTGACTTGCATTAGGAAAAAAAATAATGTAAGAAGCATTTATTAAAAAAACTCCCCAAACGTCGGGATGTTGCTGATCACGTGAAAACGCGTCACATGACTGCTGCGTTCACAAGCTCACCGGACACAACACAAACTGATGTCACACAGCCGAGGACAGGATGAATGCGCTGTGAGTGGCTTTTCAGATAAAACGTAAACGTGATCGTTTCCTCCAGATATTAACCAGGAGAGAAAGATAACGTCAGATAACGTTTACGGCTTTTTTTTAATGCAGCGCATGTTGTGAGTTTTGTTTGTATTGCGATGACCTACATTAGACAGCGGCTGCTAACGTGGTTGGTTAAAGTGGTCGCATAACGTGAAAGCTGTTGCAAATAACGTGAACCAAACGTGTTTTATTGTTGTAAGGGCAGAGTAAGCAAGCCGTTTTATCTCTGTGTGTGTACGCGTTTGAATACGTGCGTTTAGTTTGATCAGTCACGCTGACACTCGGAAGTCGCATGCTGAAATAAACGTCTTTGAAATACCCGGGTACGTTTCTGAGTTTACCGATAATGTTTCGCCTCGTTTCCAAACAGATTGACCTTCTCCGTCCTCTTGCTCCTCACTTCGCTGGTCTGGAGTGGATACATCGAATACGACCAAGATGTCTTGTGAGCAGACGGACTTGAAGCTGTTTCCTTATCTCTGTGTTATTAAGAAATGCATATATGTGCCTGTCTTTGTCGAAAACCCTGTCCAACAAATTGAAAGTCAAGCCTTATTAACTTTGTTATAGATTGACCAGTCTCGTCAGCCTAAATGTGCAGTATAGGTCTATATGAATGGGGGAAATCCTCAAAAATTCATGTATTTGTATGCGCATTATTTTTACATTATGGGGAGTTAGTCAAGGTGCTAAAGGTCTGCTCAGTTTCGATCTCGGGGACTTATAATGTCTGCTTTTCATCAGTGGCTATTTTGGACTTTTTGAAAACCTTGGAAAGATGTCACCAACCAAAACAGAATGGCACAAATTTAGCTGCATACAAAAGATTGGTCATAACAGTCACGTAAATGTGATGTCTGAAACGTTTGCAGTGGTTTTGTTCAGTTAACTGCAGAATCACAACAAAGCAATGACCCGCTGTACTTTCACCAGGTTGGCTCAGCAGCTGCATGTGATCACAGGCCATGCAGACAATAGCATGGTCGTAACACTGCTGGCTATCATTACGCCGCTGTGAAAGATTGTGACGTGTTTTTCCTTCTTTCCTCAGGATACCTGAGGACTGGACTCATGTTGGCCGGGTTGAACCTTCGGAGGAGCTGGAGCTGACCTTTGCCTTGAAGCAACAGAATGTTAACCTGCTGGAGGAGAAACTCAGACTGGTGTCAGACCCTGACTCAGCTCAGTATGGTAGGGTGCAGTCTGTGCAATGCTGGTTGACCTTAAGCGACCCTAAAAAAAATCAGTATGTACTTGTTAAGCTGAGATGCTCAGCAGGGTTTGTTTCTGCATCTATCCTTCATTATATGCAACTTATTGTATTGATACGAACATAACTGCTGACATGACAGTTCATTGACTTCTTCCTGGCCTACAAAAAGAGTGACAGAGTTTTATTACTCAACAGGTAAACATCTGACCCTGGAAGAAGTAGCCTCCCTCGTGCGTCCATCTGAACTGACCCACAAGGCGGTGCGACACTGGCTACAGAGTCATGGGATAACAAACTGCCTGACTGTTCACACTCAGGATTTTTTACAGTGCACCATGAATGCTGAGTAAGCTGATCTTTTTTTGTAACATTTGTTCTGCTGACTTAACGATAAATTTAACTTGGTCTTGACACAGTTACAACACAAAATGATAATTTTGCTTCAGCTCCTCTCTTGTGGGGTAGTTCTGTGGCTGCTTGTTATAATCCATCTGACTTCAAAATAGAGGCTTCTACAATTCCTAAATATAGGCCACGCTTATTGGAATCTAATAATAATAACAATTAAAAAAAAACACCTTAACCCAAACCCTCACCGCTGTTAATGCTGTTAAGCTACGCCAATCCAGTTTACTTGGAGTACCAGTTTTATATAAAAGCCAATGAGTTTCACATACTTAGAATAGTAAATTTATACTATATGTTCATGGTGATGCACATTTAGGCTGCAATTGTTTTTTGGGGTTTTTTTTGTACAAAGGGTTGCAGAGACGCTGCTTCCGGGAAGCAGGTTCCACCGTTACATCAGGGAGGGGCAATCTCTGGTGAGGTCTTCAGCTCCGTACTCTGTACATGATGATGTTCACCAGCACCTTGACTTTGGTGAGTATTATTTTGTTAGCTGTAAAATGCTGATCTGCTTTATATATTTGTATTATTATAAAGGGCTAAAATCACTTGATGGACTATTGATTTTTCTTCCTTTCCACAGTTGGGGGGCTTCATCGCCTCCCTCCCAAAGGGCAAGGCCTTGGTAAACAGCAAAAGTCTACGGAGGGTATACACCTGGGAGTGACACCTGCCATCTTGAGGGCCCGTTATAACCTAACAGCAGCTGATGTCGGTACAGGTCAGAACAACAGCCAGGCTGTAGCTCAGGTATGACCCTCTCTTAATTAGCTCATTTTAAAATGTTAAGTGTTACCATACAACATGTAAACATTAGTTCAAATACTCTACGATCACAACAACTCGATGCACTCATGTCGGTTACCTGTTTCTGTTGTTAGTTCTTGGAGCAGTACTATCACCCAGCAGACCTGGCTGAGTTCATGACCATGTTCGGTGGGGGCTTCAAGCATCTTTCTCAGGTGGATCGAGTTGTAGGCACCCAGGGAGGAGGAAAGGCCGGTATTGAGGCCAGTCTGGATATAGAGTACATCATGAGCACAGGAGCAAACATCCCCACTTGGGTCTTCACCAATCCAGGTCTGTGAGAGAGAAAGAGTCTTTAGCTGGCAATGCATGTGTGTCATCTCATATTCAGCCCAATAATGTAAACAAGATAACAGACCCCCACCAAGGTTGAACATTTACCCAAAGCCAGTAAAGTATCCTAGTATCCTAATCTGATTGCTTAACCGCCTTGGTGAAGGTAACTACAGTGAAATATCAAAGTCGGTTCATGTAATGGCATGAAGCTAGAAGAAAAAAAAAGATATCAAGAGTAATTAAGCACAGTTCTGGCTTTGTTTTGACCATTCACATTTCAGCCAGATTAATAATACTAATAATAAAAAGAAACAAACACACACTTATACTCACATTTCCTCATCTTCCCTCAGGGCGTCATGAGTCCCAGGAGCCTTTCCTTCAGTGGATGGTTCTGCTCAGCAACATGTCTGACCTGCCCTGGGTTCACACAATCAGCTACGGCGATGACGAAGACAGCCTGTCTACTGCCTACATGATGCGCATCAACACAGAGTTTATGAAGGCTGGCGTCAGAGGAATTTCTCTGCTCTTTGCTTCTGGTCAGTTTTTTGGTTGTTTTGGATTGCGGTATATTATATCAGGGTGATAAAATTTGAGAGTTTTTGTCTTCAGGTCAAGGACTGTTACCTTTAAAAATGCGTTTGTCACGAGTAATGGCAATCACATTTTTGTTCCAAACTAATTCCTGTTTTCAGCGGTACACAGTTCCACATTACTTCAACAAATGGGGAACTGTAAGCTGTAATTTCTGTGACCGCCTGAGAGAGAGACGGCCTTACTGTCATTATCTCACTATCTCATCTTATTATCTCACACCCATGGTGGTATTGGAAAAACCTGTTTACACATTGCCTTTTTCTATAACTCCCCAAAATACTGGAAAGGCTCACAGTTGGCAGTAGGATATGCTGCAATATTACATTTTTTATAAATATCTTGTTTTGTATCATGTTCAGGTGACAGTGGTGCTGGCTGTAGACATTTGGGTAAAGGAAAAAACACCTTCAGGCCCAGTTTCCCAGCCTCAAGGTAAAACATCATGTCCATTTCTATATCTTATCAACTTCTTATTCTTATTTCTTACCCATCTCTGCACTTTTTTTTGCATGAGACTGGTCCCCTGCACGTTTTTATATGATAGATATCGGACTATACAAAGGCCTGTGGATGTTCCATTGAAACTTTTACTGAACAAAGAATTAAGCCTGTGAAATATTTATGGAAGTACCAAATATGGGTGCGCTTTCTCATTCCCAGCCCATACATTACTACAGTAGGAGGAACCTCACTCAAGAACCCATTTAAGATCACGTATGAAGTCACAGATTATATCAGCGGGGGAGGCTTCAGCAATGTCTTCAAGATGCCTGACTACCAAGTAATAACCATATTAGATCATCGGCTCATTAAAGGCTCAGTTTATTGCAGACAGGGCCATTTATGTTGTTTTTCGCACTCCAACAGGTCAGTGCGGTGGAGGGGTATCTGAAAACTGTAGCAGCAACCCTTCCTCCTCAGTCATACTTCAATATCAGCGGCAGAGCCTATCCAGACATGGCTGCCTTGTCTGATAATTACTGGGTGGTCAGCAACAGAGTGCCCATACCCTGGGTGTCTGGGACGTCGGTAAGACATGGCAAACTCGGTTACCCTTCTTGGTGAGCAGAGAGCTGACAGTGTACAGGATTTAAGAGATGCAGCCATAACAAAGCCGTTTTCATTAAGGTCAAAATTAATCCAACTGTACTGAAACACTTTTTTTTGGGGGGGTAATATGTTTGCTTCCCTTCATCACTTCTCTGATTGCCCCTTCCAGGCTTCGACCCCTGTGGTTGGAGGCATGCTGTCGCTCATCAATGATCAGCGCCTGCTGAAAGGCCTGCCTGCCCTGGGCTTCCTCAACCCTCGCCTTTACAAGCTCAAGGGAGAAGCACTATTTGATGTAAGTCAGGTTATTACTCCACGAACACTCTGTATGTAAAACAGAAGGCAGTTTCAGTTGCGTGTCTACAGTAGTAAATGCTCTGCTCTTTTGCCTCCAGGTGACTGAAGGGTGTCACCTGGGCTGTCTGGACGAGCAGGTTCAGGGGAATGGTTTCTGTGCTGCACCATCCTGGGACCCTGTCACAGGCTGGGGGACACCAAACTACCCCGCACTACTAGCTGCCCTGTTAGCTGCGTGAACACCTGCAGCTCATGAGAGCAGGTATTACACACACACATCCAGAACTTTTGACCAGGTGCCTGATGCCAAAGACCGGACAGTTTAACGAGAGAAACAATGCCTACGCTTAAGATTTATGCCTCTTTGTTTTTCTCACATTTTCACATCCAATCTGCAGGACTGTTTTTATCTGTTATCAACATTTCTCTCACAGCTTCATTATCAGTATATTTTATTTTCTTCAAAAGGCTTAAAACTGAGAGCTTTTTATTTTTAGGTCAAGGATGGTGGTGGTTGGAGATTTTTAATGCTACACTGCAGTTGCCTGTTTCTGCTGTTGAGTGCATTTTCACTGACCCAGATTTCTCTGTGAATCTCTCAAACAAACTTACAGGCACATGGGTGTTCACACTAATCTACCAATAGATACTAGAAAAGTATCGCACTACCCTGCTGTTCAAAAATGGTACAATGCCACATTTTATTAGTATTGGTACTTTCAAAGTCAACATGTTTTAATAAGAGACATATTTCCTTGGAGCTTTTTATGGTGGCAAAGCAATGACTGCAAAAACAAGCACTCCTGTCAAATGTCCACGGCTCGTTGACAAAGACAACACGCAAAGCAAAATATGGCAATATTTTGCTTTTAGAGCCGACAGTCAGGGCGATTCCACAGACACCACAGAGCCTGCCTGTAAAAGATCTACACCTACACAGACCAAGGGAGCAAACACGCCCAACATGGCAAAGCGTCCCACGGACGGCTATGCAGACAGACAGGTTAGCGAATCTGATACATTACATGATTACATCATGTCCATGCCCTCAAATGCAGTTCAAACAAGCATGATTGATTTGGCGACAAGCAAATTTGATGAGGCAAATAAGGGCAACAATAACCGAGTTTTTTGTTTGTTTTTTTTAGCTGACGTACAAATATGACAAACATCTTTATAAGGTTCACACTGGTAACAGTAACATTACTATAACTTGATTGGCTAAGATGCAAAAAAATCAGCATGTCAAGATCAACAACATCAGTTATAAATAATTTATACTCAGTCAGTAATGGTAATCTCGGCATGTACATTTTTGCCAATAATTATTTCTATTACTGAAAAATAGGAGATTTGCCAAGGAGATGTATTGAGTTGTCACAAATGCAACTACATATATGACAAACTTTAACAGCGCATTAACTACAATTTCACTGTCATCAACATAGAAATTAAACTAAATATAAATCTGGCACTTCATGTTGATGAAGCTCAAAGCCAGTGTTTTCTGCCTGCACTCACAGTAATGCACTAAAATAGACACAAATGACTCAATACACTTCGTGGGTGAAGATCTCCGTTCTATTTTGCTGGTTTTTGGTTAAGTCAAATGATTAATTCTAAAAATGGTAAATGAATGAGAACAGCCTGCTGTTTTTGTTTCAGTATCAGGGTTGTGCTATTTAGGCGGGTATTGTATTGACATAGCATACATATGGAATACATAGCATAATTTTGTTGTTATGAAAACAGTAGTTGTTATGCATAGGACCTCATTAAATAAACAGAAACTAATGCTGGAATACACACACCAATCACCTTTTAGATACTTTGGCCTATTTTATTTAATTTTTTTACATAAAGACAATGTGAAATGCCAATCACAAATCTACAAACTGTATGCGATGAGTTCACCAGATGTAGATTTGGCATTTAAATGGACACAGGTTTGGTTTGTAGTTAGGACTGAGTTGGCCATAATGCATAACCATGTCCATTTTGCCACTAATCTGCAGGGACAAACAAGACACAAATATGTCATCATTTCATTTCATAACAAATAGGTCTGCATGCAATTAACTCTAATATTTGCAATATAATGGGAACATACTTGAGAATAATGAGCTTTTCGAAACTTGATTTTACTCTGGTTTTTCGCTGGTTGCTTTTTGATTATGAACTAAGCAAATTGCACTGAAATATGTGGGTCAAAATGATTCGGCAGTTCCTCCCACCAGCATGGTTAAACTTGTTTGTTTTATCTTTCAGCCATGTAAATCCTCAAACCAGGTGTATGTAACGTAAGAAAGACTGTGCTATGCTATTTGTGAATTTATTAAAGCTGGAGTTTTACTGAGATGCCTGCTCTGGGTTATCCTGAGTGAAGTGGATGTGAAAGCTAATCTGAATTAAGCAGATGGCATTAAAATGGAATGTTGTTGATTTGCAATGCAAATTCTGCTGTTCCCAACAGTTTTTACTGAGTTGCCTGGGTTGTCTGATGTCAGTCAGAAAGAATGAGTTGACAATGTGTTAAAATGCAGCGTGGCACACTAGATTTGTTCCAGCTGTAAGATTTCACTTTGAAGCTGCTGAATCAAAGTTTAAAAAAGAAAATTAGCACTCTTGTATGTGGAGTACACTGAACAATTAAAAAGCTGAATTTCTTTGACTTCCTGGTTCATTTTCCATTTTACCAAATGTAAAGTACTTCAAACGCTGCTGGGAATAACCTGAAACACTGGTGGCGCATTCTGTCAACATTTAACTGCAGTTATGAGAAACTGTTACTGAGCTTCAGGCTGGCCTCCTCTCTGAAAAGGGAAATGACCACATAGCTTGGTAAAATTACCTTAGCTGTGGGTTGTGAGCTAAGTTAGTTACTTAAGAAGAAGAATAAAGAATTTTTGAACCTGAGAAGAACATATGGGATTGCATAGTTTCAGTTGAGTTTTAATTGTGAGGGGACAAATGACACTCTTCGTATTGGCAGTGCAAGGGGAAAAAAAACGTTTTTAATCAGTGATCACTATTGAAAATTACATGGCTATTATCTACACAAGTGATTTTGCGTTGTACAAAATGAAAATATGCAAAGACCACCAAATCTGCCTGAAACACGCTCACATGAAGGGGAAAGGAGGAGGTAAACAAACTGTGAAACCTCTTCCAAGAGAAGCTACAGGGACAATCTTACTACGTACATTACCACAGAGCTCATGTCAAAAAGTGTACAATATGCACACTTAGGGAGAAGTACAAAATTGAAAAGGTATAATTGCCGAGGATCAATGCAGACTTGATGTATATTGCAAAAACTCTTTAACTGACTGTGTTAAGGTATAAATAATTTTTTTAGGTGCAGATCCATGACCTTCACAAGAAGAAACTGTAAATTGTTCCATCCAGGTAGCGCCAAAGTTGAGTAGGAGGCCTGAGGGAGTCGGGGTTCTCATGAGTTCCTTGTTGAAACCCTCGGTTCGTATATCAAAAAGTTTGAGTAAAGGTCATTTCTCTTTTTAAACCTTTATCTAAAGACAATACAAAGGGGACTTCTCATAACAAAGCAGGCCACGGGAAATAAGTTTGTCTGTCGAGGAGCAGGAATACAGGTCAGATCCTTCGGTGTATGCTCACATTGTTGTCGTTAGTCTGGTTCGGGGCCGATTCACTGGTTGTTTTTAGCTTTGGCGTGTGTGAGGATGTGAGACTTCAGGTTGGTTGACTGGGCAAATTTTTTGTTGCAGCCGTCAAAGGGGCACACATATGGGCGGTCTCCAGTGTGAATACGCACATGTGTGCGCAAGTTAAAGTCCAGAGAGAACCGCTTGCCGCAGCCCTCAAATGTGCACTGGAGACAAGAGAGAATTAACACTGCTGTGTGGTATCTGAGATGGCAATAGCAAGGTTTGCACAACTGCGCTGAGTCGACATTTTACTATATGTATGGCTTATATATACACAGCATATGTACAAAATAGCTTAAGATTAAGTGTTACGTGCAAAGAGTGCAGGAACGCACCTGGAAAGGTTTCTCTCCTGTGTGTACGAGTTGATGCCTCTTCAGTTTTGAACTCTCAACGAAGGCCTTGCCACACTCTGCACAGACGTGCACGCGAGGCCCATGGGTATGCAAGTGCTTCCTCATCGCCGAGTTGTCCCTGAACATCTTGGTACATCCCTGAGAGGGAGAGAAACAAGATTAAGTTAATCACTCGGGACGTGGTGCTCACTTCAGTGTAATTATGACAAATGAATAATTTCAGTGCAGAAGGCTGAAATGTTCTTGATACCAGATACATAATGATAAACACACATAAACCCCATCTTTAACAGTGTTGGCTGTGAACATGTAATTAGCAACAATTACTCACTTTATGTGGACAGGCTATCGTCCTGGGCGCATCATCCTCTTTTACTTTTCTTGGCTTCATTCTGCAAAAGAAGTAAAACTGGTCACATTACCAAAGACAGTTAACCCACCTGTCCACATTCCTGAATCAGACACACATTACAATTGTTTAGCTGTCACGCATAATAGGCCAGGGCACACAGTAATTTGATTCCATAGTATGTTCCATACAGCATTTCACATAAAGGAAGATGTGTTTGCAAGGTTGCAGCACACACTGATCTAACTGTCTTATAATAGAGTAATAGCTGTGTTTTAATGAAGCAAATCAATTTCTGTTTTGAAAGCTGCTGTAGGGATACAATTGAACTGCATATGGTTTGCCATCATTGAGCTCAAGTGAACATATACACATCAGCATTACCACTTACCGTGCAAACTCTGCCAGCTGTTTGGGGTCTGACAAGTCGATGCCTGGGATGCCTCCTGGAGGAAGCTTCTTCCCTGTCATGTACTCTGAATAATCTGGAGGAGAGTTTTCTCCTGTGATCTGCTCCTCATGGTCAATGTCCTTCTTGTCATCTGGATGAGTGGGGCAGAACAGTATCACAACGTGTGAAAGAACTGATTAAAGCCAACTAATACATCAAAAGCCATTAAAAGTATTATGCAAAAGCCAATATTAAAAACGTATACCACCAAGTGTGCTGTGGTCATTTTTAACATGATTAGTGGAGAGTCCAATTCGCAACTTTTGAATACTGTGGGCGATGTTTTGTCGTGCCCTGCTTTTTTCAATAAGTTTCGATGTAAATTAGTAGCTTACGTTTTGTTCATGAGGCTGAAACGATAGGAGAGGACTGACGTTACTGTTATTACAAACATGCCAACCTTTCGTTCACATCCACGAATTAAAGTTACAAATATCTAAAAAGGTAGACAATGGAAATTAAACTTATTGATAGTTGATATTAATTTATATATATATATATATACACACACACACACACACACACACACACATATATACATAATCATACATACTCTACCGTAACGTTTGCCACTGGGGTTAAATACCCCCCAATAAAATTAGAATATAACCTCTTATAAATTAAATAATATTTCACATGACCGATGCACAGCAATAGAGATTAATGGACAACACGCGGATGTTTTTGTACTTATTGAACCACACGAACTCATGCGGTGCGTTTAAAGCCTCAGAAGTGTAAAGTGTGAGAGGTTCCTGAAGGCACCACCTCCACTGTTGAACTGAACTGCGCCACAGCGGCCTAGCGGAGCCAGCTGCACTCGCTCCCACTCTCGCCGCCATCTTCGTCGGCCAAATAAACGCCATTTTTTCGGGCCGCCATACTTTCTAGACCGGGGAAATATGGCGGCGCCCATCAACACATAAAACATGGCTTCCCATAAAAACAAAAACATTTCAAATGGTGTTTAAGTGGCTCAGAGTCGGGAAATAGTCCCGACTTTAGCGGAGGACAGGGCCCCAACTGGGCCCCGGCACAAGGCACACACACTGAGAACAAAGCGTAGGGCCAGCTTGCAAGAATTCACTCCGGTCTCTGAACTTACCCGATGCCCACATAGTGACTGAAAACTCCCCCTCCAAAGTCTTTATCTGGACCTGCTTCTGTTCCCATTTTCGGCCCATTTCGCCCCCGCTCAGGTAGCTCTTTTTGCCCGCTTTCTTTCCGCTTCCAGCCTTCTTCATCCGGCCTGTCGACGAGCTTTTCCCAGCAACAGTAACCAGAGTCTGTTCGATATAGTCCTCCTCGACGGCGGGCACCGGGATAAGGATTTGGTCCTCAAAACCATCATCCGTGTGCAGTTCGGAGTCGTCCTCGCCCACCACTTCTTCTCTCGTTTGCACCAAAATCACCTCCTGGTGCGAGTGAATCGAGTTCGGATCATCCGTGTCAAGAGGCTGTAAGGCGATCATAGGCTGGTGTTCACCGTCCTCTCCAACAACTGTTGTCTCGATTGTCTCTACTTCGATTTCGTGCAGTTCCACTATTTCGGCTGGCATTTCTGACCCGTCCGTTTCTATGTACAGGGTGTCCCCCGATGCCATGCTTTTTTATTTCCTACTTATGAGCTATCTTTCTTCCACTCAAGCTGTTCCGTTTGTCTACTCTCTGCCTTCCTCCTCCCTCTCCGACAACAACTACTCTGGTACTCTCGTGTAGTCTCGTCGCCACAACGCTCCAGTTATGGAGTCTCGCGTGATTTGGGCCCAAACAGTCCTGTTTATATCATAGACGGCATATAAAGATCTGTAATTCAAACATTACCTGCTGCGTAAATAAATAAATAAATGTAAATGTATGTGTAATGTATTTATGAGAAAAATTCAAATCATTGTCACACTAATAAAAACATATACTGATAATTCAAAATATGTCTGACATGTCAAGCTAATGTAAAAAAGGACGACCCTAACTTGAATACTGACCAAAATTTAAATTTCTTTACCATTACCATGAATACTGTATGTGATTGTAAATTACATTTGTATATAAAGATAAGTTTTGTTACTGAATAAGATAGCTATTTTTAGATTAATTTCTTAATTGTATGGTATATAAAATCAAAGAGTCAAATGCGACGCGTTCATATTAGTTTTGACTCAACAATACAAAATCAGGAGATATTTAGTGAAGAGGAGAAAAGCAGCGATAAATAAATACAAAAGATGCATATCATTTAATCGATGCCAGATGCAAAGTTTAAGAATGCAGATCACTACATTCCATGCCTAAGCCTTTTGTGTCTGCAGAGAGACACCAAACATTTGAGTACGTTAACCAACTTAAACAATTTCGAGAGTGCTTCCATATCATAGTGATCACTGTATTTTTGGTTGTCAAGAGTGCACTTCCAATGTTATAGTTCCACCGATATTTACCACATTCACGTTTGGCCACCTGAAAATACAAAAGGAACATAAACATTGTCATGGGATGCAGATAAACAACGTTACAACAAGCTGGTCTTGTAAAAAAAACAAACAACTAAAACACATCAGAGCAAGTTGTCTGGATTGTTTTTGGTATTCCTTTTGCAATACCAATTATTATTCACGGTGTCCTTGTAAACCTAAATATATAGTGCTATCATTTCAGACGTTTCTGGTGAAATAATGTTGGTGTCAATACAAGGAGCATACAGCGAAGGTTGCGTAAAGTTAGGCAGGTGCACAGCCAACTCTGTCCCTCCCTCCCGCTTGGAGGGGGCGCGGCTTGTGGTCACACCTTACATCTTGACCCTGCAACCTGCAGTGAGAGTGGGTGTGACCCGATACTGTGAAGGTTTTGATGACACACATTACGCCACAGAGCCAGTTGCCTGACTTAGAGAGGGGAAGCCATGGGGAAGACAGGTGGAAGGGGTGACTTTGAATGGGTCTACACTGACCAGCCGCACACTTCTAGAAGGAAGGAAATACTCGGTAAGAAATGATGTAACATTTTTCACAAAGTTCTTTTCCCCCCCCCGGATAGTTTGTTTAAAAGCGCGTTGCTTTTTTGACCATAATGTGTAATCCAATGTGTACATAAAATCGTAGCCGGTTAAACCTGTTTACTAGCGGCAGCTTAACGAACCATCAGCACACAGTGAATGGAGACAAAGTGTAGAAACTACTACTAAAAATAACAAAAATAATGGAAGTTACGAATGTGTGTTTTTAGTAGAAATATTCTTTTAAAAAGGCCAAATTCTAAGGCAAATATGTGCTATTACAGATATGAATTAACTTGAAATTAATTTTAGAATCTGTGTTTCTCGCGTTGCTTCCTCTCACGGTACTTATACTTTGAGTCGAACTGTTTTACATTATTGTCATGACATTTTGTAAGCAAGAGTCAGTTCTTCGTAAACAGACGGAAATATCATCAGCACAGACAGGTGACAAACTTTAGTCATTTTGGGAGAAATTCCTCCCCTGTCAGAGAGGGAAAAGGCAGGGTGTTAAAGTGTAGAGCCTCAGATGACGATAAAAGGAATGCACATGTATCTAATTCTTGAGGCTTATTCAGCACCTGAAGATGTTTAGTTGTGCTTGGAATCACAAAAGGCCCTGAGTTGTTCTCTTTTTGTATGAAAACCAGTCTGCCTCTGTTATCTTTTTTTTCTAGCTTGTATTGATAGCAGGTGCAGCTGACAATGCCTCTGGGCTTGCTAGGTAACAAGACACATTCCCTGCTTTTGACAAACACAGATACAATGCTATGCGTGAAGTGAGAAGACAGGCTTTGTTAGAGTCAGGGGATCTGGGAGGATCCCTGAAATAATAACCTGCTTTCTCTTAAACTGCCTTAAACCACATCTACTATCATTAGTCAATTGATGCAAGGGAATATTTATCTAAATTGTGGATTTAATTATGCTTGGTCAAATTTTCCACATCTTTCAAGGAAATTAAGTCTGTATCATCTGATTGTTTATTCATCATGTAATTCAACACTTTGACTTGATAAGCTCTAAACCTGTTGATTGGTTTTATCGTGGCTTTGTCTGACCAGTCGCGTGGTTGCTCTGGTGTGAAAGAGGCATCAAGAAGGTGATGAGTTGTTTGACACCACTGGAGTCCTTAAATTATTAAAACATTTTGTTTCAATTATCTGCTGCCCCACCCTAATGGGTGAGGTATGGGGGTGTTGGTTGTTGGTGTCAGAAGTCATGCCTCAATTCAAACCAAATTAATATGTGCTATTGCTTCTCATATCTTAGATCATATTTAGTTGAACCCTGAGGCTGAAGCATTTGTCTTGTAATGAAAGAATTTCCAATCCAGTGTTGGCTGTGGAGCCAACTCTGTTCTGTTGCTTTAAGCTGTTTAAACAGTTTCTTTTATGATGTCTGGTTATTGATTTAACTTTATGCCCCATGGGTGGGCTACAACGCCAGACACCTAGAAACATGGCTATAAATAGCATGAGGACTTAAACTGTAGTTCAGTTCAAATAATACTAAATATTATGTTTGGACACCATACTGAAAAATCATTGTTTTAAACAACTGACCTTAAGAAAGCAGTAAAACATTCCTCTTGGCTAAACTTTAACCAAATAAAGAGGGTTTGGTCACTAAAGGGGAGACATGAATCCAGGCTCTGGTGTCATTAACCTTGTAGTTACCAAGGTGAGTCAAATTTGCATATGACACAAGTTAGCTGAAACAAAGAAGCAGGCCATATTTGCATGTGCCATCACCTCATGGCTGATGGTATCTTTCCTCTGATGCATGATGGGATATTATCCTGCAGCACCCACTATGTGCTTGGATTGGCTCCTCCCCTGTGATACTTTTTGGATGGACCTGGCCAACAGCACTAAAATCTATTTAAAGTAGTCCTAGTAGCTTGTGTTTTAAAGATCTTAATGAACCAAACCCAGTTCCTTTTGTGGTAGTTTATGTTTCTGAACCACTCCCCTGTATGTCCCTCAGCAAAACAACACCTCTGCCAATTAAAAAAGACTTTTCTCAGTGGGCTCTTCCCAGGAGAAGGCTTGTTAAATGAATTGGTGTGTCTTGTCTACCTTTTTCATCCCATATTTCCTTTTTTAAAAAAATGCTTTACCTTTCTATCTTCTCCTTTTCAACTCTATACCTTTTTTTAAAAACTTTTTTTACCCAAACATTAATTGTTGTGGTTGTCCATGTCCCTTTTTATCCCTCTCTCTACCTGCCTCTCTCCTCAGCCAAATATCCAGAGATCAAGTCTTTGATGGGTCCAGACCCCCAGCTGAAGTGGGTGGTATCAGGCATGGTCTTAACCCAGCTTCTGGCTTGCTACCTGGTCCGCAACCTCTCCTGGAAGTGGATCTTCTTCTGGGCTTATGCCTTTGGAGGCTGCATCAACCACTCTCTGACTCTAGCTATCCACGACATCTCTCACAACGTGGCCTTTGGCAACAAGCTGGCAAAGTGGAACCGCTGGTTTGCCATGTGGGCCAACCTGCCCATCGGGCTGCCCTACTCGGCCTCTTTCAAGAAGTACCACATCGACCACCATAGGTATCTCGGAGGTGACCAGCTGGACGTTGATATCCCCACAGACTTTGAGGGATGGTTCTTCTGCACCCCAGCCAGGAAGGTCCTGTGGCTTTTCCTCCAGCCATTTTTCTATGCCCTGCGCCCATTGGTGGTCAATCCTAAACCAATGTGTCAGCTGGAGATCCAGAACGCTGTAGTTCAGCTAACAGTAGATTTAATAATCTACTACCTGTGGGGACTGAAACCAATTGTTTACCTCATTGCAGGATCTGTCCTGTGCATGGGACTACATCCTATCTCTGGGCATTTCATAGCTGAGCATTACATGTTCCTGAAGGGACACGAGACATATTCTTACTATGGACCACTCAACAAGATCACCTTCAACGTTGGGTATCACATGGAGCACCATGACTTCCCCAGCATACCTGGCAGCAAACTACCTCAGGTGAGATAGTTTTACTGTAAAAAATCCAGACTAAACTTCCAATGGGTAAGCGTAGAGAGAGCAGTGATACTATTAGTCATGGGGTAGAGAACAGTTACAACACTTACAGTACATCTCCTCTAGATATGAGCAAATTTTTTTCTAAAAACGACAGATATTTATCAGATGAAAGGCACAGGTTTCGTAATTGATTAACTGCTGCCATACCAGCTCCACTAGACCATAAAGAAATTTCACATGCTTATCGACACAGCTGGCAGTTACTGATAAAACAAATCAAGTTTGTTTGAAAATTCTTGATAATTTATTTCTGTTCTTAACAGACTAGATGATTGACACTTTAGTTAGAAAACTCTGACATATCAAATATCAACTGTTAGTAGATGCCATGTTATGTGTTGTCTTGTTCCTAAGCAGTCGAATGTCTGCCTGTCAGCCCTTGTGTTTGTATCTGATTGTCAATTGTCAAAGCCAATGATGTGCTTCTGACACTTTCCGTCTGCAGTTGAGATGTCAGATAAATATTTCTGATTTGCATTCTTATCCTTTTCTAAGCTCTCTCCCTCACCAAACATTCATCCATTTATTTATTTGGTTGTTGCTGGCAGGTCAAGCAAATCGCAGCAGAGTATTACGACTCCCTGCCTCAACACACTTCCTGGACCAGGGTATTGTGGGACTTTGTGTTCGATGACAGCATCGGCCCATACGCCAGAATCAAACGGGAGTACAAACTGAGCAAGACGGAATAGATCTGTGACTGACTGTACTTCCCATTAAACAGGAAGGAGAATTTCGGTTGTTGAAAAACCTATGGACCACTATGAAATGTCATATTCTGTAGTTCAAATGTTTTGTTTTTGCATGCAGATTGTGGTTGTCACTGTATGCATACTTTCTAATACATTGGACATCCTTGTCTTAAATTAGTCCTGTAACTTGAGTTACTAAATAGCAAATGAATGTGCACAAATCAGATTCATACGTACAGTTAAATGGTTTCCTTGAGGTATTTATTCATGCTCATATTCCTGCTCTAAACAGATGACCCATTGTTGCGACAGTAAAGCCAATGGCATTTCCTTGTACCTGGAAGACAGCAAGAAGGCCAGCAATATATCATATAATTAGAGTAATTGTATAATAATAGTATATAGTGATAATATTTAATATAAACATGCTCATTTCTTATACGGATAAGGTCACATGCATTTTCATTTTACAAAGCTGTCACTACCTCTTTTGAGTCCCCTTTGGCCTGTACGCATCATGTCAGGCCTCTTTAAAAACGGAGGCCCACAAATCCTCTCAGATTACCTAATACAATTTCACATCCATCCTGCAGAACAGTGCTGAAGTGGAAAACTAGCATTGAAACTTACCTCTTGGTAAGAAGAGCCTTTTTCTGCAGTGAAGCCCCATTCTGCTCGTTCACAGCACCATTGTGCTGCAAAGGCCATGATCTGGTCTACAGAGACTGGACAAAATAACAGAAATAACATACAATGCAAGAAAACACCCCCCCCCCAAAAAAAGAAAGAAATAAAATTAGTTCTTTTAGAAAATTCAAGTGTGATGGTTTAACTGTTTCGTATTTTTGGTGAGTGTCAGGCTTGTTAGTATGGTATTGTTTTAAGCTGTACTATGTAATGTTCACGAAAAACAACAATGTGTTGCTGAAGTTCTTCTTGTGACCATGTTCAATCTCTCTTGCTGACTTACTAGCAACTGAGGTAGCGACTCCTGGTAGACACACAAGTGAGACCGAGTCCTTTTTTTCGCTCTGAATATCCAAGTCAGCACAAGAAAACCTACTACTGGAGGAAAAATAGGCCTAATTCATATGTAATGAGGTGAGTAAAAAAGCCTCCAGAATTATAACAGGGGCCAAACACAAGAAAACAGCAACAGCAAAAAGTGATGGTCACAAGAAGACTCTGACCTTCACTCAAAAGTCTCTTAATAACACACTTAGAATAATAATTAATAACAAACTTTAAATGCTCCACCAAATTTACTGCAGAGCTCTTGTAAGTTGTTTGTTATTTTTCCCATCCAGTCTATGTACAACTTAATTCATGTGCTGTGATTGATAACCATAATCTTTGTTGTTTCTATTTAAATGACTGTACAATATATATATACAAAATAGTAAAAGATCTTTATAAGAAGATACAATTAAGACTATGAGTCTGTAGTCAATTTGTTTTTTTGTTCTTGTTTTTTTGGTAAGTAGATGTGACCCTTTTCTGAAACATGTTTAACATATGCCCTAAAAAGGTGAAAAACTTTCACATTCTCATGCATACCAAAACACAAGTGAACACACACACACACACACACACAGCAGGACATTGCGTAGATGGTTGACACGTGTTATTGTTGTTTTTTTTTTTGTTTGAATGAATTTACTTCCAGCTTTTAAATCAGAACGTAGTTGAGAGCGGACAGAGTGGATAGAATGCAACAACCGATAATTCAACCAAATTCCTTCTGCAAAGACACATTTAGCTACCATCACGTAGGCCTACCATTCACTTTCTGCACATTCTTATCTAGTTAAAATTTGCATATTGCCAGAACAACCCCCTTTATTTTTTTCACATTGCTACCATTATCAAGTTCAACGTCTCATATATAGACAGGGGAATCTTCATGGAAACAAACCACTATAATAAATGTACCACCATTTGAATTTTTTTTTCCTTTTGTCAAACCAAATGAAAAACTAATTCATGGAGATGGAAGGTTTCATGCATACTTGGCAGGTTCACAAAGCATAGGATGACTAATAGATAAGTACTACATTGTTTTATATCTAGGTAAAACCAGGTGGCACATTTACACTTATCAGCCTGTTTTGTGAATGATCCCCAAGTTTCAACAATCTCACACATCTGGTAGAGGGAAACATGAACCTTGGTCACACTGGAGTTGCAGAGCAAGATCGTGTTATTTCAGTATATGCCAAACAATCTTTCGCTCATGTCTAAAGCGTTAGGGTTTTGAATATGGAGGAAAGACGTAATTTAGGTGGTTAACTGCAGTTCAGACACTGACCTGTTTTCCATCATCTCTGGAGAGAAAAGGTTAGACACACAACACCAGTATGAACAAGGTCATAAAAAGACTGTTATTTTTTTAAATATGCCAGTTGAGGGCAGGTGATACTGCAGCACCATTTGCCCATATTGTGCTTGTTATCATCAAATAGTTTGGGATAAACAAAACAAAAAAAAGAAAAAAGTAAATATAAAAGGCTGACATAAATGGTGTGCAAGATTCCTTTCTCCTTCTATATCATTAAAATACTCATTGTCATCAACAGCATCATCATTATCACCACAGTTTTTAAATAATAAAACAGTAAAAACTTAGAAAACAAAAATATTTTCTTCTTAAGACTTGGACTGAACAGAGAACAAAGAATTGCAACACTGGGCTGACTGAGTCTATAGGTGCACAGAGAGGACCACAACACCGAACTCAGCACAAATGTTTGTCCATCCCTCATCTCATCTTTTAGTTTATTTTTCGTCCTCTGTCATTTCATCAGTCCTTTAATCATTCTGTATCTGTCCACTTCTTCTGCCCTTTTTTCTCATCCATCCCCTCTCTCTTATCTCTTGTTTGTTTTTCCTTCCATTTTACGCTGTCCAGCAGACTCAAATGTTGGCACAACGTCTCTGCAACTTGCATCAGTGGCATCGCGAGGTCACAGAAACATTGGGAGAACATTCCTTGGTCCTCATGTCTGTGCATCTGCATGTCCATCTTCCTCCAGCTCCTCCTCTCGCTCTCCTCCTACTGTTGCTCGGATGCAATTAGGATGTACTGATTCTGCCGATTTCTTGTCTGATGGCTGCAATGAAAACAACGCAGCATTTAAGAGAAGGAGGCAGCTGCATACTGGATTAGGCATTTAGTTTGTATATCAGTCATGTCAGGTAGCTTTTTAATGTGAGCATAAAACTATAAAAGTATAAAAGAATTTATGGTGTGTGAGTTGAAAAAGCTAGTGTGTGGAGAAGATTAACAGGAAAGGTTAACACATGCCAATGTGGTACTGGATACTGTGCCACTGGATACATTACAAAGGCTGCATTGCTTACCATTAATGATTTCGTCTTTCACCTTATGCAACTCACGTACAACTTCATCCAAAATTTCCTGCAAAACCAGACCTGCTTGTGAAATTCTTTTCAACGATCCCGGCGTGGGTACATTTTTCGTTCGTGTTTTTAAGTTCGTAAAGCACAAAACACATAAAAACACATTCCTGTAATAAAACACAGTGGAGATTTATACTGACCTGTTTCATCCTGTCAAACTCTGTGTCTGATTCACTACTGCTGCCGATGGGTCTCACTCTGCAACACAAAAAAGAATATCATTTAGTAAACTACAAGACTGCTTATTTAAGGGCGGTGCACGGTTGTTAAACATAACCACAGTTTCAACTCTTCTTCTTATATCAGTGTCTCATTTTGGTTACATGCTCTAGTGCCTGTGGTGACAAAGGATGAGATTTCTTGAATTGTTTCCCTATCTGTGTGACATTCAGATCACACTCCTTTCCACTCCTCTTCCTGCTCTTATCTGCAGACCTGGACACCAGTGAGGACTTTTCTGCAGAGTTGGATCGCTCCCATGGCTTCTTCACAGCATCTAGACAAGGGTAAAGAGTAAACCATATAAAATGTGTGAAGAGTATCTTAAGACATGCTGTTTATAATGCCTTAGGTGTGTTATGCAATAATCTGGAAAAAAGAGTGGAACCTGTTGAGTTCTGCTGACCTGGCCCCCGACCACTGGAGTCATCCTGCAGGGAAGTGAAAAAAAGTCTAAATGATTTGCTGCTTGTTTCCAAAACATGTTACACTGAAGCACCACAAAGGAAAAGTTCACTATCCTTGGAAATACACTTTGGTACCACTCTTATGTCTACACGCAAATATAAATCCACCAGCAAACTGGCTAGCTTAATGCAAAGACTTGAAGCACACCTCGTAAAACCAGAACTTGCAGTTAGCTAAACTTTTCCCCACTTGCTGTCTAAATGCTAAACCAAGAAAACCAACTCAAGCTTCATATTCTAAAGAAAAACATCAGAATGGTATCAATCTTCTACTCTCGCCCTTTACAATATATTGAACTGGTGTATTCACCAAAATGTCTGACTCCTGCACTTACTTCATCAGGTTTCTCTGAAGCTTTCCGTCTGTAAGAGGGCATAATGAGGAGATGAGCAAACAGGGAGATACCCGTAAACAGAATTTGTACAGAAGTACTGTGACCAAGATAGAATACTAACTACAAGAGTTTATTTTTGAGAGGAAACTCTATTTCAAGTTAAAACAGAAGCAGGAAGGTCAAAACACAAATTTTGGCACAAATGAGACAGAACGGGTGGGTCTTAGTGTTGGACTGCATGATTAGAGCAAAGTGTATGTGTGTGTAGCTGTTTAACCTGCGAGCTAGTAAGGCATTCATTTCCTGCATCAGTCCCTCCCCACCACCGCCACTGCCACCACTGGACCGGTTGGAGTCACTTTTGCCACCTGACCCAGGCGGACTGCTCTCATCCTGAAGAACACATTATAACACGAGTTTCAGTTCATGGCACTGGGAGCACTATTTGTCTCCCTTTTGCCCATAAAGTACATAAATAACATGGCTTCAGTAATTAAATACTGATGAAATAAAACCAGAAGGACTGTATCTGCACCTCCTGATGTTCAACCAGGGAGGCTCACCCTATGTACTTTACGTAGTTTGGCTCCGGCCAATGCTGCGGCCAGTCCTGAGGGTTGGTGCTGGACCCCAGGCGGTCCGCCAGGAGGCCCCCCACCGGTGGGCAGTGGAGGGGGCATGGGCGGGGGCACCGCCATTGGGGGTGGTGGACCCGGTGGCGGCGGGGGGGCTGGAGGGCCAGCCACAGGTGCCGGAGCTGCAGCTGGGGAGGCGCCACAGAAAGCATAGATGGGTGACCTGCAGAGACAGGGGGGCCTGGGAGGAGCAGAATTTGAGATTAGTTAATGATTGTATCAGTTTATTGAGCTTTTGTTGGGAAACTAGTTAAGTGTTTAGGTGTTTGGATTTTATACTTTACCTGTTTTTCTATAAAGCTATTAATATTTTTTGTTCAAGCTACATTATCATCTCATCATAATTTAGTCACGGTGTTTAATGCTCATGTCTGTAGTTCAGGAAGTGCATGTGAGGACCTCAAATAATATACTCCAATGTTATCTTAAAGCAACGTACTGCTTAATCATGCATATGATCCATTTCAGAATGCCTGCGTTTGCAACACAGTTTGTTTGTGAAATCAACAGCAGAGGCCAAGAAAAACCACAAAATTCCTTGAATGGAAGCTATTGACACAGCCACTCCTTGCTGTTGCATTATCATGTGATAAATGTAATCTTATTTTACTGATAAAACAGAGATGATAAAATGCTAGAGCTGAATAATTAAGGAAAACTAATGCTGTTGTCAGTCTGAAAAATGTGAAATGTCCAAAAATTCAGGACAGATTTTTGATTTGTTTTGTTGTTGGCTCGCTGACACTTGAGATGAAATGAAACAGCGATTGAGATTAAAATGCTGATGTTTCAGATTTCATTTGAAGTTGTTGACATCCTTTTCAAATCAGAATTTTAGGAGCTGTAGCCTTTTTTTAAAAAAAAATAACAAAATCCCTAAGCTTTGAGAATGTAAGTGTTTGGACAGTTTTCAGTCTGGTGTTTTTTTTCAGAAATGAAACCTCTGGTAAAACTGGAATAACTTCTCGATGTCTCACTTCCTAGGTCAAGAATGTTCAACCACTCGGTCATAAAAATTCCTTTGTTGTGTTGCATCTATGTTTAGTACCGAAGACATTTTGACATGTCACAGTGAAAAAAATCATTTTACCAATGTCTTAAATCCATTTGGCTGTTTCACTTTCATGTTCCTCATATTGTGGGTGGCTCTCTGTCACGGCTTAGACGCCTGAACAGAACCAAACCATTGTTAATATTAACCTGTGCTTTTGCAGCAGTGACGAGCCAAAGTCCTATTGTCCTGCTTTGTTGAGCTATTATTTGACACATATGTATAAAATGGTGAAGGAGTTCTTTTCCGAAAGGGTGGGGGGGCTTCAAGAGTTGATGTGCTGTGTGCATATGACAAAGCATGTGCCATTTTGATAATTTTGCTTAGCTATATGGGTGGGGCACATTAAACAGAGTCAATGCACATGACCCGCCCTACACATACAGTACATACACACACACACACATATATACTGTACCACATGTAACATCCCTCTGCTGAGAGACTACCTCCTCCTCTCTCCTCCTAATACTTACTGCTGCCGGCCATGGGGGCCTGCTGGGGGATGGGGGAGGGGGTCTTCTTGGGCGAGCCCCCGTCAGACATTGCAGTGTAAGAGGGGGGCGAGGAGGAGGAGGAGGAGGAAGTGGTGGTGAGGGGCTGAGCCTGCTGGTGGTACACCTGCTGCTGCTGTTGTGGTTGTTGTTGCTGCTGATGCTGCTGTGGGTGGAAGGTGGATGGGTACTGGGGCGGGTGGTTAGGGGCGGGGCCTGCGGCCGTGTGACCTATCAGGGGAGGCAGGGGGATGGCCTCGCAGAGTTGAGGGGTGAGCGGCAGGTGCTGAGAATGGGGAGAATAGGAGTCATCTGGCTGGCCGTTGGAGTGAGGGTGTGGCTGGTGCTGGGGATACTGGTGAGGGCCTGTCACGGCGCTCGGGTCAAGAGGTGGGGGCTTCATCCTCGTGCTCAGGGGCGGGAGGGGGTGAGCCACTGGGAGCACAGGCTGTGGGGGCAAACCCTGCTTCACAGGCATGGCCATCATGACTGGCGGGGAGGAGGATGGAGGCAATTGGGCGTACATTTGCTGCAGATGAGAGGCAGACCAGGTGCCGTGTTTAGGGGGCAGCATGATGTCTTGCTGCTGTTGCTGAAGGTGTAGGTGGCGGGCTGCTGTGGGAGGAGACAGGGGGATCTGACGGACCTGTCGGCCCTGGGTGGGCACTCCTGCCTGGACTGGGGAAAAAGCTGAGGCGAGCGAGGTGGAGAGCTGGGAGGAGAGCTGGGCCCTGTCCCTAGCAGCCCCCACCTCTTTCTCCTGAGAAGGAGAGGAGGAGGCAGAGGAGGGAGGAGAGGAAGAGGCCACGCGGACGTAGGAGGGTGGCAATGTGCTAGCTCTGTACTGTCTGTACTCAGGAGGAGTGTCTGGGTGGGTGGGAGGGGTGGAGACTTTATATTGGAGAGTGGAAACGACTGTGATGGGCAGAGGGAGAGAAAAGACAGAGAGAGAGAGAGGGAGAGAGAGGGAGAGAGAGAGAGAGAGAGAGAGAGAGAGAGAGAGAGAGAGAGAGAGAGAGAGAGAGAGAGAGAGAGAGAGAGAGAGAGAGAGAGAGAGAGGAAGAGGAGATGCAGACGGAGGAGGGCAACAAACAAAGGAAAACAGAAAAGAGAAAAACGTGAGAAGAATGAAAAGCAACCAACTGATCAACCAAGCAAGTAAAGATGAGAAAATCAGGAGCAATCCAAAAAACGAAGAAGCCAATAAATAGCAAATAAGAAAGAATCAAAATATCATAAAAAAGAACAAGCAGCAGAATGCAACATGACTGAGCCATGATCAGAAAGCATATGGCATTTCCCCCCAACAGTAGCTGGAAGAAAGAGATGGCAGTACAGCATGTTGCAGGGACAGGGGGGGGTCCCGATCGTCACCACTGACAGCAGGGACAAAGGAGGATGTTTAAGTCTGATCGTGTATTTAAGGGGCAGACTTGAACATTTAAAATGTGTGCATGGATAAAAAAAAGCACAAGGGCATACAGACCAGGGGGAGTAGTGGTTGAAACTAAAGCACGAAACACTAACACAAAAAACACTGGGGAGGCCCGTTTACCTTGAATGTGTCAGGGTTTGAAATCTGTTATTTATTAATGATAAAATCACCTGTTTGCTTTGGGAAAGTAAAGTGTGCTTTGACCGACCCAACACTGATAAGTTCCCTCATCAAAAAAACAAAAAAAACAGAGAAAATATCCATTTGCTCTCCAGCAAGGTTATTTACTGACAGCCGGAATTGCTGCAAGGTTTTTTTGTGCGCTGCTTTTGTCTAAAATGTTTGAGAAGCCAGAAGCCTTCGATTCATTTTCTTCTCCAGAGCAGAGTGTGTGTCTGAGTGCTTGAGAGAGAGAGAGAGAGAGAGAGAGAGAGAGAGAGAGAGAGAGAGAGAGAGAGGGTGGAGATGCGTTTATTTAAGGCCTCACCTGAGCCTGACGTTCGTCGCTCCCTCTCCTTGTGCGCCTGCATCTGATGTTGCTCCATCATCCTAGGAATTGCAAGGGTGTCACTGCTCTGCAGCATTTAATCAGTGCGTCTTGCTAAGTCAAGCCTAACGTGCAGTTTGCTCTGTCTCTGCGTGTATGACACTATCATCGATGCTTAACAGGCTACAACATTTGGAGGGTTTTCATTCTTAAATGAACCACATCATTGTACTTGATGACAGGTGCCTTTGTTATGATGATAACATCTACACTGTGGACACTTCTGCACTCTTCTAAATATATATACGTGGGTTTTTAATCCACCTATTTATTAGAACTGTGGTTACATACCCTATTTATAGTAAATAATTTGTGTTCTACCTGATTGGCATCTTTATATTAAGATGTTCAATTGTTGTGTCTTGATTTTCTGCGCTTCTTGTATGCTGTTGTACACAGCAGATTGGGGAAAACATACCTCCTCTGTGCCTCACTTTCCTCTGAGGACGGCCCATTTTGGCGCTGGACAACTGGACCTAAGAGGAAAAAAAAAAAAAAAAAATCGGCACCAATCCACACAGCCATCATCTGTTCTCCTAGTTAAGTGTGTGATCTGCAGCTCTTCTCTAAAATGCTTTCCCTTCAGCAGGGACCGTCAGCTTTTATAGCAGCAACCATTAGAAACGTAAAAACTGCATCTGATTGCACCAGATAGAGAGAGAGAGAAACAAGAATATGGGCATGGCACAACATCCAATTACAATATATAGCTAAAAGTATATGGACACCTTGTCTTTTGGTTTTAGCTGCATATGTCCAATTAAACTCTCTTCTTTTTCTAAGCAGACTGGATTTTTTACTTCTTGCCCCCCGCCCACTTCCTCCTTGCTGCTGGTCTTCTTTTATCTACCGCTCTTCTTCAGCCCTCTCATCTGCTCTGTCCCTTTGCCTCCCTTATTCCCGTTACATCACCCTCCTTCACTAAAAGGATCGTCTCCGGATAAACAAAGAGTCTGCTTTTGATGTTGCACCCCCATCTATCTCTGTATGCAACAATATGCAACTTTTGTTACATACTATAAATTCACAGCATGGCACTACATCAGTAGCTTTGTCACTTTTACGAGATAATATACTGGTGTAACTAACGTTATTGAAACACTTGTTTTTGTGGCAACAACAAAACTGTCCAGGCTCTTCTTCTTTTTTTAAACCTGTGTTTGTGTGACATCGGTAATTGTGAGATTTTCATCTGGAGACAAATCTGTAAAATTAAGACAGTCCCAGCGGTGCGCGCAGGAAGGGAAGCTGTGTTTACTGAATGAACCCACAGCAGCATGCATCATGTGAGGTGCTGTGACTTTGCCCTGGAGAGCCAACCGGCTGTTTATAATGTAATTTGCTCAACATGTTGCCAGCCACAGGAATCCCAACTGTAAACCACAGCAAGAAGAGAATCTAAGAGAGTGAGTGGAATAAACAGTAACACTGAGAATAGGTTGTGCAACAGATCAAAATGTAGTGAACATGGGAGGATAGTTGCTTTAAGAGGACAAAAATACAGGGGAGGATGCCCAAAACATATAATAAAAGATCATTTATTAATGTTAAAGTCACTATGTCAACAGTGTTTAATGAGATTACCTCAGCACAAGCAAATATTGTATGTCAACAGCTGGTGTTGAATGTTAAATAATCAACATGAGCCACATGACTATCTCAGTTTAGTACTTTGCTTCTTGACCAACTACAGACAGTCTTCAGACTCCCCCTCCCCAAATGGAGTTATTAGAGTCTCATTCTGGGGCGGCTATTAACAGGGAGCATCAGGGAGGGCGCTTATCACATATCACCAGAATACCAGTCATTAAACTTCAGTGCCCGCCACGACTTCAAGAACAACCCTCCCATGATATTTCCGTTCGCTGTGTCTGGAGCATGGGGGCGGCAGGTGGGGCGATGGGGGCAGTCAACATGAGGCAGAGCGGCAGTGTGAAAAGCACTGAGGACTGAAAGTTGAACTGCATCAGATTGTTTTATTTGTCCTCTTCGATGAGCTGTTCTCACTCAAGTCTTCAGTATTTTCACATACATTACTCCATATTTTACAACTGCCATTTATCTTCCCAAATGCACATATTGTATTTGTGTACATCCAGGAAGAGAGATAACTCCTGCATCACTCTTCCAGAGATTGCTTCCATTCTTTTCTCTTTTAAAGATTTTGTTTTCTATTTTTTTTGTGACAGTTCTCCCAGTTCAGAAAACCTAACTTGATTTCTGCACCAAACTGTTAACATTTAAAGTGGCGATAACTGTCATCAGGCAGTGAGTGAATAAGCCTGCAAAGTGCAGGTTTCGCTTGCTGATAATGACACACTTCAATTTATTCTGCCGTGGCTGCCCTAGGTTGGTGGATTTCCTCTGTTGTGCTGCAAAGCAAAGACGCAATGCCTCGAGGATGTCTTGTTTACCTCACTCGCTGACACTCCCCTGATCTCTGCTTGTTAGCTCATGGTAATTATGTGCGCTGCTGGCAAAGATGCTCATTAAATTTAGCAAATATTCGGAGGGTTACAAACGAAGACACGCACTCTCTCTGTGGAAAAAAGAGAGGATATCGTGGTAATAAGCTGTTTGCGTTGAGCAGGCTTAATTACACATTTTAGAGTAGCACTGCAGATAAAGAATAAGCTCTCAGATCACAATGAAGAAGATGCTAAGAGGAAGTTGAATAGTAGGAATTCTCTCTGTACAGAACCGCTCAATGGCTGCAACACTGTACTTTAATTCCATTTTGTTTGCATGAGATCTCCATATCTCTAAGGAATGACTCAAAAGTATAAAGCTACAGATACAGCAAAAATATTAGACGCTGTATACACCTGTTGACTCTCTGCTCCACCTTCAAACAACAACAGTATCTATTTTCTCAGAGTAGACTTGAGGGATTCAGTCTTTCAACCACACCCGAGGATTTGTATGAACACTTCACAATCCTTCTCCAGACATTAATGAGGT
This sequence comes from Psettodes erumei, assembly GCA_016785225.1. NCBI lineage: Eukaryota > Metazoa > Chordata > Actinopteri > Pleuronectiformes > Psettodidae > Psettodes > Psettodes erumei. The sequence goes on from JAFBJZ010000383.1 coordinate 2,399,645, forward strand.
AGACGAGAAGGAGGCAATTATCACCCTGCCTGCGTTTCCATGCATATGTGTACGTGTGGGTGTGCTTGTTTCTACTGCAAACATGGTACATGGTTCGGAGCATCTGGCTGTTACCACGGCGAAGGTCAAGGAGGCACAGGGAACCCAGGGGATGAGAAGGCCTGATCAGACTTGCAAGCGTTTTACTTGGAGCTCAGGAGACCACTGTGCGCATGTGCCTATGTGAGCTGTCTTAATGCGATCAAAGAAAAATCACTTATTCCCCCCTAATGTACTCACTGTAGCCATTCTTTCACTAAGTTAAAAGGTGACAAACATCAGCCTCATTAGTAGAAGCAGAGTGAGCAGCAATGAGA